>CM065809.1:93094143-94392476 GCA_033398695.1 Orobanche coerulescens
CGCTCATAAAAAGTTGGTACAGATTGGGGTTTCTTGAATGTTCCCCGATTACTGTCAGCCTGGTTCTGGTTCCTGGATCTCTTATTGTTGGACTGTGGCTGCTTTTTGGAAATCTCCTTCGCAGTAAGTTCGCATTCTAGAGCTTTCTCGATGAACTCCAGTAGATTCGTGCAGTGGTGATTAAGTAACTGCATCCTCATCCGGGGTTTCAGCCTTCTGAGAAAATACTTGATCTTATCTGCTTCTGTCCGAACAATCATCGTAGCGAACGGAAGAAGTGCCTGAAATTCTTCAGCAATTGATAATACATCCTCCTTCTCAGACGGGTCTGGGTTCAGCAATTCAGACAGTTTGGCCTCACGGAGTGGACCTGGATAGTAACGATCCAGCATGTGGTTCTTGAATTCCTCCCACGTACAAACAACATCAGCTGGTCTCACCGAAAGCCACCAAGTGTGGGCACTCTTACTAAGGTTGTAAGACACCACGGAGATGCGGTTCTCTTCCAGAAATTCTACCATCTCGAACAACTTCTCGAAGTGCTCGATCCAGTGTACAATATCCACAGGTTCAGAGGAGCCTTCAAAAGTCGAAGGTCGATGACGAGAGATGTCGTTAATAATCCGACTGGCGGGTCCGCCGTGCACAGGAGGTGGTGGATGAGGTCCTTGCTGCTGGCCAGTAGTAGCAGCTCTCTGCATATCTTCCATCAATTGACCCATTTGGGTCATCATGCCCTGCATAACAACATATGGGTCGACACGCACGCCTTCGTGTCGCTCGGTATGGTGTGACTGGTTCTCAGTAGGTTAATCACTACCCGCTGAGCTCTGCTCCACATTCGATCGTGTATTGGCTCGTGGCCTCAGGACTCGGCCCCTGCCGCAGCCTCAACCCCCTTTGCCACGGCCTCTCAAATTTCTAACCAAACTGAAAGAATCAAACAATAATCATAAGCACATTTCGTGACCACCTATATGGCAATCACAATTTTAACCCTGAGTTAATAGCAACAATGTAACTACAACTTCAAGAGAATAGTTCATCATGAATTATCGGCACCACTAGTGCTATACAAAATACCATATCGTCATCAAGTCGAAACAAATCCAATCACATGAATCAAAATTTCCCTCGGAATATCAATAAGATAAATTCTGCTACAAACATCTTGCCAGAATTTAAATCATGGCACAAAAGTAACATACCGTATTTGGTTCGTCGGGTCAGGCGCTTGCACAGGTCATACATGACACAAAGGTTTCTTGATACTAGTTCAACTCACAACAAATATTAAAGAGAAATGACGCCCTGATACCATCTTATGTAACACCCAGAATACGGCGGCCATTACAGTGCCGTGGACCCCACTCTGGGACCTACCAGGCGATACCAATACACAAATTAACATAATATTATCGTGACACCGAATCACAATACAACAATAATTACCCCTATTACGGCTATTAGCCTCAGAGTACACATGATCCAAATATTAGTATAAACCATATGAAGATAGGATATACCTAAAATAATAGTATAATCGACAATAGTTCAAATGAAGTGGAAAATAACATTACATGGTTTAAGCATAACCGGACAACAAAAGGCTTGGGTCCCCCGAACTAGTATCTTTCAAACCCTTCGCCGTCACCGTGCTCTTCCCGTGCCTTGCCTTTGCCTCGACCTAAAATACAACACAAGTATTTCGCCCAAACCACAGGGTCAGATATACATGATAATAATTCTCAAGAAATTATACAATTCATATATATAGGATCTCAAGAAAACAACCCGACTATTGCACATACCCCTCGGGCGTATGAACAACTAGTCACAAACCGTCGGACATACCCAATCATATATGGAATATGAACGACCAATCAACATGGCTCAAGACGGACATCACAGTACGTCCGATTTGGATATGTGTCCGTGCACATGTCTACCCCATATACAGAATCCAGAATATATGTGAGACAATGTACCTAATTAGCCTCATGAACTACGTCTCGTGTGCACAATCTAATACGGCAACATCAACGTATGACCATATGTGCCTGGCTAAAAATCCTACACATAACCAATCGGCATTCAGATATGATTTCAGATATGTCACGATACAACATGACAACAGAGCTCAATAAATTACACATTCCATCAAGAATCGAGAAACTCACCGAAGTGACAAAATGATCAACGAGACCAACGATACAAACGTGATGAACTTGGGAATACAATCTCACAACGAAACGGTACTATGATCCAGAACAAAGTCACATTATGAATCATAGATTCATAAAGCATTTCATATGCACGAAATGTATAACGTTCACAAGAATTCAATCATCATTATAACTAAGCAAGATAACTTGCCTCAATTTCGTAATGAAAGATAGTCCTTCTCCAAATGATCCAACGGATGGTATCCTCGACTGAATACTTACTCGAACAAGCAACCTTGAGTGAAACGTAATTCATTCAACAATATGTTCACACAATATTGATATAAATTCGTAGGAAACGACACCTGAAACCTACCCGAATAATTCATTCTATCCCAATGAACATTCTACCGACTATCGATGAATTTCAATACATCTAATTCGTCTTCCACAATCGGTTTATTATATCAAAATGTCCTTTTAATACTCTTGTTATCACTATGAACAAGCTTATACATTAAACATCTTCAATGCACCATTAATAATCGGATTAACCAAGTTCTTAAGGTTCTTCAACATCTACTTGATCTACTACACAAGGATTTATCATCAATAATCACTGAAATCTCCCTAAGAACATTATCAGGCTATGAATACGGTGATTAATACATCCTTAAGTCATCAAAGCATCTGATTAACTTGAATATATAAAGGTTACATTTGTGTTCTTCATAATCCATTATTATCTCCTAAAGAATTTGTTAAGCCATACCAAAAACATAGTTATAACATTTAGGGTTTCTGAATCATAAGAACATCATCTTAATCTTCATCATTCATCAATTAATTCCCAAGATATTGGTTAAAACCTAACATGATGTTCTAACACATCCTATGTTATCAATGCTTCAGTTTTAACCTAACTATATCGAAACTTATGATCATCATCTCTCAATAATGTTAATCAATCCAGCAAGCTGAGTATGATTCTTATAAACATGATTATTATCATTTAAACATCAAGAACATCTTCATTTTAAACCTTTAATCACTATATTCCTCAATAAGTGTTCAACATCTTAACTACAATCATCTTTTACTTAAATTAATTCAACACTATGTGCAGTATTCCTTATCAATATCATCATTACTATGAAATATAGAGCAGGGTTGTACAACATGCCTCAAGAAATGAAGAACAAACCACCACAACTACAAAAATGCACTCCAACTAAACAACAAGCTCCAATCCAAGATGCAAGGCTTAAAGGTAAGATAGAAGAGGGTAGTATCGGTCTAGGGAGGCAGAGGAGTGATCTCTTAAAGAAAATATCAAGGTTGGATCGTGCAAAATAAATAGACAAGATCTGTCTTTTTATAAACTGCACAACTATTACGTACGTTATCGCATAAAGCTAACGTATGTTAGTCTCTTTACCTATGCTACACACAAGGTGTTACGTACGTAATAAGCCTCAAGAGGCTACTGCCTCAGAACACCTATCGCATTATGTATGTTATATCATGAGCGTTACGTACGTAATGTGGGTCAACTTGGCTATCTCGAAAGGCCCAATTATCTGAATCCTGCATGGGACCCCATGCCGAAAGTTGAGATCGGATCAGATTCTCTACATTACGTACATAACATATCCTCCATTACGTACGTAAGGCCAAGGTCATAGCATACGTTAAACTGAACCCCTAGCGTACGCTAAACACATAAAACCTAGCCAAATAATGTAACAATCTACACAACGTCTAGAAATCAACCACAATGCGAATGACAATTATAATTAATTCTATTCTTATGTATCCCAACATTAATAATCATTAAATTAAATGTAACATGCTTACAACTATGATATCCGACAGTAATTTCTTATCTACTGTTGTATTATTCGGATAATTTGAGTATCGTTGTAATCATGTTACATTTAGTTAATGTTTATTAATGTCGGGATATATCAGAATAGACTTGATTATAACTGTCATTCGCATTGTGGTTGATTTCTTGACATTGTGTATATTGTTACATTTTTGCGCTAGGTTTTCTATGTTTAACGTACGGTAAGGATTTAACTTAACGTATGCTAATTCGTTGGCTTTACATACGTAATGGAATGATGGTTACGTACGTAATGCTTGGAATCTTATCCGATCTCAACTTTCGGCGTGGGGGGCCGGACATGATCTGGATATTTGGCCCTTTCGAGGCAGCCAAGTTGACATACATTACGTACGTAATGCTGAGGCCATAACGTACGTAATGATGTTGGTATTTTGAGGCAGTAGCCTCTGGAGGCAGATTACGTACGTAACATTTTAGGTGTAGCGTACGTAAAGGGGTTAACGTATGTTATTTTCATACGATAACGTACGTAACGAGATGTGCAGTTTATAAAAAGACAGCTTCTGTCTTTAATTTGCACGTCCAAACTCCAATTTTTCTCTCCAACTATCATCCCCCTGCCTCCCTAGACCAACTTTACTTCCTTCCAACTTGTATTTGAGCCTTGCATCTTGGATTGGAGCTTGTTGATTGGAAGTTTAGAGGTGTTCTTGAAGCTTGGAGTGTGTTCTTGTAGTTTTGGTGGTTGTTCTTCATTTCTGAAGGTATGTTGTGTGATTCTACTCTATATTTACGTACTTATGATGTGGTATACTACACCTAGTGTTGAATTAATCAAGTAAAACATGTTTGTAGTTAAGCTTTTTAACACTTATTGATGAATATGGTAATTAAGGGTTTGGAATGAATATGTTCCTGATGTTTTAATGGTAATGATCATGTTTATAAGAATCATACTCATCTTGTTGGATGTGTTAAAATCAGTGGAACAATAATAATCATTTAACTTCATTGTAGTTAAGTTTAATCGATGGAATTGTTGACATAAAATGTATTAGAACATCAGAACTTGATGAATGTTGAGAATAGGATGATGTTCTTGAACCTAAAAACTATAACTTCATTTCTGTTTTGGCTTAGCAAAGTCTTTGAAAGATGATAAGGATATTGATGAATACAACTATAACTCTTATATATGAAAATCGAATGTGTTGATAACTTTAGAATGTATTGACCATCATGATAAGTGTATAGTGTTCTTAAGAGGTAATACTAATTGTGGATGATAATATCATAATAGAATGAGTATTTAATTCGTTATGATGACCTCTATATACAGGTAGATGTTGAAGAACCATAAAAACCTGGATAATCCGATTGTTAATGGTGAATTGAAGGTGTTAATGTATAAACTTGTTTATAGTGATAACAAGGTTATTCAAGAGGATATTGTAGTATGGTAATCTGATTGTTAAAGCTGAATTAGAGGTATTGAATTTCACCAACAGTTGATAGAATGTTCATGGAAATAGAATTAATTGAACGAGTAGGTTTCGAGTGTCGTTTCCTACAAATTGATATCAATATTGAGTGAATGTATTATTGAATGAATTATGTTTCCTCCAAAGTTGCTTGTTTGATTGAGTATTTAATCGAGGATATCGCCTGTTTGATCATTTGGAGAAGGATTATCGTTCACCTACGGAATTGAGGCAAGTTATCTTGCTTGGTTATAATGATGATTGAATTCTTGTGATGGTTATACGTTTCGTTTATATGAAACACTTATGAATCTGTGATTCGTAATTTGATATTGTTCTTGATGATGTTTCTATTTTTCATCGTGGTATTGCATTCCCAAGTTCATCACCTTTGAATTGTTGATCTCGTAGATTCTTATTGTCACTTCGGTGAGTTTCTTGATCCTTAACCGGATATATGATTTATTGAATTCATTGTCATGTTGTATCGTGACATGTCTGGAATCATATCTGCATGCCGATTGGTTATTGTGTATATAGTC
Source organism: Orobanche coerulescens (assembly GCA_033398695.1). Taxonomy (NCBI): domain Eukaryota; kingdom Viridiplantae; phylum Streptophyta; class Magnoliopsida; order Lamiales; family Orobanchaceae; genus Orobanche; species Orobanche coerulescens. The sequence continues at coordinate 93,100,184 of CM065809.1, forward strand.
ATACGTGGATGTTTCCGTATTGGACTGTGCACACGAGACGTAGTTCGTGAGGCTAATTAGGTACATTGTCACACGTATATTCTAGATTCCGTATACGGGATGGACATGTGCACGGACACATTTCCGGATTGGGCGTACTGTGATGTCCATCTTGAGCCATATTGTTTGGTCCCTCATAGTCCATGTATGATTAGATATGTTCGACAGTTTGTGACTGATTGTTCATACGCCCGAGGGGTATGTTCAATAGTCGGGATGTCTTCTTTGAGATCTAATATATGTGAATTATATCATGTTTGGAGAATCATTTATCATGTATATCTGACCCTGTGTTTTGGGAGAAATACTTGTGTTGTATTTTAGGTCGAGGCAAAGGCAAGGCACGGGAAGAGCATGGTGACAGCGAAGGGTTCGAAGGATACTAGTTTGGGGGGGCCCAAGTCTTTTGTTATCCGGTTATGTTCAAAACCGTGTAATGTTATTTTCCGCTTCATTTAAACTTTTGATCGATTGTATTGTTATTCGAAGTATATTACATATCCATATGGTTTATACTTGTATTTGGATCCTGTGTATGGTAAGGCCATTGGCCATACTATTTATAAACTCCTAATCAGAGTAATGACTATTTATTGTGGTTCGGTATCACAAGGTAATATATATTTAATCTGTATTTTGGTATCGCCTGGTGGGTCCCAGATTGGGGTCCACAACACTGTAATAGCCGCCCTTTTGGGGTGTTACAGAAGATGGTATCAGAGTCATTTTCTCTTTAAGAGTCGTTGTGAAATGAACTAGTATCAAGATACCTTCGTGTCACGTGTGACCTGTGCAAGCCCCTGACCCTACGAGCCAAATACAGTATGTACTTTATGAGCCATGATTTAATTACTGGCGTGATATTGATATCGGAATGGATCTCTTTGTTGATCTTGATATTTCAAGGATCTATGGCAGGATTTATCTAATTGATATTTTGAGGAAATTCTGGATTGATTATGTGATTGAAATTTTTCGACTCGACATCAATATTATATTCTGTGTGGCACTCATAGTGTCGATAATTCATTATGAACTGTTTTCTTGAATATATAGTTCCTTGTTGCTATTAACTTAGCATGAATTTTGATTGGTCATAAAGACGGTCATGAATTGTAGTTATGGTTATTATTATTGTTTGATTCTTTTAGTATGGAAAGAAATCTGAGAGGCCGTGGCAGAGAGGGACGAGGCCGCAGAAGGGGCCAAATACCGAGACCACGAGCCAACACGCGTTCGAATGTGGAGCAGATTTCCGCAGGCAGTAATTCGCCTCCTAGGGACCAATCGCACCACACTGGACATGAGAATACGCGTGTCGATCCTTACGTTGTTATGCAGGGCATGATGGCTCAGATGACCCAGATGGGTCAATTAATGGAAGCTATGCAGATATCTACTACTGGCCAGCAACAGGGGCCTCATCCACCACCTCCTGTGCATGGCAGACCCGTGAGTCGGATCATCAACGACATCTCTCGCCAGCGACCCACGACTTTTGAAGGCTCCTCTGAGCCTGCTGATATTGTACATTGGATTGAACACTTTGAGAAATTATTCGAGATGCTGGACTTCCCAGAACAGAATCGCATCTCCATAGCAGCTTATTATCTTAGCAAGGGCGCCCATACCTGGTGGCTTTCGGTGAGGCCAGCTGATGGTGTATATACTTGGGAGGAATTTAAAAACCACATGTTAGGCCGTTACTATCCAGGTCCACTCCGTGAGGCCAAGCTGTCAGAATTGCTGAAGCCAGACCCGTCTGAAGACGATGATGTACTATCTGTTGCCGAGAAATTTCAGGCACTTCTTCCTTTCGCCTCGTCGATTGTACGAATGGAGGCCGATAAGATCAAATATTTTCTCAAGAGGCTTAAATCCCGAATGAGAATGCAGCTGTTGAATCACCACTGTACGACCCTACCAGAGTTTATCGAGAAATATCTGGAATACGAACTTACTGCGAAGGAGATTTCCAAGAAGCAACCATAGTCCAACAACAAGAGATCCAGGAACCAGAATCAGACTGACAATAATCGGGGGACATTCAGGAAGCCCCAGTCGGTACCGAATCCTTCTGAACGACCACCCATGGCGTCGAAGCCGGCCGGATTGCACTCTCGAGCAGTCAGCTCATCTGTTATTTGTTATAACTGTGGGGACCAGGGGCACATCAACTCCAAATGCCCGAAGCCGGCCGTCGCATGTTATACTTGCGGGAAGAATGGGCATCGTGCTCGTTATTGTAGGAATGGACCAGGACGTGCTCCAGTAGCATCTCATACTCCAGTTCAGTCTTCTGTCCAGGACCGTGTACCTCCGTCTGCTTTTTATCAGACTACCGGTGGAAACAGAGGGATGGGCCGTGGAAATCAAGTTGGTACATCTGGTACCGGAGCTGCAAAACCCAAAGTCTACGAGATGAAGAAGGCCGATGATTCCGAAGCCAGCATGATTGCAGGTACTCTCGAGATCCGATCTCAGACCGTATGTGTTCTTTTTGATATTGGTGCTTCACACTCCTTTTTATCCGATTCTTGTTTGAGTCGTTTGCAGATAGATCATGTTACCAATTGTGAACCTTATGTAATTGGTCTACCCGATGGTAGAAGAATTGTTGGGAATCATGAAGTGCAGAACTGTCCGATTCGCATGAACGACCGTGAGTGGATGTCAAACTTAATTATGGTCGATTTACCTAAAGATGATGTGATCTTGGGTATCGATTGGATGGATCGTCGTGATGCCATACTTAGCGTCCGTAAGCGGATAGTGACCGTCACATTTGACGATGGCGTTGAGTTTACTTTTCAGGGTGATAATCCCAGCTGTTCCGGGAGAGTCATTAGCGCTATGAAAGCAGTGAAACTGCTTAATCAAGGGTGTATTGGTGTTACATGACCAAAACAGCAGACCGACTAGTTGAATTGGCCGATATTCCGGTAGTCCGAGACTACCCAGATGTATTTCCAGATGAGCTGCCAGGCTTACCTCCACATCGAGAGGTAGAGTTTACTATTGAGTTAGAGCTAGGTACGCCCCCGCTTTGGAAAGCACTATATCGTATGACTCTGACCGAGATGCAGGAATTGAAGAACCAGCTTGAGGAGTTAACTGAGAAGGGCTATATTCGACCTAGTGCGTCCCCTTGGGGAGCACCGGTGCTATTTGTACGGAAGAAAGACGGATCTCTGCGATTGTGTATTGATTACCGTGAGCTGAACAGGGGTAACCATCAAAAACAAATATCCACTTCCTCGTATTTATGATTTATTGGATCAACTTCAGGGAGATTCTGTGTTTTATAAGATCGACTTGAGGTCCGATTATCATTAGTAGAGGATCGCTTCGAGAGTCTGACATTTCGAAGACCGCTTTCCGTACTCGCTATGGGCATTATGAGTTCGTAGTGATGCCATTTAGACTGACTAATGCACCGGCAGTATTCATATAGTTGATGAATCGAGTTTTTATTAATTATCTGGATCGCTTTGTAGTCGTTTTTATTGACGATATTTTGATTTACTCTCGTGACCATGAAGAGCATGGACGTCATCTCCATCAAGTTCTCAATGCGTTGTGGCGGGAACAGCTTTATGGGAAGTTCTCCAAATGTGACTTCTGGATGCCTGAAGTTATTTTTCTTGGGCATGTGATATCAGCCGAAGGGGTTAGAGTAGACCCACAAAAGACAGAAGCTATGCGGGACTGGCTACCTCCGAAGAACGTGAAGGAAGTTCGTAGTTTCCTGGGTCTAGCAGGTTATTACCGACGGTTCGTGGAAGGTTTTCCAAGATTGCGCAACCGATGACTAACCTGTTGAGGAAGGATAAGAAGTATTTGTGGTCAGAGGCATGTCAGCAAAGTTTTGATGAACTCAAGAGTCGATTGATTTCAGCACATGTTTTAGTTCTACCAAAAGGAACGGAAGGATTCGTGGTGTATAGTGACACATCGAGACAGGGCCTTGGATATGTGTTGATGCAGGAAGGGAAAGTGATTACTTATGCATCGAGACAGTTGCGACCTATGAAGTTAACTATCCGACCCATGACTTGGAACTAACAGTTGTGGTATTTGCTTTGAAGATCTGGCGTCACTATTTGTATGGAGTTACCTGTCAGACTTTTACTGATCACAAGAGCCTGAAGTACATTTTTAGTCAGAAGGAGTTGAACATGAGGCAGAGAAGGTGGCTAGAACTAATCAAAAACTATGATAATGAGATCCTTTATCATCCGGGCAAAGCAAATGTGGTTGCCGACGCCTTGAGTCGTAAGACAGTACAGGAGCAGATGCTTGCCCACTTGACAGTTAAGAGAGAATTGCAATTAGAGTTCGTGAGGCTGGAAATTGAAGTCTGGTTACAGCGTATTCAGGGACAACTCTACACACTTGAGAATTCATCATACCTTGATGATATAATCAGATCGAAGCAGGTTATGGACCCATTCTTATCTCGAGTTTGGGATTAGGTAACTCAAGGGAAAGCCCTTGGATTTGTGATCCATGGGGATGGATTAATACGCTTTAGGAATCGAGTTTGTGTACCCAAATATGAAGAGTTGAGGAACTCTATCCTGGGAGAGGCTCATGCTACCTCGTACTCCATTCATTCGGGGTCTAGCAAGATGTATAAGGATTTGAAGCAATATTATTGGTGGAGGAATATGAAACGCGCAGTTGCAGAGTTCGTTTCGAGATGTTTAACCTGTCAGCAGGTTAAGATTGAGCATTAGTGACCCGCAGGAATGCTAAAACCACTCCCGATTCCCGAGTGGAAATGGGAGGACATATCGATGGATTTTATCACTAGCTTGCCGATGAGTCATCGAGGGATGAATATAATTAGGGTGATTGTGGATCATCTGACCAAATCAGCCCACTTTTTAGAGATTAGAGACACATGAGGACCCGATAGATTGGCCCAGCTGTTTATTAAAGAGATTGTAAGGTTACATGGTACCCCCAAGAGTATTTTATCGGATCGTGATGGGCAATTCGTGTCATATTTCTGGAAAGCAGTTCATCGTACGATGGGTACACAGTTGAACTTCAGTATTGCATTTCATTCGCAGACTGATGGTCAGTCTGAAAGAACTATCCAAATTCTAGAGGATATGTTGAGGGCGTGCGCTCTTGATTGGAAGGACGATTGGGAAGCCCAACTGCCTTTGGTGGAATTCACTTACAATAATAGTTGGCACACTTCGATTCAGATGGCACCTTATGACGCATTGTATGGCCGTCGTTGTAGGTCTCCTTTGTGTTGGGATGACATGTCTGAATCTCTGGGTACGGAACCTGATATGTTGTTAGCAGCCCGTGAGAAGATTGCTCTGATTAGGAGTTGTTTGTTAACGGGTCAAAGCCGGCAAAAGTCTTATGCAGACAATCGTCGATGACCGCTTGTTTTCGAGGTTGGCGAACATGTGCTAATGAAGGTGTCTCCTACCCGAGGTGTTTTTCGTTTTGGGAAGAGAGACAAACTGAGCCCGAGGTACATTGGGCCGTTTGAGATCTTGGAGCGAGTAGGTGATCTGGCCTATCGACTGGTTTTGCCACCGGATTTAAGTTAAATACACAACGTGTTTTATGTCTCCCAGTTGAGAAAGTATGTTAGTGATCCGAGTCATATACTTCAGTTCAATGAGATCGAGATAGCGGAGGATCATTCGTACGAGGAGTGTCCCATACATATACTCGAGAGAAGGATCAAACAGTTGCCGAACAAGACGGAGATGGAGAGCATTGTGCGAGAGAGGTATCCTGAGTTGTTTACCCCTTAGTTTTGAGGACGAAACTCCTTTTAAGGGGGGGAGTATGTAATATTCGACAGTAATTTCTTATCTACTGTTGTATTATTCGGATAATTTGAGTATCGTTGTAATCATATTACATTTAGTTAATGTTTATTGATTTCAGAATATATCAGAATAAACTTGATTATAACTGTCATTCGCATTGTGGTTGATTTCTTGACGTTGTGTAGATTGTTACATTTTTGGGCTAGGTTTTCTGTGTTTAACATATGCTAAGGATTTAAATTAACGTACGCTGATTCATTGGCTTTACGTACGTAATGGAATGATGGTTACGTACGTAATGCTTTAAATCTTATCCGATCTCAACTTTAGGCATGGGGGGCCGGACATGATCCGGATATTTGGCCCTTTCGAGGTAGCCAAGTTGACATACATTACGTACGTAATGCTGAGGCCATAACGTACGTAGTGATGTTGGTATTTTGAGGCAGTAGCCTCTGAAGGAAGATTATGTACATAACAGTTTAGGTGTAGCATACATAAAGGGGTTAACGTACGTTATCTTCATGCGATAACGTACGTAACGAGCTGTGTAGTTTATAAAAAGACAGCTTGTGTCTTTCATTTGCACGTCCAAATTCTGATTTTTCTCTCCAACTATCATACCCCTGCCTCCCTAGACCGACTTTACTCCATTCCAACTTGTATTTGAACCTTGCATCTTGGATTGGAGCTTGTTGATTGGAAGTTTAGAGGTGTTCTTGAAGCTTGGAGTGTGTTCTTGTAGTTTTGGTGGTTGTTCTTCATTTCTAAAGGTATGTTCCATTCTACTCTATATTTTCGCAGTTATGATGTTAGTGATATGGTATACTACACCTAGTGTTGAATTAATCAAGTAAAACATGTTTGTAGTTAAGCTTTTTAACACTTATTGATGAATATGGTAATTAAGGGTTTGGAATGAAGATGTTCTTGATGTTTTAATGGCAATGATCATGTTTATAAGAATCATACTCGTCTTGTTGGATGTGTTAACATCAGTGGAACAATAATAATCATTTAAACTTCGTTGTAGTTAAGTTTAATTGATGGAATTGTTGACATAAAATGTATTAGAACATCATGTTAAGAACTTGATAAATGTTAAGACTAGGATGATGTTCTTAAACGTAAAAACTATAACTTCATTTCTGTTTTGGCTTAGCAAAGTCTTTGAAAGATGATAAGGATATTGATGAATACAACTATAACTCTTATATATGAAAATCGGATGTGTTGATAACTTAAGAATGTATTGATCATCATGATAAGTGGATAGTGTTCTTAAGAAGGTAATACTAATTGTGGATGATAATGTCATAAAACAATGAGTATTGAATTCGTTATGATGGTCCTTATATAGAGGTAGATGTTGAAGAACAGTAAGAACCTAGATAATCCGATTGTTAATGGTGAATTGAAGGTGTTAATGTATAAACTTGTTCATAGTGATAACAAGGGTATTCAAGAGGATATTTTAGTATGGTAATCTGATTATTAAATCCGAATTAGAGGTATTGAATTTCACCAACAGTTGATAGAATGTTCATGGAATAGAATTAATTGAACGAGTAGGTTTCGGGTGTCGTTTCCTAAAAATTGATATCAATATTGTGTGAATGTATTATTGAATGAATTATGTTTCATTCAAGGTTGCTTGTTCGATTGAGTATTTAATCGAGGATATTGTCCGTTTGATCATTTGGAGAAGGATTATCATTCACCTACAGAATTGAGGCAAGTTATCTTGCTTGGTTATAATAATGATTGAATTATTGTGATGGTTATACGTTTCGTGTATATGAAACACTTATGAATATGTGATTCGTAATTTGATATTGTTCTTGATGATGTTTCCGTTTTTCATCGTGGGATTGCATTCCCAAGTTAATCACCTTTGAATCGTTGATCTCGTTGATCCTTGTTGTCACTTCGGTGAGTTTCTTGATCCTTAACCGGATATATGATTTATTGAATTCGTTGTCATGTATCACTCATTTTACTCTGCCATGGATACATCTGTGATCAACAAAGTTCCTATGTTTTCCATTAACAGATTCGATGATTGGAGTGTAACACCCCCGATATATTCAGGAATATTACAGCACCATAAATCCTTTACGTAAGAATTTACAAGGCTGAGGAAATGAAAATACAATAACAAATACCAACAAACAACGGCAGCAGAAATAAAATTCAACATGAGTCTGAAAACATTACTCAAAGACAAACGTCAAATGGTGAACATTAATACATGACCAAATCCAACATCACAAATGACAACGTACTCGAGTACTTTATTAAAACAACACAAACATATGACCATTTAATCCCGCCGTAACATCACTCTGCACCCTCGTCGTCATACAGCTCTAGTGGTTGTTTTCCCGCTCTCCTGGATCCTGAACATAAAACAAATGTTCACCCCCGAAGGGGTAGCACAACGATGCAAGTACAAGTACGATAATTATACAACAATGATTTATTCAACAATCACTGAATAATAATATCAACAATATCAATAATAATCACGACAAGTCTCTCCAACGAGAAACAGTAACAATGTATAACATATCATATCAATCTCAACATGCTCGTAGTATTCCAACGATCCAGCGCACACAGCTATAGATTCCCATGATGATCCCGTTGGACCAACGCATGGTGGAAATACCTGTCCAATGATCCAGCGCACACAACTATAGATTCCCATGATGATCCCGTCAGACCAACGCATGGTGGACAAACACTCACAACACATATGCACAGTACAACAACAACATAACCGACATCAATACGAATAAATATAATTAAGGTACTTGTCTTAAATTGACGACAAGGATAATACTTCGAGGGATGTCAATACACTCGAAGGTCGCCCCATCAATCAATCACTTTGCAAAGCTCGGACCTTAAACAAAAGAAATAATATATAGTTCATCTTACATCATATAACTAACGTACGGACATCTAACATCCTAAACTATGGCCGAAAGTTTCCGACACTACGGATCCTATCCGATTCTCTTCATAACGGATGTTATGTACACAACGTAACGTTAAGTTTGTGTCTTAACATACGTAAGCTCCTATGCCTAACGTACGCTATGCTTGTTTTTGACAAAGTTCTCTGATCAGATGACTGCGTCTCACCTGATGCTATAACGTACGTAATGCATGATACATAACGTACGTTATTCTTATGAACACGTTGGGGTACAATGCCGGTGTCTACGAATTCAAACATATTCATCAAACCATTTTAATTCCATACTTCAATCTTTATTCATGGTTCGGCCATTCATACGATTCGTATCAAAGGTATGATTTGTGGTGAACGAGTTCTATGACATCCCTTCAAAGTAAGACATATACAACCATGTTCTAAGTTTAATTTACCACCAAGTATTCCGTTTATCCACAGGGTAGTCCTTCCTACTAAAGTTCTACATTAATATGATTGTTATCGGCATAATTTACTAATTCCAACTATTGCCACAAGGAGGTCGATTAAACCAGATAAGTTCTTACAAGACATGAATGTTTCTGAAAATTTCATCCTAATACTCAATGTAATCTCAAGTAACCGTATCATTATCTTCGACGTGGAAAACCTAAGTTTAGTCATCATAATCTTCCAATCATGATATCTAGTTCAAGCATTGATTGATAATTCCTTATAACATCATCAACATGTCCAGAACAATCTTTTTGAAACGAGATATGGGCTGAGATGATCGTGACATACCTTATACGAAGAATAATGATGAAAATGATCGGTAGAACTTGACTCCGGAAGCTTGAACACCAATCCAAGATGTTAATGTTCTCCAAAACTGATTAAAGTGGATGATATATGAAGTTATAGGCTAGGTAAGCTCTCAAAACGTGAAGGAAATGGAAGAAACGAGAAGAACAAAGAGTTGGAAGTGAAATGGGGTAATGTCCTATTTATAAAACTCAGATTTTTACGTACGTTAGCCTCAGGATATTATGTATGTTATAATCTTAGTGTATGCTATCTGAGATCCTTAGCGTACGTTAACGTCCGACAGTAGCTACTGCCTCATTTTGTGACCTCCTTAACGTACCTTAACCTTCACCTTTTACGTACGTAATGAGCTATGTGTAGCGTACACTGTCTTAGTCCCTTAACGTATGTTATGCTCACGTGAGAATCTTATCTTATCTTATCCAGACCTCTTCTCGAGCTGGCCCATACGCCGACCAACCTTATATATCAGACTGCCTGTTACGTACGCTATGCTTCGTCCATAGCGTACGCTATCCTCAATTCATAACATACATTAAGCTCACCTATTAGCGTATGTTGTGACGTAGCTGCATGCATGAATTTGCAAACTCTTTCTAATATGATCATGACTGTTTGGAATATGAATACGGTAAAATCACACTTCGATTATAGATACCACAAAGTCGAATATTACAAGGTTCAAATACAGATGAAAAATAATCAATAATTATCCGAATATTACATACTCTCACTCTAAAAAGGAGTTTCGTCCCGAACCTTAAGATGAAAATAATTCTAGGTATCTACTTCATACTGTTCTCTATCTCCCAAGTGGCTTCTTCGACTCCATGTCGCGACCATTAAACTTTGACCAAGGTGATTGGTTTATTTCTCAGTTGTTTGACTCGACTCTCGAGTATCTTGATTGGTTTGTCTTCAAACGTGCCATCCTTAGTGACTTCAATCTCGCTGAAATCAATTACATGACTGGGATCTGTTATATACCACCGTAACTGAGACACGTGAAACACATTATGAACATGACTCAGCGATGGCGGCAATGCCAACCTGTATGCCAACTCCCCAACTCTTTCAAGGATCTCGAATGGTCCGATGTATCTCGGACTCAGCTTTCCTTTCCTCCTAAAACAAAAAATTCCCCGAGTAAGAGAAACCTTTAATAGCACGTGGTCCCCAATACCAAACTCTAACGGGCGATGGCACACGTCTGCATAAGATTTCTGCCGACTCTGGGCAGTCAACATCCTTTCACGAATCAAAGCTACCTTCTATTGAGTCTGTACTATCAACTCCGGTTCCGTCCTGATCAAGTCTGACGAGTCATCCCAACACAGGGGTGATCTGCTGTAATATCCGCAATTTTCGATTTTCGGTAAATTTCTTTTTTTTTCGGCGGAAGTCCGTTTTGACGACTCGCTCATGACCGTTTCGTCATTCCGAGAATTATTAATTCTGCACTTTTTGTCATCCGAGCTCGTTTCGGTGTCGTTTTGTTGAGTTCCGTGCTTTTTAGCGGTTTTTCCGCACTTGAGTTCGATTCTTGCGAATCTCGTCCAAATCGTTGTTTCGACTTTCTCGTAAGTTCATTTAATGTTATTATTCATGTTTCAAGCTTCGGTTTGGTTATTCGATCACGTATCGTGATTTTGGGGCGTTTTGGGCCATTTTCGTAATTTCCCAAAGTTTGGGGTAATTACTTTCCGTTGTCGAATTTCGAGCCTTCGGGTAGTCGGAATCGTGTGTTCTATTAGTGCTCGGATTCGTCTTTTCGAGTACTTCGTAACCGTATCTTCGATTCGTACTCGAGTTCGGGTTTCGGGGTCGTTCGGGCCGTCGGAGTTGGTCCCGCCGAGTCATGGCGGGCATGATCGGGCCAGCGCCCGGCCGAGTAACGTGCGGTAATGATCGGCCATTACGCACGTAAGGCGGTTACGCACGTAAGGCCCCGCCGTAACGCACGTAACGCCCGGCATTTTCCAGCAGAGAGTTCGGCCATGGCGATACGTACGTAAGCCATGGCCGATTACGCACGTAACCACGGCCGATCGGCTATAAAAGGCACGGCGGCGTTTTCTTGACATTTTCTCACTTCTCTTCTTCTCTTCCGAGGCTTATGTTGTGCTAATCATGTAGAGATGTTGTTGGACAATAAATCCATGAAGTTTTGAGGTTCATATCATCAATCATCCGTCCTATAACATCCTTTGATCGAGCAAATCAGGTCAGATTTCCTAGAAATCTAGTTTTGGGGAATTTGGGTATTTTGGTTGTTTTCGTCCGATTAATCCGATTTAACTTAGGATTATGATGGATTGATGATTATTTAGATGTATTATATCATTTCCCTTGTTATTACATGGTTGGATCGTATCGATTCGTTATTTGGGTCGAGTTCTTGACCGACGCCTTGAAGGTGTCCGGTAAAATGTCTTAGAGGGGTTTTCGGGCGTTCTACGTTTATTCTTCCTCGTATGATCGATTATTTATTGATTATATATTGTTAGGGTCGAGTTTCTTGCGAAGAAACCGAGTTGAACCCTTCCGTTCGTTGTCGTCTTTCTTTTCGATTGCATCGGGCGTTTCGAAGCTTCCCGGTTGAGCCGTATCCGTTCGTGGTTCCGTGCTCGTGGTATCGAGGCAAGTATCTTGCCCATACATTTCATATTTCTTAGGCATAATTATTGATAAATGATTTTATGCGAAATCCAATGTTTAATGAACGTAAAAAGGGATCGGTATGTTCTCGATAAATGTTGTCTTTCAACGATAATTCGTATACTTCGTGAATATGTGTTCCCGGAATATGTGTGTTGGTTTTGTATGTTGAAAGATAATATGATCATTTCGAGTGAGTTTGATAGACCGTAATCCTTTGTCGGGGATTACGTATTGTTATTATGTACTTGTTCGGTAAGAACGTAATGTGTGTGATATTAGTCGTTACTCCTTTGAAAGGAGGTTGTGATGCTTAGTGTTGCTTGTCTTGATAATCGGTTATTGTTGTGTGCTTGTTGTATGTGATGTGCCTCCGGGTAGGATTGTTGAATCTGGGATCCATACTTGCTAGTATGGGTCGGGCGAAACCGTAGGGTTATCCAATACGGGTATGTCTTGCGGGGACTCGAGGTTCGGGGCTTGCTAGCCCGATGCCGAGATAACTTGTGGGGTTATCATCGGGTATGTCTTGCGGACTCCGAGGTTCGTGGCTTGTTAGCGCGATCTGGGATAACTTATGGTTGTGGTTTGATTATGTAAGTATATGTGCTTTTAGTCACGTGATCTGATTACGGTGACATGTGATTTGATATAGTTTCCTGTGGGTTATTCACTCGGGTTTGTTCTACGGAGCATCCGAGGTCCGTGGCTTGCTAGCACGGACGCGAATAATCTGTGGAAACAGATTGTTATGGTATGATCGGGTCGTGGACCCCACTTGTTGTTATCGAACTTATGTTTTGGGAAAATGACTTTTGGGTGTGTCCCTAAATGTTTTCGAAAGGCACGAAGATTTTTATATCCCAATGTATTCAAAACTCCCGAGGTCGTAAAATGTTTTTCACAAGATGTTTATCGGGTTTACCCTATCTTTCGATTTAATCGTTTGATTAAGTGAATCACCTCGGGAAGTATGTTTATGATTAACATGTTTCGTGGAGTATGATATGTATGGCTCGTTTTCGTATTTTATACTTGCACTAGCAAAACAGTGGAGTTTTGCTAACCCCAGTATTCGGGGGTGGATGTCTATTTTGCATTCGGGTTTTGGAGCATAACACGAGTCGGCACGAAGGATGATGAAAGATGAACGATACTAATCACACGAGGATCCGTTGATGTCGTATTGGTCTAGTTGTATTTTCTTTTCATTGCAGTATCTTTTCCCGTTGTACGGGAGTTTATTGTATTTTGACCCTGCGTGGGTATGTGTTTGTAATCGAGTTGTATATTTTATTGAAAGACCAAATCGGTCTCTTGAGTCATTTTAGCCTTGAAGGCATTGTCGAGATGTTAAATGTTGTTACCGGCTGGTAGATCCTCGAGGAGAGGGTCTACGGCGTGTAATATCCCCGAGTGGATTGGGGTGTTACATAAATGGTATCGGAGCTTAGGTTGTGGAAACCTAGGTCAGCCGGGTCAAGTCGTGTTGTTTGAGTCTTGTTTCGCCGGATTTTATCCGATCGAGTTGTGTCGCGACGCGTCGTTTGAGTTTGTTGGTCGTGATTAGTATCGTGGCGATCATCATCTTCGTGCGACTTTGTGGATGTAAGTCTCCCTTATTTGTGTTGAGCCTCGTGTGACACGAGCTATTTTATGATTATTTGTTAAGTGACGGGATCCTCTTATGGATTTTGATTTCTTGATACGTGACTATTTGACTCTCATATTTCGTTCGTATGATGAGTATTCTTCTGGATTGTGCATGTCGAATCGTATTTCTTTTATCCATTGCGTGAGTTCTTTTGTAATGGATTTCGGTATTTTACCGACTGAGTTTTATTTCGAAAACCGATTCCTTAACCGAGTTTTTGGCATTACGGCCTTGATCATTTTGGCGAAATTCTTATGACGGTATTTATTATTTTCTAAATGGCTTCTGTGAGTTTTTGAAATATTACCGTCATCGGCCTTTTTGGCGTTTTTGTAAATGGTTTTTAGCTCTTGGGTTCCGCAGGACACACGGCGCTATAATGTTTCGTGTAAGTACCTAAACTTTTTGGGCATTCTAGCCCATTGAATTATTTTTGAAAACCTTGAGTATCTTAGAAAATTAAAATTCGAGACGTACTTTTACAATGAATTATTTTCTCGTGGTACGTCCAAGGTGCCACAATATATTTCAAAATTCTTCTAACTCGAGGACCAAAATATTTTGAGATATTTTCAAATGTTTTATAAACACTTTTACTTAGACCCGAGGGTCGGATATTATGAAAGTATATCACTAAGAGAAGGTGTCCTCATTTTTGTTCAAACGCAAGACGATTTTCAAAGTCTCGATAACAATGTTTGCACTACTTTTTGTAAAGTGATACTCAAGATCAACTGGTGTTTCCAAACTATTTTCAAAAGGTGGTTTTCGTTTTTAAAACCTATCATTCCTGTTTGCGGACCGTAAATGCGTGTATGGTTTTCGAACTTTCGTTACGGTGTTAACCCCGAATTATGATTGAATTGGTGGCGTGAGCGTCGAGTCGTTCGCCACGCATATATTTTGTTAGCCCTTGTGGGAGGTGTGATGACGATCCTTAATGTTGTCATTTCGTGGTGGCTTGCGTGTTAACGCACCTGTGTGAGCTGTTAAAGCTTGGGTTTGTACGTTTGTGTACATATGTGATTGTTTCATAATGTTTGTAATTATGTGCTGGTTATTGTTCGGGCCGTTGAGGTCGACGAACGATACCGTCGTTGATGTAGTGTTTGTGTGTATTATTTTACGATGATAATCGTTGTATATGATATGTATTATGATTCCTTGTTGTGCTGAGTTGGCATCTCCGCTATGTTGTTTTGCGACGTTATGCCCCATTGTATCTAGCATTTGTATTTTCGGTATGCCGAGCCGAGGCGTTTCAACCGTGATGTGCCGGGGCATGCACGTGTAAATTTGTCCTTCTCGTCGGTAACACATTTCAAGTGTGGACTCGAGGGACACCGAATTCAGTTTTGCGAATTGGCTACCGAGACTTTCGGAGTTCGCGCTTCAGCACAAGTATCAGAATCGGCTTTGAGAGGCCTTCGAAGGATGTTTCTGTCGGTTGCTTGTTGTGTCGTCACCTTGACTTCGCTGTTGTGAGTTGCGGGGGCGACCTTCTTTTATAAGAGGTCGAATGTAGTACCCGTGTTGTTTTTAGACTTCTGCATTTTCTCTTTCTCGATTCTATCGACTCGCTCGTGTTCATTGATACTTACTGAACTTGTTCTGTATTTCGGTTTCATTGATCGGACGAGGTGTGATCTTGTTTTGGGTCAATCTGGTTATCGCTGTAACTTTCCGAGTTCGGTTCGATTCTTGTGAACCTTGTTCGGAAGTAACATCTTTTGGTTCTACTAGTTCTTTTATTCGAAGTGGACTGGATCTTGAACTTTTGTATTTTCGACTCTCTCGACTCGTTTATGTTCGTTGACATATCTGAGTCTGTCCTGCCCCTTGCTTTTGTTTATCGAACGAGTGTGGTATTATTTCGGAATAACTCGTTTGTCGTTGTGACTTTTCTATTGCTATTCCCTTTCTGTGGATCTTATATGAATGCACATCTGTTGTTTTCACCGGATCATATATTGTCTCGAGTCGAGATGTGAACCTTGGGGTTGTTGTTTGAATTTTATTATCCTTCGTATTTCGGACATGATTGTTCGATTTTTGTTGTCTCGATCATTTGTTTGTTCGGTTTTGTTCTCGTTTCGTGATTGTTGAGTGTTCGGGCTCCTTCCTAATTCCCTTAAGTTCGGGAAATTAGTCTCGTTTCGATCTTCCAACCCTTGAGCGGTGGAATTCCGTATTTGTTCGGCCGATAGGCTCGCGTTTTGATTGATGTACCGATGGGTTGGTCAATCGTATTGATTTTCGTTCGTTGTGTTTTGTGATTGTTCGGATAATTGACTTGATTGTATTATCCATTTGATGACGCTTGTCACTTGTTGGTTCTATTATATCCCTAACGGCGACGCGTTGTGTTGGTCGTCGTGGAGCGTGTTTTCACACCGTATATTCCGTTGCGTTGTATGTAACGTTTCGCCGTTTGGCATTAGTTACGCGTTTCTTGCGTATCTCATTGAGTTTTCTGGCGGGATATTGCTTCTCCTACTTGTTTTAAGTTTCGGACGAAACTTCTTTTAAGGAGGGTAGAATGTAATATCCGCAATTTTCGATTTTCGGTAAATTTCTTTTTTCGCGGAAGTCCGTTTTGACGACTCGCTCATGACCGCTTCGTCATTCCGAGAATTATTAATTCTGCACTTTTGTCATCCGAGCTCGTTTCGTGTCGTTTTGTTGAGTTCCGTGCTTTTAGCGGTTTTCCGCACTTGAGTTCGATTCTTGCGAATCTCGTCCGAAACCGTTGTTTCGACTTTCTCGTAAGTTCATTTAATGTTATTATTCATGTTTCAAGCTTGGTTTGGTTATTCGATCACGTATCGTGATTTTGGGGCGTTTTGGGCCATTTTCGTAATTTCCCAAAGTTTGGGGTAATTACTTTCCGTTGTCGAATTTCGAGCCTTGGGTAGTCGGAATCGTGTGTTCTATTAGTGCTCGGATTCGTCTTTTCGAGTACTTCGTAACCGTATCTTCGATTCGTACTCGGAGTTCGGGTTTCGGGTCGTTCGGGCCGTCGGAGTTGGTCCCGCCGAGTCATGGCCGGGCATGATCGGGCCAGCCACTCGGCCGAGTAACGCGTGCGGTAATGATCGCCATTACGCACGTAAGGCCGTTACGCACGTAAGGCCCTGGCCGGTAACGACGTAACGCCCGCATTTTCCAGCAGAGTTCGGCCATGGCCGATTACGTGAAGCCATGGCCGATACGTGACGTAACGTACCGGCTAAATACTATAAAAGGCACCTCGGGCGCTTTTTCTTCAGCATTTTCTCACTTCTCTTCTTCTCTTCCGAGGCTTATGTTGTGCTAATCATGTAGAGATGTTGTTGGACAATAAATCCATGAAGTTTTGAGGTTCATATCATCAATCATCCGTCCTATAACATCCTTTGATCGAGCAAATCAGGTCAGATTTCCTAGAAATCTAGTTTTGGGGAATTTGGGTATTTTGGTTGTTTTCGTCCGATTAATCCGATTTAACTTAGGATTATGATGGATTGATGATTATTTAGATGTATTATATCATTTCCCTTGTTATTACATGGTTGGATCGTATCGATTCGTTATTTGGGTCGAGTTCTTGACCGACGCCTTGAAGGTGTCCGGTAAAATGTCTTAGAGGGGTTTTCGGGCGTTCTACGTTTATTCTTCCTCGTATGATCGATTATTTATTGATTATATATTGTTAGGGTCGAGTTTCTTGCGAAGAAACCGAGTTGAACCCTTCCGTTCGTTGTCGTCTTTCTTTTCGATTGCATCGGGCGTTTCGAAGCTTCCCGGTTGAGCCGTATCCGTTCGTGGTTCCGTGCTCGTGGTATCGAGGCAAGTATCTTGCCCATACATTTCATATTTCTTAGGCATAATTATTGATAAATGATTTTATGCGAAATCCAATGTTTAATGAACGTAAAAGGGATCGGTATGTTCTCGATAAATGTTGTCTTTCAACGATAATTCGTATACTTCGTGAATATGTGTTCCCGGAATATGTGTGTTGGTTTTGTATGTTGAAAGATAATATGATCATTTCGAGTGAGTTTGATAGACCGTAATCCTTTGTCGGGGATTACGTATTGTTATTATGTACTTGTTCGGTAAGAACGTAATGTGTGTGATATTAGTCGTTACTCCTTTGAAAGGAGGTTGTGATGCTTAGTGTTGCTTGTCTTGATAATCGGTTATTGTTGTGTGCTTGTTGTATGTGATGTGCCTCCGGGTAGGATTGTTGAATCTCCGGGATCCATACTTGCTAGTATGGGTCGGGCGAAACCGTAGGGTTATCCAATACGGGTATGTCTTGCGGGGACTCCGAGGTTCGGGGCTTGCTAGCCCGATGCCGAGATAACTTGTGGGGTTATCATCGGGTATGTCTTGCGGGGACTCCGAGGTTCGTGGCTTGTTAGCGCGATGCCGGGATAACTTATGGTTGTGGTTTGATTATGTAAGTATATGTGCTTTTAGTCACGTGATCATGATTACGGTGACATGTGATTTGATATAGTTTCCCTGTGGGTTATTCACTCGGGTTTGTTCTACGGGAGCATCTGAGGTCCGTGGCTTGCTAGCACGGGACGCGAATAATCTGTGGAAACAGATTGTTATGGTATGATCGGGTCGTGGACCCCACTTGTTGTTATCGAACTTATGTTTTGGGAAAATGACTTTTGGGCTGTGTCCCTAAATGTTTTCGAAAGGCCTGAAGATTTTTATATCCCAATGTATTCAAAACTCCCGAGGTCGTAAAATGTTTTTCACAAGATGTTTATCGGGTTTACCCTATCTTTCGATTTAATCGTTTGATTAAGTGAATCACCTCGGGAAGTATGTTTATGATTAACATGTTTCGTGGAGTATGATATGTATGGCTCGTTTCGTATTTTATACTTGCACTAGCAAAACAGTGGAGTTTGCTAACCCCAGTATTCGGGGTGGATGTCTATTTTTGCATTCAGGTTTTGGAGCATAACACAGGGTCGGCACGAAGGATGATGAAAGATGAACGATACTAATCACACGAGGATCCGTTGATGTCGTATTGGTCTAGTTGTATTTTCTTTTCCGCTGCAGTATCTTTTCCCCGTTGTACGGGAGTTTATTGTATTTTGACCCCTGCGTGGGTATGTGTTTGTAATCGAGTTGTATATTTTATTGAAAGACCAAATCGGTCTACTGAGTCATTTTAGCCTTGAAGGCATTGTCGAGATGTTAAATGTTGTTACCAGCCTGGTAGATCCTCGAGGAGAGGGTCTACGGCGTGTAATATCCCTGAGTGGATTGGGGGTGTTACATCTGCATCTTCTCTCGTATAACGCTTCAAAAGGTGCCATCTTAATGGAAGCCTGTCAACTATTGTTGTAAGTGAATTCAATCAATGGTAGATGAACTTCCCACTCAGTCGACCAATCTCGGGCACAAGCTCTCAGCATGTCTTCTACTGTTTGAATAGTCCTTTGGGACTGTCTGTCTGTCTGCGGATGATAAGTTGTGCTAATTAGCTCGATTACCAAGGCTCTATGAACCGCTTTCCAAAAGTGTGACATGAAGAGACCGTCTCGGTCAGAAATAATGGTCTTCGGCGTACCATGCAATCGGACTATCTCCGCAATAAACACTCGTGCCAACCTCTCTGGTCCCCAAGTATCCCTAATGCCCAGAAAATGATCCGACTTGGTTAGGCGATCAACTATCACCCAAATCACGTTCGTCCCTGTTCTTGTAACATCCCCGATATATTCAGGAATATTACAGCGCCGTAAATCCTTTACATAAGAATTTACAAGGCTGAAGAAATCAACAGACAATAATAGATACCAATATATGAAAGTAACTGAAATAAAATACAAAAGTTCTGGGCCAATACTAAAAATACAAACGTCCAAATGAAAAGTACATAACCAAATACAACATCACAAACGACGACGTACTCGAGTACTTATTAAAACAACACAAACAACAGACAATTGAACCCGGCCGGAACATCACTCTACACCCTCGTCATCATGCAGTTCCAGTGGTTGTTTTCTTGCTCTCCTGGATCCTGAACATAAACAAATGCTCACCCCCGAAGGGGTTAGCACAACGGTGCTAGTACAAGTACCACAATATATTATTCAACGACTCACGAAGAATAAAACTAACATAAATGACAAAATACTAACGAGTCTCTTCATACGAGAAACTCATAAATATCATACACAAATGTTAATCACAATATGACATCACAACATACACATGGTAATTCCGATGATCTAGCGTTCACTGCCTAGATCCCACGATGATCCCATCAGACCAACCCGAGGTGGAAAAACCTGTCCGATGATCCAGCGCACGCTAACATAGATCCACCGATGATCTCGTCAGATCAACACGAGGTGGACATATAATAACGACATATATGCACGACAATATGTATAACATCAATACGTAAAACAATTAAAGTACTTGCCTCGACTTGATGACAAGAATAAAACTTCGACGAATATCAATACACTAGAAGGTCACCCCTTCGATCAATCCCGTAGTAAGATTCGGACCTAAAACAGTAGAAATAATATAGAGTTCATCTTACACCGAGTAATTAACGTACTAACATCTAACAATCCAACTACGGCCGAAAGTTCAACAAAACGTATCCTTTCTGATCGGCATAACGTACGTTACGTATCCAACATAGCGTACATTAAGCCTGCTCGTTAGCGTACGTAAACTACGAAGTCTAGCGCACGCTAAGCATGCATATGACGGTTTCTCTCTGATCAGACGACATCGTCTGATGATATAACGTACGTTATGTACCCAACGTAGCATACGTCAAATCTGCCCGTTAGCATACGTAAGCTACAGAGCCTAGCGCACGCTAACACATGCATCTGACAGTATCCTCCCTGATCAGACGACTGACCCGTCGTATGAAATTTTCAGTGTTTAACATACGTTATCTTCATACATGTTACACTCATGCAAACTTTAATGATCTAGTGATGTTCAATGTCTTCCAACTTCAAGGATAAGCATATCATCATGATGTCATACTCCAATCTTGATTACAAATTCTCTTACATAGTTCGGGTAATCTAAGGTTGATACAATTGTTACCAATATCATCAATACATTCAAACTTCATCATGAAGATTAATTAACCAATACAACTTATAAGAAATGATACAACCTTCGATGATCCTTTTCTTAAGTCCGTTTAGCAAAAGTGATATCAATATCAAGCCTACGATTATTATGGCAACACCATTCGATACGGATTATTAATATCAGAACACTACTCTTATTGTTTGCCGTAACAAGATTCCAACTATAATGGTAACTTAAGCATAATCATCTAAACTTCCTAAACATGATGTTGGTTGAATAAATCATCTATGGAATTTAATATCCTTGGTAGCATGATCATAACATCCTTAAGAACACGAATCCAAGGTTAGAGATAGCATAACATACCTTAAGATGAAGAAAATGTTGAGACAATAGGTAGAATCCAACTCTGGTTGCTTGTGTGCCAATCCAAGACGTTTCTCCACTTCAATGATCAAGCATAAGTGATATCCAATCTCCAATGATCAAGTATAGATGGTCTATGGGTGTTTGGCTGGGAACTCTCTGGGGATGAAGGGAGGTGAAAGACAATTGAAGGAAACGGAATGAAATGAAATAGGGTGCTGTCCCTTTTATAATTTTTTCTGACTTTACGTACGTTAGCCTTCATGCATAATGTACGTAATCCTTTTAGCGTACGCTATCTGTTCTCCTTAGCATGCGCTATCGTCCAACGATAGATTACTGTCTCGTTCTGTACTCGCTTACGTACGCTACACCATCAAGTTACGTACGTAAGCAACACCCATTTGCATACGCTAGTTACATACCTTAGCGTATGTTAACACCCGTTGACTTAAAAACTGTCCAGGTTCATGCCGTGAGAATCTGGTGAGGATTCGAGCACACCACCAGCTGGCTCATGTGCTAGCCGCCCTACTCAATTATTGGCTGTCTTACCTACGCTACGTTTCATTCGTAGCGTACGCTAATCTTGGCATATAACGTATGTTAAGCTCTCATCTTAGCGTACGTTATCACGTAATTGCATGCGAAAATTTACATGTTGATATTATCATGCACATGGATACAAATACGAGAAAGGTCATACTTCGATTATTGATATCGTAAATTCGAATAATACAGGGTTCAATTCAAATGAAACACTCAACAATTAATCCGGATATTACATACTCTCCTTCTAAAAAGGAGTTTCGTCCCGAAACTCAAGACGAAAATAACTCTGGGTATCTGGATTTCATGTTATACTCCGTCTCCCAAGTGGCTTCTTCCACTCCGTCGCGCGACCACTGAACCTTAACCAAAGCGATCGGTTTATTTCTCAATTGTTTGACTCTACTTTCGAGTATCTTAATCGGTCTCTCTTAAAACGTGCCATCCTTAGCGACTTCAATCTCGCCAAAATTAATGACATGGCTAGGATCCGGTATGTACTTCCGTAACTGGGATACGTGGAACATGTTATGAACATGGCTCAGCGACGGCAGTAATGCCAACCTGTATTCTAACTCTCTAACTCTTTCAAGAATCTCAAATGGTCCGATATATCTCAGAATCAACTTTCCCTTCTTTCCAAAACAAAAAATTTCCCGAGTAGGAGAAACCTTTAAAAGCACATGATCTCCAATACTGAACTCTAATGGGCGACGGCGCACGTCTGCGTAAGATTTATGTCGACTCTTGGTGGTCAACAGTCTTTCGCGAATCAAGGCTATCTTCTCTTGTGTCTCTACGATCAATTCTGGTTCCATCTCGATCAAGTCTGATGAATCATCCCATCATAGGGGCGATCTGCATATCATCCCGTATAATGCCTCAGACAGTGCCATCTTAATGGAAGCATGCCAACTATTGTTGTAAGTGAATTCAATTAGTGGTAGATGAACTTCCCACTCAGTCGAACAATCTAAGGCACAAGCTCTCAGCATGTCTTCCACTATTTGAATATTCCTATCGGACTGTCCGTCTGTCTGCGGATGATAAGCTATACTAAAGTTCAGTTCGGTTCCCAAGGCCTTATGAACTGCTTTCCAAAAATGAGACACAAAGCGACCGTCTCGGTCAGAAATAATGGTCCTCGGCGTACCATGTAATCGGACTATCTCTGCAATAAACACTCATGCCAACTTCTCTCGTCCCCAAGTGTCCTTTATGCCCAGAAAATGAGCCGATTTGGTTAAACGGTCAACTATAACCCAAATCATGTTCATTCCTATTCCGGACCTCGGCATATTAGTGATAAAGTCCATCGATATGTCCTCCCACGTCCATTCAGGAATTGGGAGCGGCTTCAGCATTCCGACAGGTCATTGATGTTCGATCTTGACCTGCTGACATATCAAACATTTTGAGACATAATCCACTACATCTTTCTTCATGTTGCCCCACAAGAAATTCTGCTTCGGATCCTTATACATCTTACTGGTGCCTTGGTGGATAGAATATGGTGTGCTATGAGCTTCATCCATGATTGTTTGCTCCAGAACATCGAGAGCGGGAACACAAAGTCGGCTCTGAAATCTCAAAACTCCATCATCATGAATTACGAATCCTGGGGCTTTTCCCTTGCTCACTTCATCACGTAACCGAATCATCAAAGGATCATCTAATTGCTTAGATTTGATTTCTTCGGTTAATGATGAAGTTAATTCCATCACACACAGTTGTCCCTAGACTCTTGGCAACCATACTTAAATTCCTTCGCGAATCAATTCCCGTTAAATGCTAGTTTGGGAAGTGAGAGTCTCCAACATTCGAATAGAAAAGGCTTTCGGCTTAGTGCATCGGCCACCACATTTGCTTTGCCTGGATGATAAAGAATCTCCAAGTCATAGTCCTTAATTAATTCTAGCTATCTCCTCTGCCGCATGTTCAACTCTTTCTGACTGAAGATGTATTTGAGACTCTTATGATCCGTGAAGATCTGACAGTGAGTCCCGTACAAATAATATCTCCAAATTTTCAAGGCGAAAGCCACAGCTGCCAGCTCCAAATCATGCGTTGGATAATTTACTTCATAGGGCTTTAACTGTCGTGATGCATAGGCGATCACCTTCTCATTCTGCATCAGTACACACATGAGACTCTGGTGTTTAGCGTCACTATAAACTATGAATCCTCCAGTTCCCTGTGGGAGTGCTAAAATCGGTGCCATCGTCAATCTATTCTTTAATTCATCAAAGCTGGTCTGGAACATCTTGTCCCACTCAAACTTTTGGGTTTTCTGCAGTAATCGAGTAAGTGGGAGGGTAATTTTGGAAAACCCTTCCACGAACCAACGATAATACCCAGCAAGTCCTAAGAAACTCCTGACTTTGTTCACGTTCTTAGGAGACTTCCAATCCATAACTGCTTCAATTTTCTGGGGATCTACTCGGACTCCTTCTGCTGATACCACATGACCGAGAAACATCATTTCCTTTAGCCAGAATTCACACTTAGAAAGTTTGGTATATAACTGTTCGCTTCTCAAGAGATCCAAAACGATCCGTAAGTGTTGCGCATGCTCTTCCGGGCTCTTAGAATAAACCAGAATTTCATTAATAAACACAACTACAAATTTATCTGAACACTCTATGAATACTCGATTCATCAATTGAATGAACACAGCAGGGGCATTAGTGAGACCAAACGACATCACTACAAACTCATAATGTCCGTAGCGAGTTCTGAACGTTGACTTCGGAACATCGGATTCCTTAATCCTCAACTGATGATATCCCGACCTCAGATCGATCTTAGAAAACATTGTTGCTCCTTGTAACTGGTCAAACAAATCATCAATTTGTGGCAATGGATACGTGTTCTTAATCGTCATCTTGTTCAGCTCTCGGCAGTCAATACACAATCAAAGCGATCCATCTTTCTTACGGACAAAAATAACTGGTGCACCCCAGGGCGAAACGCTTGGCAGAATATAGCCTTTGTCCAGTAACTCTTTCAGTTGCTTTTTTAATTCGTACATATCAGTAGGTGCCATACGACACAACGCCTTAGAAATTGGTGTAGCTCCTGGTTCCAGCTCGATGGTGAATTCCACATCTCGTCGTGGAGGTAGTCCAGGCAATTTGTCAGGAAACACGTCCGTAAATTCGTTCACAACAAGAATGGATGAAAGTTCTACTTTTCCGTCTTCCTTCTTCATTGCGTAACACCAGTATCCAGTACAGACCTGTTTTAGCAGTTTGATAGCTTTCATTGCTTTGATCATATTTCCTGAGCTTCCTAGTCTCCATCCCTCGAACAATATTTCGGAACCATCTTCAGCTATCATCGAGATATTCCTCTTCCGGTAGTTTACAATATATCCATATCGATTAAGCCAATCATCTCCGAGAATCAGGTCGTTGCCTTGCATTTCTATCACAATCAGATTTGAGGGCCACTCCCTGCCTCCAATTGATACAGGAAAATCTCTAGTTTCTAAGTTTCCACAATTCTCTCTCCACTCGGTAAACCCACAATATAAGGTTCACAATTATGAAAACCAGAAATATTCAAACGATTTACACAAGACAAAGATATAAATGAATGTGTAGCCCCTGTATCGAATAAAATGCTAACTGGTTGTGAAAGGATCTTAACGGTACCTGATGCGATAACAGCATTCTGATCGTCTGCCCTCCTCATTTCATATAGGCGTGGAGGAACTGATCCAGCACTCGATGTCCCCTTTCGGTCGAACTATCATCTGCCTCGTCCGTGACCAAAACTCTGGGGTAGCTGGACACTCTGCTGCGTCTGCTGAACACTCGCTTATTTCTGAGCTGGATGTGATGTATGAGCTCTAAAATATTTTGCAACCTCTTCACAAAACACCGCACGATGTCCCTCTCGACCACAATCATAACAAGTCACGGTGGGAAGGGGGCAATTTCATCGATAGTGTCCCGTCTGACCACAGTTAAAGCACTTCTTTGTTACATCCGTCGTGGATGATACTGCTCCGAAGTTCTTTCCGCTCTTGGATGGGTGCGGAGGTTTCTTGAATGAATGAAAGAATGTCTGGGCCTTGCGAGGCCCACTGCTCTTATGCTCTGTGAAACTACCAGAGACTTTCTGCTTCTTGGATTCTGCAAACTTTTCCATCGCTGCTTCTTTGATTTCATACGCCAACGCTTTATCCTGATATTGATGGAGAGTGGTACATTCAAAACCAGACATGTACCTCTGAATCTCTGGTTTCATTCTCATATCAAAATGGATCATCATTTCCGCATCTGTTCTGACCAGATGTCGAACAAACGCCATCTGCTGGTTAAGCATCTTAATCGCCTGAGATACTGGCACATCTGAAGGTTGCGCAGAGAAAAATGCCCGAACTTTGGCTTCCCTCATAGTACGGGGACAGTACTGATCTTCCATCATCAATTTAAATTCCTCCCAGTCGGCATCATGATCTATAGGGCGGATGGCGTCCCACCACTCCGACGCTTCCCCTATCAGAAAGTATTGAGCGATAGAGGCTCTCCGATCGTCTGGGCAATTAATCCCGGCAAAAGTTTTCTCCAGTTCCTTTAACCAATGATCCCACGTTGGTGTCTCAGAAAAGCCATCGAATTTTGGTGGGTGCATTTTCGCCACCTCCTGGAGCCATCGGTCTCCTCGATTTCCCAAGTCTGGGATGCCTTGCTGTCTCTCTCCCTGTTGCAATCCGACTGCCACCTACATTCGGTCCACAACTTGAGCAAATTGAGTCATCTGGTTGACCACTTGACGAAGGATTTTGGGAACATCAGGTTCTGGTTTATTGTTAATAGACTCTTGTGGCTCGCCTGAGCTTTGGCTAGCCTGATTAGAAGGCGAAGCTTCTCTTTCAGCATTCCTTCGTCCGTGTCCGCGACTGCGACCACGTCCACGTCCTCCTCTCAACATACTGTAAGCATAAATACTCGATATACAGGAAACAATATCGTTCTAATGTTCAAGTATAAAGAGGTATAACATGTAAAGAACGAGATAGAGTTTAGGAACTTACAACCACCGCTCGCATGAAGACGTAGGCAGTACAACCATGTTATTCACGGCTGGTTACCTCAAAAGACATATACGACCCCTATTTTAACCTAACGGCCAAGATATCCATAATCTTAGCTCTGATACCATATTCTGTAGCACCCCCGATATATTCAGAAATATTACAGTGCCATAAATCCTTTACATAAGAATTTACAAGGCTGAAGAAATGAACAGACAATAACAGATACCAATATATGAAAGTAACTGAAATAAAATACAACAGTTCTGGGCCAATACTGAAAATACAAATGTCCAAATGAAAAATATTATTACATAACCAAATCCAACATCACAAATGACGAGGTACTCGAGTACTTATTAAAACAACACAAACAACACACAATTGAACCTGGTCGGAATATCAGTCTGCACTCTCGCCGTCATGAAGTTCCATTGGTTGTTTTACTGCTCTCTTGGATCCTAAACATAAACAAATGTTCACCCCCGAAGGGGTTAGAACAACGATGCTAGTACAAGTACCACAACATATTATTCAACAACTCACGAAGAATAAAACTAACATAAATAACAAAATACTAACGAGTCTCTTCCTACGAGAAACTCATAAATATCATACACGAATGATAATCACAACATGACATCACAACATACACATGGTAATTCCGATGATCCAGCGTTCACTGCCTAGATCTCACGATGATCCCGTCAGACCAACCCGAGGTGGAAAAACCTATCCGATGATCCAGGGCACACTAGCATAGATCCCCCGATGATCCCGTCGGACCAACACGAGGTGGACATAAAACAATTAAAGTACTTGCCTCGACATGATGACAAGAATAAAACTTCGACGAATATCAATACACTCGAAGATCTCCCCTTCAATCAATCACGTAGTAAGATTCGGACCTAAAACAGAAGAAATAATATAGAGTTCATCTTACATCGAGTAATTAACGTACTAACATCTAACAATCCAACTACGGCCGAAAGTTCAACAAAACGTATCTTGTCTGATCGGCATAACGTATGTTATGTATCCAATGTAGTGTACATTAAGCCTGCTCGTTAACGTATGTAAACTACGAAGCCTAGCGCACGCTAATCATGCATATGACAATTTCTCTCTGATCAGACAACTGACTCGTCTGATGATATAACATATGTTACGTACCCAACGTAGCGTACTTTAAATACGCCCGTTAGCGTACGTAAGCTACAGATCCTAGCGCACGCTAACACATGCATCTGTCAGTATCCTCCCTAATTAGACGACTGACTCGTCGTACGAAATTTTCATTGTTTAACGTACGTTATCTTCATACATGTTACACTCATGCAAACTTGAATGATGTAATGATGTTCAATGTCTTCCAACTTCAAGGATAAGCATATCATCATGATGTCATACTCCAATCTTGATTACAAATTCTCTTACGTAGTTCGGGTAATCTAAGGTTGATACACATGTTACCAATATCATCAATACATTCAAACTTCCTCATGAAGATTAATTAACCAATCCAACTTATAAGAAATGATACAACCTTCGATGATCCTTTTCTTAAGTCCATTTAGCAAAAGTGATATCAATACCAAGCCTACGATTATTATGGCAACACCATTTGATACGGATTATCAATCTCAGAACACTACTCTTATTGTTTGCCGTAACAAGATTCCAACTATAATGGTAACTTAAGCATAATCATCTCAACTTACTAAACATGATGTTGGTTGAATAAATCATCTATGGAACTTAATATCCTTTGTAGCATGATCATAACATCCTTAAGAACATGAATCCAAGGTTGGAGATAGCATAACATACCTTAAGATGAAGAACATGTTGAGACAGTAGGTAGAATCCAACTCCGGTTACTTGTGTGCCAATCCAAGATGTTTCTCCACTTCAATGATCACGCATAAGTGATATCCAATCTCCAATGATCAGGTATAGATGGTCTATTGGTGTTTTAGGTGGCTGGTAACTCTCTCGGGATGAAAGGAGGTGAAAGACAATTGAAGGAAACAGAATGAAATGAAATGGGGTGCTGTCCCTTTTATATTTTTTTCCCAATTTACGTACGTTAGCCTTTATGCATAACGTACGTAATCCTTTTAGCATACGCTATCTGTTCTCCTTAGCATACGCTATCGTCCAATGATAGCTTACTGTCTCGTTCTGTACTCGCTTACGTACGCTACACCATCAAGTTACGTACGTAAGGAGCACCCATTAGCGTACGCTAGTTACATACCTTAGCGTACGTCAACACCCGTTGACTTAAAAACTGTCCAGGTTCATGCCATGAGAATCTGGTGAGGATCTGGCCGAGCCCACCACCAGCTAGCTCATGTGCTAGCTGTCCTACTCAATTATTGGCTGTCTTACGTACGCTACACTTCATTCGTAGCGTACGCTAATCTTGGCATATAACGTACGTTAAGCTCTCATCTTAGCGTACGTTATCACGTAATTGCATGCGAAAATTTACATGTTGATATTATCATGCACATGGATATGAATACGAGAAAGGTCATACTTCGATTATTGATATCATAAATTTGAATAATACAGGGTTCAATACAGATGAAATACTCAACAATTAATCCGGATATTACAGTTCTGGTCTTCGACATATTAGTGATAAAGTCCATCGATATATCTTCCCACTTCCATTCAGGAATTGGAAGTGGCTTCAACATTTTGGCGGGTCGTTGATGTTCGATATTAACCTGCTGACAAGTTAAACACTTCGAGACATATTTCACCACATCTCTCTTCATGTTGCCCAACCAAAAATTCTACTTCAGATCCTTATACATCTTACTGGTGCCCGGGTGAATAGAATAGGGCGTACTGTGAGATTTTTTCATGATTGTCTGCTTCAAAACATCAACATCGGGAACACAAAGTCGACTCTAGAATATCAAAACTCCATCATCATGAATCACAAATCCTGGGGCCTTACCCTTGATCACTTCATCACGTAACCGAATTATCAGAGGGTCATCTAATTGCTTAGATTTTGTTTTCTTCGGTTAACGACGAAGTTAATTCCATCACACACAGTTGCCTTTGGACTCCTTGCAACCATACTTCAATTCCCTCACGAATCAACTCTATTTGAATGCTGGACTGGGAGGTGAGAGTCTCTAGCATTCGAATAGAAACAGGATTGCGGCTTAGTGCATCGGCCACTACGTTCGCCTTGCCTGGATGATAAAGAATCTCCAAATCATAGTCCTTAATCAATTCTAGCCATCTCCTCTGCCGCATGTTTAACTCTTTATGACTGAAGATGTATTCGAGGCTATTATGATCCATGAAGATCTAACAGTGAGTCCCGTACAAACAATGTCTCCATATCTTCAAGGCAAAAACAACAGCTGCTAGTTCCAAATCGTGAGTTGGATAATTTACTTCATATGGTTTCAACTGTCGTGAAGCGTAGGCGATCACCTTCTCATTCTGCATCAATACACACCCGAGAACTTGGTTTGAAGCATCACTGTAAACTATGAATCCTTCAGTTCCTTGTGGTAGTGCTAAAATTGGTGCCGTCGTTAATCTCTTCTTCAATTCATCAAAATTGGCCTGACACAAATCGTTCCATTCAAACTTTTGGGTTTTCTGCAGCAATCGAGTAAGTGGGCGGGTAATTTTGGAAAACCCTTACACGAACCGACGATAATACCCATCAAGTCCTAGAAAGCTTCTGACTTTCTTCACGTTCTTAGTAGACTTCCAATCTAAAATTGCCTCGACTTTCTGGGGATCTACTCGGACTCCTTCTGTTGATACCACATGATCGAGGAACATCACTTCCTTTAGCCAGAATTCACACTTAGAAAGTTTGGCATATAATTGCTCGCTTCTCAAGAGGTCCAAAACGATCCGTAAGTGCTGTGCATGCTCTTCCGGGCTCTTGGAGTGACCCGAATATCATCGATAAACACAACTACGAATTTGTCCAAATACTCTATGAACACTCGATCCATTAACTGCATAAACACATCAGGTGCATTAGTGAGACCAAACGGCATCACCACAAATTCATAATGTCTGTAACGAGTTTTGAATGCTGACTTCAGAACATCGGATTCCTTAATCCTCAACCGATGATATCCCGATCTCAAATCATTCTTGGAAAATACTGTCGCTCCTTGCAACTGGTCAAACAAATCATCAATCCGTGGCAACGAGTACTTGTTCTTGATCGTGATCTTGTTCGATAGTCATTACACAATCGAAGTGATCCATCTTTCTTTCGGACAAAAAGAACAGGTGAACTCCAGGGCGAAACACTTGGCTGAATATAGCCTTTGTCCAATAACTCTTCCAGTTGTTTCTTCCATTAATACATTTCGATAGGTGCCATACGATACGGCGCCTTAGAAATCGGTGTAGCTCCTAGTTCTAGGTTGATGGTAAACTCTACATCTCGTCGTGGAGATAGTCCAGGTAATTCGTCAGGGAACACATTCGTAAATTCACTCAAAATAGGAATGGATGAAAGCTCTATTTTTCCTTCTTCCTTCTTCATTGCGTACCACCAGTATCCAGTACAGCCCTGTTTTAGCAGTCTGACGGCTTTTATAGCTTTGATCATTTTCCCCGAGCTTCCTGGCCTCCATCGTTTGAATAATAATTCAGAACCATCTTCGGCTATCATCGAGATATTCCTCTTCCGGTAGTTCACAATAGCTCCATATTGTTTAAGCCAATCGTCTCCGAGAATCAGATCGTCTCCTTACATCTCCATCACTATCATATTTGAGGGCCACTCTTTGCCTCCAATTGATACAGGAAAATCTCTAGTTTCTAAGTTCCCCACATTTCTATCCACACTTGGTAAACCCATAACATAAGGCTCGCATTTATGGAAACAAGAAATGTTCAAATAATTAACATAAGACAATGATATAAACGAATGTATATCCCATGTATCGAACAAAACACTAACTGGTGGTGAAAGGATCTGAACGGTACCTGATGCAACAGCGGCATCCTGATCGTCTGCCCTCCTCATATCATAAAGGCGTCGGGGAACAGATCCAGCACTCGATGATCCCTTTCGGTCGAACTATCTTCTGCCTCGTCCTCGACCAAAACTATGGGGTAGATGGACACTCTGCTGCGTCTGCAGAACACTTGCTTCCTTCTGAGATGGCTGCGAAGTACGAGCTCCAATTATCTTAGTGGCATCCCTGCAGAACATTTCATGATGCCCTTTCTATCCGCAATCATAACATGTTACTGGAGAATGGAAACAATCATGCCAAAGGTGTCCTGGGCGACCACAATTAAAACAGCTCTTGACCACACCTGTCGGTGTTGATACTGATCTGAAGTTCTTTCTGCCTTTGGATGGGTGTGAGGGCCTCTTAAATGAATGAAAGGATGACTGGGCCTTGTGGGGCCCACTACTCTTGTGCTCTGTGAAACTACTAGAGACTTTATGCTTCTTGGACTCCGAGAACTTTTCCATAGCTGCTTCTTTCATTTCATACGCCAGGGCTTTGTCTTGGTACTGGTGGAGAGTGGTGCATTCAAAACCTGACATGTACCTCTGTATTTCCGGCTTCATTCTCATATCAATGTGAATCATCATTTCTGCATCGGTTCTAACTAGGTGTGGAACAAACGCCAACTGTTGATTAAACGTCTTAATCGTTTGAGCCATCGGCACATCCGAAGGCTGCACGGAGAAAAATTCTCGAACCTTAGCTTCTCTCACCGGACGAGGGCAGTACTGAGCTTCCATTATAAGTTTGAACTCTTCCCAACCGGCATCATGATCAATAGGTCGGACAGCTTCCTACCATTCAGACGCTTCTGCAGTCAGAAAGTACTGGGTAATAGGGGCTCTCTGGTCGTCTGGGCAGTTAATCCCTGTGAATACTTTCTCCAGCTCTCTCAACCAGTGATCCCATGTCGGTGTCTCAGAAAATCTATCGAATTTTGGCAGGTGCATCTTCACCACCTTATGTAGCCATCTGTCTCCTCGATTTCCCAAGTTTGGGATGCCTTGCTGTCTTTCTCCTTGCTGTAATCCTACCGCCACTTGCATCCTGTCCACCACTTGAACAAATTGAGTCATCTGGTTGACCACCTGACGAAGGATGTCGGGAACGGCAGGATTGGCATGTCTCCACTGTCTGTTCTCGTTCATTATTAACTAACTCCTGCTGTTCGCCAGAATTGGAGTTAGCCTGATTTGACAGCGAATCAGGAACAAAAGGTGAAACTTCTCTCTCACCATTCCTACGTCCGCATCCACGACCGCGACCACATCCACGTCCTCCCCTCAACATACTGTAAGCATAAACACTCAATATACAGGTAATAATATCGTCCTAACGTTCAAGTATAAAAAAGGTACAACATGTAAAAGACAAGATAGAGTTTAGGAAACTTACAACCACCGCTCGCACGAAGACGTAGGTAGTATAGTGATGTTATATGCAGCAGGTTACCTCAAAAGACATATACGGCCCCTATTTTAACCCAACGGCCAAGATATGCATAATCTTAGCTCTGATACCATATTCTGTAACACCCCCGATATATTCAGGAATATTACAGCGCCGTAAATCCTTTACGTAAGAATTTACAAGGCTGAGGAAATGAAAAGACAATAACAAATACCAACAAACAATGGCAGCGGAAATAAAATACAACACGAGTCTAAAAACAGTACTGAAAGACAAACGTCAAACGGTGAACATTAATACATGACCAAATCCAACATCACAAATTATTAAAACAACACAAACATATGACCATTTAATCCGGCCGTAACATCACTCTGCACCCTTGTCATCATGCAACTCTAGTGGTTGTTTTCCCACTCTCCTGGATCCTGAACATAAAACAAATGTTCATCCCCAAAGGGGTTAGCACAACGATGCTAGTACAAGTACGATAATTATACAACAATGATTTATTCAACAATCCCTGAATAATAATGTCAACAATATCAACAATAATCACGACAAGTCTCTCCAACGAGAATCAGTAACAATGTACAACATATCATATCAATTTCAACATACTCGTAGTATTCCAACGATCCAGCACACAGCTATAGATTCCCATGATGATCCCGTCGGACCAACGCATGGTGGAAATACCTGTCCAACGATCCAGCGCACACAGCTATAGATTCCCATGATGATCCCGTCGGACCAATGCATGATGGACAAACAATCACAACACATATGCATAATACAACAACAACATAACCGACATCAATACGAATAAATATAATTAAGGTACTTGCCTTAAATTGACGACAAGGATAATACTTCGACGGATGTCAATACACTCGAAGGTCTCCCCTTCGATCAATCACTTTGCAAAGCTCGAACCTTAAACAAAAGAAATAATATATAGTTCATCTTATGTCATATAACTAACGTACAAACATCTACTGAAAGTTTCCGACACTACGGATCCTGTCCGATTCTCTTCATAACGGATGTTATGTACACAACGTAATGTACGTTAAGTCTGTGTCTTAACGTATGTAAGATCTTATGACTAACGTACGCTATGCTTGTTTTTGACAAAGTTCTCTGATCAGACGACTGCGTATCACCTGATGCTATAACATACATAATGCATGATACATAACGTACGTTATACTTATGAACACGTTGGATTACAATGCCAGTGTCTATGAATTCAAAGATATTCATCAAACCATTTTAATTCCATACATCAATATTTACTCATGGTTCGGCCATTCATACGATTCGTATCAAAGGTATGATTTATGGTGAACGAGTTCTATGACATCCCTTCAAAGTAAGACATATACAACTGTGTTCTAAGTTTAATTTACCACCAAATATTCTGTTTATCCGCAGGGTATTTTGTCCTACCAAAGTTCTACATTAATACGATTATTACCGGCTTAATGTACTAATTCCAACTATTGCCACAAGTAGGTCGATTATAACAGATAAGTTCTTACAAGACATGAATGTTTCTGAAAATTTCATCCTAATACTCAATGTAATCTCAGGTAACCGTATCATTATATTCGACATGGAAAACCTAAGTTTAGTCATCATAATCTTCTAATATCATGATATCTAGTTCAAGCATTGATTGATAATTCCTTATAATATCATCAACATGTCCAGAACAATCTTTTTGAAACGAGATATGGGCTGAGATGATCGTAACATACCTTATACAAAGAATAATGATGAAAAAATCGGTAGAACTTGACTCCGGAAGCTTGAACACCACTCCAAGATCTTAATGTTCTCCAAAACCGATTGAAGTGGATGATATATGAAGTTATAGGCTGGGTAAACTCTCAAAACGTGAAGGAAACGGAAGAAATGAGAAGAACAAAGGGTTGGAAGTGAAATGGGGTAATGTACTATTTATAAAACTCAGATCTTTATATACGTTAGCCTCAGGATATTACGTACGTTATAATCTTGGTGTACGCTATCTCAGATCCTTAACATACGTTAACGTCCAACAGTAGCTACTGCCTCATTTTATGACCTCTTTAACGTACGTTAACCTTCACATTTTACATACGTAATGAGCTATGTGTAGCGTACACTATCTTAGTCCCTTAACGTACGTTATGCTCACGCGGGAATCTTATCTTATATTATTCGGACCCCCCCCGAGATGGCCCATACGCCGACCAACATTATCTGTCAGACGGCCTGTTACGTACGCTATGCTTCGTCCATAGCGTATGCTACCCTCAATTCGTAACATACGTTAAGCTCACCTGTTAGCGTACGTTATGACGTAGCTGCATGCATGAATTTGCAAACTCTTCCTAATATGATCATGACTGTTTAGAATACGAATACGGGAAAAATCACACTTCGATTATAGATACCACAAAGTCGAATATTACAAGGTTCAAATACAGATGAAAAATACTCAACAATTATCCGGATATTACATGGAGAATCAGGATGGAAGCCATCTTGCTGTGATTCACGGAGAGATGATCTTTGTCATCCAAGTACCTACCAAGATCATGAAGGTCAATGTAGCCAAAAGAATAGAAGGACAACCTCATGCAGAAATGCTTGAGAAAGAACGAGAACAATGGACAACTGATGATCGCAAGCATGCGCTATTTGCCACTCTTGACAAAAGTACATTCTCCTTGGTAAAGAGCTGCAAGACAACCAAGGAAATCTACGAGAAACTCAAGTTGATTTGTGAGGGAACTGAGCTCTCAAAAGAAAATAAGATTTCAAAACTAACTCAGCAATTTGAATCATTTGGAATGAAATCTTCCAAAATACTTGAGGAACTTGAACTCAGATTTACCAGCATTATCGGTGAACTTGTAGCATTGGGAAAAGTGTATACCCAAAAGGATAAAAATCTTAAATCTTTAGATCACTCCCTGTCCGATGGGACATGAAGACCACAACTATGCTCGTGTCTTGTAATTTAAATGATATATCTACTCTTGATCTCTTCTCTGACCACAAGGCCTTTGAGTACTATATTGACAGGAGAGAGAAGGACGAAGAGTCACCTGCTAAGACTACAACACTTTATGTTGTATCTGACAGGAGACACAGCTCTGCCCCTAGCACATCCAAAGCCACATCCAAGGCAGCTGCGATGATGACATCATGTCACAAGACGAAATGGCCTTACTCATGCACAAATTCCACAAGTTCATTAAGAAATTTAGAAAGGCCCCATACAGGCCTAAATCGTTTAACAAGGTAAGTTCGGAATCACCTTCGTCCGCAGATTCTAACCTATGCTATAAAATTCAGGAAACTGGGACATTATGCAAATAGATGTCCTCATCCTAAAGTGCAGAAGTTGCCCGAAGCTGAGAAAGAAGAAAAGGACGAGAAAAGGAGGGTCTGGCGAAATAAGCTAAAGGCCCTGATCGGAGAATCAGAAGCCTCATCCACACTGATCAAAATTAAGGAGCGCCTACAGGAAATCACTGACACTAACTCCTCCGATGATGAAATCGAAGATAAAGCCTACATGTGTTTTATGGCCTAGGAGGAAGAAGATGATGATGAATACAGTGATGATGAGGTAAGCTCAACTCGCTTCTCCCATTACTGCATTACATACATTTGAAAACATCATGAATGAATTAAGAACCATTCAAAAGGACCATGAGATGCTTGAACAAGAAAACCTACAACTCTCTCTTTCAAATTTAGAGCTGAAGAATGAAAACAATCTATTGAAAAATAACTATGAAAATATGTCTCTGGACTGTGAAAACAGCAAGATCATAAAAAACTCATGAAAAGCAATCATCAACTTGCAACCGAACTAAATGAGGTAGAAACTCATAGTAAATGGAAGACAAGTGATTATACTTTATTACAGGCTAAAATACAGCTTCTCGAGAAAAGAGAAGGAGAACTCGAGACCATCCTCAATTTCTTTAAAAAATCATCGAGGAGGATGGAAGACATCCTAAGCACTGGACAACACACCCACGATAAACTTGGATTGGGATACGACTCATTCTCCCATAAAGGCAAAACTATTGCGGTGTTTGTCAAAGGAGTGCAACCCATTCCAGAACCTGAAGAAGCCCTGAAGGATGTTACTATAAAGGTTACAGCTGCCCCTTGTCGAATAGCAAAGGCTGCCATTCCGCCACCTAGCTCATATCACAAGCAGCAAAAACCTAGTCTCATAGACCTGTAACACGCAATACCAGTCATCAATATTATGCTCCTCGAGCATACCAAAAGCGTCAGCAGCCGGCCAGAAGGAAGAATGTACCTAAGACCATCTCCAACAGTTTACACAAAAATACTGCAACTTCAAACAAAAATATACAGAAAATCAACAATGCATCTCCAACAGCTTACACAAAAATACAGAAATTAGTAATGAGTCTCAAACAGTTTGCACAAAAATACAGTAAAAATGGATATGCTATTAATATCTTTTTCTAATCTTAATATTATGTACAAATATAAATGCATTTTATCTCCATTAACTACTAATGAAATTTAAATGTATCCAAATTCGTTGAATTAATGCGAAAAATTATAATTATATTATAAAATTATATATTAGGGGAATATTATCAAAAATATTCAATCAATATATTTAAAGCATCAAAATGGCTAGGCTTTTAATTTACAAATTGAGCAACAAATAATTGGTGCAAATTTATATGCATAAATACAATTTAATAAATATCTTTTGAAAGCTATAGCTAAAAGTAATATATATAATGAATAGACAATGATACAAATAAGATGGAATAGTGTTGGTCGAATGAATAGTATTGTACTATAAATAGGGGAACATTGTAGATATCCCAAAAATAGAGGAGCTCTTACAGTACATGTTGGAGAAGGATTAACACAAAAATAGTGTTCAACACCATTATGCAGTGGCTATTGGAGATGATCTAAGTATCAATAGTATGCACCTCAGTACTACCAACAGTGTAGTTCCCCTAGATACTAGGTACAGAAAACTAAGTATCTGTCCCGCAAGCAAGCTGCCACGCAGTTCTATCAACAAAAAAATATGGGAATCCAGCTGGAAACCCAGAAGGCAAGCAACAAGGCAGAAGAATATGGTTCTTCCTCCAAGACATCAACCATACTAGAGCTAAAACACCAAATTTTACATGTATAATAACCATGCTTATAGCGATTACGTGTCTACACTACGGAAATCTCGCAAAATAGGACCGAAGGCGACCTACAACAAACCCATTGCTGTCACGCAAATATGGGTACCTAAAGGCACTAATAACCAAGGACCCAAAAATCAAAAGGGACCTAAATCTACTTAATCTTTTTGATTACATGATATCAAGGAGAAGGACATCTGGTATTTCGATAGCAGATGTTCTCGCCACATGACAGGAGATATCACCAAGAGGTCAGACTATGTAGAAGGTCGCGGTAAAAAGGTGCGATTCAGTGATAAATCCAAATGAAGAACAAGAGGGAAAGGAACCCTGCTTATTGAAAAATTCAAAGTCACCGACATAGCCTATGTAGAAGGACTACTGTACAATTTACTTAGCATTAGCTAGTTCTGTGACAAACAGTTCTGAGTCAAATTCTATGTGGATCACTGTAGGGTGAAGGACACCAAGACCAAGCAAATTGTACTTACAAGAAGCCGGTCAAGTAACATGTATACTGCTGATTGGAAACCCGCTAGCACAGTAATCCCTTGTTTTGTTGCCAAAGGCACTGCAGATGAAAACTGGCTATGGCACAAGAGGATGTCGCACATTAATTTCAGGACCATCAACAAGCTAGCTCAATAGGTAATGGTTAAAGGCTTGCCCGATGTCTTATTTCATAAAAACAGTGTCTATGGACCCTGTCAGAAAGGGTCAAGACCTCCTTAAAGAGCAAGTCATACCTTTCCACCCAAAGGGTCCTGGACTTGCTACATATAGATCTCTACGGTCCTGTAGACCCTGTCATCCTCAGAGGTAAGAAATATCGTCTTATTATTGTTGATGATTTTTCCAGGTATGCTTGTACTATCTTTCTGAATAAGAAGAAAAAGAGAACCATAAAGCTGCCGAAACACCTGAAAAACTGCAAAATGAGAAAGGGTTGAGTATTGTATCCATTCGTTCCGACAGAGGCACATAATTCACAAATCGCTTTATAGAGCAATACTGTGCGCATAATGACATACAACACGAATACTCAGCAGCCTGGACTCCTCAACAAAATGATGTTGCTGAGCGAAAGAACAGGACGCTGAAAGAAGCAACAAAAACCATGTTAGCTGCAAGCAAGTTGCCATAGTGTTTCTGGGGAGAAGCAACAAATACAGTATGTTATACACAAAACTCATGTATCATCAACAAGCATCATAACAAAACAACATTCGAGGTATGGAACAATAAATATCCAATGGTTCCATACTTGCACATATTTGGATGCAGGTGTCATGTGCTCAATAATGTAAAGGATCAATTGAAGACCTTCGATGAAAAGTCAATTTAGGGTAAGCAAGGTATTCAGGATATTCAACAAAAGGAAGCTCACAATAGAAGAATCAATCCACGTAGTCTTTTATGAAGCCCATTGCGGCCCTACAAGAATAGAAGACCTAACCCAAGATATCCAGATGCTATCCATTGGGGAAATTCCCTTGACTCCAATTGAACCAGTTGTGAACCTAGAAATTAATCCCACGCTGTAAGAATAGAAGT
The DNA here is from genome assembly GCA_033398695.1 of Orobanche coerulescens. Lineage (NCBI taxonomy): Eukaryota > Viridiplantae > Streptophyta > Magnoliopsida > Lamiales > Orobanchaceae > Orobanche > Orobanche coerulescens. Next base: position 93,140,366 of record CM065809.1, read on the forward strand.
AGTCGAAGATGATGCTGTAGAAGCTGAAGCCAAGGCTACAGCCCATCAGGACATGGGATGCCGAACTAGAACCAGACATGAGGTGATTGAGAGATCACCCAAGGAGCATTGGATATATTGATGCTTGTGTGACCACTAGTAGAAAAATACAGAGTATACAAGGAACCATACTCTGTGCATAGAAAGAGACATAATACAGTTCTGAAAAGTCTCAATTCCCTGTATGGAAATCCAAAGCTGAACTTAGAAGACTTGCCATGTGCACTCTAGCTCTATTCCTAGCCCAGTCTGAACCTGTTTCGACCAATGAGGCTCTAAACAATCCTCATTTTATAAATCTATGGAAGAAGAGCTCAATGGTTTCAAAAGAAATAATATTTTGTACTTAGTTCCTAGACCAACTCATCAAGCAGTCATAGGAACCAAATGGTTATTCCAAAACAAAAAGGACAAAAATGGACTTGCTATTAGGAACAAATCCAGATTAGTCGCCCAAGGGTATAGACATGAAGAAGGAATAGATTATGATGAAACTTTTTATCCTGTTGCTAAACTAGAATCCATTAGGATATTCTTAGTATTTGTTGCTCACAAGAACTTTATTGTATACCAAATGGATGTTAAGAGTGCATTCCTGAATGGAGATCTAGCTGAAGAAGTTTATATTGAACAACATTCAGGGTTTACCAACATATAAGGGGGAGACCTTGTGTACAGGATAAGGAAAGCACTGCACGGGCTCAAGCAAGCACCTAGGGCATGGTATGAAACCCTGTCACTGTATCTCATCAATAATGGATTTGAGAAAGGTGCAGTTGACAAAACCCTCTTTAAAATCCAGGAAGGCGACGATCATCTCATGGTACAAATATACATAGACGATATTATTTTTGGTTCAACTAACCTTGCTTTATGTCAAAAGTTCTCTCATTTCATGTAAAGTATATTTGAAATGAGTATGATTGGATAACTTAGCTATTTCTTAGGATTGCAGGTGAAGCAACTTCCTACATGTATATTCATCAATCAGGAGAAATGCACCAAGGAGCTGCCTAATGATAAGTATCAGTTTTATACACTTATCCATGGTTTGTATCGATAAATTTCACCCATAATTGAGCTAGTCTACTCGTTTTTACTTTTAATTAATTAGTTTTTAATAATTTTATTTTTATCGGATGAAAATATAAATTTAGTCTTAATCGGATTGAATTACTGATTTACTCAAGAAATAACATGTTTATAAAATATTCTCTTTGTTTAGTTTTTATGTATTCATGTTGTAGGGCTTTCCGAGACGAGTTCGGCAGTCTTTCCGGATTCAAAGTCTGAGTTATATATCAAAAGTTATCATCCGAAGAAGATTTGGGGCAAAAACGCAAAGTCTAAGAAATTTCTGGGCTAAAAATGAGGTTTGAAACTCCATACGGGCGTAACATCAAAACATACGGGCGTAACTCACAAAACAAAAAGCCGTAGCCTAGTTACGGCCGTAACTACTGTATGTTACGGCCGTAAATCATCCATGTTACGGCCGTAACTCCTGAATGTTACAGCCGTAACTCTTGGCAGATGGCAATCATTTGTCTAATTTTTTATACTTTTGATCTATTATTGAGGGGATGGATGGCATTGATCCGATCTATTGTAATAATGCTCGAGTTTTGGAGGTATTAGATGACTTTAGGTGTATAAATAGACCCCTTAGATCCATCATCAATCATCATTCATCTTATATTTTTCCACTTTTTGTAATATTTTCTTTTTGTGTGAAGAACACACTTGTGTTCTTGAGTGACTTGTGTAATAGTGGTATAGCATATGTTGTTAAGGGAGTTTATTGCTTCTTTCTCCTTTATCTACTAAGGGAGTTAGGATCAATTCTTTCTCTTTTTCAACTAATAATGAGCACTAAGCTTGTAATATGTTTAATAAACCCTTAATCGGCTAAGTTACCTAAGTTGGAATTATAAACAAGGTTAGTCATGTCGTTTAAGTTTGTGTAAATATCTATTATGAATTACTTATTATTGTGTGTGATTTTCATTTTTTTACCAATCTTTATTTATTTGGCCAATAAATGACAATATTTATGGTCTTCATATGTTTCGAAAGAAAATATGTTTGATTAGAATAAACGATATTCGCTCTAAGTTGTTCTAGGGGATAGAAATATACCTCTAGACCTTAGATGATTCTTTGAGTTATTTTCATAAATCATAATGCTATGTATTGAACCAATCAACATAGAAATATAGTGGATTGATTCAATATATAAGGGGCGTTTTATAGTTCGAAAGAGAAACCGTCCTTTTAAGGAAAATCGAATCTACACAACATAATAAGTAAATTCATCTTATGATCTTCTATACATCTTCTATAACTAATGATGAACTAAGTTTGTAATCCCAACTATTTCATTTTATCTTCTATTAATCTATTATTAGTGTAATCTTTCATTTCATTGAATATTAGAACTATTATTGTAATTTCTTTGTAATTGTCAAACCAAACTCTTAAATTGTGTGTTTCAATCATCTATATCTCTATAACAAATAGACTAATAGTGTATAATTTAACATATGACCAAAGTTCCTCGTGGGATCGATAAACCGGACTCAAAAAGTCCACTTACTACTTGATACGATATCGTGCACTTGCGATAGTTACACTAAAGACGTGTCAAGTTTTTGGCGCCGTTGCCGTGGAAGTAGAAGTGTTATTTTTGAAATCTTACATTGTAAACTATTATTATAGGATACAATTTCTCGACGTTGTAACTTAGTACTCAATTTTGTTTGTCCGGTCAAGTGGCGGATAACGGTACTCCGTGACTATTAAAGTCTGATTTTTCAGTTTCCCACAACAACTGATATTTGTAGATATTTTATCCTTTTTCATTTTAATTTTTTTGTCATGGATGAAACTTTGAATAATATTGAAAAAATATTTCCCTTTCTGAGCAAAAAAGTAATTTTAAAAATCTACAAAGCAAGAATTGAAAGGATGAGCAAAGATGATAGCCGTTTGCTATAAATGTGCTAGATGGAACTGTAATTTAAAATGTCGATCTTTAGGAAATCCATCTACAAACAGGAAGATAAAATTCAATTCATTAAGGATGGTCTGAATAAAGAGAATTTAGATGATATCGAAATTTCTCTTGACACGCATCCTAGTGGACTTGTACATTACGGAATTCGATGTTTGTGGAATAAATTCAAACCAGAATATGAACAACGTCTTGGGAATCTGACGTTAAAAGACCCTGTTTGCCAATTTTTAAGAAAATTGGATGGGAAGCTTCTCCCCGACTCATAGAAGGCGTTTAGGCCGTTTCTGAACGTAAAATCAGAGGAAGATGTGATCCACAATCACAACTACTGTACATACACGTAAGTATCTTTTATTTTTGTCGTAAGGTGAGATTTTCTGAATAAAAAAAAGGGGTGATATGCAATAAATCCATTCATTATTCTATTGAGTAGTTGGAGCGCAATCAACGCAATCACAAACTTGTTAAACAATTTTACCTCATTTTTCTTCTATAAATAAACTTTGTGCTTGTTTCTTTTATTCATCCCTCAAACTTGTACTTTTCTTCTTTTTCTCTCAAATAAATTTCTTTTCTAAAATGGAGTCATCATCTTCAACAAAAAAATTTAGCACAATCTGCATTTTTGGTGGAGCTAGTTATGGAAAAGAGGCATGCTTTACTGAAGCAGCCAACAACTTGGGTCGTACTTTAGGAGAAAAATGCATTCATGTAGTTTACGAAGGAGGAAGTCTAGGATTAATGGGACGAGCTGCTTCTTCTGCCTATATGGAAGGAGTAAGAGTGTTGGGAATAATTCCAAAACCTCTGGCTGAAAGTAAAATTACCGGGGCAACTATTGGAGATGAGTTTAGATCTGTAAATATGCAAGATCGCATAACTCATATGATAAACAATTTTGGGGCCTTTATCACCCTTCCCGGTAGTTTTGGCACTCTTGAGGAACTTTTTCATGTGGTTACCAGAGCCTAGCTAAATGTTCATCAAAAACCAATAGGTCTGCTTAATGTCAATGGTTTCTTTGATGGTTTACTATCTTTCATCGACTACTCTGCTGAAAAGGGTTTTATTTCCGAGCATGCTATGTAATATCCGCATTTTTCTTTCCCTTGTATCTTCAATTTTTGGTGTATTTCTCGGTTGTAGTGACCCTCGTGTATCTTTCAGTGTATCTTTTCCGGCATCTATTGATCTGATTCTCGTTATTGTTGTACGGAACCGCTATTCGGGGTTGTGATTCACGAAGATGGTGTTTTGAGATTTCGGCATCTATTGATCTGATCCATTCTATGTTTGTGATTCACGAAGATGGTGTTTTGAGATTTCGGAGTCGGCTTTGTGTGCCGAACGACTCAGAGTTGAGACAGAGTATTTTGCGTGAGGCACATGCTACACCTTATTCCGTTCATCCTGGTTCGAGTAAGATGTACAAGGACCTGAGGAGGAATTTCTGGTGGAATGATATGAAGGAGGAGGTCGCACAGTTTGTAGCGAGATGTTTGACTTGTCAGCAGATCAAAATTGAGCATCAGCGACTGGCTGGGTTATTACAGTCACTTCCTGTTCCAGAATGGAAATGGGAAGATATATCGATGGATTTTGTTACGAGCTTGCCGAGATCGAGGTCGGGCATGAATATGGTATGGGTGATTGTTGATCGTCTGACCAAGTTGGCACATTTTCTGGGCATCAAGGACACTTGGGGTCCAGAAAAGTTGGCTCGTATGTTCACGCAGATTGTGAGGCTTCACGGTACTCCGAAGTCTATTGTTTCGGATCGTGATGGCCGTTTCGTATCGCACTTTTGGCAGGCGGTGCATGAGGCATTGGGTACCCGTTTTCATTTGAGTACCTCTTTTCATCCCCAGTCAGATGGACAGTCGAAACGCACTATCCAGACATTCGAGGACATGTTGCGTGCTTGTGCTCTCGACTGGAGTAGTGACTGGGAGGAGCACTTGCCATTAATCAAATTCACGTACACCAATAGTTGGCACGCGACGATTCGGATGGCACCGTATGAGGCGCTCTACGGGCGACGTTGTCGATCGCCGATTTGTTGGGATGAGGCGTCCGATTTGGTCGGGACCGAACCGGATGTCGTTTTAGAAACGAGACGGAAGATAGAATTAATTCGGGAACGGATGTTGACTGTCCAGAGTCGACAGAAGTCATATGCCGAAGTCCGTCATCGACCTTTAGAATTCGAGGTGGGAGACCACATTTTGCTGAAGGTGTCGCCGACGAGAGGAGTTTTCCGTTTCGGGAAGAAGGGGAAGTTGAGTCCTAGATTTATTGGACCCTTCGAGATTCTGGAGCGAGTCGGTGGGTTAGCATACCGTTTGGCGTTACCCACGGCCTTGAGTCATGTTCATAGCATTTTTCATGTTTCCCAGCTGAGGAAATATGTCCCGGACCCTAGTCACGTCATCGATTATGGTGAGATTGATGTCGCCGAGGATATTACTTTCGAGGAGCGCCCTTTGAAGATTTTGGAGTGTCGTGAGAAACGACTGAGGCATAAGACCATCCCTTTGGTCACGGTGCAGTGGTCGAGACACGGTGTCGAGGAGGCAACTTGGGAGACCGAGGATAGCATGCGTGCTAGCTACCCTGAGTTGTTTGTTTCTTAAGTTTCGGGACGAAACTTATTTTTAGAGGGGTAGAATGTAATATCCGCATTTTTCTTTCCCTTGTATCTTCAATTTTCGGTGTATTTCTCGGTTGTAGTGACCCTTGTGTATCTTTCAGTGTATCTTTTCCGGCATCTATTGATCTGATTCTCGTTATTGTTGTACGGAACCGCTATTCGGGGTTGCCGTGGATCCATTCTATGTTTCGATGCGTCTTGAGATGTTCCGTTTAACGTTTCGTTCATATTCCGGTGTTTTGGACCGTTTATATCTCGTACCTAGCGCACGCTATATTTACTGCATAGCGCATGCTAGGGGTCACTTAGTAGCGCACGCGCTCGACCGTTTAAATGCGCGCTAGAGGGCAAGCCACAGGAGTGGCGATCTTGATTCCGATCCTGCAGGTAGTGGATTAGCGTACGCTACATAGCCTAGCACATGCTAATGTTGGGAGTTAGCGCACGCTGAGACGCCCGGTAGCGTGCGCTAGTATGGATGTCCAGTACTGGGCAGTTTGCCACTGGACTCTACTGATGCCCAGGGAGCGCACGCTATTGGTCGATAGCGCGCGCTACCGATACACTTTAGCGCACGCTATGTTTGGTCGATAGCGCGCGCTAACCGGATCAGGTGTGTCTTGTGATTTATACGGACTCGGTGATGTCCAGTAGCGCACGCTATTGGTCGTGTGGCGCTCTGAGAGGTTATTAGCGCACGCTACGTTTGGAGTAGCGCACGCTAACGGCGTAAATCGCTCTTGGATCGTAGTACATTTCGTTAGCGCACGCTAACCTGGAGGATTAGCGCGCGCTAACACTCCCTGGCTATATAAACCAGGGAGTTGACCCAGATGAACGTATTACGTTCATTTCTTCTCCTCCCCGCGGCTTAGAGCTCCTTTGGCGATTTTGGGCGATTCTTGGTGATTTCTTCTTCCAATCATCTCATCCAACATCCTCCTCGAATTCTTGGTGTATTATAACAACATCAACACGAATCTTTCATCCTAATCCAAGGTAAAATCTCTTAGAACCCTACTTTTCGATAAATTGGGGGTTTTGGGATTTTCGTCCGATTCGTTCCGTTTTGTTGGTGGATTCATGATGATTATGATTAATCTTGTTGGTATTCTTAGTTTCCCTACGGATTCATGGTATATTTCGTAGTTTTTGCGGAATCGAGAGGGATTGGTTGTGGTCCACCCTCGTTGTAGTTTATATATGAATATACATGGATCGTAGGCGGGTTTTCGGGTGTATTCTATTTCCGTATTCGTCTTAGAGTTGGTTGTAATTATGTTCTTCGAATAGTTAGGTTCGGTTCCGTTGATTCCTAGCGTTCGCCGGTAATTATCCTTTCCGTTCGTTGCGTCGTCAACTATTCAAGGCAAGTATTCTTTTGGAAATCTTTATGCTTAACGTGAAATGGTAATGTATATTGTGTGTGCTTTGCTCACCCTGGGAGGGTCCGACGGGGCCTCGGGTGAATCTATGACTTCACTCTGGATTCATGAGTTTGTTTCGCTAGCCAGCTCGGGAGGGTCCTTAGAGGCCTCGGGTGGGATTCGTGGCTTCGTCCCGGTCCTAGGCGATGCCTGTGCGTGATTTGTTTTATGAAATGGCCAGCTCGGGAGGGTCCTTAGAGGCCTCGGGTGGGATTCGTGGCTTCGTCCCGGTCCTAGGCAAATTGTTTGACTGTTTGTTTCCGGAAAAGACATGTCTGGTTTTGGTTTTTGAAATGATATTGGTGCATGTACTATGAAATGTGTAAGCGATTGGTTTGCCTTGATTACTTGTACTAGCGTAATTGCTAACCCCTTTGGGGGACCCATTTTGGGGAAATTCTTGTTATGGATTTCAGGTTATGATCATCCGGACGAGCGAGCGCTGGGACAGTACGAGGATGTTGGCCAGGGTCGTTGACATGTGCACTCGGGTCTACTTATTTCTTTTGTTCACTTCGATATGGTTGTTTCCTATACTTATAAACTGAAAGACTGTACTCGCGAGTAGTTAGGCTTTTCAATTCAAACCCCGTGTTGTATTATTTTAAATTACTACATTGTCGACTGTTGCTTATTTCGCCAGTTGCTCTGGGCGTATCTTTATATGTTATATTATTTAAATGTGTGTTCTCGCTAACCGAGATGGTTAGTCGAGGGGTGTTTTCTAGTTGTATCCTGGTGGGTCCCATGTCGGGGTCCACGGCGCTGTAATATACTCCGAATATCTCGGGGTGTTACATGCTAAACGAATCATAGTCGTTGCAACCACACCAGAAGAACTAATAAAAAACTCAATGAATTTGTTCCTCAACCAGATCCAGCTCTAGCTAAAATTGTCTGGATGGAAGATTTTATCGTCAGAATACATAAAGTGGATTCATTCCTCTCCCTTTGATAACCCATGTCGGACCTCTTGTATTTTTACTTTCTGTTGTGTGTAATAATCGTGCTAAATGATGGCAGCTTAAGGAGTTTCTTCTTGATCTCTTGACGCGCATCTATGCGCGATTTATGTATTGTTATTTTATTGCTGTAATTTTTATTGTTTTTTTTATTATAAAAGCTTTGATGGCAGCGTAAGGTGACTCTTCGGACTTTCTTGAAGCGCATCTTAAATTGTGTTATACTTCCGAGTATATTTTATTTTCTTTTGTTATTTGCCTCGTATATTTATTCTCTTGCAGATTCTAAATGGCGTTAGCACAAGCATCAACTTTCATTTCAGGGAGTTTTCTGTTTTCTCACTTGTTTTTCATTTCTAAAAACTGAGGACAGTTTTATTTTCAAGTTTGGGGGTGGTATGTTTTAATTATTTTGGTGTGTTTTGATTATTTTGGTTATTTGCCTTAAATTTTTTTTTAGTATACATATATATATATATATATATATATATAGTATTTTGATTTATGAGATTTCTAGATCTGGCCATAACACCAATAAGTTAGCTATATACAAGCTTCTAAAATCGTTTTAACCGATAAAAAAATTGTATATTCCAAAATTTTTGAGCCTTAATCTCTCTTTCCAAGCCTTGTAGTTATCATATAAAATCGAGTCATTCGTTACCTTGAGAAAAGAAGAATTAGTCGGTTGATGAAAAATAGAACTGAAATTTACTTAATTTGTGGATTTTTTGATTTTTCATGCTTAACTAATAAATGATTTTCTGCAAAAATTCTATTCCCTAAAAAAAAAATAAAGGGCTAACCATTGTTGGTGCGTAGCTGCCGCCTCACACGAAATGGAAATTGTGTTGGTGAAAAGAGCTACACGTTAGCAAATAACGGTGTGAAAGCTATCACCTAAAAAAAAAAGAGGTCATTGGTGAAAAGAGCTACACGTTAGCAAATAACGGTGTGAAAGCTATCACCTAAAAAAATGGAAATTGTGTTAGTGAAAAGAGCTACATGTTAGCAAATAACGGTGTGAAAGCTATCACTAAGGGATGTAGTTTATGAGCAGATTTGAATTATTTAGCGGCTGAATTTCAATACACTCAATTTCGTGAAAAATCACAATATTTGATGACGCCAATGAAATTCTTCTTCATATTGAGTCGAAAAATAAACGAGTGATCGAGAGCAACCATTAAAGGGACTCGTGTGTATTATGAGTGGGAAAGAAATAATCAACCTTTTGGGGGGGAAACCTTGCATTTTGGAATTACAAAAATAAAACAGTGTTTTAACTTCAAAATCATTAGTAGATTTATTTTGAATCTTGATTCATTTATATCGAATGTATAAAGCTGGTTGTTGTGTATTAATGGCATTTTGATCTCCTTTTATCTTTTTATATGATTATTTTTCTCAATTTATGTGTGTATTATTATTTTTGTGTCTTATTTTTATTTTTATTTTTGGAGTGATTGATAAAGAGTCTTGCTCGGGACTAGCAAAAATTCAAGTTTGGGGGTATGATAAGTGTTAGTTTTATACACTTATCCATGGTTTGTATCGATAAAATTCACCCATAATTGAGCTAGTGTACCCGTTTTTACTTGTAATTAATTAGTTTTTAATAATTTTATTTTTATCGGATGAAAATGTAAATTTAGTCTTAATCGGATTGAATTACTGATTTACTCAAAAAATAACATGTTTATAAAATATTCTCTTTGTTGAGTTTTTATGTATTCATGTTGTAGGGCTTTCCGAGACGAGTTCGGCAGTCTTTCCGGATTCAAAATCTGAGTTATATATCAAAAGTTATCATCCGAATAAGATTTGGGGCAAAAACACAAAAGTCTAAGAAATTTCTGGGCTGAAAATGAAGTCTGAAACTCCATACGGGCGTAACATCATAACACACGGGCGTTCTCACAAAACAAAAAGCCGTAGCCTAGTTACGGCCGTAACTACTGTATGTTACGGCCGCAAGTCATCCATGTTACGGCCGTAACTCCTGAATGTTATGGCCGTAACTCTTGGCAGATTGTAATCATTTGTCTAATTTTTTATACTTTTGATGTATTATTGAGGGGATGGCTGGCATTGATCCGATCTATTGTAATAATGCTGGAGTTTTGGAGCTATTAGATGACGTTAGGTGTATAAATAGACCCCTTAGATCCATCATCAATCATCATTCATCTTATATTTTTCCACTTTTTGTAATATTTTCTTTTTGTGTGAAGAACACACTTGTGTTCTTGAGTGACTTGTGTAATATTGGTATAGCATATGTTGTTAAGGGAGTTTATTGCTTCTTTCTCCTTTATCTACCAAGGGAGTTAGGATCAATTCTTTCTCTTTTTCAACTAATAATGACCACTCAAGCTTGTAATATGTTTAATAAACCCTTAATGGGCTAAGTTACCTAAGTTGGGATTATAAACAAGGTTAGTCATGTTGTTTAAGTTTGTATAAAGATCTATTATTCATTACTTATTATTGTGTGTGATTTTCATTGTTTTACCAATCTTTATTTATTTGGCCAATAAATGACGATATTTATGGTCTTCATATGTTTCGAAAGAAAATATGTTTGATTAGATCAAATGATCTTCACTCTAAGTTGTTCTAGGGGATAGAAATATACCTCTAGACCTTAGATGATTCTTTGAGTTATTTTCATAAATCCTAATGCTATGTATTGAAGCCAATCAACATAGAACTATAGTGGATTGATTCAATATATAAGGGGCGTTTTATAGTTCGAAGGAGAAACTGTATTTTTAAGGAAAATCGAATCTACACAAGATAATAAGTAAATTCATCTTATGATCTTCTATACATCTTCTATAACTAATGATGAACTTAGTTTGTAATCCCAACTATTTCATTTTATCTTCTATTAATCTATTATTAGTGTAATCTTTCATTTCCTTGAATATTAGAACTATTATTGTAATTTCTTTGTAATTGTCAAACCAAACTCTTAAATTGTGTGTTTCAATCATATATATCTCTATAACAAATAGACTAATAGTTTATAATTCAACATATAACCAAACTTCCTCGTGGGATCGATAAACCGGACTCAAAAAGTCCACTTACTACTTGATACGATATCGTGCACTTGCGATAGTTACACTAAAGACGTGTCACTCAACAAGTTTGAGATGAGTACTTCTAAATCATCATCTACCCCCATGAGCACTTCCACACATATAAGTCCTGAGGAAGCTGGAAAGCTGGTTGATCAATCACTTTACATGAAGCTTATAGGCTTCCTCCTATACCTAACAGCCATTAAGCCCGATATCTAATTTGCTGTAGGAGTGTGTGATCGGTATCAGGGAGCACCTAAAGAGTCGCATTTCACTACAACCAAACGAATTCTTATGTACGTAAAAGGAACAATTGATGTAGGATTGTGATATCCTAAGGAATGAGGATTCGATTTGGTGGGCCACATCAATTCAGATCTTGGAGGCTGTAAGTTGGATATAAGAGTGCGAGCGGAACTTGTTACTTACTTGGACCAAGACTTGTGTCATGGTTCAGTAAGAAACAATTGGGCAACTCATTTTCTACAGCCGAGTCGGAATATTATGCTGCTGGAAGTTGCTGTATGTAGATTCTCTGGATGTAACAGCAGTTACAGGACTATGGCATCCAAAGAGAGACTCCAATCATGTGCGACAGCACGAGTGAAATTGCAATAGGGCACAATCATGTATTGCACTCGAGGACTAAGCACATTGATATAAGCATCATTTCATTCGGAATCATGTGGAGAATAAAGATGTTCAGATCGAGAAGATTCATACAAACATTCAGTTAGCCGACATCTTTATAAAACCTCTTAGCACCACCAGGTATTGTATGCTCCGCTAATAATTGGGAATGCTACAGCTCGACTCCCTGTAAGTTTTTACATTTTACTCATTAATTGATGTGGAATGCTGTAAGACCCATGAATACAGTGTCCACTTTAATTAATAGTACACTAAAAACTACAAGTTATATCTTTATTGTAGGAAGAAGAAGGCATAATTGCCTTCATACAAATGACGTGTGCATTAATTAATGGGGAACACAGTATGACCCAAGAATACAACATTAATCCAAAACTATTGTAAAAGTTGAATCTTGTATGTAACTTTTAAGGGGAATTCTGTATTTTCGCGGATACAGCACATGTATTGTAGGATTTCAATTAATATTCTTAGCATATCTAAATTCACGCACTTAAACCTTACAAACTATTTCTAGTACACGTGCATTGTCTGAACTTAAGATAATTTATCTTCCAATACTGAAACGTCGACTGGACTTTAATCCCTTAAAACCCGCATTTTAAAACTAAACCGCAGTATCATGCAATAGTGGAAGCCGAACTGTGTCGGAAGTGGGACTGGTCATTAATTTCGAAAACTAACGGATTAAACGTACCAGTTACATCTAAATTCATTTTGTGCGTGAAGGTGGCCAGAAAACCCAGGCCCAACGAGTCGACCCATCGACCCAGACCCATGTAGGACCAGACCCGGCCAACCCATCGGACCTTGGGACCCGGACCTGTGGTATACACGGGTGGAGTCCGGGTCCTACATGTTGTGACCGTTGGCCCGGCTAGGAATTTAATTTTTTTTAAAAACTGACCGTTGGACCCGATGGGTCAGGCCCGGACCCGCGGGTTGGACCCGGGACCCGACAGGTCCAATGTAAAATTTTCAATCTTTTTCAAAAAAAAAAAAAGAATAACAAATTATATCTATAAATACTCCCCCAGCCTCTCTCATTTTCATACTCATTTTAATCTATCTATTTGTCAACTATTATTTCTATAATCTAATATCTCTCCTTTTCTACTATCATTTTATCATTATGTCAAGCTCTAACAAGGGAAAGGGTATTGTTACGTCTTTCAAAAATTCAAAATGTCCAAGTTTGAATGAATGGATCTTTGGTGTAAATCGAAGAAACCATCTGTGGCATAACTATTCGGGAGCCTCAAAGCCAACCTCCACCCAGTTTTGAAAATGAAAGTCAAGAAGATGAATATGATGTTGTATATGAAAGTAGCCTTTATGATAGTACAACAACTACTAGTGAAGAAGAAGTTGACCCCTGGGGATTTCGACGTATCCCAAATCGTCAACAACTGCATAATATTGACGAAAAAATGGAGCAAGAAATCGATGAAGCTATGTTAAGTCAAACATATGAAACGTTTGAGCGCACTCTTGATGCACTACGCCATAAGTGCTCATAGGCAATGCCTGTTTATTGTTGCAGAAGACCCAAAAAGTGTTGCCTTAGGCCAAAGGCAACACCAAACTGTTGTTGCCAATACGGCCGTTGCCTTTGACACCTAAGGCAACACTATTAGTCTCTACTGCAACAACGGAAAAGTATTGCATTACGCCTCTAATGCAACAACATAACCAAGTAAGGCAACAACAAACGATGTTGCCTAAGATTTCAAAAAAAAAAAGAACATAGGGTCCACATGTGCCACGTCATCAGTGGGTCCCACCTTTATTTTATGCCATCAGTAGGTCCCATCTTGATGCCATGTTAGCAATGAGCTCTACAATTGTGCCAGGTCAGCAATGGGCCCCACATCTATGCCACATCGGCAGTATTTTTTATAATACTACTTTTATAAAATACAACAGCAGCTAAAGTAAAAGGCAACACTTCATACAAATATTTTGAAATAACCATTTTGTTTTTACATCAAACCATCCAAAATAAATCAAGGCATTCAAAAACCAACAAGGATGCCAATACAAAATACAAAGTCCTAAATTCATACAAAGCAACAAACTACCAATTTAACTTGAAAGGTACAAAAACCAAGCAATACCACCAATCTAACTTAAAAATTACAAAATTATACTAAGTCTAAATATAAGTGATCGAAAGTTACATATTGAAATAACTGATAAGTGGTGCCGCCTTGAGTCATAGGAATAGCATTATCATCTTGATTACTTGAAATCATTGCACAAAATTCTCCAATATCCCAGTTGAGGCCGGGATTAGCTTCTCCCACTTTTCTGTTTCACTTTTCCCTACCAAATTGTTGTAGATAAGCCAATCTAGATAAGATTGTTCTTCTTTTAATAATCTTAATAGGAACTGAAAGAAAAGCACTTGGGTATCTCGTAACAAATGATATGGCAAAAGTTACAACCAAGTGATATTCAAAAGAGAGCAAGATATCAAGCTTCATGTCATATGCTTCACATAATTAAACATTTTCACAAAATATATAATTTGTTCATTTGTGGACAACAGACACTATCAGCATAAATCCCCAATCTTAGAACAAGTCTCGAAGTCACCCCCACGGTGCCTATTTCCCAGTCACAAACAGTTAGTAAAATGACTACATGCTCATGCACATATGCACACACACACGTACGAGGATATTTTGCCCCACCAAATACAAGTCTAACCTAAGGAGGTCAAAATCCTTGAATCAAAATATCAATTTAAAATCAAGTACCTATCATTTAAAGATTGGACAACAGTATTGACAGTGTCATGTGCAAAGGAGACATGAGGAACACTTGAAACTTGTTTGCCATCAGAATCATCACCTATAATGCAAACATTCTGAAGAAAGATACACAACGAAATATCAAACAGGCCAGGCATGAGGTATATATAGATGTTAAGCTTGAAAAGATCTACTTCATGCAAGTAATTTTACTACTTTGTGCTTTTTCTCAAAACGAGTCATGTTCCATAATGCTCGTGTTGATTTTACAATATCAATCACCTAATGTGACATGGTTATAGCAATTATCTTAACTCATCACCATCTCATGATATTTTTCATGTAACTGGAACACCTATGATGTTAACGGTTTTGGAATTTCATTTCATTTTCCTTCGTATGAAGACAGGAAGGGCATTTGGCGTAAAACTTTGCCACTTTATTTTTTGCATGAATTTATATTGTTAACTTATTTTAGATAATTAATTGACACTATAATTTTCATGCCACCAAATCCAACATAGTTTGGATTAAGGTGCAGTTGATGATAGTGATGTAATTTTTCTCAAAACACTGGAAGATATTATGTACAACCGTACACTCACTAACTCATAGTTGAAATATCATACCATTCACTAATTAGTTCTTTCTTCCTGTCCTTCCACTCAACGAAAGTTGAAGAAATCATTTGTTCGTAAAAACAAGAGATCTGTACTCTTGCATATTTCCATTCTAATCATATTGAAACCATACAAAACATACTCTGAAGCGACAAATACAGCAAATGATGCTAAACTCCACACAATAGTGGATGACTTAGTCCAATAAAAAACAAGGACCACCTCAGGAATAAGGTTTGGAACTGAGAACCAAATGATGTCAAATGTACCTCTAGGAAATGGATATGGAAAATAGGTTGATTATCAGGATCCTTCGCTCCAACAAGAAGCTTTTGATGCAGCAACACATCTTCCACTCCATCCATATTGATATCCAGCCCATAACTGAAAAACAAAAAGTAACACCAAATGCAATCAGTCGCAACACCAGATTGATTGGAACGACGATTGGAAAAACACTTAAGCCAATATATTCGGCAGTTAACATGATCAAATATCTCAGAGAATTTAGATACCATAAACATCGACCTTCTTCATTAATTCCAAAAAACAAGTATCAAAATGCTATTCCCAGAAGAATCACAGCATCTAGGGAGTATATCACAAATAAGTGACACAAATATACCAAATCATTCCTTGAAGACCTGAGGAGAGGGAAGGGAGTAGCATCGCGGAGGGAAGGGGAGGGAGTAGCGTCGCGGAGGGAAGGGGAGGGCGTCGCGGCGGCTGAACTGAGGGGAGGGGATCGCAGCGGCTGAGTGACAGAACAGTGAGGGGAGAGAGGAGAGAATGAGGGAGGCGGTGAGAAGAGGGAGTAGGGTTAAGGGGTTATAAGGGGAGATCGGACGGTCCTGATGAAGGGGAGATTAATAATCTCAATCGGGCGGCAACCACTAAAAAGAGCTGCCATGGGCTTCGAGCCGGGTTCGGGCTGGGATAATAAAAATGTTATAACGGGTCGGGTTGTGCCAAGATATTATAACAAAACAGATAACATAGTATAACCACACCAGCAAAATACACTTAACAATCAATTAAATAGGGAAAAAAAATTAGGAAACCCTTGAGCAATCATTCAGATCTAAACAAAAAAAGAATTTAATCCTTCAAATAAATCAAAATAAAAAGTTCAAAATAGCTTTTTAGTTGGCGGATCGAGAATTAAAGAAATATTACTTAAAATATGGAACCTACCACAGCGTTTTCTAAAAACGCCATGTAAGTGTACTGTTACATAGCGCTTCCTAATTAAACGCTATATAAGTATTTTAAAAAAGGATTGTATTATTTTTTATAATTTAAAATTTTGAAATTTTATTATTAAAATTTATAATGTGTATTTATATTAAATAATTTAAACATATATAAGTTATAATTTATATTATATTATATATCAGACCTTGAAAATAAAACACATATCGTAATTTAAATTTCATTATATATATTGATAATATATTAAACCTTACAATTATAAAAAATATTTATAATTTTTAATTACAATATTAAAAAATATAATAAGTATTTATATTAAATATAAATAATTTAAATCAAATTTATCATATGCTATATATCAAACTTTAAGAGTACAAAAATATCAAAATTTAAATTTCATTTCATTGTGCTTGTTTTTGACAATAGCTTGAAAAAATTAATAAAAAGTTAGATATAATGCAACACTATCACAGGTGTTGCACGTCGCGCAACACCATTTTTATCTTGCAACACCAAATGTATATCTACTGCAATACTATTTCAGTAGTGTTTCAAAAGATCAAAAATCAGCAGTTTATTGAAATGCTTTGGTGGCAACACTAGCTAAAAGCATTGCCTATGAGCACTTATGGCGTAGTGATGGCGTACCCCCCTTCTAAGATGTTCATACTGTATACTGTGGCCAACAAATACAATACACAAAATAACATTGTAATCAGTTCAAAGTAGCAGTATGTTTGAACACAAATAGCAGTTTGGAAATCTCCATTCAAAGCATCATAAGTATCTGCACACTTAATATTTTTTTATTGGAAATTAGACTCCCTTTCCTTTTCAATAATGTATGACATGACTCCTAATTCATAACCAGTGAAAGCAGTTTATTTGTTGAAGTTGACAATTTCAGCAGGAATTTTCTGTGGCAGTCTCCATTCAAAGCATTATAACTCTCTCCATGCATAATATTTTCTAGTATCTTTTTTGTTGGAAACTATACTCATTTGATTTTCCAATGATATATGACACAACTCCTAATTCATATCCAATAAAAGTAGGTTATTGATTGAAGTTGACAATTTCGACATAAACTTTTTGTGTGAACTTTGAAGCAAAAGCAGTACCTTGTACACTATGAAGTAGTGCAGTCGTATACTATGAAGCAATGCATTTATACATTAAAGCAGTGTAGGTATACGCAAAGAAGCAGTATGTTATAAGTCAAAGATGCAATATATTAAAAAATAGCACGTTATACATGTAACACCCCAAACTAGGCGAATATTACAGTGCCGTGGACCCCAACTGGGACCCACTAGGCGAATGAAAATTAATGAATTAAGTGATATAGTTGTAGAACCGAACCACAGTATATCAATAATTACTCCGATGAGGAGTTTCAAGTACAACACACCCATGATAAAAACAGGATACATGTATATTTTATATGAAGATAAAATATACAACACTAGTTAAAATGAGTATTTAAAGTGGAAGTCTGCAGCGGAATACAAATGAAGAAAACATGAAGATTGAAAAGACTGGGGCCCCCTACTAGTATCACTGGGACTCCTCGCCGTCAACGTTCTCTTCCCATGCCATAGCCTTGCCATGACCTGAAAACAACATCCCCCAACGGGGTCAGTTATATAGAAGAACAATCCTCAAGAGTTGAACAATATACAACAATCACATGAATGAATTAATGAATGAAGTTGAATGATGAGCATCAATGTACGCCCGAATGAACTGAGTAATAGCACAAATAGCCGAGTGTCCGGAGTCCCGCATATACACCCGCTATTGGCCTAATTAGTCTCACGGTTCAATGTGTCCGGAGTCCCGCGTATACACATTACCATGCGCACAGTCCAATGTGTCCGGAGTCCCGCATATACACATGACCATAGTGTGCCCGACTAAAATTCCACACATGCTCAAACTGGCCATACAATATAATTCCGGAAGATCACCAAAACAAAATGACCAAGGTGAGGAGTAATGAATAGAATCCGGTAAGGATCAAGAACGACTCACCGAGATGAAATAACGATACAACGAGTGATAACTTCAATGAAATGATTTTGGAACCGTCGTTCCTCGTGAGTTACATGATGAGTTGATAATTACAAGTCTTGACATGAACAATATATTATAGGTGAATTACATGTATGAATGAACAACAACATAAGGAATTGAATATCCTTTTAACCGAGTAAGAATTTACTTACACAATACCGATGTCGAAATGTCCTTCCTCGAACAATGTCCTAAAACGAGATGTCGGTCGCTCGAACAACCTTGAATGACACAATTACAATAATCTACTCAATATACGTATCAAGCATGAATTACGATTAACTCAAAGGTCAATACAACAATATCCGAACTCATTGAGGCATTCAAACAAACACTTAGCAAACATACATCCTTAGATAATATCCAATCCCAAATATGTCGAAACCAACTCCAAAATGAGCATTTCAAACCAACAAAACACCTACAATGATATCAATAATCCCATAGGAATCCACAAAACGAGTTACGACAACATATAATCAAAAACCCCCAAATATCAAAGTCAACTCCAAGGTGTTCTTGAATCAAACCCCAACAATACATGAAATCCAAAATATATATTATTAAATCCGTAGGAATACATTTATCCAAGGTACATAACCCATATCTAACATATTCCAACAACAATCCAAGCTTACATGAAGAAATCGGAAGGAAAACCCAAAAATCTGAAATTCTAGATCCAAGAGATTATTACCTTGATTTGATGTGATGGGGATGATGAAATGATGATTAATCCGAATGATAAGCTTGAAGATAATGATTTGTGGATTCAGCTCGAAGAAAACTCTCCAAATCGCCCAAAATTGCCCAAAACCGCCGAAGGAATGAAGTGAGATGATGAAATGACGAAATGGACTGCACTGCCCAATATATAGCAAATCCCAGTTACCGTGCGCTAGCTCCTGTGCGTAGCGCGCGCTAACGGGTGTACTGGGTAGTCCAGTACCCTCTGTTCGCAACGGTAGCGTGCGCTACGTACCTTTTGTAGCATGCGCTACAACCGTATACTTAGCGTGCACTAACTCAAAATGTTGGCGTGCGCTAACGATTTATCCGATGCCTAGTACTGAAGTCCAAAACCTCATGTTCTCTAATCTGTTCGAGGTAGCGCGCGCTACACACAATATACAGCGTGCGCTACTGACACCTATTAGCGTACGCTAATAACTACTTGTAGCGTGCGCTAGGAATTATTCCAACTCAGTCCAGTAGCTACTGGACTCTGCCTGATCCGTCCTTAGCGCGCGCAACATAGACTGCATAGCGTGTGCTACTCCGACCTACTAGCGCGCGCTACTTACCATTCGTAGTGTGCGCTACTTACAACCGCCCAAGGCGATCCGGTGCGCCTGCGTATGAACTACATTAGCGTATGCTAGTGTTGGGAGGTAGCGTGCGCTACCTGAACTCAATTAGCGCACGCTAAAGAGAGTTCATAGCGTGCGCTACTCCTCACACACAGCCCACTATGAATATGACAATGATGATAAACACGGCACGATTATCCAACTAGATTGATGATGAATGACGATACAATTACTCTGAACGGTGAATATTATGAATGAATATGAACGATGAATGATCATTAATGAATGAAATTTACTGAGTGACAATTACTGAACGATAAATACTGAATGATAATGACTGAATTACAACCGGGTATTACAATACACCCCCCTTAAAAGAGTTTCGTCCTCGAAACTAAGGGTCAAACAACTCGGGATAACTCTCCCGCATACTATCCTCAGTTTCCCAAGTAGCCTCTTCGACTCCATGTCTAGACCACTGGATTTTAACCAAAGGAATCGTCTTGTTCCTCAACTGTTTGATTCGCCTCTCTAAGACTCGTATAGGACGCTCCTCATACGAATGATCATCAGCGATCTCGATTTCGTCGAACTGAAGTATGTGACTGAGGTCCGCAACATACTTCCGTAACTGAGACACGTGAAAAACATTATGAATTCGGCTCAACGCCGGAGGTAAAGCCAATCGATAAGCTAGCTCGCCTACTCGATCCAAAATCTCAAACGGTCTAATGAATCTCGGACTCAACTTTCCCCTCTTCCCAAAACGGAAGATACCTCGACTCGGGGATACCTTGACCAAAACATGGTCACCCGTCTTGAACTATAACGGTCGACGATGATTATCTGCGTATGATTTTTGCCGACTCTGAGCAGTCAACAAACGAATCCGGATCAAATCTACCTTCTCACGGGCGGCTATAAGCATATCGGGCTCGGTGCCGATTGATTCTGATAAGTCATCCCAACACAAAGGAGATCGACAACGACGACCATACAAGGCCTCATAAGGTGCCAATTGCCATGAAGCATAAGCAATAACTTTCCCGTTCTGCATTAGTACACATCCGAGATCCTGTCCGGACGCATCACTATAAACCACAAATCCTTCTGTCCCTTGCGGTAAGGAAATGACATGTGCTGAAATTAATCGGCTCTTGAGTTCCTCAAAACTCTGCTGACACGCGTCGGACCACGTGTATTTCTTATCCTTCCGTAAAAGGTTCGTCATGGGTTGAGCAATTTTAGAAAATCCCTCCACAAATCGCCGATAATAATCAGCTAATCCGATGAAACTCCGGATTTCCTTAACATTCTTCGGAGGTTGCCAATCTCGGATCGCCTCCGTATTCTGAGGGTCGACACGAACTCCGTTAGATGAAATTACATGTCCAAGAAATGTCACTTCGGACATCCAGAACTCACATTTGGAAAACTTTCCATAAAGTTGCTCTCGTCTCAACACGTCGAGCACCTAAT
The DNA here is from genome assembly GCA_033398695.1 of Orobanche coerulescens. Lineage (NCBI taxonomy): Eukaryota > Viridiplantae > Streptophyta > Magnoliopsida > Lamiales > Orobanchaceae > Orobanche > Orobanche coerulescens. The sequence goes on from CM065809.1 coordinate 93,161,653, forward strand.
GAAGGTGAAACTCGTGTTCCTCCCGGTCACGAGAATAAATTAGAATGTCATCAATAAAGACAACCAAGAAATGATCCAAATAGTCGATGAAGACACGATTCATTAATTCCATGAACACCGCAGGTGCATTAGTTAACCCAAACGGCATTACCACAAACTCATAATGACCATAGCGTGTTCGGAACGCCGTCCTTGCGATATCCGACTCTCGAATTCGCAACTGATGATATCCAGATCTTAAGTCTATCTTGGAAAATACTGAAGCTCCCTGAAGTTGATCCAAAAGATCATCGATACGGGGTGAGGATATTTATTCTTGATCGTCACCCGGTTCAATTCCCGGTAATCAATACACAAGCGGAACGAACCATCCTTGTTCTTGACAAATAACACTCGTGCTCCCCACGGGGATGCACTCGATCTAATATAACCCTTCTCGGTCAAATCCTCTAATTGATTCTTCAACTCCTACATTTTGGTCGGGGCCATCCGGTACGGTGCCTTCGATATTGGAGACGTACCAGGCTCCAACTCAATCGTGAATTCCACATCTCTATGTGGAGGCAAACCAGGTAACTCGTCTGGAAATACATCGGCATATTCTCTCACTATAGGAGTATCCGTCAACATTACTGATGGTTTCTCGGTCTTGGTCATATAGCACCAATAACCGACACATCCCCGACTGAGTAATTTCACAGCTTTCATCAAGTTGATGACTCTCCCAGAACATCTGGGATTACCTCCCTGAAATACACATTCGACCCCATCGTCTGAGATGATAGTGACCATACGCTTACGGACACTAATGACGGCATCGTGACGATCCATCCAATCAATACCCAGGATGACGTCGTCTCTCGGTAAATCTACCACGATTAGGTTGGCCAACCAATCACGACCATGAAACTGAATCGGACAATTCTTAATCTCACGATTCCCGATAATTCTTCTACCATCAGGTAGACCAATGACATAAGGCTCACAACTAGTAGCACTACCCAGACGTAGTCTACTCAAACACGACTCGGAAATGAATGAATGCGATGCACCAGTATCAAAAAGGGTACACACAGGCTGAGATAGAATTTCGATTGTACCTGAGATCGTTCGGGCTTCTGGATCATCAGCTTTCTTCATCTCATAAATCCGGGGCTTCCCAGCTCCGGAACCGGATGCTCCCGTCTGATAGCTGTGGGCTCCGCCTTTATTAGCTCCCGTCGTCTTAAATGACGCGGACTGAGTAGCCTGATTCGGAACTGCTGACTGTATGACGCCGGAGTAGGTTTAGAGTCCTTTCGGCAAAAACGGGCCCTATGCCCCGCCATTCCACAGTTATTGCACGTGACAGTTTGCCTCAAGCACTTCGTGCTGTAATGACCATGTTCTCCAGAGTTGAAACAGGTAATGGCCGAACTGGCCGCTCGTGACTGAGATTCCGCGGGTCTGGGCGCCATAGGAGGTCGCTCGGTGAAAGTAGAGCGCGCTCGAGGCTTCTTGAAAGTTGCCTGACTGCCTTCAGGCTGATTTCGATTCTTAGACTTCTTGCCAGCAGATGAAGGTTGTTGCTTAGCAATCTCCTTAGCAGTAAGCTCATAAGTAAGAGCTTTCTCAATGAATTCGGCCAGAGTGGTGCAATTGTGATTAAGCAACTGCATCCGCATACGAGGCTTCAACCTCTTGCTGAAATACTTGATCTTGTCCGCCTCGGAGTGAATAATAGACGAGGCGAAAGGGAGAAGCTCCTAAAATTTCTCGGCAATGGCGAGAACATCATCGTCTGCTGAGAGGTCGGGAGTGAGTAATTCCGATAACTTGGCCTCTCTGAGTGGGGCCGGATAATACCTCTCCATCATGAGAGTCTTGAATTGATCCCAAGTACATGATCCGTCGGTGGGCTTCAACGATAACCACCACGAATGAGCGCTCTTACCTATATAGTAAGCCACAACTAAAACTTTATGCCCTTCGGGGCAATCCACCATAGCAAATAACTTCTAGAAATGCTCAAGCCAATGAACAATATCCGCCGGCTCAGATGAGCCCTCAAAGGTAGGTGGTCTCTGGCGAGAGATGTCGCCAATAATACTGCTCACACCCCTCTCCTGCCCCTGAGGTGGCGGCGGAGGAGCCTATTGATTCTGAGTAGCTGAGTTCTGTATCGTCTCCATGAGACGTGCCATTTGAGTCATCTGGGCCATCATGCCCTGCATAAAAGCGAGTGGGTAAACTCGAACACCCTCTGAATGAGCTGGGTCCCGGGTATGACTCCCTGAAAGTGAATGATCATTTCCAGGAGAATGAGTGGCGGCGTCGCTGCTCGATGAATTAGCATTATTCCTCGCATTCGCACGCGTATTCACACGAGTTCTCGGGGTTCGGCCCGCACCGCGGCCTCTTCCCCCGCGTCCTCTGCCAGCTCTTTCCATTATGAATGATCAACTGAAGTGACGAGATTATCTGATGAAATCCTTGAAATGATTATCTTGAACAAGTTAACAAGGTTAATGATATGATCCTCAAGATCAACAACTGAACAATGAAATGAACTGAGTGATTAATGAGTTAACATGATCGACATGATCACAAATGAAAATGAGGAATGAGTGATTCTTATTGCCAGAAATTATACCATGGCGTCAGAAATCTTACTGTTCTTTGGTCTGAGGGGCTCGGCTCTTGCACGGGTCACACGTGACGTGAAAGTCCAATTATACTAGTCTGATGAACGATGATTTCAATGAGACATGACTCGGAAGGTAGTATTCAAAACCACGCTCCGATATCAACTCTGTAACACCCAAAACTAGGCCAATATTATAGTCTCGTGGACCCCCAACTAGGACCCACTAGGCGAATGAAAATTAATGAATTAAGTGATATAGTTGTAGTACCGAACCACAGTATATCAATAATTACTCCGATGAGGAGTTTCAAGTACAACACACCCAGGATAAAAACAGGATACATGTATATTTTATATGAAGATAAAATATACAACACCAGTTAAAATGAGTATTTAAAGTGGAAGTCTGCAGCAGAATACAAATGAAGAAAATATGAAGACTGAAAGGACTGGGCCCCCCTACTAGTATCACTGGGACTCCTTGCCGTCAACGTTCTCTTCTCGTGCCATAGCCTTGACATGACCTGAAAACAACATCCCCCAACGGGTTCAGTTACATAGAACAACAATCCTCAAGAGTTGAATAATATAAAACAATCACATGAATGAATTAATGAATTAAGTTGAATGATGAGCATCAATGTACACCCGAATGAACTGAGTAATAGCACAAATCGCCGAGTGTCCGGAGTCCCGCATATACACCCGCTATTGGCCTAATTAGTCTCACGGTTCAATGTGTCTGGAGTCCCGCGTATACACATTACCATGCGCACAGTCCAATGTGTCCGGAGTCCCGCATATACACATGACCATAGTGTGCCCGACTTAAATTTCACACATGCGCCAACTGTCCATACAATATAATTCCGGAAGATCACCAGAACAAAATGACCAAGGTGAGGAGTAATGAATAGAATCCAGTAAGGATCAAGAACGACTCACCGAGATGAAATAATGTTACAACGAGTGATACCTTCAATGAAATGATTTTGGAACCGTCGTTCCTCGTGAGTTACATGATGAGTTGATAATTACAAGTCTCAACATGAACGTTATATTATAGGTGAATTACATGTATGAATGAACAACAACATAAGGAATTGAATATCCTTTTAACCGAGTAATAATTTACTTACACAATACCGGTGTCGAAATGTCCTTCCTCGAACAATGTCCTAAAACGAGATGTCGGTCGCTCGAACAACCTTGAATGACACAATTACCAATAATCCGCTCAATATACGTATCAAGCATGAATTACGATTTACTCAAAGGTCGATACAACAATATCCGAACTAATTGAGGCATTCAAACAAACACTTAGCAAACATACATCCTTAGAAAATATCCAATCCCGAATATGTCGAAACCAACTCCAAAATGAGTATTTCAAACCAACAAAACACCTCCAATGATATCAATAATCCCATAGGAATCCACAAAACGAGTTACGACAATATCTAATCGAAAACCCCCAAATATCAAAGTCAACTCCAAGGTGTTCTTGAATCAAACCCCAACAATACATGAAATCCAAAATATATGTTATTAAATCCGTAGGAATACATTTATCCAAGGTAGATAACCCATATCTAACATATTCCAACAACAATCCAAGCTTACACGAAGAAATCGGAAGGAAAACCCAAAAATACGAAATTCTAGATCCAAGAGATTATTACCTTGATTTGATGTGATGGGGATGATGAAATGATGATTAATCCGAATGATAAGCTTGAAGATGATGTTTTGTGGATTCAGCTCGAAGAAAACTCTCCAAACCGCCAAAAATCGCCCAAAACCGCCGAAGGAATGAAGTGAGATGATGAAATGACGAAATGGACTGCACTGTCCAATATATAGCAAATCCCAGTTAGCGTGTGCTAGCTCCTGTGCGTTGCGTGCGCTAACGGGTGTACTGGGTAGTCCAGTACCCTATGTTCGCAACGGTAGCGTGCGCTACATACCTTTTGTAGCGTGCGCTACAACCGTATACTTAGCGTGCGCTAACTCAAAATGTTAGCGTGCACTAACGATTTATCCGATGCCCAGTACTGAAGTCCAAAACCTCCTGTTCGCTAATCTGTTCGCAGTAGCGCGCGCTACACACAATATACAGCGTGTGCTAATGACACCTATTAGCGTACGCTAATAACTACTCGTAGCGTGCGCTAGGAATTATTCCAACTCAGTCCAGTAGCTACTGGACTCTGCCTGATCCGTCCTTAGCGCGCGCAACATAGACTGCATAGCGTGTGCTACTCCGACCTACTAGCGCGCGCTACTTACCATTCGTAGCGTGTGCTACTTACAACCCAACTTCAGTCCAGTGCCTTCTGGACTGCCTGCATTGAACTACATTAGCGTGCGCTAGTGTTGGGAGGTAGCGTGCGCTACCTGAACTCAATTACCGCGCGCTAAAGAGAGTTCATAGCATGCGCTACTCCCCACACACAGCCCACTATGAATATGACAATGATGATAAACATGGCACGATTCTCCAACTAGATTGATGATGAATGACGATACAATTACTCTGAACGGTGAATATTATGAATGAATATGAACGATGAATGATCATTAATGAGTGAAATTTACTGAGTGACAATTACTAAACGATAAATACTGAATGATAATGACTGAATTACAACCGGGTATTACAATACATCTTAATGTTTTGCAGTGATAAATAAGTTAAATAAGAAGCCCAATGTACATCATAATGCTTGAAACATAATAAGCATTGTATCATTACCAAAGAAGCAGTACAATCTATTCATATATACTGAATGTATAAAAGTAGTGAATATTATGCGTTTAGCATAATGCCAGCTTAAAATAATCGCACTGTTATTATGTGTTCAACATACTACTATTTTGAACTTGTTGTACTGTTATTACGTTTTGACTATATTGCTACTTTGAATTTGTTGCGTAGGTATTAGTGTTTAAATTACTTTTATTTTTTAAACTGCTTTTATTATTGTAATATAGTTTTTTCTATTTTTTACATTTCAAGGTGTGCAATATGCATCTCAAATCATAGATCATGACAAGATGATTAATTTGATTTTTTTTTATCTCAACACGAGCCTAAATTATTCTATTATTACCCTATTATCCTCCAATTTCAAAATTTATTTATCACAGTTTTTTTTCATTCTTTTATAAGTGTTTTAATCTTAGGTGTCAAATAATTAATAATCCTAATTGATTCTTAATTCTTACACCCAGAATGATTTTACCAGAACCAATCTCTCTCTCTCTCTCTCTCTATATATATATATATATATAATTGTTACACATTCCAAATACCACCTTAACTCTGGTATTTTCTGCCTTCTGGATTCTTGTTTATCTAAAATGTTTATCGCACATTCATTTTGAACGAGACCCAACCGATTGGAGAACTAAACAAAACTTGACATCAATATATATTTTACCACCACAATTATTTTGCGCCATCAATATAGTTAGTGTAACACCCCCAGATCCGACCGGGAATATTACAGCGCCGTGGGCCCCGAGATGGAACCCACAAGGCTGAAGGAAATTTTCGCAAACATTTACAAATGCTCAAGAGGCTAACGACGGTACTGTCTTTTAAAAATATTTGAAGACTTAATAAAATCCGTTTATCAAACCGTCGTAAAATCTTAATTGAAACCACAAGGCCCGAAACGCCAAAAATCAACAGTTTAAAAAATATACATTAAGCTATCGCTTACATGTACCGACAAAACAAATTTAGAAAACGATTTCAAAAGTAACCTAAGTTACCAGATACCAAAAGGCCATTTAAAAATACTCACGCAGCGGAAAAAGACAAACAATTTAAAATACTCTAGCAGCGGAATACAACAACTGATCAGAAACTCAATACACAAATACATGTCCTAGCCAGTATCCTCTGGGAAGCTCATCTCTTCAAGACCGCTACAAGCTTGATAATCCAAGAACCTAAAAAGAAAGCCCACGACGGGGTCAGCCATAATATCCAACAATGATAACCATCACATCACGTCGATAATTACATATCAATGAAAATACCAAGTAAGAATACGACCAATGTAATCTTACCGTTGTAACTTTACGAAAATCCACGATTCGTATCCTTAACGACACAATAAGATAATACCGAAATATTTGTACGGTATCTCAACGATACCCAAGGTTCTCAAAACATTATCATAACCCGCGATACAGAAATTATACCAACTCTGGCCGATTCAATCCATCGGATAACGTCGACAATTTCAATACGATAATCGATTGTCCATCAAAGACAAGTACCAAGGAAATACGGAACATACCTCGAGATACGAAATACCATTACCATCACGTGAGTTTAATCCGAGATCAGATCAACACAACATACGGACATGGTCCTAACACAAGGTCTATAAATGCATACTCATATGACAATCTCAATATGATCACAACAATAGCGACAATGTATACTTATGGCAAGCCCATAATATACATATGCACAATAACAATACATGGTAATCCAACGATCCAGTGCACACAGCTATAGATTCCCATGATGATCCCGTCAGACCAACGCATGGTGGCATTACCTGTCCAGCGATCCAGCGCACACAACTATAGATTCCCATGATGATCCCGTCGGACCAACACATGGTGGACATATGACAACAATGCACAACTGCACAAAACAACAGTACACACTACACGACAACAACAATGCACAAATGCATGACAACAACGATACACGAATGTATCACGACATGATCGACACAAATGATAAAAATGATTAGAGTACTTGTCCCGAGTCCTTCAGGAACAATCTCAATGTCTAAACCATCACGAACCATTATCCTCAATACTCGACGGTCCAAAGTATCACAGATTGCAGATAATTCATATCTTCGTCTTTATCATAATATATCCTCGATATACAAGTATACCAATAACAAAAGTAAATCATATACATTATGATTTAGATTCCCAAAACTCGAATACGATTTATAATCCCAAATCTCCTGTGATTACGATTATAAACATTGCTATACGAATTATAAACGAATGAAACGGAAACCATTCATTAAATATTATAAACTGAGCAAGTAATAACTTACCTTGATACTGCTACAACGATGATGAAGCCGTCACTAATCTCATTATCTTCGTCTACTAGCTCATCGGCCCTGACCAACGCCATTCACGAACATACTCGAACACGACCGCAACATACGGTTATAATCACCAATCAATATTCTCAACCTATTACAGTAATTCGATAAACAACAAGTTCGATAACAATCAACAATCGATAAAACCAAATCACAAACCCAACGGCTTGAAAATATCCCAATTAACCACTAGTCGGATCAGTCCAACTCAAACCAGCACGAATTCAGAACCACAACACAAAAATACTGCACTTTCTGCCTTCTTAGCGCACGTTAATCACTTAACGTAGCGTGCGCTAAGTTGCTCCCGTTAGCGCGCGCTAGGCAGTAAGCTTGGAGTGCGCTAATGCTGTACAGATGCATGTTTTTCAGATACCGATCAACATATGGCGATTATGAAGAACAGTAAGTGATCCAAAACCATGTTTATAGTCATCAAAACAATGAAGTCCGATATCCTTTAACATATAAACAATCATCCAACTTATAATCCAATTTCTATATCCATATATCATCTTCCTTAATATCAATACATGAAACATCAAGAACGTAACAACACTTCCTTAATCTTCCATTACAGAGAGTAATCATCGACAATAACATCAACATCCGAAAATGAGGAGAAGGATTCACCAACTTATCTCAAGAAAACAAATTACACAATTCAAACCACACGAATCATATTAATATCATCATACTCCGGTAATCAATCTCATAATCATGCTTGTCAACTTGTTTATGTAATAATTATCAACTCAAGAACATCAACATTCAATCCAAGACGAAATCCAAAGATGAAGAGTGATTACCTTTTTGAAGGAATGGATTGAATCCTAAGTTTTCATCCATTTCCAATAATCGCCAATGATTTAAAGAATAAAGCTTTAATCCATGATTTCCATATTTAATCTTGTTAAAGAGGATCATCCCTTAGTGTTTAGGAACTCCAAAAGTCCTCACAAGGTTCTCTCTATCGGTTGCAAGAAGAGAAATGGACGAAATGCTTCATAACACCCGTCTGTCCCCTTATATAGAATACATTACTAGCGTGCGCTAACATCTCATGTTTAGCATGGGCTACGGCAGCGTGCGCTAACTGACTTTGTTAGCGTACGCTATCGCAGTCCAGGGGCTACTGTCTGGCTTCGTACATGCGCTTACGTACGTAACGCACATGCATTAGCGTACGTAACTTACACTCTCTAGCGTACGCAAGTCCTTGCGTTTAGCGTGCGCTAATATCAGTTGACTCGTTTGTCTGTATGCTCCGAAGATTGGTCCACACGCCGAAAGTGCTGACGAGGATAAGATTCCTTCTCGTCCGATATACAGTTAGCGTGCGCTAATCAACATGCATTAGCGTGCGCTAACACTACATTACAACATCCGTTGACTTATCAGAACATGCGCCGAAAGTGGCCTGGTCCACGCGTAGATTCCCTCTGAGCTGTTCTTCACTAGCGTATGCTAAGTTATGTCCGTACCGTGCGCTAAACTTGCACAATAGCGTGCGCTACTCGTGATTATTAGCATGCGCTAATAATGTTACACTTAGCCATTTCCAACTTTTCTCGTCCGTCTCGACATACTGGATACGTATACATAACGCACTATATCCTCTAATACAATTGCCGACCAAGTACGACAATTATACCGATACTGACATCTCAGTCCTTCATTTATTTTATCTATACTGTACAGATTCCACGCTGTACAATATAACTCGGATAAAATAATATTAAACAACGGTAGTAGAAGTTCCGGATATTACAGTTAGGCCATCAATAGAGTTGACTAAATAAAATAATTTGATTTTTATATAAATTTGTTTTTTGGTGAATTATTAAGTTGGCCAAGTAAATAATATATTTTTGTTGGAAACTTAGTTTGGCCAATTTATCGATGTCAAAAAAGTTGAGCGAATTTTGTTTTTTATTTTTTGAGGTGTGTAAATATATGTTCTGTTCATATTAAAGTCATTTAAGGAATATTTTTATGTTTTATTTCATTGATTTTGATATTCCAAAAATGGTCACAACTTTACAATAATGTGCGGCGTTAGTTTTTCTAATATAAATTTGGTAAAAAATTAACTTGTCTAATAAAAAGTTTAATTGTAATTGAAATATGTATAAGTATAATATATTTCCACATCAATATTTTATAATTATCATGTTGTAAAAATTACTAATTTCTCATTTTTTCGAAAATTACAATTATATATATTTATATAATACCATACGCGATTGAAGCATGATCTTAGCTTTCTCCTATGTAGAATTTTTTAATTTCTGGGTTCTTATTTATCCCACATTCATTTTGAATGAGACTACCGATTATAAAACAAAATAAATACTTAAAATCAATATGTATTTTACTACCCATAGTTATTTCGCACCACCAATGTAATTGGTATTGGGATTTGGGCAAAAATAAATATACAGAGGAAGAATTTAGATCATTTGAATCCCAACCGAGGATCAATCCGAATGTATACACAACGGAACAACAGAAAATAAAAGGGACGTGAGTTATACCTCTAAGGTGCACGACCGAAATGATTGATTTGATCGTGATGAATCAGATTTGAGTTGCTTGATGATCCAACTCAAATCGGGACTATTACAGTATCGTAGACCCTTCTCACAGGGATATACCCGACTGGATACCAAACACCATCACAACTTTTGACTGGCAAAGACAAACAAATTGATAAACAGACAAACAAGGCCGAAAGTATAATACCACGGGTATTTCATGCTTTAATTACCGTGTGGTTCATAAATTATAATGTAATCTCTATCATTTGGAATGTTGTATTCTTACATTATATGGTTTAATTAAAGTGCTATTGCAGTACAATTGTGTGATGTGAATGGAAAAAAGGTGACATACCTTGACGCCATCTCGGTGCGAATATGACGGTGGCCAATGGCTTGTTCCCCGAATAATTATTGTCGAGTAAAAAGGTAGTTACCCTGAGATGGTTAAAATGCGATATAATGACTAAGGGACTGAGTGGCTAGTGTACGCTAGATGACATGCATAGCGTACGTTAGATTCAAAACATTATATGCGTTAACATGACTAGGTTGCGTACGTAAGGCGAGAACTGGTCTTACGACTAGAATCTTTCCTTTTTACACGGATTGGGTACTTTCGGTGGGCTAGAAGATAAATGAGTCAACTTCTTGTAACGTACGTTAATTGTCGAGCTTGACGTACACTATTATAAGGTTGCTTACGTACGATTATGATCCCCTACGTACATTATAGTTGGGGACAGTCCAGGCAGTAGCCTTTGATCGACCATTACATACGTTAACTAGAAGACATTACGTACGTAATGCTCTTTACGTACATAAACCCTTGAGTGTTAGCGTACGTAAAACGCAATCGTCTGTTATAAATTAATACCTCCTCCTTCATTTCCCTCAGCCAAAAGCACTTGTACAGCCTTCTTAAAACCTTTCCCAGCCCCTTAGATGATTCTTAGCCTCCAAAACACTTGTATTGACATAAAGGAGAGGATTACTCAAGCTCTGGAGAAGGTTATCTAGGTCGATCGATCCATTCTTCGTTCCTCCTCGTTGTTCTTCGTTGGTTCGTCATCGTTCTTCATTGTTCTTTTTCTATTAAGGTAATTCTAGCAAATCCTTGAAGTTATTTTCGGTATTGTTGTTATGTCAATTGGATTATGGGTATTTGGGTAATTTTGTTGCTTAACTTTCATAGACAATCAAACCAGATGAACTTGTAGTAATCAAAACTGTCATTGTAAGTATATTTTGTTCTCGAACCATTAATTCATGTATCTTGTTGTAATAATCATATGCAAAATTCACATTTCAAATCGACCTTGGAAACATCACCTTTAACGAATCAATTCGGAGAAATTGTGTTAGGAATCCAATCACCGTATGCTAAACTCATTGAAAACCACCTTGCTAGTATAATTATCAAACGTTAATTCAACTAGGTGGAATCACGCTTGATAGTATTACCATCATTAAGAATCGACCGTTGAAATTGTTGTGTAAAACGGTAACCCACCTAATTCAGAACTCGGAGTATAGAATTGAATTAGTAGATAATGGAATTCGATTTTACTATTGTTGGAACAAGATTGGTCGTTATCGCCGTTTGGAGATAGAGTTACAAAACTCTTTCGCGTTGCGTAAGCAATTTAAATATAGGGGCGGAAAATAAATTGACACAGGAATTATAGACGTTGGGCCAAACGTGCCTACGTTCTCTCTTGAATTTTCTATAGGATGAAGATCAACCTCTGCACCTCTCTTCTATCGGTCGAGGGATAACCTTTACAAACTCGTCTTCTATCGGTCCGAGTAAACCGTTCAATCACTTGTCTTTTTGTTGGTCCAAGTTAAACCGTTTTCCTTTTCTATCGGACAAGGAATCAACCTATCTAGCTTTCTATGGGTACTAGACAAACCTCACTCGGATATAGATTGCGATTCTAACAATGCTGGATCCTTGATCCTAATAACACCGAATTCAATCTTATCCTTTCTTTTTCCTCTCGTGTATGTTTTCGTGTATAACACTCAAACACTTATCAATATAAGCTCAAGTACAACAACAAGAATGTATACAATGATATCAAAAGTATAGATGATTTGCTCAAGGTTGTTGTGTTGATTGATACCAAATGGTTTGGTATTTATAGACATTTTACTCCAACTAGCCGTTATTGCCAGTCTCACTTAGCGTGCGCTATTTTCATGTTACGTACGTTATGCTGCATGGTTACGTATGTTATATGCTTGCAACTTCAGTCCAGTGTCTACTGCCTTTATCAGTTAGCGTGCGCTAACATCTCCTTATAACATGCTCTAATATTACGTCATTGCTTGCGTCATATATCCGTTTGTAGCTTTTGACTTCTGACTTTCCACCGAATCTTCCAACCTTCATATGCTTGAATTCAAATGCTCTTTAGCATGTGCTAAAAATCATTCATAGCGTGTGCTATGTATTATATCAGTGCATACGTCATTATGTCTTGAAAGTCTTCACAATGGTCATTTTCCTTCGATAGCGTGCGTTATGCTTCAACTGTAGCGTGCGCTATTTTCAACAGGTAACTTTGTCTTCAGGTAACTTTGTAGGTCATCTGATCTGCAGATAGCTTTCTTAGCGTGGGCTAGTGTTTCCGGCTAGCATGCGTTATTCATCAGGTAAGTTCAGGTAAGGTGACTTTCCTTCTTGTCTGATCAGGTAACTTTCATCAGATAACTTTCCTTCTTGACTGATCAGGTAAGTTTTCTATCTGATCTGATTAGGTAACTTTTCCCGTTCCGAGCGTCTTCGATTTCTTCATTGTTTTGTTTTGCTTTCTTATTGTTTTACTTTGATTAAAAACCAATTGTTGGAACAAGATTGGTCGGTATCGCCATTTGGAGATAGAGTTAAAAACTCTTTCGCGTTGCGGAAGCAATTTAAATAAAGGTGCGGAAAATAAATCGACACAGGAATTATAGAGGTTCTGCCAAACGTGCCAACGTCCTCTCTTGGGTATCTTTTTCTATATGATGAAGATCAACCTCTGCACATCTCTTCTATCGGTCGAGAGATAACCGTTACAAACTCGTCTTCTATCGGTCCGAGTAAACCGTTCAATCACTTATCTTTTTGTCGGTCCAAGTTAAACTGTTTTCCTTTTCTATCGGACAAGAAATCAACCTATCTAGCTTTCTATGGGTACTAGATAAATCTCACTCAAATATAGATTGCGATTCTAACAATGCCGGATCCTTGATCCTAATAACACCGAATCTAATCTTATCCTTTCTTTTTCCTCTCGTGTATGTTTTCATGTATAACACTCAAACACTTATCAATATAAGCTCAAGTAGTACAACAAGAATGTATACAATGATATCACAAGTATATATGATTTTCTCAAGGTTGTTGTGTTGATTGATACCAAATGGCTTGGTATTTATGGCCATTTTCCTCCAACTAGCCATTGCTGCAAGTCTCACTTAGCGTGCACTAGCCTCTTGCTTTAGCGTGCGCTATTTGCCTGTTACGTACGTTATGCTGCATGGTTACGTACTTTATCTGCTTGCAACTTCAATCCAGTGGCTACTTCCTCTATTAGTTAGAGTGCGCTAACATCTCCTTATAGCGTGCGCTAATATTACGTTATTGCTTGCATCATATATCCGTTTGTAGCTTTTGACTTCTGACTTTCCACCGAATCTTCCAACGTTCATATGTTTGAATTCAACGCTCTTTAGCGTGTGCTAAAGATCATTCATAGCATGTGCTATGTCTTATGTCAGTGCATACGTCATTCTGTGTTGAAAGCCTTCACAACGGTCACGTTCCTTCGATAGCGTGTGTTATGCTTCAACTGTAGTGTGCGCTATTTTCATCAGGTAACTTTGTAGCTCATCTGATCTGCAGATAGCTTTCTTAGCGTGCGCTAGTGTTTCCTGCTAGCGTGCATTATTCATCAGGTAAGTTTCAGGTCAGGTGACTTTCCTTCTTGTCTGATCAGGTAACTTTCATCAGATAACATTCCTTCTTGACTGATCAGGTAAGTTTTCTCTTTGATCTGATCAGGTAACTTTTCCCATTCCGAGCGTCTTCGACTTCTTCGTTGTTTTGTTTTGCTTCCTTGTTGTTTTCCTTTGTTTAACAGCTAATCATCAAAACTCGATAATGAATATTTGGAATAAAATATTCCAACAACTATAGTCGATTTTGACAATCGAGGCAATGTTGGGGATAATCTTGTTAAGCAAATTTAACAATCGATAATCAAAGAATTAAACAATGTAATAATGCATATTGCTATTGAGCTTAGAATCATGGTATTAGCTTTGCAAAATCGAATTAAGTTAAGAATCCGGTTAGGAAAGGGAATGGGAAACTAGTTTTATTCGCCGTTGTTAATCAAGGAATATGTGATTAGGCTGAACTCGATCGGTCGTGGAAGTTCAAATTGTCGTAAGGCACTTACCGTCGGAACTAAGGCAAGTGAAACCTTGCTCGGATTATGTTAATTTTATTTACAATATTCAGAAAGCATGAATGTTCCGTTGCGTGATTAATGTCGAATGATTGTCTTTGTCTAGAAACTATGTTATGAATGGGCCGATGTGTTGGGGGTAAAACCTGAATGGTACCCGTGTGGAAATGTGTTGAGGGATAAGACCTAAAATGGCACCCATGTTTCAGAGTATTTCCATGTAGATATTTCCGTGACCCTTGGTTGCGACCTTGGGGTTTATGTGCTAAAAGAGAAAGACAACGTCGGCTATACCATGAATTATCATCTATATATATATTATGTGGTACGGTGTTATCGAATCGTGAATTTTGTTGTGAAATGTTGCTATTGATTATCATTATCTGATCCCGGTTTGTCTGGCACGATTCGTCGTGTCAGGTTAATTTGTTGAATATGTGCAGGACATTCCCGTGGGTTTCGGTCAGGCTTGAACGGTGTTGGATTAAAGTTCTGCTACCACATGTTTTAATTTAATTTCCCAAAGCTCTGTTTATGTAATAATTGTGTTTTGAATTATGTTTCCTTTCAAGAAATCCTGTTTTATGTTATGTAACCGTGGACTCACCCATTCTATAATGCCTTATTTAAAGTATCAATTTCCTAAAATAGCCTTGTGGGTCCCACACGGGATTCACGGCACTGTAATGCCCCGGCAAATTTTGGGGGTGTTACATAAAATGGTATCAGAGCGCGCCCGATTCCTGTTGAAAAAGATTTTGGCAAAATTTCTTTTTATTTCTGAAAATATTATCCAAAGTCCAACACTCTTTAGGGAAATGCAAAGTAACTAGAGTATGTGTTTTCTAATTGGGTGCAACATTTGAATTGGCCCTTAGATTAATATTGTCTGTAATGGCACGTTGTGGAGCTAGGAGGATAGTAAACGATGCTGCGGGTTCCATCGTGAACCAGAACGAGGACAGGCACAGTGCCGAGACCGTTCTAGCTGGGAACCATCCACCACCGATTAATCAAAATGATCAGGAGGCGGAACGCCAGAATAACAATCCTGGAGGCATGGACCCGACATTCATTCAAACCCTTGCCCAGGCTATTGCCATGCATATCGCCCAAGTCAACCAAACAGAACGGATACCGGTCATCAACGTTGAGAAAAATGCAGGGAGAGATTGATGGCTGGGTGAGATGCTGAAAGCTAGGCCGTCATTATTTGACGGAGCAGGGAAGAAATACGTGGACGACTGGATTTCTGAAATAGAGATCGCATTCGATGTGATTAGTTGTCCAGAAAACCGAAAGGTACCGCTCGGGCTTAATCAGCTCCACGACGCTGCTGCCTGCTGGTGGAGAACTTACAAGCCAGAAAATCGAGTAGTCGGGTGGGCCGAATTTGCTCATCTATTGAGGAACGAGTACTGTCCTAGATTAGCCCAAACCGCTCATGCACAGAACTTTTTCAGTGCCGAACCGCAGAATTTGCCGGTGCCGGAGATCATTCGGGCCTACCGTACTGAGTTAAGTTACGTCTCACATATGGTGCCATCGGAGGATCAACGAATTTTTCACCTTGCGCAGAGGTTACCGAAAGATGTACAACGCTATGCCGCCGGATTCCACTGTATGACCCTAAGGGCGTACGAGGACATAGTCACAACATATGCTGGTA
The DNA here is from genome assembly GCA_033398695.1 of Orobanche coerulescens. Taxonomy (NCBI): domain Eukaryota; kingdom Viridiplantae; phylum Streptophyta; class Magnoliopsida; order Lamiales; family Orobanchaceae; genus Orobanche; species Orobanche coerulescens. Next base: position 93,178,110 of record CM065809.1, read on the forward strand.
CTGTTGTTAATACTGACACTGGGCACAATTCGAAGAAGCAGAAGACAACTAATCAGTCAGGGAGTACCAACAAGACGAACTCGGGGTCCATATCTTCTTTTAAGTCAGTAGTTTCATACCAACATAAGGGTGCATCTGATCGGCCTTACCTTAAAGACTGCTTCAATTGTGGCGTATCCGGACATACCAAGGACCGGTGTCACAAGTCGGATACCAAATGTTTCTCTTGCGGAAAGAGTGGATACATGTCTCGTTACTGTTGGCAAGTCAATCCTGCACAGAACTCAGCTTCACATCAGAGTCAACAAGGATCTGTACAATCCTCCAGGCACCTGCCATTTCCAACAACCGAGCTCCACCCCATCAGACTCAACCACCACCACATGGTGCCGGTCAAGGCCGTGGGCACGGCGGTGGTACTGCATCCTTTTCCGAGTCATTGTCATCCCGTGTATTCGAACTGAGGGCTACAGATGGTCAGTCCGCACCAGCTATCTCAGGTACACTTCTTGTTAACTCCCAGCCTGTTCATGTACTATTTGATACCGGAGCCACACATTCGTTTATATCTGAGGAATGTGTTGAGCATTTGAATCTTGCTTGTGTGCCTTGTGAATCCTTTACTATTAAACTACCCGAGGGTAGTAGAGTAGGTGGCAATTTAGAAGTTCGAGACTGCCAGATCCGCATCAATGATAGTGGTTGGGCTGCAAATCTTATGGTTTTCCCGCTTCATAATGAAGATATCATTTTAGGTATGGACTGGATGCCCATGCACAGGACAATATTAGATACCTACCACTTGACTATTTCCATCATGGATTGTGATGGTACCACGCATGTTATCAAGGGTCGAGAACACTTCAGTACAAAAGGGTCTCTCAGCCTCCTTGCACCGGAAGTCTCCTGAGATTCTCGAGAAATGTACTATTGGTGTTATGTCCTTCAAGAGGATACATCACAACTTTCGATTGTGAACATTCCGGGGGTGAATGAATTTACAGACGTCTTTCCCAATGAACTACCGAGACTGCCGCCGCACCGAGAAGTTGATCTCTCCATTAAACTTGAGCCGGGAACGAGACCTATTTCCAAAGCTCCTTACAGGGTGCCACCAGCCGAGATGAAAGAATTGAAGATACAGATCGAAGATCTGCTGGGGAAGGGATTGATCCGCTCGAGCACCTCGCCGTAGGGCGCGCGAGTACTTCTCGTTAAAAAGAAGGATAACTCTCTACGTTTGTGCATCGACTATAGAGAATTAAACAAGGTCACTATCAAGAATTCTTATCCACTTCCGAGGATCGATGATCTCCTAGAACAATTTCAGGGGGCGGTTGTGTTTTGAAAGATCGATCTACGGTCCGGATATCACCAATTGAGGATTCGGGAGGAAGATATACCAAAGACTGTATTTCGATCGAGGTATGGACATTGTGAGTATATCGCGGTATCATTCGGCTTGACCAATGCCCCAGCCGTTTTCATGGAGTTAATGAACAGAGTTTTAATCGATTTCCTCGATAAGTGCGTCGCGGTTTTTATTGGCAACATCCTAATTTATTTTCGAAGCCGACAGGAACATGAAGAACATTTGAGACAAGTACTAAGCATGTTAAGGCAACACCAAATTTACGCAAAACTTTCCAAGTGCGAATTATGGATGCCGGAAGTAATTTTCCTCGGACATGTTGTCTCGGAGGAAGGCGTTAAATTAGATCCACAGAAGATCAAAACGATAATGAGTTGGGAACCGCCAAAGAACGTCAAGGAGGTAAGGAGATTTCTAGGATTGGCAGGTTATTATCGAAGATTCGTCGAGGCTTTTTCCTGTATCGCTCGACCATTAACGAACCTACTAAGGAAAATTACCAAGTTTATGTGGACTACGGATTGTCAGAAGAGCTTTTATGAACTCAAGAGGAGGTTGACTACTGCTCCAGTGTTAGTTCTACCACAGGGTACAGAAGGATTCGTTATATACGCGGATGCATCTAAGCATGGGCTAGGGTCTTTCTCCATGCAAAATAACAGAGTTATTGCGTACGCGTCTCGACAATTGAAGCCGTATAAAATAAATTATCCAACGCATGACTTAGAGCTAGCCGCAGTGGTGCACACCCTCAAGATTTGGAGGCACTACCTTTACGGAGACACTTGTAAGATTTTCACGGACCATAAGAGTCTGAGATATATCTTCACCCAGAGGGAATTAAACATGAGGCAGAGGCGCTGGTTGGAGCTAATCAAGGACTACGATGTGGAAATATCATACCACCCCGGAAAGGCTAATGTCGTAGCTGATGCACTCAGTTGGAAAACTACACAGGAAATAATGTTATCCAGCCTAACAATTCAACCCGAACTACAGAAAGACATCAGGAGGAATGGTACTGAAGTATGGGTATGACACAGTCAAGCACAATTGTGCTCAATCAATATGCACTCGTCCTTATTAAGCGAGATATGTCTAGCACGGATAGAGGATCCCGAACTACATGCGATCGGTGCAAGAATCGAGGAGGAAAATGTTTACGACTATAAGATCCAAGGGGACGTGGTGAGGTTCAAGAATAAGATCTATATTCCACCGAATGACGAGCTGTAGCAAACTATAGTGAGAGAAGCACACTCCAATCCCTACTTTATTCACCCCGGAGCAAGTAAAATGTACAAGGATCTACGACAAAGTTTTTGGTGGAAAAATATGAAACGGGAAGTGGCTAGATTCGTTGCCTGCTGTATGACGTGCCAACAATTAAAAATTGAATACCGCAGACCCGCCGAAATCATGCAGCCCTTACCCATTCTGGAGTGGAAATGGGAAAGCATATCAATGGATTTTGATACTAAGTTACCAATAACGGTGGGAGGAAAGGACAAAATTTGGGTTATCATTGACGGGTTAACGAAATCAGCATATTTTATTCCAATTCAGGAAGCGACCAGAACAGATTTAGCCACTATTTTCATCAGGGAGGTCATGATACTGCATGGTGTTACCTCTTCCATCATATCGGATAGAGACACCAGATACGTATCCCGTTTTTGGAAAGCCTTCCATAAAGTTATGGGAACTCAGTTGCATTTTAGCATAGCCTATCATCATCAGACGGATGGACAGACCGAGCGCATGATACATGTAACGCCCCCAAATCCCATTAGGTTATTACAGTGCCGTGGACCCCACACCAGGAGATCCACCAGGCGAACACGACTAAAACACAACAAACTGACCAAAACGGAAATCACAATCCCTACTATGATAACCGACATAGTATTCCGATATGGAATTTTAATGACAAGAATGGGCCTACATGGCCAAAATAAAAATACAACAACATCCACGAGCCCCGCTCGGATAATACAACAATGACAACAACTGACGAAATTGGAGTACTCCAAACTGTCTGACCGACATGTACACTGAAACATCTCGGACTAGTATCGCTCGCATGCCTCGTCGCCATCGTCATGCCCCTGTGTCTCAACTCTCTCCTTGCAAACACCTAAAACAATAAAACATGTTCCGCCTCCACGGGGTCAGTCATCCAGATAATGAATACCAAATACATGTACGAAATGATATGCATCCAACGACAGAATAAACAATACAACAATGGTAATAAGAGATGCTCACAAACCAAAGTAAGAACCGAGCATTCGTGAAACATTATGCTTACGGCATACGATCGGTACCTGCTCAACAGGTTAGTGATAAGTATCAGTTTTATACACTTATCTATGATTAGTATTGATATATTTCACCCATAATTATGAGCTAGTTTACTCATTTTTGCTTTGAATTAATTAGTTTTTAATAATTTTATTTTTATAGGATGAAGATGTAAATTTAGTCTTAATCGTATTGAATTACTGATTTACTCAAGAAATAACATGTTTATAAAATATTATCTTTATTGAATTTTTATGTATTCATGTTGTAGGGCTTTCCGAGACGAGTTCGGCAGTCTCCGGATTCAAAATCAGAGTTATATATCAAAAGTTATCATCCGAATAAGATTTGGGGTGAAAACGCAAAGTCTAAGAAATTATGGGCTGAAAATGAAGTTTGAAACTCCATACGGGCGTAACATCATAAAGTTACAGGCGTAACTCACATACAAACTAATGTACAAAATCCGTAGCCATGTTACGGACGTAACATCTGAAAGTTATGGTCGTAAGTCCTCATAGTTACGGTCGTAACTCCTCAAAGTTACGGCCGTAACTCTTGATAGATTTTTGATCATTTTTTAATATTTTATACTTTTGGTCTGTTATTGAGGGGATGGCTGGTCTTGATCCGATTTAATGTAATAATGCTGGAATTTTGGAGCTATTAGATGACTTTAGTTGTATAAATAGACCCCTTAGATCCATCATTCATCATCATTCATCTTATTATTTTCTCACTTTGTAATACTTTTTCTTTGTGTGAAGAACACACTTGTGTTCTTGAGTGATTTATGTAATAGTGGTTTAGCTTATGTTGTTCATGGAGTTTATTGCTTCTTTCTCCTTTATCTACTAAGGGAGTTAGGATAAATTCTTTCTCTTTTTCAACTAATAATGACCACTCAAGCTTGTAATATGTTGAATAAACACTTCATGGGCTAAGTTATCCTTAGTTGGGATTATAAACAAGGTTTGTCATGTTATTTAAGTTTGTATAAAGATCTATTATGGATTACTTATTATTGTGTGTGATTTTCATTGTTTTACCAATCTTTTTTTATTTGGCCAATAAATGATGATATTTATGGTCTTCATATGTTTCGAAAGAAAATATGTTTGATTAGATCAAATGATTTTCACTCTAAGTTGTTCTAGGGGATAGAAACATACCTCTAGACCTTAGATGATTCTTTGAGTTATTTTCATAAAACCTAATACTATGTATTGAAGCCAATCAACATAGAAATATAGTGGATTAATTCAATATGTAAGGGGCGTTTTGACATTCGAAAGAGGAACCGTCTTTTTAAGGAAAATCGAATCTACACAACATAATAAGTAAATACATCTTATGATCTCCTATACATCTTTTATAACTAATGATGAACTAAGTTTGTAATCCCAACTATTTTATTTTACCTTTTATCAATCTATTATTAGTGCAATCTTTCATTTCCCTGAATTTTAGAACTATTATTGCATTTTCCTTGCAATTGTCAAACCAAACTATTAAAATTGTGTGTTTCACTCATCTTAATCCCTATAACAAATAGATAAAGTGTATAATTCAATATATAACCTAACTTCCTCGTGGGATCGATAAACCGGACTCAAAAAGCCCACTTACTACTTGATACGATATCGTGCACTTGCGATAGTTACACAAAAGACGTGTCAAGTTTTTGGCGCCGTTGCAGGGAAAGTATAAGTGTTATTTTTGAAATCTTACATTGTAAACTATTGTTATAGATATAATTTCTTGACGTTGTAACTTAGTACTCAATTGTGTTTGTCCGGTCAAGTGGCGGATAACGGTACTCCGTGACTATTAAAGTCGAATTTTTCAGTTTCCCACAACAACTGATATTTGTAGATATTTTCTCCTTTTATTTTTATTTTATTTTTTATTATGGAAGAAACTTTGAATCGTATTGAAAGGATATTTCCCTTTTCTTAGCCAAAAAATCATTTTAAAAATTTATAAGACAAGACTTGAAAGGATGAGGTTGCTTATGAATAAAAGCATACCTTTTGACATTAGATTCATTATTGAAGCCAAAGTGAGAATAGCAGGTGAATTCACAGAAATACCTACTAGATTTTTACCAGGGCTTGGAAAAAGTTCCTATGCCAAGAAACGACGAGAAAAGATAATAGCCGTTTGCTATAAATGTGCTAGATGGAACTGTAATTTAAAATGTCGATCTTTAGGAATTCCATCTACAAACAGAGAAGTTAAAATTCAGTTCATTAAGGATGGTCTGAATAAAGAGAATTTAGATAATATCGAAATTTCTCTTCACACGCATCCTAATGGACTCGTACATTATGGAATTCGATGTTCGTGGAATAAATTCAAACCAGAATATGAACAACGTCTTGGGAATCTGATGTTAAAAGACCTTGTTTGCCAATTTGTAAGAAAATTGGATGGGAAGCTTCTCCCCGACTCATAGAAGGCGTTTAAGCCGTTTCTGAACGTAAAATCAGAGGAAGATGTGAGCCACAATCACAACTACTGTACATACGCGTAAGTATCTTTTATTTTTGTCGTATGGTGAGATTTCTGAATAAAAAATGTGATACGTGATAAATGCATTCATTATTCTATTGAGTAGTTGAAGCGCAATTAGGGCAATCACAGATTTGTTAAATATTTTTACCTTATTTTTCTTCTATAAATAAACATTGTGCTTGTTTCTTTTATTCATCCCTCAAACTTGTACTTTTCTTCTTTTTCTCTCAAATAAATTTCTTTTCTAAAATGGAGTCATCATCTTCAACAAAAAAATTTAGCACAGTCTGCATTTTGGGTGGAGCTAGTTATGGAAAAGAGGCATGCTTTACTGAAGCAGCCCACAACTTGGGTCGTACCTTAGGAGAAAAATGCATTCATGTAGTTAACGGAGGAGGAAGTCTAGGATTAATGGGACGAGCTGCTGCTTCTGCCTATATGGAAGGAGTAAGAGTGTTGGGAATAATTGCAAAACCTCTGGCTGAAAGTAAAATCACCGGGGCAACTATTGGAGATGAGTTTTGATCTGTAAATATGTAAGATCGCATAACTCATATGATAAACAATTCTGGCGCCTTTATCACCCTTCACGGTGGTTTTGGCACCCTTGAGGAACTTTTTCATGTGGTTATAGAGCCCAGCTAAATGTTCATCAAAAACTAATAGGTCTGCTTAATGTCAATGGTTTCTTTGATGGTTTACTATCTTTCATCGACTACTCTGCTAAAAAGGGTTTTATTTCCGAGCGTGCTAAACGAATCATAGTCATTGCAACCACACCAGAAGAACTAATCAAAAAACTCAATGAATTTGTTCCTCAACCAGATCAAGCTCTAGCTAATATTGTCTGGATGGAAGATTTTACCGTGAGAAAATGAAAAGTGGATTCATTTCTCTCCCTTTGATAACCGATATCGGACCTCTTTTTATTTTTACTTTCTGTTGTGTGTAAAAATCGTGCTAAATGATGGCAGCTTAAGGAGTTTCTTCTTGATCTATTGTCGCGCATCTATTCGCGATTTATGTATTGTTATTTTATTGCTGTGATTTTTATTTTTTGTTTTTGCAATATCCGATGGAAGTTCTTACCTGCTGTTGTATTATTCGGGTAATTCAATATTGTTGTAGTCTTGCTGCATTTGTTTAATGTTTATTGATGTTGGAATATATCATAATAGACTTGATAATAACTATCACTCGCACTATGATTTGATTTCTCAACGTTGTATAAATAAGTGCATTTTTGAGCTAGTAATCCTGCGCTTAACGTCCGCTAACCCTTTAGCATAACATGCGCTATGTTGTAGGATTTACGTACGTAAGGGGGTGCATTTTATGTACGTAATACGTGTAGTCTTATCCGATCTCAACTTTCGACGTGTGGGGTCGGGCGTGATTCGAATATCTGATCTTTTGGAGGCAACCTAGTTGACCTACATTACGTACGTAAGGATTAAAGCCATAATGTACGTAATGGTGTTCGTATTTTAGTCCAGTGAACAATCTTACGTACGTAACACTTTTGGTGTAGCGTACGTAAAATTGCTAACGTACGTTATCCTTTTGTGATAACGTACGTAACGAACTGTGCTGTTATAAAAAGACAACTTGTGTCTTTCATTTTGCACGTCCAACTTCGATATTTCTCCAGTATAAACATCCCCCTGCCTCCCTAGATCACTTCTACCTTCTTCCAACTTGTGTTTGAGCTGTGCATCTTGATTGGGAGCTTGTTGATTTGGAAGTTTGGAGTTATTCTTGAAGCTAAAGTGTGTTCTTGTGGTTTTGTTGTATTATTCTTCAATTCTGAAGGTATGTTACACGAATTCACTCTATAATTTTGTAGTTATAATGTTAGTGATAAAGTATACTCCACCTAATGATGAATTAATCAAGTCAAACATGTTTGTAGTTAAAGCTTTTATCAAACTTAATGGTGAATATGGTGATTAAGAGTTTTGTAATGATGTGTTCTTGGTATTTTAATGGTAATGATCATGGTTAACAGAAACTCACTCTTCTTGCTGAACTATTATCATCACTAAGACAATAATGATCCTTAGTTTCATTGTAGATAGGTTGAATTGTAGGATTGTTATCATTGTATTGAATCAAACCGTCATGTTTAGGAAGATTCTAATGAACTTAAGATCATCATCTAATTTGGTTGAACCTTGAATCATATCAACATAAGGTTATAGTTCAGAGATGTTTAATCCACCTTGATAATGATTTCGTAAGGACCTTGTGATAAATAACTCGACTTTATCATTAACCTAACTTGATGAACTCATAATCGATGAACATAGTAATAATATTACAAACTCATTATTCATTCGAACGATGATTATCGCTGAGTAACTTCCATTTTGATCAATGCTTTAGGAAACATAGTTGGTTGGATTATATTTCTAAACATTGATGTTGTTTTTAAGAAATTCTATCGGCATATAAATTTTTGGAGGAGTTCTCCTTGATGATTGTTCTTGATAAATTCTCATTCGTTTGAACCTCATGAATAATCGAGAACACCTTAAATGGTAACCGAAAATGATAATAAATTGAAGTTAGTATAAATCCTTGAAGTGGAATTCTGATACATCGATGGTTGAACTAAACAAATTGCATTTAGGATAGCGATTCATTGAACTAGATATCGATAATTATGATAATGTGTTATTAAATGGATTGTATCCCTTACAAGGTTGATTGTTCGAGTAACCAATATAAAGTCGATGACCGTTCGTTCGTTCGACAAGAAAGGACTAGTCTCGTCTCCGTATTGAGGCAAGTTATCTTGCTTGGTTATAATGATGTTTGGATTCTTGTGATGATTATGCATTTCGTGTATGTGAAACACTTATAAATTTGTGACCCGTGGTTTGATATTATTCTTGATGATGTTCCGTTTTCCTCGTGGGATTACATTCCCAAGTTCATCACTTTTGAACCATTGATATCATTGATCCTTATTGTCATTTCTGTAAGTTTCTTGATCCTTAATCGGATATGTTATTTATTGAATTTGTTGTCATTTTGTATCGTGACATCTCCGAAATCATATTTGCATTCCGATTGGTCATTGTGTAGGATTTTTAGCCAGGCACATATATAGTCATGCGTGGATGTTTCCATACTGGACTGTGTACACGTGACGTAGTTCATGAGGCTAATTAGGTACATTGTCCCACGTATATCCTGGATTCCGTATATGTAACACCCCTGATGTATTCAGGAATATTACAGCGCCGTAAATCCTTTACATAAGGATTTACAAGGCTAAAGAGTTGAAAAGGCATTAACAGGTACCAACGAATGAAAATAACGAATTTAAGATACAACAGTTCTGACCAAATACTGAAAATACAAATGTTCAACAGAAATTATTAATACATCACCAAATTCTAATTCATCAAAAACGACTACGTACTCGAGTACTTATTGAAACAACTAACAAACAACAGAAAAGTAAACCCAGCCAGAACATCACTCTGCACCCCCGTCGTCATGCAGCTCCAGTGGTTGTTTCCCCGCTCTCCTGGATCCTGAACATAAACAAAATGTTCACCCCCGAAGGGGTTAGCACAACGATGCTAGTACAAGTACCACAACGTATTATTCAACATCTCACGCAGAATAATAATACGTAATTGACAAAAATACCAACGAGTCTTCTCCTATGAGAAACTCATAAATAACATACACAACCGATAATCACAACATGATATCATAACATACACATGGTAATTCCGAAGATCCAGCGTTCACTGCCTAGAACCCACGATGATCCCGTCAGACCAACCCGTGGTGGAAAAACCCGTCCGATGATCCAGCGCACGCTAGCATAGATCCCCCGATGATCCCGTCGGACCAACACGAGGTGGACATACAATAACAACATACATGCACGACAATATGTATAACAACAATACATAAAACAAATAAGGTACTTGCCTCGATTCGAAGACAAGAACAAAACTTCCACGAAAACGAAACACTCGAAGGTCGCCCCTTCAATCAATCACGTTGCTAAGCTCGAACCTTAAAAAAATAAGTAATATAGATTTCATTTATAGTCGTATGAACATCTAACAATCCAAATCACGGTCGGAAGTTCATAAAATGTAACCTAATCAGTTGAGTCAAAAGTCACCTCGCTGATCAGCCGAGTCAAAAGCCACCTCGCTGATCAACCGAGTCAAAAGTCAACATGGCTGATCAGCCGAGCCAAAAGTCAACCTCGCTGATCAGCCGAGTCAGAAGTCAACCTCGCTGATCATCCGAGTCAGAAGTCAACCTCGCTGATCAGCCTACTTGACTCGCCTAGTTGATGACAGTAGGGTACTGGGTAGAAAACTGAACATACGAAATTCTCAGGTGAAGTTGGGTGATCCAAGATTGATGTGTTAGATTCCAATATCATCATTATATCCAGAAAACATCTAACAAATCCAACTTATATGGAAGGATATAACCTCTGATGATTTATTCATAAGTATAAACATCCCAATTTCTAAAACATGATGATGCTTGGATGATTTTATCAGTGGAACTCAATATCTTGACAACATACTTCTATCATATCCTTGATAACATGAATCCAAGTAGGAATTAGTATTATCATACCTTAAGATTAAGAAAACACCGAGACAATAAGTAGAACCCAACTCCGGTTGCTTGCTTGCCAGATCAAGATGTTTCTCCACTTCAATGATCAATCACCAGTGACACCCAATCTTCAAAGATCACAAAAGGGGTGGTCTAAATGTGTTTAAGAGGTAGGGAAAACCCTCTGGACTTTCAGGGAACTAAGAACAGGTGAAGGAAGATGAAAACCAAATGAAATGAGGTGCTGTCCTTTATTAAATGTTTCTGGACCCCTGTGCTCAATAATTTCCTACGCTAGATTCCAAAGCTGTACAGGCTTAATAATTAAAAACTGTCCAGGACTATGTGCTGGCCTCCACCCAACTCCATAATTGATTACTTCACTTATAATATGCAGCCATACTCAATAATTTGTATAATTGAGTATTTGTATGAGACAAGTAATATGCTGCCATACTCATGCACGAAAATACAAATACGGTAAATACCATATTCTACTTATTGATATCACAATTCCAACTAATACAGGGTTCAAATACAGGTGAAATACTCGGTAATTAATCCGGATATTACATACTCTCCTACTAAAAAAGAGTTTCGTCCCGAAACTCAAGACGAAAATAATCCTGGATATATGGACTTCATACTTTCTTCTGTTTCCCAAGTGGCTTCTTCCACTCCGTGGCGCGACCACTGAACCTTGACCAATGCGATCGGTTTGTTTCTCAACTGCTTAACTCGACTCTCGAGTATCCTGATCGGTTTCTCTTCAAACGTGCCATCTTGAGCGACTTCGATCTCTCCGAAATCAATGACATGACTAGGATCTGGTATATGCTTCCGTAATTGGGATACGTGGAACACGTTATGAACATGGCTCAATGACGGCGGTAATGCCAATCTGTATGCCAACTCTCCAACTCTCTCAAGGATTTCGAACGGTCCGATATATCTCGGACTCAGTTTTCCATTTCTTCCAAAACGGAAAATTCCCCGAGTAGGAGAAACCTTTAAAAGTACGTGATCTCCAGTACTGAACTCTAAAGGGCGACGACGTATGTCTGCGTAAGATTTCTGGCGACTCTGGGCGGTCAACAGCCTTTCACGAATCAAGACTATCTTATCTCGAGTCTGTACGATCAACTCTGGTTCTGTCCCGATTAAGTCTGATGAATCGTCCCAACACAGGGGCGATCTACATCTCCTCCCGTATAATGCCTCAAACGGTGCCATCTTAATGGAAGCATGCCAACTATTGTTGTAGGTAAATTCAATCAACGGTAGATGAATATCCCAATCGTTTGACCAATCTAAGGCACAGGCCCTTAGCATGTCTTCCACCGTTTGAATGGTCCTCTTGGATTGTCCGTCAGTCTGCGGGTGATAAGTTGTACTGAAGTTCAATTCTGTCCCCAAGGCCTTATGAACTGCTTTCCAAAAATGAGACACAAAACGGCCGTCTCGATCAGAAACAATGGTCTTCGGCGTACCATGCAATCGAACTATCTCCGAAATAAATACTCGTGCCAACCTCTCTGGTCCCCACGTGTCCTTAATGCTTAGAAAATGAGCTGATTTGGTTAAACGATCAACTATCACCCAAATCATGTTCATTCCTATCTTGGTTCTCGGCATACTAGTGATAAAGTCCATCGATATGTCCTCCCACTTCCATTCAGGAATCGGGAGTGGTTTCAACATTCCGGCAGGTAGTTGATGCTCGATCTTAACCTGCTGACAAGTCAAGCATTTCGAAACGTAGTCCGCTACATCTTCCTTCATTTTGCCCCACCAGAAATTCTGCTTCAAGTCCTTATACATCTTACTGGTGCCCGGGTGGATAGAATAGGGCAAACTGTGAGCTTCCTTCAGAATCGTCTGTTTCAGAACGTCGACATCGGGAACGCAGAGTCGGTTCTTAAATCTCAAAAATCCATCATCATGAATTACAAATCCGGGGGCTTTTCCCTTGATCACTTCATCACGTAATCGAATCATCAGAGGATCATCTGCCTGTCTAGATTTGATTTCTTCGGTTAATGATGAAGTTATTTCCATCACGCACAGTTGTCCTTGGACTCTTTGTAACCATACTTCAATTCCTTCTCGAATAATCTCTCGTTGAAGGCTAAGTTGGGAGGTCAGAGTCTCCAGCATCTGAATAGAAACGGGCTTGCGGCTGAGTGCGTCGGCCACTACATTCGCTTTGTCTGGATGATACAAAATCTCCAAGTCGTAGTCCTTAATCAGCTCTAACCATCTCCTTTGCCGCATGTTCAACTCTTTCTGACTGAAGATGTATTTGAGACTCTTGTGATCCGTAAAGATCTGACAGTGAGTCCCGTACAGATAATGCCTCCAGATCTTCAAAGCAAAAACTACTGCCGCTAGCTCCAAATCATATGTTGGGTAATTAACTTCATAAGGTTTCAGCTGTCGTGATGCGTAAGCGATCACCTTGTCATTCTGCATTAATACGCATCCGAGTCCTTGGTTCGAAGCATCACTGTAAACTATAAATTCTCCCATTCCCTGTGGAAGTGATAGAATCGGTGCCGTCGTTAATCTCTTCTTCAATTCATCAAAGCTAACCTGACACAACTCATTCCACTCAAACTTTTGAGTTTTCTGCAGGAGTCGAGTAAGTGGGCAGGAAATTTTGGAAAACCCTTCCACGAACCGACGATAATACCCAGGAAGTCCTAAGAAACTTCGGACTTCTTTCACATTCTTAGGAGGCTTCCAATCCAAAACCGCTTCAATCTTCTGAGGATCTACTCGGACTCCTTTAGCTGATACCACATGACCGACTAACATTACTTCCTTTAGCCAGAATTCACACTTAGAGAGTTTGGCGTACAGTTGCTCGCTTCTTAAAAGTTCTAATGCAATCCGCAAATGCTGTGCATGCTCTTCGGGGTTCTTAGAATACACTAGAATGTCATCAATGAACACAACCACAAATTTATCCAAATATTCGATGAACACTCGGTTCATCAACTGCATGAATACAGCAGGTGCATTAGTGAGACCAAACGGCATTACTACAAACTCATAGTGTCCGTAGCGAGTTCTGAACGCTGATTTCGGAACATCTGATTCTTTAATACTTAGCTGATGATATCCTGATCTCAGATCAATTTTAGAGAATACTGTTGCTCCTTGCAACTGGTCATATAAATCATCAATCCATGGCAACGGATATTTGTTCTTAATCGTCATCTTGTTTAGCTCTCGATAGTCGATACACAGTCGAAGTGATCCATCCTTCTTTCGGACAAAAAGAACCGGCGCTCCCCAGGGCGAAACGCTTGGCTGAATATAGCCTTTGTCCAGTAACTCCTCCAGTTGCTTTTTCAGTTCATACATCTCAGTAGGTGCCATACGATACGGCGCCTTAGAAATTGGTGTAGCTCCGGGTTCTAGTTCAATGGTAAATTCTACATCCCTTCGTGGAGGTAGTCCAGGTAACTCGTCAGGAAATACATCTGGAAATTCGTTCACAACAGGAATGGATGAAAGTTCCACAATTTCGTCTTCTTTCTTCATTGCATAACACCAGTATCCGGTACAACCCTGTTTCAACAATTTGACAGCTTTCATCGCTTTGATCAACTTTCCTGAGCTTCCCGGTTTCCATCCCTCAAACAGTATTTCGAAACCATCATCAGCGATCAGCGAGATATTCCTCCTTCAGTAGTTTACAATATCCCCATATCGATTAAGACAATTGTCTCCGAGTATCAGATTGTCCCCTTGCATTTCTATTACAATCAAGTTTGAGAGCCACTCTCTGCCTCCAAATGATACAGGGAAATCTCTAGTTTCTAAGTTTCCAACAATCCTCTCTCCACTCGGTAAACCAACAACATAAGGTTCACAATTATGAAAACCAGAAACATTCAAACGATTTACAAAAGACAAGGATATAAAAGAATGCGTAGCTCCTGTATCGAATAAAACGCTAACTGGCTGGGAAAGGATCTGGACAGTACCTGATGCGACAGCAGCATCCTGATCGTCTGTTCTCCTCATCTCGTACAGACGTGGGGGAACAGATCCGTCACTCGATGTACCCTTTCGGTCCTACTATCCTCTGCCTCGCCCGTGGCCAAAATTCTGAGGCATCTGAACACTTTGCTGCGTCTGTTAGATACTGGCTTCCTTCTGGACTGGATGTGGTGTACGGGCTCTAAAAGAATTTGCGGCCTCTTCACAGAACACCGCACGATGTCCCTCTCGAACACAATCAAAACAAGTCACGGCAGGTAGGGGGCAATTCCGTCGATAGTGTCCCGTATGGGCGCAGTTAAAGCATTTCCTGGTATCATCAATCATAGTTGATGTTGCTCCGAAGTTCTTTCTGCTCCTAACTGGGTGCGGAGGTTTCTTGAAAGAATGCAAAGATGACTGGGCCTTGCGGGGCCCGCTGTTCTTGTGCTCTGTAAAAGTACCAGAGACTTTCTGCTTCTTGGATTCCGTAAATTTCTCCATAGCTGCTTCCTTGATCTCATACGCCAACGCCTTATCCTGGTATTGACGGAGTGTGGTACATTCAAAACCGGACATGTACCTCTGGATTTCTGGTTTCATCCTCATATCAAAATGGATCATCATTTCTGCATCTGTTCTGATTAGATGTCGAACAAATGCCAGCTGCTGGTTAAACGTCTTAATTGCCTGAGATACTGGCACATCTGAAGGCTGAGCGGAGAAAAGCTCCCGAACCTTAGCTTCCCTCACAGGACGAGGGCAGTACTGAGCTTCCATCATCAATTTAAACTCTGTCCAATCAGCATCATCGTCTACAGGCCGGATGGCTTCCCACCATTCAGACGCTTCCCCTATCAGAAAGTATTGAGCGATAGAGGCTCTCCGGTCGTCTGGGCAGTTAATTCCGGCCAAGCTTTTCTCCAGTTCCTTCAACCAATGGTCCCAGGTGGGAGTCTCAGAAATACCGTCGAATTTGGGTGGTTGCATCTTCGCCACCTCTTTCAACCACCGATCACCTCGATTTCCCATATCTGGGATCCCTTGTTGTCTATCTCCCTGCTGTAATCCTACCGCCACCTGCATTCGATCCACTGTAATATCCGCAATTCTCGATTTCCGGTAATTTCTTTTTTTTCGGCGGAGGTCCGTTTTGATGACTCGCTCTTGACCGTTTCATTATTCTGAGAATGATTAATTCTACACTTTTTGACATCCGAGATCGTTTCGGTGTCGTTTTGTTGAGTTCCGTGCTTTTTAGCGACTTTTCCGCACTTGAGTTCGATTCCTGCGAATCTAGTTCAAAGCTGCTTCGAGTTTCGTAAGTCCGTTTAACTTTGTTAGACGTGTTGTGAACTTTGGTTTGGTTATTCGATCACGTATCGTGATTTCCAGCGCTTTGGGCCATTTTGTAATTTCTTGAAAGTTACGTATCCGTATCTGTAATTGTTGTCTCGACCCGCTTTCTTGGTCGCGTATGATTAATTATTGCATTATGTTTTCATTTCGGTCGTTGATGTCGTCCGCGAACTTTTCGCCGTGTTCGTTCGCGGCGTTTCGGAAATCGAGTCGTTAGGCCACGGCAGGGCGCCGCCGACGGTTGCGTAGGAACTGCACGGCTTGCCGGGCTCGCCGACGGGCGCGCGAGGACCGGCATAGCGTACGCCATCGCCCGGGAGGCTGCGCGCGCTAACCGGCGATCGTAGCGCACGCTTATGCGGCACCTGGCCACGCTACCCGGGCCGGCTGAGGCCCCGTGGTTCTCGACTCAGAGAGTTGGCCGTGAGCGCACGCCACGGCCGGCCGGCCGCGCGCTAACCGGGCAGACGTAGCGCACGCCGCCGGCATCTACCGCGAGCTACAGGCGAGGGATCACCAGAGCCTGGATCGACCATGGTCGCCCGCTAGCGCACGCCGCGGCACGCTTAGCGCACGCTAGGCGGTCTGCCATATAATTGACCGAGCACTGCTTTCAACCCATTTTTTCATTTCAATCTTTTCTTTCCGCGGCGAGGTTTTGAGATCAAGGAGGCATGTTATTGAAGAACGAATCCACGAAGTTCTTGAGTTCATAACATCAATAAATCATCCGTTATCATCCTTTGATCCAATCAAGGTAATCTTCCTTAGAACCCTAATTTCGTGAATTTGGGGTTTTCGCATTTTTGTCCGATTCGTTCCGTGTTTTTGATTAATTCATGATGGGTATGATTAATCTTGGTAGTATTCTTGTGTTTAACATCATTTAATCCATTGTTCTTCGTCGAATCAAGTATATTTCTTGATTTCCTTCGAATTGACTTTTTGGGGGATTTGTCCTCGATCTCGTTTTTCATCCGTTTTCGATGGATCGATTATGGTTAAATGATGTTGTTAAACATATTCTATGGATTGTATATCCATATTTCAACTTGGAATTCCGTTTTCGGGTTTTGACGGGACGAATCGTGTTCTTGGCCGTTTTGGGGGAAATCCTTGAACCTTCGTCATTTGTTTTTTGAATTCAGCGGCTTTGGGTCGTACTTTGGAATTCATTTTCGTTGTTATTGTTTTCGTTCGTAGTTCATTGTTGTGGATTGTCGTTCGGTGGAGTCGGCGAGTTCGTAGTCGGTTCGTGCGAACCTACTTCGGCCGATTCTCCGCGTTGTGGTCATTCTAGGCAAGTATCTTGCCCATACATTTCATATTTCTTAGGCATAATTATTGATAAATGATTTTATGCGAAATCCAATGTTTAATGAACGTTAAAAAGGATCGGTATGTTCTCGATAAATATTGTCTTTCAACGATAATTCGTATACTTCGTGAATGGATATGTTCTCGGAATATGTGTGTTAGTTTCGTACGTTGAGAGACGCTATGATCGCATTGACCATAATTGGTTGCCGAGGATTGTGCATTGAATTGTATATTTGTTCGGTGGGTATTCGACATGATGTGATGTTAGTCGTTACTCCTTTGAAAGGAGGTTGTGATGCTTAGTGTTGCTTGTCTTGATAATCGGTTATTGTTGTGTGCTTGTTGTATGTGATGTGCCTCCGGGTAGGATTGTTGAATCTCCGGGATCCATACTTGCTAGTATGGGTCGGGCGAAACCGTAGGGTTATCCAATACGGGTATGTCTTGCGGGGACTCCGAGGTTCGGGGCTTGCTAGCCCGATGCCGAGATAACTTGTGGGGTTATCATCGGGTATGTCTTGCGGGGACTCCGAGGTTCGTGGCTTGTTAGCACGATGCCGGGATAACTTATGGTTGTGGTTTGATTATGTAAGTATATGTGCTTTTAGTCACGTGACTGCGGTCACGGTGACATGTGATTTGATATAGTTTCCATGTGGGTTATTCACTCGGGTTTGTTCTACGGGAGCATCTGAGGTCCGTGGCTTGCTAGCACGGGACGCGAATAATTTGTGGAAACAGGTTGTTATGGTATGATCTGGTCGTGGACCCCACTTGTTGTTATTAAATTTATGTTTTGGGAAAATGACTTTTGGGCTGTGTCCCTAAATGTTTTCGAAAGGCCTGAAGATTTTTAAATCCCAATGTATTCAAAACTCCCGAGGTCGTAAAATGTTTTTCACAAGATGTTTATCGGGTTTACCCTATCTTTTGATTTAATCGTTTGATTAAGTGAATCACCTCGGGAAGTATGTTTATGATTAACATGTTTCGTGGAGTATGATATGTATGGCTCGTTTTCATATTTTATACTTGCACTAGCAAAACAGTGGAGTTTTGCTAACCCCCGAGTATTCGGGGGTGGATGTCTATTTTGCATTCAGGTTTTGGAGCATAACACGTGGTCGGCACGAAGGATGATGAAAGATGAACGATACTAATCACACGAGGATCCGTTGATGTCGTATTGGTCTAGTTGTATTTTCTTTTCCGCCGCAAGATCTTTTCCCGTTGTACGGGAGTTTATTGTATTTTGACCCCTGCGTGGGTATGTGTTTGTAATCGAGTTGTATATTTTATTGAAAGACCAAATCGGTCTACTGAGTCATTTTAGCCTTGAAGGCATTGTCGAGATGTTAAATGTTGTTACCAGCCTGGTAGATCCTCGAGGAGAGGGTCTACGACGTGTAATATCCCTGAGTGGATTGGGGGTGTTACATAAATGGTATCGGAGCTTTAGGTTGAGGAAACCTAGGCTGTCGGGTCAACTCGTGTTGTTTGAGTCTTGTTTCGTCGGATTTTATCTGACTGAGTCGTGTCGCGACGCGTCGTCTGAGTTTTTTTGGTCGTGATTAGTATCGTGGGCGATCATCATCTTCGTGCGACCTGTGGCTGTAAGTCTCCCTTCTTTGTGTTGTGCCTCGTGTGACACGAGCTATTTTTATGATTATTTGTTAAGTGACGGAATCCTTTTATGAATTTTGATTTCGTGATATGTGGTTACTTGACTCTCATACTTCGTTCATATGAGGAGTAGTGTTGATGGATTGTGCATGTTTGACTTTATTTCTTTTATCCGCTGCGTGAGTTCCTTTGTAATGGTTTTCGGTATTTTACCGACTGAGTTTTATTTCGAAAATCGATTCCATTAACCGAGTTTTGATGTTATGGCCTTGATCATTTTAGCCAAATTCTTATGACGGTATTTAACGTGTGGTAAATGGCTTTTGTAAATTTTTGAAACATTACCGTCATCGGCCTTCTTGGCGTTTTTGTAAATGGTTTTTAGCCTGGTGGGTTTCGACGCGGGATCCACGGCGCTATAGAGTTTCGTGTAATTACCTAAAATTTTTGGGCATTCTATTCCATTGAATTAACTTTGAAAACCTTGAGTATCTTAGAAAATAAATTTCGAGACGTACTTTTAAAATGAATTATTTTCTCGTGGTACATCCAAGGTGCCACAATATGTTTCCAAATCCTTCTACCTCGAGGACCAAAATGTTTTGAGATATTTTCCATGTTTTAGAAACACTTTTATTTAGACCCGAGGTTCGAATATTCTGAAAGTTTTCACTAAGAGAAAGTGTCCTCATTTTTATCAAATGCGAAATACTTCTCCAAAGTCTCGACAATGATGTCTGTCCAACTTTTTGTAAAGTGATACTCAAGATCAACTAGAGTTCCCAAAATTTTTCTTTCAAAAGGTGGTTGTTTCGTGATGTTTAGTAACTGTATGCTGGATATCTTTCGGACCGCTGAGGTCGCCGAACGATACCGTCATTGCTGGGGTGTTTGTATGTGTGTTGCTTTACGATGGTAATCGTTGTAAGTGTTGCATGTTATGATTTCCTGTTGTGCTGAGTGGTTTCTTATTCAGTATGCCGAGGGGCAGAGGTTGTGGTCGTGGCGACCAGATGCGTGATCGGGATCACGCTGCCGGTGATGGTATTGGTATTGGTGTTGCTACTATTTTGCAGCAGGTAGCTACACAGATGACTCAGTTGACTCAGCAGCTTACACAGAGGTGACCCGAACACCGGCGCAAATCGGTGGCCGGGAGGTGATTAGTATGAACCCCCTCGATTCGCGGTGTTGCGGATGCGTTGGGCTGGGATGGTTGGCTTTTCCAGTTGGGAAAGATATTCGAGGCTGTCGATTGTCCTGAAGAGCGGAAGGTACCTATTGCGCAGTACCTTCTTGATAAAGATGCCGCTAATTGGTGGGAAGCTGTTAAGCCTCGTGACCGTGATGTCACGTGGGCGGAGTTCCAGGCATTGATGGAAGCTGAGTTCTGCCCGAAACCGATTAGAGAACAGAGGATTCACGAATTTTATTTGGCAGAACCGCAAGATATTTCAGTGTCTCAGGCTATAATCGACTATAGCAAACAACTCAGTTATGTACGAGATCGGGTGAGAACCGAGGAAGAGAGGATCTTTCATTTTGACAGACGAATGAAGCCGGAGATTCGCGCGTATATGTCAGGACTCACTTGCACTTCGTTGAGGGACTACCAAGATCGAGTCTTGGCCCGTGAACTAGCTTCTTTATCATCGGAGCATGTGCCCGAGTCGAAGAAGCAGAGGAAGTTCGATGACCTTGTGGACAGTGCAGGAGCTGGTGGTTCTAGTTCGCAATGTCGTAGTCTTTCTGCTGTGAAGCTCTGTCGCTCGTTACGTGGGACTAAGAGTTCCAAGTCGTCTGCTTTAACTCCTGGTAAAGCCAGGAGGTGTTTTAACTGCAATGTGGCGGGGCATGTCCGTGCACATTGTCCTTCTCCGCTAGTAACGTGTTACAAGTGCGGGCTTGAGGGACACCGGGTTTAGTTTTGCGAGTTAGTTGCCAAACCTTCCGAGGCACGGACTTGAGCACTAATATCAGGACCGTCTCCGAGGAGTCCCTGAGGAGCGTGGTCTATCAGTTGTATGTTATGTTATTTCCTTACCTTGTTGTTTCGAATTTCAGAAATTTTCTTCTATTCGAAGTGGATTGGATTTTGAACTTCTGTATTTTCGACTCCGTCGACTCATTTATGTTCGTTGACATTTCTGAGCTTGTCACTTGCTGGTTTTATTATATCCCTAACGGCGACGTTGTGTTGGTCGTCGTGGAGCGTGTTTTCACACCGTGTATTCCGTTGTGTTGTTGTAACGTTTCGCCGCTGGGCGTTAGTTACGCGTTTCTTGCGTATCTCGTTGAGTTTTCCGGGCGGGATATTGCTTCTCCCTACTTGTTTTAAGTTTCGGGACGAAACTTCTTTTAAGGAGGGTAGAATGTAATATCCGCAATTCTCGATTTCCGGTAATTTCTTTTTTTTCAGCGGAAGTCTGTTTTGATGACTCGCTCTTGACCGTTTCATTATTCTGAGAATGATTAATTCTACACTTTTTGACATCCGAGATCGTTTCGGTGTCGTTTTGTTGAGTTCCGTGCTTTTTAGCGACTTTTCAGCACTTGAGTTCGATTCCTGCGAATCTCGTTCGAAACTGCTGTTTCGAGTTTCCTGTAAGTCCGTTTAACTTTGTTAGACGTGTTGTGAACTTTGGTTTGGTTATTCGATCACGTATCGTGATTTCCGGGCATTTTGGGCCATTTTGTAATTTCTTGAAAGTTACGGGTATCCGTATCTGTAATTGTTGTCTCGACCCGTTTCTTGGTCGCGTATGATTAATTATTGCATTATGTTTTCATTTCGGGTCGTTGATGTCGTCCGCGAACTTTTCGTCGTGTTCGTTCCGTGCGTTTTCGGAAATCGAGTCGTCAGGCCACGGCAGCCGGGCGCTGGCCGGACGGTTGCGGTAGGAACCGGCACGGTTGCTGGGCTCTGGCCGGACGGGCGCGGCAGGGACCGGCATAGCGTACGCTACTGCCGGGAGGCTGCGCGCGCTAACCGGCAGTCGTAGCGCACGCTATGCGGCACCCAGCGCACGCTACCTGGGCCGGGCAGTGAGGCCCGAGTGGTTGGACTCGAGAGTTGGGCCGGTAGCGCCGCTACGGCCGGTCGCTGCGCGCGCTAACCGGCAGACGTAGCGCACGCCGCTCGGCATCTAGCGCGCGCTACTGGCGAGGATCGATCCAGGAGCCTCAGGATGGACCATGGTCGGCCCGCTAGCGCACGCTGCCGGCACGCTTAGCGCACGCTAGGGCGGTCTGCCTATATAATTGGCCGAGCGACCTGTTTCAACCCATTTTTCATTTCAATCTTTTCTTTCCGCGGCGAGGTTTTGAGATCAAGGAGGCATGTTATTGAAGAACAAATCCACGAAGTTCTTGAGTTCATAACATCAATAAATCATCCGTTATCATCCTTTGATCCAGCGAATCAAGGTAATCTTCCTTAGAACCCTAATTTCGTGAATTTGGGGTTTTCGCATTTTTGTCCGATTCGTTCCGTGTTTTTGATTAATTCATGATGGGTATGATTAATCTTGGTAGTATTCTTGTGTTTAACATCATTTAATCCATTGTTCTTCGTCGAATCGAAGTATATTTCTTGATTTCCTTCGAATTAACTTTTTGGGGGATTTGTCCTCGATCTCGTTTTTCATCCGTTTTCGATGGATCGATTATGGTTAAATGATGTTGTTAAACATATTCTATGGATTGTATATCCATATTTCAACTTGGAATTCCGTTTTCGGGTTTTGACGGGACGAATCGTGTTCTTGGCCGTTTTGGGGGAAATCCTTGAACCTTCGTCATTTGTTATTTGAATTCAGCGGCTTTGGGTCGTACTTTGGAATTCATTTTCGTTGTTATTATTTTCGTTCGTAGTTCATTGTTGTGGATTGTCGTTCGGTGGAGTCGGCGAGTTCGTAGTCGGTTCGTGCCAACCTACTTCGGCCGATTCTCCGCGTTGTGGTCATTCGAGGCAAGTATCTTGCCCATACATTTCATATTTCTTAGGCATAATTATTGATTAATGATTTTATGCGAAATCCAATGTTTAATGAACGTTAAAAAGGATCGGTATGTTCTCGATAAATATTGTCTTTCAACGATAATTCGTATACTTCGTGAATGGATATGTTCTCGGAATATGTGTGTTAGTTTCGTACGTTGAGAGACGCTATGATCGCATTGACCATAATTGGTTGCCGAGGATTGTGCATTGAATTGTATATTTGTTCGGTGGGTATTCGACATGATGTGATGTTAGTCGTTACTCCTTTGAAAGGAGGTTGTGATGCTTAGTGTTGCTTGTCTTGATAATCGGTTATTGTTGTGTGCTTGTTGTATGTGATGTGCCTCCGGGTAGGATTGTTGAATCTCCGGGATCCATATTTGCTAGTATGGGTCGGGCGAAACCGTAGGGTTATCCAATACGGGTATGTCTTGCGGGGACTCCGAGGTTCGGGGCTTGCTAGCCCGATGCCGAGATAACTTGTGGGGTTATCATCGGGTATGTCTTGCGGGGACTCCGAGGTTCGTGGCTTGTTAGCACGATGCCGGGATAACTTATAGTTGTGGTTTGATTATGTAAGTATATGTGCTTTTAGTCACGTGACTGCGGTCACGGTGACATGTGATTTGATATAGTTTCCCTGTGGGTTATTCACTCGGGTTTGTTCTACGGAAGCATCTGCGCTCCGTGGCTTGCTAGCATGGGACGCGAATAATTTGTGGAAACAGGTTGTTATGGTATGATCAGGTCGTGGACCCCACTTGTTGTTATCGAATTTATGTTTTGGGAAAATGACTTTTGGGCTGTGTCCCTAAATGTTTTCGAAAGGCCTGAAGATTTTTAAATCCCAATGTATTCAAAACTCCCGAGGTCGTAAAATGTTTTTCACAAGATGTTTATCGGGTTTACCCTATCTTTCGATTTAATCGTTTGATTAAGTGAATCACCTCGGGAAGTATGTTTATGATTAACATGTTTCGTGGAGTATGATATGTATGGCTCGTTTTCGTATTTTATACTTGCACTAGCAAAACAGTGGAGTTTTGCTAACCCCCGAGTATTCGGGGGGTAGATGTCTATTTTTGCATTCAGGTTTTGGAGCATAACACAGGGTCGGCACGAAGGATGATGAAAGATGAACGATACTAATCACACGAGGATCCGTTGATGTCGTATTGGTCTAGTTGTATTTTCTTTTCCGCTGCAGTATCTTTTCCCCGTTGTACGGGAGTTTATTGTATTTTGACCCCTGCGTGGGTATGTGTTTGTAATCGAGTTGTATATTTTATTGAAAGACCAAATCGGTCTACTGAGTCATTTTAGCCTTGAAGGCATTGTCGAGATGTTAAATGTTGTTACCAGCCTGGTAGATCCTCGAGGAGAGGGTCTACGGCGAGTAATATCCCTGAGTGGATTGGGGGTGTTACATCCACGACCTGAGCGAACTGAGTCATCTGGTTCACCACCTGACGAAGAATCTCTGGTACAGCAGGTTTCGGTTCGTTATTGATGGATCGTTGCGGCTCGCTTGAGCTATGACTGGCCTGATTAGAAGGTGACGCCTCCCTTTCAGCATTCCTTCGTCCGCGTCCACGACCGCGACCACGTCCACGTCCGCCTCTCAACATACTGTAAGCATAATTACTCAATATACAGGAAACAATATCATTCAAATGCTAAAGTATAAGGAAATATAACATGCAAAGGACGAGATAGAGTTTAGGAACTTACAACCACCGCCCGCACGACGACGTAGGCAGTACAGTGATGTTATTCGCGGATGGTTACCTCAAAAGACATAAATGACCCCTATTTTAACCCAAAGGCCAAGATATCCATAATCTTAGCTCCGATACCATATTATGTAACATCCCTGATGTATTCAGGAATATTACAGCGCCGTAAATCCTTTACATAAGGATTTACAAGGCTAAAGAGTTGAAAAGGCATTAACAGGTACCAACGAATGAAAATAACGAAATTAAGATACAACAGTTCTGACCAAATACTGAAAATACAAATGTTCAACAGAAATTATTAATACATCACCAAATTCTAATTCATCAAAAACGACTAGATACTCGAGTACTTATTGAAATAACTAACAAACAACAGACAAGTAAACCCGGACAGAACATCACTCTGCACCCCCGTCGTCATGCAGCTCCAGTGGTTGTTTCCCCGCTCTCCTGGATCCTGAACATAAACAAAATGTTCACCCCCGAAGGGGTTAGCACAACGATGCTAGTACAAGTACCACAACGTACTATTCAACATCTCACGCAGAATAATAATACGTAATTGACAAAAATACCAACGAGTCTTCTCCTACGAGAAACTCATAAATAACATACACAACTGATAATCACAACATGATATCATAACATATGGTAATTCCGACGATCCAGCGTTCACTGCCTAGAACCCACGATGATCCCGTCAGACCAACCCGTGGTGGAAAAACCCGTCCGATGATCCAGCGCACGCTAGCATAGATCCCCCGATGATCCCGTCGAACCAACACGAGGTGGACATACAATAACGACATACATGCACGACAATATGTATAACAACAATACATAAAACAAATAAGGTACTTGCCTCGATTCGAAGATAAGAACGAAACTTCCACGAAAACAAAACACTCGAAGGTCGCCCCTTCAATCAATCACGTTGCTAAGCTCGAACCTTAACAAAATAAGTAATATAGATTTCATTTACAGTCGTATGAACATCTAACAATCCAAATCACGGTCGGAAGTTCATAAAATGTAACCTAATCAGTTGAGTCAAAAGTCACCTCACTGATCAGCCGAGTCAAAAGTCACCTCGCTGATCAACCGAGTCAAAATTCAACATGGCTGATCAGCCGAGTCAAAAGTCAACCTTGCTGATCAGCCTACTTGACTTGCCTAGTTGATGACAGTAGGGTACTGGGTAGAAAACTGAACATACGAAATTCTCAGGTGAAGTTGGGTGATCCAAGATTGATGTGTTAGATTCCAATATCATCATTATATCCAGAAAACATCTAACAAATCCAACTTATATGGAAGGATATAACCTCTGATGATTTATTCATAAGTATAAACATCCCAATTTCTAAAACATGATGATGCTTGGATGATTTTATCAGTGGAACTCAATATCTTGACAGCATACTTCTATCATATCCTTGATAACACGAATCCAAGTAGGAATTAGTATTATCATACCTTAAGATGAAGAAAACACCGAGACAATAAGTAGAACCCAACTCCGGTTGCTTGCTTGCCAGATCAAGATGTTTCTCCACTTCAATGATCAATCACCAGTGACACCCAATCTTCAAATATCACAAAAGGGGTGGTCTAAATGTGTTTAAGAGGTAGGAAAAACCCTCTGGACTTTCAAGGAACTAAGAACAGGTGAAGGAAGATGAAAACCAAATGAAATGAGGTGCTGTCCTTTATTAAATGTTTCTGGACCCCTGTGCTCAATAATTTCCTACGCTAGATTCCAAAGCTGTCCAGGCTTAATAATTAAAAACTGTCCAGGACTATGAGCTGGCCTCCACCCAACTCCATAATTGATTACTTCACTTATAATATGCAGCCATACTCAATAATTTGTATAATTGAGTATTTGTATGAGACAAGTAATATGTTACCATACTCATGCACGAAAATACAAATACGGTAAATACCATATTCTACTTATTTATATCACAATTCCAGCTAATACAGGGTTCAAATACAGGTGAAATACTCGGTAATTAATCCGGATATTACAGTATACGGGGTGGACATGTGCACTGACACATTTCCGGATCGGGCGTACTGTGATGTCCATCATTGAGCTATACTATTATGGTCGTTCATACTCCATATATATATTTGGATGTGTTCGACGTTTTGTGACTAACCGTTCATACGCCCGAGGGGTATGTACGCTAGTCGGGTTGTTTTCCTTGAAATCTAATATATTTGAATTGTATAAAATCTTGAGAATCATTTATCATGTATATCTGACCCTGTGTTGGGCGAAATACTTGTGTTGTATTTTAGGTCGAGGTAAAGGCACGGCACGGGAAGATCATGGTGACGGCTAAGGGTTCGAAGGATACTAGTTCGTGGGCCCCGAGTCTTTTGTTGTCCGGTTTGGTTCGGACCATGTAATATTATCTTTCCGCTTTAATTTAAATTTTGGACAAATGTATTGTTATTTTAGGTGTACTCCATCTCCATATGGATTATACTCGTATTCGAATCCCGTGTATAATAAGGTCTTTGGCCATACTACTGTAAACTCCTAATCGGAGTAAGTACTATGTTTTTATGGTTCGGTATCACAATTATCGTGTATTTAACCTGTATTTTGGGTATCGCCTTGTGGGTCCCAGTGTGGGATCTACGGCACTGTAATGGACGCCTTTTGGGGGTGTTACAAAAGATGGTATCAGAGATCATAATTTTTTTATTATTTATGAGTCGTTATGAACTAGTATCAAGAGACCTCCGTGTCACGTGTGACATATGCAAGCGCCTGACCTACGAGCCAAATACGGTATGTACTTTACAAGCCATTATTTAATAACTGGCATGATATTGATATTGAAATGAATCTCCTTGTTGATCTTGTCATTTTCAAGGATTTGTGGCAAGATTTATCTGATTGATAATTCGAAGTGAGTTTTGAACTGATTATATGATTGAAATTGTTCGACTCAACGTCGATATGATACTCTGTCCGTGTGACACTCGTAGTATCGATAATATTATTGTGAACTGTTTTTTTAAATGTGTAATTCCTTGTTGCTATTCACTTAGCATGATTTTTGATTGATGTCATGGACTGTACTTATGGTTATCATTATGAATTGATACTTTCAGTATGGAAAGAAATCTGAGAGGCCGTGGCAGAGGGGGACGAGGCCAAACTATCAGAATTGCTGAATCCAGACCCGTGTGAAGACGATGATGTACTATCTGCTGCCGAGAAATTCTAGGCACTTCTTCCTTTTGCCTCGACGATTGTCCGAACGGAGGCTGATAAAATCTAATATTTCCTCAAGAGGCTTAAACCCCGAATGAGAATGCAACTGCTAAATCACCACTGTACGACCCTACCGGAGTTCATCGAGAAAGCTCTGGAGTACGAACTGACCGCGAAAGAAATTTCCAAGAAGCAACCACAGTCCAACAACAAGAAATTCAGGAACTGAGAGCAGGCCAAGCGGCAGCGGGGGACATTCAAGAGGCCCCAACCGGTGCCAAATCCTTCTGATCGACCACCCATGGCGTCGAAGCCAACCGGATCACTACCTCGAATGGTCAACCTATCGGTGGTGTGCTATAACTGTGGAGATCAGGGGCACATCAATTCTAAATGCCCGAGGCCGGCCGTTGCATGCCATACATGTGGGAAGAATGGTCATCGTGCTCGTTTTTGCAAGAGTGGACCCGGACGTGAACCAGTAGCATCTCATGCTCTAGTTCAGTCCTCAGTCCAAAACCGTGTGCCTCCGTCCTCTTCTTATCAGACCACCGGGGCAAACAAGGGAATGGGCCGTGGGAATCATAGTGGTACACCTAGTGCCGGAGCTGCGAAACCCAGGATTTACGAGATGAAGAAAGATGACGATCCCGAGGCCAGCATGATTTCAGGTATACTCGAGATCCACTCTCAGCCTGTGTGTGTTCTTTTTTATACTGGTGCTTCACACTCCTTTATATCTACTTCTTGTTTAAGTTGTTTGCCTCTAGACCATGTTATCAATTGTGAGCCTTATATGATTGGTCTACCCGAAGTCCAGGACTGTCCGATTCGTATGAACGACCGTGAGTGGTTGTCAAATCTGATTGTAGTCGATTTACCTAAAGATGATATAATCGTGGGTATCGATTGGATGGATCGTCATGATGCCATACTTAGTGTCCGCAAGTGGATGGTAACCGTCACTTCAGATGATGGTTTCGAGTGTATTTTTCGGGGTGATAATCCAAGTCGTTCTGGGAGAGTCATCAGCGCTATGAAAGCCGTGAAACTGCTTAACCAGGGGTGTATTGGCTATTGGTGTTTCATGACCAAGACAGCGGATCGACCAGTCGAATTGGCCGATATTCCGGTAGTCCGAGACTAGCCAGACGTATTTCCAGATGAGTTGCCAGGCTTACCTCCACATCTTGATGTAGAGTTCAATATTGAATTAGATCCAGGTACGACCCCGCTTTCAAAAGCACCATATCGTATGGCTCCGACTGAGATGCAGGAGTTGAAGAACCAGCTTGAGGATTTGATGGACAAGGGCTATATTCGACCTAGTGCGTCCCCCTGGGGAGCACCAGTGCTATTTGTACGGAAGAAAGACGGATCTCTGCATTTATGTATTGATTACCATGAGCTGAACAGGGTAACCATCAAGAACAAATACCCCTTGCCTCGTATTGATGATTTATTGGATCAACTTCAGGGGGATGCTGTGTTTTCTAAGATCGATTTGAGGTCCGGTTATCATCAATTAAGGATTCGAGAGTCTGACATTTCAAAGACAGCTTTCCGTACTCGCTATGGGCATTATGAGTTCGTAGTGATGCCTTTTGGACTGACTAATACACCTGCAGTATTCATGGAGTTGATGAATCGAGTCTTTATTAACTATCTAGATCGCTTTGTAGTTGTTTTTATTGATGACATTCTGATCTACTCTCGTGACCATGAAGAGCATGAGCGGCATCTCCATCTAGTTCTCGAGGTGTTAAGGCGGGAACAGCTTTATGGGAAATTTTCTAAATGTGAGTTCTGGATGCATGAAGTTATCTTTCTCGGACATGTGATATCAGCTGATGGGGTGCGGGTAGACCCACAGAAGACAGAAGCTATCCGGGACTGGCTACCACCAAAGAACATGAAGGAAGTATGCAGTTTCTTGGGATTAGCAGGTTATTACCGACGGTTCGTGGAAGGTTTTTCCAAGATTGCGCAACCAATGACTAACCTATTGAGGAAGGATAAGAAGTATTTATGGTCAGAGGCATGTCAGCGGAGTTTTGACGAACTCAAGAGTCGGTTAATTTCGGCACCTATCTTGGTTCTACCGAAAGGAACGGATGGATTCATGGTGTATAGTGACGTGTCTAAACAGGGCCTGGGATGTGTACTAATGCATAACGGGAAGGTGATCTCCTATGCATCAAGACAGTTACGACCTTACGAGGTCAACTACCCCACCCATGATTTGGAACTTGCAGCCGTGGTGTTTTCTTTAAAAATTTGGCGTCACTATCTGTATGGAGTTACCTGTCAGATTTTTACCGATCACAAAAGTATGAAGTACATTTTTACTTAGAAAGAGTTAAATATGAGGCAGAGAAGGTGGCTAGAACTCATCAAAGATTATGACATCGAGATCCTTTATCATCTGGGTAAAGCAAATGTGGTTTCCGACGCTTTGATCCGTAAGACAGTGTAGGAGCAGATGCTGAGTCACTTGACAGCACAGAGAGAAATGCAATTAGATCTTATGAGGCCAGAGATTGAAGTTTGGCTACAGCATGTTCAGGGACAACTCTGCACACTTTAGATTTCTTCGTCTCTTGATGATATGATCAGATCGAAGCAGGTTATGGACCCATTCTTATCTCAAATTCGGGATGAAGTAACTCAAAGGAAAGCCCCTGGATTTGTGATCCACGAGGATGGATTGATAAGCTTTAGGAATCGAGTTTGTGTGCCCGCAGACGAAGAGTTGAGAAACTCTATCATGAGAGAAGCCCATGCTACTCCGTACTCTATTCACCTGGGATCTAGCAAGATGTATAAGGATTTGAAGCAAAATTATTGGTGGGGGAATATGAAACGTGAGGTTGCCGAATTCGTTTCGAGATGTTTAACCTGTCAGCAGGTTAAGATTGAGCACCAGCGACCCGCAGGAATGCTGAAGCCGCTCCCGATTCCCGAGTGGAAATGGGAGTATATATCGATGGATTTTATCACTAACTTGCCGACGAGTCGTCGAGGGATGAATACGATCTGGGTGATTGTGGACCGTCTAACCAAATCAGCCCACATTTTGGAGATTAAAGACACGTGGGGTCCTGAGAGATTAGCTTGGTCACAGAAGCATCTACTCAGGAATACTCCGGACATAGGTTCCATTTAGGTCTTATCCCCTAACACATCGGCCCAACAGATCACAGCTCAAAGAAAGAGCACATCACAGAACGCAACAAACGATGGTGCACACTCACCACATGAAATATCAACACACACATGCAATAATGCAACATGATGATTATCATAATCTAGCAATATTAATTTACCTCGAGCTGGAGACACTAACCTTTCCACGACCAACATTCCTGAACGAATACACGGTTATCCCAATAATCCAAAATGAGCAGTCCATAACTAATACCAAACCACCACCTCGAATTCAATGTCGGCATGAAACTAACCTTGTCGTAAGGCTACATGGTACCCCCAAGAGTATTGTATCGGATCGTGATGGACGATTCGTGTCGCATTTCTGGAACGCAGTTCATCGTGCGATGGGCACGCAGTTGAATTTCATTACGGCCTTTCACCCGCAGACCGATGGTCAGTCTGAGAGGACTATCCAGACTCTAGAGGATATGTTGAGGGCGTGCGTTCTTGATTGGAAGAAAGATTGGGAGGCCTAACTACCTTCAGTGGAATTCACTTATAATAATAGTTGGCACGCTTCGATTCAGATGGCACCTTATGAAGCATTGTATGGTCGTCGTTGTAGATCTCCTTTTTGCTGGGACGATCCATCTGAAGTCTTGGGTACGGAACCCGATATGTTGTTACCAGCCCGTGAGAAGATCACTCTGATTAGGAGTCGTTTGTTGACGGCTCAAAGCCGACAAAAGTCTTACGCAGACAACCGTCGACGACCATTTGAGTTCGCGGTCGGTGACCATGTACTAATGAAGGTGTCCCCTACTCAAGGTGTTTTTTTTTTGGGAAGAGAGGCAAGCTGAATCCGAGATATGTCGGGCCGTTTGAGGTTTTGGAACGAGTAGGCGATCTAGCCTATCGCCTGGCGTTGCCAGCAGCTCTAAGCCAGATTGATAACGTGTTCCATGTCTCCCAGTTAAGGAAATATGTTGCTGATCCGAGTTATATACTTCAGTTCGATCAGATCGATATAGCGGAGGATCATTCGTACGAGGAGCGCCCCGTACGGATACTTGATAGGAGGATCAAACAATTGCGGAACAAGATTATTCCCCTACTGAAGGTTTAGTGGTCACGACACGGAGTCGAGGAGGCCACGTGGGAGACGGAGAGCAGCATGCAAGAGAGGTATCCCGAATTTTTTACCCCTTAGTTTCGAGGACGAAACTCCTTTTAAGGGGGGGAGTATGTAATATCCGACGGAAATTCTTACCTACTGTTGTATTATTCGGGTAATTCAATATTTTTGTAGTCTTGCTGCATTTGTTTAATGTTTATTGATGTTGGAATATATTATAATAGACTTGATAATAACTATCACTCGCACAATGATTTGATTTCTCAACGTTGTATTAATAAGTGCATTTTTAGCTAGTAATCCCGCGCTTAACGTACGCTAACCCTTTAGCATAACATGCGCTATGTTGTAGGATTTACGTACATAAGGGGGTGCATTTTACGTACTTAATGTGTGTAGTTGTATCCGATCTCAACTTTTGGCGTGTGGGGTCGGGCGTAATTGACCTACATTACGTACGTAAGGCTTAAAGCCATAACGTAAATAATGGTGTTCGTATTTTAGTCCAGTGAACAATCTTACGTACGTAACACTTTTGGTGTAGCGTACGTAAAATTGCTAACGTACGTTATCCTTTTGTGATAACGTCCGTAACGAACTGTGTTGTTATGAAAAGAAAACTTGTGTCTTTCATTTGCACGTCCAACTTCGATATTTATCCAGTATAAAAATCCCCCTGCCTCCTTTAGATCACTTCTACCTTATTCCAACTTGTGTTTGAGCTGTGCATCTTGATTGGGAGCTTGTTGATTTAGAAGTTTGGAGTTATTCTTGAAGCTAAAGTGTGTTCTTGTGGTTTTGTTGTATTGTTCTTCAATTCTGAAGGTATGTTACACGAATTCACTCTATAATTTTGTAGTTATAATGTTAGTGATAAAGTATACTCCACCTAATGATGAATTAATCAAGTTAAACATGTTTGTAGTTAAAGCTTTTATCAAACTTAATTATGAATATGGTGATTAAGAGTTTTGTAATGATGTGTTCTTTGTATTTTAATGGTAATGATCATGGTTAACAGAAACTCACTCTTCTTGCTGAACTATTATCATCACTAAGACAATAATGATCCTTAGTTTCATTGTATATAGGTTGAATTGTAGGATTGCTATCATTGTATTGAATCAAACCGTCATGTTTAGGAAGATTCTAATGAACTTAAGATCATCATCTAATTTGGTTGAACCTTGAATCATATCAACATAAGGTTATAGTTCAGAGATGTTTAATCCACCTTGATAATGATTTCGTAAGGACCTTGTGATAAATAACTCGACTTTATCATTAACCAAACTTGATGAACTCATAATCGATGAACATAGTAATAATATTACAAACTCATGATTCATTCGAACGATGATAATCGCTGAGTAACTTCTATTTTGATCAATTCTTTAGGAAACATAGTTGGTTGGATTATATTTCTAAACATTGATGTTGTTTTTAAGAAATTCTATCGGCATATCAATTTTTGGAGGAGTTCTCTTTGATGATTGTTCTTGATAAATTCTCATTCGTTTGAACCTCATGAATAATCGAGAACACCTTAAATGGTAACCGAAAATGATAATAAATTGAAGTTAGTATAAATCCTTGAAGTGGAATTATGATACATAGATGGTTGAACTAAACAAATTGCATTTAGGATAGCGATTCGTTGAACTAGATATTGATAGTTATGAGAATGTGTTATTAAATGGATTGTATCCCTTACAAGGTTGATTGTTCGAGTAACCGATATTAAGTCGAGGACCGTTCGTTCGTTCGACAAGAAAGGACAAGTCTCGTCTCCGTATTGAGGCAAGTTATCTTGCTTGGTTATAATGATGTTTGGATTCTTGTGATGATTATACGTTTCGTGTATGTGAAACACTTATAAATTTGTGACCCGTGGTTTGATATTATTCTTTATGATGTACCGTTTTCATCGTGGGATTACATTCCCAAGTTCATCACTTTCGAACCATTGATATCATTGATCCTTATTGTCATTTCGGTAAGTTTCTTGATCCTTAATCGGATATGTTATTTATTAAATTCGTTGTCATGTTGTATCGTGACATCTCCGGAATCATATCTGCGTTCCGATTGGTCATTGTGTAGGATTTTTATCCAGGCACATATATAGTCATGCGTGGATGTTTCCGTATTGGACTGTGCACACGAGACTTAGTTCGTGAGGCTAATTAGGTACATTGTCCCACGTATATCCTGGATTCCGTATACGGGGTGGACATGTGCACTGACACATTTCCGGATCGGGCGTACTGTGATGTCCATCATTGAGCCATACTATTATGGTCGTTCATAGTCCATATATATATATTTGGATGTGTTCGACGTTTTGTGACTAACCGTTCATACGCCCGAGGGGTATGTATGTTAGTCGGGTTGTTTTCCTTGAAATCTAATATATGTGAATTGTATAAAATCTTGAGAATCATTTATCATGTATATCTGACCCTGTGTTGGGCGAAATACTTGTGTTGTATTTTAGGTCGAGGTAAAGGCAAGGCACGGGAAGATCATGGTGGCGGCGAAGGGTTCGAAGGATACTAGTTCGGGGGGCCTGAGTCTTTTGTTGTCCGGTTTTGTTCGGACCATGTAATATTATCTTTCCGCTTTAATTTAAATTCTGGACAAATGTATTCTTATTTTAGGTATACTCCATCTCCATATGGATTATACTCATATTCGGATCCTGTGTATAATAAGGTCTTTGGCCATACTACTGTAAACTCCTAATCGGAGTAAGTACTATATTTTAGTGGTTCGGTATCACAATTATCGTGTATTTAACCTGTATTTTGGGTGTCTCCTGGTGGGTCCCAATGTGGGATCTACGGCACTGTAATGGCCGCCTTTTTGGGGTGTTACAGTTTTTAATAAAAGCATTGATGGCAGCGTAAGGCGACTCTTTGGACTTTCCTGAAGCGCATCTTAAAAATTGTGTTATACTTCCGGGTATATTTTATTTTTATTTTTTTCTTCTGTTGTTTGCCTCGTATTTTTTTATTGCAGATCCAAAAATGCGTTAGCTCAAGCATCAACTTCATATCATGGAGTATTCTGCTTTTCTCCCTTGTTTTTTATTTTTTATTTTTTTAAACTGAGGACAGTTTCTTTTTCAAGTTTGGGGGTGGTGTGTTTTGATTATTCTGGTGTGTTTGGTATTTTGGTGTGTTTATCTTTGATTATTGTGGTGTGTTTTGATTATTTTTGTTATTCGGCTTTGATTTTTTTTTTTAGTGTATATATATATATATAGATATTTATTTTGTTTTGTGAGATTTCTAGATCTGGCCATAACACCAATAAGTTAGCTATATACAGGCTTCTAAAATCGTTTTAACCGGTTAAAATATTGTATATTCCAAAATTTTTGAGCCTTAATCTCTCTTTTCAAGCCTTGTAGTTATCATATAAAATCGAGTCATTCGTTACCTTGAGAAAAGAAGAATCAGTCGGTTGATGAAAAATAGAACTGAAACTTACTTAATTTGAGGAGTTTTTGATTTTTCATGCTTAGCTAATACACGATTTTCTGCAAAAATTCTATTCCCTAAAAAAAAGAGTCATTGGTGAAAAGAGCTATAAGTTAGCAAATAACGGTGTGAAAGTTATCACCTAAAAAAAGATGGAAAATGTGTTGGTGAAAAGAGCTACACGTTAGCAAATAACAGTGTGAAAGATATCACCTAAAAAAAGATAGAAAATGTGTTGGTGAAAAGAGCTACACATTAGCAAATAACGGTGTGAAAGATATCACTAAAATGGATATATATTATGAGTAGATTTGAATTAATTGGTGGCTGAATTACAATACACTCAATTTCGTGAACAATCACAATATTTGATGACGCCGATGAAATTCTTTTTCATATTGAGTCGAAAAATAAATGAGTGATCGAGAGCAACCATTAAAGGGAGTCGTGTGTGTCACGAGTGGGAAAGGAATAATAACCTTTTGGGGGGAAACCTTGCATTTTGGAATTAGAAAAATAAAACCGTGTTTTAACTTCAAAATCATTAGTAGATTTATTTTGAATCTTGACTCATTTCTATCTACTGTATAAAGTTGGTTATTGTGTATTAATGGTATTTTGATCTATTTTTATCTTCATATATATAATTATTTTTCTTAATTTGTGTGTGTATTATTTTTCTTATTTTGTGTCTTATTTTTTTATTTTATTTTGAACGTGAATAATAAAGAGTCTTGTTAGGGACTAGCAAGAATTCAAGTTTCGGGATGTGATAAGTGTTAGTTTTATACACTTATATGTGATTCGTATTGATATATTTCACCCATAAATATGAGCTAGTCTACTCGTTTTTGCTTCTAATTAATTAGTTTTTAATAATTTTATTTTTATAGGTTGAAGATGTAAATTTAGTCTTAATCGAATTGAATTACTGATTTACTCAAGAAGTAACATGTTTATAAAATATTACCTTTATTGAATTTTTATGTATTCATGTTGTAGGGCTTTCTGAGACGAGTTCGGCAGTCTTTCCGGATGCAAAAGCAGAGTTATATATCAAAAGTTATCATCCGAAGAAGATTTGGGGCGAAAACGCAAAGTCTAAGAAATTCTGGGCTGAAAATGAAGTCTGAAACTCCATACGGGCGTAACATCATAAAGTTACGGGCGTAACTCACACAGCAACTAATGTGAAAAATCCGTAGCCATGTTACGACCGCAACTCCTCAATGTTACGGCCGTAAGTCCTTATAGTTACGGCCGTAACTCTTGACAGATTTTTGATCATTTTTTAATCTTTAATAATTTTGGTCTATTATTGAGGGGATGGCTGGCCTTGATCTGATCTAATGTAATAATGTT
The DNA here is from genome assembly GCA_033398695.1 of Orobanche coerulescens. NCBI lineage: Eukaryota > Viridiplantae > Streptophyta > Magnoliopsida > Lamiales > Orobanchaceae > Orobanche > Orobanche coerulescens. The sequence continues at coordinate 93,215,312 of CM065809.1, forward strand.
GGAGTTTTGGAGCTATTAGATGACTTTAGCTGTATAAATAGACCCCTTAGATCCATCATTAATCATCCTTCATCTTATTATTTTCTCATTTTTGTAATACTTTTTCTTTGTGTGAAGAACACACTTGTGTTCTTGAGTGATTATTGTAATAGTGGTTTAGCTTATGTTGTTGAGGGAGTTTATTGCTTCTTTCTCCTTTATCTACTAAGGGAGTTAGGATCAATTCTTTCCCTTTTTCAACTAATAATGACCACTCAAGCTTGTAATATGTTGAATAAACACTTCATGGCTAAGTTATCCTTAGTTGGGATTATAAACAAGGTTTGTCATGTTATTTAAGTTTGTATAAAGATCTATTATGGATTACTTATTATTGTGTGTGATTTTCATTGTTTTACCAATCTTTATTTATTTGGCCAATTAAGGAGGATATTTATGGTCTTCATATGTTTCGAAAGAAAATATATTTGATTAGATCAAATGATCTTCACTCTAAGTTTTTCTAGGGGATAGAAATATACCTATAGACCTTAGATGATTCTTTGAGTTATTTTCATAAAATCTAATGCTTTGTATTGAAGCCAATCAACATACAAATATAGTGGATTGATTCAATATATAAGGGGCGTTTTGACATTCGAAAGAGGAATCGTCTTTTTAAGGAAAATTGAATCTACACAACATAATAAGTAAATACATCTTATGATCTCCTATACATCTTCTATAACTAATGATGAACTAAGTTTTTAATCCCAACTATTTCATTTTACCTTTTATTATTCTATTATTAAGTGCAATCTTTCATTTCCTTAAATTTTAGAACTATTATTGCATTTTCCTTGCAATTGTCAAATCAAACTCTTAAATTGTGTGTTTCACTCATCTAAATCTCTATAACAAATAGATAAATAGTGTATAATTCAATATATAACCTAACTTCCTCGTGGGATCGATAAACCGGACTCAAAAAGTCCACTTACTACTTGATACGATATCGTGCACTTGCAAAAATGGAAGGAGTAAAAGTGTTGGGAATAATTCCAAAACCTCTGGCTGAAAGTAAAATCACCGGGGCAACTATTGGAGATGAGTTTAGAGCTATAAATATGCAAGATCGCATCACTCACATGATGAATAATTCTGACGCCTTTATCACCATTCCCGATGGTTTTGGCACTCTTGAGGAACTTTTTCATGTGGTTACCAGAGACCAGCTAAATGTTCATAAAAAACCAATAGGTTTGCTTAATGTCAATGGTTTCTTTGATGGTTTACTATCTTTCATCGACTACTCTGCTGATAAAGATTTTATTTCCAAGCGTGCTAAACGAATCATAGTCGTTGCAACAACACCAGAAGAACTAATAAAAAAACTCATTGAATTTGTTCCTCAACCGGATCCAGTTCTAGCTAATATTGTCTGGATGGAAGATTTACCGTGAGAAAATGAAAAGTGGATTCATTCCTCTCCCTTTGATAACCCATATCGGGCCTATTGTTATTTTTACTTTCTGTCGTGTGTAAAAATCGTGCTAAAAGATGGCAGCTTAAGGAGTTTCTTTTTGATCTCTTGACGCGCATCTATTTACGAATTATGAATTGTTATTGCTGTAATTTTTATTATTTGTTTTAAATAAAAGCATTGATGGCAGCGTAAGGCGACTCTTCGGACTTTCCTGAAGCGCATCTTAAAAATTGTGTTATACTTCTGGGTATATTTTATTTTTTTTTGTTCTCTGCCTCGTATTTTTTTTTTTGTTTGCAGATCCAAAAGGGCGTTATCTCAAGCATCAACTTTCATAACAGGGAGTATTCTGTTTTTCTCATTGCTTTTTATTTTATTTTTTTATTTTTTTAAACTGAGGACGGTTTCTTTTTCAAGTTTGGGGGTGATGTGTTTTGATTATTTTGGTGTGTTTAGCTTTGATTATTGTGGTGTGTTTTGATTATTTTTGTTTGGCTTTGATTTTTTTTAATGTATATTTATATATATATTTATTTTGTTTATTTTGATTTGTGAGATTTCTAGATATGGCCATAACACCAATAAGTTAGCTATATACAAGTTTCTAAAATCGTTTTAACCGGTAAAAAATTTGTATATTCCAAAATTTTTGAGCCTTAATCTCTCTTTCCAAGCCATGTAATTATCATTTAAAATGAGTCGTTCGTTACCTTGAGAAAAGAAGAATAAGTCGGTTGATGAAAAATAGAACTGAAATTTACTTAATTTGTAGAGTTTTTGATTTTTCATGCTTAACTAATAAATGATTTTTCTGCAAAAATTCTATTCCCTGGAAAAAAATGTATTGGTGAAAAGAGATACACGTTAGCAAATAACGGTGTGAAAGATATCACCTAAAAAAAGATGGAAAAGAAAAGAGCTACACGTTAGCAAATAACGGTGTGAAAGCTATCACCTAAAAAAAGAGATGGAAAATGTGTTGGTGAAAAGAGCTACACGTTAGCAAATAACGGTGTGAAAGCTATCACCTAAAAAAATAAAAAATGTGTTGGTAAAAAGAGTTACACGTTAGCAAACAACGGTGTGAAAGCTATCACTAAAAGGGATGTAGATTATAAGCAAATTTGAATTAATTGGTGGCTGAATTTCAATAGACTCAATTTCGTGAACAATCACAATATTTGATGATGCCGATCAAATTCTTTTTCTTATTGAAACGAAAAATAAATGAGTGATCGAGAGCAACCATTAAAGGAGTCGTGTGTGTCACAAGTGGGAAAGAAATAATCAACCTTTTTGGGGGGAAACCTTTCATTTTGGAATTACAAAAATAAAACCGTGTTTTAACTTCAAAATCATTAGTAGATTTATTTTGAATCTTGATTCATTTCTATCTACTGTATAAAGCTGGTTATTGTGTATTAATAGCATTTTGATCTATTTTTATCTTTATATATATAATTTTTTTTCTTAATTTGTGTGTGTATTATTATTCATATTTTGTGTCTTATTTTTTTATTTTATTTTGAGCGTGAATAATAAAGAGTCTTGCTCGGGACTAGCAAGAATTCAAGTTTGGGGGTGTGATAAGTGTCAGTTTTATACAATTATCTATGATTAGTATCGATATATTTCACCCATAATTATGAGCTAGTTTATTCGTTTTTGCTTTGAATTAATTAGTTTTTAATAATTTTATTTTTATAGGATGAAGATGTAAATTTAGTCTTAATCGGCTTGAATTACTGATTTACTCAAGAAATAACATGTTTATAAAATATTCTCTTTATTGAATTTTTATGTATTCATGTTGTAGGGCTTTCCGAGACGAGTTCGGATGTCTTTCCGGATTCAAAATCAGAGTTATTAGTTATATATCAAAAGTTATCATCCGAAGAAGATTTGGGGCGAAAACGCAAAGTCTAAGAAATTCTGGGCTGAAAATGAAGTCTGAAACTCCATACGGGCATAACATCATAAAGTTACGGGCATAAACAATAACTAATGTGCAAAATCCGCAGCCATGTTACGGCCTTAACATCTGAAAGTTACGGCCGTAAGTCCTCATAGTTACGGCCGTAACTCCTCAAAGTTACGGCCGTAACTCTTGACAGATTTTTGATCATTTTTTAATCTTTTATACTTTTGGTCTATTATTGAGGGGATGGCTGGCCTTCATCCGATCTAATGTAATAATGCTGGAATTTTGGAGCTATTAGATGACTTTAGTTGTATAAATTGTAACACCCCAAATGGCGGTTATTACAGTGCCGTGAATCCCACACTGGGACCCACCAGGCGATATCCAAAACAGGTTAAATAAATATTATTTGTGATACCGAATCACAATGAAAAGTCATTTCTCCGATTAGGAGTTTATTAAAATGTGGCCAACGGCCTTACAACACACAGGATCCGAAAAGAAAAAGTATAAACCATATGGAGATGGAAAATACTTTAAATGTCAAATACAACCAAAAGTAATTTAAACGGAACAGGAAATAATACAACACGGTTTAACATAACCGGACAACAAAGATGAGGGGCCCCCGAACTAGTATCCTCCGAATCCTTCGCCGTCGACATGCTCTTCCCGTGCCTTGCCCTTGCCTCGACCTAAAATACAATACAAGTATTTCGCCCAACACAGGGTCAGATATACATGATAATCAATTCTTCTGACATATACAATTCACATATATAGATTTCAAAGAAATCATTCCGACTATCGATCATACCCCTCGGGCGTATGAAACGAACAGTCACAAGCATCCAATACTATGGACGATTTACGGTATGGCTCAAAGATGGACATCACAGTACGCCCGATCCGGAAATGTGTCCGTGCACATGTCCGCCCCGTATATGGAATCCAGAATATACGTAGGACAATGTACCTAATTAGCCTCACGAAACTACGTCCCGTGTGCACAGCCCAACGCGGAATAATATCCGCCGATGACTATATGTGCACGGCTAAAAATCCTACACAATAACCAATCGAAGCAGATATGATTAGGATATGTCACGATACAACATGACAACGAATTCAACAAATCACATATCCGATTAAGGATCAAGAAAAACTCACCGAAGTGAAAATAAGGCCAACGAGATCAATGATTCAAAACGACATACTTGGGAATGCAACCCCATGAAGAAAACGGAATAACGTCAAGGACAGTGTCAAATCACGACCAATATTTCATGAACAATTCATATATATGAAAAATATAACCATCAGAAGAATCTAATCATCATTATAACCAAGCAAGATAACTTGCCTCAAATCCGTAAGTGAAAGATAGTCCTTCTCCAAATGACCAAACGGACGGTATCCTCAGTTAAACACTCAATCGAACGAGCAACCTTGAATGAAACGTAATTCATTCAATAATATATTCACATAATATTAATATCAATTCGTAGGAAGCACGCCCGCAACCTACTCGAATAATTTTCCCCGTGATGAATACCTTAACGATTAATGAAAGGTTTCAAAACAACTAATTCATCTTCCAAAATCTGATTATCATACCAAAAGTGTCTTGAAATTCTCTTGTTATTCCATGAACAATAACATCTTCAATTTGCCAATAAAATTGGTTTAAATCAAATTCTCATGTTCTTCAACATCTCTTATTACCAAAAAGGATAGTCATAAAGGATTTGATACTCAATCTACCATGATAGTATCATTCATAACCTTGACATCATCTACTTAAGAACACAATCTACTTAGCATTATGATGAACTACACTCTAAGTTATCAACACAATAGATTGGTGAAAAGTTATTGTTGTAATTATCAAAACCTTTATCAATCTTCAAAGACTAGTGAAACGAACAATCATGATTTGCTAAAGCTTCTAAGGTTTACGAACTAGATCACCTAGTCTCATATTTAACATCATCAAGTTCTTTTCAAAGTAAAAAAATACCTAAAATGGTGATTAATCACTTTATGATATTAAGTTCTTGATTAAATCAAGTTATGAAGAAGCTAACCGATCCATCAACGTTCTCTTGAGCTAAATTCGTCCAGAAGGTGAGTGATGACATCTACAACATGATTAAAATCACTATATCATCAAGAACACCTCCATCTCAAACCCTTATTTAACATATTCATCAAAATGCTTAAAGAGTTTAATTATAACCATGTTTTACTTGCTTAATGTACTCTAGGTGAAGTATATTTCGTCATCAATAATTAATATAAGAAAATAATGCAGAGAAGAAAACACACCAACCTCCATAAATGAAGAATAACTTCAATGATATGAGAGAATATATCCCAAGCTTAAAAACAACTCCAAGGCTCCAAGAAAATGAGCTCCACTCCGAGATTCAAGGCTTAGAAATAAGTTGGTGAAGGTTTATAACGTTTTTAGAGTGCGAGAGGATGATATGCGAAGAGAAATTCGGTTTGGTTCGTGGAGAAATGAAAAAGCAGTGGTCCTATAAATAGATATGCGAGACTTAGCGCACGCTATCGGGGCGATTTAGCGTACGCTAAGGCCCTTACGTACGCTATCCGAACGATATTACGTACGTAAACGGCTTTCGGTAGCTCCGTCTTGAATTATTGCAGGCCGTTAGCGCACGCTAATGAAGAATGGGTTAGCGCACGCTAGTAAAAGTAGATTCTCGCCGACATGACAGCTCAGACATAGATCGCATGCATGCTACCGGTTAAAAGGCTCACGTGTTGAAGTCAACTGCTGTCAGATTCCTTCTTAGCGTACGTAACCGAGGAAAACCTTACGCACGCTAATACACAGGATTAGCGTACGCTAATCTTACTGTGTAACGTGCGCTACATCAATAGAAAAAATTCCGAAAATACAACTCTCTAATTAACATCGAATCATCATATTTGAAATGAACTAACAATGATATGATATTCAAATCTATAATATCTCAACATAATACTAAATGCAACGATTTCTGATAATCAGATTATCCGAATAATACAACGACAGGTAAAAATGAAAAGTTACAGTCGGATATTACATACTCCCCCCCTTAAAAAGAGTTTCGTCCTCGAAACTTAAGGGGTAAATAACTCGGGGTATCTTGCTCGCATACTATCCTCGGTCTCCCACGTAGCCTCCTCGACTCCGTGTCTTGACCACTGAACTTTCAGTAGGGGAATCGTCTTGTTCCGCAATTGCTTGATTCTCCTCTCGAGTATCTGTACAGGACGCTCCTCGTACGAATGATCCTCTGCTAAATCTATGTCTTCGAATTGAAGTACGTGGCTTGGATCAGCAACATATTTCCTCAGCTGAGAGACATGAAACACGTTGTGAATCTTACTCAAGGTCGGTGGCAAGGCTAGTCGATAGGCGATCACCTACACGCTCCAGAACCTCACACGGCCCAATATACCTTGGGCTCAGCTTGCCCCTTTTCCCGAAACGAAAAACACCTCGAGTAGGAGACACCTTCATTAACACATGATCACCAACCTCGAACTCAAGCGGTCTTCGACGATGGTCGCATAAGACTTGTCTACTTTGAGCCGTTAACAACCGACTCCTAATCAAAGTGATCTTCTCACGGGTGGCTAACAACATATCGGGTTCCGTACCCAGAGATTCCGGCGATTCGTCCCAACACAAAGGGGACCTACGGCGCCGGCCATATAATGCCTCAAACGGTGCCATCAGAATCGAAGCGTGCCAACTATTATTATAAGTGAATTCCACCAAAGGCAGCTGGGCTTCCCAATCGTCCTTCCAATCAAGAACACATGCTCTCAACATATCTTCTAGAGTCTGTATGGTTCTCTCCGACTGACCATCAGTCTGTGGATGGAAAGCCGTACTGAAATTCAACTGCGTACCCATCGCACGATGAACTGCCTTCCAGAAATGTGACACAAATCGCCCGTCACGGTCTGATACAATGCTCTTGGGGGTACCGTGTAGTCTCACAATTTCCTTAATAAACAGCTGGGCCAATCTCTCGGGGCCCCATGTGTCCTTAATTTCCAAGAAGTGAGCTGATTTGGTCAGACGGTCCACAATCACCCAAATCGTATTCATTCCTCGACGACTCGTCGGCAAGCTAGTGATAAAGTCCATAGATATGTCTTCCCATTTCCATTCAGGAATCGGGAGCGGTTTCAGCATTCCTGCGGGTCGCTGGTGCTCAATCTTAACCTGCTGACAGGTCAAACACCTCGAAACGAATTCGGCAATCTCACGCTTCATATTCCCCCACCAATAATTCTGCTTCAAATCCTTATACATCTTGCTAGAGCCCGGGTGAATAGAGTACGGGGTAGCATGGGCTTCTCTCATGATAGAGTTCTTCAATTCTTCGTCAGCGGGTACACAAACTCGATTTCTAAAACGTATCAATCCATCCTCGTGGATCACGAATCCAGGGGCTTTCCCCTGGGTTACCTCATCCCGAATCCGAGATAAGAATGGGTCCGTAATTTGCTTCGATTTGATCATATCATCAAGAGACGAAGAAATATCAAGGGTGCAAAGTTGTCCCTGAACACGCTGTAACCAAACTTCAATTTCTGGCCTCATAAGGTCAGTGCAATTCCCTACGTCTTTGTTAAACGACTCGGCATCTCTGCTCCTGTCATCTTACGGCTCAATGCGTCGGCAACCACATTTGCTTTACCGGATGATAAAGGATTTGATATCATAGTCCTTGATTAATTCTAGCCACCTTCTCTGCCTCATGTTCAACTCCTTCGAGTAAAAATGTACTTTAGGCTCTTGTGGTCCGTAAAGATCGCGGGTAACTCCATAAAGATAGTGACGCCTGATTTTCAAAGCAAACACCACGGTGCTAACTCCAAGTCGTGGGTCGGATAGTTAACTTCATAGGGTCGCAATTGTCTCGATGCATAGGCGATTACTTTCCCTTCTGCATTAGTACACATCCCAGACCCTGTCTCGACGCGTCACTATACACCACAAATCCTTCCGTTCCCTTTGGTAAGACCAAAACAGGTGCCGAAATCAATCGACTCTTGAGCTCTTCAAAACTCTTCTGACATGCTTCTGACCACAAATACTTCTTGTCCTTCCGCAGTAAGTTAGTCATCGGTTGCGAAATTTTAGAGAATCCCTCCACGAATCGTCGGTAGTAACCTGCTAGGCCGAGGAAACTACGAACTTCCTTCACGTTCTTCGGTGGTAGCCAATCTCGAATGGCTTCCGTCTTTTGTGGGTCCACTCTCACCCCTTCGGCTGATATCACATGCCCGAGAAAGACAACCTCAGGCATCCAGAACTCACACTTAGAAAATTTCCCATAAAGTTGTTCTCGCCTCAAAGTATCGAGAACTTGGTGGAGGTGATTCTCGTGTTCCTCGTGGTCGCGAGAGTAAATCAGAATGTCGTCAATGAAAACGACTACAAAGCGATCTAGATAGTTAATAAAAACTCGATTCATCAACTCCATGAATACTGCCGGTGCATTAGTCAGTCCAAATGGCATCACCACGAACTCGTAATGCCCATAGCGAGTACGGAATGCTGTCTTTGAAATGTCAGACTCTCGAATCCTCAACTGATGATAACCAGATCTTAAGTCGATCTTAGAAAACACGGCAGCTCCCTGAAGTTGGTCCAATAAATCGTCAATACGAGGCAAGGGATACTTGTTCTCGATGGTTACCCTGTTCAGCTCACGGTAATCAATACATAAGCGTAGGGATCCATGTTTCTTCCGCACAAATAACACTGGTGCTCCCCAAGGGGACGCACTAGGTCGAATATAGCCTTTGTCACCAACTCCTCAAGTGGTTCTTCAATTCTTGCATCTCGTCGGAGCCATACGGTGCGGTGCTTTTGAGAGCGGGGCGTGCACAGTTCTAACTCAATAATAAATTCCACGTCACGATGAGGAGGTAAGCACGGCAACTCGTCTGGAAAAACAACGGGGTAATATCGGACTAACGGAATGTCGGCCAAATCAAATGATCGAACGTCTGATTAGATCATGTAGCAACAATAACCAATACACCCTTGATTAAGCGGTTTATTGCTTTCATAGCCCTGATGACTCTCCCGAGCATCGGGATTATCACCTAGAAAATACACTCGAATCCATCATCGAAGTAGCGGTAGCGATCCGCTTGCGGACACTGAGTATTGCATCGTGACGATCCATCCAATCGATACCCAAGATTATATCATCCTTAGGTAGATCGACTACAATCAGATTTGACAACCACTCACGGTCGTTCAAACGAATCGGACAATCCTGGACTTCACGATTTCCAATAATTCTTCTACCATCAGGTAGACCAATTACGTAGGGCTCACAATTGATAACATGGTCTAGAGGTAAACGACTTAAACAAGAAGAAGATATAAAGGAGTGTGAAGCACCGGTATCAAAAAGAACACACACAGGCTGGGAGTGGATCTCGAGTATACCTGAAATCATGCTGGCCTCGGGATCATCAGCTTTCTTCATCTCGTAAATCCTGGGTTTCGCAGTACCGGCACCAGGTGTACCACTTTGATTCCCACGGCCCATTCCCTTATTCGCCCCGGTGGTCTGATAGGAAGCGGACGGAGGCGTCCGGTTCTGGACAGAGGATTGAATAGGAGTATGAGATGCCACGGGATCATGTCCGGGCCCATTCCTGCAAAAACGAGCACGGTGACCATTCTTCCCACAAGTATGGCATGTGATGGCAGGCTTTGGGCAATTGAAATTGATATGCCCCTGGCCCCCACAGTTATAGCACACAACAGATGAGGGGACCGCTCGAGAGTGCGATCCAGCTGGCTTTGACGCCATGGGTGGACGATCAGAGGGGTTTGGCAATGACCAGGGCTTCTGAATGTCCCGGTAACTCTCGGTCGATTGGTTCTTGGACCTTTTGTTTTGACCGTGGTTGTTTCTTGGAAATCTCTTTCGCGGTGAGTTCGTATTCGAGCCTTTTCGATGAACTCGGTAAGGTAGTACGGTGGTGATTCAACAGTTGCATTCTCATTCGGGTTTAAGCCTCTTGAGAAAGTATTTGATCTTGTCGGCCTCTGTTCGAATAATTGTCGTGGCAAAAGGAAGGAGTGCACGGAATTTCTCAAAGAGATAATACATCATCGTCTTGAGACGGGTCGGGGTTCAAAAGTTCCGACAGTTTGGCCTCACGGAGTGGCCCGGATAATGTGATCTAGCATGAGGTTTTAAATTCCTCCCAAGTGTAAACACCATCAGTGGCCTTCTTGAAAGCCACCAGTATGAGCGCCTTTGCTAAGATGTCTGCGGCTACCGAGACGCGATTCTCTTCCGGGCAGTCCACCATCTGGAAAAGTTTCTCAAAATGCTCGATCCAATGCGCAATGTCAGCAGGCTCAGAGGAGCCTTCAAAAGTCGGTGGTCGCTGGCGAGAGATGTCGCTGATAATCCGACTCACGGGTCCGCCAATCACAGGAGGAGGATGAGCCCCTTGCTGCTGGCCAGTAGCGGCCCTCTGCATAGCTTCCATTAGTTGACCCATCTGGGTCATCTGTGTCATCATGCCCTGCATTACGACGTAAGGATCGACACGTGCATCCCCGCGCCCACTGTGGTGCGATTGTTCCCTAGAAGGTGAACCACTGTCTGCGGAACTCTGATCCGCATTCGCGCGTCTGTTGGCTCGAGGTATTGGGATTCGGCCCCTTCCGCGGCCTCGTCCCCCTCTGCCACGACCTCGCAGGTTTCTTTCCATACTGAAAGAGTCAATCATAATGGTAACTATAAGTACAGTTCAAGATACCAAAATTCACGCTGAATTAATAGTAATAAGGAATCACATATTAAAGGAAAATGGTTATCGACACCACAAATGTCGCACCGAGTATCATATCGGTGTCAAGTCGAATAATTTCAATTATACAATAAATTCAGCATTTACCTCGGATTATCAATCAGATAAATCCTGTCACAATTCCTTGAAATAACATGATCAACAAAGAGATCCTATACTGATATCAATATCATGCCAGTAATTAAACCATGGCTTATAAAGTACATACCGCATTTGGCTCGCAGGGTCAGGCGCTTGCACAGGTCACACGTGACACGAAGGTTTCTTGATACTAGTTCATTTCTCAATGACTCATGAAAGAAAACGACTCTCTGATACCATCTTCTGTAACACCCCAAATGGCGGTTATTACAGTGCCGTGAATCCCACACTGGGACCCACCAGGCGATATCCAAAACAGTTAAATAAATATTATTTGTGATACCGAATCACAATGAAAAGTCATTTCTCCGATTAGGAGTTTATTAAAATGTGGCCAACGGCCTTACAACACACAGGATCCGAAAAGAAAAAGTATAAACCATATGGAGATGGAAAATACTTTAAATGTCAAATACAACCAAAAGTAATTTAAACGGAACAGGAAATAATACAACACGGTTTAACATAACCGGACAACAAAGATGAGGGGCCCCCGAACTAGTATCCTCCGAATCCTTCGCCGTCGACATGCTCTTCCGTGCCTTGCCCTTGCCTCGACCTAAAATACAATACAAGTATTTCGCCCAACACAGGTCGGATATACATGATAATCAATTCTTCGACATATACAATTCACATATATAGATTTCAAAGAAATCATTCCGACTATCGATCATACCCCTCGGGCGTATGAAACGAGCGATCACAAGCATCCAATACTATGGACGATTTACGGTATGGCTCAAAGATGGACATCACAGTACGCCCGATCCGGAAATGTGTCCGTGCACATGTCCGCCCCGTAGATGGAATCCAGAATATACGTAGGACAATGTACCTAATTAGCCTCACGAAACTACGTCCCGTGTGCAGATCAGCGGAATAATATCCGCCGATGACTATATGTGCTGGCTAAAAATCCTACACAATAACCAATCTAACGCAGATATGATTCGGATATGTCACGATACAACATGACAACGAATTCAACAAATCACATATCCGATTAAGGATCAAGAAAAACTCACCGAAGTGAAAATAAGGCCAACGAGATCAATGATTCAAAGCGACATACTTGGGAATGCAACCCCATGAAGAAAAGCGGAATAACGTCAAGGGCGAGTGTCAAATCACGACCAACATTTCATGAACAATTCATACATATGAAAAATATAACCATCGAAGAATCTAATCATCATTATAACCAAGCAAGATAACTTGCCTCAAATCCGTAAGTGAAAGATAGTCCTTCTCCAAATGACCAAACGGACGGTATCCTCGATTAAACACTCAATCGAGCGAGCAACCTTGAATGAAACGTAATTCATTCAATAATATATTCACATAATATTAATATCAATTCGTAGGAAAGCACGCCCGCAACCTACTCGAATAATTCCCCGTGATGAATACCTTAACGATTAATGAAAGATTTCAAAACAACTAATTCATCTTCCAAAATCTGATTATCATACCAAAAGTGTCTTGAAATTCTCTTGTTATTCCATGAACAATAACATCTTCAATTTGCCAATAAAATTGGTTTAAATCAAATTCTCATGTTCTTCAACATCTCTTATTACCAAAAAGGATAGTCATAAAGGATTTGATACTCAATCTACCATGATAGTATCATTCATAACCAAAGATCATCTACTTAAGAACACAATCTACTTAGCATTATGATGAACTACACTCAAAGTTATCAACACATTCGATTGGTGAATTGTTATTGTTGTAATTATCAATACCTTTATCTATCTTCAAAGTCTTGTGAAACTGAAAAATCTTGTTTTGCTATAGCTTCTAAGGTTTCTGAACTAGATCACCTAGTCTCTTATTTAACATCATCAAGTTCTTTTCAAAGTAAAAAAATTACATAAATTGGTGATTAATCACTTTATGTTATTAAGTTATTGATTAAATCAAGTTATGTAGATGATAAACGATCCATCAACGTTCTCTTGAGCTAAATTCGTCCGAAGGTGAGTGATGACATCTACAACATGATTAAAATCACTATATCATCAAGAACACCTCCATCTCAAACCCTTATTTAACATATTCATCAAAATGCTTAAAGAGTTTAATTATAACCATGTTTTACTTGCTTAATGTACTCTAGGTGAAGTATATTTCGTCATCAATAATTAATATAAGAAAATAATGCAGAGAAGAAAACACACCAACCTCCAGAAATGAAGAATAACTTCAATGATATGAGAGAATATATCCCAAGCTTAAAAACAACTCCAAGGCTCCAAGAAAATGAGCTCCACTCCGAGATTCAAGGCTTAGAAATAAGTTGGTGAAGGTTTATAACGTTTTTAGAGTGCAGAGGGATGATATGCGAAGAGAGAAATTCGGTTTGGTTCGTGGAGAAATGAAAAACAGGCTGGTCCTATAAATAGACTGTGCAGACTTAGCGCACGCTATCAGGACAGTTTAGCGTACGCTAAGGCCCTTACGTACGCTATCCGAACGATATTACGTACGTAAACGGCTTTCAGTGGCTACTGTCTTGAATTATTGCAGGCCGTTAGCGCACGCTAATGAAGAATGGGTTAGCGCACGCTAGTAAAAGTAGATTCTCGCCGACATGACAGCTCAGACATAGATCGCATGCATGCTACCGGTTAAAAGGCTCACGTGTTGAAGTCAACTGCTGTCAGATTCCTTCTTAGCGTACGCAACCGAGGAAAACCTTACGCACGCTAATACACAGGATTAGCGTACGCTAATCTTACTGTGTAACGTGCGCTACATCAATAGAAAAAATTCCGAAAATACAACTCTCTAATTAACATCGAATCATCATATTTGAAATGAACTAACAATGATATGATATTCAAATATATAATATCTCAACATAATACTAAATGCAACGATTTCTGATAATCAGATTATCCGAATAATACAACGACAGGTAAAAATGAAAAGTTACAGTCGGATATTACATAAATAGACCCCTTAGATCCATCATTCATCATCATTCATCTTATTATTTTCTCACTTTGTAATACCTTTTCTTTATGTGAACAACACACTTGTGTTCTTGAGTGATTTATCTAATAGTGGTTTAGCTTATGTTGTTGAGGGAGTTTATTGCTTCTTTCTCCTTTATCTACTAAGGGAGTTATGATCAATTCTTTCTCTTTTTCAACTAATAATGACCACTCAAGCTTGTAATATATTGAATAACCCCTTCATGGGCTAAGTTATCCTTAGTTGGGATTATAAACAAGGGTTGTCATGTTATTTAAGTTTGTATAAAGATCTATTATGGATTACTTATTATTGTGTGTGATTTCCTTTGTTTTACCAATCTTTATTTATTTGGCCAATAAATGATGATATTTATGGTCTTCATATGTTTCGAAAGAAAATATGTTTGATTAGATCAAATGATCTTCACTCTAAGTTGTTCTAGGGGATAGAAATATACCTCTAGACCTTAGATGATTCTTTGAGTTATTTTCATAAAACCTAATGCTATGTATTGAAGCCAATCAACATAGAAATATAGGTAATTGATTCAATATGTAAGGGGTGTTTTGACATTCGAAAGAGGAATCGTCTTTTTAAGGAAAATCGAATCTACACAACATAATAAGTAAATACATCTTATGATCTCCTATACATCTTTTATAACTAATAATGAACTAAGTTTGTAATCCCAACTATTTTATTTTACCTTTTATTAATCTATTATTAGTGCAATCTTTCATTTCCCTGAATTTGAGAACTATTATTGCATTTTCCTTGCAATTGTCAAACCAAACTCTTAAAATTGTGTGTTTCAGTCATCTTAATACCTATAACAAATAGATAAAGTGTATAATTCAATATATAACCTAACTTCCTCGTAGGATCGATAAAACGGACTCAAAAAGTCCACTTACTACTTGATACGATATCGTGCACTTGCGATAGTTACACAAAAGACGTGTCAGTTAGAACACAAGTGCCCAACGACGAATCATCAATATAGTACACAACAATGAACTACCCGAAGGTAAACCAAACCAGAGCTGAAATAAATATGAATCACAATGCCCGTAGGCTCCAACAGAAATACCAATACATCACAATGGCCTGAAAGCCCTCATCCGAAGCTGCAAAATCTCACAATAGCCTAAAAGCCACTCAGCCGAAGCTGCCAATCATCACAATGGCCCGAAGACAAGACAGCCCGAAGCTATATCACATGAGGGCCGAAGCCACGACACGAAACTGTATCACAATGGGATCATCTAATGATCGTGACCTGCTGAATTGCAGGTGCTGGGAAACCAACCGCGAAGGTTCAAGCCCCAGACTTACCCATAATGAGATCATCAACATGACCGTGACCTACTGAACTATAGGTATTGGGAAACCAACTGCAAAGGTTCAAGCCCCAAGCTTACCCATAATGAGATCATCAACATGACCGTGACCTACTGAACTATAGGTGTTGGGAAACTAAACGCGAAGGTTCAAGCCCCAAGCTTACCCATAATGAGATCGTCAACATGACCGTGACCTACTGAACTATAGGTGTTGGGAAACCAACCGCTAAGGTTCAAGCCCCAAGCTTACCCATAATGATATCATCAACATGACCGTGACCTACTGAACTGTAGGTGTTGGGAAACCAACCGCGGAGGTTCAAGCCCCAAGCTTACGCATAGAGCACTATCTTAGACTAGCCTCCAAAACACAATTGATCACAAACGGCAACAAATCCCAAGATTACTGAATTCACAAGAACAATATTGTGCTGCCTTGAGTCGGCCAACATGATAACAATAACTCACGGATGGGCACCGTCCTTGGCGGCCCCAATTCAAATACCTCGACTGCCTTGGAATGGCCAATCGATCACAACGACTCAACGGATGGGAACTATCCTCGACAGTCCCAATTTAATACCTCGATTGCCTTAGAACGGATAATCGATAACGACGACTCAACAGATGGGAAATGTCCTCGACAGTCCCAATTCAATACATTGATTACCTTAGAACGGTCAATCGATAACAACGACTCAATATATGGAAAATGTCCTCGACAGTCCCAATTCAATACATCGATTACCTTAGAACGGTCAATCGGTAACAATGATACAACGGATGGAAAATATCTTCGACAGTCCCAATTCAATATATCGATTACCTTAGAACGACCAATCGATACAATTAGAACAGTGTCCTGGTGCCTTTAATTGACCACCAGAAGCAGAGATGATAATTGAATACGTCAATGCCTTCAATCGGCCAAAACAACATCAACAGAAAAACACCGATATCAATAACAATGATCACAATGATATCTCAATGGAACATCAGTCAATAATAACCATCGACACATCGATACCGCGAACCGGCTATCGACAACAACATAATCCAATAAGTATCTAAATGCCTTGAACCGGCCATTAACGAGTAACAAAAACAACAAGACGATCAATCAACAACATTGTTATAATTACCGAAGGGTTTTGTATCAAACAATTCCCTGACATCCACAGATCATGAAGAGACTACGTCTCGAAATGATACAACACATTCATACACATATATGATAACATTAATCTCATGGACTAGTACAAGTATAAAACTTGCCTCAAACCGAAGGTGATGAAATCCTCCAACGAACGACGAACGGCTTACTCCGACGATCACAAACACTCGAACAACCTTGAATGAAATACAATTCATTCAATAACACAAAATCAATAGAAAAAAACACCAAAGACAATCCCGATTTAATCACGAATCGGTTAAACTCCACAAACGAATATTATAGTTCTCAACTATGAATTTCAACACCCTCCAACACCTCAATGATCAATTAACATGATCATTATGTTCTTAACACTTGTGAAAAACAATTCAACAAGGATTATCAAGAACAACATCAAATCAATCATCTCAAAAATGGTAATATCATTAATATCATCATCAATACCTCAAGAACATCATCATCACAACAAACATGATGTCCCCTCCAAAATCCATCACCAATTCCTCAAGAATTTGGATTAATCAACAAGATTAAATCAACCATTTCAAGATTATGACAATCATCACATAATTCATCATAATTCTATACCAAAGTGGTTATAATCTCTCAAGAACACAACCAACAACAATAATAATCTAAAGCTATGTTAATCATCTAGAAATCTTAACATAACTCCTCATAGACATGATTATAACTTCCAAGTATCCTTAAACATTAAGAACACAATCAAACTCAAGCTACATCATCATGTTCTTCATCGTAAGTTCATCAAAACTATGAAGAACCATACTATCCTCCAACAAATCATCATAACACGAACTACACGACAACAACATCAACATAATCTCGAGTTAAACACAAGATTAACCAATATACCTCTAGAAAAATGAAGAACAACCTCAAACCATCAAGAATCCACTCCAATCTTCAAGTTCCCAAGCACCAATCCAAGTTATGAAGCTCCAAATCAAGTGGTAAGAGGCTAAGTATAAAGAACAAGTCCAGAGGGATGATTCTAGGGAGAGAAAGATGGTTTTGGTTCGTCAAGAAATGAAATACAAAACCAAGATATATAATCTGACAAGCTAATCACGGCCGCTATAGCGCCACCTTTACGTATGTTATGCCTTTAACGTACGTTATCGCCTCTAGGTAGCGGACGCTACGTAGTCCAAAACTCACTGCCCCAAAATGGGGTACCCATTACGTACTTTAACTAAATTATGTAAATAAACAGCTTAAGCATTACGTACATTAACCACAAAGTATCGGGTACGTAATGTGCGTTGACCAGCCTGTCCCAATCGAACTCCGCGAATCCATCCTGGACCGATCCCACAGGCCGAAAGATAGATCTAATCTGATACCCGGTGTTACGTATGTAACCAACACTGCTTAACGTACGTAACACTCCGACCGTAACATACGTAATGCTATACATATAGCGTACGCTATGGCAATTATACTTTGCCAAAACTTCCAAACTCACCAAGCAACATCCAAACGACGAAACAAAACCGACGACAAGTATAAATATTTCGATTCTGAAATATCCCTATACAATATATATTGTATCAATCAAATACAACACCACTTGTACAATTCCAAATGAATACGTACAACACAACAGTGAAACGAAAAAAAAAATTACCCCCGGATATTACATACTCCCCCCCTTAAAAAGAGTTTCGCCCCGAAACTAAGGGTGAACAACTCGGGATATGAATTATCCATCAGGATCTGAAAAAAACATCTCCATGAATACTCCTCACTGCGAACAAATTCACTTGAGCAACTGGGCCAACCCCTCGGGTCCCCGCTTCTCCTCTGTCTGAACACGACGAAAGTCAAGTGATAAAGACACTCAACCAAGTTCGAGATTAGTCGAATCATGACTCCTCCGATAGAGACCATCCAGAAAGTCGTACCAACCGCATGACTCGTAAGACCGGTGTACACACCCCACGGGAGCTGCCCATTGTACATATCTACAATCATCGATGTACCTTCTCCGTTCTCGTCGGCATTAGAAGCCCATGCAATCACTGACTCATGCTACAAAAGGAAAATAACAATGCACATATAGTCCTCGGGACCATATCAATCGCACGCCCAAGTCCTCACAACTTGACGTCTCAAATCACAATGAACAATTACCCAGATACAAAATCTCGGGCACAAAACCGAAAAGAAAGAAAATCACAACAAATGACTCAAATCTCAAGATTCTCAAATACTATTATTACAAAATAGATCAACAACAAATGGTTCACAACCATAATACTATAATACAGACTGAGTCAAGCATCAATCTGAAAAACAAGGAAAATACAAATCAAGGTTACATGTCAAGTGTACCCAGCATCGATATCCTCCAGATCATCGACATCCTCAATCTCAACGACTCGAGGAAGACCCAAATCTGAACTCGCTGCTCCTCCTCTGCTGTCCTTACCTTTGGCTTCAGAAGCCTGATAGGACCCCTTGGATGAAGTACAGACTGGAATAACAAAATATCTCGAGGCCCGTGAGCTCTCTCGAGACCTACTGGCACTATAACTCCTACAGTATTTCTGAAGGTGTCCCTGCCTACCACACAGAAAACAAGCAATAGTCTTCATCGAGCACTGGGTACTGCGATGTCCTATTGTATCACAGTTAAAGAAAACAACGGTCGAACTCGTCGCCTGAGAAGAAGATGCTTTCCCAGCACGAAGACGACTAGAAATGACCTCTTGGACGTCGGAGCTCGATGTTCCTCTGAACAAACCGGCATCCTAGTCCTCTCACCAGAAGAAACTGAAGGGTCCTTCCGAGTAAACTCCTTGATCAAAAGCTCTGCTCCAAGAGCCTTCTCGATGAATTCACCAAGTGAGTTACAATTATGATTGAACAACTGCATCCTCAACTGCGGGTTCAGCCTCTTGCTAAAATACTTGATCTTATCCGCTTCAGTATGGATAACTAATGAAGCAAATTGAATAAGTCCATGAAACTTCTCAGCAGTAACAATAACACCCTCGTCCTCGACGGATTCGGGGTTCAAAACCTCTGACAACTTGGCTTCACGAAGTGGAGATGGATAATACCTCTCTAACATGAGAGTCTTGAACTCGCTCCAAACGCAATCACGATCCGTGGGTTTCACAGAAAGCCACCAAGAATAAGCACACTTACTCAGATAGTAAGCTGTTACTGCCACCTTACTCTCTTCTGGACACTGAACCATGTCGAAGAGTTTATCAAAATGATCAAGCCAATGAACAATGTCAGCTGGTTACGACGAACCCTCAAAAGTAGGCGGCCTCTGACGAGAGATATTGCCAACAATATGACTCACACTCCCAGTCTGCCCATGAAACGGCACCTGGGATCCCTGATGCGGTGGACCACGAATCATCGAGGCCTACATAGTCTCCACTATCCGCGTCATCTGAGTCATCTGGGCCATCATGCCCCTCATAAGCAAGAAAGGGTCGACGTGTCCACTCTCAGTCTGATTGAATTCTCGAGTATGACGTCCCAAAGGGAAATCGGTCACGTATGTAACACCACCTTAACGTACGTTATGCCTTTAACGTACGTTATCGCCTCTACGTAGCGTACGTTACGTAGTCCAAAACTCACTGCCCCAAAATGGGGTACCCATTACTTACGTTAAACTAAATTACGTACGTAAACCGCCTAAGCATTACGTACGTTAACCACAAGGTATAGCATACGTAATGTGCGTTGACCAACCTATTGTAACACCCCCAGATTTAACTGGAAATATTACAGCGCCGTGGGCCCTGAGATGGAACCCACAAGGCTAAAAGAAATTTTCGCAAACATTTACAATCGCCCAAGAGGCTAATGACGGTACTATCTTTAAAAAATATTTGAAGACTATATAAAATCTTTTTATCAAAACCGTCGTACAAATCTCGTTTGAAAGGACAAGGCCTGACATGCCAGAACTCAGCAGTTTAAAAACATACATTGAGCTATCGCTTACATGCACCGACAGAATAGTTTAGAAAACGGTTGCCAAAGTAACCTAAGTTACCAGATACCAAAAGGCCATTTAAAATACTCACGTAGCGGAAAAGACCAACAATTAAAAATACTCTAGCAGCGGAATACAATAACTGATCAGGAAATTCACACCAAAAACATGGTCTAGCCAGTATCCTCCGGGAAGCTCATCTCTCCACGACCACTACAAGCTCGATACCTCAAGAACCTACAAAGAAAGCCCACGATGGGGTCAGCCATAATATCCAACAATGATATCCGTCACATCACATTAATAATTACATACCAATGAGAATACAATATAAGAATACAACCAATGTAATCTTATATTCATAACCTTACCAAAATTCACATCTCGCACAGTACCCAAGGTTCTCAAAACATCATCATAACTCACTGTTACGAAATCTACTAAATCTGTCCAACCCAAATCCGTCGGGTAACATCCACACATCTCGACACGGAAACCAATTGCCCATCAAAGACAAATACCAAAGGGAAATACGAAACATACCTCGAGATGCACAATACCACGACAATCATGTCAGTCTAATCCGAGATCAGATCAATGCATACGGGCACGGTCCTAACAAAAGACCTACAAATGCATACTCATATGACAACGTCAATATGCTCAAAACAATAACAACAGTGTATACTCAATGGAAATCCCATGATCCAGCGCCCTCAGCATAGATCCCCTGATGATCCTACTAGATCAACATGAGGTGGATAACCAACAATATACATATACACAAGAACACATATAAAACCAACGATGCGAATCCACATGATTCCATCAACACAATACTGGGTAATCCAACTATCCAGCGCCCTCAGCATAGATCCCCATGATGATCCTGTCGGACCAACGCATGGTGGAAAACTTGTCCAGCGATCCAGCGCCCTCAGCATAGATCCCCATGATGATCCCGTCGAACCAACGCATGGTGGACATCCGATCCAGCGCCCTCAGCATAGATCCTCATGATCCAATTGGATCATTTACAACATAAATAATACAATATGCATACACATATGCAACTCAATATGTTCATCAACATGAACAACACAACATGAACGACAATATGACAAATCAAATAGGACGACCTCATGTTCAACAACATGAATGACAAAATGCATGATCAAAAATCATTAACACTAAACCGAATCAATTTAGGATACTTTTCCCGAGTCCTTCGGGGGCAATCTCGATCAAATCATCACCGACGATTATCCAAAATGCTCGGCGATCTAAACGTACCATGGACTGTAGATACTCATATGCTCGTATTTATCGTAATGTATCCTCGATACCCAAAATTCCAATAATTGAAATAAATCATATACCTTATGATTTAACTCCCAAGATCTGAAAACAACATAAAATCAAAATCTCCTGGGTTCACAATAATAATCATTGTTATATGCATCATAAATGAAATGAAACTGAAACCATTCATTAAATATTATAAACTGAGCAAGTAATAACTTACCTTGATACCAACACGACGATGATCAAGCCGTTACTAATTCCTTTGCCGTCATCTACAAGTCCCTCGGCCCTGATCAATGCAATCTACGAACATTCTCGAATACGACCGCAAAGCATGGTTCTAATCACCGATCACTTACCACAACTTATAGCAATAATCAATAAGCAATAATCCGATAATAATCAATAACCGACATAACCAATCCACAAAACCAATGGTTCTACGACATCTCGGTTAAACATAAGCCTGAACAATCCAACTCAAACCAGTATGAATTCACAACCATAACACGAAAATATTGCACTGTCTGCCTACTTAGCGCACGTTAAACGCATAACGTAGCATGTGCTAAGTAGCTCCCGTTAATGTGCGCTAGCCCGTAAGCTTAGCGTGCGCTAGTGCTGTACAGATGCATGATTTTCAGATTCCGATCAACATAGGGCGGTTATCAAGAACACTAAGTGATTCGAAACCATGGTCATAGCTATCAAAACAACGAAGTCCGATATCCTTTAACATATAGGTAATCATCCAACTCTTAATCCAATTCATATATTCACATATCACCTTCTTCCTCAAATATCAACATCATATCATATTATTCAAGAGTTCTTCAAGAACATGAGATGTCCGAAATCACATTCAAAACTACATAGCCCGATGTATATATCATCATGAAGAAGATATCAACGACATCATCAATAATCAGACCAACCCGTTAACAAGGATCATGTCATACTTAATCTGGAATACAACCTCCTATCATGATTCATATGAAATCAACATACTTCAGAAATCCTTCTTTCGTCGGTTAAACGAAACACAATTCTTAAAGTATGGAGAATATTAGTTAACATCCGAGAACTCTTATCAAAATCCCATTAAATCTCATATAACATCATCACAAGATAATCCAACTCGCTTCCTCACAAGTAATCATCCTTAAAAACGAACCACTATCAAAGGGATACGAAATTACCTTGTATATATGAACCAAGAAGAAGAACAATTGAACTCCTTTCCAAGAATTATGAATAACTTCAAGAACAAGGCTTCAATCCATGCTCTCCATCTTAATCTTGTTAAAGATCATCATCTCTCAGTGTTTGGGAACCTCAAATACCTCTCAAGGCTCTCTCTATCGGCTCACATAAAGAAAAGGATGGAAATGACGAATAATAGCCAACTGCACTTATATATAATATACATTATTAACGTACGCTAACATATTCATTTAACGTACGTCACATGCTTAGCGTGCGCTAACTGTCTTTGTTAGCGTGCGCTATCACAGTCCAAAGGCTACTGCCTTACTGCATACGATGATTTACGTACGCAATGCCCATGCAATAGCGTACGTAAATGCCTCTATCTAGCGTACGCAAGCCTTCAGCCATAGCGTGCGCTACTCATAGTTGACTTGATACAGTCTGCACCTACCCCCGTGTCCCCACATGCCGAAAGTAACCTGACAAAGTCAAGATTCCTTTGGGCCGACCTGATTAGCGTGCGCTAATCAATATGCATTAGCGTGCGCTAATCCTTCATAACAAACATCCGTTGGCCTTGTCGGAACATGCGCCGAAAGTGTCCAGGTTCACACGTAAATTCCTTCTGATCTGGTTTGTACTAGCGTACGCTAACCTACGCCCGTAGCGTGCGCTAATCCTACACGATAGCATCGTTAGTCATGTATATTAGCGTGCGCTAATAATGCTATCCTTAGCCATTATCAGCTATTATTGTCCAACGTCTCAACATACAGAATACGAACATACTACATACATACTCCTTCCAATAACATTCTCATACGATACACAATATCCTCAACTATAATTGTCGACCAAGTACAGTAATTATACCAATACAGAGGTCTCAGTCCTTCAATTGTTTTATCCATACTGTACAGATTCCACACTGTACAGCATAACTCAGATAAAATAACATTAACAACAGTAGTAGAAATTTCGGATATTACATACTACACCACTTAAAATAAGTTTCGTCCTCGAAACTTGCAATCCGTCATAGAAAAACCAACAAACCGTTCAACCAAAATATTCCGAAACCATCACAACAACAATCAATCATCATCATTAATGAATGACCAAAACATTAAACTTACATATGCGCCAAGTCGACGATCTCCTGAGGTACTAGCAAGTAACTTCACTGTAAAGCCTCAATACGCTTACAATAACAATTCCATGAGTCCCGACCAAATATATCATCGTTGGATGAAATAATCTATCCGTGTCAAATCCTGTCTGCCTGATTACATAATCAAGTCCCAATCTGCTAAAAATACAATAGTGCACGATACATCAGTGAAACAACTGCCCAACACAATGGCAACAAATCCAGAAACATCGACACAAAATCCGAATGCTCAGATGATCACCAACAATGATCAACTAATAAATTAACCGAGAATATCATCGACATGATAAACTCTAGTACGACCATCCAAAGGTCAAAACACAACTGAGAATATCATCAACATGATAACCTCCAATATGACCAACGAGAGGTCAAAGCACAATCGAGAATATCATCATCATGATAAACTCCAATATGGTCAACGAACGATCAACGATAATCGAGAATACCTTCACACGGTAAGCTCCAACACGGTCAACACAGAACCACAGAGACAGATATACGAAAGAATAACATTCTCAAAACGACACACCAATCACATACAGTGGATCTCAATAAACATACCTGACTAGTGAACATACTCCTCGGCATACGAACAACCAATCACAAATCGACGAACATATCCAATCATATTTGGAGTGGGAATGACAACTTAATATCCAAAGCAACCAGCATGGGGTCACCATCCCCAATTCTACACTTACAAAGAAATCATTCAAAAATCATTATTGTAAAATCGCGCTACTACCATACCAATGAAATCACACAGCACATATGTTTCGGTTTCACAAAATCCCAAGTTTCCAAAATAATATTATGTGCATGAATCTACAACACGCAACATATTTCTCTTATCCGATAATTCAACCGATCATCCCTGGATAACCAAACTACTATACTGAAGTTTGAATCTCTTTTCCTCGTACCATACTGATGTCTTATCCAGTTCGTGAGTCACACTCAGAACTTCACCATGATATGCATTATGCACTAAATGCGTATCTATATCGATCATATTTTCAAAACCAGTTTGAAATCATATAGTGTCGTCAAGAAGACAAATTTTCGAAAGTTCTTTCAAAAATTTCAAAACTCAAAACATAAATTTTGGTAAGATCACGAAATCAATTTTCGAAAAAATTAAATCGGCTTGCTGGTGCCAAGTATTCGATAACAGTTTCCTTTGATTCCACACGATTTCGAACTTTAAAATGAAAACTATGCAAATGCTGGACTACATCCATACTACTGTATACCAATTCGGTTCGTCACCAATATCCACCGATATTCCATCGGAAAACCACACGATAGAGTTCCAAACTTTTAATAAATTCCAACTAAAAACTCCTTTTCCACACATGACTCGCAACGTCAACCATTTTCCATCCTGGATCACCTCAATTATGCTTTGACAACGCATTGAAACAAATCAACACAGCGAAAGACTTCCCGAGAGGTTTCATTTAAACCAATAAATCAAACCCCCGAAAGGTAGTGATAAAGTAGATAAATGATTGATAAAGTGTTTTACAAATCTCGGGAGTTTTAAGGAAAACAGAAAAGCCTTTTTGAAACATTAGGGTTTCAGCCCGTATCTCGTTCCACATTACAAGAAGTTTAAAAAGTAGGAAACTCTTTTTCTCGGACCCCAAGTCTTGAGTTATAAAACTATTTCAAAAATCTATTGGGTCTCGGCCCAAAAATCATTTACGGTAAAACATCCGTAAAACATTCATTTTGAAATCTATCATTTTCAAATGCTCAAAAACAGTTCATATATCTCAAAATAAATTAACATGACTACATGTTCTTCTCAACCATACACAATATTTCCCCCAAATGTACAACTCTGTTCCGAAATCTAACCGACATATTGATTTCCAAAATCATAACTTCTCAAATCATCAATCCTGTCCCAACTCTGCCATCTCATATTGTGACGCATAATATTCTGCTGAAAGCATATCAATCTAGAACAGCAATAAATCTCAATGCAATTCAAAAATCTAAACACTTACAGATCGTGAAGCGGATGATTCCCCGTGATACTAGCACATGTCTTGTAATATCCGCAGTTTTCGATTTCCGGTAATTTCTTTTTTTTCGGCGGTAGTCTGTTTTGACGACTCGCTCATGTCCGTTTCGTCATTCTGAGAATGATTAATTCTACAGTTTTTGACATCCGAGTTCGTTTCGGAGTCGTTTTGTTGAGTTCCGTGCTTTTTAACGACTTTTCCGCACTTGAGTTCGGTTCTTGCGAATCTCGTTGGCTCATTTCGAGTTTCCCGTAAGTCCGTTTAACTTTGTTAGACGTGTTGTGAACTTCCGTTTGGTTATTCGATCACGTATCGTGATTTCCGGGTGTTTTGGGCCGTTTTGTAATTTCTTGAAAGTTACGGGTATCCGTATCTGTAATTGTCGTCTCGACCCGTTTCTTGGTCGCGTATGATTGAATATGGTATTATGTTTTCATTTCGGGTCGTTGATGTCGTCCGGGAACTTTTCGTCGTGTTCGTTCAGTGCGTTTTCGTGTCGGGTCGCCGAGCCACGACGGTTGCGGATGGCCGGACGGTTATGGATCGGGCCGGACGATTGCAGGCACCGGCCGGGCCAGGTGCGCGACCGGCGTAGCGCACGCTACGGCCGGAAGGCTGCAGCTTCGCCGGCAGTGTAGCGTCTGTGCCGGGTGGCCTAGCGTCGCTTCTCGGGCCCGGGCGATGGGGTTTCGAGGTTACGGACTCGGTCATGATCGGCGGTAGCGCACGCTACGCCGGCGTAGCGCGCTAGTCGGCGGCGTAAGCGCCGCGGCGTCGGCCGGCTAGCGTCGTTACTGGCCGGGCGATTCGATCCGGTGGCTCTTGGACAGGGCTAGCGTGCGCGAGCTTCCGTAGCGCACGCTAGCGGAGTCGGGTCGAGGTTTGGTCGGCGGGGTTGGTCGGTGATGCCGGGTCGTGTGGGCCACTGGCCGAGGGTGCTCGGCGATCTGGCCGATAAGCGCACGCTAGTCGGAAGGCTAGCGCACGCTAGTCAGCGATATAAATATGGTGGCGATCACATTTCACTTCGTTTTTCATTTCCTTCCTTCTCCATCCGCGAGTGGCGATTCATGGGCGACGAAGCCATGTTGTTTAACAACAAATCCATGAAGTCCTTGAGTTCATAACATCAATCGATCGTCCGTTATCAACCTTTGATTCAGCGAATCAAGGTAATCTTCCTTAGAACCCTAATTTCGTGAATTTGGGGATTTTTGCATTTTCGTCCGATTCGTTCCGTGTTGTTGATTAATTCATGATGGGTATGATTAATCTTGATAGTATTCTTGTGTTTAACATCATTTAATCCATTGTTCTTCGTCGAATCTAAGTATATTTCTTGATTTCCTTCGAATTGACTTTTTGGGGGATTTGTCCCCGATCTCGTGTTTCATCCGTTTTCGATGGATCGATTATGGTTAAGTGATGTTGTTAAACATATTCTATGGATTGTATATCCATATTTCAACTTGGAATTCCGTTTTCGGGTTTTGTCGGGACGAATCGTGTTCTTGACCGTTTTGGGGGAAATCCTTGAACCTTCGTCATTTGTTCTTTGAATTCAGCGGCTTTGGGTCGTACTTTGGAATTCATTTTCATTGTTGTTATTGTCCTCCGTAGTTTATCATCGTGAGTTGGCGTTCGGTGGAGTCGGCGGGTTCGTAGTCGGTTCGGGCCAACCTACTTCGGTCGATTCTCCGCGTTGTTCTTATTCGAGGCAAGTACCTTGTCCATACTTTTCTTGTTCCGTGGATATGATGATTGGTGATCGTCTTGGTTTGTTTGTTTGTTTGAAATAAGTTTTCAAAAGATTTGGTTAGCCTCGTTAAAGGCCTCTTTCAAAACCGTGTGTGTTTTGTGATTGGTGTGGTTCGTGAATAACTATGTGAATTCTATGTATATGCTTGGTGTTCATGTTGCACTAGGTATTGTGTGTGGACGTATATTATTTCATTTCGGTGCGTTGTGGATTGACGTGGTGTTTTGCTAAGTGCTTGATGCCTCTGGGCGAATTGTTTGAATATCCTTGATGTGATATGTTATTTGTGTGAATGTGTGGATATGGTTGAAGGTCTACGGTGGCACATGGCATGTGATCATGTGGCCAGGATGCAACAAGCGATTGATCCAACCGTGAGATGTGTGTGATTTGTTTCGCTAGCCAGCTCGGGAGGGTCCTTCGAGGCCTCGAGTGGGATGTCGGTGGTAGCGTCCCGGTCCTAGGCGATGCGCGTGCGTGATTATGTTTTGTTGATTTTACGTCCGTTGAGGACACGTGATGTTGGGCTTTGACCCTGTAAATTGTTGGTGGGTTCCTATTTGCGAAAACAAAACATTTGGGCCGTGACCCTATTGATTTTTGGAAAGAGAAGGATTTTATAATCCTAAATTGTTTTCTATTAAAACTCTCGATGGCATTTTAAACTGTTTTGTAAATTGTTTCCCTTATTTGCGATCTTTCGGTTTTGGAAATGTTTACTCAAACTCTTGCCTCGGGAAGTACTTTTCTTTACGTTTGGATCTTTGAGGATTCCCAATTATTATTGTTCTTGGAACTTGTATTGTATGGCTCGTATTTTTGCACTTGTACTTGCACTAGCAAAACAGTGGAGTTTTGCTAACCCCCGAGTATTCGGGGGGTGGATGTCTATTTTTGCATTCAGGTTTTGGAGCATAGCATAGGGTCGGCACAAAGGATGATGAATGATGAACGATACTAATCACACGAGGATCCGTTGCTGTCGTATTGGTCTAGTTGTATTTTCTTTTCCGCTGTGATTTGTTTCCGTTGTATGCAGGTGTGGTTGTATTTTGACCTGCGTGGGCATGAGTTGTATTTGAGTGTATGTATTTGATGTAAGACCAAATCGGTCTCGAGTCATTTTAGCCTTAAAGGCGAGGTTTAGATGTTTGATTTTAGTTATCGGCTGGTAGATCCTCGAGGAGAGGGTCTACGGCGTGTAATATCCACGAGCGGATTTGGGGGTGTTACATAAATGGTATCGAGCTTAGGTTGTGGAAACCTAGGTCGGGTCGATGGTGTCTATCGAGTTTTTGTCTCGTCGGATTTTATCCGATCGAAGTCGTGTCGCGACGCGTCGAGTTTGTTGGTCGTGATTAGTATCGTGGGCGATCATCATCTTCGTGCGACTGTGGGTGTAAGTCTCCCTTCTTTGTGTTGTGCCTCGTGTGACACGAGCTATTTTTATGATTTATTTGCTAAGTGACGGAATCCTCTTATGGATTTTGATTTCTTGATACGCGACTATTTGACTCTCATATTTCTTTCATGTGAGGAGTAGTTGCTGGATTGTGCAAGTTGGTGTATTTCTTTTTTTTTGCGTGAGTTCCTTTGTAATGGCTTTCGGTATCTTACCGACTGAATTTTATTTCGAAAATCGATTCCTTTAACCGAGTTGTTGGCCTTGACCGTTTTGACGGTAATTGGGTGTTTTCAAATGATTTTGTGAGTTTTGATAAGTACTACCGTCATCGACCTTTTTGGGCATTCTAACCCATTGAATTATTTTTGAAAACCTTGAGTATCTTAGAAAATTGAAATTCGAGACGTACTTTTAAAGCGAATTATTTTCTTGCGGTGTTTTCAAGGTGTTTTCTAATGCCGCAATACATTTCAAAAATTTTCCGGTTGAGGACCAAAAATATTTTTTGAGATATTTTCAAATGCAGTTGCTTAGACCCAAGGGTCGAATATTTTTGAAAATTTTTCACTAAAGGAAAGGTGTCCTCATTTTTGTTCAAACGCAAGATGATTTTCAAAGTCTCGATAATGGTGTTTGTACTACTTTTTGTAAAATGATACTCAAGATCAATTGTTGTTTCCAAACTGTTTTCAAAAGGTGGTTCTCGTTTTTAAAACCTATCATTCCTGTTTGCGGACCGGAAATGCGTGTATGGTTTTCGAACTTTCGTTACGGTGTTAACTCCCGAATATGATCGAGTTGGTGGCATGAACGTTGAGGCGTTGCCACGTAATTGTTACACTAGCCCTCTGTGAGAGGTGTGAACTGGTATTTAATGGTTGTCGCCTCGTGGTGGATTGCGTGTGTCACACGAGTGTGAGATGTTGAAACTTGGGTTTGTACGTTGGTGTACATGTGTGATTGTTTCATGATGTTTGTAATTACGTGCTGGTTATCATTCGAGTCGTGGATGTCACCGAACGATGCCGTCGTTATTGTGATATTCATGTGTGTGTTGCCTTACGATGGTAATCGTTATATGTGTTATGTGTTATGATTTTCTGTTGTGCTGAGTGGTTACTTATTCAGTATGCCGAGGGGCCGAGGTCGTGGTCGTGGTGATCGGACGCGTGGTCGAGAGCATGCTTCCGGTGATAGTATTGGTATTGGTGTTGCTACTATTTTACAACAGGTAGCCACTCAGATGACTCAGTTGACTCAGGCGATTCGGCGTGTTACAGATGTGACCCAAGACACTGGTGCAAATCGGTGGCTTCGAGAAGTGGTTCGTATGAATCCCCTCGTTTATTGGTGCCGCAGATGCTTTAAGTGGGATGGTTGGCTTTTCCAGTTGGAAAAGATTTTCGAGATAGTTGATTGTCCAGAAGAACGTAAGGTTCCGGTAGCTCAGTATCTTTTCGACAAAGATGCCGCTAGCTGGTGGGAGGCTATTAAGCCTCGAGATCGCGTTGTCACGTGGGCAGAGTTCCAGGAATTCATGAGAGATGAGTTTTGTCCGGAACCGATCAGAAATCAGAGGATTAATGAATTCTTTTCGGCGAAACCGCAGGATGTACCGCTGTCTCAAGCTATTATTGATTTTAGCAAGCAGCTCGGCTATGTGCAAAATCAAGTAAGGACAGAGGAGGACAAGATTTGTCATTTTAGTAGGCGGATGAAGCCGGAGATTCGCGATACATGGCGAGTCTCGCTTGTACTTCCTTGAGAGATTATCAGAATAGGGCGTTAGCCTATGAGCTATCCAGATTATCGACCGAGAGTATGTCTGACTCGAAGAAACAGAAAACCGTTGGGAACTCTTCGGGAAATCAGGGGAGTGGGCCCCTTGAGGTTGGGACTTCGTCTCGTCATCCCAAAATGGTTCCTAGATCGCGTGATCAGAGGAGTAGTACCCCTGCAGTAAGTAATGTGAGCACTTCGAAGATATGTTATAACTGTAGTCGAGCGGGCCATACTGCGAAGAATTGTCGTTCGCCGTTAGTCAGCTGTTTCGAGTGCGGCCAGGTGGGTCACCGATCCGTACATTGCGAGACGGTAGCTGAGAGGTTTGGGGATCGAGGTTGCGTCTCTGCTCCAAAAGGGCACGGAGATGCCTAGGGTGGTTTTGAGGATTTCGGCGTAGTCCGAATTATTTATGATTACCCTTGTGGATCGTTTTGTGTTTATTCCCTGTTTTCTCGCTGTGCGTGTTTCTTGTAACAAGTACTTTGTGTTTTGTGATTGTTTGGATAATTGATTTGATTGTATTATCTGTTTGATGACGCTTGTCACTTGTTGGTGTTATTATGTCTCTACCGGCGACGTTGTGTTGGTCGTCGTGGAGCGTGTTTACACGCCGTATACTCCTTTGCGTTGTTTGTAACATTTCGCCGTTGGGCGCTAGTTACGCATTCTTGTGTATCTCGTTGAGTTTTTCCTGGCGGAATATTTCTTCTCCCTACTTGTTTTAAGTTTCGGGACGAAACTTCTTTTAAGGAGGGTAGAATGTAATATCCGCAGTTTTCGATTTCCGGTAATTTCTTTTTTTCGGCGGTAGTCTGTTTTGACGACTCGCTCATGTCCGTTTCGTCATTCTGAGAATGATTAATTCTACACTTTTTGACATCCGAGTTCGTTTCGGAGTCGTTTTGTTGAGTTCCGTGCTTTTTAACGACTTTTCCGCACTTGAGTTCGGTTCTTGCGAATCTCGCTCAAATCATTTTGAGTTTCCCGTAAGTCCGTTTAACTTTGTTAGACGTGTTGTGAACTTCCGTTTGGTTATTCGATCACGTATCGTGATTTCCGGGTGTTTTGGGCCGTTTTGTAATTTCTTGAAAGTTACGTATCCGTATTCGTAATTGTCGTCTCGACCGTTTCTTGGTCGCGTATGATTGAATATGGTATTATGTTTTCATTTCGGTCGTTGATGTCGTCAGGGAACTTTTTCGTGTTCGTTCGTGCGTTTTTGTCGGTCGTCGAGCCACGGCAGTTCTGGAGGCGGCCGGACGGTTGCGGGATGGCCGGACGATTGCAGGGCACCGGCCGGACGGGTGCGGGAACCGCGTAAGCGCACGCTTCTGGCGGCCGGAAAGGCTGCGCGCTAACCGGCAGTGTAGCGTCTGTGCCGGGTGGCCTAGCGTACGCTTCTCGGGCACAGCGATGGGGTTTCGAGGTTGGACTCGGTCATGATCGGCGGTAGCGCACGTTACGCCGGCGTAGCGCGCTAGTCGGCAGCGTAGCGCCGGCGTCGGCCCGGCTAGCGACGTTACTGCCGGGCGATTCGATCCGGTGGCTCTGGGCCAGTCGGCTAGCGTGCGCGAGCTTCCGGCCGTAGCGCACGCTAGCGGAGTCGGTCGGCGGGTTTGGTCGGCGGGGTTGGTCGGTGATGCCGGGTCGTGTGGGCCTGGCCGAGGGTGCTCGGCCGTCTGGCCGATAGCGCACGCTAGTCCGGGAAGGCTAGCGCACGCTAGTCAGCGATATAAATATGGTGAGCAGTCACATTTCACCGTTTTCATTTCCTTCCTTCTCCATCCGCGAGTGGCGATTCATGGGCGGCGAAGCCATGTTGTTTAACAACAAATCCATGAAGTCCTTGAGTTCATAACATCAATCGATCGTCCGTTATCAACCTTTGATTCGTGAATCAAGGTAATCTTCCTTAGAACCCTAATTTCGTGAATTTGGGGATTTTTGCATTTTCGTCCGATTCGTTCCGTGTTGTTGATTAATTCATGATGGGTATGATTAATCTTGATAGTATTCTTGTGTTTAACATCATTTAATCCATTGTTCTTCGTCGAATCGAAGTATATTTCTTGATTTCCTTCGAATTGACTTTTTGGGGGATTTGTCCCCGATCTCGTGTTTCATCCGTTTTCGATGGATCGATTATGGTTAAGTGATGTTGTTAAACATATTCTATGGATTGTATATCCATATTTCAACTTGGAATTCCGTTTTCGGGTTTTGTCGGGACGAATCGTGTTCTTGACCGTTTTGGGGGAAATCCTTGAACCTTCGTCATTTGTTCTTTGAATTCAGCGGCTTTGGGTCGTACTTTGGAATTCATTTTCATTGTTGTTATTGTCCTCCGTAGTTTATCATCGTGAGTTGGCGTTCGGTGGAGTCGGCGGGTTCGTAGTCGGTTCGGGCCAACCTACTTCGGTCGATTCTCCGCGTTGTTCTTATTCGAGGCAAGTACCTTGTCCATACTTTTCTTGTTCCGTGGATATGATGATTGGTGATCGTCTTGGTTTGTTTGTTTGTTTGAAATAAGTTTTCAAAAGATTTGGTTAGCCTCGTTAAAGGCCTCTTTCAAAACCGTGTGTGTTTTGTGATTGGTGTGGTTCGTGAATAACTATGTGAATTCTATGTATATGCTTCGTGTTCATGTTGCACTAGGTATTGTGTGTGGACGTATATTATTTCATTTCGGTGCGTTGTGGATTGACGTGGTGTTTTGCTAAGTGCTTGATGCCTCTGGGCGAATTGTTTGAATATCCTTGATGTGATATGTTATTTGTGTGAATGTGTGGATATGGTTGAAGGTCTACGGTGGCACATGGCATGTGATCATGTGGCCAGGATGCAACAAGTGATTGATCCAACCGTGAGAGCCTGAGATAATCTACGGTGGCACATGGCATGTGATCATGTGGCCAGGATGCAACAAGCGATTGATCCAACCGTGAGATGTGTGTGATTTGTTTCGCTAGCCAGCTCGGGAGGGTCCTTCGAGGCCTCGAGTGGGATGTCGGTGGTAGCGTCCCGGTCCTAGGCGATGCGCGTGCGTGATTTTGTTTCGTTGATTTTACGTCCGTTGAGGACACGTGATGTTGGGCTTTGACCCTGTAAATTGTTGGTGGGTTCCTATTTGCGAAAACAAAACATTTGGGCCGTGACCCTATTGATTTTTGGAAAGAGAAGGATTTTATAATCCTAAATTGTTTTCTATTAAAACTCTCGATGGCATTTTAAACTGTTTTGTAAATTGTTTCCCTTATTTGCGATCTTTCGGTTTTGGAAATGTTTACTCAAACTCTTGCCTCGGGAAGTACTTTTCTTTACGTTTGGATCTTTGAGGATTCCCGATTATTATTGTTCT
Organism: Orobanche coerulescens; assembly: GCA_033398695.1. Classification (NCBI taxonomy): domain Eukaryota; kingdom Viridiplantae; phylum Streptophyta; class Magnoliopsida; order Lamiales; family Orobanchaceae; genus Orobanche; species Orobanche coerulescens. The sequence goes on from CM065809.1 coordinate 93,250,244, forward strand.
TGGAACTTGTATTGTATGGCTCGTATTTTTGCACTTGTACTTGCACTAGCAAAACGGTGGAGTTTGCTAACCCCAGTATTCGGGGTGGATGTCTATTTTTGCATTCAGGTTTTGGAGCATAGCACAGGGTCGGCACGAAGGATGATGAATGATGAACGATACTAATCACACGAGGATCCGTTGCTGTCGTATTGGTCTAGTTGTATTTTCTTTTCCGCTGCAGTATTTGTTTCCCGTTGTACGGGTGTGGTTGTATTTTGACCCCTGCGTGGGCATGAGTTGTATTTGAGCTGTATGTATTTGATGTAAGACCAAATCGGTCTACTGAGTCATTTTAGCCTTAAAGGCGAGGTTTAGATGTTTGATTTTAGTTATCAGCCTGGTAGATCCTCGAGGAGAGGGTCTACGGCGTGTAATATCCCTGAGCGGATTTGGGGGTGTTACATGTCTCAACTCTAGAAAATACTCGACACAAATATTTTCAAAACACACATTTTGCAAACTCAGTTCAACTCGAGAACACAACACATCTCTATCCGAAGGAACATGTTAACACTGTTCGGAAAAGTTTACAACAATCCCAGTACTACACTGGTAAATCGCATAACGTACAAGCCCGAGTGAATAACAAAAACTCAGAGCTCAAACACTTGTCAACCGACAACTCGAATGACACGACAAAAGCACGACCCAACTTGACCCGACTGCCTAGGTTTCCTCAACCTAAGCTCCGATACCATATTCTGTAATACCCCCAGATTTAACCGGAAATATTACAGCGCCGTGGGCCCCGAGATGGAACCCACAAGGCTAAAAGAAATTTCGCAAACATTTACAATCGCCCAAGAGGCTAAAGACGATACTATCTTTAAATAAAACTTTTGAAGACTATATAAAATCTGTTTATCAAAACCGTCGTACAAATCTCGTTTGAAAGGACAAGGCCTGACATGCCAGAACTCAGCAGTTTAAAAACATACATTGAGCTATCGCTTACACGCACTGACAGAATAGTTTAGAAAACGGTTGCCAAAGTAACCTAAGTTACCAGATCCCAAAAGGCCATTTAAAATACTCACGTAGCGGGAAAGGACAACAATTAAAAATACTCTAGCAGCGGAATACAATAACTGATCAAGAAATTCAAACCAAGAACATGCTCTAGCCAGTATCCTACGGGAAGCTCATCTCTCCACGACCGCTACAAGCTCGATACCTCAAGAACCTACAAAGAAAGCCCACGACGGGGTCAGCCATAATATCCAACAATGATATCCGTCACATCACATTAATAATTACATACCAATGAGAACACAACATAAGAATACAATCAATGTAATCTTATCGTCATAACTTTACCAAAATTCACATCTCGCACAGTATCCAAGGTTCTCAAAACATCATCATAACTCACTGTTACGAAATCTACTAACTCTGTCCAACCCAAGTCCGTCGGGTAACATCCACACATCTCGACACGGAAACCAATTGCCCATCAAAGACAAATACCAAGGGAAATACGGAACATACCTCGAGATGCACAATACCACGACAATCATGTCAGTCTAATCCGAGATCAGATCAATGCAACATACGGGCACGGTCCTAACACAAGACCTACAAATGCATACTCATATGACAACGTCAATATGCTCAAAACAATATCAACAGTGTATACTCAATGGAAATCCCATGATCCAGCGCCCTCAGCATAGATCCCCTGATGATCTTACTAGATCAACACGAGTTGGATAACCAACAATATACATATGCACAAGAACACATATAAAACTAACGATGCTAATCCACATGATTCCATCAACACAATACTGGGTAATCCAACTATCCAGCGCCCCCAGCATAGATCCCCATGATGATCCTGTCGGACCAACGCATGGTGGAAAACCTGTCCAGCGATCCAGCGCCCTCAGCATAGATCCCCTTGATGATCCCGTAGAACCAACGCATGGTAGACATCCGATCCAGCGCCCTCAGCATAGATCCTCGTGATCCCATCGGATCATTTACAACATAAACAATACAATATGCATACACATATGCAACTCAATATGTTCATCAACATGAACAACACAACATGAACGACAATATGACAAATCAACTAGGACAACCTCATGTTCAACAACATGATTGACAAAATGTATGATAAAAAATCATTAACACTAAACCGAATCAATTTAGGATACTTTCCCCGAGTCCTTCGGGAGCAATCTCGATCAAATGATCACCGACGATTATCCGAAATGCTCGGCGATCCAAACGTACCATGGACTGTAGATACTCATATCCTCGTCTTTATCGTAATGTATCCTCGATACCCAAATGCCAATAATCGAAATAAATCATATACCTTATGATTTAACTCCCAAGATCGGAAAACAACATAAAATCAAAATCTCCAGGGTTCACAATAATAATCATTGTTATATGCATCATAAACTAAATGAAACTGAAACCATTCATTAAATATTATAAACTGAGCAAGTAATAACTTGCCTTGATACCAACACGGCGATGATGAAGCCGTTACTAATTCCTTTGCCGTCATCTACAAGTCCCTCGGCCCTGATCAATGCAATCTACGAACATTCTCGAATACGACCGCAAAGCATGGTTCTAATCACCGATCACTTACCACAACCTATGGCAATAATCAATAAGCAATAATCCGATAATAATCAATAACCGACATAACCAATCCACAAAACCAATGGTTTTACGACATCTCGGTTAAACATAAGCCTGAACAATCCAACTCAAACCAGTACGAATTCACAACCATAACACGAAAATACTGCACTGTCTGCCTACTTAGCGCACGTTAAATGCATAACGTAGCGTGTGCTAAGTAGCTCCGTTAGCGTGCGCTAGCCTATAAGCTTAGCGTGCGCTAGTGCTGTACAGATGCATGATTTTCAGATTCCGATCAACATAGGGCGGTTATCAAGAACACTAAGTGGTTCGAAACCATGTTCATAGCTATCAAAACAACGAAGTCCGATATCCTTTAACATATAGGTAATCATCCAACTCTTAATCCAATTCATATATTCACATATCATCTTTTTCCTCAAATATCAACATCATATCATATTATTCAAGAGTTCTTCAAGAACATGAGATGTCCGAAATCACATTCAAAACTACATAGCCCGATGTATATATCATCATGAAGAAGATATCAACGACATCATCAATAATCAGACCAACCCGTTAACAAGGATCATGTCATACTTAATCGGTTAAACGAAACACAATTCTTAAAGTATGGAGAATCTTAATTAACATCCGAGAACTCTTATCAAAATCCCATTAAATCTCATATAACATCATCACAAGATAATCCAACTCGCTTCCTCACAATTAATCATCCTTAAAAACGAACCACTATCAAAGGAATACGAAATTACCTTGTATAGATGAACCAAGAAGAAGAACAATTGAACTCCTTTCCAAGAATTATGAATAACTTCAAGAACAAGGCTTCAATCCAGGCTCTCCATCTTAATCTTGTTAAAGATCATCATCTCTCAGTGTTTGGGAACCTCAAATACCTCTCAAGGCTCTCTCTATCGGCTCACATGAAGAAAAGGATGGAAATGACGAATAATGGCAACTGCACTTATATATAATGTATGTTATTAACGTACGCTAACATCTTCATTTAACGTATGTTACATGCTTAGCGTGCGCTAACTGTCTTTGTTAGCGTGCGCTATTGTAGTCCAGAGGCTACTGACTTACTGCATACGATGATTTACGTGCGCAATGCCCATACAATAGCATACGTAAATGCCTCTATCTAGCGTACGCAAGCCTTCAGCCATAGCGTGCGCTACTCATAGTTGACTTGCTACAGTCTGCACCTACCCCCTTGTCCCCACATGCCGAAAGTAACCTGACAAAGTCAAGATTCCTTTGGGCCGACCTGATTAGCGTGCGCTAATCAATATGCATTAGCGTGCGCTAATCCTTCATAAAAAACATCCATTGACCTTGTCGTAACATGCGCCGAAAGTTGACGGGTCCACACGTAGATTCCTTCTGATTTGGTATGTACTAGCGTACGCTAACCTACGCCCGTAGCGTGCGCTAATCCTACACGATAGCGTGCGCTAGTCATGTATATTAGCGTGCGCTAATAATGTTATCCTTAGCCATTATCAGCTATTGTTGTCCAACGTCTCAACATACACAATACGAACATACGACATACCAATTACACATACTCCTTCCAATAACATTCTCATACGATACACAATATCCTCAACTGTAATTGTCGACCAAGTACAGTAATTTTACCAACACAGAGGTCTCAGTCCTTCAATTGTTTTATCCATACTGTACAGATTCTACACTGTACAACATAACTCGGATAAAATAACATTAACAACAGTACTAGAAATTTCGGGTATTACACCTATCCCAATCGAACTCCGCGAATCTAGCCTGGCCCGGTCCCACACGCCGAAAGATAGATCTAATCCAATACCCTGGGTTACGTACATAACTAACACTGCTTAACGTACGTAATACTCTGACCGTAGCGTACGTAATGTTATACATATAGCATACGCTATGACTATTATACTTAGCCAAAAATTCCAAACTCACCAAGCAACGTATAAACGACGAAACGAAACCGACGACAAGTATAAATATTTCGATTCCGAAATATCCCAATATAATATACATTGTATCATTCAAATACAACACCACTTGTACAATTCCAAATGAATACGTACAACACAACAGTGAAACGAAAAAAAAAACTTACCCCTGGATATTACAATACAAACCTTGGAAGATATGTTGAGGGCATGTGTGCTCGATTGGGGTAAGGATTGGGTTAAACATCTCGGGTTAGTTGAGTTTTCGTACAACAACATCTGGCACGCGAGGCATGGCACCATTTGAGGCCATGTATGAACGAAGATGCAAGTTGCCGTTATGCTGGGATGATGCTTATGACACCGTGGTTACCGAGTTAGATCTGATTCAGGAATCCATTAAGAAGATCCCTGTTGTTCGAAAACATATGTTAGCAGAAATCATATGCCGAGAACCGGCAGCGACCATTGGAATTTAAGGTCGGGAATCATGTTTGGGTCAAATTATCGCCTATGCGAGGTATCCGGCGTTTCGGCCAGAAGGGCAAGTTAAGCCCAAGGTTCATAGGCCCGTTCGAGATATTAGACCGAGTTGGAAAACTTGCGTATCGATTAGCCCTGCCACCGCATTTGGATGGAGTGCATAATGTCTTTCACGTATCCCAATTAAGAAAGTATGTCTACGATTAGAGTCACAAACTCAATTTCGAAGAAGTAGAAATTTCTAATGGCGCTACCTTTAGAAAAGTGCCGATCGCTATCTTGGATCGGCATATGAAAACATTAAGAAATAAGGTCTACCTCTTGTGAAAGTTCAGTGGTCGCACAACGACATGGAGGAAGCAACTTGGGAGACCGAGTCAAGCATGAGGGAAAATCATCCTGAGTTATTTTCTTAGTTTCGGGATGAAACTATTTTAAGGGGGATGGTATGTAATACCACGAGTATTACATGCTTTAATTACCATGTACTTCATAAATTATAATGTAATCTCTGCGATGTTGTCTTCTTACATTATGTTAATTAAAGTGCTATTGCGGTACAATTGTGTGATGTGAATGGAACAGAGGTGACGTACCTTGACGCCGTTGAATGATTATTGGTGTGAATTTGACGGTGGACAACGTCTTGTTCCCCGAGGAATTGTTGACGAGTAAAAAGGTAGTTACCCCGAGATGGTTAAAATGCGATATAATGACTAAGGGATTGAGTGACTAGTGTATGCTAGTTGACATGCATAGCATACATTAGATTCGAAACATTACATGCGTTAACATGACTAGGTTGCGTACGTAAGGCGAGAACTGGTCTTCCGACTAGAATCTTTCCTTTTGACACGAATTGGGTACTTTCGGTCGGCTAGAAGACAAACGCGTCAACTGCTTGTAATGTACGTTAATTGTCTAGCTTAACGTAGAATATTATAAGGTTGCTTACGTACGATTATGATACCCTACGTACGTTATATATGGGGACAGTCCAGGCAGTAGCCTTTGATCGACCATTACGAACGTTAACTAGAAGACATTACGTACGTAATGCTCTTTACGTACATAAACCCTTGAGTGTTAGCATACGTAAAACACAATCGTGTGTTATAAATTAACACCTCCTCATTCATTTCCCTCGGCCAAAAACACTTGTGCAACCTTCTTCAAACCTTTCCCAGCCCCTTAGATGATTCTTAGCCTCCAAAACACTTGTATTGACATAAATGAGAGGATTACTCAAGCTCCAGAGAAGGTTATCTAGGTTGATCGATCCATTCTTCATTCCTTCTCGTTGTTCTTCGTTGGTTCGTCATTTTTCTTCATTGTTCTTTTTCTATTAAGGTAATTTTAGCAAATCCTTGAAGTTATTTTCGGTATTGTTGTTATGTCAATTGGATTACGGGTATTTGGGCAGTTTTGTTGCTTAACTTTCATAGACAATCAAACTGGATGAACTTGTAGTAATCAAAACTACCGTTGTAAGTATATTTCGTTCTCAGACCATTAAATCATGTATCTTGTTGTAATAATCATATGCGAAATTCACATTTCAAATCGACCTTGGAAACATCAACTTTAACGAATCAATTGTCGGAGAAATTGTGTTAGGGATCCAATCACCGTATGCTAAACTCGTTGAAACCCACCTTGCTAGTATCATTATCAAATGTTAATTCAACTAGATGGAATCAAGCTTGATAGTATTACCATCATTAAGAATCGATCTTTGAAATCATTGTGTAAAACGGTAACCCGTCTAATTGAGAGCTTGGAGTGGAGAATTGAATTAGTAGATAATGGAATTCAATTTTACTATAGTCGATTTTGACAACTGAGGAAATGTTGGGGATAATCTTGTTAAGCAAATTGTTAAAACAATCGACAATCAAAGAATTAAGCAATGTAATAATGTATATTGCTATTGAGCTTAGAATCATGATATTAGCTTTGCAAAATCGAATTAAATTAAGAATTCGGTCAGGAAAGGGAATGGGAAACTAGTTTTATTCGCCGTTATCCTTACAAAATGTTAATCAAGGAATATGTGATTAGGCTGAACTCGATCGGTCGTGGAAGTTCAAATTATCGTAAGGCACTTACCGTCGGAACTAAGGCAAGTGAAACCTTGCTCGGATTATGTTATTTTTATTTACAATATTCAGAAAGCATGAATGTGCCGTTGCGTGATGAATGCCAAACGATTGTCTTTCTCTTGTAACTATGTTATGAATGGGCCGATGTGTTGGGGGTAAAACCTGAATGGTACGCGTGTGGAAATGTGTTGAGGGATAAGATCTAAAATGGCACCCATGTTCTGGAGTATTTCCGTGTAGATGCTTCTGTGACCCTTGGTTGCGACCTTGGGGTTTATGTGCCAAAAGAGAAAGACAATGTTGGCTATACCGTGAATTATCATCTATATATTATGTGGCATGGTGTTATCAAATCGTGAATTTTGTTGTGAAATGCTGCTATTGATTATCATTATCTGATCTCAGTTTGTCTCGCACGATTCGTCGTGTCATGTAAATTTGTTGAATATGTGCAGGACATTCCCGAGGGTTCCGGTTAGGCTTGAACGATGTTGGAATAAAGTTCTGCTACCACATGTTTTAATTTAATTTACGAAAGCTCTGTTTATGTAATATCGTGTTTTGAATTATGTTTCCTTTCAAGGCATCCCATTTCATGTTATGTAAACGTGGACTCACCCATTTTATAATGCCTTATTTAAAATATCAATTTCCTAAAATAACCTTGTGGGTCCCACATGGGATTCATGGCACAGTAATGCCCCGGTAAATATGTTACAGAAAGACTAAATAAACAAACCGCCAACATGGCCTTGATCGTGCAAACTCACTGCTAACAAATTGAAACGAGTATGAACCAACAATATATCACAAAAACAAGGCAATATACATATGCACACAACATAAGGACACATGCGATATAGAGAACAACACTCGACGATAAATACCTAACAATATCGCAACAAACAACACAATGGAATTTAATTAGAATAATCATCAAAATGAAAATTGATTTGCACAAAAACAACAAAGAATCCGAGACAAACAGAAATAAAAATCATGGGTATTACATTCTACCCCACAAAAAATGATTAGTCTCCAAACTAAGAACGAAAAGCTTCAAATAACAAAGACACAAACAAATCTCAACTGTGAAGTATCTCCATGAGTCTATCTCGATACCAGCACTAAAGCCTGATTCCTTAATAACGATCCAGAAACTAAATTTCAATATTGAACTCGACACCCTTTGTGTCTATAATTATAACATGTTACCAGCACATCCAGTTAATTCACACGGAAATAGCCCAAAACATTATAGTTACAACATCCTCTCACATTACCAGCAGTAGGACACCGATTTCAAACACTTAGCTCCTCTAACCGAATGAAGATGTCCCACAAACGAATGATTCGAGAGTTGATTGGTACAAACCCTAATTTTGTGACTTTCTAATGAATCACTCTCGACATGGATATAGGCTCCATCGATGTAAAAGACATCTCATATGCTAACACACGATCTTGATATTGTCTAAACATATCATAACAAAAACCAGCCATATATGTGAATTTTTGGTTTCATCCACATATCCAAGTGATGGATCTTGTGTTCCTCATCTTTCACTTACTTCTGAACATAACTAAGTTGCCGGCTATAGTCAACAATAACCTGAGACATAGATAATTCTTGCAGTTGAGCCGATAAAAACTCTCGAACAACTCTCTGACCGGATCTAGATGGAACTCGGCTTCCATCAACTGCTTGAACTCATCCCATATGACGACACCATCCTTAGGCTTAACTATCGCACACTAGTTACCAACATCTCGATCAAGAGGATACTAAGCGTTAGGCACTTCCCTGTCCCCCGGACAACAGCCTCAAATATCTTTCCCAACTTGAATAACCAAGCATCCCATCCCAAAGCGTCATCTGAACCAACGAAATGAGGATGATGCATACGAATCACCTCCTGAAGCCACTTGTTGGTTAGGAGCTAAGTGTGTCATCTGATTCGCCACCTATTGGAGAATGATAGTAAAACCAGTATGTGTATCAGTCCTAGCTGAATGCCTCTGTCGGGCGATGGGTCAGTGATGCCCTGTACCTTAATTCCGCGTAGGTTTATACTTTTGTGAATTATCATGCAAATATCATCGAGGTAAATGAGTAAGAGCCAAGAGTTATAAAGATAAATAACAATAAGGTAGGCATTTGAGACTCAATAATGATCTTGGACCATTAGAGATACAAAAGAATGTCGAATGTGTGATGAACATATAATTTGTTCTTTATTTATTACTAATGCGCACAAGTGATGGCTTTGAAAAATCACCAAAAATGTTTGGACAACACAAAATTATGAAATTATACAAGAATGTAAAGGATTGAGTTAGCTTTCAAGAACTTCAAACATTAAGTTAGTCGGAGTCCAAATGAAAAAGTTACAGTAAAAATAGGACACATGTATCCTTATGTTGCGATGCACTTTACCAAAATGCCCTTACACCGACCTAAACTTGGTTCATCACATATTTAAGGAGCTTGAAGTTCCTTCTTGGTATTTTATCAACCCTTAGACCCAGCCTTCGATCCTCACATAAACATCATGATGATCTTGTTGTTGATGTGGTAAAGATCTTTTTATGATCGGGGAATCAAGATACCAAGTACATTTCGAATGAATCGGTTGTTTCCTTTCGATTGAGGTTTAAAAATCCAACCTTTTCTTGCTGATTTTTGTAGATTAACCTTGATTCTTGATATTAATCAATAGTGGTTGTGTTAAAGAATATTCTTGGGTTGTTTCTCGATTCTAGAGGGACAAAAACTTGATTAAACGTACGAATCATTCAATCAATCAATGCCCATGAAGAATAGAAGTCCTGAATGAGTTCTCCTTGATATTTTTGTAGTCTTGTTGATTAGAATCACTTGCTTTCCTTTTAATTATGTGTTCCTATAGGTTCTAAGTCGGCGGAGTCATGAATTGCCACTGCATGTTTGTTAGACACTTTATGTATTAGAAACTTGTAGTCCGTGGCTGAGGTGCTAAGTCACATCAATAAATTGTCGGGGATGTATTCATCAATTATCCTTGTGATATCATCGAACAAGATAAGTTTTACGATCATACACTGTTGTTGTAGATGCTGTAGAAAATGACAAATGATGCAAAACTGAGGCAAGAGTTGAACTCTCTCTCTGTAAGACGAAATTGCCCCGCACAGTACACACGGTTGAATGGCAAACGTCCCCAAGATACAACGGTTTTTCTACGAACTCGATACCTTGTACTAGGAATCGAATTCCGGGCGAACTACTGGATATTCGGGAATTGTAGTATGAACTTAGGCTAGTATGAGTGTATTATTATCTTGATTAATTATGTATGTATAATCATCATCTGCAGGGCTTATTTATAGCCTGTAAGTACCCTGTCCGAATCAGTGTGACTTTCTGGCTGGATAGACATCTTGTGGTCCGGTGGGAAGGGATGCATTGGTTCAGAAGAGCCAAACCATTGTGCTGGTTCAGATTGGACCGAATGTTCCAACCCATTGCACTGGTTAGGTCCTGAACCGCCGCATGTGACCCACACCCGCCAAGCCAAATCATCTATTTGACATGTCACTGCCACGTGTCATCTTAGTCACCCGCCATGTCACTCGAGCCACTATCTCAGCTGTCAAAACGAAAGGCTCCTCATAGCTGCAAAGTGCGCCTACGAAGCGCCCGTTGCGACAAGTGCGACGTGCACATGTTTGGACTCGGACTCGGACTCGGAAGGTGCTTTGCACCTTCCTCGTAGGATTGGGATTTTAGCCTTAAAAATTAATTAAAGCCAACTAGGGTGCACCATATGGAACACACTTGATTGCTCCTTTATGATGGAAAGTCCTTTATAAATAGCTCAACTTTTTCTTGCTTCTCCAATGTAGGATGGGATTCCACACCACCTTCCCAACTATTAAATGGCTTAACTTTGTGTATTAATTACTCATTCATTTCTTAACGAAATTGAACAAGTATATACACTAAATTAATCTACACAAAATGTAGATTCCAAATATACCATTTAATGTCATTAATTACCATAATTAATTATGGTATTAATTAAGCTATTTTTCCAACAATCCCCCACATTAATGATGATTAATGCAAATGCAATATGCACTAAGTCCCGACGACCTATTATTGCTTCAGGATAGGTGGTAGTTAGCCTTGAACCTTCCTTAGTGTAATGCTATCAGATTTACTCGTTGCTCGGTGAATATGATGTCTTGAACCGGTCAACTTTTATTTAAACCAAGATAATAACATACACACAATAATAGATCTAATATCTTTTGTTCTCACGTTGTGTCCATTTTGGCCTTGGACCATTTCTTGGGTTCATAAGTGTTAATAATTTTATGAAGCGACCTTACTTCTTCACTTATATAGGTGATCTCCTATAAAGAGTATCCTGCCATACTCCACCTATAAAAGGTTATAGGAATCATTAAAACCTTTAAAATCTTACCCTTCACCACAAACTACGGGCTTGCACCTGAACAGCTACGAGAATGGATTTTCAAGTGCTTAACTTGAACTTTCACAACTTAGTTGTCTCATTGAACCAGGTTCTTGGGATCTCCAATCATCCTGGTTGAGTTACCATTATGAAAATTCTCAATGTGTGGATTTCAATCCCATTCCCCTTGCTGCATTATATAATTGATCATGGTTAATACCTTTCGTAAACGGATCCGCTATATTGTCTTTTGACTTTACATAGTCAATACACATTATTCCTGTAGTGATCAATTGTCTAATGCTATTGTGTCTTCGACGAATATGTCGAGACTTACCATTATATATACTGTTCTTTGCCCTCCCTATGGCTGCCATGCTATCACAATGTATCATAACGGGAGGCAAAGGTTTTTCCCAACAGGGAATATCTTCTAAGAAGTTTCTTAACCATTCGGCTTCTTCGCCGGCTTTGTCTAAAGCAATAAACTCCAATTCCATTGTAGATCGGGATATTCATGTTTGCTTAGAAGATTTCCATGATATTTCTCCTCCACCAATGGTAAATACATAACCGCTTGTGGATTTAGAGTCTTTAGTATCGGATATCAAGTTGGCATCATAATATCCTTCCAAAATAGCTGGATATCTCGAATAGTGTATACCATGATTGACGGTGTGTTTTAAGTATCTCAACACTTTTGTCAATGCGGTCCAATGATCCTTTCCGGGATTACTCGTAAACTGACTCAGTTTACTAATAGAATATGCTATGTATGGCCTTGTACAATTTGCTAAGTACATTAGGCTTCTAATTATCCTAGCATATTTTGTTTGTGATATGGGTTCTCCTCGATTTTTGGCTAAGTGTAAACTTAAGTCAACAGGTGTCTTAGCCGGAGGTAGATCGTATGCCTTCAATTTCTTAAGCACATTCTCAACATAGTGAGATTGTGATAAGACTATTCCATCGGGTGTTCTGGAGATCTTGATTCCTAGAATCACATCGTCTAATCCCATATCCTTCATGACGAAGTTCTTCTTTAACATTTCCTTAGTGCCTATGATGATTTTATTATTGTTACCCATAATTAGGATATCATCAACGTATAGACACACAATGTCAAAATTGTCAGATGTACCTTTGATGTACACACATTTATCACATTCATTGCTTTTGAAACCATTTGACATCATTACATGGTCAAATTTCTCATGCCATTGTTTGGGTGCTTGCTTAAGTCCATATAAAGACTTAACAAGATTACAAACTTTGTTTTCTTGGCCGGGAATCACGAACCCTTCGGGTTGTTCCTTATAAATTTCATCTTCTAAATCTCCATTTAGAAAGGCCGTTTTTACATCCATTTGGTATATATCAAGATTGTACAATGCTGCTATTCCAAGTAGCTTTCTAATGGATGTAATCCGAGTAACTGGTGAGTATGTATCAAAGTAATCATACCCTTCCTTTTGTTTGTATCCTTTGGCTACCAAACGTGCCTTGTATTTGTCAATAGATTTATCACCTTTGTATTTCTTCTTGAGAATCCACTTGCAACCTAAAGGTTTATTTCCCGGAGGAAGATCAACAATATGCCAAGTGTGATTGTTCAAGATTGACTCGATTTCACTATTAATAGCTTCTTGCCATAGATCGTCATCGGAACCAGACAATGCTTCCTTGATTGTCTTCGATTCATCTTCTAAAGAGTAGACTACAAAATCCGGACCAAAGGTTTTTGCAGTTTTTATTCTTTTTCCTCGCCTTGGTTCCGGTGTTGGTCCATTAATATTTGGCGAGATTTCATCATAATTCCTTTTTTTTGAACTTATATCATTCTTTTCTTTCTTAGGGAATATAGTTTCAAAAAATATGGCATTTCTTGATTCTATAATCATTCCCTCATTTATATCGGGTACTTCCGATTTGTGTACCAAAAATCGGTACGCACTACTATTATTGCATATCATATGAAAATACAATCAACCGTTTTTTGTCCTATTTTTACTTGCTTGGGTTTCGGTACTTCAACTTTTGCTAAGCGCCCCCACACTTTTAAGTATTTATAGGACGGCTTCCTTCCTTTCCATAATTCACATGGAGTTTTATCTTGCTTCTTTTTGGGTAATTTATTCAAAATTTTATTGGCCGAAAGAATAGATTCTCCCCACATGTTAAGTGATAGGCCCGAGATTATCAACATAGCATTCATCATTTCCTTCAATGTTCTATTCTTTCATTCGGCAACACCATTCGATTAGGGTGCATAAGGTGCAATCATTTGGTGAATAATGCCATTTTCACGACAATATTCTTCAAAAGGTGCAACATATTCACCACCTCGATCACTTCGAATCATTTTGATTTTGGTGTTGAGTTGATTTTCAACTTCTGTTTTGTATGTTTTGAAAGCTTCGAATGCTTCGTCTTTGCTTCTCAAAAGATACACATAACCAAATCTTGTGCAATCATCTATAAAAGTTATAAAATAATTCTTTCCACCTCTTGTTTGCACAAGTTTTAAATCGCACAGATCGGTGTGAATCAATTCAAGTGGTTTTGTTGATCTTTCCACTAAATGAAAAGGAGATTTTGCCATTTTTGCTTCAACACAGATTTCACACCTTTTGTGTTGATCGAAAGTCATTTTTGGCAATAAATCTAAATTTACTAAACGACACAGTATATTTAGATTTGCATGTCCTAATCTATCATGCCATAAATTAGGAGACTCAACCAAATAAACAACTTTATCGTTTATTTCATTTCCACCACGTACATTGATAGCATTCAGTTTGAAAAGGCCGTTATCTATATAGCCTTTTCCGATAAAGTGACCATTTTTAGTTATTACAACTTTATCTGCTTCAAACACTAGCCTAAATCCGGATTTGCTCAATGCTGAGTCAGACACAAGATTCTTACGGATGTCTGGAACATGTAGCACATTCTTGAGCGTCAATTTCAATCCCGACATCATCTTGAGTATAACCTCTACAGTTCCGACAACATTTGAGGCAGCGGAGTTTCCCATGTACAACTTTCTTTTTTTGGTGACGGGCTCGTATGAGGAGAACATGGTTTTATCGGCATAAATATGTTTAGTAGCGCCGGTGTCCACCTACCATCCGACTGGGATTCCGACCATATTGATTTCATCTACAACTGCACACAGATCAAGACTGGACAAATCGACGGGCACATACTTATTTTCGATAACATTTGCTTGATCTCTCTTCTTGTCCTTCTTTGGTTTGCGGCAATTTTCGCCATATTCCCGAATTTACCGCAGTTGTAGCATTCTCCTTTGATCTTCTTTTGATTCTTCGAGTCTTGCTTCTTTCTGTTAAATTTTCGCTTTTTGTTGTTGCTTGACTCGATGAGATTTATTTTTGCCTCCATAGATGACTTGTTCATATTGACATCGGTCTTCCGATTGTTCTCTTCGATCCTCAGTCGAACAATAAGATCTTCAAGACCTATTTCCTTGCGTTTGTGCTTGAGGTAGTTTTTAAAGTCCTTCCACATCGGGGGCAACTTTTCGATTATGGTAGCAACTTGAAAGGATTCAGACAAGCTCATTCCTTCTGCCAAAATATCGTGCAGGATCAACTGTATTTCCTGCACTTGCTCGAGCACAGTTTTGGTGTCCACCATATTGAAGTCTAGAAAAGGGCCCACGATGAACTTCTTCAAACCAGCATCTTTTGTTTTATATTTTGTCTCCAACGTGTCCCACAACTCTTTGGACGTTTTGATTGTGGAATAAACACTGTAAAGTGTGTCATCCAGCCCATTCAAAATATAGTTCCGACATAAGAAGTCGATATGATGCCATGCATCCAATGTCGTGCGTTTCTGGGTGTTAGTTTCATCATCCCCCACAACAGGAGGAGATTCGGAAAGGAAGCGACGGAGGTTGAGAGTAGTAAGGTAGAACAGCATTTTTGATTGCCAACGTTTGAAATCAGTACCTGAGAACTTCTCCGGTTTTTCGGCATGGGCAAGAGCATGAACATTGTTGCTTGACGACGCCATCTTCTACAGAAAATTTCGTCTTACGATTGTTGTTGTAGATGCTGTGGAAAATGACAAATAATGCAAAACCGAGGCAAGAGTTGGACTCTCTCTCCGTAAGACGAAATTGCCCCGCACAGTACACACGGTTGAACGGCAAACGTCCCAAGATACAATGGTTTTTCTACGAACTCGACACCTTGTACTAGGAATTGAATTCCGGGCGAACTACTGGATATTCGGGACTTGTAGTATGAACTTAGGCTAGTTATCTTGATTAATTATGTATGTATAATCATCATCTGCAGGGCTTATTTATAGCCTGTAAGTACCCTGTCCGAATCAGTGTGACTTTCTGGCTGGATAGACACCTTGTGGTCCGGTGGGAAGGGCTGCATTAGTTCAGAAGAGCCAAACCATTGTGCTGGTTCAGATTGGGCCGAATGTTCCGAACCATTGCACTGGTTAGGTCCTGAACCGCCGCACGTGACCCACACCCGCCAAGCCAAATCATCTATTTGGCATGTCACTGCCACGTGTCATCTTAGTCACCCGCCATGTCACTCGAGCCATTATCTCAGCTGTCAAAACGAAAGGCTCCTCATAGCTGCAAAGTGCGCCTATGAAGCGCCCGTTGCGACAAGTGCGACGTGCACGTGCTTGAACTCGGACTTGGGAGGTGCTTTGCACCTTCCTCGTAGGATTCGGATTTTAGCCTTAAAAATTAATTAAAGTCAACTATGGTGCACCATAATGGAGCACACTTGATTGCTCCTTTATGATGGAAAATCCTTTATAAATAGCTCAACTTTTCCTTGTTTCTCCAATGTGGGATGGGATTCCACACCACATTCCCAACTATTAAATGACTTAACTTTGTGCATTAATTACTCATTCATTTCTTAACGAAATTGAACAAGTAAATACACTAAATTAATCTACACAAAATGTAGATTCCAAATATACTATTTAATGTCATTAATTACCATAATTAATTATGATATTAATTAAGCTATTTTTCCAACATACACAAACTATATGTCTAAGCATATAATGTGTAAAAAGAATGTGAAGGAACTTATACGTCGTAAGAAATGGTAAAACCCATATGGCATTGATGTTGTATGTATATATGTGTTTCTTCAGTATGGTAAATGCTTGATGTCTGCATATGTTGGGTGATATATGTTAAGCATGTTGGGCTTGTTACCGACTTTGATGATGGTGTTATACATCAACTTTACTTTTGTGCCAGGTTTTGTCGTGTTCTTGTGGGGTATGATGTCTAATATTTGGAACAAGTGGTATTATTTAGAGCTATAATTCTGATAATTGTACCATTGTGATGACTGTGCTTATATGATGTTGTTGTTCTGCATTGCATTCACTCTAGGCGGGTACTTTAAACCAAACTAAATCAAACCAAACATATTCAGTATATCCCACTCATAGCAGAATTTGGGGAGGGTAAGATGTACGCAGATCATGCCCCTACTTTTTACGGTAGGGAGGCTGTTTCCGTGAAAACCCCTAGCTTAGTGCACAACAAAGTATTGAGTGATAAAAAGATAGAAGCAAATAATGCGAAAAAGCTCAAAACCATACCTGAGCTCATGGCCTAATTCACATGAGACTTACCCAAGGGAACTTTGGCAACTGCACTCTCGAATAACGCTGCTCTAAAAGAAAAGAGGTTGACTCTGCACACAGCTCCCTACCCGGGTACTTTATGCAATTTAATTGAATGTGTTGCGTTGATTATATGATTGCCCGCGCTATGAATGAGATATAAACATTTAATCTGGTGCTACATAATCGATGCGGTCCGTAGACTACGCGACTCGGATCAGGCATGGTGATATCTAGCTGTTTCATGGTTGCGGGCAGCATCCTGTAGACTGTGTGGATGCAGTGACATGGAAATCACGGATGCCAATAATATATTCTTTAACTGTAAGGGACTGCGGGACATACAACATTCCGTAGATTGCGGGGATACGGAAATTAATTTTTTTTTTTTTTGAAAAAGGATACGGAAATTAATTATGTATTACATTTCATGGAAGCGATGTTTGTGGGTTGTAGTCATATAAGTTGAAGTGACATGTAAAAACCAAATGATTGTTTGTGAAACACAACTGGCTGTCGCGGACCCTCCAATAGCTTTAATATGAAAATATTTTCGATATGCATTTTTGGAAAAATTGAGATGTAAAATCCCAAACTCTTTAAAAAACAAAGCTCCCGAGATTTCATGTCATTTTTAAACTATTTTGATATTGTTTTATTTCGGAAATGACAAACCCCTTTTACTATTTTACAAAACTAAAAGTCTCTTGGGAATTCTTTCAAAGGAACCTTACAACGATTGATTTATGCATATAATCCCAATTCTTTATTGTTTA
This sequence comes from Orobanche coerulescens, assembly GCA_033398695.1. Taxonomy (NCBI): domain Eukaryota; kingdom Viridiplantae; phylum Streptophyta; class Magnoliopsida; order Lamiales; family Orobanchaceae; genus Orobanche; species Orobanche coerulescens. The sequence continues at coordinate 93,268,342 of CM065809.1, forward strand.
CGGTGATTGTAGTATGTCTTGGAATCATTATGTGACTGTAAGACTTGTAATGGGATTTATTGTGATAAGTATATTTTGAAGTCACTGATACGAAGTATGCTTTGTATGTTTGTATTATTTGCACTGGCTTTTTGTGTACCCCTTCGGAGATGGATACATTTTGTGTGGCCAGGTACATCAAAGCTGAGGAGCCGTCACAATATCGGCATGGAGACGGAGAGCCGTGGTGATACTAATCGTCCAATGGTCAATGAGTCCCCCCCACACTGTTGAGGAGTACTTTAATGATTGTGTTCGAAGAGCCCGTTTCGGGCGAAGTTAATGTGTTATATATTTCATTGATCATGGAGTCAGTTGTCGTGTCATGTAATCGACCTTCCGGTCGACATACGTATGTCTGATTAAATACTTGACCTTGACAGTCGATGTTTTGTTTTTATGTTATGCAGGTTTTCATCTTGTAACCTCTTACCTAAAGAGGGACCTATGCAAGTTGTTTCGTAATTAGCCTGGTAAATCCTTGCAGAAGTGTTTTTAGTGCTGTAATATGCCTCAGATGTCTCGGGAATGTTACAGAATGTGGTATCAGAGCTTAGATTCTGGAAACCTGGGTTGCCAGGTCAAATGGGTCGTACCTTGTTGTGTCAGTGGTGTTCGAAACTGATGGTTATGATTAGTGTCACTTTGCGGTTTACATTCTCGCCCGTTTTGTGGATGTAAGGCCCTGTTCTTTTAGACTTATTTTTTAGTTTTTGATTCGATTCAATTCGATTGATTCGATTCAGTCCATTCGATTCCTGGGCCAGTCCATTCGATTCACTTGATTCGATTCTTCTTCTTCTTCTTCTTCTTATTATTATTATTATTAATCTTAATTATTATTATTATTATTGTTATCATTACTACTAATATTACTATTATCGTTGTTGTTGTTGATTACTATTATTATTATTATTATTTACCATTATTATTATTAGTTACCCTTAATATATATTTGATTCGATTCGATTGATTCAGTCCATTCGATTTAGTTGATTCGATTCGAATCCATTCGATTGATTCAATTGATTCATTCAAATTCATTCGATCAGGAAAAACGAGTCTACGTCTCCTCATTTTGTTGATATTGATTTTTTTGTTATATTGAACTGGTACTTGATTATGAAAGTGAAACAGTCAGGGTACGAACAATATGTAAGTTTGATGAATCTATGCTTATCAAAGATGAATTTATATGTACCTTGTTTATAGTAAGTATCTATTTGACAATCATGTGAACAATGGTCCTTGACACGATGATTTTTTGTTGTACTTTGAGTGGTCAGTCATTCATTTGGATGTTGGTGACCGAGTATTATTTGTTCATATCTATAGGGATGGCAATAAAACCAGAACCCGACGGGGAAACCCGAAACCCGATCATAACGGGTCGGGCGGGGCAGGTATTATCGGGTTATGGGGCGGGGATCGGGTCGTTAACGGAGATTTTTTCGGGGTTCGGGGTAGTGACTGGGGTGTCCGCGCCCCGCCCCGCCCCGATTAATTATATATATATATATATATGTATAATTATATATAATTATGTTAGGGCTTCATTTCTAACTTCTGACTTCTTCCCTTCCCTATTTAAAATTCTCACAGCCGTCCTCACAGCCGACACTACAGTTCAGTTCATCATTTACCTATTTGAAATCCTCACAGGATCACAGCCGTCCTCGCAGCCGACATCTTCACAGCCGGCAAGTCGACGACCAATCATCGCCCGTCGTTTCTTCCTTACATCCACCGACCGCCGCCGGCGCCTGACCACCACCGCAGCCGACGAGTTGACGACCATCGCCCGTCGTTTCTTCCTTAGATCCATCGACCATCACCCGTAAGTTTCATACTTATAAGATCAAGTGGATTGTAAATTCGTAATCTCCACCACAGAGAAATTAACTACTTTCTTGAATCTGCGATTTGAGATATAGAGTTTCTTGATCGATCTATTTCCAAAATAAACGAAGAAAAAAAAATGGAGGCACAGTATATACGTAGATACCATGGGCACCGGCTCAATGAAAACCAGTGTTCTTCTTGTGTTGTGAAGCTCATCAAAGCCCCTGTTGATATTGTAATTTCCTCTTTCAACACGTATTAGTGTGTGTTTCTTTACTCCCCCCCCCTCAAGTAATGTTTTTTGGTGTTGTTTGTTCATCTTGTAATTATGGGCATGTTTTAATAACAGAGGAGACAGGAGAAAACTAAAGATTCGGGTTTCGATTAACTCATGGTTGATTGTCGAATGTTTGTTTATTATCTTTGAATTGATGAATTTCTTTTATGACATAACATAATTTGTTCCGACTTTTCTTCTAAAAAACAAAAAAAGTTTCATACTTATAAACTTCAAAAACCAATTATGGATTTGTTAATGTGAATTAAGAAACATATTTTTTTTTTGACCAGAATTCAAGAACATGTATTTTATAATTTTTTAGAGCTTGTTATATAACCTGTTATTAGTTTGATCACTTTTTGTATGTTTTTAGTGTTGTAGGTGATATGGATGCGCAAGATAACGATTCCAATACAAACACTGCCACTCCTCTCGGAAGTAGTGAAGGACTAAAAGATTCTAATCAACAACTAACTACTAATTCCGCTGCTCAAGAACAAACTAATGCCGATGACACTTGCGATGAAGTTGAGGGCAATGAGAAGGTTATAGGGGCAGGTACGAAAAGGAAAACACGTTCTGTGGCATGGAACCATTTAAAAAAATAAAAGTTAATGGTGAGGATAAGGCAGAGTGCAACTACTGTTACCGAAAGTTAGGAGGAAATAGCAAAAATGGTACAAAGCACTTACTTGATCATTTTGACCGTTGTCCAAGGCGACCAGTTAAAGATATACGTCAACATATCTTGGTGCGGGAGAAAAAGAAAGCAGATGGTAGTTCATGTAACACCTCCAAAACCGTATAGAATATTACACGCCGTAGACCCTTTTCACAAGGATCTACCAGGCTAAACATCCATAAACAACCAAATGCTTGCCCGGCCAGGGTCAAACAATATAATAATATAGACCGTTAAGGTCACTTACACATAAACACATAGACCGATGAAGTCACACAACTCTATCAACAGAACTGACTAACAACATTACCCACACAGGGGTCAAAACACAATACAGTGGAAGACTGAATCAACTCTAACAATACAACCAAATTCTACAAACTCTCGACTCTTGATTAGTATCGCAACTCATCATCCACTTGTGCCAATCCTGTGACTGCTCCCCTGAACCTGCATGTACCTGGACGCAAAACAGACATCCACCCCCCGATTACTCGGGGGTTAGTAAAACTCCACTGTTTTACTAGTGCAAATATAATACGATGCGAAATGCAACAAGTAAATAGCAACTACAATTTTAATATGGAAATCTATTATCAAAATGTTCCCGAAAGTTTTAGAATTTCGAACTCAAGCAAGAGATATTTGAAAAGGAACACATAATCTCGGGGATTTTTAAAGCAGAAATTCTTTTGGACCTCGAGTCCCAATTTACAAAACCTTTTCGAAAACATTAGGGCCTTGGCCCGATTCTCGATTCAAAACACACTAGATAAGATATCATTATGAGTCCGAGTCCCATATTTAAAAGGTTACCCAAACAAGCACTATAACACGATCATTGTTCGTACACATCATGTACCGAACTCCGGAGGCCTGACGGACCTTACCCGAACCGCACACACTGTTCATACACATCATGTACCGAACTCCGGAGGCCTCGACGGACCCTACCCGACCACAAACATCGTTCGTACACATCATGTACCGAACTTCAGAGGCCTTGTCAGACCCTACCTGGATCACACACCTTGTCCGTACACATCATGTACCGAACTCCAGAGTCCTCGTCAGACCCTACCTAGATCACACACCTTGTTCCTACACATCATGTACCGAACTCCAGAGGCCTCGTCAGACCCTACCTGGAACACACACACACATATCGACACGACACAACTCATAATCATCAAATGTCAAGGCATTCCACATTACACCGAAATGTACAATCAAATATGTAAATCAAGACAACACACACATCATAATCATCACAACAACTCAACAATGACCGACCATGCCCGGCACAAACTTAGATGATTTGCACATCCAACACGATTCCAAAATGTTAACTAAGTGAAGGTATCATTGTTACCATCAATTGTTCGTAATAATCAATTCATACGGAGCATATACACGAAAGTAAACCAATGCATCGCAACCATAATACGACGTCCCTATTCACAAGACACAATTCGTATAGTAAAATTGTAATATCCGTAATTTTCCATTTTTAGCAGTTTTCATTTTTGTTGTATGTCTATTTCTATCGACTCGCTTGTAACCGTTTCGACATTTTGAATCTACTTTATTCTTGGAGTTTTTCCATTTGGACGAGTTTTGGTGATGTTTTCACGTAATTTCATTTTATGACATGTTTTGTCGTATGAACGTTCGATTCTTGTAAAACTCGTTCGTTCTCGTTGTTTCTTGGGTTGTACAAGTTCGTATGGTTGAGTTGGTCATGTTGAGACTTTCAGTTTGTAAATCCGAAGTCGTTTCGTGATTTTCGGGCACTTGGGCCATTTTCGTAATTTCCTATAAATTTAGGGAAATTCATCTCCTTGTCGTATATTGGATTCCTCGGTAGTTGGAAGTGTATTTACTGTCGAACACTCAGCTTCGTTGTTATGAATATCTCGTATTTACACTTTTGATTCTATCCTCGTGTTGTGGTTCGTCGTTGAATCGACTGTGCAGAGTTGTGTTCAGAACTGGGATCTGCTACGTGCATAACGTACGTTATGCATGATTCATAACGTACGTTATGACCTTTCCCAATTCAGTACAGGCAGTTGATTACGTACGTTAACCAGTATTGGGTTACGTACGTAACCATCATAACGTACGTTAACAGCTCATGTTAACGCGTAACGCGCTGTCAGCGTTTTTAAACCTGACTTAACCTCAGTCGTTTCTTTTCATTCTTCTTCAACCCTTCTCGCGACGTGAGTGTTCTTGAGCGCCTTTGGATTGATTTGTCCAGAGCAATCCGTGGATTTCCTCTAGAGATTGACTATTGTGTACCAAGTGAGATTAATCTACAACATTATCATCATCCATCCGTCGAATCCAAGGTATTTTCTCAGGAACCCTAACTTTGACGAATTTGGGGGATATTCGGGATTCTAGGGATTAGTTCCGAATTGTTCGACTATGTTATGATATTCCTTATCGATTGTTGTTTTTGGGTGATTCCAAATCCATTTTTCTTGGTTTTAATCCGTGAATTATCAATACCAGGAGATTTTGCGTAAGCCCTCGCCCGTATCGATTGATCGTTCATTGTCGTAGCATGTAATCGGGGTTATGGGAGTATTCCTTTCGGTTATTCATGTCCGTTGGGACTGAGTTATGCTAATTCTTCGTTTAGGAACTGCCGTTTTCCATTCGGATCGTCCGTAGTCGATTTTCGCTTCCGATTCTTCAAGAATGTCTCAAAGGCAAGTACTTTACATTTGTTTACATGTTCTAGTATTTGAATTGTGGCTATTCGTGGTTGTTGTAGATGGATAAGTTTATGTTCACCTAGGGACGGTCCGACGGGGCCTCTAGGGATACATATTGCCGTGTGTGTGCGTATCACGAACTGTGGTTAACCACCCAGGGATGTTCGACGGGGCTCTGCCGGGTACGGTGGCCGTGAGTCACGTACCAAGGTTAACTTTGAATTGTTTTGGTTGGATAAAATGTGTTTTGTGCTTGTGCATCGTAAATATTCCGGAATATAAAATGTTTTCTAAAATGACTTTTTGGCGCATATATTCATCTGATTAGAATGTAGTTCAAATGGATTGTACTTGCACTAGAAGTTGTCGCTAGCCCCTTAAATGGGGGAAATACTTTTTGTATTTCAGGTACCGATCGTGGAGACAAGCGAGCACTTGAGCCGTATGAGGATGATGGGCGGGCATGATACTGTCCAGAAGTTGATTATTGGTGTTCTGTCTGTCGGTTATTTTTGATATCTTGTCTTGGGGATTCTGTATTATAAAACTGGTTTAAGTACTCGAGTACTTCCTTTGAAAAATTGTTAATGTTGTGTTCCCATTTTGGGAAATGGATTGATGTTGGATTCTATTTTTCGGGTTGTAGTCTTTTATTTGAATTGTCATTTTATTGATGATTGTTTCTCATTGGCGAATGTCTTGTTGATACGTTAGCCTGGTGGATTCCACAGTGTGGGGTCCACGGCGCTGTAATATGCCCTGAATGTCTTGGGGGTGTTACAGAATATGGTATCAGAGCACCAGGTTTATGGATACCTAGGCGGTCGGTTATTTGGGTCTAGTTAAGTGTCGTTTTTGGGACAGTATCACTGCTATGCCATCATCTTAGTACGCCGGTGCTCATAAGTTTTTCCTAACTTGACTCATTTCACCGTTCTGTTCTATTCCTGTCTTAGTATCTTGTTGCATTTTGCGTTTGAATTGTACTTACCCATTACTTCTTCAGAATTCCTGCTGGTAGAGGACGCGGACGCGGACGCAGACGCGGTAGGGGACGTGGCGCAGCCGGTGGGGCGGCCTTGTCCGATCACTCGGGAACTGATTCAGCGATGCCTTCTTTGTCTAACAGTGTTCCCCCTAGCTCCGGAGGTCAGCAGGACCAGTCTGCTAGATCCGGTAATGCGCATGAGAATGTTGGAGTGGCTAACATTTTGCAGCAAGTAGCGAACGAGATGACGCTACTGACTCAGGCCGTTTTGGTCGGCCAGGCTAATGCTAACGCGGTTCCGCCTACTGGATTCGGCAATGATAAGTTACTTCAGGACGTGATTCGTATGCGTCCTCCGCAGTTTGATGGTGCTTCCGACGCCTCTGGTTGGGAGAATTGGCTATTCGAGATGGAAAAAGTATTTGAGGCTGCTAATTGTTCTGAGGAGAGGAAAGTACCCATTGCTCAGTACTTCCTCGCCAAGGAGGCAGCAACGTGGTGGCAAGCGGTGAAACCGCGTGACCGGGCAGCTACGTGGGCAGAGTTTCGGGATCTGATGGAAGACGAATTTTGCCCATGGCCAGTGAAAGAGGGTAGGAACCGAGCCTTCTTTGAGGCTAAACCCCAAGATGTCCCTATTTCTCAAGCTATCAAAGATTACAATCAACAGCTGCATTATGTGAGAAACCAAGTCCGAGATGAGCTTGATAAGATCCGCCACTTTGATATGCGGATGAAACCGAGGGTGCGCCACTACATATCTGGTCTGGGGTGCACGAGCTTGAAAGAGTATCAGAATAAAGCGTATGAGATGTCGTTTTCTGCGACAGAGACGGCAACTGAAGGAAAGAAGCAGAAGACCTCCGGTCAGTTTTCGGGAGGCAAGTCAGGAGGGTATCCGAAGGCTCAGTCTGGTTCGCGAGTCTTCGGGAGTCAGTCGCCATCAGTTGGGCGAGGAAACGGTTCTAGGTCTGCTCCTACCGGTTCCGTTCGTGGTCCTACATGCTTCAATTGTAGTCGTCCGGGCCACATGATGAGCGAGTGTGATAGGCCTCCGATCCAGTGTCTTGCGTGTGGTCAGATGGGTCATCGTGCTAAGTTTTGTACAGAGGCAGCTCGGGCTCCAGTTACTCAGATATCGGCCCCAGCTGCGGGAGAGCCGAGTGTTAATCAGGCAAGCAGTTCTTGACCCTTGTGAGTTTTGGTAGAGATCGAGGACGTGGACAGCCTTCTAGAGGGGGAGCTTCTAGTGCGGGGTCTGTTCCTCCCCGGGTTTATGAGATGAGACGAGCAGGATACCCAGACGCGACGGTGGCTACAGGTACCGTCCACATCCTTGATCATCCTGTTTCCGTATTATTCGATTCTGGTGCTACGCATTCTTTCATATCTATGGATTGTGTGCGTCGTCTGCATATTGATTGCTTGGTTGCGTGTGAACCATTTGTTGTTAAACTGCCTAGTGGGGATAGCATCGTGGGGGATCGTGAGGTTAGAGATTATCCAGTGAGTATTGCGGGGAGGGTTTGGCCTTCTAATCTGATTGCGGTAGATATTAGAGATGAGGATTTGATTCTGGGTGAGGATTGGCTGGACCGTCACGGGGCGATCATGAATTATAGAACGAGGACTGTTTCGATGTTAGCCTCCGACGGTACCGAGCATTCTTTCGTGGGGCGTAAGCGGAGCAGCCAGAGACTCTTGATCAGCGCGTTGAGGGCGGTGAGGCTTCTTCGGGGAGGTTGCACGGGCTATTGGTGTTATGCTTTGAGATCGGAAGAAGGGAGAGTCGAGCTCTCGTCTATTCCAGTAGTGTGTGAGTATCCTGATGTCTTTCCAGACGAGTTTCCGGGTTTGCCGCCGGACAGAGAAGTTGAGTTTACCGTCGATTTAGAGCCGGGTGCAGCACCGATCTCTAAGACGCCATACCGTATGGCGCCCGCTGAGATGCTGGAGCTGAAGAAACAGTTGGGAGAATTGCTAGACATGGGATATATCCGACCGAGTGCTTCGCCTTGGGTCGCACCGGTCCTATTCGTAAAGAAGAAGGATGGGTCACTTCGTTTGTGTATTGACTACCGAGAATTGAACAAAGTAACCATCAAAAACAAGTATCCGCTCCCGAGGATGGATGACTTGTTTGATCAGTTGCAAGGGGCAACCGTATTCTCGAAGATTGATTTGAGATCGGGGTATTATCAGCTCCGAGTGAAGGACACCGATGTTCCGAAGACGGCCTTTCGAATGAGATACGGTCACTACGAGTTTGTGGTTATGCCTTTTGGGCTAACCAATGCCCCAGCCGTGTTCATGCAGCTTATGAACAAAGTCTTTATCGAATACCTTGATAAGTGTGTAGTCGTTTTTATCGATGACATCCTGGTTTACTCGAGGAGTGAGGAGGAGCACACTCGTCATTTGCATATCGTGTTAGACATTTTGAGAACTCAGCATCTTTTTGCGAAGTTCTCAAAGTGTGAGTTTTGGTTACGGGAGGTCATGTTTCTCGGTCATGTGATCTCGGCCGAGGGTGTTCGTGTGGACCCACATAAGGTAGAGGCAGTGTTGGATTGGGCGCCGCCCAAGAACGTGAAGGAGGTCCGCAGTTTTTTGGATTAGCCGGGTATTACCGTAGATTCGTCGAGGGGTTCTCTAAGCTCGCTAGACCGCTGACTCAGTTGTTACAGAAGTCAGAGAAGTTTGTGTGGACCGATGAGAGGCAGAATAGTTTTGAGGAGTTGAAGAAGCGGTTGACGACCGCTCCTGTTTTGGCTTTACCGAGTGGTAATGAGGGTTTCTCAGTTTTTAGTGATGTTTCGGGCCAAGGGCTCGGATGTGTACTTATGCAGCACGGGAGGACGATCGCCTATGCTTCCCGTCAGTTGAAACCGTATGAATTGAATTACCCTACACACGATCTTGAGTTGGCCGCATTCATATTTGCGTTGAAGATCTGGCGTCATTACTTGTATGGCTCGTCGTGTCAGATTTTCACCGATCACAAGAGCCTGAAGTACATTTTTACGTAGAAGGAGCTTAATATGAGACAGAGGAGATGGTTGGAGTTGATTAAGGATTACGACCTCTAGATTCTATATCATCCGGGTAAGGCAAATGTGGTGGCAGATGCCTTGAGCCGGAAATCGGTAGCGCTTTGGGCGCTTGAGTTGCTTACGGCCCAGTCGGGACTTCAGCGAGAGTTTATGAGGTTGAGCATTGAGGTTGTACTACCAGAGACTTCCGGGCAGTTCCGTACTCTTGAGGTTTCTTCATCTCTGGTCGATGACATTAAATCGGGACAGTTGGAGGACCCGATGTGTATTCAGCTCTAAGAGAGTGTAGGAAAGGGGAAGGCCCCAGGATTCGTTATTCATGAGGATGGTGTGTTGAGATTCCGAGGTTGGTTGTGTGTTCCGAACGACTCGAAATTGAGACAGAGTATTATGCAAGAGGCTCATGCGTCACCTTACTCAGTCCATCCGGGCTTGAGTAAAATGTATAAAGATCTGAGGAAAATTTTTTGGTGGAACGACATGAAGAATGAGGTAGTTCAGTTTGTGGCTAAGTGTCTGACTTGTCAGCAAGTCAAGATTGAGCATCAGCGGCCAGCCGGGTTATTGAAACCACTTCCCGTCCCGGAGTGGAAGTGGGAGGATATCTCTATGGATTTTGTCACGGGTTTGCCGAGGACGAAGACTGGTATGAATATGGTGTGGGTGATTGTAGACCTACTGACTAAGTCGGCGCATTTTCTGGGCATCAAGGATACTTGGGTCCAGAAAAGTTGGCTCGTATTTTTATCGCGCAGATAGTGAGACTTCATGGTACACCGAGGACCATTATTTCAGACAGAGATAGCCGATTTGTATCGCATTTTTGGCAGGCGGTACATAAGGCATTGGGGACACAGTTACGTTTGAGCACTTCGTTCCATCCCCAGACCGATGGACAGTCCGAACGTACCATTCAGACGTTCGAGGATTTGTTGCGCGCGTGTGCATTAGACTGGAGTAGTGACTGGGAGGAACATCTGGCCTTGATTGAGTTTACTTATAATAATAGCTGACACGCGTCAATTAAGATGGCACCGTATGAGGCACTTTATGGCCGACGTTGCCGATCACCGATATGTTGGGATGAGCCGTCCGATTTGGTTGGCACCGAGCCGGACCTCGTGTTAGAGACGAGGGAGAAAGTTGAGTTGATTAGAAAGAGAATGTTGACTGCTCAGAGTCGACAAAAGTCTTATGCAGATGTTAGGCATCGACCTTTGGAGTTTGAGGTGGGAGATCATGTTCTGTTGAGAGTGTCTCCGTCGAAAGGAGTTTTCCGTTTTGGGAAGAAGGGGAAACTTAGCCCGAGGTATATAGGGCCTTTCGAGATATTGGAGAGAGTGGGCGAGTTAGCGTACCGTTTGGCTTTGCCTCCGTCGTTGAGTCATGTGCATAGCGTATTTCACATTTCCCAGTTGAGAAAGTACGTTCCGGACCCGTCCCGCATTATTGATTTTGGAGACGTGGAGATCAAGAAAGATGTTACGTTTGAGGAGAGGCCCGTCAGGATTTTGGAGCGTCGAGACAAGCAGTTAAGGCACAAAACCATTCCTTTGGTTAAGGTGCAATGGTCGAGGCACGGAGTAGAAGAAGCGACGTGGGAGTTAGAGGATGATATGCGTTCGAGGCATCCCAAACTTTTTGATTCTTAAGTTTTGGGACGAAACTTTATTTTAGAGGGGGAGAATGTAATATCCGTAATTTTCCATTTTTAGCAGTTTCCATTTTTGTTGTATGTTTATTTCTATCGACTCGCTTGTAACCATTTCGACATTTTGAATCTACTTTATTCTTGGAGTTTTTCCATTTGGACGAGTTTTGGTGATGTTTTCACGTAATTTCATTTTATGACATGTTTTGCCGTATGAACGTTCGATTCTTGTAAAACTCGTTCGTTCTCATTGTTTCTTGGGTTGTACAAGTTCGTATGGTTGAGTTGGTCATGTTGAGACTTTCGGTTTGTAAATCCGACGTCGTTTCGTGATTTTCGGGCACTTGGGCCATTTTTGTAATTTCCTATAAATTTAGGGAAATTCATCTCCTCGTCGTATCTTGGATTCCTCGGTAGTTGGAAGTGCATTTAATGTCGAACACTCAGCTTCGTTGTTATGAATATCTCGTATTTACACTTTTGATTCTATCCTCGTGTTGTGGTTCGTCGTTGAATCGACTGTGCAGAGTTGTGTTCAGAACTGGGATCTGCTACGTGCATAACGTACGTTATGCATGATTCATAATGTACGTTATGACCTTTCCCAATTCAGTACAGGCAGTTGATTACGTACGTTAACCAGTATTGGGTTACGTACGTAACCATCATAACGTACGTTAACAGTTCATGTTAACGTACGTAACGCGCTTTCAGCGTTTTTAAACCTGACTTAACCTCAGTCGTTTCTTTTCATTCTTCTTCAACCCTTCTCGCGACGTGAGTGTTCTTGAGCGCCTTTGGAGTGATTTGTCCAGAGCAATCCGTGGATTTCCTCTAGAGATTGACTATTGTGTACCAAGGGAGAGGGAGATTAATCTACAACATTATCATCATCCATCCGTCGAATCCAAGGTATTTTCTCAGGAACCCTAACTTTGACGAATTTGGGGGATATTCGGGATTCTAGGGATTAGTTCCGAATTGTTCGACTATGTTATGATATTCCTTATCTATTGTGGTTTTTGGGTGATTCCAAATCCATTTTTCTTGGTTTTAATCCGTGAATTATCAATACGGGGAGATTTTGCGTAAGCCCTCGCCCGTATCGATTGATCGTTCATCGTCGTAGCATGCAATCGGGGTTATGGGAGTATTCCTTTCGGTTATTTATGTCCGTTGGGACTGAGTTATGCTAATTCTTCGTTTAGGAACCGCTGTTTTCCATTCGGATCGTCCGTAGTCGATTTTCGCTTCCGATTCTTCAAGAATGTCTCAAAGGCAAGTACTTTACATTTGCTTACATGTTCTAGTATTTGAATTGTGGCTATTCGTGGTTGTTGTGGATGGATAAGTGTATGTTCACCTAGGGACGGTCCGACGGGGCCTCTAGGGATACGTATTGCCGTGTGTGTGCGTATCACGAACTGTGGTTAACCACCCAGGGATGTCCGACGGGGCTCTGCGGGGTACGGTGGTCGTGAGTCACGTACCAAGGTTAACTTTGAATTGTTTTGGTTGGAGAAAATGTGTTTTGTGCTTGTGCATCGTAAATATTCCGGAATATAAAATGTTTTCTAAAATGACTTTTTGACGCATATATTCATCTGATTAGAATGTAGTTCAAATGGATTGTACTTGCACTAGCAGTTGTCGCTAACCCCTTAAATGGGGGAAATACTTTTTGTATTTCAGGTACCGATCGTGGAGACAAGCGAGCACTTGAGCCGTATGAGGATGATGGGTGGGCATGATACTGTCCAGAAGTTGATTATTGGTGTTCTGTCTGTCGGTTATTTTTGATATCTTGTCTTGGGGATTCTGTATTATAAAACTGGTATAAGTACTCGAGTACTTCATTTGAAAATTTGTTAATGTTGTGTTCCCATTTTGGGAAATGGATTGATGTTGGATTCTATTTGTCGGGTTGTAGTCTTTTATTTGAATTGTCATTTTATTGATGATTGTTTGTCATTGGCGAATGTCTTGTTGATACGTTAGCCTGGTGGATTCCACAGTGTAATACCACCAGTATTACATGTTGTTTCACGTTGGGCGCTCACGTCCATCTATTCTATTTGAAAAATAAATGTACTCCATTGCGATAAAACATATTTTGTATAATATGGTTGTACTGTATTGTTCGCATCTGCTATTCGTGTATTATGATTGTGTGATGATTGACGAACCTTCAATGACATACCTTGATGTCGTTAGGTAATTATCGGTGCGAATATGACGGTGGCCAATGTCTTGTTCCCCGAGAGATTCCCTGATGATATGGAAAGGGAGTCGTGTCATAAGAAATTATGAGATAATAATTTAGTAAACAAAATGGTCCTTACGTACGTTATGCTCCAAGTCATTACGTACGCTATATCCGAGACATTACGTACGTTAAAAATCGGCACTTACGTACGTAAAATCGGTCTTCGGTCTTCGGACAGGAATCTTCATAGGGTAGTACGCATGCCAACCAACTTTCGGCGTGATTGCGACAGGCAGGTGAACGAAGTGTTACGTACGTTAACCTGTTTTTGTTACGCACGTAACGATATGTGTAAACTAGTCCAGTGAGTTCCTTACGTACGTTATTATTTTTTCATAACGTACGTAAAGTCCCTTACGTATGTAAGTCGTCAGGCATAACGTACGTAAGGGGAATCTGAGTTTATAAAAGAACACTTTGCCTTTCATTTCTTCCGTCCCAAAAAATCATTCTTCTCCCATATACACTGCTCTCCACCATCCTTGAACCAATTTTAACCTCCCAATTCAAGTGCTATCCTATTAGAGTGCGTTAATCAAGCTTCAGGGACGGTCTTGAAGGTGTTATCCTCTCGTTCTTCTTCGTCCACTGTCGTTCTTCATCATCGTTTGTCAATAAAGGTAAGTTTATCCAACCTTGAGCTCATTTCAGTGTTGTTTAGTAAGTTATAATAAATTTCGGATGCCTTGGGTAGCTTAGAACTCTCAGTAATAATCGGATCGGTATATAACTATCACAATTGTTAATCGATATCCATCAAAGCTAGAAGTTGGAATGAATAATAGTAGAACTCGTAATCGGATGGAAGAACTCATAATCAGATTGTTAATCACCAATCCCTCGGAATCATCTTTTAAGGATTTCATGTATAACCGTATTATCTTATTGAATAAAACCGTTAATAAATCCTTGACGAACTTACCAACAGATTTCTAGTCGAATAGATACCAAAACATGTTAAGATGATGGATTAATCCTTCTAGACTTACATATTAAGACAAACGATGAAATCTCGGTGGTGGATAGTCATAATTAACGTAGGAATGTTGTGTTAGAACACTATTGTTCAACGGAAGGATAACTTATAAAGAATGTTGCCGAACTTAAGAATTTAATGACATGCTTGTGGTTAAAAACAAAGAATTTCGATTCCGATATCATAAGCAACTAGATTAGGGTTCTAACGGGCGGGGGAAAGAACTGTCGTTGATCATCATTGTTACCATAAGATGTTAATCGAGAAACATGTAATAGGTCGGGCTTTCGGGTGTGATCGTTCAAGTCGTTGCTTTGTCAAGAAGTAACTCTCGTCGGATTTGAGGCAAGTGAATCTTGCTCAGACTTTACGTCTTATAATTTCAAAACATAGTAAGTGCTATTATTTGTGAAATGGTGCCCTTCCGATTATCTTGTCCAGAGTACTCCTGAGTAGATACTACCGTGACCCTTGGCCGCGGCCTTGGGAGTTTTCTTGTAGAACCGTGCTGCGGGGTAAAACCTGAATGGTACCCACATCCGTAGTATTCCTGTGTAGATACTTCCGTGATCCGTGGTTGCGACCTCGGGAGTTTATGTGCTGATAAAAGGGATAACATTGAATACTCGGTGATAACCTTGTTCCTTGAAATTATCAGATTTTATCTTTCAGTTTGTTGGATTGCTGACCTAGGCTACTGGCAAGATATGTCGTGCCAGGTAAATTTGTTGAATTTGTGCAGGACACCCCCGAAGGTTACGGCCAGGCATGAGCTGTGTTGGAAGAAGGCCTGTTAATTTCTTAAACCAATTTGAATATTCCACGTTGTGTAATAACCGTATGTACGGACACTGTTTTATTTTGTACTTGGGATGTACGAATACTCTCTTAATTACTTCCGCATACTACCAGTTGAATAAAATATTTTAGAAAATATTTTCGAAAAACTTGCCTTGTGGGTCCCTCATAGGATCTACGGCACTGTGGCGTCTCGGTTTATTTTGGGGTCGTTACAGAAAATGGTATCAGAGACAAACACTCACGTGGAAAGTTTTACCAAAACATTTTGAAAACGTTTTGCCTTCAAAAATCCAACACTTCCGGCGACCGTAACTCCTCGAGGGATGTCGAGGTAAAATACACGTAAATTTTTAAGAATCAAGTATGATGTTTGAATTCAATAAGAACTCAGAGGATGTTTGTGTTAAACTAACCTGTTAGATCGAACAAACATCACCAATGGCACGTCGTGGGGCTAGAAGAAATGTAAATGATGCACAGGGCTCCGCTATGAACCAGCAAGGAGACAGGAACACCGGTGAAACTAATCCAGCCAGAAATCAACCACCGCCTATTAATCAGAACGAACAGGAGGCAGAAAACCAGAACAACGGCGGAATTGATCCAGCCTTTGTTCAGACTCTCGCCCAGGCCATTTCTATGGGAATCGCTCAAGCCAACCGGGCAGAACAAGTACCAGTCATTAACATAGAAGAGAACACCGGGAAGGACCGTTGGCTGGGAGAAATGCTGAAGGCCAGACTGCCATTATTCGACGGGTCAGGGGACAAGCACGTGGAGGATTAGATCTCGTAGATGGAGACTGCCTTCGAGGTGATCGGCTGCCCAGGGAACCGAAAAGTACCACTCGGGATCAACGAGCTCCGTGACACCGCAGCCCGATGGTGGAGGACCTATAAGCTGGAGGACAGAATAGTCGGATGGCCCGAGTTTTCCAAACTATTGAGAGACGAGTACTGCCCCCGATCAGTTCAAACTGCACGAGCGCGGAGCTTCTTCAGCGCAGGGCCTCAGAATTTGCCAGTACCAGAAATCATTCGAGCGTACAGGACCGAACTAAGCTATGTCGCACAGATGGTTCCATCTGAAGACCAGCGAATTTGTCACCTTGCTCAACGGTTGCCGGAGGATGTTCAACGTTACGCGGCGGGGTTTCACTGCACCACTCTGAGGGCATATGAGGACGTGGTCACAACATATGCCGGTACGGTTGTCAGTTTGGATGCCGGGCATAATCAAAAGAAACAGAAGACAACCAATCAGTCCGGGAGCACCAGTAAAGTGAACTCGGGGATTGGGTTCCCCTCCAAATCATCAGCTTCGTCCCAACAGAGAGGAACATCCGATGGGTCTTCTCGCCGTAGCTATTTCAATTGTGGCATAGCAGGGCATACCATGAGTCAGTGTCGTAAGGCGTCGACAAAGTGTTTTTCATGCGGAAGGGGTGGGCACATGTCTCGATACTGCTCACGGATCAATCTGACACCAAATCTAGCTCCTCAGAGTCAGCAAGGCTCGGTACAGACATCCAGGGCATCCGCCATGTCCGACTATCGATCCCCACCTCACCAATCTCCTCTACACGGTGCCGGAAGAGGACGTGGTCGCGGGGGAGGCACTGCACCCTCCTCGGGGACACTGCCGTCCCGCATGTTCGAACTAAGGGCTACTGATGACTAGACTACACCTGCTGTCTCAGGTACACTCCTTATTAAATCTCAGCCTGTTCATGTACTGTTTGGTACTATAGCAACCCACTCGTTTATATCCGTGGAATGTGTTAACCGTTTACATCTTCCTTGTGTACCTTGTGAGTCCTTTACTGTTAAACTACCCGAGGGTAGCAGGGTGGGGGTAACTTGAAAGTTCGAAACTGTCCGATTCGTATCAATAATCTGGGCTGGACGGCCAATCTCATGGTCTTTCCACTCCAAAACGAAGATGTGATTTTGGGTATGGACTGGATGAAGATGCACAAAACGGTATTGGATACCTATCACCTGACAGTTTCCATTATGACCGATGATGGTGCCACTCACACAATCAGAGGCCGAGAACACTTCAGTACTAAAGGGTCCCTCAGTCTCCTTTCAGCAGTAGCATCTCATGATGATTGGGGAACTTATTATTGGTGTTATATTCTTCAGGAGGACACGTCACAACTGTCGGTTGCTAACATTCCTGCGGTGAACGAAATTCCGGACGTATTCCCCGATGAACTACCTGGACTGCCACCACGAAGGGAGGTCAATCTCTCCATTGAACTTGATCCAGGAACGACGCCTATCTCCAAGACACCATACAGGATGGCACCAGCCGAAATGAAGGAACTAAAGTTACAACTCGAAGAATTGCTAAGGAAGGGGCTCATTCGTCCAAGTACTTCGCCATGGGGTGCGCCAGTCCTTTTTGTGAAGAAAAAGGACAACTCTCTGTGCCTGTGTATCGATTACAGGGAACTAAATAAGGTCACTATTAAGAACCGTTATCCACTCCCGAGGATTGATGATTTACTGGACCAACTGCAAGGAGCGACTGTGTTTTCAAAGATCGACTTACGTTCGGGATATCACCAATTGAGAATTCGAGAAGAGGATATTCCTAAGACCGCATTTCGATCGAGATATGGACACTACGAGTACATGGTGGTGTCGTTTGGCTTGACTAATGCTCCAGCCATTTTTATGGAATTGATGAATAGGGTCCTGATAGAGTTTCTCGATAAGTGTGTGGTGGTTTTTAGTGACGACATTTTAATTTATTCCCAGAGCCGGTCGGAGCATAAGGAACACTTGAGGCAGGTGTTGAGCGTTTTAAGGCAACATCAACTGTATACTAAACTTTCTAAGTGCGAGTTCTGGATGCCAGAGGTAACCTTTTTGGGACATGTGATTTCAGCAGAAGGCGTTAAAGTAGACCCCCAGAAGATCGAGACAGTTATGAGTTGGGGACCACCGAAAAACGTCAAAGAAGTGAGGAGTTTCCTGGGGTTGGCAGGATATTATCGACGTTTTGTCGAGGCCTTCTCCTGTGTCGCTCAGCCATTAACAAGTCTGCTTAGGAAGAACACCAAGTTTGTCTGGACGACAGATTGTCAGGAGAGTTTCGACAAGCTAAAAAGAAAGCTTACTACCGCCCCAGTTTTAGTACTACCGCAGGGCACGGAGGGATTCGTAATATGCACCGACGCATCTAAACACGGTCTTGGATGTGTGTTCATGCAAAACGATAGAGTTATCGCTTACGCCTCTCGACAACGTAAACCCTATGAGGTGAACTACCCGACACATGACTTGGAACTAGCTGCAGTAGTCCACGCTCTTAAGATTTGGAGACACTACCTGTATGGGGTTACCTGTAAGATCTTTACGGACCACAAGAGTTTAAAGTATATTTTTACACAGAAAGAGATAAATATGAGACAGAGGATGGAGTTAATCAAGGATTACGATGTAGAGATTATATATCACCCTGGAAAGGCCAACGTCGTAGCAGACGCATTGAGTCGGAAAACTGCGCAGGAGGTGACACTATCTGGTTTGACAGTACAACTGGAATTGCAGCAAGATCTCAGTAGAAATGACATTGAAGTGTGGATACAACACCGCCAGGGGCAGTTGTGCTCGATTGATATTCGCTCATCTTTGCTGGACGAGATACGCCTAGCACAAATGGAGGATCCAGAAATTCGTGCGATCGGCGCAAAGTCCGAAGGGGGAATTATTTCAGACTACAGGATCCAAGAAGACTTAGTTAGATTCAGAAACAGGATTTGCATTCCACCCAATGACGAGCTTAAGCAAACTATACTCAAGGAAGCTCATTCTACTCCCTACTCGATACATCCCGGGGCGAGCAAAATGTACAAAGATCTGCGGAAGAGTTTCTGGTGGAAGGGTATGAAGTAAGAGGTAGCAAGGTTTGTCGCTCGATGTATGATATGTCAACAGGTGAAGATTGAACACCGTAGACCGGCCGGAATCATGCAGCCCTTACCCATTCCGGAATGGAAATGGGAGAGCATATCAATGGACTTTGTCACCAAGTTACCAGTGACGACGGGGGGAAAAGACACGATATGGGTTAGTGTAGACCGACTGACGAAGTCGGCACATTTCATTCCAATTCAGGAGGCCATCGGAATAGAACAGCTGGCCACCATCTTTGTTCGGGAAATCATGAGATTACATGGCGTTCCCTCGGGAATTATTTTGGATAGAGACACTAGATATGTGTCCCACTTCTGGAAGGCTGTCCACCAGGCCATGGGTACTCAAATGCATTTCAGCACTGCCTATCACCCTCGAACGGATGGACAAATAGAACGCACCATACAGACCCTGGAAGATATGTTGAGAGCATGTGTACTCGATTGGGCAAGGATTGGGCTAAACACCTCTGCTTAGCGGAATTTTCGTACAACAGTTGGCATGCAAGCATAGGCATGGCCCCCTTTGAGGCCTTGTATGGTAGGAGATGCAAGTCTCCCCTATCTTGGGACGATGCATCCGATATCGTCGCCAACGAGTTGGATCTAATCAAGGAATCTATCAAGAAGATATCCATTGTTCGAAAACACATGTTGGCAGCACAGAGCCGCCAAAAGTCTTATGCTATGGACCGGCAGCGACCGTTGGAATTTATGGTTGGGGATCATGTTTGGGTTAAAGTATCACCAATGCCACCATCGTTGGACGGAGTGCATAATGTCTTCCACGTCTCCCAGCTGAGGAAGTACGTGTACGACCCAAGCCACAAGATCAACTTCGAGGAAGTAGAGATTTCCAATGATGCTACCTTTAGGGAAGTTCCAACAGCGATTTTGGATCGACGCGTAAAGATATTAAGGAACAAGGACATACCCCTTGTTAAAGTTCCGTGGTCGCACCACGGCATGGAAGAAGCGACTTGGGAGACCGAGGCGAGCATGAGAGAGAATCATTACGAGTTATTTTCCTAGTTTCGGGACGAAACTATTTTAAGGGGGGTGGTATGTAATACCACTAGTATTGCATGCTGTTTCACGTTGGGCGCTCACGTCCATCTATTCTATTTGAAAAATAAATGTACTCCATTACGATAAAACATATTTTGTATAATATGGTTGTACTGTATTGTTCGCATCTGCTATTCGTGTATTATGATTGTGTGATGATTGACGAACCTTCAATGACATACCTTGATGTCGTTAGGTAATTATCGGTGCGAATATGACGGTGGCCAACGTTTTGTTCCCCGAGAGATTCCCTGACGATATGGAAAGGGAGTCGTGTCATAAGAAATTATGAGATAATAATTTAGTAAACAAAATGGTCCTTACATACGTTATGCTCCAAGTCATTACATACGATATATCCGAGACATTACGTACGTTAAAAATCGGCACTTACATACGTAACATCGGTCTTCGGTCTTCGGACAGGAACCTTCGTAGGGTAGTACGCATGCCGACCAACTTTCGGCGTGATTGCGACAGGCAGGTCAACGAAGTGTTACGTACGTTAACCTGTTTTTGTTACGCACGTAACGATATGTGTAAACTAGTCCAGTGAGTTCCTTACGTACGTTATTATTTTCTCATAACGTACGTAAAGTCCCTTACGTACGTAAGTCGTCAGGCATAACGTACGTAAGGGGAATCTGAGTTTATAAAAGAACACTTTGCCTTTCATTTCTTCCGTCCCAAAAAATCATTCTTCTCCCATATACACTGCTCTCCACCATCCTTGAACCAATTTTAACCTCCCAATTCAAGTGCTATCCTATTAGAGTGCGTTAATCAAGCTTCAGGGACGGTCTTGAAGGTGTTATCCTCTCGTTCTTCTTCGTCCACTGTCGTTCTTCATCATCGTTTGTCAATAAAGGTAAGTTTATCCAACCTTGAGCTCATTTCAGTGTTGTTTAGTAAGTTATAATAAATTTCGGATGCCTTGGGTAGCTTAGAACTCTCGGTAATAATCGGACCGGTATATAACTATCACAATTGTTAATCGATATCCATCAACGCTAGAAGTTGGAATGAATAATAGTAGAACTCGTAATCGGATGGAAGAACTCATAATCAGATTGTTAATCACCAATCTCTCGGAATCATCTTTTAAGGATTTCATGTATAACCGTATTATCTTATTGAATAAAACCGTTAATAAATCCTTGACGAACTTACCAACAAATTTCTAGTCGAATAGATACCAAAACATGTTAAAATGATGGATTAATCGTTCTAGACTTACATATTAAGACAAATGATGAAATCTCGGTGGTGGATAGTCATAATTAACGTAGGAATGTTGTGTTAGAACACTATTGTTCAACGGAAGGATAACTTATAAAGAATGTTGCCGAACCTAAGAATTTAATGACACACTTGTGGTTAAAAATAGAGAATTTCGATTCCGATATCATAAGCAACTAGATTAGGGTTCTAACGGGCGGGGGAAAGAATTGTCGTTGATCATCATTGTTACCATAAGATGTTAATCGAGAAACATGTAATAGGTCGGGCTTATGGGTGTGATCGTTCAAGCCGTTGCTTTGTCAAGAAGTAACTCTCGTCGGATTTGAGGCAAGTGAGTCTTGCTCAGACTTTACGTATTATAATTTCAAAACATAGTAAGTGCTATTATTTGTGAAATGGTGCCCTTCCGATTATCTTGTCCGGAGTACTCCTGAGTAGATACTACCGTGACCCTTGGCCGCGGCCTTGGGAGTTTTTTTGTAGAACCGTGTTGCGGGGTAAAACCTGAATGGTACCCACGTCCGGAGTATTCCTGTGTAGATACTTCCGTGACCCTTGGTTGCGACCTCGGGAGTTTATGTGCTGAGAAAAGGGATAACATTGAATACTCGGTGATAACCTTGTTCCTTGAAATTATCAGATTTTATCTTTGAGTTTGTTGGATTGTATGATCTAGGCTACTGGCACGATATGTCGTGCCAGGTAAATTTGTTGAATTTGTGCAGGACACCCCCGAAGGTTACGGCCAGGCATGAGCTGTGTTGGAAGAAGGCCTGTTAATTTCTTAAACCAATTTGAATATTCCACGTTGTGTAATAACCGTATGTACGGACACGGTTTTCTTTTGTACTTGGGATGTACGAATACTCTCTTAATTACTTCTGCATACTACCAGTTGAATAAAATATTTTAGAAAATATTTTTGAAAAACTTGCCTTGTGGGTCCCTCATGGGATCTACGGCACTGTGGCATCCCGGTTTATTTTGGGGTCATTACACACAGTGTGGGGTCCATGGCGCTGTAATATGCCCTGAATGTCTTGGGGGTGTTACAAAAATACTTGCCTTAATAACCGCTACCGAATACTCCGAAGAACACGATTCGACCAGGAAGCTCGGACCCCGAAGAAGACAACGAACGGAAGGGTTCCGATTCGGTTTCTTCGCAAGAAACTCGACCCTAACAACATATAATCAATAAATCATCGATCATATGAGGAAAAATAATCGTAGAATGCCCGAAAACCCCTCTATGACATTTTACCGGACACCTACAAGGCGTCGATCAAGAACTCGACCAAAACAACGAATCGATACGATCCAACCATGGATAACAAGGGAAATGATATAATACCTCTAAATAATCATCAATCCATCACAATCCTAAGTTAAATCGGATTAAACGGATGAAAACAACCAAAACACCCAAATTCCCCAAAACTAGATTTCTAGGAAATCTGACCTGATTCGGTAGATCGGAGGATGTTATAGGATGGATGATTGATGATATGAACTCCAAGACTTCATGGATTGATTTTTCAACAACATCTTTCCATGATTCCCACACCTCCAGCCGCGGAAGATAAGGAAGAGAATGAGAAAATGGGTGAAAAACACGTTGCCAGGCCTTATATAGTCGGACACTGCCGGACGCTTATGTACGTAACCGGCCAGGCCCTTACGTACGTAACCGGCCATGGCCGAAATCTCTGCCCAGAAATGCCGGCGTCGTTACGTAAGTAACCGGCCAAGGCTTACGTACGTAACCGGACTTACGTACGTAATTGCCGAGCACTACCGACCGTAACTCGGCCAGTGCCGGCCTGGGCCCAGACTGCCCGGCCATGACTCGACCGGGGCCAACTCCGACGGCCCGAACGACCCCGAAACCTGAACCTGAATAAGAATCGAAGATATGGTTACGAAGTACTCACAAAGACGAATTCGAGCACTAAGAGAACACACGATCCCGACCACCCGAAGGCTCAAAATTCGACAAGGGAAAGTAATTACCCCAAACTTTGGGAAATTACGAAAATGGTCCAAAACGTCCGAAAATCACGATACGTGATCGCATAACCAAACCGAAGTTCACAACACATCTAACAAAGTTAAACGGACTTACGGGAAACTCGAGACAGCAGTTTCCAACGAGATTCGCAAGGATCGAACTCAAGTGCGGAAAAGTCGCCAAAAAGCACGGAACTCAACAAAACGACACCGAAACGAACTCGGATGACAAAAAGTTCAGAATTAATCATTCTCGGAATGACGAAACGGTCATGAGCGAGTCGTCAAAACGGACTTTCGCCGAAACAAAAAGAAATTACCAGAAATCGAAATTACGGGTATTACATTCTACCCTCCTTAAAAGAAGTTTCGTCCCGAAACTTAAAACAAGCAGGGAGAAGCAATATCCCCACCAGGAAAACTCGACGGGATACACAAAACCGAAAACTCGCGCCCAACGGCGAAACGCTGCAAGAAACGCAAAGACACATACGGCGTGAAAACACGCTCCACGACGACCAACACAACGCCACCGATAGAGACATAATAAAACCAACAAGTGGCAAGCGTCATCAAACTAATAATACAACCAAGTCGATTATCCGAACAATTACAAAACACAAAGCACCCATTACAAGGAAACACGCACAATCAAGAAAACAGAAATAAACACACAGACAATCCACAAGGACAACCACAAACAATTCGGACTACGCCGAAGTCCTCAAAAACTACACTAGGCATTTCTGTGTCCTTTCGGAGCAGAGACGCAACCTCAATTCCCAAATCTCTCAACTACCGTCTCACAATGCAAGGCTCGGTGACCCACTTGGCCACACTCGAAACAGTTGACTAACGATGAACGACAATTCTTCGCAGTACGACATCAGGTAACAACAGTCACATAACCCCGATCGAACAAAAACGATCGAACAACAACGACCGAACAACAATGATCGAACAACAACGATCAAATAACAATGGTCGAACAAGAATGATCAAATAACAATGATCGAACAACAACGATCAAACAACAATGATCGAATGACAACAGTCGAACAATGACTCCGAAGTCCCCACTTCAACTCCAGACATTAAAAGAACTGGTAGAAAGTGAAAGACTTTACTTCCAAACAAGGTTCATAAGAATCGAACCGAACTCGGAAAGGTCACGATGATGAACAGGTTGATCTGAAACAAGGTCACAACCAGTTCGAACGATGACAACTGAGACATCAAACAAGTTCAAAAAGTATCGACGAACACGTGCAAGTCGATAGAATTTAGAAGGAGAAACTGCAGAAGTCAAATATAGTACGGGTATTACATCCGACCTCTTATAAAAGAAATGTCGTCCCCACAACTCACAACAACAGAAACAAGGACACAACACAAAAAGCATCCGACAGGAAAATCTCCCATGGGTCTCTCAGAGCCGATCCTGATATCTGTGCTGAAGCGCGAACTCCGAAAGTCTTAGTAGCCAATTCACAAAACTGAATTCGGTGTCCCTCGAGTCCGCACTTGAAACGCGTTACAGACGAGAAGGACAATTTACACGTGCATGCCCTGACAAATCACGGTTGAGACACCTCGGCTCGGCATACCGAAAATACAAATGCTAGATACAATGGGGCATAACGTCGCAAAACAATATAGCGGAGATGCCAACTCAGCACAACAAAGAATCATAACACATATCATATACAACGATTACCATCGTAAAGTAATACACACACAAACACTTACAATAACGACGGTATCGTTCGGCGACCTCAACTGCCCGAACGATAACCAGCACATAATTACAAATATTATGAAACAATCACACATGTACACAAACGTACAAACCCGAGCTTCAACAGCTCACACTCATGCGACAACACGCAAATCACCACGAGACGATAAACAGTAAACACCATTTCACACCTCTCACTGAGGGTTAGTACAACAAATGCGTGGCAACGCCTCAACGTTCATGCCACCAATTCGATCATACTCAGGAGCAAACATCATAACGACAACGCGAACATCATACATACATACCCAGCCCTCAAACGGGAATGGATAGGTTTTAAAAACGAAAACCTCATTTTGAAAATAATTTAGAAAAACACCGGTTGATCTTGAGTATCACCTTTCAAAAAAAGTACAAACGTGAAACATCGTTATCGAGACTTTAGAGAACCATTTCGCATTTGATAAAAATGAGGACACTTTATCTTAGTGAAAAACTTTCAGAATAACACAACCAACCTAACATCCCAACGTCAACATAGGATGATAAATAGCAGCACGATAAAACATCAAATCCAAGTCATCACACAAGTGCACGAACTAATACTGTAATTTAAGAACTTCATTCAAAAATAATTCACACACTCACATCAAAAGAGATGTTTGGATTTTACCAAATCAAACACAGTCAAAACCACACACGTATCGTAGGGATCAAACACTAGCAACAAAAATAAAATATTTCTGGGGTATTATTCAAATGATAAAATTTTAAAATTCTCAAGTTTGAAAAATTTGGTGAAATAAAATTTTTGAAAACACTTTTAATACCCCGATCGTCCAATCAAAACCATGTATCTCAACATTTAGAAAACACTGAAACATTCTACGGCGAGCACAACAACGCCACAAACTTATCACAACCACTTGCCCCAACACTTGGACATATGAAGTTCAAAATTCCGAAAACCAAAAATCGTTCTGCAAAATAAAATTTTTCCAAAATCCTTTAGTTCATAACCAAAACGACGGTAATATCTTACAATATCCGAAGTACTTCAAAACACATTTTTCAAATACCGTCTGATTGTGTCATTTGAAAATACACGACCCATTTGTCAAAGTTTAACAAATTTTAAAAATCCATATAAACCGTGGTTTGACCGCACCACCAAAATATTTTCCAAAAATCGATTTTTACAAAAATTCTCAAACTGTAAAGTCCTTCAGAAAACATTCTCAAACTTACCCATAGCGGACAAAAATTACAACATTCCAAAAACAGTCGAATTTAAAACCACATACTCAAATGCCAGGGTCCCCAATTCAATCAAACGCGTCTCGTGGTATCAAGTTTAAACACACAGCAAAATCATTCATCGGAGTTTCTCACAAACTCTACCGTAAAACCCATCAAGGTTCACAACTTTCACACCATACCAGCCCACATGGTGGTTCAAGGGCCAAACATCCATACATCCAGTTCTATACACATACGGCGTATCCAAGTATCGAATACAACTTCATTGCACAACACCGCGTAAATAAAATTATGCACTATAAATATCACACATAAATGAAATCATGAACACATATATTATGCATAAAAGAGGAGACTTACGTCCACATGCCGCACGGAGATGACGGTCGCCCACGATACTAATCTCATCCGACAACATATCCAACGCGTTGTGACTACGCACAACTCAACTTGTCACCTGATGACTCGATCGACAAGACAACACATTACTCGACAAATCACGACTTGACTCGACCCGACAGCCTAGGTTTCCGCAACCTAAGCTCTGATACCATAAATGTAACACCCCCAAAACCGTATGGGAATATTACACGCCGTAGACCCTTTCCACAAGGATCTACCAGGCTAAACATCCATAAACAACCAAATGCTTGCCCGGCCAGGGTCAAACAATATAATAATACAGACCGTTAAGGTCACTTACACATAAACACACATACCGATGAGGTCACACAACTCTATCAACAGAACTGACTAACAACATTACCCACACAGGGGTCGAAACACAATACAGTGGAAGACTGAATCAACTCTAACAATACAACCAAATTCTACCAACTCTCGACTCTTGATTAGTATCGCAACTTGTCATCCACTTGTGCCAATCCTGTGACTGCTCCCCTGAACCTGCATGTACCTGGACGCAAAACAGACATCCACCCCCCGATTACTAGAGGGTTAGTAAAACTCCACTGTTTTACTAGTGCAAGTATAATACGATACGAAATGCAACAAGTAAATAGCAACTACAATTTTAATAAGGAAATCTATTATCAAAATGTTCCCGAGAAGTTTTAGAATTTCGAACTCAAGCAAGAGATATTTGAAAAGGAACACATCATCTCGGGGATTTTTAAAGCAGAAATTCTTTTGGACATCGAGTCCCAATTTACAAAACCTTTTCGAAAACATTAGGGCCTTGGACCGATTCTCGATTCAAAACACACTAGATAAGATATCATTATGCGTCCGAGACCCATATTTAAAAGGTTACCCAAACAAGCAATATAACACGATCATTGTTCGTACACATCATGTACTGAACTCCGGAGGCCTCGACGGACCTTACCCGGACCGCACACACTGTTCGTGCACATCATGTACCGAACTCCGGAGGCCTCGACGGACCCTACCTGGCCACAAACATCGTTCGTACACATCATGTACCGAACTCCAGAGGCCTCGTCAGACCCTACCTGGATCACACACCTTGTCCGTACACATCATGTACCGAACTCCAGAGGCCTCGTCAGACCCTACCTAGATCACACACCTTGTTCGTACACATCATGTACCGAACTCCAGAGGCCTCGTCAGACCCTACCTGGAACACACAAACACATATCGACACGACACAACTCATAATCATCAAATGTCAAGCCATTCCACATTACACCGAAATGTACAATCAAATATGTAAACCAAGACAACACACACATCATAATCATCACAACAACTCAACAATGACCGACCACGCCCGGCACAAACTTAGATGATTTGCACATCCAACACGATTCCAAAATGTTAACTAAGTGAAGGTATCATCGTTACCATCAATTGTTCGTAATAATCAATTCATACGAAGCATATACACGAAAGTAAACCAATGCATCGCAACCATAATACGACGTCCCTATTCACAAGACACAATTCGTATAGTAAAATACTTGCCTTAATAACCGCTACCGAATACTCCGAAGAACACGATTCGACCAAGAAGCTCGGACACCGAAGAAGACAACCAACGGAAGGGTTCCGATTCGGTTTCTTCGCAAGAAACTCGACCCTAACAACATATAATCAATAAATCATCGATCATATGAGGAAAAATAATCGTAGAACGCCCGAAAACCCCTCTATGACATTTTACCGGACACCTACAAGGCGTCGATCAAGAACTCGACCAAAACAACGAATCGATACGATCCAACCATGGAATAACAAGGGAAATGATATAATACATCTAAATAATCATCAATCCATCACAATCCTAAGTTAAATCGTATTAAACGGATGAAAACAACCAAAACACCCAAATTCCCCAAAACTAGATTTCTAGGAAATCTGACCTGATTCGGTAGATCGGAGGATGTTATAGGATGGATGATTGATGATATGAACTCGAAGACTTCATGGATTGATTTTCCAACAACATCTTTCCATGATTCCCACACCTCCAGCCGCAGAAGATAAGGAAGAGACTGAGAATATGGGTGAAAAACACGCTGCCAGGCCTTATATAGCCGGACACTGCCGGACGCTTACGTACGTAACCAGCCGGGCCCTTACGTACGTAACCGGCCATGGCCGAAATCTCTGCCCAGAAATGCAGGAATCGTTACGTACGTAACCGGCCAAGGCTTACGTACGTAACCGGCCTTACGTAACTAACTGCCGAGCACTACCGGCCGTAACTCGGCGATCTTGGCACAGATCGCCGTAGTGACTCGGCCGAGGCCAACTCCGACGGCCCGAACGACCCCGAAACCCGAACCTGAATACGAATCGAAGATATGGTTACGAAGTACTCGCAAAGACGAATTCGAGCACTAAGAGAACACACGATTCCGACCACCCGAAGGCTCAAAATTCGACAAGGGAAAGTAATTACCCCAAACTTTGGGAAATTACGAAAATGGCCCAAAACGTCCGAAAATCACGATACGTGATCGCATAACCAAACCGAAGTTCACAACACGTCTAACAAAGTTAAACGGACTTACGGGAAACTCGAGACAGCAGTTTCCAACGAGATTCGCAAGGATCGAACTAAAGTGCAGAAAATTCGCCAAAAAGCACGGAACTCAACAAAACGACACCGAAACAAACTCGGATGACAAAAAGTGCAGAATTAATCATTCTCGGAATGACGAAACGGTCATGAGCGAGTCGTCAAAACGGACTTTCGGCGAAAAAAAAAGAAATTACCGGAAATCGAAATTACGGGTATTACATTCTACCCTCCTTAAAAGAGGTTTCGTCCCGAAACTTAAAAAAAGTAGGGAGAAGCAATATCCCCACCAGGAAAAATCGACGGGATACACAAAATCGAAACTCGCGCCCAACGGCGAAGCGCAAGCCTTGAGACACATACGGCGTGAAAACACGCTCCACGACGACCAACACAACGCCACCGATAGAGACATAATAAAACCAACAAGTGGCAATCGTCATCAAACTAATAATACAACCAAGTCGATTATCCGAACAATTACAAAACACAAAGCACCCATTACAAGGAAACACGCACAATCAAGAAAACAGAAATAAACACACAAACGATCCACAAGGACAACCACAAACAATTCGGACTACGCCGAAGTCCTCAAAAACTACACTAGGCATTTCTGTGTCCTTTCGGAGCAGAGACGCAACCTCAATCCCCAAATCTCTCAACTACCGTCACACAATGCACGGCTCGGTGACCCACTTGGCCACACTCGAAACAGTTGACTAACGGTGAACGACAATTCTTCGCAGTACGATATCAGGCAACAACAGTCAGACAACCCCGATCGAACAAAAACAATCGAACAACAACGACCGAACAACAATGATCGAACAACAACGATCAAATAACAATGATCGAACAAGAATGATCAAATAACAATGGTAGAACAACAACGATCAAACAACAATGATCGAATGACAACAGTCGAACAATGACTCTGAAGTCCCCACTTCAACTCCAGACATTAAAAGAACTGGTAGAAAGTGAAAGACTTTACTTCCAAACAAGGTTCACAAGAATCGAACCGAACTCGGAAAGGTCACGATGATAAACAGGTTGATCTGAAACAAGGTCAAAACCAGTTCGAACGATGACAACTGAGACATCAAACAAGTTCAAAAAGTATCGACGAACACGTGCAAGTCGATAGAATTTAGAAGGAGAAACTGCAGAAGTCAAATATAGTATGGGTATTACATCCGACCTCTTATAAAAGAAATGTCATCCCCGCAACTCACAACAACGGAAACAAGGACACAACACGAAAAGCATCCGACAGGAAAATCTCCCATGGGTCTCTCAGAGCCGATCCTGATATCTGTGCTGAAGCGCGAACTCTGAAAGTCTCAGTAGCCAATTCACAAAACTGAATTCGGTGTCCTTCAAGTCCGCACTTGAAACGCGTTACAGACGAGAAGGACAATTTACACGTGCATGCCCTGACACATCACGGTTGAGACACCTCGGCTCGGCATACCAAAAATACAAATGCTAGATACAATGGGGCATAACATCGCAAAACAATATAGCAGAGATGCCAACTCAGCACAACAAAGAATCATAACACATATCATATACAACGATTACCATCGTAAAGTAATACACACACAAACACTTACAACAACGACGGTATCGTTCGACGACCTCAACTGCCCGAACGATAACCAGCACATAATTACAAACATTATGAAACAATCACCCATGTACACAAACGTACAAACCCGAGCTTCAACAGCTCACACTCGTGCGACAACACGCAAATCACCACGAGGCGATAAACAGTAAACACCAGTTCATACCTCTCACAGAGGGTTAGTATAACAAATGTGTGGCAACGCCTCAACGTTCATGCCACCAATTCGATCATACTCGGGAGCAAACATCATAACGACAACGCGAACATCATACATATATACCCAGCCCTCAAACGGGAATGGATAGGTTTTAAAAACGAAAACCTCCTTTTGAAAATAATCTAGAAAAACACCGGTTGATCTTGAGTATCACCTTTCAAAAAAAGTACAAACGTGAAACATCGTTATCGAGACTTTGGAGAACCATTTCGCATTTGATAAAAATGAGGACACTTTCTCTTAGTGAAAAACTTTCAGAATAACACAACCAACCTAACATCCCAACGTCAACATAGGACGATAAATAGCAGCACGATGAAACATCAACTCCAAGTCATCACACAAGTGCACGAACTAACACTGTAATTTAAGAACTTCATTCAAAAATAATTCACACAGTCACATCAACAGAGATGTTTGGATTTTACCAAATTAAACACAGTCAAAACCACACACGTATCGTAGGGATCAAACACTAGCAACAAAAATAAAATATTTTCGGGATATTATTCAAATGATAAAATTTTAAAATTCTCAAGTTTGAAAAATTTGGTGAAATAAAATTTTTGAAAACACTTTTAATACCCCGATCGTCCAATCAAAACCATGTATCTCAACATTTAAAAAACACTGAAACATTCTCCGGCGAGCACAACACCACCACAAACTTATCACAACCACTTGCCCCAACACGTGGACATATGAAGTTCAAAATTCCGAAAACCAAAAATCGTTCTGCAAAATAAAAATTTTCCAAAATCCTTTAGTTCATAACCAAAACGACAGTAATATCTTACAATATCCAAAGTACTTCAAAACACATTTTTCAAATACCGTCTGATTGTGTCATTTGAAAATACACGACCCATTTGTCAAAGTTTAACAAATTTTAAAAATCCATATAAACCGTGGTTTGACCGCACCACCAAAATATTTTCCAAAAAATCGATTTTTACAAAAATTCTCAAACTGTAAAGTCCTTCAGAAAACATTCTCAAACTTACCCATAGCGGACAAAAATTACAACATTCCAAAAACAGTGGAATTTAAAACCACATACTCAAATGGCAACCAGGGTCCCCAATTCAATCAAATGTGTCTCGTGGTATCAAGTTTAAACACACAGCAAAATCATTCATCGGAGTTTCTCACAAACTCTACCGTAAAACCCATCAAGGTTCACAACTTTCACACCATACCAGCCCACATGGTGGTTCAAGGGCCAAACATCAATACATCCAGTTCTATACACATACGGCGTATCCAAGTATCGAATACAACTTCATTGCACAACACCGCGTAAATAAAATTATGCACTACAAATATCACACATAAATGAAATCATGAACACATATATTATGCATAAAAGAGGAGACTTACGTCCACAGGCCGCACGGAGATGACGGCCGCCCACGATACTAATATCATCCGACAACATATCCACCGCGTTGTGACTACGCACAACTCAACTTGTCACCTGACGACTCGAACGACAAGACAACACATTACTCGACAAATCACGACTTGATTCGACCCGACAGCCTAGGTTTCCGCAACCTAAGCACTGATACCATAAATGTAACACCCCCAAAACCATATGGGAATATTACACGCCGTAGACCCTTTCCACAAGGATCTACCAGGCTAAACATCCATAAACAACCAAATGCTTGCCCGGCCAGGGTCAAACATTATAATAATATAGACCGTTAAGGTCACTTACACATAAACACACAGACCGATGAGGTCACACAACTCTATCAACAGAACTGACTAACAACATTTCCCACACAGGGGTCGAGACACAATACAGTGGAAGACTGAATCAAATCTAACAGTACAACTAAATTCTACTAACTCTCGACTCTTGATTAGTGTCGCAACTCGTCATCCACTTGTGCCAATCCTGTGACTGCTACCCTGAACCTGCATGTACCTGGACGCAAAACAGACATCCACCCCCCGATTAGTCGGGGGTTAGTAAAACTCCACTGTTTTACTAGTGCAAGTATAATACGATAAGAAATGCAACAAGTAAATAGCAACTACAATTTTAATACGGAAATCTATTATCAAAATGTTCCCGAGAAGTTTTAGAATTTGGAACTGAAGCAAGAGATATTTGAAAAGGAACACATCATCTCGGGGATTTTTAAAGCAGAAATTCTTTTGGACATCGAGTCCCAATTTACAAAACCTTTTCGAAAACGTTAGGGCCTTGGACCGATTCTCGATTCAAAACACACTAGATAAGATATCATTATGAGTTCGAGACCCATATTTAAAAGGTTACCCAAACAAGCACTATAACACGATCATTATTCGTATACATCATGTACCGAACTCCGGAGGCCTCGACGGACCTTACCCGGACTGCACACACTGTTCGTACACATCATGTACCGAACTCTGGAGGCCTCGATGGACCCTAGGTGTAACACCCCCGATATATTCAGGAATATTACAGCGCCGTAAATCCTTTACATAAGGATTTACAAGGCTGAAGAATTGAACAGGCATTAAAAGGTACTAACGAATGGAAATAACGGAATTACGGTACAACAGTTCTGACCCAATACAGAAATAGTACAATTGTTTAACATAACTCAATAATACATCACCAAATTCAAATCATCACAAATGACTTCGTACTCGAGTACTTATTGAAATAACGAATAAACAACAGATAAATAAACCCGGCCGAAACATCACTCTGCACCCTCGTCGTCATGCAGCTCTAGTGGTTGTTTTCCTGCTCTCCTGGATCCTGAACATAAACAAAATGTTCACCCCCGAAGGGGTTAGCACAACGATGCTAGTACAAGTACCATAACATATTATACATTTCTCACGAAGAATAGTAATAACGTAAACGACAAAATACCAACGAGTCTTCTCCTACGAGAAACTCATAAACAACATACACAACTGATAATCACAACATGATATCATAACATACACATGGTAATTCCGTCGATCCAGCGTTCACTGCCTAGAACCCACGATGATCCCGTCAGACCAACCCGTGGTGGAAAAACCCATCCGATGATCCAGCGCACGCTAGCATAGATCCCCCGATGATCCCGTTGGACCAACACGAGGTGGACATACAACAACGACATACATGCACGACAATATGTATAACAACAATACATAAAACAATTAAAGTACTTGCCTCGATTTGAAGACAATAACAACAATTCCACGAAAATGAACACTCGAAGGTCGTCCTCCTCAACCAATCACGTAACGAGACCAAACCTTAACAAAAGAAATGATATAGGATTTATCTCACATCGTACGAATGTTTAACAATTCGATTTACGGTCAAAAGTTCATAAAACGCAATCTGTCGAGCGCTTAGCGCCGCGCTAAGTACTCTGTGTAGCGTGCGTTAAGTCTGCTCGATAGCGCACGCAAACAACAAAGCCTAGCGCACGCTAACTATGTGTGGTCAGTACTTCACTGATCAGTCGACTGACTTGTCTGTTGGCCTAGCGTACGTTACGTACCAAACGTAGCGTACGCTAACTCGTGCTCGATAGCGCACATTAATAATCAAAGCATAGCGTGCGCTATCTGTGCATGGCAGTTTACTGCTGAGCAGTAAACTGTTCTTGCCATGATCGAAACAATGAAATCTTCCGTGATACTTCATGTTAACTCCATGAATATCATGTATATACGATTCTGAATGATCTTACGGATAACAACAACTTCGGATTCAAGGATATGCATACCATATAAACTATATTCCATTTCGACTACAATTCTTCATATGACGATTCGAAAAGCTTAACGGTTGATATCAACACCTTATATCAATCAATATTATCATGCTGAAGTTGTTTAAACGTTCCATCTATACTAGATAAATCTTTCCATGATCAATCCTTTAGATTTATCCAACAATAATGATTGTTAAAGTCAAGTCCATGATTATTATGAAGTCATCTACTAGATTCGAATTACCAATGATAGAAGCTTCTCTTCACATATTCAATGTAATAAGATTCGAATCATGATGATTATAATCAAGGTATTTAAGGCTTAATCATCTCAATATTCCAAACATGATATACTTTGGATAATTCATCTATGAAAATCCATATCTTGTTAACATGATCATCCAAATCGTTAGATTCCAACTCTAAGTCATGAGATAGATTGAACATACCTTAATATGATGAAAATCACTTAACCGTAAGGTAGAATCCAACTCCGGTTGGTTGTATGCCACTCCAAGGTGCTATTCCTCTTCAATGATTACTCCCAAGTGATGACCAATGTATAAACACCAACAATATGTGTTCTAAGTATGTAGGAGAATATCTCAGCTCTCTAGCCTCTCAAGTATGCAGAAGGAACGAGTAAGATGTAAGCCAAAACGAGTTGTTGTCCCATTTATAATATTCTGCATTTTAACAAGTTAGCGCACGCTACTAAGCATTCCTTAGCGTGCGCTAATAATGGTTGACTTCAGAATTGTCCGGGTGCGCCCACGGGAATCTTATCTGGACCCATGTCCCGGCTGGCGCATGTGCTAGCTGTCCCGCTCAATAATTGAGTCCTTAGCGCACGTTACTCCTACCTGCATAGCGTGCGCTAATAATAGCCCGATAGCACGCGTTAAGATACATCCTTAGCGTGCGCTATCACGAGGTTGTTTGAGCAATTTTGCATGTTTCTATACTTATGTACAATGATATCAATGCACGAAATATCATACTCCAATAATCAAAACCACCAATCCGAATAATACATGGTTTGAATACAGATGAAATACACCGTAATAAATCCGGATATTACATACTCTCCTACTAAAAAGGAGTTTCGTCCCGAAACTCAAGATGAAAATAACTCGGGATATCTAGACTTCATATCAGCTTCCGTTTCCCAGGTGGCTTCTTCCATTCCGTGACGTGACCACTGAACTTTGACCAAAACGATTGGTTTGTTCCTCAGTTGCTTAACTCGACTCTCGAGTATCTTGGCTGGTCTTTCTTCAAACGTCCCATCCTGCGCGACTTCGATCTCGCCGAAATCAATGATATGACTGGGATCTGGTATATACCTCCGTAACTGGGATACGTGGAACACGTTATGAACATGGCACAATGACGGCGGCAATGCTAATCTGTATGCCAACTCCCCAACTCTCTCGAGGATCTCAAATGGTCCGATATATCTCGGACTCAGCTTTCCTTTCCTTCCGAAACGAAAGATTCCCCGAGTAGGAGAAACCTTCAAAAGTACATGGTCTCCAGTATTGAACTCCAATGGGCGACGGCGTACGTCCGCATAGGATTTCTGGCGACTCTGGGCGGTCAACAGCCTTTCACGGATCAAGGCTATCTTCTCTCGAGTCTGCACGATCAACTCTGGTTCTGTTCCGATCAAGTCTGACGAATCGTACCAGCATAGGGGCGACCTGCACCTCCTTCCGTATAATGCCTCAAACGGTGCCATCTTAATGGAACCATGCCAACTATTGTTGTAGGTAAATTCAATCAACGGTAGGTGAACTTCCCAATCGTTTGACCAATCTAAGGCACAGGCCCTCAGCATGTATTCCACCGTTTGTATAGTTCTCTCAGATTGTCCGTCAGTCTGCGGGTGATAAGCCGTACTGAAGTTCAATTCGGTCCCCAAGGCCTTATGAACTGCTTTCCAAAAGTGAGACACAAAACGGCCGTCTCGATCAGAAACAATGGTCTTTGGCGTACCATGCAATCGAACTATCTCCGAAATAAATACTCGTGCCAACCTCTCTGGTCCCCACGTATCCTTAATGCCTAGAAAATGAGCTGATTTGGTTAAACGATCAACTATCACCCAAATCATGTTCATTCTGTCCCGGTTTTGGCATATTAGTGATAAAGTCCATCGATATGTCCTCCCACTTCCATTCAGAATCGGGAGTGGCTTCAACATTTCGGCAGCCGTTGATGCTCGATCTTAACTCGTTGACAAGTCAAGCATTTCAAACATAGTCCGCTACATCTTTCTTCATGTTGCCCCACCGTAAATTCTGCTTCAAGTCCTTATACATCTTCTGGTGCCGGGTGGATAGAATAGAGGCGAATGTGAGCTTCCTTCATAATTATGCTTTGAGAACATCATCATCGGGAACGAAGAGTCGATTCTGAAATCTCAAGACTCCGTCATCATGAATTATGAATCCGGGGGCCTTTCCTTTGATCACTTCATCACGTAACCGAATCATCGGAGGATCATCTGCTGTCTAGATTTGATTCCTTCGGTTATGATGAAGTTATCTCCATCACGCACAGATTGTCCTTGGACTCTTTGTAACCATACTTCAATCCCTTCACGAATCATCTCTCGTTGAAGGCTAAGTTGGGATGTCGGCGTCTCCGGATCCGAATAGAGACAGGCTTGCGGCTAAGTGCATCGGCTACTACATTCGCTTTGCTGGATGATATAAAATCTCCAAGTCATAGTCCTTAATCAGTTCTAACCATCTTCTTTGCCGCATGTTCAACTCTTTACATTGAATATGTACTTGAGACTCTTATGATCCGTAAAGATCCGACGGTGAGTCCGTCAGATAATGCCTCCAGTTTTCAAAGCAAAACTACTGCCGCTAGTTCCTAATCATGTGTCGGGTAATTCACTTCAAAAGGTTTCAGTTGTCGCGACGCATAAGCGATCACCTTATCATTCTGCATCAACACGCACCCAAGTCCTTGGTTCGAAGCATCACTGTAAACTATGAATCCTCCAGTTCCCTGCGGAAGTGATAGAATCGGTGCCGTCGTCAATCTCTTCTTCAATTCATCAAAGCTAATATGACACAACTCATTCCACTCAAACTTTTGAGTTTTCTGCAGGAGTCGAGTAAGTGGGCGGGAGACTTTAGAAAACCCTTCCACGAATCGACGATAGTATCCAGCAAGTCCCAAGAAGCTTCGGACCTCTTTCACGTTCTTTAGAGGCTTCCAATCCAATATTGCTTCGATCTTCTGAGGATCTACTCGGACTCCTTTAGCTGACACCACATGGCTGATGAACATTACATCCTTTAGCCAGAATTCACACTTAGAAAGTTTGGCGTACAATTGTTCGTTTCTCAAAAGTTCTAATACAATCCGCAATTGCTGCGCATGTTCTTCCGGGCTCTTAGAATACACCAGAATGTCATCAATGAACACGACCATAAATTTGTCCAAAAATTCAATGAACACTCTGTTCATCAATTGCATAAATACAGCAGGTGCATTAGTGAGACCAAACGGCATCACTACAA
Source organism: Orobanche coerulescens (assembly GCA_033398695.1). NCBI lineage: Eukaryota > Viridiplantae > Streptophyta > Magnoliopsida > Lamiales > Orobanchaceae > Orobanche > Orobanche coerulescens. The sequence continues at coordinate 93,307,025 of CM065809.1, forward strand.
ACTCATAATGTCCGTAGCGAGTTCTGAACGCTGACTTCGGAACATCAGATTCCTTAATCCTCAGTTGATGATATCCTGATCTCAGATCGATTTTAGAAAATACCGTTGCCCCTTGCGGTGGTCAAACAAATCATCAATCCGTGGCAACGGATATTTGTTCTTAATCGTCATCTTGTTCGGCTCTCTATAGTCAATACACAGTCGGAGCGACCCATCCTTCTTTCGGACGAAAAGAATCGGCGCTCTCGAGGGTGAAACGCTTGGTGAATATAGCCCTTGTCCAAGAACTCCTCCAGTGCTTCTTGATTCGTACATCTCAGTAGGTGCCATACGATACGGCGCCTTGGAAATCGGTGTAGCTCCGGGTTCCAACTCAATGGTAAATTCCACATCCCTTCGTGGAGGTAGTCCAGGTAACTCGTCAGGAAATACATCTGGAAATTCGTTCACAACAGGAATGGATGAAAGTTCCACAATTTCGTCTTCTTTCTTCATTGCGTAACACCAGCAGTCTGCATACTGTTTCAACAATTTGACAGCCTTCATCGCCTTGATCAATTTTCCTGAGCTTCCCGGTTTCCATCCCTCAAACAGAATTTCGGAACCATCGTCAGCGATCAGCGAGATATTCCTCCTTCGGTAGTTCACAATTGCTCCATATCGATTAAGCCAATCATCTCCGAGTATCAGGTCGTCTCCTTGCATTTCTATCACGATCAGATTTGAGAGCCACTCTCTGCCTCCAAATGATACAGGGAAATTTCTAGTTTCTAAATTTCCGACAATCCTCTCTCCACTCGGTAAACCAACAACATAAGGTTCACAAGCATGAAAACCGGAAATATTCAAATGATTTACACAAGACAAAGATATGAAATAATGTGTAGCTCCCGTATCGAATAAAACGCTAACTGGCTGGGAAAGGATCTGGACAGTACCTGATGCGACAGCAGCATCCTAATCGTCTGTCCTTCTCATCTCGTACAGACGTGGGGGAGCAGATCCGGCACTCGATGTCCCCTTTCGGTCCCGTTGTCCTCTGCCTCGCCCGCGGCCAAAATTCTGAGTCATCTGAACACTTTGCTGCGTCTGTGGAATACTGGCCTCCTTCTGGACTGGCTGTGGTGTACGGGCTCTAAAAGACTTTGCAGCCTCTTCACAAAACACTGCCCGATGTCCCTCTCGTCCACAATCAAAACAAGTCACGTCAGGAAGGGGGCAATTCCGTCGATAGTGCCCCGTCTGGGCGCAGTTAAAGCATTTCCTGGTAACATCAGTAATAGTCGATGTCGCTCTGAAGTTCTTTCCGCTCCTAACTGGGTGCGGAGGTTTCTTGAAAGAGTGAAAGGATGACTAGGCCTTACAGGCCATTTGTTCTTGTGCTCGTAAAAGTACCGAGACTTTCTGCTTTCTTAGATTCCAAAATTTCTCCATGGCGGCTTCCTTGATCTCGACGCCAACGCCTTATCTTGGTATTGACGAGTGTGGTACATTCAAATCCGGACATGTACCTCTGGATTTCTCGGTTTCATCCTCATATCGAAATGGATCATCATTTCTCGCATCTGCTCACTCGGATGTCGAACAAATGCCAGCTGCTGGTTAAACGTCTTAATCGCCTGGGATACTGGCACATCAGAAGGCTGAGCGGAGAAAAACTCCCGAACTTTGGCTTCCCTCATAGGACGAGGGCAATACTGAGCTTCCATCATCAATCTAAACTCTGTCCAATCAGCATCATGGTCTACAGGCCGGATGGCTTCCCACCATTCGGACGCTTCCCCTATCAGAAAATATTGAGCGATAGAGGCTCTCCTGTCGTCTGGGCAGTTAATTCCAGCAAATATTTTCTCCAGCTCCTTCAACCAATGATCCCAGGTGGGAGTCTCAGAAATACCGTCGAATTTGGGTGGTTGCATCTTCGCTACCTCTTGCAGCCACCGGTCACCTCGATTTCCCATGTCTGGGATTCCTTGCTGTCTCTCTCCCTGCTGTAGTCCCACTGCCACCTGCATTCGGTCCACGACTTGGGCGAACTGAGTCATCTGGTTCACCACTTGACGAAGGATCTCTGGTACAGCAGGATCTGGTTCGTTATTAATAGATTGTTGCGGCTCGCCTGAGCTATGACTGGCCTGATCAGAAGGCGACGCCTCCCTTTCGGCATTTCTTCGTCCGCGTCCACGACCGCGACCACGTCCACGTCCGCCTCTCAACATACTGTAAGCATAAATACTCAATATACAGGAAACAACATCGTTCTAATATTCGAGTATAAAGAGACACAACATGTAAAGAACGAGATAGAGTTTAGGAACTTACAACCACTGTTCGCATGAAGACGTAGGCAGTGCAGTGATGTCATTCACGGCCGGTTACCTCAAAAGACATAAATGACCCCTATTTTAACCCAACGGCCAAGATATCCATAATCTTAGCTCCGATACCATATTCTGTAACACCCCCGATATATTCAGGAATATTACAGCGCCGTAAATCCTTTACATAAGGATTTACAAGGCTGAAGAATTGAACAGGCATTAAAAGGTACTAACGAATGGAAATAACGGAATTACGGTACAACAGTTCTGACCCAATACAGAAATAGTACAATTGTTCAACAGAACTCAATAATACATCACCAAATTCAAATCATCACAAATGACTTCGTACTCGAGTACTTATTGAAATAACGAATAAACAACAGATAAATAAACCCGGCCGAAACATCACTCTGCACCCTCGTCGTCATGCAGCTCCAGTGGTTGTTTTCCTGCTCTCCTGGATCCTGAACATAAACAAAATGTTCACCCCCGAAGGGGTTAGCACAACGATGCTAGTACAAGTACCATAACATATTATACATTTCTCACGAAGAATAATAATAACGTAAACGACAAAATACCAACGAGTCTTCTCCTACGAGAAACTCATAAACGACATACACAACTGATAATCACAACATGATATCATAACATACACATGGTAATTCCGTCGATCCAGCGTTCACTGCCTAGAACCCACGATGATCCTGTCAGACCAACCCGTGGTGGAAAAACCCATCCGATGATCCAGCGCACGCTAGCATAGATCCCCCGATGATCCCGTCGGACCAACACGAGGTGGACATACAACAACGACATACATGCACGACAATATGTATAACAACAATACATAAAACAATTAAAGTACTTGCCTCGATTTGAAGACAATAACAACACTTCCACGAAAATGAACACTCGAAGGTCGTCCTCCTCAACCAATCACGTAACGAGACCAATCCTTAACAAAAGAAATGATATAGGATTTATCTCACATCGTACGAATGTTTAACAATTCGATTTACGGTCAAAAGTTCATAAAACGCAATCTGTCTGAACTGCTTAGCGCACGCTAAGTACTCTGTGTAGCGTGCGTTAAGTCTGCTCGATAGCGCACGCAAACAACAAAGCCTAGCGCACGCTAACTATGTGTGGTCAGTACTTCACTGATCAGTCGACTGACTTGTCTGTTGGCCTAGCGTACGTTACGTACCAAACGTAGCGTACGCTAACTCGTGCTCGATAGCGCACATTAATAATCAAAGCATAGCGTGCGCTATCTGTGCATGGCGCCATCTGCCGAGCAAAGAATCGTTTCTTGCCATGATCGAAACAATGAAATCTTCCGTGATACTTCATGTTAACTCCATGAATATCATGTATATACGATTCTGAATGATCTTACGGATAACAACAACTTCGGATTCAAGGATATGCATACCATATAAACTATATTCCATTTCGACTACAATTCTTCATATGACGATTCGAAAAGCTTAACGGTTGATATCAACACCTTATATCAATCAATATTATCATGCTGAAGTTGTTTAAACGTTCCATCTATACTAGATAAATCTTTCCATGATCAATCCTTTAGATTTATCCAACAATAATGATTGTTAAAGTCAAGTCCATGATTATTATGAAGTCATCTACTAGATTCGAATTACCAATGATAGAAGCTTCTCTTCACATATTCAATGTAATAAGATTCGAATCATGATGATTATAATCAAGGTATTTAAGGCTTAATCATCTCAATATTCCAAACATGATATACTTTGGATAATTCATCTATGAAAATCCATATCTTGTTAACATGATCATCCAAATCGTTAGATTCCAACTCTAAGTCATGAGATAGATTGAACATACCTTAATATGATGAAAATCACTTAACCGTAAGGTAGAATCCAACTCCGGTTGGTTGTATGCCACTCCAAGGTGCTATTCCTCTTCAATGATTACTCCCAAGTGATGACCAATGTATAAACACCAACAATATGTGTTCTAAGTATGTAGGAGAATATCTCAGCTCTCTAGCCTCTCAAGTATGCAGAAGGAACGAGTAAGATGTAAGCCAAAACGAGTTGTTGTCCCATTTATAATATTCTGCATTTTAACAAGTTAGCGCACGCTACTAAGCATTCCTTAGCGTGCGCTAATAATGGTTGACTTCAGAATTGTCCGGTGCGCCCACGGGAATCTTATCTGGACCCATGTCACGGGCGCATGTGCTAGCTGTCCCGCTCAATAATTGAGTCCTTAGCGCACGTTACTCCTACCTGCATAGCGTGCGCTAATAATAGCCCGATAGCACGCGTTAAGATACATCCTTAGCGTGCGCTATCACGAGGTTGTTTGAGCAATTTTGCATGTTTCTATACTTATGTACAATGATATCAATGCACGAAATATCATACTCCAATAATCAAAACCACCAATCCGAATAATACATGGTTTGAATACAGATGAAATACACCGTAATAAATCCGGATATTACATACTCTCCTACTAAAAAGGAGTTTCGTCCCGAAACTCAAGATGAAAATAACTCGGGATATCTAGACTTCATATCAGCTTCCGTTTCCCAGGTGGCTTCTTCCATTCCGTGACGTGACCACTGAACTTTGACCAAAACGATTGGTTTGTTCCTCAGTTGCTTAACTCGACTCTCGAGTATCTTGGCTGGTCTTTCTTCAAACGTCCCATCCTGCGCGACTTCGATCTCGCCGAAATCAATGATATGACTGGGATCTGGTATATACCTCCGTAACTGGGATACGTGGAACACGTTATGAACATGGCACAATGACGGCGGCAATGCTAATCTGTATGCCAACTCCCCAACTCTCTCGAGGATCTCAAATGGTCCGATATATCTCGGACTCAGCTTTCCTTTCCTTCCGAAACGAAAGATTCCCCGAGTAGGAGAAACCTTCAAAAGTACATGGTCTCCAGATTGAACTCCAATGGGCGACGGCGTGCGTCCGCATAGGATTTCGCGACTGGGCGGTCAATGACCTTTCACGGATCAAGGCTATCTTCTCTCGAGTCTGCACGATCAACTCTGGTTCTGTTCCGATCAAGTCTGACGAATCGTACCAGCATAGGGGCGACCTGCACCTCCTTCCGTATAATGCCTCAAACGGTGCCATCTTAATGGAACCATGCCAACTATTGTTGTAGGTAAATTCAATCAACGGTAGGTGAACTTCCCAATCGTTTGACCAATCTAAGGCACAGGCCCTCAGCATGTATTCCACCGTTTGTATAGTTCTCTCAGATTGTCCGTCAGTCTGCGGGTGATAAGCCGTACTGAAGTTCAATTCGGTCCCCAAGGCCTTATGAACTGCTTTCCAAAAGTGAGACACAAAACGGCCGTCTCGATCAGAAACAATGGTCTTTGGCGTACCATGCAATCGAACTATCTCCGAAATAAATACTCGTGCCAACCTCTCTGGTCCCCACGTATCCTTAATGCCTAGAAAATGAGCTGATTTGGTTAAACGATCAACTATCACCCAAATCATGTTCATTCCTGTCCTGGTTTTTGGCATATTAGTGATAAAGTCCATCGATATGTCCTCCCACTTCCATTCAGGAATCGGGAGTGGCTTCAACATTTCGGCAGGCCGTTGATGCTCGATCTTAACCTGTTGACAAGTCAAGCATTTCGAAACATAGTCCGCTACATCTTTCTTCATGTTGCCCCACCAGAAATTCTGCTTCAAGTCCTTATACATCTTACTGGTGCCCGGGTGGATAGAATAGGGCGAACTGTGAGCTTCCTTCATAATTGTCTGTTTCAGAACATCATCATCGGGAACGAAGAGTCAGTTCTGAAATCTCAAGACTCCGTCATCATGAATTATGAATCCGGGGGCCTTTCCTTTGATCACTTCATCACGTAACCGAATCATCAGAGGATCATCTGCCTGTCTAGATTTGATTCCTTCGGTTATGATGAAGTTATCTCCATCACGCACAGTTGTCCTTGGACTCTTTGTAACCATACTTCAATCCCTTCACGAATCATCTCTCGTTGAAGGCTAAGTTGGGATGTCAGCATCTCCAGCATCTGAATAGAGACAGGCTTGCGGCTAAGTGCATCGGCTACTACATTCGCTTTGCCTGGATGATATAAAATCTCCAAGTCATAGTCCTTAATCAGTTCTAACCATCTTCTTTGCCGCATGTTCAACTCTTTCATCGAATATGTACTTGAGACTCTTATGATCCGTAAAGATCGACGGTGAGTCCTGCATGATAATGCCTCCAGATTTTCAAAGCAAAAACTACTGCTGCTAGTTCCTAATCATGTGTCGGGTAATTCACTTCAAAAGGTTTCAGTTGTCGCGACGCATAAGCGATCACCTTATCATTCTGCATCAACACGCACCCAAGTCCTTGGTTCGAAGCATCACTGTAAACTATGAATCCTCCAGTTCCCTGCGGAAGTGATAGAATCGGTGCCGTCGTCAATCTCTTCTTCAATTCATCAAAGCTAATCTGACACAACTCATTCCACTCAAACTTTTGAGTTTTCTGCAGGAGTCGAGTAAGTGGGCGGGAGACTTTAGAAAACCCTTCCACGAATCGACGATAGTATCCAGCAAGTCCCAAGAAGCTTCGGACCTCTTTCACGTTCTTTAGAGGCTTCCAATCCAATATTGCTTCGATCTTCTGAGGATCTACTCGGACTCCTTTAGCTGACACCACATGGCTGATGAACATTACATCCTTTAGCCAGAATTCACACTTAGAAAGTTTGGCGTACAATTGTTCGTTTCTCAAAAGTTCTAATACAATCCGCAATTGCTGCGCATGTTCTTCCGGGCTCTTAGAATACACCAGAATGTCATCAATGAACACGACCATAAATTTGTCCAAAAATTCAATGAACACTCTGTTCATCAATTGCATAAATACAGCAGGTGCATTAGTGAGACCAAACGGCATCACTACAAACTCATAATGTCCGTAGCGAGTTCTGAACGCTGACTTCGGAACATCAGATTCCTTAATCCTCAGCTGATGATATCCTGATCTCAGATCGATTTTAGAAAATACCGTTGCCCCTTGCAGCTGGTCAAACAAATCATCAATCCGTGGCAACGGATATTTGTTCTTAATCGTCATCTTGTTCAGCTCTCTATAGTCAATACACAGTCGGAGCGACCCATCCTTCTTTCGGACGAAAAGAACTGGCGCTCTCCAGGGTGAAACGCTTGGCTGAATATAGCCCTTGTCCAGTAACTCCTCCAGCTGCTTCTTCAGTTCGTACATCTCAGTAGGTGCCATACGATACGGCGCCTTGGAAATCGGTGTAGCTCCGGGTTCCAACTCAATGGTAAATTCCACATCCCTTCGTGGAGGTAGTCCAGGTAACTCGTCAGGAAATACATCTGGAAATTCGTTCACAACAGGAATGGATGAAAGTTCCACAATTTCGTCTTCTTTCTTCATTGCGTAACACCAGATGCAGTGCACTGTTTCAACAATTTGTGACCTTCATCGCCTTGATCAATTTTCCCGAGCTTCGGTTTCCATCCCTCAAACGTAATTTCGGAACCATCGTCGCCGATCGCGAGATATTCCTCCTTCGGTAGTTCACAATTGCTCCATATCGATTAAGCCAATCATCTCCGAGTATCAGTCGTCTCCTTGCATTTCTATCACGATCGATTTGAGAGCCACTCTGCCTCCAAATGATACAGGGAAATTTCTAGTTTCTAAATTTCCGACAATCCTCTCTCCACTCGGTAAACCAACAACATAAGGTTCACAAGCATTAAAACCGGAAATATTCAAATGATTTACACAAGACAAAGATATGAAATAATGTGTAGCTCCCGTATCGAATAAAACGCTAACTGGCTGGGAAAGGATCGGACGATTACGATGCGACAGACATCACGATCGTCTGTCCTTCTCATCTCGCATGCACGTGGGGAGCAGATCCGGCACTCGATGTCCCCTTTCGGTCCCATTGTCCTCTGCCTCGCCGCGGCCAAAATTACGAGTCATCCGAACACTTTGCTGCGTCGTGGAATCTTGGCCTCCTTACGGCTGTGGTGTACGGGCTCTAAAAGACTTTGCAGCCTCTTCACAAAACACCGCCCGATGTCCCTCTCGTCCACAATCAAAACAAGTCACGTCAGGAAGGGGGCAATTCCGTCGATAGTGCCCCGTCTGGGCGCAGTTAAAGCATTTCCTGGTAACATCAGTAATAGTCGATGTCGCTCTGAAGTTCTTTCCGCTCCTAACTGGGTGCGGAGGTTTCTTGAAAGAGTGAAAGGATGACTAGGCCTTACAGGGCCCGCTGTTCTTGTGCTCTGTAAAAGTACCAGAGACTTTCTGTTTCTTAGATTCCGAAAATTTCTCCATGGCGGCTTCCTTGATCTCGTACGCCAACGCCTTATCTTGGTATTGACGGAGTGTGGTACATTCAAATCCGGACATGTACCTCTGGATTTCTGGTTTCATCCTCATATCGAAATGGATCATCATTTCTGCATCTGTTCTGACCAGATGTCGAACAAATGCCAGCTGCTGGTTAAACGTCTTAATCGCCTGGGATACTGGCACATCAGAAGGCTGAGCGGAGAAAAACTCCCGAACTTTAGCTTCCCTCATAGGACGAGGGCAATACTGAGCTTCCATCATGAATCTAAACTCTGTCCAATCAGCATCATGGTCTACAGGCCGGATGGCTTCCCACCATTCGGACGCTTCCCCTATCAGAAAATATTGAGCGATAGAGGCTCTCCGCTGCAGGCGCTTAATTCCAGCAAATATTTTCTCCAGCTCCTTCAACCAATGATCCCAGGTGGGAGTCTCAGAAATACCGTCGAATTTGGGTGGTTGCATCTTTGCTATCTCCTGCAGCCACCGGTCACCTCGATTTCCCATGTCTGGGATTCCTTGCTGTCTCTCTCCCTGCTGTAGTCCCACTGCCACCTGCATTCGGTCCACGACTTGGGCGAACTGAGTCATCTGGTTCACCACTTGACGAAGGATCTCTGGTACAACAGGATCTGGTTCGTTATTAATAGATTGTTGCGGCTCGCCTGAGCTATGACTGGCCTGATCAGAAGGCGACGCCTCCCTTTCGGCATTTCTTCATCCGCGTCCACGACCGCGACCACGTCCACGTCCGCCTCTCAACATACTATAAGCATAAATACTCAATATACAGGAAACAACATCGTTCTAATATTCGAGTATAAAGAGACACAACATGTAAAGAACGAGATAGAGTTTAGGAACTTACAACCACTGTTCGCATGAAGACGTAGGAAGTGCAGTGATGTCATTCACGGCCGGTTACCTCAAAAGACATAAATGACCCCTATTTTAACCCAACGGCCAAGATATCCATAATCTTAGCTCCGATACCATATTCTGTAACACCCCCGATATATTCAGGAATATTACAGCGCCATAAATCCTTTACATAAGGATTTACAAGACTGAAGAATTGAACAGGCATTAAAAGGTACTAACGAATGGAAATAACGGAATTACGGTACAACAGTTCTGACCCAATACAGAAATAGTACAATTGTTCAACAGAACTCAATAATACATCACCAAATTCAAATCATCACAAATGACTTCGTACTCGAGTACTTATTGAAATAACGAATAAACAACAGATAAATAAACCCGGCCGAAACATCACTCTGCACCCTCGTCGTCATGCAGCTCCAGTGGTTGTTTTCCTGCTCTCCTGGATCCTGAACATAAACAAAATGTTCACCCCCGAAGGGGTTAGCACAACGATGCTAGTACAAGTACCATAACATATTATACATTTCTCACGAAGAATAATAATAACGTAAACGACAAAATACCAACGAGTCTTCTCCTACGAGAAACTCATAAACGACATACACAACTGATAATCACAACATGATATCATAACATACACATGGTAATTCCGTCGATCCAGCGTTCACTGCCTAGAACCCACGATGATCCTGTCAGACCAACCCGTGGTGGAAAAACCCATCCGATGATCCAACAAGACGCTAGCATAGATCCCCCGATGATCCCGTCGGACCAACACGAGGTGGACATACAACAACGACATACATGCACGACAATATGTATAACAACAATACATAAAACAATTAAAGTACTTGCCTCGATTTGAAGACAATAACAACACTTCCACGAAAATGAACACTCGAAGGTCGTCCTCCTCAACCAATCACGTAACGAGACCAATCCTTAACAAAAGAAATGATATAGGATTTATCTCACATCGTACGAATGTTTAACAATTCGATTTACGGTCAAAAGTTCATAAAACGCACTGTCTGACGCTTAGCGCACGCTAAGTACTCGTAGCGTCGTTAAGTTCGCTCGATAGCGCACGCAAACAACAAAGCCTAGCGACGCTAACTATGTGTGGTCGATTTCACCGATCGGGCCGATCGACTTGTTCATTGGCCTAGCGACGTTACGTACCAAACGTAGCGCACGCTAACTCGTGCTCGATAGCGCACGTTAATAATCAAAGCATAGCGTGCGCTATTCATGCATGGCGCTATCACGAGCAAGAAACTGTTCTTTCCATGATCGAAACAATGAAATCTTCCGTGATACTTCATGTTACCTCCATGAATATCATGTATATACGATTCTGAATGATCTTGCGGATAACAACAACTTCGGATTCAAGGATATGCATACCATATAAACCATATTCCATTTCGACTACAATTCTTCATATGACGATTCGAAAAGCTTAACGGTTGATATCAACACCTTATATCAATCAATATTATCATGCTGAAGTTGTTTAAACGTTCCATCTATACTAGATAAATCTTTCCATGATCAATCCTTTAGATTTATCCAACAATAATGATTGTTAAAGTCAAGTCCATGATTATTATGAAGTCATCTACTAGATTCGAATTACCAATGATAGAAGCTTCTCTTCACATATTCAGTGTAATAAGATTCGAATCATGATGATTATAATCAAGGTATTTAAGGCTTAATCATCTCAATATTCCAAACATGATATACTTTGGATAATTCATCTATGAAAATCCATATCTTGTTAACATGATCATCCAAATCGTTAGAATCCAACTCTAAGTCTTGAAATAGATTAAACATACCTTAATATGATGAAAATCACTTAACCGTAAGGTAGAATCCAACTCTGGTTGGTTGTATGCCACTCCAAGGTGCTATTCCTCTTCTATGATTACTCCCAAGTGATAACCAATGTAGAAACACCAACAATATGTGTTCTAAGTATGTAGGAGAATATCTCAGCTCTCTGGCCTCACAAGTATGCAGAAGGAACGAGTAAAATGTAAGCCAAATCGAGTTGTTGTCCCATTTACAATATTCTGCATTTTAACAAGTTAGCGCACGCTACTAAGCATTCCTTAGCGTGCGCTAATAATAGTTGACTTCAGAATTGTCCGGGTGTGCCCGCGTGAATCTTATCCGGACCCATGTCCCGGCTGGCGCATGTGCTAGCTGTCCCGCTCAATAATTGAGTCCTTAGCGCACGTTACTCCTACCTGCATAGCGTGCGCTAATAATAGCCCGATAGCGCGCGTTAAGATACATCCTTAGCGTGCGCTATCACGAGGTTGTTTGAGCAATTTTGCATGTTTCTATACTTATGTACAATGATATCAATGCACGAAATATCATACTCCAATAATCAAAACCACCAATCCGAATAATACATGGTTTGAATACAGATGAAATACACCGTAATAAATCCGGATATTACACTAGCCGGCCATAAACATCATTCATACACATCTTGTACCGAACTCCAGAGGCCTCGTCAGACCCTACCTGGATCACACACCTTGTCCGTACACATCATGTACCGAACTCCAGAGGCCTCGTCAGACCCTACCTGGATCACACACCTTGTTCGTACACATCATGTACCGAACTCCAGAGGCCTCGTCAGACCCTACCTGGAACACACACACACACACATATCGACACGACACAACTCATAATCATCAAATGTCAAGCCATTCCACATTACACCAAAATGTACAATCAAATATGTAAACCAAGACAACACACACATCATAATCATCACAACAACTCAACAATGACCGACCACGCCCGGCACAAACTTAGATGATTTGCACATCCAACACGATTCCAAAATGTTAACTAAGTGAAGGTATCATCGTTACCATCAATTGTTCGTAATAATCAATTCATACGAAGCATATACACGAAAGTAAACCAGTGCATCGCAACCATAATATGACGTCCCTATTCACAAGACACAATTCGTATAGTAAAATACTTGCCTTAATAACCCCTACCGAATACTCCGAAGAACACGATTCGACCAGGAAGCTCGGACCCCGGAGAAGACAACGAACGGAAGGGTTCCGATTCGGTTTCTTCGCAAGAAACTCGACGCTAACAACATATAATCAATAAATCATCGATAATATAAGGAAAAATAATCGTAGAATGCCCGAAAACCCCTCTATGACATTTTACCGGACACCTACAAGGCGTCGATCAAGAACTCGACCAAAACAACGAATCGATACGATCCAACCATGGAATAACAAGGGAAATGATATAATACACCTAAATAATCATCAATACATCACAATCCTAAGTTAAATCGGATTAAACGGATGAAAACAACAAAAACACCCAAATTCCCCAAAACTATATTTCTAGGAAATCTGACCTGATTCGGTAGATCGGAGGATGTTATAGGATGGATGATTGATGATATGAACTCCAAGACTTCATGGATTGATTGTCCAACGACATCTTTCCATGATTCCCACACCTACAGCTGCGGAAGATAAGGAAGAGAATGAGAAAATGGGTGAAAAACACGTTGCCAGGCCTTATATAGCCGGACACTGCCGGACGCTTACGTACGTAACCGGCCGGGCCCTTACGTACGTAACCGGCCATGGCCGAAATCTCTGCCCAGAAATGCCGGCATCGTTACGTACGTAACCGGCCAAGGCTTACGTACGTAACCGGCCTTACGTACGTAACTGCCGAGCACTACCAGCCGTAACTCGGCCAGTGCCGGCCTGGGCCCAGACTGCCCGGCCATGACTCGGCCGGGGCCAACTCCGACGGCCCGAACGACCCCGAAACCCGAACCTGAATACGAATCGAAGATATGGTTACGAAGTACTGGCAAAGAAGAATTCGAGCACTAAGAGAACACACGATTCCGACCACCCGAAGGCTCAAAATTCGACAAGGGAAAGTAATTACCCCAAACTTTGGGAAATTACGAAAATGGCCCAAAACGTCCGAAAATCACGATACGTGATCGCATAACCAAACCGAAGTTCCCAACACGTCTAACAAAGTTAAACGGACTTACGGGAAACTCGAGACAGCAGTTTCCAACGAGATTCGCAAGGATCGAACTAAAGTGCGGAAAAGTCGCCAAAAAGCACGGAACTCAACAAAACGACACCGAAACGAACTCGGATGACAAAAAGTGCAGAATTAATCATTCTAGGAATGACGAAACGGTCATGAGTGAGTCGTCAAAACAGACTTTCGCCGAAAAAAAAAAGAAATTACCAGAAATCGAAATTACGGGTATTACAGTTCAGCTTATCTCTCCAACTATACCTTTAATCCTGATACTTCAAGGAAAGATCTAGCAGAGATGATCATCGTACACGAGTATCCACTTTAGATGGTAGAGCATCATGGCTTTTGGAAGTTTGTTGGACGTCTTCAACCTTTGTTTAAGGTTCCTTCTCGAAACACCATAAAGAGTGACATCTTGAAGATTTATGAGTATGAAAGACAAACAACTTCGAAGTTGTTGGCGAAAAATACTAGTAGGATAGCAATTACTACTGATATGTGGACGGCTAGCCATCAAAAAAGAGGGTTTATGGCAGTCACAGCACGTTTTATAGATCAACAGTGGAACTTGCAAAGCCGAATCATGAGGTATAGAATACTTGGTATTTTAATACTACTTGGTATTGAATATTTGTTGGTCTGGAGTTTTTTTCATATAAACAAATAACTTGGCATTTTAATTTACTATTTTACCTTTTCATCTCGCAATATGCTATACTTTGTGTTTTTTTTTTTGTGTTCACTTTTGTCTGTTCCTTCTGTTTTTCTTATCCCGATTTCTTACTATTACCAACTACCATATTTGTAAAACAGATTTATTTATGTGCCTTGTCCACATACATCGGAGGTTCTTGCTAAGGTGCTTTACGATTGTTTTTGCGATTGGAATATATATAGGAAACTGTCCACTCTTACTGTTGATAATTGTACAACAAATGATGCGATTATAAGGATATTGTTAGACAAGCTTCCTTTGAGATCACTTATGATGAATGGGGAGTTATTTCACATGTGTTGTTGTGCTCACATTCTTAATATAATTGTTCAAGATGGCTTGTCTGTTGTTGAGAACGGGATTGAAAGAATTAGAGACAGTATTAACTTCTGGACTGCAACTCCTAAAAGGGAGGAAAGATTTGAGGAGGCAGCCCGTCAGTTGGGAATAGCATATACAAAGAAATTAATATTTGATTGCAAGACGCGGTGGAACTCTACGTTTATAATGCTTAGTGCTGCTATAGAGTACAAAGACGTATTTAAACGCTTAAAACAAAGAGAGTCGAGGTACAACTGTTTGCCAACTGAGCGTGATTGGGGGTTAGCCAAGGAGATATGTGAAAGATTACAATTGTTCTATGAGGTAACCGTTATGTTTTCTGGTTCAAAGTATCCAACAGTTAATGTATTTTTTCCTTTGATTTGTGAGGTTGGATATTCTTTACGCGATTGGGCGGAATCACCAGATGTTATGATAAGGGAAATGGCTTCCTGCATGCTTGTTAAGTTTGATAAATATTGGTCGGTAATTCATGGAATAATGGGAATGACATCTAGTTTATGACTCTGTGTCTTGTGTCATTGATGAACGTGATAAATTCATAGATTGATGTGTGCAAAACTGCAATATGCTTTGTGTTTAATTGCTTGTTCTGAATATCTCAGTGCATATTTTTAAAATGAATTTATCAAATTGAGGATTCTGAAGAAAATATATTCTTTGAAATTATATTAAAGAAAGTCACGCTAAATGATAATAACTATTTTTGAATTTTGAGAAGGGGAATTAATTTTGATAAGTTTTTTGAAACATGGTAAATTATGGTTTCCAACGTTTTACAAAAGAGAGGTCTTGAGTTTGGGAAACATCGACATATAAAATATCTTTGCACTTTAAAAAAGATAATGTTAGTGTTTTATGTATTTGAGTATAAGATGTTGAGCATTCCCAAACATATCATTTTGAAATCATGATAGGACGATTGATATGTTATATAAAATGACGTTGTAACCACATGCTGATGTTTAGATGAATATAATTTATTGATCACATTTTGTAAGAGCTTGTGAAAATCCTCTTAAATTAAGTAAATAATTAAGCTTAGAACATGAATTTATTGGACAAGATTAGACGAGAGAATAACATGATGTATCGTGATTGCTAATCTTGTTCTGTCTTTTTATTTAAGTGTGGTGTTGAATTGTGAATGAGTTTGGTAAACCGTTCGAAGTGGAGTTAGTTTAGTAATTCATTGCCATACGTGTATTGAACTAATTATTTGTACGTATAGCACGCTGAAGTTATAAGACGTTATGATGCCCATGGTCAAGGTTGTGGCATGGCTGCACATTCTTCATCGAGTGCGAGCCGACCAAGTACTGATGCTTATCAGAGTCAGTAGACCCGTCAAGAACATATGGATGGTGGTCATGTTAATGCTGAAGTTCTGATTATACTTCAGCAAGTGGTGGGCCAGGTTACCAAGTTAACATAAGTCGTGCAGGCAGATGAGTAGTTATGGCAGGCAGTTCGAATGCACCCTCCACAGTTTGATGGTCGGTCTGATGCGTATGGGTGGGACCATTGGTTGTCTGAGATAGAAAAAGTATTTTAGGGAACTAATTGTCCCAGCTAGATAGGAGTGTTGGGTTTTACGTGTATCTAATACAATAAATTTGAGCAAAAACGCAGCGGAATAAGTACCGAAAAACCCAGATGAGGATCTTCATGCAGTAATTTAATTGTTTTATAAAGAGTTAGTCGAATTACCTTAATCCGAAGAAGGATTTGTACTGTTGATCAAAATCAACTAAGGAAAGAAGACGGAGATGGCCAAACCGCGGTTTTTCACAAGAAAGGGGCGACCGATTCTGGTGAAAGGGGGGTCGATTTTCTTCACTTATTTCTTATGACAACTCCTTGTCCAAAACCCTTTATTTTTACTAAGTAAACCCTAGAGTTAAACTCTAATATTTGCTTAGTCACCCCTCAACTTATTAAATAATACAATATATATATATATATATCATATCTTATATTATATATTACCTATTATTTAATTCTCTAATAAATATAATATCCAATATTATATTTAACATTCTTAGTTGATAGAATTAAATAATAGAATATATAATATCACATATTATATTACCCATTATTCAATTTCTCAATAAATATAATATCCAATATTATATCTATTAATTAATCTTGCTTGTCTTTAATTGTCGTATGTGTGACCCAAAGGCTTATATTATGTTGGCAATTATTTAATACCTCATTAAATGATAAATCATAAGAGGTCTCTAGCAAGACATTATGAATACCCAAATAATATAAGTTTATAGTCCATTAAACCATTTAACATGTCAAATCCCTTTGTCGCGCGATATCATATTTGAACTAAGTCATAGAAATTGTCATACTTATTATGCTTAAATGATTTCTCGATCTTAAGTAAACTGATTGAAGCAAATGACACTTCATTTGTGCATGACCATGCATTTCCTTCAGTCCTACTTATCGAGGGTCCCAACAGATATCTCTTTCCCTAAAGAGAGGGACAAATCCTCATCTTAATTATTTATTGCTCTCTACATGACTCCCACTAATCCTGATTGCTAATCTTTATGATCACCATATTTCAGATGATGTTGGATTACGTCAAGGCATAACACTTATCATGTTGGACTCTATAATAATCTCAGGTTCAAGGATTTATTGACATACTATTGTATTGAGATTCACTTATGACATTTTCATGCAGTGATCTCAATACGGGTCTGTCCAGTATTGCGTTCTCCAACGAATACCCATAAGTTTGATCCGTACCATATGCATAATCATCCGATGATTATCATTCAAACATATACTAGCATATTAATCAGTTGAGTCTCCACTCTATGTGACTGGACCAGAACATATGAATAATCTTATTATTCGTGAATAACTGTTATTCGATTATTATAATATTAAAACATGCATACATTATAATAATCAACAAGAATTAGATGATATCAAATAACATTATTTAAAGAGAATTTTTATTTACATCAGAACCTTTTGGCCAAATTTGAAGTTACATCACAACTTTTTTTCACTCGACACCGAAAGGTTAGTCAACAGTTTGAGTCAACCCAAAACTTAGATGGTGTTAACATTGTCCCTCATTATGCGTGTTTTTCACGTGCCATTAAGGGCAATACAAACAAAGTTGTTGGCGCAAAATTAAAATTTCATGAAAGGTTTAGGTATCGAGTGAGATAATTTACAAAGGTTTAGGTAGCGAGTGAAAGTTGAACAAAAGGTACAGGTGCATAATTAAACTTTGGCAACACATAAATCTGCAAACTGACGGAAAAACTAACACCGTCCCAACCTTTATGGAAATATAAACTATTGACTAACCTTTCGGTGTCGAGGGGAAAAAGGTTGTGGTGTAATTTCCAATTTAGGCAAAAGATTCTGGTGTAAATAAAATTTTCTCTTATTTAAATATGACAATTACAAATCTAGGTACATCGAATGTCCTAGAGCACTATTCCCAACAATCTCCTACTTACACTAGGACCATTCATTCATGACTCTTAGACATATTGATCTAGCATGGTCTTCATGCTTTCTTTGTGAGAGAGGTTTGGTAGGTAGATCAGCAACATTCTATTCTGTTGCTACTTTGCATATATTGAATATGTGTTTGGATCTCTAATCGGACCTTGACTCTTTAGCTCGCGCAATAGCACCATTATTGTCGCAGTAAATACTTATAGGAAAAGATCCACATATTCTACTCAGATGCATCCGATGTTTCCAGGTACTCAACTTGAGCTATATAATCTATGAGCGTGCTTTACTTAGAACATTTCCAACTCACAGTACCTCCATTTTAAACAAAAACACAAAACCATCTGTGATATTAAATCATTTCTATCAGTTTTGAAACTTGCATCGGGGTAACCATTTACAGCGAGCTCATGTCCCATACCTCCATTAAATTAGGAACACATCCTTAGTTCTTGTTAAGTACTTTAGGATGGTTTTCACTGCTGTCCAGTGGCTTTCACCTGGATTTGATTGGTATCGACTTGTCATGCTAAGGGCAAACGATACATCTGGTCCAGTGGCATACATGATTGATCCAATGGCCGAAGCATATGGAATATTACTCATGCGGGCTCGCTCACCAGGAGTTTGAAGAACTCTGAGTTGTACTCAGACGAATGCCATGTGACATTGGCAACAATCCTCTCTTGGAGTCCTGCATATTGAACCTCTTCAATATTTTGTTAATGTAGGTATTTTGGCTCAGACCAATCATTCTCTTTGATCTATCTCTATAGATTTTTATCCCAATAATGTAAACAACTTTTCTTAAGTCTTTCATGGAAAACAACTTCCCAACCAAGCCTTGACTGTCTGCAAGGTGGGCATGTCATTTTAAATGAGTAATATGTCATCTACATATAAGACTAGGAAAACAACTATGCTCCGACTAATCTTCTTGTACACATATGGTTCATCTTCATTTTGAATAAACCCAAACTCTTTGACAGTTTCATCAAAATGAATATTCGAGCTCCGAGAAGCCTGCTTCAACCCATAAATGGATCTCTGAAGCTTGCAAACCTTTTTAGAATTGTCCGTGATGAACAAAACCCTCAGGTTGTGTCATGTACACATCTGCGAGTAAATTTCCATTAAGAAACACTGTTTTTACATCCATTTGCCATATCTCATAATCATAGTATGCTGCAATAGCAAATATAATTTTAATTGATTTAAGCATGACTACTGGCGAAAAGGTCTCCTCGTAGTCAACACCGTGAGTCTGTCTATAACCTTTTGCCACTAGTCTAGCTTTATAAACTTGCAGATGATCGTCCATGTCTTTCTTCTTTTTGAAGACCCAATTGCACCCAATGGTTTTAACTAAGGGTGTTCAAAACCGGATATCCGAAAATTCGAATAGTAGATTTTGATATCCGATATCCGGAAAAAAATATGAATTATATTTGGATATCCATATATTCCAAAAAAATATTCGGATTTTGATATCGGATATCCGAATATCCGAAAAAAACTTCGGATATGGATATCGGATATCCGAATATCCGAATACCTTATATTATTTAAAATATAAAAAAGAAAAAAATTTAAGATTTTTAGGATATTTCGGATATCCGAATATCCGATTTTTTTGAAAAGAACTATCCGATATCCGAAGTTCCGGATATCCGAACTTTGGATATCCGAATTTTCCGATATCCGAATTTTCGGATATCCGAATTTTCGAATATCCGAAACTTCGAATTTTCGGATATTTCGGATCGAATATCGGATATAGGATATTTTTGAACACCCCTAGTTTTAACACCCTCAAGTGGATCTATCAAGTTCCAAACTTGATTATCGTACATGGGCTGCATCTCTGAGTTCATGGCCTCTAGCCATTCCTTGGACTCTGGTCTTCAAACAGCTTTCGTATAGGTACTAGACTTTAGTGATGCATCATTATCCTCTGTTACGAGATACCCATATCTCTCAGGTTCATGTCGCACCCTATCAGATCTGTGAGGAACTTGTGCACTTTGAACTGGCTCCTCAACTAATTGTTGAGCATGTTCAATTTCTATCAATGAAGAAATGTATTCTTGTGGTTCTCGAGTTTCCTCGATAATTACTTTTCTCCCATTGTCTCTTTTGGATATAAATTCCCTTTCTAAGAAGACAGCATTTCGAGCAACAAACACTTTGTTCTCTGCGGGCTTACAAAAGTAGTATCCTTTAGTTTCCTTACGATATCCCACAAATAAAAATCTTTTTGATCTGGCTGCCAGCTTGTCAAACACTTGGCGTCTTACGAACGCTTTGTAGCCCCAGATCTTTACAAAATACAAGTTTGGTCTCTTACCAGTCCATTTCTCAAATGGTGTCTTTTCAACTGCTTTAGATGGAACATGGTTAAGAGTGAATGTTTCTGTTTCTAAGGTGTGTTGGAAATAAAACACAGCAGAAGCAAAGGTGGTGAAAGACTGATAAAAGCATTTTACGCAACCACGAGCACAAAATCTACTTAGGCATGCTAATAATTAACTACTAAGATTAAAAAGTAATTTAAATATTATTTATTATTTATTAAATAATTTGTTGGTAATTCAATATCCTAATCTAGATCGAAGACCATAGGATATTACCTTTTGAAGAGTAGTGGTTGCTTTCTTGATCTCTTCTTCAAAATTTTCTAGATTATGATCCAGCCTTAATCCGGACGTTGTATGTGCAACGAGCTACTGAACCTTGCTTGGACTTCAAGGATGGATCGGCCGAAGTATATCACCTCTCACAACTCTTGATTTTCTTTTCTTCAATTAATTCCGGTTTGTAGCAAGAACTAAAATGTTATCACAATTGTGGAATCAAATACTCAAGTCAAGATCCACAATTAAACACTAAGAAGAAAAAATTGAAACCCTTGTGCTATTATGAAGGTCACGGCCGACCCCCCCCATTTGATGTCTTATTTATAGGCTTTGGACTACTCTAGGGATCTTAAGGAGGATTAGGGTAAATCTTAGTGCAACCCAACTTTCATATTCTAATATGGTTGAGTTCATTAATATCAAGTCAATCCACTAAAGAATTAATATGTCACTTCCAACCCAAATCCCAATTTATGAAATCGACCTCCTTATTTAAATATATTATTTTCTATGTTTAAGATATCGAATGTCTATTAATTAATTTAAGCTATTGCCAGCTTTAATTAATTAATTTTTTATCTAAGAGTAGTACCACTCGAACCTTATTATATCGGAGTTAAATCCACCTGCAGGGTTTAATATAATAATCATTATCTAGCTCCTCAAGGGGACATCATCATCCCACATGAGTCAGGACATGATTTCTAGTTATAATAATAATTCTCGTATAAATAATATTACTGCCCAAGATACGAAGCTTATTGAGTCAATCACTTTGACTCTCACCCATGGTAAATCAAAGTAATAAATATTATAAATACACAACTAAATATTATATACTTAGAATTAAAAAATAATAATTATCCGAGATTTACGTTCTTCTTACAGTTACTACAGAAGACACTATCTCACTTCGATCCAATTCAACGTATGCAAATACGCTAATGCATGCTAATAGTAAAGACCAACTAATCTCAAGCATATATTACAACCTTTCACATAATCTATCTAATAATGATATAGGTTGTGAACTATTGTATTATTTTATAAGGCACCGATAATGTGATCTTCCATGTGAAACCAACACACCATATTATCTACAATATAAAATAGATATTCTATTTGCATAACCATAACGTGTATAAATATGCAAAACATGTTATTAAATGTAATTAATATTCTCATAGATAGTTACAGGGAAATAAGGTAACACAAGCATAAAGTATGTTTTATAGTATACAACCCTAACAATCTCCCACTTTTACTCAAAACATACTTTTAAGTATACTACTCCATTACATAGTCTCTCATTTCTCCCACTTATACTCAAGCAATGCTGCCATACACCGTAATCCCATTCCTTCCACATGCCTTTCAAAAACTTTTGAGTGTAGGCCTTTTGTGAAAGGATCAACAAGATTATCTTCCGATGCAACCCTGGGTACAACTACGTCTCCTTCCTTTATGAAGTTTCATATGATGTGGTACTTGCAGTTGATATGATTACTTGCCTTATGGTTGTAACATCCCCAAGTTATTCAGAATATATTACAGTGTCGTGATCCCCTCTCTGGGAGCCACAAGGCTATACATACGCGGAACCATGAATTTCGATCGATAAGGTCTAAACATAACCCAGTAGAAAGTACTAAAGATGACACCAAGGTAATAATCAATTCAACAGAATACAATACATCAGGAATTAAAACCCAGGGCAAAACAAGCCAAAACATCAAGAACATCTGAAGCACTACTCGAGTGTTCATAATTGTTCCAAGTACAATAATACCGAACGAATAAAGTACAAAATACAGACATAGACAAGACACAGCATCACTCTTGCCCGTCATCTTCATGCCGACCCGGTACATGCCTATCCACTCTCCTAGATACTAAAATGCATGAAAGATATTTCCCCCAAAAGGGGTTAGCCATCGAATAGCTAGTACAAGTATATCGAATATGAAACACAATACTTCTCGACAATAAAGTAAGCGTACCTCATTTCATCGAACTCAAGACTAGTATTATAGAATAACTAAATCTCATAGCATTTCCTTTCAATACATACGTGATTAACCATGGAACCGTACCAAAGGCAATGGAACCCTATGAGGCCCC
The DNA here is from genome assembly GCA_033398695.1 of Orobanche coerulescens. Classification (NCBI taxonomy): domain Eukaryota; kingdom Viridiplantae; phylum Streptophyta; class Magnoliopsida; order Lamiales; family Orobanchaceae; genus Orobanche; species Orobanche coerulescens. The sequence continues at coordinate 93,330,043 of CM065809.1, forward strand.
GTCGGACCCTCCCAGAGTGATTAACCCAAAAATATTTGTGGAACCGCACCAAAGGAAACGGAACCCTCTGAGGACCCGTCTGTCCGTCCCAGAGTGAACATATACAATCATACAATTCATATACCTTACTTTCAAAGTCGATAACGTACAATCGTAAACATATACTTGCCTTTAAGACATTGGAATCGAAATAAAAATGGTATTCAAGCTCGGGAGGTCCAAGAATGCACTTCCGGGCCAAAATGATTCTTAAGGAAATATGATAATCAACCATCAATACTCAATTCTCAAGGAAAACTCCTGAAACCACATTTTTACGATTCATAATTTTTCGAAGTATTCACATAGAGGTTGGAAATCATCCAAACCCTCTCCACTTCAAGTAATACACAAATTCGTATAATCGTAAGGGAAATGTGTGTATGGGGTAGATACATCATACTCTCAAGGATTTCAAGATTCAAAATGGATTAATTGGACGAATCTAAGAATAAACCCCCAAATCCCCCAAACTAGAGTTCTAAGGAATTTACCTCGAATCACCGGAGGAAAGACGGATGGGTGATGATTTAACCGCGTTAGAAATCCAAAAACATTGATGACTGATGAATTCTCGACTATCATTTGTCTTGGGATCGCTCAAATCGCCGGAGAGGAAGAAGGAGGATGAGAAATGAGGTCCAAAACCCGTCCCCTGCGAATATAAAGTTTGACTCGCGTTACGTACGTAACATGCACATGTTAACGTAAGTAAGGCAAATAACATAAGCTACGCTCGAGGTATTGCATATGTTATAGCCTAGGCAGAGGCCACTGCCTCGAACGAACAAAGACATTACCTATGTAATGCAGAGCCCTTAACGTACGTTATGGGGTCTAGCGTACGCTATATCCCCCAGGCTAGCGTACGTAACACTGTATCTAGAGGCTACTGCCTCCAATTGTCAGGCCGATTACGTACGTTATGAGTAATACATAACGTAGGTTAATGACTTATAGTGTACATTAAGTTCCAATGTTAGCGTACGTAACCCGAGAAAAAATGAAGGAAAGACAGGAGTACGTATTTCATCCAAGACTTCAAACGAACCACATAATGCACAATGTAAAAGATACGTGAAAATTTAATATCATTTGATATAAAGTTCAAATATTAGGAAAAATCAAGAAATATGGAACGAAAAAATTACGGAGATTACATTCTCCACCTCTAAAAGAAAGTTTCGTCTAGAAACTAAGAAACAAAAAGTTCGGGGTAACTCGCCCGTATCTTCTCTTCCGTCTCCCAAGTCGCTTCCTCGACTCCATGTCTCGACTATTGCACCTTAACTAACGGAATGGTTTTGTGCCAGAGATGCTTCTCACGACGTTAAAGGATCTTTACCGGCCTCTCTTGAAAGTTAATATCTTCGGCTACATCAATATCACTATAGTCGATAATATTACTTGGTGTCTGGCATGTACTTCCTCAACTGAGAAACATGAAAAACACTATGGACGTGACTCAAAGCTGGAGGCAACGCCAAACGATAAGATAATTCCCCAATCCTGTCTAAAATCTCAAAGGGTCCCACGTAGGTTACGGACCCATTCTTATCTCGAGTTCGGGATGAAGTAACTCAAGGGAAAGCCCCTGGATTTGTGATCCATGCAGATGGATTGATATGCTTCAGGAATCGAGTTTGTGTACCCGCAGACGAAGAGTTGAGGAACTCTATCCTGAAAGAGGCTCATGCTACCCCGTACTCCATTCACCAGGGACCTGGCAATATGTACAAGGATTTAAACAATGTTATTGGTGGGGGAATATGAAGCGTGAAGTTGCAGAGTTCGTCTCGAGATGTTTAACCTGTCAGTAGGTTTTTTTTTAAAGGAAAAAAGTGGACGGGGGGTTGAGGCGGGACCCACCTGTAACACCCCCAAGTTATTCAGGGAATATTACAGCGCCATAAGCCCCGCCGTGGGACCCACAAGGCTAAACATACGCGGAACTATAAATTTTGACCGAGAAGGTCTACACACAATGGAATGAAAAACAATACAATGGGTATTCAAAACATAACCAATGTATTCAAAGACGTAACAACACGAATCAATACCTCGGCAAACACAGGCCGGAACATCAAGGAAAATGGAAAACAATACTCGAGTATTCAATAACCAATCCAGTACAACAACACTGAATGGAAAACTCAAAACATAACTGGAAGAAAGACTCAGTATCACACTTGCCCACCATCTTCATGCCGACCCGATACCTGCCTGTCCGCTCTCCTGGAACCTGAAATACATAAAACGTATTTCCCCCATAAAGGGGTTAGCCGTCGAATAGCTAGTGCAAGTATATCAAGTATGAAACACAATACTCCTCGACAATAAAGTAAATGTAACCGTCAATTCATGAATTCAAGACTAGTATTCCGGAATAACTAAATCTAATAGCGTCACATCAAGACGTATATGAATGCCGTGAAAACGGTTCGTTCATATCATCCGTCATCAATACATATATGAATGCCGTAAAACCGGTTCGTTCATATTATGCCATCAATATATCTATGAATGCCGTAAAAACGGTTCGTTCATATCATACCATCAATATATCTATGAATGCCGTAAAAATGGTTCGTTCATATCATACCATCAATATTTCTTACTTTCAAAGTCGAGAACGTAAAATCATAATTATATACTTGCCTTTGAGACATCGAGAAATCGAACGGAGGAAGGGTATGAGTTCGGTAGGTCCAGGAATGCGCTTCCGGCACCTAAACGATTCGCAAGGAATATGATAGTCAAATATCCATACTCAAATTACACGAAGAAATTTCCGAAACCCGTCTACGATTCACGAAAAATACATGGGTAAACAACTAGAGGTTGGAAAATCGCTCAAACTCTCAAAATTCCAAAAACGGCACAATCAAGTCCGTAAAATCATAGGAAAAGCATTCATACGGTATAGATACATCATAATCTCAAGGTCCGCAAGCTTCAAATCGGATAAATCGGACGAATCTACGAAAACCCCCAAAATCCAACACAATATTCAAAGTGTTCTTGAATAATCTTTCAATAATCCGATGAATACTCAAACATGCCCATAATCATGCGTATATCACTTCATACACCATGGTTTTAACATCCAAAACATCATTACCCAATACAAAATCGAAATCCAAGATGTTGAAGAAATTACCTCTTGAAGATCCAAGCACTATGATCCAAAGAATACGCGATAGATCGATGATCCGAGCTTCCCCACCGAATGAAAATGATAAAAATTCAATACTCAAGAGATAGATGATGCAAAGTTCTCTCCTCAAGCTCTCTCTCTCGTGTGTGTTGAAGAAAATGGAGGAAATGAGCTGCATCTCGCTCAAAAAGCATAATTATGCAGTTGACCGCATTGTGTGCCGCGGCTCGGCCAAGTGTGCATGGCACGAGCCCAGCACTCCCGGGGCTCGCGAGTGTCGTGGCCCGGCTGGCGTGCGCCACGGCACCGGGTACAGACGGTTTTTGGCCAAAGATGCAACTCGAGTGTGCCGCGGCCCGGACAGGTGTTCCGCGGCAGTGACTCGGCAGTGTGCCGCGGCCCTGCCGGCCTGTGCCGCGACACAAGGTACAGTCTGCTCGGCCAGGTCTAGAAAATGTGTGTGCCGCGGCGCACACTCCTTGTGCCGTGGCCCACACCCCCCTCGGGTCCTAAAATGATGAAAAATGACCCGGGAAGAGAATAAAAGCAATAGGACTCAATATCTGGGAAACAATAACACGAAATGGAAGTACGGAAACCCCAAAACGGTGGTTCCAAGCAATGATTACAAGGGTTCGCCCAAAAAAAACACGATTTGAACAATGAGGAGATTTGAAATGATATGAATTTCGACCGGGTATTACATTCTCCCCCTCTAAAAAGAAGTTTCGTCCCGAAACTTAAGAAATAAATAGTTCGGGGTATTCCACCCGCATCTTCTCTTCCGTCTCCCAAGTCGCCTCCTAGACTCCATGCCTCGATCATTGCACTTTAACCAGTGGAATAGCCTTATGCCGAAGTTGTTTCTCGCGACGCTCAAGGATCTTCACGAGTTTTTCCGGAAAGGTAATATCCTCGGCTACGTCAATCTCACTGTAGTCGATAATGTGGCTCGGATTCGGTACGTACTTTCTCAACTGAGACACATGAAAAACACTGTGAACGTGACTCAAAGCTGGAGGCAATGCCAAGCGATAAGCTAAATCTCCACCTCTGTCCAAAATCTCGAAGGGTCCGATATACCTCGGACTAAGTTTCCCCTTTTTCCCGAAGCGGAAGACTCCTCTGGTCGGCGACACCTTGAGCAAGACATGATCTCCCACCTCAAACTCCAAGGGTCGACGACGAGTATTAGCATAAGATTTCTGACGACTCTGGGCAGCCAGCAATCGGTCCCGGATAATAAAAATCTTTTCCTTAGTCTCCATCAACATATCCGGCTCCGTCCCAACTAGCTCAGAAGCCTCGTCCCAACATAATGGCGACCTACATCGCCTGCCATAGAGTGCCTCGAAGGGTGCCATTTTGATCGACGCATGCCAACTATTATTCTAAGCAAATTCGATCAACGGTAAGTGAAGCTCCCAATCATTTCTCCAATCTAAGGCACAAGCCTGCAACATATCTTCCAACGTCTGAATCGTCCTCTTTGTCTGACCGTCCGACTGAGGATGAAAGGAAGTGCTCAACCTCAACTCCGTACCCAGAGCCTGATGAACGGCCTGCCAAAAATGCGATACGAAACGACCATCTCGATCAGAAACAATGGTCTTGGGGGCACCGTGTAACCTCACGATCTCAGCAATAAAGGTTCGAGCTAGTCTATCCGGTCCCCAAGTATCCTTAATACCCAATAAGTGTGCAGACTTGGTCAACCGATCGACAATTACCCCAATCATATTCATTCTGGCCCGAGTTCTCGGCATGCCAGTGATGAAATCCATAGAGATGTCTTCCCACTTCCACTCGGGAATGGGAAGTGGTTTCAACAACCCCACTGGTCGTTGATGTTCGATCTTGACTTGTTGATACGTCAAGCATCGTAGTACAAACTCCGTAACATCCTTCTTCATGTTATTCCACCAAAAGTTGCGCTTCAAATCATTGTACATCTTACTCGTCCCGGGGTGGATTGAGTAAGGCGTAGCATGAGCTTCTCGGAGAATTCTTTGTCTCAACTCTAAATCGTTCGGAACACAAAGCCTGCCCTGAAATCTCAGAATACTATCCTCGTGAACCATAAAGCCAGGAGCTTTTCCTTTAATTACATCTTCCTTCAGTTGAGAAATCATCGGGTCACTCCACTGCTTCCCTTTGATGTCATCAACTAAGGACGAAGTAATTTCGAGAGTACACAACTGTCCCTGTACTCGTTGAAGCCAAACTTCTATCCATTGCTCAATTAAATCCTGACGAATTTTCGTCTGGGATGTAAGAACCTCGAGCATTTGAAGAGATGCCGATTTGCGGCTCAAGGCATCCGCAACGACATTGGCTTTTCCGGGGTGGTAAAGAATTTCCAAATCATAATCCTTTATCAACTCTAACCAACGCCTCTGTCTCATATTCAGCTCCTTCTGACTGAAAATATACTTCAGGCTCTTGTGATCGGTATAAATCCGGCACGGTGAACCATACAAATAATGCCGCCAAATCTTGAGTGCGAAGACAATTACGGCCAACTCTAAATCGTGAGTAGGATAATTCATCTCATAAGGCTTTAATTGTCGTGATGCAAAAGCTATTGTCTTATCATGCTGCATAAGAACACAGCCCAGGCCTTGACCTGAAGCATCACTATAAACTGCAAAGCCCTCGCTACCATGTGGTAAAGTTAGAATCGGCGCTGAAGTCAATCGTCTCTTCAGTTCATCGAAGCTCTGTTGTCTCTCATCCGTCCAAATAAACTTTTCGGTCTTCTGGAGCAATTTCGTTAGCGGTCGAGCGAGTTTCGAGAACCCCTCGACGAACCGACAGTAATACCCAGCAAGGCCCAAAAAGCTACAAAATTCCTTAACATTTTTAGGCGGTGCCCAATCTAGCACTGCCTCAATCTTCTGCGGGTCTACACGAACCCCTTCGGCCGAAATCACATGGCCGAGAAACATAACTTCTTCCAACCAAAAGTCACATTTCGAGAATTTTTCATAGAGGTGCTCGGTTCTCAAAATGTCTAAAACCAAACGCAAGTGTCGGGCATGTTCCTCCTTATGTCGAGAATAGATCAATATGTCGTCAATGAAGACGACTACACACCTGTCGAGGTACTCGATGAATATTTTATTCATTAACTGCATGAATACTGTCGGCGCATTAGTCAACCCAAAAGGCATAACTACAAATTCATAATGCCCATATCTCGTCCGAAACGCCGTCTTCGGAACGTCGGACTCCCTCACCCTGAATTGATAATACCCGGATCTTAAATCAATCTTCGAGAAAACCGCAGCCCCTTGTAATTGATCAAATAAATCGTCTATACGAGGCAAAGGATATTTGTTCTTGATGGTTACTTTGTTCAGCTCACGGTAGTCGATGCACAAACGTAGTGAACCATCCTTCTTCCTCACGAAGAGAACAGGCGCGCCCCAAGGCGAAGCACTCGGTCTGATGTACCCTTTTTCCAAAAGTTCTCTGAGTCTTCAATTCCTGCATCTCGGAAGGTGCCATCCGATAAGGTGCTTTAGAAATCGGAGCCGTACCTGGCTCTAAGTCTACGGTAAATTCTATCTCTCGATCTGGCGGTAGTCCCGGGAGATCATCTGGAAACACATCGGGATACTCATTAACAACCGGAATCGAAGAGAAATCGACTTCATTTCCTTCCGTTTTCAAAGCATAACACCAATAGCCCGTACAACCTTTATTCAAAAGTTTTACGGCCTTCATGGCACTGATAAGTAACTTGGATTGGCCCGACTTACGTCCCAAAAATGAGTACTCAGATCCGTCTTTAGTCATCATGGTGATAACCTTGGTACGGTAATTCATAATCGCTTGGTGACTACCAAGCCAATCCTCGCCGAGGATCACGTCCTCGCCTTCCATATCAACTACAATAAGATTCGATAACCATTCCATACTGGATATAATCACCGGAAAATCTCTAATCTCCCGGTTCCCCACAATTCTATCCCCGCTAGGTAGTTTCACGATGAAGGGATCGCAAGCAGTCAAACAAGTTATATTCAAACGGCGTACACACTCCAAATAAATAAAAGAATGTGTAGCACCTGTATCGAAAAGTATACGGACTGGATAAGATAAAATATGAATGGTACCTGAAGCCACCGCCGCGTCGGGTTCGTCTGTTCGACGCATCTCATAAACCCGTGGTTGCACCGAACCGACGCTAGAGTTTCCCACTCCAGCGTTCTGACCCCGTCCCCGGCCCCTGCCAAAATTCTACTGAGGTTGACCAAAAGATTGTCGCTGATTTATACCTTGATCAAGTGGTGTTGGGGCAGAAGCCCGAGTGTCCAAAGTCTGATTTGGCTCGGAACAATAAACCGCTCTATGTCCTATCTGTCCGCACGTGTGACACTTCAATGGTGGGAAGTTGCATTCCGAATTAAAGTGGCCTGGACAGCCACAATTATAACAAGTCACCATGCGATTTGTGGTACCCGGAGTGGGACGGTAACCCCTCTTTCCTTTATTAGAACGTGACGATTGCCCGGCAAAACAGTTAGTCGTCTGTGACTTCTGAAAGGTGCCACCCTTAGAGCCAGAAAAATTTCTCGCGACTTTCTGCTTCTTCGGTTCTTCAACGGTATCGTTGTTGGGGCTCAACATATCATGGGCTAAAGCTCTGTCCTGATACTCTTTCAGTGTGGTACAAGCAAATCCGGCCATGTACCGCCGTAAGTCCAAATTCATCCGCATATCAAAATAACGGATCTTATCACGTTCGTTATGCACTTGATCCTTCACATGGATCAATTGTTGGTTGTACTCCATGATTGCCTGCGAAACGGGAATATCTTGTGGTTTAGCCTCGAAAAAGGCTCGGATTCGGCCCTCTCGCACCGACCAAGGACAAAACTCGGCCTCCAAGAGCTCCTTAAATTCATCCCACGTGGCAATACGATCCTGCGGCTTGATGACCTTCCACCAGGTGGCGGCCTCCTTAGTGAGGAAATACTGGGCAATCGGTACTTTCCTCGCTTCGGGGCAATCAACCGCCTCGAAAATCTTCTCCAATTCCGCTAGCCAATCTTCCCAGCCTAACGAGTCTGTGGCACCGCCAAGCTGTGGAGGGTGCATACGGATTACATTCTGAAGCAAGGCATCCGTGTTTGGGTTCGGGTTATTCAGCTGAACAGTTTGGGCTAAAATAGTCATATGAGTAGCCAATTGTTGAAGTGCATTCGCAACTCCAGCGTCTGCGTTGTTCCCTTGGTCGTTCGATTGGTCGTGCTGACTTTCGGTGTCAGGATGCACCGAGTTCGACAAACTGGGATTGGTCGACCCCGCAACTGAACTGATGGAAACGGCCGCGCCACGACCTCTTCCTCGTCCACGGCCACGACCACGGCCACGGCCCCTACCAGCTGACATACTGAAGAACACATAAGGCACGTAAGTGCAGTTCAATCGCATGTCATTAAGGTGACCGATTCTCAAGGATACTAATAAAAAGAAGCAAAACGAACAAGAAAACACCAGAAGAGTAAGAGGTCTTACAAGTACCGGTCGCACTGTGATGATGGCAGAGTAGTGATACTGTGGACAAATGACGACTCATTCGACCCAAAAGACCGACAGCCTAGGTATCCATAGACCTAAGCTTTGATACCATATTCTGTAACACCCCCAAGTTATTCAGGGAATATTACAGCGCCGTAAGCCCTGCCGTGGGACCCACAAGGCTAAACATACGCGGAACTATAAATTTTGACCGAGAAGGTCTACACACAATGGAATGAAAAACAATACAAAGGGTATTCAAAACATAACCAATATATTCAAAGACGTCACAACACGAATCAATACCTCGGCAAACACAGGCCGGAACATCAAGGAAAATGGAAAACAATACTAGAGTATTCAATAACCAATCCAGTACAACAACACTGAATGGAAAACTGAAAACATAACTGGAAGAAAGACTCAGTATCACACTTGCCCACCATCTTCATGCCGACCCGATACCTGCCTGTCCGCTCTCCTGGAACCTGAAATACATAAAACGTATTTCCCCCATAAAGGGGTTAGCCGTCGAATAGCTAGTTCAAGTATATCAAGTATGAAACACAATACTCCTCGACAATAAAGTAAATGTAACCGTCAATTCATGAATTCAAGACTAGTATTCCGGAATAACTAAATCTCATAGCGTCACATCAAGACGTATATGAATGCCGTGAAAACGGTTCGTTCATATCATCCGTCATCAATACATATATGAATGCAGTAAAAACGGTTCGTTCATATTATGCCATCAATATATCTATGAATGCCGTAAAAATGGTTCGTTCATATCATACCATCAATATATCTATGAATGCCGTAAAAACGGTTCGTTCATATCATACCATCAATATTTCTTACTTTTAAAGTCGAGAACGTACAATCATAATTATATACTTGCCTTTGAGACATCGAGAAATCGAACGGAGGAAGGATATGAGTTCGGTAGGTCCAGGAACGCGCTCCCGGCACCTAAACGGTTCGCAAGGAATATGATAGTCAAATATCCATACTCAAATTACACGAAGAAATTTCCGAAACCCGTCTACGATTCACGAAAAATACACGGGTAAACAACTAGAGGTTGGAAAATCGCTCAAACTCTTAAAAGTCCAAAAATGGCACAATCAAGTCCGTAAAATCGTAGGAAAAGCATTCATACGGTATAGATACATCATAATCTCAAGCTCCTCAAGCTTCAAATCGGATAAATCGGACGAATCTACGAAAACCCCCAAAATCCAACACAATATTCAAAGTGTTCTTGAATAATCTTTCAATAATCCGATGAATACTCAAACATGCCCATAATCATGCGTATATCACTTCATACACCATGGTTTTAACATCCAAAACATCATTACCCAATACAAAATCGAAATCCAAGATGTTGAAGAAATTACCTCTTGAAGATCCAAGCACTATGATCCGAATAATACGCGATAGATCGATGATCCGAGCTTCCCCACCGAATGAAAATGATAAAAATTCAATACTCAAGAGATAGATGATGCAAAGTTCTCTCCTCAAGCTCTCTCTCTCGTGTGTGTTGAAGAAAATGGAGGAAATGAGCTGCATCTCGCTCAAAAAGCATAATTATGCAGTTGACCGCATTGTGTGCCACCGCTCACCCGAAGTGTGCCGCGGCACAGTCCCAAAAACTGCTCCCAGGGCTCGCAAGTGTGCCGTGGCCCGGCTGGCGTGCGCCGCGGCACCGGGTACAGACGGTTTTTGGTCGAAGATGCAACTCGAGTGTGCCGCGGCCCGGACAGGTGTGCCGCGGCAGTGACTCGGCAGTGTGCCGCGGCCCTGCCGGCCTGTGCCGCGGCACAAGGTACAGTCTGATCGGACAGGTCTAGAAAATGTGTGTGCCGCGGCGCACACTCCTTGTGCCGCGGCCCACACCCCCCTCGGGTCCTAAAATGATGAAAAATGACCCAGGAAGAGAATAAAAGCAATAGGACTCAATATCTGGGAAACAATAACACGAAATGGAAGTATGGAAACCCCAAAACGGTGGTTCCAAGCAATGATTACAAGGGTTCGCCCAACAAAAACATGATTTGAACAATGAGGAGATTTGAAATGACATGAATTTCGACCGAGTATTACACCACCAACCTGTAGATAAGAAGAAAATCAAGAAATACAAAGTATCAGCCCCGAATTATGACCAAAAATGGGCCATAATTCGGGTCCAAACATCGAAGAAATTTACGGCCCGCTAAAGAAATACAAAGTGCACCACAAACCATGGGCTAATGTGCGGACCCGTAGACTAAAATAACTCAACTCCGAATTATGACCAAAAATGGGCCATAATCCGGAACCTAAAATCTAAAGCGCCTAACCCTGTCAGTAGGTTAAGATTGAGCATCAGCAACCCGTAGGAATGGTGAAACCGTGCCCAATTCCTGAGTGGAAATGGGAGGACATATCAATGGATTTTATCATTAGCTTGCCAACGAGTCGTCGAGGGATGAATACGATTTGGGTGATTGTAGACTGTCTAACTAAATCAGCCCACTTTTTGGAGATTAAAGACGCATGGGGATCCAAAATATTGGCCCAGCTGTTTATTAAAGAGATTGTAAGGTTACATGGTACCCACAAGAGTATTGTATCAGATCGTGACAGGCGATTTGTGTCTCACTTCTGGAAAGCAGTTCATCGTACGATGGGTACGTAATTGAACTTAAGTACGGCATTTCATCTGCAGACTGATGGTCAGTCTGAAAGGACTATCCAAACTCTAGAGGATATGTTGAGGGCGTGCGTTCTTAATTGGAAGGACGATTGGGAAGCCCAACTGCCTTTGGTGGAATTCACTTACAATAATAGTTGGCATGTTTCGATTCATATGGCATCTTATGAAGCATTCTATGGTCGTCGTTGTAGGTCTCCTTTGTGTTGGGGCGACCTGTCTGAATCTCTGGTTATGGAACCTGATATGCTGTTAGCAGCCCGTGAGAAGATCGCCCTGATTAGGAGTCGTTTGTTAACGGCTCAAAGCCGACAGAAGTCTTACGCAGACAACCGTCGACGAACGCTCGAGTTCGAGGTCAGCGACCATGTACTAATGAAGGTGTACCCTACTCGAGGTGTTTTTTGTTTTGGGAAGAGAGGCAAGCTGAGTCCTAGGTATATTGGTCCGTTTGAGGTTTTGGAACGAGTAGGCGATCTGGCCTATCATCTGGCGTTGACACCAGCTCTGAGTCGGATTCATAATGTGTTTCATGTCTCCCAGTTGAGAAATATGTTTCTGATCCAAGTATACTTCAGTTTGATGAGATCGAGGTAGCGGAGGATCATTCGTACGAGGAGCGTCCCGTACAGATACTTGAGAGGAGGATCAAACAGTTGCGGAACAAGACGATTCCCCCACTGAAGGTTCAGTGGTCACGACACGTAGTCGAGGAGGCTACATAGGAGACGGAGAACAGCATGAGAGAGAGGTATCCCGAGTTGTTTACCCCTTAGTTTCGAGGACGAAGCTCCTTTTAAGATGGGAGTATGTAATATCCGATAGTAATTTCTTATCTACTATTGTATTGTTCAGATAATTTGAGTATCGGCGTAATCATGTTACATTCATTTAATGTTTATTGATGCTGAAATCAAAATAGACTTGATTATGACTATCATTCGCATTATGGTTGATTTCTTGACGTTGTGTAGATTGTTACATTTTTGGGCTAGAATTTCTGTGTTTAACGTATGCTAAGGCTTCAACCTAACATACACTATTTTGTTGGCTTTACGTACGTAATGGAGTGCTGGTTACGTACGAAATGCTTGGAATCTTATCTCATCTCACTTTCGGCGTGGGGGGCCGGACATGATCAAGATAGATGGCCTTTTCGAGGCAGCCAGGTTGACATACATTACGTAATGCCGTGGCCCGTAATGTACATAATGATGTTAGTGTTTTGAGTCAGTAACATCTGGAGACATATTACTTATGTAACACTTTAGGTGTAGCGTACGTAAAGGGGTTAACGTACATTATCTTCATGCGATAACGTACGTAACGAGCTGCACAGTTTATAAAAAGACAACTTGTGTCTTTCATTGACATGTCCAAACTCCTATTTTTTTTTCCAACAATCGCCCCTCTGCCTCACTAGACCATTTTTATACCCTTCAAACTTGTGTTTGAGCTTTGCATCTTGGATTGGAGCTTGTTGATTGGAAGTTTAGAGTTGTTCTTGTATCTTGGAGTGTGTTCTTGTGTTCTTGGGGGTTGTTCTTCGTTTTTGAAGGTATGTTGTGCGATTATACTCTATATTTTCGTAGTTATGATGTTAATAATATAGTTTACTACACCTAGTGTTGAATTAATCAACTAAAACATGTTTGTAGTTAAGCTTTTTAACACTTATTGATGAATATGATAATTAAGGGTTTGGAATGAGGTGTTCTTGATGTTTTAATGGTAATGATCATGTTTAATAGAATCATACTCTTCTTGCTAGATTATTAACATCAATAAGACAATAATAATCCTTAGTTTCATCATAGTTAAGTGTAATCGATAGAATTATTGACATAAAAGGTATTAAAACACCTTGATGAATGTTAGAAATTAGAGTGTTGTTCTTGAACCTAAACTTCAACTTCATTTCTGTTTTTGGTCTAGCCAAGTGTTGAAGACAACCAAACTATTATATGCTCATGATAATCGGTTGTATTGATGCCTTAGGAATATATTGAACATCATAATAAGTTGATAATGTTCTTAGGAAGATATTGTTGATCATTGGTGATGTTCTTGGAAAGTTAAATGACATAAGATGCTATGAACGAACATAAATCATTGTTCAACATGTTCTTGATAAAATCTTATTCATAAGAACCATACGAGTATTTGGAAATATTTTGTAAATCGATCATAAGAATGAATTTAGGTAAATAGAGTTCTTGGAATAGAATTTTGATATCTTGAGATAGTTGAAATATTCAAATTGAATTTTAGGGTGTCGTCTCACTGAATTCGATATTATTGATTATATGGATGTGTTATTGAGTGAAATGTATTTCATTCAAGGTTGATTGTTCGAGTAACCGATATTAGTCGAGGACCGTCCGTTCGTTCGACAAGGGAGGATTATTCTCGTCTCCGTATTGAGGCAAGTTATCTTGATTGGTTATAATGATGATTGAATTCTTGTGATGGTTATACGTTTCGTGTATATGAAACAGTTATTGAATCTGTGATTCGTAGTTCGATATTGTTCTTCATCATGTTCCATTTCTCATCATGGGATTGCATTCCCAAGTTCGTCACTTTGAATCGTTGATCTCGTTGATCTTTATTGTCACTTCGGTGAGTTCTTGATCCTTAATCGGATATGTGATTTGTTGAATTCATTGTCATGTTGTATGTTGACATATCTGGAATCATATCTGCGTGCCGATTGGTTATTGTGTAGGATTTTTATCCAGGTACATATATAGTCATACGTGGATGTTTCCATATTGGACTGTGCACACGAGACGTAGTTCGTGAGGCTAATTAGGCACATTGTCACACGTATATTCTGGATTCCGTATACGGGGTGGACATGTGCACGGACATATTTTTGGATCGGGCGTACTGTGATGTCCATCTTGAGCCATATTGTTTGATCGTTCATAGTCCATGTATGATTGGATATGTTCAACGGTTTGTGACTGATTGTTCATACGCCCGAGGGGTATATTCTATAGTCGGGATATTTTCTTTGAGATCTGATATATGTGAATTATATAATGTCGGGAGAATCATTTATCATGTATATTTGACCCTGTGTTTTTGGGCGAAATACTTGTGTTCTATTTTAGGTCGAGGCAAAGGCAAGGCATGGGAAGAGCATGGTGACGGAGAAGGGTTCGAAGGATACTAGTTCGGGGGGGCCAAGTCTTTTGTTGTCCGGTTATGTTCAAACGGTGTGATGTTACTTTATTCCGCTTCATTTGAACTATTGTCCAATTGTATTGTTATTTGAAGTATATTCCATCTCCATATGATTTATACTTGTATTTCAGATCCTGTGTATAATAAGGTCGTTGGCCATACTATTAATAAACTCCTAATCGGAGTAGTGACTATATATTGTGGTTCGGTATCACAAGGTAATACATATTTAATCTGTATTTTGGTATCGCCTGGTAGGTCCCAGTGTGGGGACCACGACACTGTAATTGCCGCCTTTTGTGGTGTTACAGTGGTGTCTAATACCAACTCATCTAATGGATGATTCGATCTTCTTTTACCCCTAGTTCACTTGCCCTCAACCCATTCGGTTTCTGTGGCTCGCTGAACTATCTAAGTTTAAACCGCCAACTCCTATTTGTCTGACAATTGAATCTTACTCGGCAACCCATACGGTTTTTAGGGGTTTGATTTGTCACAACCAAAGGCATCTAATGCACTCTAGGAATTTATCAACTTTCCCCAAAAATATTACCCCAACATACTCGAAAGAATAATATTTTAGTTTAGATTTCAATTTTTCATGAGTTTTACGGAGGGTAGGAAACCTCGTAACCTTTATAACTTAGTGCTTTTAAGTGGGAGTTTAACGCAGTTATATATTACACTGTGCACATTAATCTGTTTATCAGCGCGGTTTGTCGATTTGTTTGTTTGTCATACAATATGAAAACATACACAACCTAAAACTAACATATAGTTCATGGACCGTCCTAAGTACCGAGTCTTTATCGACTCGATAAAAATACAAGTAATCTAATTAGAAGTCTTGAATCTTCGTCTTCATGGCGGTTCGTCCTCAGATCTTCATCATAGCTAATTTATTACATTTATAAAATTTGCATCCTATATAAATGTACTAAAAATAATAAATCGGCTCAAAACGGCCATTACAACCCCATCGAATAAAGATTCAAAATACTAAGTCCATGAGCTACATCACCATACAAAAATAATGCAACCATTACATTAAAATAAATGGCAATATTGATTAGGGATGGCAATAAAACCCGAACCCGACGGGGAAACCCGAAACCCGATCATAACGGGGCGGGGCGGGGCAGGTATTATCGGGTTATGGGGCAGAGATCGGGGCGTTAACGGGGATTTTTTCGGGGTTCGGGGTAGTGACTGGGGTGTCCGCGCCCCATCCCGCCCCGCTCCGCCCCGATTAATTATATATATATATATATATATATATAATTATATATAATTATATATAATTATGTTAGGGCTTCATTTCTAACTTCTGACTTCTTCCCTTCCCTATTTGAAATCCTCACAGCCGTCCTCACAGCCGACACTACAGTTCAGTTCATCATTTGCCTATTTGAAATCCTCACAGGCTCACAGCCGTCCTCGCAGCCGACATCTTCACAGCCGGCAAGTCGACGACCAATCATCACCCGTCGTTTCTTCCTTACATCCACCGACCGCCGCCGGCGCCTGACCACCACCGCAGATGACGAGTCGACGACCATCTCCCGTCGTTTCTTCCTTAGATCCATCGACCATCGCCCGTAAGTTTCATACTTATAAGATCAAGTGGATTGTAAATTCGTAATCTCCACCACAGAGAAATTAACTACTTTCTTGAATCTGCGATTTGAGATATAGAGCTTCTTGATCGATCTATTTCCAAAATAAACGAAGAAAAAAAATGGAGGCACAGTATGTACGTAGATACCATGGGCACCGGCTCAATGAAAACCAGTGTTCTTCTTGTGTTGTGAAGCTCATCAAAGCCCCTGTTGATATTGTAATTTCCTCTTTCAACACGTATTAGTGTGTGTTTCTTTACTCCCCCCCTCTCAAGTAATGTTTTTTGGTGTTGTTTGTTCATCTTGGAATTATGGGCATGTTTTAATAACAGAGGAGACAGGAGAAAACTAAAGATTCGGGTTTCGATTAACTCATGGTTAATTGTCGAATGTTTGTTTATTATCTTTGAATTGATGAATTTCTTTTATGACATAACATAATTTGTTCCGACTTTTCTTCTAAAAAACGAAAAAAGTTTCATACTTATAAACTTCAAAAACCAATTATGGATTTGTTAATGTGAATTAAGAAACATATTTTTTTTTACCAGAATTCAAGAACATGTATTTTATAATTTTTTAGAACTTGTTATATAATCTGTTATTAGTTTGATCACTTTTTGTATGTTTTTAGTATTGTAGGTGATATGGATGCGCAAGGTAATGATTCCAATACAAACACTACCACTCCTTTCGGACATCACAGTACGCCTGATCCACGGCACTGTAATAACCCAATGGGATTTCCACACCAGGTGATCCACCAGGCGAACACGACTAAAATACAACAACCTGTCCAAAATAGGAAATCACAGACCCTACTATGACGTCCGACATACTATTCCGATATGGAACTTCAACGACAAAGATGGGCCTACATGGCCAAAATAAAATACAACAACATACACGAGCCTTGCTCGGATAATACAAAACGACAACGACTGAACAAAATGGGAGTACTCCAACTGTCTGACCAACATGAACACCAAAATATCTCGGGCTAGTATCGCTCGAATGCCTCGTCGCCATCGTCATGCCCCTGTGTCTCAACTCTCTCCTCGCAAGTACCTAAAACATGAAAACATGTTCCGCCCACCTGGTCACCATCCAAGATAATGAATATCAAGTACATGCACAACATGATATGCATCCAAAGGCAGAATAAATAGTACAACAATGGTAGTACGAGATGCTCACAAACCAAAGTAAGAATCGAGCATTCGTGGAATACTATGCCCATGGCATACGATCAATACCTGCTCAATAGGTTAGAACATAAGTGCCCAACGGCGAAACATCAATATAGAACACAACAATACATTACCCGAAGGTAAATCAATCCAACGCCGAAATAAATAAGGATCACAATGCCCGAAGGCTCCAACGGAAATACCGATACATCACAATGGCCTAAAAGCCCTCAGCCGAAGCTGACAAAATATCACGATGGCTCGAAAGCCGAGCCCGAAAGTCGCCAAAATATCACGATGGCTCGAAAGCCGAATGCTCAAGCCGCCAAAATATCACGATGGCCTGAAAGCCGAACAGCCCGAAGCTGTAAATCATCACAATACATATCTCAAAGAAACAAACATGACTGTCGAACATACCCCTCAGGCGTATGAACGCTCAATCACAACACGTCGAACATATCCAATCAAACATGGTATATGAACGATCAAAAATTGTACGGCTCAAAGATGGACATCACAGTACGCCCGATCCGGAAATGTGTCCGTGCACATGTCCACCCCGTATACGGAATCCAGAAATATACGTGGGACAATGTACCTAATTAGCCTCACGAACTACGTCTCGTGTGCACGGTCCAATGCGGAAACATCCACGCATGACCATCATGTGCCTGGCTAAAAATCCTACACAATAACCAATCGGCACGCAGATATGATTCCGGATATGTCACGATACAACATGACAACGAAACTCAAAGGATAACACATCCAATACGGATCATACGACTCACCAAGTGAACGATGACACACGAATAATGAAAGATCGACACGACCAACAATATTCAAAACAACCATCCTGGGATCAAAATCCCTAAGGACCGATTAACACGAGCAACGATCACAACACAACAGTTCGGGAAATCCTCAACCTTCAACGATCACAAAATTACCGAGTTCACCAGAATAATAGTGTGCTGCCTTGAATCGGTCAACACGACAATAATAATTCAACGGATGGGAATTATCGTTGACAATCCCAATTCAATACTTCGATTACCGTAGAATGGCCAATCGATAACAATTATACAACGGATGGGAATTATCTTTTTGACAACGGGTGGAAATTATCTTTGATAATCCCAATTCAATATATCGATTACCGTTAGAGCGGACAATCGATAATAATTATACAACGGATGGGAATTATCTTTGATAATCCCAATTCAATATATCGATTACCTTCAGAACGGTTAACCGATAACAATTATACAACGGATGTCTCGGTACCTTTAATCGGTTACCGATAACGAAGATGATAATCGAATACGTCAATGCCTTCAATTGGCCAAAACGACATCAATAGAAAAATACTGATATCAATAACGACGATTCACAAAAAAAATCTCTTGATGGAACATCAATAAATAACAACAATCGATACATCGATGCCGCGAACCGGCTATCAACAACAATATCTCAAAGGAACATCAATCAACAATAACAATCGATATGTCGATACCGCGAACCGGCTATCGACAACAATATTACCAACAAGTACCGCAATGCCTTGGATCGGCCATTTACGAACAACAATAATATTTGGCATAATTTGCCGAAGGGTATCGTATCAAACAATCCCCTGATATCAACAAAATCACAAAGAGACCGAGTCTCGAAATGATACACACATTCATACACATACATGATAACATTAATCTCATTGACCAGTACAAGTATAAAACTTGCCTCAAACCGAAGGCGAGAAAGTCCTTCCACGATCAACGTCCTACCACGAATCAATCAACGCGTCCTCCGTCGATCACAAGCACTCGAACAACCTTGAATGAAATACAATTCATTCGATAACACGATATCGATCGATAACGACATAATAGATAATTCCGATTCCAACACGAACACATACTATACTCGTATATATCCGTATACATATATATATATATATATATATATATATATACAACTCATATATATATATAAATACATAGACTCACTGCACACACCCACACATTATATATATAACAGCTTTCATATACATTATATATATATATATATATATATATATATATATATATATATATATATACATAAAACACACAACACACACACACAATCACGCCACTGCACCACACTCCTGCACCTAACACACACAACACACACACACACACACACACATATATATATATATATATATATATATATATATAACTGAAAAACACATAAAACTAACCGGAAGAGTCGATCGGCCAGGTCCGAAAAAACTCCCATGCCGGAAATCGGCCGCCGGAAAATTGACCCGTCAGAATTCGTCCAACTCCGGTCTGTTCCCGTATATGGCCGGTTTTCACCATCTCCGTTAGCAACTCTTCGCCGGAAGAATGTCAAACCTCCGTTCCGGACAAAAACCACTTCCGGTCGCCGGAATCAATGGAACTCCGTCCATGGCCGGAAACCATGAAGATCGCCGGTGCCTGCTCCGTCTCGCCGGAAGAAGAAAAAAAATGCCGGCTGAATTCTCCGTTCGAATCCGATGTCGACGAACAGCTCGACTGGATTTGCAGCCTTCCGATTCGGAAATTCCGACCAGGCCGCCGCCGAGCTCCGGTCGCCGCCAGAGACGTCGGCCCTACCTCCGGTCGCCGGAAAAATGGAGAAGCCGGCCCGTCCTCAAGCTCCACCTTGCCGGAAAAAAAATGACGGAGAGAGAAGAAGAGAGGGAGGACGAGATGGCAGCAAGAAGAAGGAAGAAGAAAAAAAAAAAAAAAAAGAGAGGGAAGGTGGCGACTGGCGAGGGAGGGAGAGAGAGATGATGAGGTGAGGGATGATGATGATGATTGCATTATATATATATATATACATATAATATAGCATGAGGGGGATGAGGGGGGTTCACGTGGGAAGATGCAAAGTTGACAATATATATATATATATATATATATATATATATATATATATATATATATATATATATATGATACCCCAAAGATACCCTCGCCCCGAAAGTTGACTACGAGGAAAATTCCGACCACCTACCACGCATTACGTACGTAACCTCAGGGCGTAACGTACGTAATCGCAACAAATTAGCGTACGTAATGCTACGCAGATAGCGTACGCTATGGCTATAAACTTAGCCAAAATTCTAAACCCGCCAAGCAACAACCAAACGACGAAACCAAACCGTCGACCAGTATAAATATTTCGATCCCGAAATATTCTAATACAATATACATTGTATCGGTCCAAACAACAACACTTGTACAATTCCAAATGAATACATACAACTCAACAGTAACACGAAAAAAAAAAATTACCCCCGGATATTACATACTCCCCCCCTTAAAAATAGTTTCGTCCTCGAAACTCAGGGTGCACAAGTCGGGGCACGGACTATCCATCAGGATAAGAAAACAACATCTCCAGGAATACTCCTCAATACGAGCAATTCCGCCTAAGCAACTGGGCCGACCCCACGGGTCCCCACGTCTCCTCTGCCTGAACAAGGCGAAAAATCAAGTGATAAAGACACTCAATCAAATGCGAGATTAGCCGAATCATGACTCCTCCGCCTGAGACCAGCCAGGAAGTCGCACCACAAAATATAATAACAATACAGACATAGTCCTCGGGACTATATCGAACGCACGTCCAAGTCCTCACGACTTGACGTCTCGAATCATAATGAACGATTACCCAGATCATCACAAAAATCTCGGGTACAGGACCAAAGGGAAATAAAATCACATCAAATGACTCAAGTGTCAAGATTCTCAGATACAATGATTACAAGATAGATCAATAATAAATGGTTCATAACCGCAATATTAAAATACAGACCGAGTCAAACATCAATCCGAGAGACAAGGAAAATACAAATCAAGGTTACATCTCAAATGTACCCGAAATCCACATCCTCCAGATCATCGAGCTCCTCGATCTCATCGACTCGAGGAAGACCCTAGTCTGAACTCGCTACTTCCCCTCGGGTGTCCATACCTGCCCCGGCCCGATATGACCCCTTGGATGAAGTACGGACTGCAGTAACAAAATCTCTCGAGGCCCATGAGCTCTCTCGAGACCTACTGGCACTAGAACTCCTGCAGTATTCTGAAGGTGTCCCTGCCTCCCACACAGAAAATAAATAATAGCTGGCACCGTTCATCAAGTACTCACATGCCCCGCTGAATCACAATTAAAACAAATAACAGTCGAACTCGTCGCCTGAGAAGAAAATGCTTTCCCAGTACAAAGCCGACTAGGAAATGACCTCTTGGACGTCGGAGCTCGATGTCCCTCTGAACGAATCGGCATCCTAGTCCTCTCACCAGAAGAAACTGAAGGATCCTTCTGAGTAAGCTCCTCGATCGAAAGCTCTGCTCCAAGAGCCTTCTCGATGAATTCGCCAAGTGAACTACAATTGTGATTGAACAACTGTATCCTCAACTGCGGGTTCAACCTCTTGTTAAAATACTTGATCTTATCCGCCTCGGTACGGATAACAGATGAAGTAAACTGAAGAAGTCCTTGAAACTTCTTAGCAATAATAATAACACCCTCGTCCTCGACGGATTCGGGGTTCAAAACCTCCGACAACTTGTCTTCACGAAGTGGAGCCGGATAATACCTCTCTAACATGAGAGTCTTGAACTCGATCCGAACACAATCACGATCGGTGGGTTCTCGAGCACAACTACGAAAATGATTCGTCAGCCACCAAAGTATTGGTACGAGGTTTCGGGTGTCGGCCCACTCTGCGGCCTCTACCCCCTCTGTCACGTCCTCTTTCCAGACTGAAAGAATAACGTTCAATCATGACCACAACACAATTACGCCTCAACGACCAGAATGCTAGGTCAACGCAAAACACGAGTATACATACTCAACAGATAAAGTATCACATCGATCGCGCTAATCATAGCCGATACAGAGCCCACACGCTCCAAAGCAAATAATCATAATTCAATCGCACCCGATCGTCACATACAAGTGTCAACAAAACATGTTTAATCAATGACATAATGAATGTATGCACATAAAAGAGAATAGAGTCCTTACACAGGTCATACGAAGCTTCGAGGTCTTGCGATACTAGTCTTCACTGACGACGACTCGATGAAAGAATGACTCATACAGTCGTCCAACTATCACGACTCACAAAACCCGACTGTCCAGATTGTCATAACCTGACAGCCCCGCTACTACCGCCTTGGTAGAGCCACATAACACACAATCCAGGGTTTCTCACAACCCAAAGCTCTGATACCATCTTCTGTAACACCCCCAAATCCCATTGGGTTATTACAGTGCCGTGGACCCCACACCAGGTGATCCACCAGGCGAACACGACTAAAATACAACAACCTGTCCAAAATAGGAAATCACAGACCCTACTATGACGTCCGACATACTATTCCGATATGGAACTTCAACGACAAAGATGGGCCTACATGGCCAAAATAAAATACAACAACATACACGAGCCTTGCTCGGATAATATAAAATGACAACGACTGAACAAAATGGGAGTACTCCAACTGTCTGACCAACATGAACACCAAAATATCTCGGGCTAGTATCGCTCGAATGCCTCGTCGCCATCATCATGCCCCTGTGTCTCAACTCTCTCCTCGCAAGTACCTAAAACATGAAAACATGTTCCGCCCCCACGGGGTCAGCCATCTAGTATAATGAATATCAAGTACATGCACAACATGATATGCATCCAAAGGCAGAATAAATAGTACAACAATGGTAGTACGAGATGCTCACAAACCAAAGTAAGAATCGAGCATTCGTGGAATACTATGCCCATGGCATACGATCAATACCTGCTCAATAGGTTAGAACATAAGTGCCCAACGGCGAAACATCAATATAGAACACAACAATACATTACCCGAAGGTAAATCAATCCAACGCTGAAATAAATAAGGATCACAATGCCCGAAGGCTCCAACGGAAATACCGATACATCACAATGGCCTGAAAGCCCTCACCAAGCCGCCAAAATATCACGATGGCACGAAAGCCGAACAGCCCGAAGCCGCCAAAATATCACGATGGCACGAAAGCCGAACAGCCCGAAGCTGCCAAAATATCACGATGGCCTGAAAGCCGAACAGCCCGAAGCTGTAAATCATCACAATACAGATCTCAAAGAAACAAACATGACTGTCGAACATACCCCTCAGGCGTATGAACGCTCAATCACAACACGTCGAACATATCCAATCAAACATGGTCTATGAACGATCAAAAATTGTACGGCTCAAAGATGGACATCACAGTACGCCCGATCCGGAAATGTATCCGTGCACATGTCCACCCCGTATACGGAATCCAGAAATATACGTGGGACAATGTACCTAATTAGCCTCACGAACTACGTCTCGTGTGCACGGTCCAATGCGGAAACATCCACGCAAGACCATCGTGTGTCTGGCTAAAAATCCTACACAATAACCAATCGGCACGCAGATATGATTCCGGATATGTCACGATACAACATGACAACGAAACTCAAAGGATAACACATCCAATACGGATCATACGACTCACCAAGTGAACAATGACACACGAATAATGAAAGATCGACACGACCAACAATATTCAAAACAACCATCCTGGGATCAAAATCCCTAAGGACCGATTAACACGAGCAACGATCACAACACAACAGTTCGGGAAATCCTCAACCTTCAACGATCACAAAATTACCGAGTTCACCAGAATAATAGTGTGCTGCCTTGAATCGGTCAACACGACAATAATAATTCAACAGATGGGAATTATCGTTGATAATCCCAATTCAATACTTCGATTACCGTAGAATGGCCAATCGATAACAATTATACAACGGATGGGAATTATCTTTTTGACAACGGGTGGAAATTATCTTTGATAATCCCAATTCAATATATCGATTACCGTTAGAGCGGACAATCGATAATAATTATACAACGGATGGGAATTATCTTTGATAATCCCAATTCAATATATCGATTACCTTCAGAACGGTTAACCGATAACAATTATACAACGGATGTCTCGGTACCTTTAATCGGTTACCGATAACGAAGATGATAATCGAATACGTAAATGCCTTCAATTGGCCAAAACGACATCAATAGAAAAATACTGATATCAATAACGACGATTCACAAAAAAAATCTCTTGATGGAACATCAATAAATAACAACAATCGATACGTCGATGCCGCGAACCGGCTATCAACAACAATATCTCAAAGGAACATCAATCAACAATAACAATCGATATGTCGATACCGCGAACCGGCTATCGACAACAATATTACCAACAAGTACCGCAATGCCTTGGATCGGCCATTTACGAACAACAATAATATTTGGCATAATTTGCCGAAGGGTATCGTATCAAACAATCCCCTGATATCAACAAAATCACAAAGAGACCAAGTCTCGAAATGATACACACATTCATACACATACATGATAACATTAATCTCATTGACCAGTACAAGTATAAAACTTGCCTCAAACCGAAGGCGAGAAAGTCCTTCCACGATCAACGTCCTACCACGAATCAATCAACGCGTCCTCCGTCGATCACAAGCACTCGAACAACCTTGAATGAAATACAATTCATTCGATAACACGATATCGATCGATAACGACACAATAGATAATTCCGATTCCAACACGAACACATACTATACTCGTATATATCCGTATACATATATATATATATATATATATATTGATATATACAACTCATATATATATATAAATACATATACTCACTGCACACACCCACACATTATATATATATAACAGCTTTCATATACATTATATATATATACATAAAACACACAACACACACACACAATCACGCCACTGCACCACACTACTGCACCTAACACACACAACACACACACACACACACATATATATATATATATATATATATATATATATATATATATATATATATATATATATATATATATATATATATATATATATAACTGAAAAACACATAAAACTAACCGGAAGAGTCGATCGGCCAGGTCCGAAAAAACTCCCATGCCGGAAATCGGCCGCCGGAAAATTGACCCGTCAGGATTCGTCCAACTCCGGTCCGTTCCCGTATATGGCCGGTTTTCACCATCTCCGTTAGCAACTCTTCGCCGGAAGAATGTCAAACCTCCGTTCCGGATAAAAACCACTTCCGGTCGCCGGAATCAATGGAACTCTGTTCATGGCCGGAAACCATGAAGATCGCCGGTGCCTGCTCCGTCTCGCCGGAAGAAGAAAAAAAATGCCGGCTGAATTCTCCGTTCGAATCCGATGTCGACGAACAGCTCGACTGGATTTGCAGCCTTCCGATTCGGAAATTCCGACCAGGCCGCCGCCGAGCTCCGGTCGCCGCCAGAGACGTCGGCCCTACCTCCGGTCGCCGGAAAAATGGAGAAGCCGGCCCGTCCTCAAGCTCTACCTTGCCGGAAAAAAAATGACGGAGAGAGAAGAAGAGAGGGAGGACGAGATGGCAGCAAGAAGAAGGAAGAAGAAAAAAAAAAAAAAAAGAGAGGGAAGGTGGCGACTGGCGAGGGAGGGAGAGAGAGATGATGAGGTGAGGGATGATGATGATGATTGTATTATATATATATATAATATAGCATGAGGGGGATGAGGGGGGTTCACGTGGGAAGATGCACAGTTGACAATATATATATATATATATATATATATATATATATATATATATATATATATATATATATATATATATATAAATATATATGATACCCCAAAGATACCCTCGCCCCGAAAGTTGACTACGAGGAAAGTTTCGACCACCTACCACGCATTACGTACGTAACCTCAGGGCGTAACGTACGTAATCACAACAAATTAGCGTACGTAATGCTACGCAGATAGCGTACGCTATGGCTATAAACTTAGCCAAAATTCTAAACCCGCCAAGCAACAACCAAACGACGAAACCAAACCGTCGACCAGTATAAATATTTCGATCCCGAAATATTCTAATACAATATACATTGTATCGGTCCAAACAACAACACTTGTACAATTCCAAATGAATACGTACAACTCAATAGTAACACGAAAAAAAAAAAATTACCCCCGGATATTACAAAGATAAGGCAAAGATTGAATTTCAAATTTGGAAGAGTTTGTGAAAAAGTTATTTAAAGAGTATGAATCTAATCATTCATCAAGAAATGAGCATGAAGGTATTATTTTTACTTACATCTTATATACTAAATTGAACATTAGTTTATTTGATTTATGGACAATTATTTTAACATATGTTAGGTGTTGGTGGTGGTTCTTGTTCTGGTTCATCTTCCTTTAGTTCGGGGTTGTCATCCGGTCATCGTGTTGGTTTCAAAAAACTCTTGTCCGATATTGCTTCAATTGCTAGCGAGCATGATGATTCGGGAGATATGACTGAGTTGGACAATTATTTGAAAGAGAAGCTTTTACCCAAGGACATGGACTTGTTGGTGTGGTGGAAAACAAATGGGTTTAAGTATCTGACACTTCAAAGGATTTCTAAAGACATTATAGCTATTCCTGTTTCTACCGTTGCCTCAGAATCCGCCTTCAGCAAAAGTGGAAGATTAATAAGTCCTCATCGTAGTCGACTTCACCCGAAGACATTGGAGGCTTTAATGTGTACTCAAAGCTGGTTGTTAAATGAGATCCGAGGTAACTTCCTAAAGTTATTGCTTAATTTACTATCCCCGGAAATAACTTGTCTTCCTGTTTCATGATTCAGTGCAAGATTTAAACAAGGTAATTAATTGTCAACTAATGAATCACATTACAACTTGTGATTTATCAAATAATTCTTTAACTTCCTTTAACCAAGTCAGAAGCTTTGAATTCAACTTGGCAGAAGTAATGTTCTTGACAGAACACTCAAACGGGATTATGGTTACAAATTACTACCTTGTTATTCCCAATACTGATTGTTATTTTCAGCAATCCCTCAAAGAGAGAAACAGGAATATATTAGATAATGTACTCATTGACATAATGGCAAATATGTTGATGTTAAATGAGATCTTGGTTGTTTGTTTTCTTATATACAGAGACTTGTTCCATTGAGACCGAAGCATATTGTCGTCTATTGAGTATGATTGTGATGCGGAAGAGGTAAATAATATTTATAACGTAAGAATGTAACTTATTAAACTACTTATTAATGCTTTCTTTTATATTTTATAGGCAGCTACAAAGGAAAGTGGAACAACAAGTGGAGATCATTTCGAAAGTGAAACAACAAATGTAGATGATTTCGATTGACTTGGTATTTGATATTCGTAATATCTAGGTGGTGTTTGTGCTACAATATTATCGGTTGTTCATGGTTTTGTGTTGTATTGTTGTTACAATAATAGTTATGGACTTGTGGACCTTGTGTTTGATGATAGATAAGTTGTAATTTAGGTTGTAATATCTTTACGTTACTTGTATTGTGTGGGTGTTTAATCTATTTTTCAGCATGCATCTTTTAGATTTTGATAATTATTGTCGCAATTTCGGGGCAAAAATAGGGAATGGGTCGGGTTTCGGGGCAAAAACGGGGAATGGAGCGGAGTTCGGGGTAAGCTGTAGCCCCAATGGGGCGCCCCGATAAGATCCCCGACGGGGAACGGGGCGGGGACGGGGCAGAGTTTAGATTTCGGGTTCGGGGACGGGGATAGCCTGCCCCGCCCCGAACTCGCCCCATTGCCATTCCTAATATTGATTAATCTAAATATTGATCTAATCAACAAAAATTAATCCAACTATTAGAATTAATCGAATTAATTCACATAACCATTAATTTTAATTTATTCCAGACAAAATAAATATTTCATTAATTAATTCTCTTAAAAATTAAATTACCATAATTATATTTTAGTCAAATTAAATCTAATTTAATATGCGGGAAATTAATTTACCGAACGTAATCTAAAAATAGAGTCGAAAACACAAGGCCTAGGCCAAGCTCGCGGCCGTCTTTATCTGCCCATTGAGCGACTGTAACATGTCCGGTCTTTGCCGCTTCTCTCGGCGACGGCTGTCTTCGGTAGTAGCCAGTGACCCGAGTCAGGACCGTCTATTTTTCCGGCTCGTATTTTCGTCCCGAATCTAAAAATAATATTTTTCTAAGTTTTATATTACACATTTAAATTAGTTTTTTAAAATAAAAATATCTTTATGTTGTAACATAAAATCATGAAAATAATTTTTAGATGAACAATTAAACATTAACAATCAAAACAATTATGATTCTAGATTATAAAAAAAAGCATTCCAAATGTTAATGTCGAATATACGATCGCATACACCTCTTTCTGATACCATTGTTGTGATTCGGTGATTAAAATCGAGATACGCAGTGGAAAATAAACCGGTCCAACCGGATAAAATCAAACCCCAAAAACGGATCGATCAAGCATCGTATAAATGAATAAAAATTGACAAAGATAAAATTTAGAAGTCATACCCTCGTAGACCTTTGATAATATCTTCTTGAAGAAAAAATCCCTAGCCAAGCTTTGATTGTTTTTGGTCACCAACATGAACACGAATCCGATTCGTTCTAGCTTGATGAATGATCAAACACCGAATATGCCGAGTGTCTCTACATTATCATGTGTCGGATATTGATCGGAAAAAAAATATATCAATTCGTTCTCAAAAGAACACGGCTAGAAATTGATACTGTATTTTTCTTTTCTTCTCTTCTTCCTTTTCTTTCTCTCAAAGATGAACAAGAAAAAGAAAATAAATTTTTCCCTCTCCTCAAAATAGCTCACGGCCAGCGGGGTTTTAGTGTGTGTGTGTGTGTGTGTGTGTGTGTGTGTGTGTGTGTGTGTGTTTCAACTCTTGAAATTGTAACACTCCAAAAAGGCGGCCATTACAGTGCCGTGGACCCCACACTGGGACCCACCAGGCAATACCAAAAACAGATTAAAAATGCAATACTTGTGATACCGAACCACAATAAATAGTCTTTACTCCGATTAGGAGTTTACAATAATATGGCCAACGGCCTTAATAGACACAGGATCCAGAAACGCAAGTATAAACCATTTGGAGATAGATTATACCTCAAATAATAATACATTCGGTCAATAATTTAAATAAAGTGGAAAGATAAAATTACACAGTTTTGAACATAACCGGACAACAGAAAGACTTGGGGCCCCCAAACTAGTATCCTTCGAACCCTTCGCCGTCACCATGATCTTCTCGTGCCTTGCCTTTTCCTCGACCTAAAATACAACACAAGTATTTCGCCCAACACAAGGTCAGATATACATGATAAATGATTTCTCAAGACATTATACAATTCACATATATATTAGATCTCAAGGAAAATATCTCGACTAACGAACATACCCCTCGGGCATATGAAGGATTAGTCACAAAACGTCGAACAAATCCAATTATACATGGATTATGAATGACCAAAATAGTATGGCTCGAGATGGACATCACAGTACGCCCGATCCGGAAATGTGTCAGTGCACATGTCCACCCCGTATACGGAATCCAGGATATACGTGGGACAATGTACCTAATTAGCCTCACGAACTACGTCTCGTGTACACAGTCCAATACCGAAACATCAACGCATGACTATATATGTGCCTGGCTAAAAATCCAACACAATAACCAATCGGAACGCATATATGATTCCGAATATGTCACGATACAACATGACAACGAATTCAATAAATCACATATCCGATTAAGGATCAAGAAACTCACCGAAATGACAATAAGGATCAATGATATCAACGGTTCAAAGGTGACGAACTTGGGAATGCAATCCCATGATGAAAACGGAACATCATCAAGAATAATATCAACTCACGGATCACAAATTCATAAGTGTTTCATATACATAACCATCACAAGAATCCAAACATCATTATAACCAAGCAAGATAACTTGCCTCGATACGGAGACGAGAATAATCCTTCCTTGTCGAACGAACGAACGGTCCTCGACTAATATCGGTTACTTGAACAATCAAACTTGAATGAAATATACTTCACTCAATAACACATTCATATAATCGTCGATATCGAATTTAGTGAGACGACATCCTAATTTCCATTTGAATAGTTCAACTTTCTCAAAACATCGAAGTTCTATTCCAAGAACTCTATTTACTTCATTCCACTCTTACAATTGGTTTACAAGACATTACCGAATATTTGCAAGAATAAGAATTGATCAATAATATGTTAAACAATCATCTTGTGTCATTTAAGCCTATCAAGAACATCACAATTGATCGAAAGTGAAAATCTGCACAACCTTGTTGAATCACTATGTCAAGTTTATTTAGTTATAAATCCATATTATGATCATGAAGATTATCTCATATTAAAACCATCCTTATAATCTTCTTACTAACCTGGAGAATCAAATATCACACCTATGAATTCACCTATCTTAGGTTCAAGAACATCACTCTAATCTTCTAATATTCATCAAGGAGCTCTTAAAACATTTTATGACAACAATTCCAACAATCAACCTTAACTACAAGGAAACAAGGATTATTATTGTCCTAATGATGTTATTAGTCCAGCAAGAAGAGTGTGTTTCTACTAAACATGCTTACCACCATTTAAAACTTCAAGAACACATCATTCCAAACCCTTAATTATCATATTCATCACTAAGTTTTTAAAAGCTTAACTACAAACATGTTTTACTTGATTAATTTAACATTAAGTGTAGTATACTCTATCACTAACATTATAACTACGAAATTATAGAGTGAAACCGTACAACATACCTTCATAAATGAAGAACACCAAAACCACAAGAACACACTCCAAGCTTCAAGAATAACTCTAAACTTCCAATCAACAAGCTCTAAATCAAGATGCAAAGCTCAAACACAAGTTGGAAGAAGGTAGAATTGGTCTAGGGAGGCAGGGGGATGATTATAGGAGAGAAAAATCGTAGTTTGGACGTGCAAAATGAAAGACACAAGTTGTCTTTTTATAACTGCACAGTTTGTTACGTATGTCATCACATGTAGATAACGTACGTTAGCCACTTTACGTACGCTACACCAAAAGTGTTACGTACGTAATCGACTACCAGAGGCTATTGAACTCAAAACACGAACATCATTATGTACGTTATGGCTTGGAGCATTACGTACGTAATGTAGGTGAACTAGGCTGCCTCCAAAAAGGTCAAATATCTTAATCACGCCCGGCCCCACACGCCGAAAGCTGAGATCGGATAAGACTACAAGCATTACGTACGTAAACAGCACTTCCTTATAGACGTAAAGCCAACAAGATAGCGTACGTTAGGCTAAAGTCTTAGTGTACGTTAAACACAGAATTACTAACCCAAAAATGTACCAATCTACACAACGTCAAGAAATCAGTCACAATGCGAATGATAGTTATATTCAAGTCTATTATGATATATTCCAACATCAATAAACATTAAACAAATGCAACAAGACTACAACGGTATTTGAATTATCCGAATAATACAACAGTAGGTAAGAAATTCCATCAGATATTACATACTCCCCCCTTAAAAGGAGTTTTGTCCCCAAAACTAAGGGGTAAACAATTCGGGATACCTCTCTCGCATGCTGCTCTCCCTCTCCCATGTGGCCTCCTCGACTCCGTGTCGTTACCACTGAACCTTAGTAGGGGAATCGTCTTGTTCTGCAACTGTTTTATCCTCCTGTCAAGTATCCGTACGGGACGCTCTTCGTACGAATGATCCTCCGATATCTCGATCTCATCGAACTGAAGTATATGACTCGGATCAACAACATATTTCCTCAACTGGGAGACATAGAACACGTTATAAATCCGACTGAGATCTGGTGGCAACGCGAGACGATAGGTTAGATCGCCTACTCGTTCCAAAACCTCAAACGGCCCAATAACCTCGGACTCAGCTTGCCCCTCTTCCCAAAACGAAAAACACCTCGAGTAGGAGATACCTTCATTAGCACATGGTCACCAATCTCGAACTCAAGTGGTCGTCGACGGTTGACTGCGTAAGACTTCTGTCGGATTGAGCCATTAACAAACGGCTTCTAATCAGAGCGATCTTCTCACGGGATGCTAACAACATACCGGGTTCCGTACCCAAGGATTTAGATGGATCGTCCCAAAACAAAGGAGATCTACAACGACGTCCATACAATGCTTCATAAGGTGCCATCTGAATCGAAGCGTGCCAGCTATTATTATAAGTGAATTCCACCAAAGGCAGTTGGGATTCCCAACAATCCTTCCAATCAAGAACACACGCCCTCGACATATCCTCTGGAGTTTGGATAGTCCTCTCAGTCTGACCATCAGTCTGCAGATGAAATGCTCTGCTGAACTTCAATTGCATACCCATCGCACGATGAACTGCTTTCCAAAAATGTGACACGAATCGCCCGTCACGATCTGATACAATACTCTTGGGGGTACCATGTAACCTTACAATCTCTTTGATAAACATTTGAGCCAATCTCTCGGGTTCCCATGTGTCTTTAATCTCCAAAAAGTGGGCTGATTTGGTCAGACGATCCACAATAACCCAAATCGTATTCATCCCTCGGCGACTTGTCGGCAAGCTAGTGATAAAATCTATCGAAATGTCTGTAATACCCGAAACCTTCGTTCCAGTTTCATTGAGTTTTCTATGGATTATCGGATTGTCGTTGTCCATTCTTTGGAATGTTGTGCCACGTATGGTCGTGTCATGAGTTGACACATGTTTGATTTCCGTTCCAGATCATTTATGAGTTTTTGACTCATTTCAGTGTAGCGCACGCTACCGCTTGTGGTGTAGCCCGCGTTACGGTGCCATTGTTAGCGCACGCTACCGGGTGTGTAGCGCACGCTAACTGGCAGTCCAGGAGCTATTGGACTGGAGCTGGAGTCTCGTTAGCGCACGCTAAGGTTGGTAGCTAGTGCACGCTATCGACTGCTTAGCGCACGCTAATTCTTCTTTCTAGCGCACGCTACCTGTTAGGTGCAGACCAGTCCAGGAGCCACTGGACTGGATTCATGACTCGTTAGTGCACGCTACGCATATTATCTAGCACGAGCTAACTGTGTTTTAGGCGGTATGTTCTGAGGCGTTGACCCCGTTTGCGCGCGCTAATACAGGCTGTTTAGCGCACGCTAATAAACTATCCAGTATAAATAGTGGACAACAGCCTTCACTTCGTCATTTCTCACCCTTCTTCACCTTTTTCTGCCGGGGGTGAGTCCTAAGGGGATTTTGAGTGATCTTCTTCATCAAGCTTCATCTTGGAGTGGATTTGTAGGTGTTTAACAACATCTAATCATCTCCTTTGCTCAAATCAAGGTATTCTCCTCTTAAAACCCTAGTTCTTGAAATTTGGTGGTTTCTCCTTGGTTCTTTGATTTAATCCGAGTATGATGAATCGATTATGAAATTCTTGTTGTCTGGGCCATGATCTTCGGATTTGAACTCATTCATGATTTTACATCACTCGTAACATAGTTCTTAATTTCTTTGAGACACACTTAGATCCTTGTTGTTTTTAGGATCAATTCGGATGTCGTTTAGTGTTATTGATTCGTGTTAGTGTTATTTTCATAGTCCTGGTGGAGTTGTTGAGTTATTGGTCGTTTTTGGAAGCTAGAGGGCTGCTCAACCTCATCTGTTCGTTGTTCGGTTTCTCGTGATTTCGAGGGAAGTATCTTGCCCATGCACTTCGTGTTTCATAGGCCTGATAGTTGGCAATGGATTATATGTGGAATTTGAATACTTCAATAGACTTTAAAAGAATCAGCATACTCTAGATAAAAACTTTCACAAAGATCTACTTGTGTGTTTGTGAACGAATGTGTTGTTCCAAGAATGTGTATTAGTGTCGTGCATTAGAATGCCTTATTTGCGTATGGTACCGTTGTGTGTGATTACATCTTTAGTGGACTTAAAGATCATGACTTTTCGGCAAGAGGTGTGTGTGTCTATCGATGATAATGTGTTGTTGTGTAATACTGGTTGTGAGTATGTGTCAGATAAGTAGCCATTTCTAACAAGTACCTTGATTTACGTTTGATGTACTTCAGGAGAATGTGTTTTTGATGATTGTGATTTGTGCCATGTGGTTTTTGAGATTGTGTGTGAGCCGAGTAAAACCAGCGAGGGTCCCCTGGGATTTGTTTAAACTTCGAGTTCGGCAGATCTCTCGGTTGGGCTGTATATTGGGGAGTGCCTGACGAGGCTCTAGGGTGTGTATTCCGTATTGTATAGTGCCAGTACAGCTCGGGAGGTTATTTTGTGATGATAATTGTGGCACGTTGTTGTCTCAATAATTATGATATGTCCGAAATATCATAACGCTTTCATTCTCGGTGTGAGATATGTCATACGGAAGGTCTTGGTACTTGGCTAGAATGGCATCAATATAATTGTCGTATATGACTCGTTTCTTGATTGTGAGGTTTTTGGCATAAGGACGCGAGCCCTGTGATTGTTTTCGTGTATTGTTGTTTGGTTGTGTATCGAGTTTGACCTTTAGGTTATTCGCTCGAGTATGTGATGTGGATGTTTGGGTCGTAGACCCCGTGTTTGTGACCGGATTTGCATCTTTTGAAAAAACAATACTTGAGGCCGTGTCCCTATGTGGGTTTTGACAAAATGAGGATTCATTAGTCCAAACGTTTTTCCAAAAACTCCCGAGAATTTTAAAATGCTTTTCAAAGCGTATACATGTCTCATTCCAACTTTTTACGGTTTAAGTTATTTTATCTAACGTAATATCTCGGGAAGTATTTCATTGGCTTAAGTTGTGAAATTAATTAAATTTTTATACTCGTGGAATATGTTGTGTATGGCTTGTATTTGTATTTTCTACTTGCACTAGCAAAACAGTGGAGTTTTGCTAACTCCCGAGTATTCGGGGGGTGGATGTCTATATTGCGTCCAGGTACTTGCAGGTAGCTGGGGAGAAAATCACAGTATCGATACGAAGGATGATGAAAGACGACAATACTAATCGCATGTAAATCAGTCGTTAAGTATTTTGGAAGAGTCTTAGTGTTGGCTCTCCATTGTGTAGTCTTCCCGTTTTATGGGAACGTTGATGTATTCCAACCCCTGCGTGGGTATGAGTTATGAGTTCGAGTTATATATGTTTATTGTGTTGTCTTGTGGTAAAAGATCAAATCGGTCTAACAGATCGTTACATGTCTGCATGTATTGTGTTGTGATTTTCTATATTTAGCCTGGTAGAACATCACGGGGAGGGTCTACGGCGCTGTAATATTCCCGAGTGGTTTGGGGGTGTTACAAAATATGGTATCAGAGCTTAGGTTGCGGAAACTTAGGCAATCGGGTCGAGTTGTGTGTTGTCGAGTCTTGTCTTGTCAGACTTTATCTGACTGAGTCGTGTCACGACGCGTCGTCTGATATGTCGGTCGTGATTAGTATCAAGGTGCAACCATCATCTTCGTGCGATCTGTGGATGTAAGTCTCCCCACTATATGTTGTGTTTCGTGTTACAAGTGCGGAAATGTGGGGCACCGGGTTCAGTTTTGCGAGTTAGTCACCGAGTCTTCTGATGCATGGACATGAACACTAATGTTAGGATTGACTCCTAGAAGTCCCTAAGAGTGTAATCTACCAGTTGTATGTTGTGTTATCTCCTTGCCTTGTTGTTTCAAACTTCGGGGATAAGCTTCTTTTATTAGAAGTGGATCAGATCTTTGAACTTCTGTATTTTCAACTCCATCGACTCGTTTGTGTTCGTTGATATTTTTTGAACTTGTCCTATCTTTTGTTTTGTTGATCGAAGTTGTGGTAATGTGTCAGATTAATTCGTTCGTCGTTGTAACTTTTTCCGAATTTGGCCCCATCCCTATTAATCTTATATAAATGCATATCGTGTCGTCTTTACCACACCACCTATTGTCTCGAGTCATGGTGCGAACTTCTGAGTTGCTATTTGATTATGATTGTTCCACCGTTATTGTCTCGATCGTTGTGGTTCGATCGTTTGTTATCTGATTTTTGTTGCTCCTGTATCGTGATTTTTGAGCATTCAGATCACTTTGTAATTTCCTTAAGTTCGGGAAATTAGATTTGTTGTCGATCTTCCGACCCTCGGGTGGTGGAATTTTGGGGAGAAAATCACAGGATCGATACGAAGTATGATGGAAGACGACGATACTAATCGAATGTAAACTAGTCGTTGAGTATTTTGGTAGAGTCTCAGTGTTTGGCTCTCTGTTGTGTAGTCTTCCCGTTTTATAGGAACGTTGATGTATTCCAACCCCTGCGTAGGTATGAGTTATGAGTCCGAGTTATGTATGGTTATTGTGTTGTTTTGTGGTAAAAGACCAAATCGGTCTAACATATCGTTATTTAGCCATGTCGGCATGTATTGTGTTGTGATTTTCTGTATTTAGCCTGGTAGATCCTCACGGAGAGGGTCTACGGTGTTGTAATATTCCCGAGTGGTTTGGGGGTGTTACAATGTCTTCCCATTTCCACTCGGGAATCGGAAGCGGTTTTAGCATTCCTGCGGGTCGCTGATGCTCAATCTTAACCTGCTGACAGGTTAAACACCTCGAAACGAACTCTGCAACTTCACGTTTCAGATTCCCTCACCAATGATATTGCTTCAAATCCTTATACATTTTGCTAGACCCCAGGTGGATGGAGTACGGGGTTGCATGAGCTTCTCTCAGGATAAAGTTCCTTAACTCTTTGCCTGCGGGTACACAAACTCGATTCCTGAAGCGTATCAATCCATCCTCGTGGATCACAAATCCAGGGGCTTTCCCGCGAGTTACTTCATCCCGAACTCGAGTTAAGAATGGGTCTGTAGCCTGCTTCGATCTAATTATATCGTCAAGGGACGATGAAATCTCAAGGGTGCAAAGTTTTCCCTAGAGAAGCTGTAACCAAACTTCAATTTCCGGCCTCACAAATTCTAACTGCAATTCCCTCTGAACTGTCAAGCGGGCCAGCATTTGCTCCTGAACTGTCTTACGTTTCATGTCATCGGCAACTACATTTGCTTTGCCCGGATGATAAAGGATCTCTATATCATAATCTTTGATTAGTTCTAGCCACCTTCTCTGCCTCATATTCAATTCCTTCTAAGTAAAAATGTACTTTAGGCTCTTGTGATCCGTAAAAATCTGACAGGTAACTCCATATAGTTAGTGACGCCAGATTTTTAAGGCAAACACCACGGCTGCAAGTTCCAAATCATGGGTGGGGTAGTTGACCTCGTAAGGGCGTAGCTGTCTTGATGCATAGGAGATCACCTTCCCGTTCTACATTAGCAGACATCCAAGGCCCTGTTTTGACGCGTCACTATACACCACGATTCCTTCCATTCCTTTTGGTAGAACCAAAAATAGGTGCTGAAATCAATCGACTCTTGAGCTCATCGAAACTCCGCTGACGTGCCTCTGACCACAAATACTTCTTATCCTTTCTCAACATATTAGTCATCGGTTGGGCAATCTTGGAAAAACCTTCCATGAACCATCGGTAATAACCTGCTAGTCCCAAGAAACTGCATACTTCCTTCACGTTCTTTGGTGGTAGCCACTCCCGGATAGCTTCTGTCTTCTATGGGTCTACTCTCACCCCATCAGCTGATATCACATGGACTAGAAAGATAACCTCGCGCATCCAGAACTCACATTTGGAAAATTTTCCATAAAGCTGTTCCCGCCTCAAACGCATTGAGAACCTGATGGAGATGACGCTCATGCTCTTCATGATCACGAGCGTAAATCAAATGTCATCAATAAAAACGACTACAAAGCGATCCAAATAATTAATAAAGACCTGATTCATCAACTCCATGAATACTGCTAGTGCATTAGTCAGTCCAAAAGGCATCATATGAACTCATAATGCCCATAGCGAGTACGAAAAGCGGTCTTCGAAATGTCAGACTCACGAAACCTTAGCTGATGATAACCGAACCTCAAGTCGATCTTGGAAAACACAGCAGCTCCCTGAAATTGGTCTAATAAATCATCAATTCGAGGTAATGGATATTTGTTCTTAATGGTCATCCTGTTCAGCTCACGATAATCAATACACAAACGCAGAGATCCATCTTTCTTTCATATAAATAGCACTGGTGCTCCCCAAGGGGACGCACTAGGTCGAATATAGCCCTTATCTGTCAAATCCTCAAGCTGGTTCTTCAATTCCTCCATCACTCGGAGCCATACGATAAAGTGCTTTCGAAAGCGGGACGTACCTGGCTCTAATTCAATATTAAACACTACCTCACGATGCGGAGGTAAACCCGGCAACTCATCTGGAAATACATTGGGGTAGTCTCGGACTACCGGAATATCGGCCAGTTCAACTCGTCGATCTGCTGTTTTGGTCATGTAACACCAATAACCAATACATCGTAGATTAAGTAGTTTCACTGCTTTCATAGTGCTTATGACTCTCCCGGAATGGCTGGGATTATCACCCTGAAAAATGCACTCAACACCATCGTCAGTTGTGACGGTCACTATCCGTTTGCGGACACTAAGTATGGCATCATGACGATCCATCCAATCAATACCCAAGATCACATCATCTTTATGTAAATCGACCACAATCATATTTGACAACCACTCATGCTCGTTTATATGAATCGGACAGTTCTGCACTTCCCGATTCCCAACAATTCTTGTACCATCGGGTAGACCAATTACATAAGGTTCACAATGGGTAACATGATCTAATTGCAAACAACTCAAACAAGAAACAGATAAAAAGGAGTGTGAAGCACCAGTATCAAAAATAACACAGACGGGCTGAAATCGGATCTTGAGAGTACCTGCAATAATGCTGGCTTCGGGATCGTCGGCCTTCTTCATCTCGTAGACTCTAGGTTTTGTAGCCCCGGTACCAGATGGACCAGCTTGGTTTCCACGGCCCATCCCTTTGTTTGCCCCGGTAGTCTGATAAGAAGCGGACGGAGGTACACGGTCCTGGACAGAAGACTGAACTGGAGCATGAGATGCTGCTGGAGTACGTCCTGGTCCATTCTTACAATAACGAGCATGATGTCCATTCTTCATACAAGGATGGCATGCGACGGCCGGCCCCAGGCATTTAGAATTGATGTGCCCCCTAGTCTCCACAGTTATAGCACACAACAGATAGGCTGACTGCTCGAGGTTGTGATCCAGTTGGCTTCGATGCCATGGGTGGCCGTTCAGAAGGATTTGGCACTGGTTGGGGCCTCTTGAATGTTCCCTGGCTGCTGTCAGTCTGGTTCTGGTTCCTGAATTTCTTGTTGTTGGACTGCGGTTGCTCCTTGGAAATCTCCTTTGTGGTAAGTTCGTATTCCAAAGCTCTCTCGATGAACTCCGGCAGGGTCGTATAGTGATGATTCAACAACTGCATTCTCATTCGGGGTTTAAGCCTC
Source organism: Orobanche coerulescens (assembly GCA_033398695.1). Taxonomy (NCBI): domain Eukaryota; kingdom Viridiplantae; phylum Streptophyta; class Magnoliopsida; order Lamiales; family Orobanchaceae; genus Orobanche; species Orobanche coerulescens. Next base: position 93,369,934 of record CM065809.1, read on the forward strand.
TTGAGAAAATATTTGATCTTATCGGCTTCCGTTCGGACAATCGTCGAGGCAAAAGAAAGAAGTGCCTGGAATTTTTCAGCTACAGATAGTACATCATCATCTTCAGACGGGTCTGGATTCAGCAATTCTAACAGTTTGGCCTCGCGGAGAGGACCTGGATAGTAAAGGTCTAACATGAGGTTCTTGAATTCCTCCCAAGTGCACACGCCATCCGCTGGCCTCACCGAAAGCCACCAGGTGTGGGCGCCCTCTCTAAGATAGTAACCTGCTACAGAGACGCGATTCTCTACTGGGCAGTCCACCATCTCGAATAGTTTCTCGAAGTGTTCAATTCAATGCATGATATCAGCAGGCCCAGAGGAGCCTTCAAAAGTCGGGGGTGGCTAGCGGGAGATGTCGCTGATGATCCGACTCATGGGTCCGCCATGTACAGGAGGTGGTGGATGCGGCCCCTGCTGCTGGCCAGTAGTAGCTCTCTACATTGTTTCCATCACCTGGCCCATCTGGGTCATCGGGGCCATCATGCCCTGCATAACAACGAAAGGATCGACATGCGCATTCTCGTGTCCGATGTGGTGCGATTGGTCCCTTGGAGGCGAATCACTGCCTGCGGAAATCTACGCCAAATTCGCACGCGTGTTGGCTTGAGGTCTCGGGATTCGGCCCCTTCCGCGGCCTCGTCCCCTTCTGCCACGGCCTCTCAGATTTCTATCCATACTGAAAGATCCAACAACAATAACATTCATAAGTATAGTTCAAGTCCGTCGTTATGACCAAGTCAAAATTCATGCTAAATTAAGAGTAACAATGAACTACATTTTCAAGAAAATAGTTGACAATGATTTATCGACACTACGGATGCCACATAAAATATCATATCGACATTGGGTCGAACAATTTCAATCATATAATCAATCCAGAATTTACCTCGAAATATCACATAGATGAATCTTACCACAGATCCTCGAAATATCAAGATCAATAAAGAGATCTATTCCGATATCAATATCAAGTCAGTAATTAAAGCATGGATCAAAAAGTACATACCGAATTGGTTCGTCGAGTCAGGCGCTTGCACAGGTCACACGTGACGCGAAGGTCACTTGATACTAGTTCATTTCACAACGACTCTTAAAAGAAATCGACTCTCTGATACCATCTTCTGTAACACCCCAAAAATGCGGCCATTACAGTGCCATGGACCCCACACTGGTGTTGGAATATTCTATTCCATACATATATTATGTTTTGATGATTAATCAATGAAGCAAGATAAAACAACAAAGAAGACAAAGACGACAGTCTGGACGGATTTTCATACAGGATAATGTATGTAAACCTATGTGGTATAACGTACGTAATCTAGCGCATATAACGTACATAAGCGGAGGAGCATAACGTACATAAAGAAGTGTTCAGAGTTCAAACCAGATGAACGTTGGAAGAGTCAAAGTCAGAAAAGCCACAACGGACATATGACGTCAGCAATGATGTATACTTAACGTACGTAATGGTGAAGAAGATAACGTACGTAATGAAGAGAGAAGGATGCTACTAGACTAAACTGCATACATGCTAATGTACGTAAAGGATTGACGTAACGTACGTAAAGCATCTTAACGTACGTAACAGGAGTGATATAACGTGCGTAATGCAGTCTGAAGAGGCAACGGCTAGTAAGGTTTTGGTGCCTATAAATACCATTCCTATGGTATTATTTCATAACAAGAACCTATACTTGTGATATTATTATACACATTCTTGTTGTTGTAATTGTGCTTAATCGTAAATGTTTGAGTGAGGATTCACAAAAACATACACGAGAGGAAAAAGAAAAGATACGATTAGATTCGGTGTTATTAGGATCAAGGATCCGACATTGTTAGAATTGCAATCGATATCTAAGTGAGGTCTATCTAGTATCCATAGAAAGCTAGAGAGGTTGGTTCCTTGTCCTACGAAAAGAAAAACGGTTTAACTTGGACCGACACAAAGACAAGTACAAGCGGTAATATCTCGACCGATAGAAGTGATATTGTACGGTTTAACTTGGACTGATAGAAGACAAGTTTGTAATGGTTATCCCTCGACCGATAGAAGAGTGGTGCATAGGTTGATCTTCATCCTACTGAAAAAGATACTGAGAGATGACGTAGGCACATTTGGCCGAACCTCTATAAATCCTTGTGTCATTTAATTTCTGCACTTTTATTTAAATCGCTTCCGCAACGCGAAAGAGTTTCACAACTCTATCTCCAAACGGCAATACCGACCAATTGTGCTCCAACAATTGGTATCGGAGCGGTACCAGTTGGGATTCGGTGCCTAAATCGAATGCCCAGTGGAAGCAGTAAAACGAAAATTAATTCGATCTGAATCCCTACGAGGATTGATCGAGCTACGTATATACGAATATATAAACGAAATACAAGAGTTACGAGAAAACATACCCTTGTAGTCCGTTGATTAAATGGTATCCTTATCTTGAGATATTCCCCAAGCTTTAGGCGATCTCCCTGCAATTCAATCCGCTCCAAGCTCTTGAATGATCCAACGGCGAAAGTACCACATCTCTACTTGCCACGCGCCGGAAAAATGACCAGAATAACTAAACCTCATTATCCTCCAAGGATACGGCTAGAACAAGGTTGTAGAAACTTGTTTATTAAGATTACAACACTCTAAGTGTTTAATTTATAGTTTATCAATTAATGTCTTGAATTTTCTCCAAGAAAAATACAAGATGATTGTGAGGAATATGAAGAATAGGAAGAAGACTTGGAGAAAACCTTTTCTCTCTCTTTTCTCTCACAACTCACGTATGGAAGCACACCAAGGGTGAAGTGAGGGATTTCAAGTCTTCCTTTTATTCTTCATTTTACAATATAAAACTCCCAACCTAATAATGTCCATGATACTTGTCCCCTTGACTAAAGATATTCCAAACATCATGATGTAGACAATAAGACTCACATGGAGGTGAGTTGGGGTGGGACGGACATCTAGAAGGAGTCGGACAAATTCGGTTCATTTCGGACTCCCGTGAGTCTAAACAGATAAACTCCGATTCCGTTCCGATTTATTTATTGTAACACCCCAATTCACAAATGGGAATATTACACGCCGTAGACCCTTTCCACAAGGATCTACCAGGCTAAACATCCATAAACAACCAAATGCTTGCCCGGCCAGGGTCAAACAATATAATAATACAGACTGTTAACGTCACTTACACATAAACACACCGACCGATGAGGTCACACAACTCTATCAACAGAACTGACTAACAACATTACCCACACACGGGTCGAAACACAATACATCGGAAGACTGAATTAACTCTAACAATACAACAAAACTCTACCAATTCTCGACTCATGATTAGTATCGTAGCTCGTCATCCCCTTGTGCCAATCCTGTTGCCTCCCGAACTCCGCATGTACCGGACGCTTGCAGGACATCCACCCCCCGATTACTCGGGGGTTAGTAAAACTCCACTGTTTTACTAGTGCAAGTATAAAACGATAAGAAATGCAACAAGTAAATAGCAACTACGAATTTAATATGGAAATCAATTATCAAATGTTCCCAAGAAGTTTTATTAATTTTGAACTCAAGCAAGAGATATTTGAAAAGGAACACATCATCTCGGGGATTTTTAAAGCAGAAATTCATTTGGACCTCGAGTCCCAATTTACAAAACCTTTTCGTAAACATTAGGGCCTTAGCCCGATTCTCGTTTCAAAGCACACTAGATAATATATCATTATGAGTCCGAGACCCATATTTAAAATGTCACCCAAACAATCACTGCTACACGATCATTGTTCGTACACATCATGTACCGAACTCCGGAGGCCTCGACGGACCTTACCCGGACCACACACACTGTTCGTACACATCATGTACCGAACTCCGGAGGCCTCCACGGACCCTACCCGGCCACAAACATTGTTCGTACACATCATGTACCGAACTCCAGAGGTCTCGTCAGACCCCACCTGGATCACACACCTTGTTCGTACACATCATGTACCGAACTCCGGAGGCCTCAACGGACCCTACCCGGCCACAAACATTGTTCGTACACATCATGTACCGAACTCCAGAGGTCTCGTCAGACCCTACCTGGATCACACACCTTGTTCGTACACATCATGTACCGAACTCCAGAGGCCTCGTCAGACCCTACCTAGAACACACGCACACACATCGACACGACACAGCTCATAATCATCAAATGTCAAGCCATTCCACATTACACCGAAATGTACAATCAAGTATGTAAACCAAAACAACACAAATATCATGATCATCACAACAACTCGACAATGACCAACCACGCCCTGCACAAACTTAGATGATTTGCACATCCAACACAATTCCACGATGTTAACTAAGCGAAGGTATTATCGTTACCATCAATTGTTCGTAATAATCAATTCATACGAAGTATATACACGAAAGTAAACCAATGCATCACAACCATAATACGACGTCCCTATTCACAAGACACAATTCGTATAGTAAAATACTTGCCTTAATATACGCTACCGAATACTCCGAAGAACACGATTCGACCGGCAAGCTCGGACCCCGAAGAAGACAACAAAAGGAAGGGTTCCGACTCGAGTTCTTCACAAGAATTCGACCCTAACAACATATAATCAATAAATCATCGATCATACGAGGAAGAATTATCGTAGAACGCTGAAAACCCCTCTATGACATTTTACCGGATACCTTTAAGGCGTCGATCAAGAACTCGACCAAAACAACGAATCGATATGATTCAACCATGGAATTGTTAAGAATATATGCCCTCGAATGCCACTCAGAGGATGAGAGAGTGAGAGCAATTGTATTGTAATTATGAATATTATATTTAATAAGGAAATTATTATTTCTATATTATTGTATATCACTGGCATTGTGATTTGGTATACAGAAGAATAGTCCTTGCATTTGAGAGTGAACATTCTACTTCTTATGGAGATAAGGAGATAGGCACTAGAAGTGTTTAGAGCTCGAATGCTTAACTAGTTCCCAAGTCGATAAAACTTAACAGGACATTAAGTTTTAATAAGACTTGTATAACTGATGCTAGGACGTGTGCACGTCTTGATAGCATAGTTATAAGTATATTGGTGGGACCAGTATACTCGAACACGACTCATACTTGATTCAGTCACACGGTATTCACTCTCGGAGAGTCGATGACGAATCGAAAGGTTGTGATAGTATACGTGGACCTTTGACTTGAGGGTTCAGTAGAAGATGTGCCTGTGACGTTTAGTTTGTCATTAGAGTAGTTAGACTCATTTGCTTAATTACTGAGTCGACCTCGAAGTGCGGACTATACGGGCAGGTAGCAGTCTTTACTGTACGCCAAGAAAAGATTCTATCTCCTGTTAGTGAGCAGGCGAATGTTCTATACGATTAATGGCGAATAAGATCATAAGTCTTTGGCCAAAGCATTCTGATATAGTCGTATTAGATACACTATTAATCAGTCGGTCTTGATTTGCATTAACACATGTATAAAGTCTAGTCAACAGTAGGGTTTGACTTTACCGTGACCCGAAGATTTGACCGGGACATCTGATGAAGGGTCTATACGTATATGGTATTCATGACATAATGGTTCTGGAATGATTCGTTCATTCGTTCTCAGTCGGGGTTTACAGTGCGGCCCGCTAGGCTGGCTAAGTGCTACCCGCACTCATTGATTCCTCCCAATGCCGGCTGAGACGAACCTACGGAGTCGCGCAACAGGATCATTGATGGATAAATATGAATTAATAATCTCTCTTATAATATTAGATATTAGTGATTTATCGGATAAATCAAATAGCGGTCTTATGAATTGTAAGTAAGTTACTGGGTGATTACTTTAATTCATAAATTATATTTCTTAGAGAAATGTATATTTGTGTTTGATATAATAATTAATTGGATTAATTAATTTGTATAAACACATTGGAAATAAAACAGATTCGTTTGACGGACATCCGATTCACGAGGGATTCGTTTGACGAACATCCAATACACGAGCCGAATTAACTCGACCCGTTTCTTGGAAGATTCCCTATAAGGCCCCCCCTCCTCTCTACTTTGTCTCTCTCTCATTATATTATACACTTGTGGGATCATGTGAGGTGTAGATATGCTTTTAAAAGCATCTTCTACATGTGAGGCTTGCAATAATTGTGAAAAGAAAGTCTTTTCAATCATAAAAGTCTCCTTCTTTCTTCCCCAAGTGAATATTTCGTTTTTTAGAGAGCTTCAAGAGTGAGAAAAATTTTCTACAGCATATACTTGATCTTAGAGACAAGTTATTAGTAGAAAAGATCGAGAGAAAAAATTCCTACAAACTTCCCTAGCCGCATTCTTAGAGAAAGGAAGTTTGCTGATTTTTCCGTCAAGTTCCGGCGTGTGAAGTAGAGGCACCGCGCTTTCGGTGTTTGGAACGAAGGGCTCTTCATCATCATCATCATTATATGAAGGTTTTTCAGAGACATCAAAGGTATGGGACTTTGATTCCTTGATCATCGTATTTCTTTTCGTATATACGTTACTTGATCGATCCTCTTAGGGATTCCGTTTATTCTTTCGCTGCGTTTCTTTTCTATGGAATCCCAACAGTGGTATCAGAGCGAGGTCAAATATATCGTATATACGATCATCTTTGCATTTGGAATGTTATTTGATGATGTTTATGATTTAGAATCATAATAGATATAATCGAAGAAATTTAATCGTTCGTAGTAAGTCAAGTTTCGACTATTTTATGTGAATTATAAATCTGAAAATTTTGATTTTTGTTGATTTATAAGTTCTTCATGAAGTTAAGAAACTTTTTCGTTTTGGAAGCGAGTCGAAAAAATGAGAAAAACGGGGGTTAAACACGAATACCGCACGAAGACGCAGTGCGGCGGCAGCTATCGATCTTGCACGGCCGGCCGAGAGTGACTCGAGACTACAGTAGCTCGGCCACTGCCGGGCGATGGCAGAGTGACTCGGTCCGGCGTTGGGTTTTCACCCGATTTTGAATCGGGCCGTGGGTGGGCGATCTGGATTTTCTCGGGACTCCATTTTTGTGTTTATATTTCGTTGTAATAATTTCCGAAATTTAAATTGGATTTAATTGGATTTAATAAAATATTTGGAATATTTTTTATTAAGGGAAATTATTAGACGAGGATATTTTTTTGGCCGGATTACTTTGAACGGATTAAAATGACGATTATAAATATTAATTTGATTAATATTGTAGAAATTAAATAGATTAATTTTTATATTAATTGGATTAATATATTAGTTGATTATTTAATTTCATTTACCGTTACATGTTGTATGGAATGCCTTATGTGATGGTGATATAGCTCGTGGACTTAGTTGTTGATTTGTTCGATTCGATATGGTTGTAAAAGCCGTTTTGAGCCTATTTATTTTTACTAGAAAATATGTATAATAGGACGTATTGTTCAATGGTGTAATTATTCATATGGCTATGACGAAGACCGAAGACGACCGACTAGAAGACGAAGAATCAATCGTATTTTCCTTTCTTTATTTGGCTTGGCCCAATACTTAGGAAAAAGTCCATGAGCTATATGTTGGTAGTAACTAGGTTGCTATTTATTGTTTTTCATTTTGAATGATTGACAAACCACAAACCGCGCTTATAAACGGATTAATGTGCAAAGTGTAACATATAATCGCGTTAATACTCCCACTTACAAACACTAAGTTATAAAGGTTACGAGATTTCCTACCCTCCGTCAAACTCATGGAAAATTGAAATCTAAACCGGAATATTATTCTTCCGAGTATGTCGGGGTAATATTTTTGGGGAAAGTTTATAAATTCCTAGAGTGCATTAGATGCCTTTGGTTGTGAAAATCAAACCCCTATAAACCGTATGGGTTGCCGGGTAAGTTTCAATTGTCAGACTAATAGGAGTTGACGGTTTAAACTTAGATAGTTCAGCGAGCCATAGAAACCGAATGGGTTGAGGGCAAGTGAACTAGGGGTAAAATAAGATCGAATCATCCATTAGATGGGTTGGTATTAGACACCACTTTATAAAGAATAATAGAATATAAACCGTATGGGTTGCCCTCTATTAAACTTTGTAAAGAAATCGATCACTACTATGAAGTCACCCAAGACTTCCGGATTTAACATGGGAGTGTGTAAATGCCGATAAAATAGTGGGAGCCGAGTTATAAATAAAGAAAGTCCTTAAATTCTTTACTCGGATCATAATTAAACAAACACTAACGAATCTCAAATTATTCTCTGCAGTTAACAAAACTCTCAATATGACAATGAACCCACTCGCTATACTACTTGAAAAGAACGTCCTGACTGGTCCGAACTATGTGGACTGGCTTCGGAACTTGAGGATTGTCCTAACTACGGAAATGTTGGGATACGTCTTGGAGGCGGACATCCCAGCGGCTCCTGCAAGAACCCGAGCCAATCAGGAAGATGTCGATGCCGATGAGAAATGGGTAAAAGATGACATAAGAGTGCGAGGGTACATGTTAGGCTCAATGACCAATGAGCTTCAACGTGCCCATGAATAGATGACGTCTTCACGATCCATCTTAGCGCACCTGGATGAGCTCTATGGAGAGCATAGCCGAACTGCTAGATATGAGATATCAAAGCAATTATTCGGCGCCAGGATGAAGGAAGGAGAGAGGGTTGGGGACCATGTCCTCAAGATGATCTCGATGATTGAGAGATTGGAAGCTCTTGATTTTCAGATGCATGCATCTCTCCAAACTGACCTTATCCTGCAGTCTCTTCCTGACTCCTTTTCACAATTTGTCATGAACTTCAACTGCAATGAGATTGCATGTAACTTAGCTGGGCTAATGAACAAACTGACGACTGCCCAGTGTCAGATGAAGACAAAGGGAAAGGAAGCTGCACTTGTGATTTCTTCTGGGACTTGGAAGTCCAAGAATAAGAAGAAAAAGAACAAGAAGCAGTTAGGTCCAATAGCCAAGATCGACAAGGGAAAGGGCAAGGCCCCAATGGTTCAAAAGAGCAAGGGGGCCAAGAAAACGGATGTATGCCTACGTCTTGGAGGCGGACATCCCAGCGGCTCCTGCAAGAACCCGAGCCAATCAGGAAGATGTCGATGCCCATGAGAAATGGGTAAAAGATGACATAAGAGTGCGAGGGTACATGTTAGGCTCAATGACCAATGAGCTTCAACGTGCCCATGAATAGATGACGTCTTCACGATCCATCTTAGCGCACCTGGATGAGCTCTATGGAGAGCATAGCCGAACTGCTAGATATGAGATATCAAAGCAATTATTCGGCGCCAGGATGAAGGAAGGAGAGAGGGTTGGGGACCATGTCCTCAAGATGATCTCGATGATTGAGAGATTGGAAGCTCTTGATTTTCAGATGCATGCATCTCTCCAAACTGACCTTATCCTGCAGTCTCTTCCTGACTCCTTTTCACAATTTGTCATGAACTTCAACTGCAATGAGATTGCATGTAACTTAGTCAAGCTAATGAACAACCGACGACCGCCAAAGGTCGATGAAGACAAAGGGAAAGGAAGGCGCACTTGTGATTTCTTCTCGGGACTTGGAAGTCCAAGAATAAGAAGAAAAAGAACAAGAAGCAGTTAGGTCCAATAGCCAAGATCGACAAGGGAAAGGGCAAGGCCCCAATGGTTCAAAAGAGCAAGGGGGCCAAGAAAACGGATGTATGCCTCAACTGCGGTGAGCTAGGCCACTGGAAGAGGTACTGTCCAAAGCTTGACCGTAATGCGCCTTCAGGTACAGAACTACTGGTTTTAGTAACAAACTGTTCTGTAACTGTATATTCTACTTCTTGGATACTTGATTCCGGTGCGAGTTCTCACATTTGTACAATGAATCAGGATCTGGAACGAAGTAGGAAGCTGGATTAAGGGGAGGTGATGGTCACCGTCGGAAGTGGCCATAGTGTCGAGGCTTCTGATATTGGATCCCTTATGTTGGATTTAGAATCTGGTTTTATTCTTACTTTAGATGATGTACTTGTTTTGCCCAAGGGGCACAAGAATATTGTATCAATTCCGGTCATGGACCGAAAGGGATTTCACTTCTTTATTGGAGATGGGTCCTGTCATATTTATTTCAGAAATAAATTGGTTGGTACTGTTACATTATTAAATGGTTTATACCATTTAAATTTAAAGAATAAAACAACTGTGAACACTATAACTAGGAAGCGTGGTAGGGATGAAACGAACCAAGCACTTAAGTGGCATCTTAGACTTGGTCATATCGGTCAGACCAAGGTTCATAAAATGGAGAAAGATGGGCTTACAAGTCCATTGGGATCAGATCCCTATCCAACTTGTGAATCTTGCCTTCAAGGCAAAATGACTAAGTTACCCTTCGCAGGGACTTTTGAAAGAGCTGCTGAAAAACTTGGATTGATCCATACCGACATCTGTGGCCCTTTTGAAGTGGCACGAGACGATTTTCAATATTTCATTACATTCACTGATGACCATACCTGGTATGGATTCGTGTACTTAATGAAACATAAGTCTGAAGTTTTTGATAAATTCAAGGAATTTAAAGCCCTAGTTGAAAATCAAACAGGTAACCGTGTTAAGACTCTTCGGTCAGACCGGGGTGGTGAGTACATGAGTACCGAATTTGATGAGTTCTTAAAAGAACTAGGAATAGTGTCACAATTCACTCCTCCAGCTACTCCACAATTAAATGGTGTATCAGAAATAAGGAACCGAACCTTGTTGGACATGGTTCGCTCCATGCTTAACTATACTGATCTACCGATTTATCTGTGGGGTTACGCACTCCTTACTACTGTGCATATCTTGAACAGATGTCCTTCCAAATCCGTTCCTAAGACTGCCCATGAGATGTGGATAGGTAGGAAACCAAGTCTTAATCACATTAGGATTTGGGGATGCCCTGCTTATGTCAAGAAGACTAAAGTAGAGAAATTGGAAACTAGGTCTGTGAAAGGTTGTTTCATAGGATATCCAGGGGATTCCATGGGATATCTATTCTACATGCATGAAGATCATAGGATCATCGTTGCTATACAAGAACACTTCCTGGAAGATCAGTTTATTCAGGAAGGAGGGGCAGGTAGAAATATTTCTTTGGAAGAAATAAAAGAAACACCAAATGAGACACCAATGCAAGATATTAGAACCCAACCTTCTGAAATACAAACACAACCTCGCAAGTCTAGTAGAATTTCTCAAGTACCTGAGAGGTATGGCTATCTTCATCAAGAGGAACTGGGTGTCCATGAGATGACAGAAAGTAGTCAAGAGAATGATCCTTCTACATACGACCAAGCGATGGTAGACGTTGACTCCACCAAGTGGCAAGAAGCTATGGAAGCTGAGATAAACTCAATGCATGCTAATCAGGTCTGGACTTTAGTAGATCGTCCTAAAGGCATAGTGCCTATTGGAAACAAATGGATCTATAAGAGAAAGACTGATGGAGATGGCAAGGTTGATACCTATAAGGCCAGGCTTGTGGCAAAGGGTTATTCCCAAAGAGAAGGAATCGATTACTTCGAGACCTTCTCGCCTGTAGCTATGATTAAGTCTATTTGCATGATGCTTGCTATAGCAGCCCACTTAGATTATGAAATATGGCAAATGGATGTGAAAACGGCATTCCTAAATGGATTCCTCGAGGAGGAGATTTACATGGAATAGCCTAAGGGATTCATATCTCAAACCAATATTCATAAAGTATGAAAACTTCAGCGTGCCATTTATGGACTGAAGCAAGTTTCACGGAGTTGGAATATTCGTTTTAACGAGACAATCAAAGAGTTTGATTTTGTCCAAAACGAAGAAGAGCTCTGTATTTACAAGAAGGTTAGTGGGAGCAAAATTGCGTTCTTAATACTATATGTAGATGACATTCTACTTATAGGAAACGACGTAGGAATGCTCAGTTCTGTGAAAGCTTGGCTTTCTAAAGAGTTCTCAATGAAAGACTTGGGAGAAGCTACCTATATTCTGGGTATTCGTCTCTACCGGGATAGAGCGAAAAGAATGTTAGGTCTTTCCCAAGCCCTCTACATAGAAAAGATCCTGAAGCGATTTAGGGGAAGATTCTAAAAGAGGGTTTCTACCTATGTAACATGCACTACAACATTATGCAGGTTCAGCAACGACAGAAAACCGTTGCTGAAAGATGCAAAACCGTTGCCTAAAGTTTAGGCAACAGTTTTTAAAGTGTTGTCTAGGTGAGCGTTGCCTATTCTAATAGGCAACGGTTTTCTGTATATGGCAACGCTATTCTGAGACCGTTGTCATCTCATATTATGCAACGGTTTTTATGTATAAATAGCAACGGTTCTTGGCTCATATTATTTATTAATATAGAGTTTAGGCAACACTATAAAACCGTTGCTTTAGTTGTAAGCAACAGGTATATAACCGTTGCTTTACATATGCAACTATATATATATATATATATATATATATGATATCACCATCTATTTACTTTTTTATATTATATTTACAATGGACCTTATTTATATGTTTATGAACAACTAAATGAAAATGCAATTTTGAACTTTTATTTATAAATAGTTACAAATAAATATAATCTAAATATTGGACATATTAATGCATGTTTAAAAAAAATGTAACAAACATATATATATATATATATAATCACCATACATATACCAAAATAACATAAGATTATTAGATTAGATAATCCAAAGAGTATAAGATACCAAATTAATTACTTCCTAATTAACATAATTGTTTTGTGCTACAATTCAAAACAAAATAACAACGCTATGAATAAATAACGAGAAGTTTGGTCAGAATCAAAGCAAATGTGGGGTGGCTGGCTGCTGATAACATATTACTACGAACACAGCAACTATCACAACCAATAATTACAATATTAATCAAGTACGCAAATGAAATGTGGCCAGCCAGTAGCAGCAAGCAATCAGCTTAGCCATTATTAATAATAATAATCTTGGTCCCCACAAATCAAGCTCGGTATATGCAATTGTTGGTAGCTGCAAGAAAGTAAAAGTATCGGTTATAACATCAGTAAAGTAGTTAGTGGGTTAAGACCCGATAATGAACAAGAACATGAAATCAATTACAACCGAACAACAACAGTACATGAGGGACATCTGGGGAAGCCGTCGAGGAAAACATAACTAGTTTAAAATACACACTAAGAAGCACTATTAACATAGAACTAAATGGAAATATCAAATGTCAAATGTAGTGTACATACACACACACACACAAGCAGACAAACCAAAAAAGGAAAAAAAGAAAAAGAAATATATGCAAAGAGATGGAAAACATTATAACAAAAACAGCAACAACAACAGTAAGACTTCTTACTATTTTCCTATGACCATAAGAATACCAAATGAGCAAAATTGTGGAGTACAAATAACCTGGGGTAATTGTAGCACACTTTATGGCAACGTTGTACCTGAAGGAAATAGAGAGTGAAGAGGTGACACTTTCTTAAACAAATATGCATTCATGGCAAGTTCCTTAATAGTGTAATAACCATCTTAATCATGCTTTGCAGCAAGAATTTAAATCTCAACAAAAGTTACCTCTGACTATAATTTGTGATTTCCAATGTTAATTTCACCTTTAAAAGTCACTACTACTGTATGGGACTCTCGCTTAACGTTAAATGATGTTGACAAAGAAACAATACTCTAATTGTCAAGCCAGTAGAAAAGAAAATATATTCTATTGATTTCATTCAAATGTTTATATGTACAAATCATATTCCCCAACTATGTTATCTGCAAAGGATCTTCCAACAAATACACCATAGAACCTAGCTTATTGGTATTTTCCCCATAACTACATGCTCCATTATAACAGGAGAAGGATAATTACAGTAATCAATGAAATTTTATAAACCATTTGATCATCCTCGAGATGGTTTCACCATAAGCTCCAGATTATCTACATACTTACTCGAGGGCTGCTTCGGCACTCTCTACAGTAACTTTATCACCGGTTGCATCACGGTTCAATATTCCCAAGTCGAAATACTTGATATCCAATTCCATATATGGAAATATCAACTGCATTCACATACAATCTAAACCAAACAACCTCTCTAAGTACAAAATCGTATTAAAGGTTATTTAGCTCTATCTACAGCCAGAAGTTCAAGGAAGGTTATTTAAGTCTAATTGCCCAGTTGCTCTCTAAACTCCTTGTATTTTCTTTTTTAGGTCTTGCACAAGAAGGTCATAGGATTAGAGATTAACTCCAACGGAGAGGGTTTCAAAGCCGGAAGCCAAAAATCACCAAAGGCATTCAGCCAATTAACAGTCTTCTACACAAAATATGGGCCAGACTCATACGTACAAGCACACAGGTATACAAAAATCAATTTACTTCCCAATTTGAGTCAAGATATTGATTAACAGAGTTATCTATGCATTCAAAAGTTAAAAGTTGCTAAATAATATTCAACAAAGAACTTTTGCAAGAACATAAATCTTTAGAATACAAGTTTCCAAATTGACTCCAAGCCTAGAGATGAAAATATGGTCCAATAAAGGAAATTAGCAGGAGAAAGGTTATCAAATGGATGGAGCAACATGAATTTGTGGATGGAAGTTCACTTAACCCAGCTTCATCAAGGTGACACCCAAAAATGTCAAAAAAACGAATTTGGATAATAGGTTTATAATTGTGAGAGGAGTTGTACCTGCAGATGAATAGTAGCGGATACCAACTTGAAACTGTAAAACACGACTATAGTTAGAAAAAGAATGCAACCGTTAAAAGTAAACCATTGTTTCACCACCAACCTTAGTCTTAGAAGAACCATCATGAATGACATTGACCAATGAAAAAGGTGCTCGCCTGCTGGAATTCATCACAAGTTAATAGAACGAGAAACAAAATAATACATATGCAGATTCAGTTAATTTGATTAATATTAACCCAAGAAAACCCTCTATTTATAATCTTACTTTTCTACCTGAGGCAACATGCAGGAAGATAGGGATGAGAACTACTTTAAGACTATAAGAGGACTATGCCATGATGGAAGTGTTGAAACATATTCCCCACACTAGGACAAAAAAGTTCTGCAATATTGTTAACTATGTGAACTGACCACTCTAGCCTACAACTAAGTACTAAATTTGTCTAAAGGAAAGAAACAAATTTTATTACATAAAAAGGGGGCAATACAAGGGCAAGAGAAGTACCAAAATGAATAAAAAACAATTACAAAATAACGCCCCAATCTCTAACAATATTAGACACTAAGAAAGCCTTGAAATCTTTGTGAATTGAAACCCACCAAGCTGCCCTAAACTTGATCCTATCGCATAAAATTACAAGGGATTCCTCATTACACTCAGCATGTCAACTTGGATTCAATACAAAAAGAAGGAAGCACAAATGCTGGATTAAAAAATAAAAGAACAATGGACATTGTGATTGCCAATGACATCAATCCCATTCATCTTCGGCTTGGTATTCCTCAACATTCGGATTATGCTGCAATATGAAGAAAAAAATATATATGTTAAAAACAGAGCAAAGACATACTAAACATCAATATATATGCCTGTCTCTTCTAAACATCATTATTACAATATATATATATATATATATATATATATATATATATATATATACAAACATACACAAACATACTAAATAGGTTATACCTCTTCATTCGGAAAATGGGTTGAGGTAGAAGAAGGGTATGCCGCACTATTTTCACTACCTAAGGCTCCTCCCATTATATCATTCAAAGCCTCATCATCCAAATCTGGGTTGTTTGCTTCACACACATTTTAACGCTTCTAATCCTTCAACCCTCTTAGACAAGCTATTAATTTTACCAAAGACATTCTTTCTTAATGTGACAATTTCTTGATTTCTTTTTAACATAGTTGGTGTGATAGTTCTTCCAAAACAACGCACCCTGCCTGTCTTTTCTTTGCCAAATATTGATTCAAAAGTTTGCCCAGCAAATTCTGTTGAGTTTTGAAGTGAATCCTTAAGCTTATCCTAATAAAAGGAAAGAAGCTAATAGCTTAAATGAATGAAAAAAAACAGGGTTATAAAATTAAGAAGCTAATAACTAAATGAATGAAAAAAAATAGAGCTAATCAAAAGACAAATCACTGTTGAAACTAAGCCTATTTATGAACAACAGGTTGCAACTAAGCCTAAAGTTTCACAAATCACTGTTGCAACAATAGTGAAACAAATCACTTGCTAAAGTGAAGACAAATCACTTAGACTTACAACAACAGAGTTTGTTTCTGGATCCACTTGCTTTCCTGTTCGGCTTTGGCGAGTGATGATGAACATTTCAGCTTGACATACATCCTCTCCATTCTCCTTTTCTACACGCTACAATAGTTGTTTGAGCAGAAAAAATATTGATTAGGAGAAAGCTTATTGAAATTGGGAATAGAAATTTATAACTTCTAAACAAACACATAAATATACTACCAATTCATTTCGAACTCTAGCAAATTTTTTTGGTCCCATGCGATTCATATATTTCAGCCTAGTCCTATTCACAACATTTTTCTTGCTAATGTCCTGCATTATAGATAAACAAGTTGAAGATAGAACATAAATAGCAAAATTGAAATCAAATAGTCAAATAATTATCTTACTTGAACAGTGGTATTTGACCAATAAGACATCAATTGTCTAAAATGAGCTTCCGATATCATCTCAGGACGATATCTTAACCTTTCTCGCAAGCTAGAGTATTTAAGAAAATGTTTACTCTTGATTTTGCACTTGTAGCGTCTCCAAGCTTCATTTATGCAACAAAACACTGATTTCTTTCCTTCTT
This sequence comes from Orobanche coerulescens, assembly GCA_033398695.1. NCBI lineage: Eukaryota > Viridiplantae > Streptophyta > Magnoliopsida > Lamiales > Orobanchaceae > Orobanche > Orobanche coerulescens. Next base: position 93,386,812 of record CM065809.1, read on the forward strand.
CGGGAATATTGAATTTACACTACAAAAAATTTTCATTTCATAAATATTGATATATATATATATATGTCAGCATTTAAAAAACATGGTAATAATTTGCACATACATTAACATACTCCCATATGCGATCTTTGTAATAAAAAACTATATCGTCCAAGGATTTAAAATTTCATGACCCACTTTCAAGATTTATACAACTTATTCATAATCTTATGCAACAATGTTTTTTTTACTTATGTTATTTGATTTGAGCCATCCCATCCACGTTAGCTATACAGTAGTGGCTGAAACTGTAACACCCCAAAAGCGGCTTTTACAGTGCCGTGAATCCCACACTAGGACCCACCAGGCGATATTCAAAACAGATTAAACAAATATTATTTGTGATAACGAACCACAATGAATAGTCATTACTCCGATTACGAGTTTATTAAAATATGGCCAACGGCCTTACAATACACAGGATCCAAAACAAGTATAAACCATATGGAGATGGAAAATACTTCAAATGTCAAATACAACCAAATAGCAATTTAAATGAAACAGAAAATAACATAACACGGTTTAACATAACCGGACAACAAGAGATGTGGGGCCCCCCGAACTAGTATCCTTCGAACCCTTCGCCGTCGACATGCTCTTCCCGTGCCTTGCCTTTGCCTCGACCTAAAATACAATACAAGTATTTCGCCCAACACAGGGTCAGATATACATGATAATCAATTCTTCTGACATATACAATTCACATATATAGATTTCAAAGAAATCATTCCGACTATCAATCATACCCCTCGGGCGTATGAAACGAACAGTCACAAGCATCCAATACTATGGACGATTTACAGTATGGCTCAAGGATGGACATCACAGTACGCCCGATCCGGAAATGTGTCCGTGTACATGTCCGCCCCGTATACGGAATCCAGAAATATACGTGGGACAATGTACCTAATTAGCCTCACGAAACTACGTCCCGTGTGCACAGTCCAATGCAGAATAATATCCACCAATGACTATATGTTCCTGGCTAAAAATCCTACACAATGACCAATCGGAACGCAGATATGATTCCGGATATGTCACGATACAACATGACAACGAATTCAACAAATCACATATCCGAATAAGGATCAAGAAAAACTCACCGAAGTGAAAATAAGGCCAACGAGATCAATGATTCAAAACGACGTACTTGGGAATACAACCCCATGAAGAAAACGGAATAACGTCAAGGACAATGTCAAATCACGACAAACATTTCATGAACAATTCATACATATGAAAAATATAACCATCAGAAGAATCTAATCATCATTATAACCAAGCAAGATAACTTGCCTCAAATCCGTAAGCGAAAGATAGTCCTTCTCCAAATGATCAAACGGACGGTATCCTCGGTTAAACACTCAATCGAACAAGCAACCTTGAATGAAACATAATTCATTCAATAACATATTCACATAATATTAATATCAATTCGTAGGAAACGACGCCCGCAACCTACTTGAGTAATTTATCCCCCCTGATGAATACCTTAACGATTAATGAAAGGTTTCATTACAACTAATTCATCTTCCAAAATCGGATTACCATACCAAAAGTGTCCTGTAATTCTCTTGTTATTCCATGAACAAAAACATCTTCAATTTGCCAATTGGTTTAAATCAAATTCTCATGTTCTACAACATCTCTTATTATAAAAGGATAGTCATAATGAATTTGATGTTCAATCTACCATGATAGTATCATTCATAAACAGCATCATCTACTTAAGAACACTATCTATTTAGCATGATGATGAACCACATTCTAAGTTATCAATACAATAGATTAATGAAAAGTTATTGTTGTAAGATCCTTATCATTCTTCAAAGACTTGTGAAACTGAACAAATATGATTTGTTAAAGCTCCTAAGATTTCTGAACTAGATCATCTAAGCTTATCTTTAACATTATCAAGTTCCTCTCAAGGTAAATAAATACCTAAAATGGTGTTTAAACACTCTATGATATCAAGTTATTGACTAAATCCTGTTATGATGAAGCTAACCGATCCAACAATGTCCTACTGAGCTAAATTCGTCCAGAAGGTGAGTAATGACAACTACAATCATGGTTACCATTACTACAATATCAATAACTCATCTAATCTAAACCCTCATTTATCATATTCATCAAGAAGTGTTTAAAGAGTTTAATTATAACTATGTTTTACTTGCTTAATCTAACTCTAGGTGAAGTCTAATTCGTCATTAATCATCAACATAAGAAAATAATGCAGAGAAGAAAGCACACCTACCTCCAGAAATGAAGAACAACTTCAATGCTATGAGAGAATATATTCCAAGCTTAAAGACAACTCCAAATCTCCAAGGAAATGAGCTCCACTCCGAGATTCAAGGCTTAGAAACAAGTTGGTGAAGGTTGATATCGTTTTGGTAGTGCAGAGGTATGATATGTGAAGAGAGAAATTCGGTTTGGGGTTGTGAAGAAATGAAAAACAGGCTGGTCCTATAAATAGACTGTGCAGACTTAGCGCACGCTATCGGGACAGATTAGCGTACGCTAATGAACTTACGTATGCCATCCGGTCGATATTACGTACGTAAGCGGCTTACAGTGGCTACTGACTTGAATTGTCGCAAGCCGTTAGCGCACGCTAATGATAAATGGGTTACGCACGCTGATAAAAGTAGATTCTCACCGACACGACAGCTCAGACTTAGATCACATGCATGCTAACGGCTAAGGAGTTCACGTGCTGAAGTCAACTGCTGCCAGATTCCCTCTTAGCGTACGCAACCGAGGAAACCTTACGCACGCTAATGCACAGGATTAGCGTACGTTAATCTTTCTGTGTAGCGTACGCTACATAAACAGAAAATTCGAAAATGCAACATTATAATTAACATCGAATCATCACATATGAAATGAAATAACAACGATATGATATTCAAATCTATAATACCACGACGTAATACTAAATGCAACGATTCATGATAATCAGATTATCCGAATAATACAATGACAGGTAAAAATGAAAAGTTACAGTCGGATATTACATACTCCCCCCCTTAAAAAGAGTTTCGTCCTCGAAACTAAGGGGTAAATAACTCGGGGTATCTCGCTCGCATACTATCCTCGGTCTCCCACGTAGCCTCCTTGACTCTGTGTCGCGACCACTGAACTTTCAGTAGGGGAATCGTCTTGTTCCGCAACTGCTTGATTCTCCTCTCGAGTATCCGTACAGGACGCTCCTCGTACGAATGATCCTCTGCTAATTCAATATCTTCGAATTGAAGTAAGTGGCTCGGATCAGCAACATATTTCCTCAACTGGGAGACATGAAACACGTTGTGAATCTTACTCAAGGTCGGTGGCAAGGCTAGTCGATAGGCCAGATCACCTACACGCTCGATGTAATACCCGGTTGTAATTCAGTCATTATCATTCAGTAAATTCATTCGGTGATTGTCACTCAGTGGATTTTCACTCATTTATAATCATTCATCAATCATATTCTTTCACCGTGTTCACCATTCGGAAAAACTTCGAGTGGTGTATCGTTATTGTTCATTATTTCAACTTTCCTCATATGAGTTCGACTTTGTTAGATCACCATTAATTTTTGGTAATTCCAAAAATTCTAAATCTTTGCAATATTATAGAGCATCGAGTTAGCTTTCCTATGGTTCAAACGGTGAGTCAATCGGAGTCCGGACGAGAAAGTTATGGTCGTTTTAGCTCACCCGCTCATTTTTTCAATTTTGGCCGATCACTGCCGAACGACTCGGCCGTGTCGTCCGACACGGCCCGTGCCGTACTCGTCCGGATAATGCCGCGATGTACGCCTCAGGACCCGGCCGTGTCGTGCAGCACGGCCGAGTCGCACCCGCCGGATAGGCGGTAAACCGTCGCGGAGGCCCGGCCGTGTGCGAGGACACGGTCGAGTCAATGCCGGCGCCGCGGACGGTCATGTCGGTAGGCCCCTTCGCGCCGCGACCGTGTCATGCCGGACACGGTCGAGTCCTGCCGGCCGGATGCGCGCCGCGACCGTGTCATGCCGGACACGGCCGAGTCTGGCGCCGAGTCAACCCTATAAATTCATTTTTGAGCATTTTGAGCTCATTTATTCCATTTTTCCATCTTCTTCACTGCAACCGAGAGAGAATATCTTGAGGGAGAGATTTCTTCATCAATTATCATTTGAGTGTGTATTTTTCATCACCTTCAATCATCTGGGAAGCTTGGATAGTCGTTTTTACACGTTTTCATCGGATCGAAGTACTTGGATCATCAAGAGGTAATTCCTTCAACACTTTGGACTTCGATTTTGTGTTGAGGTATGATGTTTTGGACGTTATAATCATGTTATATGAAGGGATATGTATATGATTATGAGTTTGTATAAGGATTCATTGGATTATTGAGGAATTATTCGAGAACACCTTGAAAATCGAGTTGGAATTGGGGATTTTCGACTAATTGTTGTTATAATCACGTTTTTGGATATTCATAACGGATTATTGATCGTTTTGGAGATGTTTTGTTGGTTTGAAACACTTCTTGGGGGATTTGATATTGGTATATTAAGGTTTGATTGTAAACAATCGGAGTTTGGATACAACGTGTTTGATTTAATGCCTCTATGGACTTAGTTTAATCGTATCGACGTTTGAGTTCGTTATATTCGTGTTTGATTCATATATTAAGCGAATTGTTGGTGCTTGTGTAATTCAAGGTTGTTCGAGTGGCCGGTATTCCCTATTAAGGACGTTGTTCATGGAAGGACTTCCTCGCCTTCGGTTTGAGGCAAGTTTTATACTTGTACTAGTCAATGAGATTAATGTCATCATATATGTGTATAAATGTGTTGTATCATTCCGAGACTTAGTCTCTTCATGAATTCATTGATATTAAGAGATCGTTCGATACGATACCTTTCGGCAATTTTGCCAAATATTTATTGTTATTCCTTTTTGGATTGTCATTAAAAGCGTACGCCGATTAAAGGCATTGGCTTATTCATTTCTCACCTTCGTAAATGCTTAACCGATTAAAGGTACCGAGGCATCCTTCATATCATTGTTATCGAATTGCCGTTCGCAGCAAATCGAAATGTTCAATCATTCACTATATCATTGTATCGATTGACCGTTCTAAGGCAATCGAGGTATTCAATCATTCATCATATCGTTCATATCGATTAGCCATTATAAGGAAATCGAAGCGCTCAAGCATTCATGAAATCATCCGCTGCATCATTGTTATCGTGCTGGCCGACTCAAGGTAGCACACTATCATTCTCATGAATTCTGTAGTCTACGAATCGTTGTCATTTGTGATTAATTATATTTTTGGAGGCTAGTCTCGGCTAGTGCCTCTTATGGGTAAGTTTGGGGCTTGAACCTTCGCGGTTGGCTTCCCAACACCTACAACTCAGTAGGTCACGGTCGTGTTTATGATCTTATGGGTAAGTTTGGGGCTTGAACCTTCGCGGTTGGCTTCCCAACACCTACAACTCAGTAGGTCACGGTCGTGTTTATGATCTTATGGGTAAGTTTGGGGCTTGAACCTTTGCGGTTGGCTTCCCAACACCTACAACTCAGTAGGTCACGATCGTGTTTATGATCTTATGGGTAAGTTTGGGGCTTGAACCTTCGCGGTTGGCTTCCCAACACCTACAACTCAGTAGGTCACGGTCGTGGTTATGACCTTATTAGCCCTCATTAATTATAGCTTCGGGCTATTCCGGTTTCATGTGAATGTGATATTTGACAGCTTGGCCGAGTGGCTTGTGCCTTTGTGATTGTCTTGATAATTTCATTGGGGCCTTCGGGCATTGTGATTCATGTTTAATTCAGTTCTTGATGGATTCATGTTGTGTAATTCATTGCGATATTCAGGATTTTGATTCGCCGTTGGGCATTTATGTTCTAACTCGAGCAATGTATTAATAGTATGCCGTGGGCATAGTATTTCACGAATGCTCGGTTCTTACATTGGTTTGTGAGCATCTCGTACTATTATTATCATTGTACCGTTTCATTACGCCTTTGGATGCATATCATGTTATACATGTATTTGATGTTCATTATCTGGATGGTGACCCCGTGGCGGAACATGTTTTCATGTTTTAGGTGCTTGCGAGGAGAGAGTTGAGACACGGGGGCATGACGTTGGCGACGAGGCATTCGAGCGATACTAGTCCGAGTTGTTCATTGTTGGTCGATCGGTTGGAGTGTACTCGGTCTTGTCGATTGTTGTCGTGTTGTATTACCGAGCAGGATGTTCGTGGATCTTTGTTGTATTTCATTTTGGCCATGTAGGCCACTTTTGTCGTTGAAATTCCTTATCGGAATATTGTGTCGGATATCATGGTAGGGACTATGATTTTCCCTTGTTGTTTAATTTAATGTATTATAGTCATGTTTGCTGGTGGATCTCTGGTGTGGGGTCCACGGCCGTAATAACTTGATAGGATTTGGGGTGTTACGAAATGGTATCGAGATTTGGGTTGTGTAATACCACGAGATGTGAGTTATGTGGTCCTACCGTCGCGGTAGTAGTGGGATTGTCAGGTTATGACAATCTAGTCAGTCAGGTTTTGTGAGTCGTAATATTAGTGCGACTGCACGAGTCATTCATTCATCGAGTCGTCGTCAGTGAAGACTAGTATCGCGAGACCTCGAAGCTTCGTATGACCTGTGTAAGGACTCGATTCTCTTTATGTTCATACATTTATCATGTCATTAATTATTCATGCTTGTTGAAACATATATGTGATATTATTGTTATGATTGATTCATGACTAATTGTTTTGGAGCACGTGTGACCTGTGTAAGTGCTATGGATCAACTCATTCACCAGTTAATAATCCTCAATCACCATTTTGATCTTGTCGATCATGTTAATTCATTCATCACTCTGTTAATCTCATCATTCAATTAATTCATTCATCACTCGATCAATATCATTCATCACTCGGTTAATTCGTTCATCACTCACCAATATCATTACTCGGATAATTCATTCATCACTCGGTTAATTCATTCATCACTTTCCAATATCATTCATCACTCAGTGAATTCATTCATCACTCAATTAATTCATCCATCACTCGGTTAATTCATTCATCACTCGGTTAATTCATTCATCACCCGATCGATATCATTGCTCGCTTAATTCATTCATCACTCGATTAATTCCTTCATCACTTAGTCAATCTCATTGTTCGATTAATTCATTAATCACTCACCAATCTCATTGTTCACCAATTCATTCATCACTCGATCAATCTCATTGTTCGCTTAATTCATTAATCACTCGCTTAATCTCATCGCTCGATTAATTCATTCATCACTCGACCAATCTCATTACTCAAGTAATTCATTCAAGACTCACTCAATCTCATTATTCATTAATTCATTCATCACTCACAATCTCATTACTCAAGTAATTCATTCAAGACTCACTCAATCTCATTATTCGGATTAATTCATTCATCACCCGATCAATCTCATTGCTCAATTAATTCATTCATCACTCGATCAATCTCATTACTCAATTAATTCATTCTTCACTCGGTCTATCTCATTACTCGCTTAATCATTAATCACTTATTCAATCTCATTGCTTAGTTAGTTCATTCATCACTCACTCATTGCTCACCAATTCATTAATAATCCAGTCCAACTCATTGTTCAATTGTTGAACTTGTGTATAGAATTTTCAACCTTGTTAACTTGTTCAAGGTAATCATTTCAGGAATTTCATCAGGTAATCATGTTACCTCATTTGATCTTTCATGCGATCTCATCATATTCCGGTGTCATGTGGACGATCATTTTACCGCATTATTAATGCATTCATTGTGTTAGAGCGTGTATGCTCATTGTTATCATTCCGTCTCATAATCATAATGCGATCTTCATACGAGATCTGTAATTATCACGTGACTTTCCTGCCTCGGTATGGAAAGAGCTGTCAGAGGAACATCGGACTCCGACGTCCAAGGGATCGTTTTCTAGTCGTCTTCGTGCTGGAAGAGCATCTGCATCTCAGACAACGAGTTCGACTGTTGTTTACTTTAACTTTGATACAATATGACATCCATCACCGGTTTTGAGCAAGTTAATTCTTGTTCGGTAATAGGATAATCATTCATTTCATTGTCGTTCATTCATTCACTTAAGTCATTCATCATATATCAATCATGTTGAGACTTGTCATCATGAAATTAATCATTTAATTCACGAGGAACAACGGTTCCAATAATTTCACTTGAACTATCACTCAGGACGTTATTAATTCACCTTGGTGAGCCATTCTTAATCCTGGTCGGATTTATAGTCAATTATCATTCATCATTCATTTTAGTCACTTTCATTCTCGTGACCTTCTGAGATCATAGTTAGCGGCGAGTTCATCGTCGGATATACCTCTAATCGTTGAGGTACCAAGTCGAGGTATTTTCCGTTTCGGAAGATGGGGGAAGTTGAGTCCGAGATTCATTGAACCGTTTGAAAATTTGGATTGAGTAGGCGAGTTAGCTTATCGATTGGCTTTGCCTCCGGCATTGAGCCGAATTCATAATGTGCTTCACGTCTCTCAGTTGCGGAAGTATGTTGCCGACCCGAGTCACATACTTCAGTTCGACGAAATCGAAATCGCGGATGATCATTAAATGCGAGAAGCGTCCGGTACGAGTGTTGGAGCGGCGAATCAAACAGTGGAGAAATAAGTCGATTCCGTTGGTCAAGATTCAGTGGTCTAGACACGGAGTCGAAAAGGCTACTTGGGAACCGAGGATAGTATGCGAGAGAGTTATCCCGAGTTGTTTGACCCTTAGTTTCGGGGACGAAACTCTTTTAAGGGGGGGTGTATGTAATAACCGGTTGTAATTCAGTCATTATCATTCAGTAAATTCATTCGGTGATTGTCACTCAGTGGATTTTCACTCATTTATAATTATTCATCAATCATATTCTTTCACCGTGTTCACCATTCGGAAAAACTTCGAGTGGTGTATCGTTATTGTTCATTGTTTCAACTTTCCTCATATGAGTTCGACTTTGTTAGATCACCATTAATTTTTGGTAATTCCAAAAATTCTAAATCTTTGCAATATTATAGAGCATCGAGTTATCTTTCCTATGGTTCAAACGGTGAGTCAATCGGAGTCCGGACGAGAAAGTTATGGTCGTTTTAGCTCACCCGCTCATTTTTTTCAATTTTGGCCGATCACTGCCGAACGACTCGGCCGTGTCGTCCGACACGGCCCGTGCCGTACTCGTCCGGATAATGCCGCGATGTCTGCCTCAGGACCCGACCGTGTCGTGCAGCACGGCCGAGTCGCACCCTTCCGGATAGGCGTAACTGTCGCCAGAGGCCCGACCGTGTGCCGTGACACGGTCGAGTCAATGCCGAGCGCCATGGACGGGTCAGCTTGCCGGTAGGCCCCTTCGCGCGCGACCGTGTCATGCCGGACACGGTCGAGTCCTGCCCGGCCAGATGCGCGCGCGACCGTGTCATGCCGGACACGGTCGAGTCCGGCCGAGTCAACCCCTATAAATTCATTTTTGAGCATTTTGAGCTCATTTATTCCATTTTTTTCCATCTTCTTCACCTGCAACCGAGAGAGAATATCTTGAGGGAGAGATTTCTTCATCAATTATCATTTGAGTGTGTATTTTTCATCACCTTCAATCATCTGGGAAGCTTGGATAGTCGTTTTTACACGTTTTCATCGGATCGAAGTACTTGGATCATCAAGAGGTAATTCCTTCAACACTTTGGACTTCGATTTTGTGTTGAGGTATGATGTTTTGGACGTTATAATCATGTTATATGAAGGGATATGTATATGATTATGAGTTTGTATAAGGATTCATTGGATTATTGAGGAATTATTCGAGAACACCTTGAAAATCGAGTTGGAATTGGGGATTTTCGACTAATTGTTGTTATAATCACGTTTTTGGATATTGATAACGGATTATTGATCGTTTTGGAGATGTTTTGTTGGTTTGAAACACTTCTTGGGGGATTTGATATTGGTATATTAAGGTTTGATTGTAAACAATCGGAGTTTGGATACAACGTGTTTGATTTAATGCCTCTATGGACTTAGTTTAATCGTATCGACGTTTCGAGTTCGTTATATTCGTGTTTGATTCATATATTAAGCGAATTGTTGGTGCTTGTGTAATTCAAGGTTGTTCGAGTGGCCGGTATTCCCTATTAAGGACGTTGTTCATGGAAGGACTTCCTCGCCTTCGGTTTGAGGCAAGTTTTATACTTGTACTAGTCAATGAGATTAATGTCATCATATATGTGTATAAATGTGTTGTATCATTCCGAGACTTAGTCTCTTCATGAATTCATTGATATTAAGAGATCGTTCGATACGATATCTTTCGGCAATTTTGCCAAATATTTATTGTTATTCCTTTTTGGATTGTCATTAAAACTGTACACGCCGATTAAAGGCATTGGCTTATTCATTTCTCACCTTCGTCGTCGGTAACCGATTAAAGGTACCGAGGCATCCTTCATATCATTGTTATCGAATTGCCGTTCGCAGGCAAATCGAAATGTTCAATCATTCACTATATCATTGTATCGATTGACCGTTCTAAGGCAATCGAGGTATTCAATCATTCATCATATCGTTCATATCGATTAGCCATTATAAGGAAATCGAAGCGCTCAAGCATTCATGAAATCATCCATTGCATCATTGTTATCGTCTTTGGCCGACTCAAGGTAGCACACTATCATTCTCATGAATTCTGTAGTCTACGAATCGTTGTCATTTGTGATTAATTATATTTTTGGAGGCTAGTCTCGGCTAGTGCCTCTTATGGGTAAGTTTGGGGCTTGAACCTTCGCGGTTGGCTTCCCAACACCTACAACTCAGTAGGTCACGGTCGTGTTTATGATCTTATGGGTAAGTTTGGGGCTTGAACCTTCGCGGTTGGCTTCCCAACACCTACAACTCAGTAGGTCACGGTCGTGGTTATGATCTTATGGGTAAGTTTGGGGCTTGAACCTTCGCGGTTGGCTTCCCAACACCTACAACTCAGTAGGTCACGATCGTGTTTATGATCTTATGGGTAAGTTTGGGGCTTGAACCTTCCCGGTTGGCTTCCCAACACCTACAACTCAGTAGGTCACGGTCGTGGTTATGACCTTATTAGCCCTCATTAATTATAGCTTCGGGCTATTCCGGTTTCATGTGAATGTGATATTTGACAGCTTCGGCTGAGTGGATTTCAGGCCTTTGTGATTGTCTTGATAATTTCATTGGGGCCTTCGGGCATTGTGATTCATGTTTAATTCAGTTCTTGATGGATTCATGTTGTGTAATTCATTGCGATATTCTGGGATTTTGATTCGCCGTTGGGCATTTATGTTCTAACCTGTCGAACAGGTATTAATAGTATGCCGTGGGCATAGTATTTCACGAATGCTCGGTTCTTACATTGGTTTGTGAGCATCTCGTACTATTATTATCATTGTACCGTTTCATTACGCCTTTGGATGCATATCATGTTATACATGTATTTGATGTTCATTATCTGGATGGTGACCCGTGGCGGAACATGTTTTCATGTTTTAGGTGCTTGCGAGGAGAGAGTTGAGACACGGGGCATGACGTTGGCGACGAGGCATTCGAGCGATCCTAGTCCGAGGTGGTCATTGTTGGTCAGTCAGTTGGAGTGTACTCGGTCTTGTCGATTGTTGTCGTGTTGTATTACCGACGGATGTTCGTGGATGCTGTTGTATTTCATTTTGGCCATGTAGGCCACTTTTGTCGTTGAAATTCCTTATCGGAATATTGTGTCGGATATCATGGTAGGGACTATGATTTTCCCTTGTTGTTTAATTTAATGTATTATAGTCATGTTTGCCTGGTGGATCTCCTGGTGTGGGGTCCACGGCACTGTAATAACCCAATAGGATTTGGGGGTGTTACACTCGAGAACCTCAAACGGCCCAATGTACCTTGGGCTCAGCTTGCCCCTCTTCCCGAAACGAAAAACACCTCGAGTAGGAGACACCTTCATTAACACATGGTCACCAACCTCGAACTCAAGCGGTGGTCGACGGTGGTCAGCATAAGACTTCTGTCGACTTTGAGCCGTTAACAACCGACTCTTAATCAAAGTGATCTTCTCACGGGCGGCTAACAACATATCGGGTTCCGTACCCAGAGATTCTGACAGTTCGTCCCAACACAAAGGGGACCTACAACGATGGCCATACAATGCCTCATACGGTGCCATCTGAATCGAAGCGTGCCAACTATTATTATAAGTGAATTCCACCAAAGGCAGCTGGGCTTCCCAATCGTTCTTCCAATCAAGAGCACATGCTCTCAACATATCCTCTAGAGTCTGGATGGTTCTCTCCGACTGACCATCGATCTGTGGATGAAAAGCCGCATCAAATTCAATCGCGTGCCCATCGCATGATGAATCGCCTTCCGTAAGTGTGACACAAATCGCCCGTCACGCCTCGATACAATGCTCTTGGGGGTACCGTGTAGTCTCACAATTTCCTTAATAAACAGCTAGGCCAATCTCTCGGGGCCCCACGTGTCCTTAATCTCCAAGAAGTGGGCTGATTTGGTCAGACGGTCCACAATCACCCAAATCATATTCATTCCTCGACGACTCGTCGGCAAGCTAGTGATAAAATCCATAGATATGTCCTCCCATTTCCACTCAGGAATCGGGAGCGGTTTCAGCATTCCTGCGGGTCGCTGGTGCTCAATCTTAACCTGCTGACAGGTCAAACATCTCGAAACGAATTCGGCAACCTCACGTTTCATATTCCCCCACCAATAATTCTGCTTCAAATCCTTATACATCTTGCTAGAGCCCGGGTGAATTGAGTACGGGGTAGCATGGGCTTCTCTCATGATAGAGTTCCTCAACTCTTCGTCAGCGGGTATACAAACTCGACTTCTAAAACGTATCAATCCATCCTCGTGGATCACGAATCCAGGGGCTTTCCCCTGGTTTACTTCATCCCGAACTCGAGATAAGCATGGGTCCGTAACTTGCTTCGATTTGATCATATCATCAAGAGACGAAGAAATCTCAAGGGTGCAAAGTTGTCCCTGAACACGCTGTAACCAAACTTCAATTTCTGACCTCATAAGGTCCAACTGCAACTCTCTCTGTGCTATCAAACGGCTCAGCATCTGCTCCTGCACGGTTTTACAGCTCAATGTGTCGGCAACCACATTAGCTTTACCTGGATGATAAAGGATCTCGATATCATAGTCCTTAATTAATTCTAGCCACCTTCTCTGCCTCATGTTCAACTCCTTCTGAGTAAAAATATACTTTAGGCTCTTGTGGTCTGTAAAGATCTGGCAGGAAACTCCATAAAGATAGTGACGCCAGATTTTTAAAGCAAACACCACGGCTGCTAACTCCAAGTCATGGGTCGGATAGTTAACTTCATAGGGTCGCAATTGTCTCGATGCATAGGCAATCACTTTCCCTTCCTGCATTAGGACACATCCCAGACCCTGTCTCGACGCGTCACTATACACCACAAATCCTTCCGTTCCTTTTGGTAAGACCAAAACAGGGGCCGAAATCAATCGACTCTTGAGCTCATCAAAACTCTTCTGACATGTTTCGGACCACAAATACTTCTTGTCCTTTCGCAGTAAGTTAGTCATTGGTTGCGCAATTTTAGAGAATCCTTCTACGAATCGTCGGTAGTAACTCACAGCCGAGGAAACTACGTACTTCCTTCACGTTCTTCGGTGGTAGCCAATCTCGAATGGCATCCGTCTTTTGTGGGTCCACTCTCACCCCTTCGGCTGATATCACATGCCCGAGAAAGACAACCTCAGGCATCCAGAATTCACACTTAGAAAATTTCCCATAAAGTTGTTCCCGCCTCAATGTATCGAGAACTTGGTGGAGGTGACGCTCGTGCTCTTCGTGATCGCGAGAGTAAATCAGAATGTTGTCAATGAAAACCACTACAAAGCGATTCAGATAGTTAATAAAAACTCGATTCATCAACTCCATGAATACTGCCGGTGCATTAGTCAGTCCAAATGGCATCACCACGAACTCATAATGCCCATAGCGAGTACGGAATGCTGTCTTTGAAATGTCAGACTCTCGAATCCTCAGCTGATGATAACCAGATCTCAAGTCGATCTTAGAAAACACGGCAGCTCCCTGAAGTTGGTCCAATAAATCATCAATACGAGGCAAGGGATACTTGTTCTTGATGGTTACCCTGTTCAGCTCACGGTAATCAATACATAAGCGTAGGGATCCATCTTTCTTCCGTACGAATAACACTGGTGCTCCCCAAGGGGACGCACTAGGTCGAATATAGCCTTTGTCAGTCAACTCCTCAAACTGGGTCTTCAATTCTTGCATCTCAGTCGGAGCCATACGGTACGGTGCTTTTGAGAGCGGGGACGTACCTGGTTCTAACTCAATAATAAACTCCACGTCACGATGAGGAGGTAAGCCTGGTAACTCGCCTGGAAATACATCGGGGTAATCTCGGACTACCGGAATGTCGGCCAATTCAACTGGTCGATCTGCTGTTTTGGTCATGTAGCACCAATAACCAATACACCCTTGATTTAGCAGTTTCACTGCTTTCATAGCACTGATGACTCTCCTAGAACGACTGGGATTATCACCTCGAAAAATACACTCGAATCCATCATCAGAAGTGACGGTAACTATCCGCTTGCGGACACTGAGTATTGCATCATGACGATCCATCCAATCGATACCCAAGATTATATCATCCTTAGGTAGATCGACTACAATTAGATTTGACAACCACTTACGGTCGTTCAAATGAATCGGGCAGTCCTGGACTTCACGATTTCCAATAATTCTTCTACCATCAGGTAGACCAATCACGTAGGGCTCACAATCGATAACATGGTTTAGAGGCAAACGACTTAAACAAGGAGAAGATATAAAGGAGTGTGAAGCACCGGTATCAAAAAGAACACATACAGGCTGGGAGTGGATCTCGAGTATACCTGAAATCATGCTGGTCTCGGGATCGTCAGCTTTCTTCATCTCGTAAATCCTGGGTTTCGCAGTTCCAGCACCAGGTGTACCACTTTTATTCCCACGGCCCATTCCCCTATTCGCCCCGGTGGTCTGATAGGAAGCGGACGGAGGCGTCCGGTTCTGGACAGAGGATTGAACTGGAGCATGAGACGCTACTAGATCATGTTCGGGCCCACTCCTGCAAAAACGAGCACGGTGACCATTCTTCCCACAAGTATGGCATGTGATGGCAGGCTTTGGGCAATTGAAGTTGATATGCCCCTGGCCCCCACAGTTATGGCACACCACGGAAGAGAGAACCGCTCGAGAGTGCGATCCGGCGGGCTTTGACGCCATGGGTGGTCGATCAGAAGGGTTTGGCAATGACTGGGGCTTCCTGAATGTCCCCCGATTACTCTCAGTCTGGTTCTGGTTCTTGGACCTTTTGTTGTTGGACTGTGGTTGTTTCTTGGAAATCTCCTTCGCGGTGAGCTCGTACTCCAGAGCCTTCTCGATGAACTCCGGTAAGGTAGTACAGTGGTGATTCAACAGCTGCATTCTCATTCGGGGTTTAAGCCTCTTGAGAAAGTATTTGATCTTATCGGCCTCTGATCGGATAATTGTCGTGGCAAAAGGAAGAAGTGCCTGGAATTTCTCAGCAACAGATAATACATCATCGTCTTCAGACGGGTCGGGGTTCAATAGTTCCGACAGTTTGGCCTCGCGGAGTGGCCCTTGATAGTAATGGTCTAGCATGAGGTTTTTAAATTCCTCCCAAGTGCAAACACCATCAGCTGGCCTTACTGAAAGCCACCAGGTGTGAGCGCCTTTGCCAAGGTAATACGCGGATACTGAAACGCGATTCTCTTCCGGGCAGTCCACCATCTGGAAAAGTTTCTCAAAATGCTCGATCCAATGCACAATGTCAGCAGGCTCAGAGGAGCCTTCAAAAGTCGGTGGTCGCTGGCGAGAGATGTCGCTGATAATCCGACTCACGAGTCCGCCAATCACAGGAGGAGGATGAGCCCCCTGCTGCTGGCCAGTAGCGGCCCTCTGCATAGCTTCCATTAGTTGACCCATCTGGGTCATCTGTGTCATCATGCCCTGCATTACGACGTAAAGATCGACACGCGCATCCCCACGCCCACTGTGGTGTGATTGTTCCGTAGAAGGTGAACCACTGTCTGCGGAACTCTGATCCGCATTCGCGCGTCTGTTGGCTCGAGGTATCGGGATTCGGCCCCTACCGCGGCCTCGTCCCCCTCTGCCACGACCCCTCAGATTTCTTTCCATACTGAAAGAATCAATCATAATGATAACCATAAGTACAGTTCAAGATACTAAAATTCATGCTAAGTTAATAGCAACAAGGAATCACATATTCAAGGAAAACGGTTATCGATACCACAAATGTCGCACCGAATATCATATCGGTGTCAAGTCGAATAATTTCAATTGTATAATAATTTCAGCATTTACCTCGGATTATCAATCAGATAAATCCTGTCACAATTCCTTGAAATAACATGATCAACAAGGAGACCCATACTGATATCAATATCATGCCAGTAATTAAATCATGGCTCATAAAGTACATACCGTATTTGGCTCGTAGGGTAAGGCGCTTGCACAGGTCACACGTGACACGAAGGTCTCTTGATACTAGTTCATTCCTCAACGACTCATAGAAAAAAAATAACTCTCTGCTACCATCTTCTGTAACACCCCAAAAGCGGCTATTACAGTGTCGTGAATCCCACACTAGGACCCACCAGGCGATATTCAAAACAGATTAAACAAATATTATTTGTGATACCGAACCACAATGAATAGTCATTACTCCGATTAGGAGTTTATTAAAATATGGCCAACGGCCTTACAATACACAGGATCCAAAACAAGTATAAACCATATGGAGATGGAAAATACTTCAAATGTCAAATACAACCAAATAGCAATTTAAATGAAACAGAAAATAACATAACACGGTTTAACATAACCGGACAACAAGAGATGTGGGGCCCCCCGAACTAGTATCCTTGGAACCCTTCGCCGTCGACATGCTCTTCCCGTGCCTTGCCTTTGCCTCGACCTAAAATACAATACAAGTATTTCGCCCAACACAGGGTGAGATATACATGATAATCAATTCTTCTGACATATACAATTCACATATATAGATTTCAAAGAAATCATTCTGACTATCAATCATACCCCTCGGGCGTATGAAACGAACAGTCACAAGCATCCAATACTATGGACGATTTACAGTATGGCTCAAGGATGGACATCACAGTACGCCCGATCCGGAAATGTGTCCGTGTACATGTCCGCCCCGTATACGGAATCCAGAAATATACGTGGGACAATGTACCTAATTAGCCTCACGAAACTACGTCCCGTGTGCACAGTCCAATGCAGAATAATATCCACCAATGACTATAAGTGCCTGGCTAAAAATCCAACACAATGACCAATCGGAACGCAGATATGATTCCGGATATGTCACGATACAACATGACAATGAATTCAACAAATCACATATCCGAATAAGGATCAAGAAAAACTCACCGAAGTGAAAATAAGGCCAACGAGATCAATGATTCAAAACGACGTACTTGGGAATACAACCCCATGAAGAAAACGGAATAACGTCAAGGACAATGTCAAATCACGACAAACATTTCATGAACAATTCATACATATGAAAAATATAACCATCAGAAGAATCTAATCATCATTATAACCAAGCAAGATAACTTGCCTCAAATCCGTAAGCGAAAGATAGTCCTTCTCCAAATGATCAAACGGACAGTATCCTCGGTTAAACACTCAATCGAACAAGCAACCTTGAATGAAACGTAATTCATTCAATAACATATTCACATAATATTAATATCAATTCGTATGAAACGACGCCCGCAACCTACTCGAATAATTCATCCCCCCCTGATGAATACCTTAACGATTAATGAAAGGTTTCATTACAACTAATTCATCTTCCAAAATCGGATTACCATACCAAAAGTGTCCTGTAATTCTCTTGTTATTCCATGAACAAAAACATCTTCAATTTGCCAATTGGTTTAAATCAAATTCTCATGTTCTACAACATATCTTATTATAAAAGGATAGTCATAATGAATTTGATGTTCAATCTACCATGATAGTATCATTCATAAACAGCATCATCTACTTAAGAACACTATCTATTTAGCATGATGATGAACCACATTCTAAGTTATCAATACAATAGATTAATGAAAAGTTATTGTTGTAAGATCCTTATCATTCTTCAAAGACTTGTGAAACTGAACAAATATGATTTGTTAAAGCTCCTAAGATTTCTGAACTAGATCATCTAAGCTTATCTTTAACATTATCAAGTTCTTCTCAAGGTAAATAAATACCTAAAATGGTGTTTAAACACTTTATGATATCAAGTTCTTGACTAAATCCAGTTATGATGAAGCTAACCGATCCAACAATGTCCTACTGAGCTAAATTCGTCCAGAAGGTGAGTAATGACAACTACAATCATGGTTACCATTACTACAATATCAAGAACTCCTCTAATCTAAACCCTCATTTATCATATTCATCAAGAAGTGTTTAAAGAGTTTAATTATAACTATGTTTTACTTGCTTAATCTAACTCTAGGTGAAGTCTAATTCGTCATTCATCATCAACATAAGAAAATAATGCAGAGAAGAAAGCACACCTACCTCCAGAAATGAATAACAACTTCAATGCTATGAGAGAATATATTCCAAGCTTAAAGACAACTCCAAATCTCCAAGGAAATGAGCTCCACTCCGAGATTCAAGGCTTAGAAACAAGTTGGTGAAGGTTGATATCGTTTTGGTAGTGCAGAGGTATGATATGTGAAGAGAGAAATTCGGTTTGGGGTTGTGAAGAAATGAAAAATAGGCTGGTCCTATAAATAGACTGTGCAGACTTAGCGCACGCTATCGAGACAGATTAGCGTATGCTAATGAACTTACGTACGCCATCCGGTCGATATTACGTACGTAAGCGGCTTACAGTGGCTACTGGCTTGAATTGTCGCAAGCCGTTAGCGCACGCTAATGATAAATGGGTTACGCACGCTAATAAAAGTAGATTCTCACCGACACGACAGCTCAGACTTAGATCACATGCATGCTAACGGCTAAGGAGTTCACGTGCTGAAGTCAACTGCTGCCAGATTCCCTCTTAGCGTACGCAACCGAGGAAACCTTACGCACGCTAATGCACAGGATTAGCGTACGTTAATCTTTCTGTGTAGCGTACGCTACATAAACAGAAAAATTCGAAAATGCAACATTCTAATTAACATCGAATCATCACATATGAAATGAAATAACAACCATATGATATTCAAATCTATAATACCACGACGTAATACTAAATGCAACGATTCATAATAATCAGATTATCCGAATAATACAATGACAGGTAAAAATGAAAAGTTACAGTCGGATATTACAGAAACATTCTTAACCAAAAGAACAACCAAAGAAACAATAAGCAAATTATTAAGCAAAGAAACAGTAACCATTTCATTATTAACCAAAAAAACAAAGAAAAATTTAAAAAAAAAAAACAGAGAAAAATAACACTGCCCCCACCCCCATTTCCTTCTAGTGAAATATCAGAACACATGTTTTTCATTCTCTGTTTGTCTTATCTACTTTTCTTGCATTTCATGCTACTCTATTATTATAGAACAACGGCCAACTAGTAATATTGGCAACTAAAATGTTATAAAAATACTAACAGAGGTGAACAATATTGCAAATATCTAAAATGATAACTCCAATTGCTAACAGATTACTACAGTTGAAAAATATTGCAAATTCGATGGGTTTTACAAAAACAATCATTGACTGCAAAATATCACTCCCTCACCGTATGGAAGGGGGTTTCCAAATATGGGGTTTGGGGATATAAAGCATTATTATGAAAAGAGAAATGTTGCTACTCACCGTATGGAAGTTGAAGTCTGAGAATGGAGTGCAGGCAGAACTGAGATCGTGCGATTTGGGGAGGTAGGGCGCGATTGGAGGCTGAGCACGGAGTCACAGGCGGCGGCCGTAAGGAGCCTGTGTGCGGTGATTTATTTTAGCCATCGTAGGGAGCGTCGTCGGTAAAGGTGATTTGGGGGTTGGGATGGAAGATGATGTCGTGTTAGATTAGGTATTAATCAAGTGCTGGGATGACGTTTAAGTGTTGGAATAATTAGAACAGTGTTTTCAGGGTTTTTAATGAAGTTTAAGGCAACACTCATTTCTATCACATTATTTAACCGTTGCCTTACACAATACCCGTTGCTTATTCATATTTAATTAGCAACATGCAAAAAACTGTTGCTTATTCCATCTATAGGCAACTGTTTTCTACCCGTTGAATTTTTTAGTGTTTCCTAAAGTCAAACCCGTTGCTTATTCATATTTATTAGCAACATGAAAAAAACCGTTGCTTATTCCATCTATAGGCAACAGTTTTCTACCCGTTGAATTTTTTAGTGTTGCCTAAAGTCAAAAATGTTGTAGTGATGGTGCAAAACTTTCCTTAGAGATGTGTCCTCAAGGTGAGGAAGATAGAAAGGAAATGAGCAAGGTACCTTATGCTTCGGCAGTAGGTAGCCTTATGTATGCAATGATTTGCACTAGACCAGACATTGCCTATGCTGTGAGCGTAGTAAGTCGGTTTCAGTCAAATCCAGGGCAGGAACATTGGACTGCTGTAAAGAAAATTCTTAAGTACCTAAGGAGGACTAAAGACTTGGTTCTTACATACGGCGGTGGAGAACTAAGAGTGATGGGTTATACAAACTCAGATTTTTCGGGGGACATGGATGCTCAGATGTCCACATCAGGGTATATCTTTACGCTGAATGGTGGGGCAGTTTCTTGGAGAAGTGCCAAGCAAAGTTCGACTGTTATCTCTACATGTCAAGCCGAATATCAGGCAGCCACGGAGGCTGCTAAAGAAGCTTTTTGGATAAAGAAGTTTACTGAGGAACTTCAAGTGTTTCCTAATGAAGAAAGCCCGTGACACTGTTTTGTGACAACGACGGAGCTGTTACACAGGCTAAGGAGCCTAGGGCTCACCACAACACCAAACATATTGCGAGAAAATATCATTTTGTTAGAGAAATGGTTCGGGATGGGAATGTTACACTACAGAGAGTAGACATAGCAAATAACGTTGCTAATCCGCTTACCAAGCCACTATCTCAGAAGGTCTTAGAGAGACATCTAGAGAGTATGGGTATTAAATACCATAGTTTGTGGCATTGAGTACAAGTGGGAGATTGTTAGGAATATATGCCCTCGAATGCCACTCAGAGGATGAGAGAGTGAGAGCAATTGTATTGTAATTATGAATATTATATTTAATAAGGCAATTATTATTTCTATATTATTGTATATCACTGGCATTGTGATTTGGTATATAGAAGAATAGTCCTTGCATTTGAGAGTGAACATTCTACTTCTTATGGAGATAAGGAGATAGGCACTAGAAGTGTTTAGAGCTTGAATGCTTAACTAGTTTGCAAGTCGATAAAACTTAACAGGACATTAAGTTTTAATAAGACTTGTATAACTGATGCTAGGACGTGTGCACATCTTGATAGCATAGTTATAAGTATATTGGTGGGAGCAGTATACTCGAACATGACTCATACTCGATTCAGTCACACGGTATTCACTCTCGGAGAGTCGATGACGAATCGAAAGGTTGTGATAGTATACGTGGACCTTTGACTTGAGGGTTCAGTAGAAGATGTGCCTGTGACGTTTAGTTTGTCATTAGAGTAGTTAGACTCATTTGCTTAATTGCTGAGTCGACCTCGAAGTGCGGACTATACGGGCAGGTAGCAGTCTTTACTGTACGCCAAAAAAAGGATTCTATCTCTGTTAGTGAGCGGGCGAATGTCCTATACGGTTAATGGCGAATAAGATCATAAGTCTTTGGCCAAAGCATTACGATATAGTCATATTAGATACACTTTATTAATCGATCGGTCTTGATTTGCATTAACACATATATAGAGTCTAGTCAACGGTAGGGTTTGACTTTAACGTGACCGAAGATTTGACCGGGACATCGATGAAGGGTCTATACGTATATGGTATTCATGACATAATGGTTACGGAATGATTCGTTCATTCGTTCTCGATCGGGGTTTACGGTGCGGCCCGCTAAGTGGCTAAGTCCGCCCGCACTCATTGATTCCTCCCAATGCCGGCTGAGACGAACCTACGGAGTCGCGCAACAGGATCATTGACGGATAAATATGAATTAATAATCTCTCTTATAATATTAGATATTAGTGATTTATCGGATAAATCAAATAGCGGTCTTATGAATTGTACGTAAGTTACTGGGTGATTACTTTAATTCATAAATTATATTTCTTAGAGAAATGTATATTTGTGTTTGATATAACTAATTAATTGGATTAATTAATTAGTATAAACACATTGGAAATAAAACGGATTCGTTTGACGGACATCCGATTCATGAGGGATTCGTTTGACGAACATCCAATACACGAGCCGAATTAACTCGACCCGTTTCTTGGAAGATTCCCTATAAGCCCCCCCCCCCCTCCTCTCTAATTTGTCTCTCTCTCATTATATTATACACTTGTGGGATTATGTGAGGTGTAGAAATGCTTTTAAAAGCATCTTCTACATGTGAGGTTTGCAATAATTGTGAAAAGAAAGTCTTTTCAATCATAAAAGTCTCCTTCTTCCTTCCCCAAGTGAATATTTCGTTTTTTAGAGAGCTTCAAGAGTGAGAAAAATTTTCTACAGCATATACTTGATCTTAAAGACAAGTTATTAGTAGAAAAGATCGAGAGAAAAAATTCCTACAAGCTTCCCTAGCCGCATTCTTAGAGAAAGGAAGTTTGCTGATTTTTCCGTCAAGTTCCGGCGTGTGGAGTAGAGGCACTGTGCTTTCGTTTTTTTGGAACGAAGGGCTCTTCATCATCATCATCATCATCATCATCATCATCATACGAAGGTTTTTCAGAGACATCAAAGGTATGGGACTTTGATTCCTTGATCTTCGTATTTCTTTTCGTATATACGTTACTTGATCGATCCTCTTAGGGATTCCGTTTATTCTTCCGCTGCGTTTATTTTCTGTGGAATCCCAATAGGAATAACAAGGGAAATGATATAATACATCTAAATATTCATCAATACATCATAATCCTAAGTTAAATCGGATTAATCGGATGAAAACAACCAAAATACCCAAATTCCCCAAAACTAGATTCTTAGAAATCTAACCTTGATTCGGTAGATCGGAAGAGGTTATGGGATGATTGATTGATGATATGAACTCCAAGACTTCATCGATTTATTGTCCAACAACATCTCTCCATGATCAACACACCCCCAACCGAGAAAGAGAAGAAAAACGAGTGAGAAATGGCTGAAGAAAACGTCTGCTGGCCTTAAATAGGCTGATCTGCACTTTGTGCCGCGGCCCAGCCGAAGTGTGTCGCGGCACAGGGCCGAATCTGCCCCCAGTGATCGGCAGCGTGCCGCGGCCCGGACGAGTGTGCCATGGCAGTGACTCGGCAGTGTGCCACGGCCCTACCGGCATGTGCCGCGGCTCACGGTACACGCTGCTCGGCCAAAACTGGAAAATGAGTGTCTGAGCTATTTCGACCATAACTCTCACGTCCGGACTCCGATTGACTCACCGTTTGAACCATTGGAAAGCTAAATTGATGCTCTATAATATTGAAAAGATTCAAAATCTTTGGAGTTTCCAAAAATGTATGGTGATTTTACAAAGTCGACTCATACTTGGAAAAGTCGTTTAATAACACTGAACTCAAGAAAACGACACCGAAACCCGAACCTGAATACGAATCGAAGATACAGTTACGAAGTAATCGCAAAGACTAATCTAATAGCTAAGAGAACACACGATTCCGACCACCCGAAGGCTCGAAATTCGACAACGGAAGGTAATTACCCCAAACTTTGGGAAATTACGAAAATGGCCCAAAACGTCCGAAAATCACGATACGTGATCGAATAACCAAACCGAACTTCACAACACGTCTAACAAAGTTAAACGGACTTACGGGAAACTCGAAACAGTAATTTCGGACGAGATTCACAAGAATCGAACTCGAGTGCGGAAAAGTCGTTAAGAAACACGGGACTCAACAAAACAATACCGAAACGAACTCGGATGACAAAAAGTGCAGAATTAATCATTCTTAGAATGATGAAACGGTCCAAATCGAGTCGTCAAAACGGACCTCCACCGAAAAAAGAAAATTACCAGAAATCCGAAATTACGGATATTACATTCTACCCTCCTTAAAAGAAGTTTCGTCCCGAAACTTAAATCAAGTAGGGAGAAGCAATATCCCACCAGGAAAACTCAACGAGATACACAAGAACCGTAAAAAAATCGCGCCCAACTGCGAAACGTTACAAGCACCGCGAAAGAACATACATCGTGAAAACACGCCCCACGACGACCATAACAACGCCACCGGCAATGATTCAAAACAATAACGAGCAATTAACGACGCATCACATGCACACATTTAATCAAAGAAACGCACACGACAACAAGTCGCACCCGACCACAATGACTATGCGGTAGAAACAAATATAGTACTATGATAGAATTCACTCCGCGTCAACAAGAAAATATCCGACGTCAAGACATAAACAATTCAAGATAACATAAAACGAGAATACCGGACATTACATTTATATCGATCAATTAATCCAATTAATTAATCATATCAAATACATAATAACATAATTAATTTCTCCAAGAAATAATTATATCCATGAATTAAATTAATCACCCAGTAATTTAATTCATTAGGCCGTAAATCAATTTATCCAATAAATCAATTTAGACATCCAATGTCTCAAAATCAATTAGACATCCAATGTCCAATAAATTAGATATCTAATATCTAATATTAATAATGAGAGAATAAGCTCGATTCTTTCCGTCGCCAATCCTATTGCGCGACTCGGTAGGTTCGTCTCAGTCAGCAATGGGAGGAACCAAAGAGTAGTAGCACCACCTAGCCAGCCTGGCGGCCTACACTGTACCCCAACTGAGAGCGAATGATGGGATCATTCAAGAACCATTCTGTCGTGAATACCACTAAATGTATAAACCCTTCTTTCAAATGTCCCGATCAAGTTATAGGGTCACGGTCAGTCAAACCCTATCTGTACTTGACGCTATGAATGTGTTAATGTAAATCGAGTTCATCGAGCTATCGTGTATCTAATACAACTAGCTCCAAAGCTTTGGCCAAAGACTTATGTTCTCATCTGCCAATAACGGCATAGGACATATAACTCGCTCACTAACGGGAGAAAGAATTCTATCTTGGTATTCAGTTGGACCTGCTACTTGCCCGTCAAGATGCACGTCGAGGTTGACCACCGCCTTCCGGTTTACAGGGTCGAACTACTCTAATGAAAATATTGACATCACAAGCACATCCCTACTAAATCCTCAAGTCGAAGGTTCACGAATACCTATCACAACCTTTCGATTCCTTCATTGACTGTCCCGGAGTGAAATTCGTGTGACGAATCGAGGGTGAGTCGGTTCGAGTATACTAATCCAATTAGCATACCTATAACGTGTGCTCCCACTAACCATTAGTGTTCGACAGGCACTCTCCATGTCAAAGAAAACGTCATACAAGTCTTCACATAAACTTAACGCCCAGTCAAGTTTCATCGACTTGCGAACGATTAAGTATTTGAGCTATAAACCTTTCCAGTGTCGACCCCCTTATCCAATAAAGAGTGGAACGTTATGCTCTCAAATACACGGACTAGTTTCTATATGTATATTTATGAGTTAGGAATGCCAGTAACTACCAGTAAATAAATAAACATCCATTGCCTTATATTAGTGATTTACATAATAACAAGTACAATGCCCTCACTCAACATCCTCTGAGTGGCATTCGAGGGCATACTCCCAACAATATCCCACTTGCACTCAATGCGACACACTACGGTATCTAATACCCATGTTCTCCAGATGACGCTCCAAGCTAATCTGAGAAAGTGGCTTGGTCAGTGGATCAGCGACGTTGTCGGCTGACTCTACTCTATGCAACACAATGTATCTCTTTGCGAGCAAATTCTCTTACGAGATGATACTCTCTCAATATGTTTGGTACTTTTGTGCAACCTCGGTTCCTAGGCCTGTGCTACCGCTCTGGCAGCACAGCACAAGGTGTCATGAGAAGTTTACCTAGTAACTTCTTAACCCTTCCTTTGGAGGCCTCCGAGGCCGCTTTATACTCAGCCTAACTGGTGGAATCAGCAGTCGCGCTATACTTGGCACTATGCCATGATACTGCTCCTCTATTAAGAGTAAATGTAGCAAGAAATAGACATAGAATCGTCTTTCTGTCCTTGGAAGTCTAATACAGTGAATCCCATCACATTCAGTTCTCAACCACCATATATAAGAACCAGATCTCTAGTCCTTCTAAAGTACTTGAGAACGTTCTTTATGGCGGTCTAATGTTCCCGAACTGGGTTAGCCCGAAACCTACTTACCACGCTCCCAGCATGCACAATGTCAGGTCTCGTACACAACATAGTATACATAAGGCTACCCACGGCCGAAGCATATGGTATATTACTCATTTCTTTTCGTTGTTCCTCACTTTGAGGACACATCTTCAAGGAGAGTTTTATTCCATGTCGCATCGGTAGGAACCCTCTTTTAGAATCATCCATCTTAAATTCTTTTAAGATTTTATCTATATAGAGGGCTTGGGAAAGACCTATTGTTCTCTTTGCTCTATCCCGGTAGAGTCGAATTCCAAGAATATAGGTTGCTTCTCCCAAGTCTTTCATGGAGAAATTACTCGAAAGCCAAGCTTTCACAGAACTGAGCATTCCCAGATCATTTCCTATTAGTAGAATGTCATCTACATATAGTACTAAGAATGCGATCTTGCTCCCACTAACCCTCTTGTATACACAAGATTCCTCTTCATTTTGCACGAAGTCAAACTCTTTGACCGTCTCGTCAAAACGAAGGTCCCAACTACATGAAGACTGCTACAGTCCATTTCATGGAATCTACATCCACCATTGCTAGGTCATTTATCACGGGTCGGCCTATGGTTTATCACTTGGAACCTCAAGGAAACCCAGTTCCTCCAAGTGCATAAAACTATACCTCTCAGGTAATTGAGACACCCTACTTGACCTACGAGGTGGTTGTACTTGTGTTATAGAAGGTTCGGTTCCATTTTTCTTGCGCAGGTGTCTCCTGAGGAGTTTCATTGTATTCTTCCAAAGAAATATTTCTGCGTGCTCTGCCTTCCTGAATGAACTCTTCTTCCAGGAAGTGTGCATTCAAAGCAACAACAATCTTTCGATTTTTGGGCATGTAGAATTGATAACCCATCGTCTCAGATGGGAATCCAATGAAAAGTCTCCGCACGGACCTAGCTTCCTAATGTGATTAAGACTTGGTTTCCTGCCCTCCCACATCTCATGTGGAGTTTTAGGAACGGATTTGGAAGGACATCTATTCAAGATGTAAGCGGCAGTCAGGAGTGCATACCCCCACAGGTAAATCGGTAAGTCAATATAGCCCAGCATGGAATGGACCATGTTCAACAAGGTCTGGTTCCTTCTTTCTGACACACCATTTAACTGAGGAGTACCTGGAGGTGTTAGTTGTGAAACTATTCCATGTTCCTTAAGGAACTCGTCAAACTCCATACTCATATACTCGCCACCTCGGTCCGACCGAAGTGCTTTGATATGATTACCAGTTTGTTTTTCGACTATGTAACACCCCCAGATTTAACTGGAAATATTACAGCGCCGTGGGCCCCGAGATGGAACCCACAAGGCTAAAAGAAATTTTCGCAAACATTTACAAATGCCCAAGAGGCCAACGACGGTACTATCTTTAAAAATTCACAAAGACTTATAAAATCCATTTATCAAAAACCGTCGTAAAAACTCATTTGAAATCGCGAGGCCAAACAGCCGACACTCAAAAGTTTAGAAAACGACTTCCAAAGCAACCTCAGTTACCAGATACCAAAAGGTCATTTCAGAATGCTTACGCAGCGGAAAAAGACCAAACATACATATACCCTAGCAGCGGAATAACAAAATCAATCAAGAAACTTAATACACAAAACATGTCCTAGCCAGTATCCTGCGGGAAGCTCATCTCTTCACGACCGCTACAAGCTCGATACTCCAAAGACCTAAAAAGAAATCCCACAACGGGGTCAGCCATAATATCCAACAATGATATCAATCACATCACATCAATAATACATACCAACGAGAATAGAGAATAAGAATACGACCAATGTAATCTTACCGCCATAACTTTACTTACTCAAGTAATTCTCATCAGAATAACCATTTTCACATTTCACATCTTGTACTCGATTAACCAATAAACTCAAACATAAAATCTGTATTGTACCTCGAACAATACTCAAGATCCTCAAACTATCGTAACCAACTCAAGATACGGAAATCTACCATTTCTGACCAATACGATCCATCGAATAATATCATCAAATCCCAAGACGATAACCGATTGTCCATCAAAGACAAAGACCAAAGAAAATACGGAACATACCTCGAGATATGATGTGCCACGATAATCATATCAGTCTAATCCGAGATCAGATCAATGTAATACGGACAAGGTCCTAACACAAGACCTACAAATGCATACTCATATGACCACGTCAATATGATCACAACAATAACAACAATGTATACTCAATGGAAATCCCATGACCCAGCGCCCTCAGCATAGGTCCCCGTGATGATCCTACAAGATCAACATCAGGTGGAAAACCTGTCCAACGATCCAGCGCCCTCAGCATAGATCCCCGTAATGATCCTACAAGATCAAAATCAGGTGGAAAACCTGTCCAACGATCCAGCGCCCTCAGCATAGATCCCCGTAATGATCCTACAAGATCAAAATCAGGTGGAAAACCTGTCCAACGATCCAGCGCCCTCAGCATGGATCCCCGTGATGATCCTACAAGATCAAAATCAGGTGGACGTTCGATCCAGCGCCCTCAGCATAGATCCTCATGATCTCACAGGATCAACACAACATAAACAACACAATATGCATACCCATATGCAAATCAATATGTTCATCATTATGAACAACATAACATGCACGACAACATGACAATTTACTAGGACGACTTCATGTTCAACGACATGAAAGAAAATGTACAAGACCAAAATAAATAACACTAAACCATAATCAATATGGAATACTTGCCCCGAGTCCTTCGGGAGCAACCCCGATGTCCAAATCATCACCGACGATTATCCTCAATGCTCGGCGATCCAAACGTACAATGAACTATAGATACTCATATCCTCGTCTTTACCATAATGTAACCTCGGTACTCGAATATATCAATAACTGAGATAAAGCATATACATTATGATTTACCTCCCAGAATCGAAAGAACGATATGCGATCCGAATACCCAAAGTTCATAATAATAATCATCGCTATATGCATTATAAACGAAATGAAACTGAAACCATTCATTAAATATTATAACTGAGCAAGTAATAACTTGCCTCGATACCGATACGATGATGATGAAACCGCTACCAGTCACAATGCCTTCGTCTACGAGCTCCTCGGCCCCGACCGAAGCAATTCACGAACATACTCGAACACGACCGCAGCATACGGTTATAAACACCGATCAATAAGCTCAACCTATCGAAGAAATCAAATAACACATATCCGATAACGGTCAACAACTGAGAAAACTAACCAATCGAACTCAACGGTTCAACACAACCTTGAATAAACACAGTCAGAACCAACCAAGTCAAACCATCACGAATTCCTAATCAAAACACAAAGAATACTGCACTGTCTGCCTACTTAGCGCACGTTACTCACCTAACGTAGCTTGCGCTAAGTTTCTCCGTTAAGCGCGCTAGGCAAGAACGTAGCGTGCGCTAATGCTGTGCAGTGGCATGCATTTCAAGCATCGTCTAACACTTCCATCATGACAATGATCAACTCATCTCGAGATTAAGGATTTCATAACAATCATGACATATAATTTAATAGCTCTTCAAGAACACGAATTATCCAAATTCACGTTCATGATCCATAAAATGATAAAATCCGATGTGTTCTAACATCTAAAAATCCTTATTCATTATGTTCTTCGACATACAATTTATATAACTTCAAGAATCACAGTAGCATCACCATAATCGTTTCCATACGAAGTAACCAACGACAAAACATCAAAAATTCGAATTGAAGAAGGGAATTACATCAACATATATATTGAATTCCATCCAAAACCATACGAAACATATCAATACTCATATATTGATAACAACACTAACTTAGTACGGTAATCCAACTCGTTGTCATGCTCATCAACTTGTTTATATGATAATCATCAACTCAAGAACATCATATACAATCCAAAACGAAATCTCAAAGTGAAGAGTAATTACCTTTTTTTTTTTTGAAGGAAAGGATTGATTTCCAAGAATCACCAATGATCTCAAGAACAAAGCTTTACTCCATGATTTCCATCTTTAATCTTGTTAAAGAGGATCATCCCTCAGTGTTTAGGAACTCCAAATGTTCTCACAAGGTTGTCTCTATCGGGTGAAAGGAAAGAAATGGACGAAATGTTTCATGACCCCCGTTTGTCCCTTTATATAGAATACCTTACTAGCGTGCGCTAAACCCTTATGTTTAGCGTGCGCTAGCCTTAGCGTGCGCTAACTGACTTTGTTAGCGTGCGCTATCGAAGCCCAGAGGCTACTGTCTTGCTTCGTAAACTACCTTACGTACGTAATGCCCATGCATTAACGTACGTAAATCATCATGTCTAGCGCACGCAAGTCCTTACTCTTAGCGTGCGCTATCCGAAGTTGACTTACTACAGTGTTCACCTACCACTCGCCCCCACATTCCGACAGCATCTTACAAGGATAAGATTCCTTGTTGACTGATATATTTAGCGTGCGCTAAGCCTAATCTTTAGCGTGCGCTAATACTTCAGGACAACAACCGTTGACTTACCAGAACGTGCGCCGAAAGCAGCCGGGTCCATACGCAGATTCCTTCTGATCGGACTACATTAGCGTACGCTAACCTATGAACGTAGCGTGCGCTAATCCTGCACGATAGCGTGCGCTATGCATGAATATCAGCGTGCGCTAATAAGGCTATACTTAGCCATTTTCCGCAGTTCTTGTCCAACGTCTCGACATACCAAAAACGAACATAAGACACACTGAACACAAACACTGAATCCAATAATATCATCATACGATATACCCAATATCAAAAGTACGACAACCTGATACACAATATCCTCAAATGTAACTGTCGACCAAATACGACAATTATACCAATACTGACATCTCAGTCCTTCATTTATTTTATCCTTACTGCATGCATTCCATGCCGTACAATATAACTCGGATAAAATAATATCGAACAATGATAGTAGAAATTAGGATATTACATTCTACACCCCGTAAAATAAGTTTCGTCCTCGAAACTTGCCATCCGTCATAGAAAACAAACAAACATACTGTTCAACCCAAAATATCCCAAAACCATCACGACAACGATCAATCATCATCATTACCGAATATCCAAAAGAGCATACTTACAAATACGCAGGTCGACGATCTCCGGAGATACTAGCCAGCAATCTCACTGTACAGTCTCAATACGCTTACGATCACAATTCCCTGAGTCTCAACAAAATATATCATCTTCGGATGAAACAATCTGCCCGAATCAAATCCTGTCTGCCTGATTACATAATCAAGTCTCAGTTCCGATAAGACGAATAATACACAATACATCTGCAAAACAATTGCCCAAAAACAACGACACGAATTCCGAAACATCAACACAAAATCCGAACGCTCAAATGATCATCAAAGAATGATCAACAATAAATCGAATTTATCATCGACATGATAAATTTCCAATCGACCAACGAGGTCAAAACACAATCGGGAATATCATCATCGTGATAAACTCCAATATTACCAATGAGCGATCAACGAAAATCGAGAATACCTTCACACGGTAAACTCCAACACGATCAACACACTACGTAAATGATATACGAAAGAATAACATTCTCAAAGCGACAAATCAATCACGCACCGTAGATCTCAATAAACAGACCCACGTGGCGAACATTTTCCTCGGCATACGAACAACGAATCGCAAATCGACGAACATACCAATTCATACGCGGAGTGGAAACGACCACTCAATATCCAAAACAACCAGTATGGGGTCACCATCCCCAAATCTACGCTTACAAGGAAATCATTCCAGAATCACTAAGGTAAAATCGCGCTACTATCATACCAATGGAATCACATATCACCTATGTTCCGGTTTCACAAAATCCCAAGTTTCCAAAATAATATTATGCGCATGAATCTACAACACGCAACATATTTCTCTTATCCGATAAATCAACCGATCATCCGTGGATAACCAAACTACCATACTAACGTTCGAATCTCTTTCATAGTACCATACTGATGTACTATCCAGTTCGTGAGTCTCACTCAGAACTCCACCACGATATGCATTATGCACTAAATGCGCATGTATATCCATCACATTTTCAAAACCAGTTTGAAATCATATATTCTTGTCACGAAGACAATTTTCGAAAGTTCTTTCAAGAGTTTGAAAACTCAAAACATAAATTTTGGTAAGACCACAAAAGCAATTTTAAAAATTAAATCGGCTCGCTGGTGCCAAGTTCTCGATAAAAATTCTTTTCGAATATACACGATTAAATAAAATGAATTTTATGCAAATGCTTGTCCATATCCATACCCCTGTATACCACTTCGGCTCGTCACCAATATCCACTGATATTCCATCGGAAAACCACACGATAGAGTTCCAAATCTCAAATATAAACTCCAACTAAAAACTCCTTTCCACATATGACTCGCAACGTCAGTCATTAACCCATACTGGATCACCTTAAATATGATATGACAAAATATTGAAACGAATCAATACAATGAAAGACTTCCGAGAAGTTCCATTTGAACAAGTAACCCAAAGCCTCGAAAGGCGGATAAAATATTTTACAACTCTCGGGAGTTTTTGAAAACAGGAAAGTCTTTTGAAACATTAGGGTCTCAGCCCGTATCTTGTTCCGCATTACAAGAAGTTTAAAAAGTAGGAAACTCTTTTCGGACCCCAAGTCCTGAGTTATAAAACCATTTCAAAATCGATTGGGTCTCGGCCCAAAAATCATTTTCCGTAAAACATCCGTAAAACATTCATTTTGAAAGGTATCATTTTCAAATGATCAAAAGCGATTCATGAATTAACATGTCACATGTTCTTATCAACCATGCACAATATTTTCTCCCGGATGCACAATTCCGTTCCAAAATCTAACCAACATACTGATTTACAAAAATCGTGGTTTCTCAAGATCATCAATCTGTCCCACTCGACATCTCATACCGTAACGCATGATATCTGCTGAATCTCAAGACACATCAACTATAGAACAAAGAATAAATCTCAATGCAATTCAAAAATCCAAATACTTACAGATCGTGAAGCCGACGATTCCCGTGATCTTGGCACATGTCTAGACTCAAGAAAATACTCGACACAGGTATTTTCAAAACACACGTTTTGCAAACTCGGTTCGACTCAAGAACACAATACATCTCATTCCAGAATCTCGTTAACACCATTTGGAAAAGTTATAACAAGCCCGAGACGATCTTGGCAAATCCGATAACGCGAAAGCTGAGTGAACAACAAAGACTCACGGCTCTAGTATTTGTCAATCGACAACTCGAATGACGCAACAAAACACGACTCAACTCGACCGAATGCCTAGGTTTTCTCAACCTAAGCTCGATACCATATTCGTAACACCCCGCATTTAACCGGAATATTACGGCGCCGTGGGCCGAGATGGAACCCACAAGGCTAAAAGAAATTTTCGCAAACATTTACAAATGCCCAAGAGGCCAACGACGGTACTATCTTTAAAAATTCACAAAGACTTATAAAATCCATTTATCAAAAACCGTCGTAAAAACTCATTTGAAATCGCGAGGCCAAACAGCCGACACTCAAAAGTTTAGAAAACGACTTCCAAAGCAACCTCAGTTACCAGATACCAAAAGGTCATTTCAGAATGCTTACGCAGCGGAAAAAGACCAAACATACATATACCCTAGCAGCGGAATAACAGAATCAATCAAGAAACTTAATACACAAAACATGTCCTAGCCAGTATCCTGCGGGAAGCTCATCTCTTCACGACCGCTACAAGCTCGATACTCCAAAGACCTAAAAAGAAATCTCACAACGGGGTCAGCCATAATATCCAACAATGATATCAATCACATCACATCAATAATACATACCAACGAGAATAGAGAATAAGAATACGACCAATGTAATCTTACCGCCATAACTTTACTTACTCAAGTAATTCTCATCAGAATAACCATTTTCACATTTCACATCTTGTACTCGATTAACCAATAAACTCAAACATAAAATCTGTATTGTACCTCGAACAATACTCAAGATCCTCAAACTATCGTAACCAACTCACGATACGGAAATCTACCATTTCTGACCAATACGATCCATCGAATAATATCATCAAATCCCAAGACGATAACCGATTGTCCATCAAAGACAAAGACCAAAGAAAATACGGAACATACCTCGAGATATGATGTGCCACGATAATCATATCAGTCTAATCCGAGATCAGATCAATGTAATACGGACAAGGTCCTAACACAAGACATACAAATGCATACTCATATGACAACGTCAATATGATCACAACAATAACAACAATGTATACTCAATGGAAATCCCATGACCCAGCGCCCTCAGCATAGGTCCCCGTGATGATCCTACAAGATCAACATCAGGTGGAAAACCTGTCCAACGATCCAGCGCCCTCAGCATAGATCCCCGTAATGATCCTACAAGATCAAAATCAGGTGGAAAACCTGTCCAACGATCCAGCGCCCTCAGCATAGATCCCCGTAATGATCCTACAAGATCAAAATCAGGTGGAAAACCTGTCCAACGATCCAGCGCCCTCAACATGGATCCCCGTGATGATCCTACAAGATAAAAATCAGGTGGACGTTCGATCCAGCGCCCTCAGCATAGATCCTCATGATCTCACAGGATCAACACAACATAAACAACACAATATGCATACCCATATGCAAATCAATATGTTCATCATTATGAACAACATGACATGCACGACAACATGACAATTTGCTAGGACGACTTCATGTTCAACGACATGAAAGAAAATGTACAAGACCAAAATAAATAACACTAAACCATAATCAATATGGAATACTTGCCCCGAGTCCTTCGGGAGCAACCCCGATGTCCAAATCATCACCGACGATTATCCTCAATGCTCGGCGATCCAAACGTACAATGAACTATAGATACTCATATCCTCGTCTTTACCATAATGTAACCTCGGTACGAACATACCAATAAGCGAGATAAAGCATATACATTATGATTTACCTCCTAATCGAAAGAACGATATGCGATCCGAATACCCAAAGTTCATAATAATAATCATCGCTATATGCATTATAAACGAAATGAAACTGAAACCATTCATTAAATATTATAACTGAGCAAGTAATAACTTGCCTCGATACCGATACGATGATGATGAAACCGCTACCAGTCACAATGCCTTCGTCTACGAGCTCCTCGGCCCCGACCGAAGCAATTCACGAACATACTCGAACACGACCGCAGCATACGGTTATAAACACCGATCAATAAACTCAACCTATCGAAGAAATCAAATAACACATATCCGATAACGGTCAACAACTGAGAAAACTAACCAATCGAACTCAACGGTTCAACACAACCTTGAATAAACACAGTCAGAACCAACCAAGTCAAACCATCACGAATTCCTAATCAAAACACAAAGAATACTGCACTGTCTGCCTACTTAGCGCACGTTACTCACCTAACGTAGCGTGCGCTAAGTTTCTCCTGTTAGCGCGCGCTAGGCAGTAAACGTAGCTAATGCTGTGCAGTGGCATGCATTTCAAGCATCGTCTAACACTTCCATCATGACAATGATCAACTCATCTCGAGATTAAGGATTTCATAACAATCATGACATATAATTTAATAGCTCTTCAAGAACACGAATTATCCAAATTCACGTTCATGATCCATAAAATGATAAAATCCGATGTGTTCTAACATCTAAAAATCCTTATTCATTATGTTCTTCGACATATAATTTATATAACTTCAAGAATCACAGTAGCATCACCATAATCGTTTCCATACGAAGTAACCAACGACAAAACATCAAAAATCAGAATTGAAGAAGGGAATTACATCAACATATATATTGAATTCCATCCAAAACCATACGAAACATATCAATACTCATATATTGATAACAACACTAACTTAGTACGGTAATCCAACTCGTTGTCATGCTCATCAACTTGTTTATATGATAATCATCAACTCAAGAACATCATATACAATCCAAAACGAAATCTCAAAGTGAAGAGTAATTACCTTTTTTTTTTTGGAAGGAAAGGATTGATTTCCAAGAATCACCAATGATCTCAAGAACAAAGCTTTACTCCATGATTTCCATCTTTAATCTTGTTAAAGAGGATCATCCCTCAGTGTTTAGGAACTCCAAATGTTCTCACAAGGTTGTCTCTATCGGGTGAAAGGAAAGAAATGGACGAAATGTTTCATGACCCCCGTTTGTCCCTTTATATAGAATACCTTACTAGCTTGCGCTAAACCCTTATGTTTAGCGTGCGCTAGCCTTAGCGTGCGCTAACTGACTTTGTTAGCGTGCGCTATCGAAGCCCGAGAGCTCTTGTCTTGCTTCGTAAACTACCTTACGTACGTAATGCCCATGCATTAACGTCGTAAATCATCATGTCTAGCGCACGCAAGTCCTTACTCTTAGCGTGCGCTATCCGAAGTTGACTTACTACGGTGTTCACCTACCACTTGCCCCCACATTCGACAAAGACATCTTACAAGGATAAGATTCCTTGTTGGTGATATATATTTAGCGTGCGCTAAGCCTAATCTTTAGCGTGCGCTAATACTTCGAGACAACAACCGTTGACTTACGAGCGTGCGCGAAAGCGGCCGGGTCCATACGCGAATTCCTTGATCGGACTACATTAGCGTCGCTAACCTATGAACGTAGCGTCGCTAATCACCTGCGATAGCGTGCGCTATGCATGAATATCGGCGTGCGCTAATAAGGCTATACTTAGCCATTTTCCAGATTCTTGTCCAACGTCTCGACATACCAAAAACGAACATAAGACACACTGAACACAAACACTGAATCCAATAATATCATCATACGATATACCCAATATCAAAAGTACGACAACCTGATACACAATATCCTCAAATGTAACTGTCGACCAAATACGACAATTATACCAATACTGACATCTCAGTCCTTCATTTATTTTATCTTTACTGTACAGATTCCATGCTGTACAATATAACTCGGATAAAATAATATCGAACAACAGTAGTAGAAATTCCGGATATTACTGTAACACCCCAAACTAGGCGGATATTACAGTGCCGTAGATCCCCAACTGGGACCCACCAGGCAAATGAAAATGAATGAATTACACAAGATAAATGTAGTACCGAACTACATTACAACAATAATTACTCCGATGAGGAGTTTAGTTACAACATACCAGGACAATACCGAATACTAGTGTATTTTATATGAAGATAAAATACACAACACTGAATGAAACGGAGTATCCAAATGAAAATCTGCAGCGGAAAATAAGGGACAATAATATGAATAACTGAAAGATCGGGGCCCCCTACTAGTATCACTAGGACTCCTCGACATCAACATGCTATTCCCGTGCGTTTGCCTTGCCATGACCTGAAAAACAAAATCCCCAAACGGGGTCAGTTACAAAGAACAACAATCCTCAAGGTTTGAAAATTACACAATCATGATTTAAATGAAGTTAAGAAATATTCTTAGTTATGAATTACGCTGAAGAGGAGTATAATAGTAAGACCGTAATGTTACGTGCAAGTGTACAACACCCGTCCAGTGTACCTAATTAGTCTCACGAGACAATATGACCCGTGTGCAGTCTAATGTATCGGTGAACCCAATCTGATAACCATCGTGTGCCCGACTAAAAATTCCACACAGACACCCGGCCACGCAATATGAACCCAGAAGGTCACATGAACGAGAATGACCATAATGAATATCAATGAATAATAATTAGACAAGGCCAAGAATGACTCACCGAGATGAGAGTAATAATAAAATGAATGATAGCTCAACGAAAAGATTGGAACCGTTGTTCCTTATGACTGAAGTGATTAATTGACAATAACAAGTTTTAATATGATTAATACAATGATGAATGAGTTATGATTATGAATGATCAACAACAAAAGGTATGAATATCCTTTTAACCGAGTAAGAATTAACTTACTCAACACCGATGAAGAATGTCCGTCCACGAACAACGTCCTAAATGAAGTGTCGGTCGCACGAACAACCTTAATTCAATACAATTACCGACAATCCGATCAATATACGAATTAAACACGAATATAACGAACTTAAAACGTCGATACGATAAAACTAAGTCCATAGAGGTATAGAAACAAACACGTTGCGTCCAAACTCCGATTGTTTACAATCAAACTTCAATATACCAATATCAAATCCCCCAAGAAGTGTTTCAAACCAATAAAACATCTCCAATACGATCAATAATCCGTTATGAATATCCAAAAATGTGATTATAACAACAATTAGTCGAAAATCCCCAATTCCAACTCGATTTACAAGGTGTTCTTGAATAATCCCTCAATAATCCAATGAATCCTTATACAAACTCATAATAATATACATATCCCTTCATATCATGATTATAACGTCCATAACATCCTATTTCAACACAAAATCGAAGTCCAAAGTGTTGAAGGAATTACCTCTTGATGATCCAAGTGCTTTAATCCGAAGAACACGCGTTAGATTGATTATCCGGGCTTCACGATCGAAAGGAGATGAAAAAAATCAAACACCCAAATGATTTGTGAAGGAAAAACCCTCCCTCAAGCCTTATCTCTCGGTTGAAGGTGAAGAAAAGGAAGAAAAATGGGCTGAAATGCTGAAAAAATGAATTTATAGGGAGTTGACTGCCTGCCGGACACGGCCCGTGCCGATCGGCACGGTCGTGTCGCCTGTGGCCGATTGGCAGCGGTGACTCGGCCGTGTCTGCTCGACACGGTCGCGGCGCGGAAGGCCTCCCGGCATGACCGTCCGGGCGGCTTCGGCATGACTCGGCCGTGCCGGGCGACACGGTCGGGCGTCTTTGGCGATCGGTTACAGCTTATCCGGAAGGTGCGACTCGGCCGTGCGAGCGACACGGTCGGGTCTCGAGGCGAACACTTCGGCACTTTCGGACGAGTGCGGCACGGGCCGTGTCGGACGACACGGCCGAGTTCGTTCGGCGATGATCGGCCAATGGCGGTTGAGCTAAAGCGACCATAACTCTCTCGTCGGACTCCGATTGACTCACCGTTTGAACCATTGGAAAGCTAACTCGATGCTCTATAATATCGCAAAGATTTAGAATTTTTGGAGTTACCAAAAATTAATGGTGATCTAACAAAGTCGAACTCAAATGAGGAAAGTTGAAACAATGAACAATAACGATACACAACTCGAAGTTTTTCGAGCGGTGAACACGGTGAATGAACATGATTGATGAATGATTATAATTGAGTGAAAATCCCGAGTGACAATCACCGAATGAAATTCTTGAATGATAATGACTGAATTACAACCGGGTATTACATACTCCCCTTAAAAAGAGTTTCGTCCCCGAAACTAAGGGTCAAACAACTCGGGATAACTCTCCGCATATTCTCCTCGGTTTCCCCGGTGGCCTCTTCGACTCCGTGTCTAGACCACTGAATCTTGACTAAAGGGATCGTCTTGTTCCTCAAGCTGTTTGATTCGCCGCTCTAACACTCGTGCGGGGCGCTCCTCATACGAATGATCATCCGCGATCTCGATTTCGTCGAATTGAAGTATGTGACTCGGGTCGGCAACATACTTCCATGGCGAGAGACGAAACACATTACGAATTCGGCTCAACGCCGGAGGTAACGCATGTCGATAAGCTAACTCGCCTACTCG
Organism: Orobanche coerulescens; assembly: GCA_033398695.1. NCBI lineage: Eukaryota > Viridiplantae > Streptophyta > Magnoliopsida > Lamiales > Orobanchaceae > Orobanche > Orobanche coerulescens. The sequence continues at coordinate 93,427,238 of CM065809.1, forward strand.
ATCCAAAATTTCAAGCGGTCCAATGAATCTTGGGCTCAACTTCCCCGTTTTCCGAAGCGGAAAAATACCTCGACTCGGGGATATCTTGACCAAAACATGGTCACCGTCTCGAACTCTAGTGGTCGGCAGCGATTATCCGCATACGATTTACATCGACTACGGTGTCAACATACGACTCTTGATCAAAGCTACCTTCTCCCGGACGGCTATAAGCATATCGGGCTCGGTGCCGATTGATTCTAACAAGTCATCCTAACACAAAGGAGATCGACAAAGACGACCGTACAAGGCCTCGTAAGTGCCATCTTAATGGAAGCATGCCAACTATTATTATACGTGAACTCGATCAACGGTAGTTGGGCTTCCCAATCGTCCTTCCAATCGAGGACGCATGCCCTCAACATGTCCTCTAATGTCCGAATAGTTCTCTCACGATTGTCCGTCGGATTTGAGGATGAAAAGCGATCGAGATTAAGCCGAGTTCCCATAGCACGATGGTGATTTCCAAAATGTGACACAACCCGTCCGTCACGATCGGAAACAATACTTTTAGGAGTACCGTGCGGTCTCACTATCTCCTTGATGAACAAGCTGGGCGATCTCTTGGGACTCCACAAATCCTTGATCTCAAGGAAATGAGTTGATTTAGTTAAGCGGTCGCGATCACTCGGATCGTATTTATGCCACGATGACTCGTCGGCAATTCGTGATGAATTCCATAGAAATGTCTTCCCACTCCCATTACGGAATAGGGAGCGGTATCGGCATACTACTCGGTCGGCGAGGTTCCATCTTGACTTGTTGTGAGTTAAGCATCTCGAAACAAATTCTGCGACTTCGCTTCATATTACTCCACCGGTAATTTTGTTTCAAGTCCTTGTACATCTTCTTGGACCGGATGAGCAGAATAAGGGTAGCATGAGCTTTTCTCAAAATAGAGTTTTTCAACTCGACAATCGCGATACGCACAACCGGTTCTTAAACCTCAAAAGTCCATCCTCGTGGACCACGAATCCAGGGCTTTCCTGAGCCACATCTTCAAAGCGAACACCACGGCTGCTAGCTCCAGTCGTGGGTTGGATAATTAACCGATTAATCAGGAAAATTCGGATTTACTTAATATCTTTCGGAGGTTGCCAATCTCGGATAGTCTCCGACTTACGAGGGTCGACACGAACTCTGTCGGACGAAATTACATGCCCGAGAAAGTCACTTGGACCTCGAACTCACATTTGGAAAACTTTCCATAAAGTTGCTCTCGTCTCAACACGTCGAGAACACGAAGAAAATGAACCTCGTGTTCCTCTCGGCTAAGAGAATAAATCAAAATGTAAATCGATGAAGACAACAACAACTGATCTAAAAAGTCGATGAAAACCCGATTCATTAACTCCATGAATACCACAGTGCAATAGTTAGCCCGAGCGGCATAACTACGAGCTCATAATGACCATAGCGTGTATGAAACGCTGTCCTCGCGATATCCGACTCTCGAATCCATGGCTGGTGATATCCGGATCTTAAGTCGATCTTGGAAAATACGAAACTCCACGAAGTTGATCTAAAAGATCATCAATACGAAGTAAAGGATACTACTCTTGATCATCGCCTGTTCAACTCTTGGTAATTAATACACACACGAGACGAGCCATCCTTCTCCTTGACAGATCACCTGGTGCTCCTCACGGGGACGCAATCGGTCGGAGATGACCTTTCTCGAACTACTCCTCAAGTTGAATCTTCAACTCCTGCATTACAGTCGGGGCCATCCGATACGGTGCCTTCGATAAAGGGGCGTCTGGCTCCAACTCACTCTGAATTCCCTTACTCTATGTGAAGGCAACTAGATAACTCGCACGAAATACATCGTCAATCGATGACAATGATACCACGAATGATTGAACATTTGATTGCCTAGAATGGTCAATTGATAAAAGAGATACCAATAATGATTGAACAACTCGATTGCCTTAGAAAGGCCAATCGATGAAGATGATACAATGAATGTTTGAATAACTCGATTGCCTTTGAAAGGACAATAGACGAAAATAATACAATGAATGATTGAATAACTCGATTGCCTTAGAAAGGCCAATCGATGAAAATGATACAATGAATGATTGAATGACTCGATTGTCTTAGAAAAGCCAATCGATGGAAATGATATAAGGAATGACTGAATAACTCGATTGCCTTAGAAAGGCCAATCGATGAAAATGATATAATGAATGATTGAATAGTTCGATTGCGGAATTTCTCTGCTTCCGCCATAATAAAAATTCTCTTTGGAACAACGGGGATTACTTCCCTGAAGCACACATTCGACAACCAACGACGGAAAGATAGCGACTAAACGCTAACAAACACTGAGGATAGTATCGAGACGATCAAACCAACTAATACCGAAAATTACATCGTCTTAAGATAAATTCACCACGATTAGATCCATCAACCAATCGCGGTCATTAAGTAGGACTATACCGAAATAAGTCTATTCAAGCATGATTCGAAAATGAATGAATGCGGTGTACCAAAGATCAAAAGGTACACACAAGTTGAAATAAAATTACGAGTATACCAAATCGTTCGGACCAGGATCGTCGATCCTCCTCATCATATGAATGCAGGACTTGCTTGGTCCCACTGAGGCAGACGCTCTGTCGATAAATACGAGCTCCAACTCTATTTGCTTCCATTGGCTTAAGCAGCGATGACAAGGCGATCGATTAAAGCTGGTTGCTTGGGGCTGAGATGCCGCGGAGCCGACTTGGAGTCCTTTCGGCAAAACGGGCCTTATGCCCGAATTCCCACAATTATGACATGTGATAGACGGCGTCGTACACCTAATCTTGAAATGGCCCGGCGCCCCACGGTTGAAGCAGAGATGATGGCCGACCATTTGCTCGGGCCCGAGATCCGTAGGATTAGGCGCCGTAGGAGATCGCTCGAAGCGATAAGACTCACGAGGCTTCTTGAAGGTTATTGACCGCCTTCGGATAGATTACGCCGTTGATTTCCTGTTGACATATGCGAGTTCTTTTCGGCAATTTCCTTAGCAAGCTGGCTCAAATGCGGAGAGTTCGCTCGATTAATCCGGCAGTGGCGCAATGATGATTGAGCAATCGCACATGGGTCATCATGGCTGCATAAAAGTGAGTGGATCAACCCGTACATCTTACGATCGAACCGAGTCACAGGCACGATTTCCGGCGTGAGTGATTATTTCTCGGATTACGGTCCGCCTTCTCTCCGTGCATCCTCGACGGCTCTCTCCATCTTGAAGTAGGAAGGTCGCATAATGATTATATTACCCGCATGATTAGCACGTGATGATTATGTCATGAGATGATGAAAATGAGTATACATGCTCTAACTTAATGATTATATGAATGATTTGAAGTTACATGATTATCGATGAAATTCTTGAAATGATTATCTTGAAAAACATAACAAGATTGATAATATGATAATCCAGTTGACAAGCGAGTAATGAAATGAATTGAGTAATTAATGAATTAACATGATCGTCACGATTATTAAGCGAGTAATGAAATGAATTAAGTGATTAATGAGTTAACATGATTGTCCTAATCACAATGAATGATGATGTTTGAGGATTGTTAATTGATGAATGATGAATGAATGACTATTGCCAGAAATTATACCATGGCGTTAGAAATCTTACAGTTCTTCCGGTCTGATTGGCTCGGCATTTGCACAGGTCACACGTGACGCGAAAGTCCAATGATACTAGTCTGATGACGATGATTTCAAATAAGACATGACTCGGAAGGTAGTATTCAAAACCACGCTCCGATACCAACTCTGTAACACCCCAAACTAGGCGGATATTACAGTGTCGTAGATCCCCAACTGGGACCCACCAGGCAAATGAAAATGAATGAATTACACAAGATAAATGTAGTACCGAACTACATTACAACAATAATTACTCCGATGAGGAGTTTAGTTACAACATACCAGGACAATACCGAATACTAGTGTATTTTATATGAAGATAAAATACACAACACTGAATGAAACGGAGTATCGAATGAAAATCTGCGGAAAATAAAGGACAATAATATGAATAAGCTGAAAGATCGGGGCCCCTACTAGTATCACTAGGACTCCTCGACATCAACATGCTATTCCGTGCGTTTGCCTTGCCATGACACGAAAAACAAAATCCCCAAACGGGGTCGATTACAAAGAACAACAATCCTCAAGGGTTGAAAAATACACAATCATGATTTAAGCGAAGTTAAGAAATATTCTTAGTTATGAATTACGTTGAAGAGGAGTATCATAGTACGCCCGTAATGTTACATGCAAGTGTACAACACCCGTCCAGTGTACCTAATTAGTCTCACGAGACAATATGACCCGTGTGCAGTCTAATGTATCAGTGAACCCAATCTGATAACCATCGTGTGCCCGACTAAAAATTCCACACAGACACACCCGGCCACGCAATATGAACCCAGAAGATCACATGAACGAGAATGACCATAATGAATATCAATGAATAATAATTAGACAAGGCCAAGAATGACTCACCGAGATGAGAGTAATAATAAAATGAATGATAGCTCAACGAAAAGATTGGAACCGTCGTTCCTTATGACTGAAGTGATTAATTGACAATAACAAGTTTTAATATGATTAATACAATGATGAATGAGTTATGATTATGAATGATCAACAACAAAAGGTATGAATATCCTTTTAACCGAGTAAGAATTAACTTACTCAACACCGATGAGGAATGTCCGTCCACGAACAACGTCCTAAATGAAGTGTCGGTCGCACGAACAACCTTAATTCAATACAATTACCGACAATCCGATCAATATACGAATTAAACACGAATATAACGAACTTAAAACGTCGATACGATAAAACTAAGTCCATAGAGGTATAGAAACAAACACGTTGCGTCCAAACTCCGATTGTTTACAATCAAACTTCAATATACCAATATCAAATCCCCCAAGAAGTGTTTCAAACCAATAAAACATCTCCAATACGATCAATAATCCATTATGAATATCCAAAAATGTGATTATAACAACAATTAGTCGAAAATCCCCAATTCCAACTCGATTTACAAGGTGTTCTTGAATAATCCCTCAATAATCCAATGAATCCTTATACAAACTCATAATCATATACATATCCCTTCATATATCATGATTATAACGTCCATAACATCCTATTTCAACACAAAATCGAAGTCCAAAGTGTTGAAGGAATTACCTCTTGATGATCCAAGTGCTTTAATCCGAAGAACACGCGTTAGATTGATTATCCGGGCTTCACGATCGAAAGGAGATGAAAAAAATCAAACACCCAAATGATTTGTGAAGGAAAAACCCTCCCTCAAGCCTTATCTCTCGGTTGAAGGTGAAGAAAAGGAAGAAAAATGGGCTGAAATCTTTGAAAAAATGAATTTATAGGGAGTTGGCGCTGCCGGACACGGCCGTGCCGATCGGCACGGTCGTGTCTGGCTGGTCGGCGATTGGCAGCAGTGACTCGGCCGTGTCTGCTCGCCGACACGGTCGCGGCGCGGAAGGGCCTCCCGACGATGACCGTCCGGCAGCGACTTCGGCATGACTCGGCCGTGCGAGCGACACGGTCGGGCGTCTTTGGCGATCGGTTACGCTTATCCGGAAAGTGCGACTCGGCCGTGCGAGCGACACGGTCGGGTCACGAGTCGAACGCCGGCACTTTCCGGGACGAGTGCGGCACGGGCCGTGTCGGACGACACGGCCGAGTTCGTTCGGCGATGATCGGCCAATGAGCGGTTGAGCTAAAACGACCATAACTCTCTCGTCCGGACTCCGATTGACTCACCGTTTGAACCATTGGAAAGCTAACTCGATGCTCTATAATATTGCAAAGATTTAGAATTTTTGGAGTTACCAAAAATTAATGGTGATCTAACAAAGTCGAACTCAAATGAGGAAAGTTGAAACAATGAACAATAACGATACACAACTCGAAGTTTTTCCGAACGGTGAACACGGTGAATGAACATGATTGATGAATGATTATAATTGAGTGAAAATCCACTGAGTGACAATCACCGAATGAAATTACTGAATGATAATGACTGAATTACAACCGGGTATTACAATTACAGACTAGGGCCTTGAATTCCTGGAATTTCTCAAAGGCCTCGGATTTATATTTCATTAAGTATACATAACCATACCTAGTATGATCATCTGTAAACGTAATGAAATATTGATATCCATCATGTGCTGCTTCCAAAGCACCACATACGTCGGTATGGATTAATCACAGTTTATCAGCGGCTCTTTGAAAAGTCCCTGTGAAGGGGGACTTAGTCATTTTGCCTTTAAGGCAGGATTCACAAGTAGGAAAGGGATCCGATCCCAATGGACCCATAAGTCCATGTTTTTCCATTTTGTAAACCTTGGTCTGACCAACATGACCAAGTCTTAGATGCCATTTCAAAACTTGATTGGTTTCATCCCTACCACGTTTTCTAGTCATAGTATTCACAACTACTTTGTTGTTGAGATTTAGATGATACAATACATTTAACAATGTAGCAGTATGTAATATCCTAGAATTTCACTATGAATTTTTCGCATTATTTTATCTGAGTTGTACTGTACAGAGTGGGATCGATACAATATGGATGAATAATTTTGGAAACCGTGACAGTCGTGCCAGTATGTCTATCGAGGTTATTTTGATTCTAGGATATTACATGCTTGGTGTGTTTTCGATGTCGGACATACCGTATGAGTATTTGTATGATTGCCGTACTTGGTCGACAGTTGTAATTGAGGATATCGTGCATCAGACGTACCGTTTGAGAATATTTTTGGGATTTCGTATATGTGTTCAGTATGTCGTATGTTCATACTTGTTATGTCGAGACGTTGGACATGAATTGCTGGAAATGGCTAAGTATGGATCTGTTAACGTACGTTAAGACATTGAGATAACGTACGCTAAGTTGGTACGTGTTACGTACGTTATGCGTAAGGTATTACGTACGTAACAAGAGGAATCGGACAGTTGGGCCCGATGTCGGCAGCTTTCGGCGCAGATGTGGACAGGCGAGTCAACGGATGGAGTTACGTACGTTATACAGGGTGTATTACGTGTCTGAGTATATCTTGTAGCAAGTCAACGTACGTATTACGTATGCAATAGAATAAGTGTTACGTACGTTACGGGGTGGCTGGCCGAGTCGTGGCCGAGAGGACCTGTAGTGGCCGAGCATGGTTGGCAGTGACTCGCAGGGATGGCCGAGCACGGCCAGCAGTGACTCGCTAAGCGTAAGGACTGGCCGATTACGTACGTAGGCTATGGCCGGTTACGGCCGTAAGGGCCAGTTACGTACGTAAGGACGCTGCCGGTTACGTACGTAAGGCTGGCGGCAAAACTGGACAGTAAGATAGGCCACGGCCGGTTACGTACGTAAGGTGCCGGCAGGTATCGGCCTATATAAGGCCTGGACCGAGTCACCTTGAGCATTTTTCGTTTTTCTTCATTCCTTTCGCGATTTCTTCAGCAAAGATGATGGATTTGAGTAAGAGAAACTTATAACAACATGTTTTGGAGGTTGGAATCATGGATTAACATCATCCTCCACCCGGATCGAAGGTAAGAACACATGAACTTTTGGTTTTTGGATGTTCTTGAGGTTTCTTGGTGTTTTGGCCGATTTGCTTCGTTTTGATTCAGATTATTGATAGAACTTGATTGTAAAGTCGTAATCAGTCATTATCCTTGAAGTTTTGTGGAACGAATTCGAGAATTTTTTTGAATAATTGATTGAATTGGACTATGCCTTCAAAGTGTTCGATGAAATGTCTCAATGAGTAGAACTTGGAAAATTCTACACATTTTCGTATGAATGGTGATTGAATTGATATTATTGTGATTTAGGAATGAACTTCTGAAGGAGGTTGAATCGGTACCCTTTCCTTTCGTCGATTTCTTCACACCATGTTATTCAAAACGAGTGATTACTTGTGTATTTCATCTTCTAAGAGGTATGTTGGGTAATCCTCTCCTTGAATTAGGATTTTGATGTTATCGTTGAAGAATGATTCATATGAAGATGATTATGGTTTTGTTGTTACGATTCTTGCGGTTATATGAGCTATATGTTGAAGACATTGTTAGGACTATTGAATGTCGAATTTCGGCTTGTATTCGTATTGTTAAGAGTTGATACGGTTTGGTTTCGTATGATCGAGATATCGTTGAACCATTGAGTTTGATTAGTTGGTTATTCGATTGTTGATTGTTACTGAACGTATCGTTAATTGATTATTGCATTAGGTTGCGTTTAGTGATCGTTGATGATAACCGTTGCGATGCGGTTGAGGTTGGAGAATGCATGAATCGTCTTGTTCGGGGCTGAGGAGCTTGTAGATGAAGACGGCGGGATTGATAGCGGCTTCTTCGAATTGGTATCAAGGCAAGTTATTCTTTCTCAGTTCATAATGTTAATAAATGATTTCGTTTTCATTCATTTATGATTCATATAGAAATGGTATCGTGGAATATGAGTTGTCGGAATGATTGTACGTATATTATGATTGGACCGAGATAAATCATAAGGTATAAGATTTTAAGGATGTCTAGTGGAAATGGGAACGTGAATTATAATTGGTCTATTATATGAGAAGTTAGATATCAAGGCTAGTTATCCTGCCGATGTTGAACTCGGGATGGTGATTTGGTATTAGTAACGGACTGTATTATATTTTGGATTTTTCGGATAAACCGTGTATTCGTTCAGGGCGGTTGGTCGTGGAAAGGTTGGCGTCTCCAGCTTGAGGTAAATTAATATTGTTAGATTATGATAATCATCATGTTGCATTATTGCATGTGTGTTGATATTTCATGCGGTGAATGTGCACCATTGTGTGTTACATTTTGTGATGTGCTCTTTCTTTGAGATGTAATCTGTGGGGCCGATGTGTTGGGGATAAAACCTGTATGGGACCCGAATGGAAATGTGTTAGGGGATAAGACCTAAATGGCACCTACGTTCCAGAGTATTCCTGTGAGATGCTTCCGTGACCCTTGGCTGCTGCCTTGGGGTTTATGTGTTAATATTATATGCATTGTTGAGCATGATGTGGACTGTTGTCTGATAGAAGTACGACATTGTGGTCGTGTCTGTCTTTCATGATCGAGTTACTGTTGCTCTTTTGGGAAGTCTTCTGATCCTTGATGTATATGCATTTCTTAGAGATTTGTTGTCATGTTGTATCGTGGCATATCTGGAGTCAGATACGTTCTGATCGTTCATGTGTAGGATTTTCGGGATGGGCACATGTAGCATGTGTTGGTTTCGACCTCATATTGAACCATGCACACGATACATACTTCGTGAGGCTTATTAGGTACGAGACCATACAAGTATCTGATCAATACCGTGGTTGGCTTGTACACGGACACATGTCCGGATCGAGCGTATCGTGACGTCCATCTTGAGTCTTATTGATTGGTCATTCACAGTCCATGTATAATTGGATCTGTTCGATATTCGGGTTGTCTTTGAAATCTCGTATATATGATTTGTATATGGTTGACGATTTTATTCTCTCGTGTATCTGTCCTCATTGATCCTTTTCTGATCTCGTTTGGAGTTACCATATCAATGGTCAACTTGTTTGTTATCGATGCTTTATTAATCTCGTTTGGAGTTCCCCCTATCATTGGTAGTCTCGTTCTCTATAGATCCTTATTGATTTCATTTGGGAGTTTGCCTAACCGTTGGTATTCTCGGTTGTTGATCCCTTATTATCCCTATTGGAGTTTACCGTGTCGTCGGTATTCTCGGTTGTCGATTCCTTATTGATCTTGTTGGAGTTTACCGTATCGTTGGTATTCCCGGTTGTTGGTCCTTATTGATCTTGTTAGAGTTTACTGTGTCGTCAGTATTCTCGGTTGTTGACCCTTATTGATCTTATTGGAGTTTATCGTACCATTGGTATTTCTGGTTGTTGATTCTTTATTGATCTCGTTGGAGTTACCGTATTGTTGACATTCCCGGTGGTTGATCTTTCATTGATCTTGTTGGAGTTACCACATCATGGTATTCTCAATCGTGGTTGATCCTTTGTCGATCTTGTGTGGAAATATCATGTCATTGGTATTCCGTTTTGATGCATTGATTGTTTATCATTATTGATTGTGTGAGCATTCATGATTAGTATGGATATCCGGGACTGCCTTTGTCTCGGGACTGTTGGTTTACATATTTGCCGTGTGATATCAGTTTTATCAGGATTGGGATCCGATTGTGCGACCCAGCCGACAGAGTTAGTCATGGCCAGATCATTCTATAATTGAGATATGATAAGTTTGGGAATTTTGGTATCGTTTCGGTTACAGTACAGGTGGTTACTTTTAAATTCATTCATCACTTAAGGACGCGAGGCGTGGGTTATGGTAAGAATTGATTTGTTACGGATTGTGACAGGATGGTAATGCTACTTCGGTAAGATTACGTGGGGAATGTTCTTACCCTGTAGATTACATTGATATGTAATTATTTTTGTGATGTGATCGTTATCATTGTTGAGTATTATGGATGACCCCGTCGTGGGCTTTATCTTCTAGGTACTCGGAGTTCGAGCTAGTAGCGGTCGTGAAGGGATGAGCTTTCCGGTGATACTGACTATGGCGTGGTTGTTGGGATTCGAGTGTTCTTTATGGTTTTTATAATTCCGCTGCAAATGTATTTAATTATGTTTTTATCCGCTGTGTGTGTATGTTTCTAGATGGGTTTCGGTATTATTTGAATTGTATTTTTATTCCCTGCGTGTGTTTGTACTTTCAAAGGGCCTTTTGGCATTTTTAAACGTTTGCGAAAATGATTTTAGCCTTGTGGGTTCCAATATGGGCCCCACGGCGCTGTAATATTCCCGGTCGATTTTGGGGGTGTTATAGAAGATGGTATCGGAGATTGGGTTTCGTAAAACCCGGACGTGTGTGTTATGTGGCTCTACCGGTGCGGTAGTAGCGTGACTTTTGAAAATGATTTTGTGACTTTTGAGTCAAACCGATTTTGGAGGTTTCAAAATTTTTGAAATATTTTCAAATTGCTGTATTTTCGATGCCGGTGTGTTGTTTGTGTTGAGACTTTGTATGGGAGTCGTATGCTGGTATCACGGAAGATCATCGACTTCACGGACCTGTAAGTATGTTCTTTCAGTTATTTCAGTTTTGATGATGATTATTTGAGTATGGTGTCGTGATTTTGAGATATTTCGGGATTGAGATACTTATTATGACAGGTGTTGAGTTTCGAGGACGAAACTTATTTAAGTGGATATATATGTAATATCCTAGAATTTCACTATGAATTTTTCGCATTATTTTATCTGAGTTGTACTGTACAGAGTGGGACCGATACAATATGGATGAATAATTTTGGAAACCGTGACAGTCGTGCCAGTATGTCTATCGAGGTTATTTTGATTCTAGGATATTACATGCTTGGTGTGTTTTCGATGTCGGATATACCGTATGAGTATTTGTATGATTGTCGTACTTGGTCGACAGTTGTAATTGAGGATATCGTGCATCAGACGTACCGTTTGAGAATATTTTTGGGATTTCGTATATGTGTTCAGTATGTCGTATGTTCATACTTGTTATGTCGAGACGTTGGACATGAATTGCTGGAAATGGCTAAGTATGGATCTGTTAACGTACGTTAAGACATTGAGATAACGTACGCTAAGTTGGTACGTGTTACGTACGTTATGTGTAAGGTATTACGTACGTAACAAGAGGAATCAGACAGTTGGGCCCGGTGTCGGCAGCTTTCGGCGCGGATGTGGACAGGCGAGTCAACGGATGGAGTTACGTATGTTATACAGGGTGTATTACGTACGTAATACGAGTATAATACTGTAGCAAGTCAACATACGTATTACGTACGCAACGGAATAAGTGTTACGTACGTTACGGGGCGGCTGACCGAGTCATGGCCGAGAGGACCTGTAGTGGCCGAGCATGGTCGGCAGTGACTCGCAGGGATAGCCGAGCACGGTCGATAGTGAGTCACTGGGCGTAAGGACTGGCCGATTACGTACGTAAGTGTGGTGGTTCTGGCCGTAGGGCGATTACGTGCGTAAGGGCAGCTGCCGATTCGTCGTAAGTCTGCCGGCCCAGACGATAAGATAGGCCACGGTCGATTACGTCGTAAGCCATTTGGTTACGTACGTAAGGTGCCGGCGTGTCGGCTATATAAGGCACGGACCGAGTCACCTTGAGCATTTTCATTTTCTTCATTCCTTTCGCGATTTCTTGACAAAGATGATCGATTTGAGTAAGAGAAATTTATAACAACATGTTTTGGAGGTTGGAATCATGGATTAACATCATCCTCCACCGGATCGAAGGTAAGAACACATGAACTTTTGGTTTTGGATGTTCTTGAGGTTTCTTGGTGTTTTGGCCGATTTGCTTCGTTTTGATTGATTATTGATAGAACTTGATTGTAAACTCGTAATCGGTCATTATCCTTGAAGTTTTGTGGAACGAATTCGAGAATTTCTTTGAATAATCGATTGAATTGGACTATGCCTTCAAAGTGTTCGATGAAATGTCTCAATGAGTAGAACTTGGAAAATTCTACACATTTTCGTATGAATGGTGATTGAATTGATATTATTGTGATTTAGGAATGAACTTTTGAAGGAGGTTGAATCTTTACCCTTTCCTTTCGTCGATTTCTTCACACCGTGTTATTCAAAACGAGTGATTACTTGTGTATTTCATCTTCTAAGAGGTATGTTGGGTAATCCTCTCCTTGAATTAGGATTTTGATGTTATCGTTGAAGAATGATTCGTATGAAGATGATTATGGTTTTGTTGTTACGATTCTTGCGGTTATATGAGCTATATGTTGAAGACATTGTTAGGACTATTGAATGTCTAATTTCGGCTTGTATTCGTATTGTTAAGAGTTGATACGGTTTGTTTCGTATGATCGAGATATCATTGAACCATCGAGTTTGATTAGTTGGTCATTTCGGTTGTTGATTGTTATTGAACGTATCGTTAATTGATTATTGCATTAGGTTGCGTTCAGTGATCGTTGATGTTAACCGTTGCGATGCGGTTGAGGTTGGAGAATGCATGAATCGTCTTGGTCGGGGCTGAGGAGCTTGTAGATGAAGATGGCGGGATTGATAGCGGCTTCGTCGAATTGGTATCAAGGCAAGTTAAGCTTGCTCAGTTCATAATGTTAATAAATGATTTCGTTTTCATTCATTTATGATTCATATAGCAATGGTATCGTGGAATATGAGTTGTCGGAATGATTGTATGTATATTATGATTGGACCGAGATAAATCATAAGGTATATGATTTTAAGGATGTCTAGTGGAAATGGGAACGTGAATTATAATTGGTCTATTATATGAGAAGTTAGATATCAAGGCTAGTTATCCTGCCGATGTTGAACTCGGGATGGTGATTTGGTATTAGTAACGGACTGTATTACATTTTGGATTTTTTGGATAAACCGTGTATTCGTTCAGGGCGGTTAGTCGTGGAAAGGTTGGCGTCTCTAGCTTTAGGTAAATTAATATTGTTAGATTATGATAATCATCATGTTGTATTATTGCATGTGTGTGTTGATATTTCATGCGGTTAATGTGCACCATTGTGTGTTACGTTTTGTGATGTGGTCTTTCTTTGAGATGTAATCTGTGGGGCCGATGTGTTGGGGATAAAACCTGTATGGTACCCGAATGGAAATGTGTTAGGGGATAAGACCTAAATGGCACCTACGTTCCGGAGTATTCCTGTGAGATGCTTCCATGACCCTTGGCTGCTGCCTTGGGGTTTATGTGTTAATATTATATGCATTGTTGAGCATGATGTGGACTGTTGTCTGATGGAAATACGACATTGTGGTCGTGTCGGTCTTTCATGATCGAGTTACTGTTGCTCTTTTGGGAAGTCTTCTGATCCTTGATGGATATGCGTTTTTTCGAGATTTCTTGTCATGTTGTATCGTGGCATATCTGGAGTCAGATACGTTCTGATCGTTCATGTGTAGGATTTTTGGGACGGGCACGTGTAGCATGTGTTGGTTTTGACCTCATATTAAACTGTGCACACGATACGTACTTCGTGAGGCTGATTAGGTACGAGACCAGACGAGTATCTGATCAATACCGTGGTTGGCTTGTACACGGACACATGTCCGGATCGAGCGTATCGTGATGTCCATCTTGAGTCTTATTGATTGGTCGTTCACAGTCCATGTATAATTAGATCTGTTCGATATTCGGGTTGTCTTTGAAATACTGTATATATGATTTGTATATGGTTGACGATTTTATTCTCTCGTGTATCTGTCCCCGTTGATCCTTATCTGATCTCGTTTGGAGTTACCATATCGATGGTCAACTTGTTTGTTATCGATCCTTTATTAATCTCGTTTGGAGTTCCCCCTATCATTGGTAGTCTAGTTCTTTATAGATCCTTATTGATTCCATTTGGGAGTTTGCCTTACCGTTGGTATTCTCGGTTGTTAATCCCTTATTATCCCTATTGGAGTTTACCGTGTCGTCGGTATTCTCGGTTGTCGATTCCTTATTGCTCTTGTTGGAGTTTACCAAATCGTTGGTATTCCCGGTTGTTGGTCCTTATTGATCTTGTTAGAGTTTACTGTGTCGTCAGTATTCTCAGTTGTTGACCCTTATTGATCTTATTGGAGTTTATCGTACCGTTGGTATTTCTGGTTGTCGATTCTTTATTGATCTCGTTGGAGTTATCGTATTGTTGGCATTCCCGGTGGTTGATCTTTCATTGATCTTGTTGGAGTTACCACATCATGGTATTCTCAATCGTGGTTGATCCTTTGTCGATCTTGTGTGGAAATATCATGTCGTTGGTATTCCGTTTTGATGCATTGATTGTTTATCATTATTGATTGTGTGATCATTCATGATTTGTATGGATATCCGGAGTGCCTTTGTCTCGGACTGTTGGTTTACATATTTGCCGTGTGATATCGGTTTTATCGGGATTGGGATCCGATTGTGCGACCAGTAGACGAGTTAGTCATGGCCAGATCATTCTATAATTGAGATAT
The DNA here is from genome assembly GCA_033398695.1 of Orobanche coerulescens. NCBI lineage: Eukaryota > Viridiplantae > Streptophyta > Magnoliopsida > Lamiales > Orobanchaceae > Orobanche > Orobanche coerulescens. The sequence continues at coordinate 93,442,363 of CM065809.1, forward strand.
GATAAGTTTGGGAATTTTGGTATCGTTTCAGTTACAGTATAGGTGGTTACTTTTGAATTCATTCATCACTTAAGGACGCGAGGCGTGGGTTATGGTAAGAATTGATTTGTTACGGATTGTGACAGGTTGGTAATGCTACTTCGGTAAGATTACATGGGGAATGTTCTTACCCTGTAGATTACATTGATATGTAATTATTTTTGTGATGTGATCGTTATCATTGTTGAGTATTATGGCTGACCCCGTCGTGGACTTTATCTTTTAGGTACTCGGAGTTCGAGCTAGTAGCGGTCGTGAAGGGATGAGCTTTCCGGTGATACTGACTATGGCGTGGTTGTTGGGATTCGAGTGTTCTTTCTGGTTTTTATAATTCCGCTGCAAATGTATTTAATTATGTTTTTATCCGCTGTGTGTGTATGTTTCTAGATGGCTTTCGGTATTATTTGAATTGTATTTTTATTCCCTGCGTGTGTTTGTACTTTCAAAGGGCCTTTTGGCATTTTTAAACGTTTGCGAAAATGATTTTAGCCTTGTGGGTTCCAATATGGGCCCCACGGCGTAATATTCAGTCGATTTTGGGGGTGTTATAGAAGATGGTATCGGAGATTGGGTTTCGTAAAACCGGGCGTGTGTGTTATGTGGCTCTCTGGTGCGGTAGTAGCGTGACTTTTGAAAATGATTTTGTGACTTTTGAGTCAAACCGATTTTGGAGGTTTCAAAATTTTGAAATATTTTCAAATTCTTTGTATTTTCGATGCCGGTGTGTTGTTTGTGTTGAGACTTTGTATGGGAGTCGTATCTTTGGTATCACGGAAGATCATCGACTTCACGGACTGTAAGTATGTTCTTTGATTATTTGTTTTGATGATGATTATTTGAGTATGGTGTCGTGATTTTGAGATATTTCGGGATTGAGATACTTATTATGACAGGTGTTGAGTTTCGAGGACGAAACTTATTTAAGTGGATATATATGTAATATCCTAGAATTTCACTATGAATTTTTCGCATTATTTTATCTGAGTTGTACTGTACAGAGTGGGACCGATACAATATGGATGAATAATTTTGGAAACCGTGACAGTCGTGCCAGTATGTCTATCGAGGTTATTTTGATTCTAAGATATTACATGCTTGGTGTGTTTTCGATGTCGGATATACCGTATGAGTATTTGTATGATTGCCGTACTTGGTCGACAGTTGTAATTGAGGATATCGTGCATCAGACGTACCGTTTGAGAATATTTTTGGGATTTCGTATATGTGTTCAGTATGTCGTATGTTCATACTTGTTATGTCGAGACGTTGGACATGAATTGCTGGAAATGGCTAAGTATGGATCTGTTAACGTACGTTAAGACATTGAGATAACGTACGCTAAGTTGGTACGTGTTACGTACGTTATGTGTAAGGTATTACGTACGTAACAAGAGGAATCGGACAGTTGGGCCCGGTGTCGGCAGCTTTCGGCGCGGATGTGGACAGGCGAGTCAACGGATGGAGTTACGTATGTTATACAGGGTGTATTAAATGTAATGTCTGAGTATATCTTGTAGCAAGTCAACATACGTATTACGTACGCAACGGAATAAGTGTTACGTACGTTACGGGGCGGCTGACCGAGTCATGGCCGAGAGGACCTGTAGTAGCCGAGCATGGTCGGCAGTGACTCGCAGGGATGGCCGAGCACGGTCGATAGTGAGTCACTGGGCGTAAGGACTGGCCGATTACGTACGTAGGCTGTGGCTGGTTACGGCCGTAAGGGCCGGTTACGTACGTAAGGACGCTGCCGGTTACGTACGTAAGTCTGCCGGCCAAACTGGACAGTAAGATAGGCCACGGTCGATTACGTACGTAAGCCACGGCTGGTTACGTACGTAAGGTGCCGGCAGGTATCGGCCTATATAAGGCCTGGACCGAGTCACCTTGAGCATTTTTCATTTTTCTTCATTCCTTTCGCGATTTCTTCAGCAAAGATGATCGATTTGAGTAAGAGAAATTTATAACAACATGTTTTGGAGGTTGGAATCATGGATTAACATCATCCTCCACCCGGATCGAAGGTAAGAACATATGAACTTTTGGTATTTGGATGTTCTTGAGGTTTCTTGGTGTTTTGGCCGATTTGCTTCGTTTTGATTCAGATTATTGATAGAACTTGATTGTAAACTCGTAATCAGTCATTATCCTTGAAGTTTTGTGGAACGAATTCGAGAATTTCTTTGAATAATCGATTGAATTGGACTATGCCTTCAAAGTGTTCGATGAAATGTCTCAATGAGTAGAACTTGGAAAATTCTACACATTTTCGTATGAATGGTGATTGAATTGATATTATTGTGATTTAGGAATGAACTTTTGAAGGAGGTTGAATCTTTACCCTTTCCTTTCGTCGATTTCTTCACACCGTGTTATTCAAAACGAGTGATTACTTGTGTATTTCATCTTCTAAGAGGTATGTTGGGTAATCCTCTCCTTGAATTAGGATTTTGATGTTATCGTTGAAGAATGATTCGTATGAAGATGATTATGGTTTTGTTGTTACGATTCTTGCGGTTATATGAGCTATATGTTGAAGACATTGTTAGGACTATTGAATGTCTAATTTCGGCTTGTATTCGTATTGTTAAGAGTTGATACGGTTTGTTTCGTATGATCGAGATATCATTGAACCATCGAGTTTGATTAGTTGGTCATTTCGGTTGTTGATTGTTATTGAACGTATCGTTAATTGCTTATTGCATTAGGTTGCGTTCAGTGATCGTTGATGTTAACCGTTGCGATGCGGTTGAGGTTGGAGAATGCATGAATCGTCTTGGTCGGGGCTGAGGAGCTTGTAGATGAAGACGGCGGGATTGATAACGGCTTCGTCGAATTGGTATCAAGGCAAGTTATGCTTGCTCAGTTCATAATGTTAATAAATGATTTCGTTTTCATTCATTTATGATTCATATAGCAATGGTATCGTGGAATATGAGTTGTCGGAATGATTGTACGTATATTATGATTGGACCGAGATAAATCATAAGGTATATGATTTTAAGGATGTCTAGTGGAAATGGGAACGTGAATTATAATTGGTCTATTATATGAGAAGTTAGATATCAAGGCTAGTTATCCTGCCGATGTTGAACTCGGGATGGTGATTTGGTATTAGTAACGGACTGTATTACATTTTGGATTTTTCGGATAAACCGTGTATTCGTTCAGGGCGGTTGGTCGTGGAAAGGTTGGCGTCTCTAGCTTTAGGTAAATTAATATTGTTAGATTATGATAATCATCATGTTGCATTATTGCATGTGTGTGTTGATATTTCATACGGTTAATGTGCACCATTGTGTGTTACGTTTTGTGATGTGCTCTTTCTTTGAGATGTAATCTGTGGGGCCTATGTGTTGGGGATAAAACCTGTATGGTACCCGAATGGAAATGTGTTAGGGGATAAGACCTAAATGGCACCTACGTTCCGGAGTATTCCTGTGAGATGCTTCCGTGACCCTTGGCTGCTGCCTTGGGGTTTATGTGTTAATATTATATGCATTGTTGAGCATGATGTGGACTGTTGTCTGATGGAAATACGACATTGTGGTCGTGTCGGTATTTCATGATCGAGTTACTGTTGCTCTTTTGGGAAGTCTTCTGATCCTTGATGGATATGCGTTTCTTCGAGATTTGTTGTCATGTTGTATCGTGGCATATCTGGAGTCAGATACATTCTGATCGTTCATGTGTAGGATTTTTGGGACGGGCACGTGTAGCATGTGTTGGTTTTGACCTCATATTAAACCGTGCACACGATACGTACTTCGTGAGGCTGATTAGGTACGAGACCAGACGAGTATCTGATCAATACCGTGGTTGGATTGTACACGGACACATGTCCGGATCGAGCGTATCGTGACGTCCATCTTGAGTCTTATTGATTGGTCGTTCACAGTCCATGTATAATTAGATCTGTTCGATATTCGGGTTGTCTTTCAAATCCTATATATAAGATTTGTATATGGTTGACGATTTTATTCTCTCGTGTATCTGTCCCCGTTGATCCTTTTCTGATCTCGTTTGGAGTTACCATATCGATGGTCAACTTGTTTGTTATCGATCCTTTATTAATCTCGTTTGGAGTTCCCCCTATCATTGGTAGTCTCATTCTTTATAGATCCTTATTGATTCCATTTGGGAGTTTGCCTTACCGTTGGTATTCTCGGTTGTTGATCCCTTATTATCCCTATTGGAGTTTACCGTGTCGTCGGTATTCTCGGTTGTCGATTCCTTATTGCTCTTGTTGGAGTTTACCGTATCGTTGGTATTCCCGGTTGTTGGTCCTTATTGATCTTGTTAGAGTTTACTGTGTCGTCAGTATTCTCGGTTGTTGACCCTTATTGATCTTATTGGAGTTTATCGTACCGTTGGTATTTCTGGTTGTCGATTCTTTATTGATCTCGTTGGAGTTATCGTATTGTTGGCATTCCCGGTGGTTGATCTTTCATTGATCTTGTTGGAGTTACCACATCATGGTATTCTCAATCGTGGTTGATCCTTTGTCGATCTTGTGTGGAAATATCATGTCGTTGGTATTCCGTTTTGATGCATTGATTGTTTATCATTATTGATTGTGTGATCATTCATGATTTGTATGGATATCCGGGGCTGCCTTTGTCTCGGGACTGTTGGTTTACATATTTGCCGTGTGATATCAGTTTTATCAGGATTGGGATCCGATTGTGCGACCCAGCCGACAGAGTTAGTCATGGCCAGATCATTCTATAATTGAGATATGATAAGTTTGGGAATTTTGGTATCGTTTCAGTTACAGTATAGGTGGTTACTTTTGAATTCATTCATCACTTAAGGACGCGAGGCGTGGGTTATGGTAAGAATTGATTTGTTACGGATTGTGACAGGTTGGTAATGCTACTTCGGTAAGATTACATGGGGAATGTTCTTACCCTGTAGATTACATTGATATGTAATTATTTTTGTGATGTGATCGTTATCATTGTTGAGTATTATGGCTGACCCCGTCGTGGACTTTATCTTTTAGGTACTCGGAGTTCGAGCTAGTAGCGGTCGTGAAGGGATGAGCTTTCCGGTGATACTGACTATGGCGTGGTTGTTGGGATTCGAGTGTTCTTTATGGTTTTTATAATTCATTTGCAAATGTATTTAATTATGTTTTTATCCGCTGTGTGTGTATGTTTCTAGATGGCTTTCGGTATTATTTGAATTGTATTTTTATTCCCTGCGTGTGTTTGTACTTTCAAAGGGCCTTTTGGCATTTTTAAACGTTTGCGAAAATGATTTTAGCCTTGTGGGTTCCAATATGGGCCCCACGGCGCTGTAATATTCCCGGTCGATTTTGGGGGTGTTATAGAAGATGGTATCGGAGATTGGGTTTCGTAAAACCCGGGCGTGTGTGTTATGTGGCTCTACCGGTGCGGTAGTAGCGTGACTTTTGAAAATGATTTTGTGACTTTTGAGTCAAACCGATTTTGGAGGTTTCAAAATTTTTGAAATATTTTCAAATTGCTGTATTTTCGATGCCGGTGTGTTGTTTGTGTTGAGACTTTGTATGGGAGTCGTATGCTGGTATCACGGAAGATCATCGACTTCACGGACCTGTAAGTATGTTCTTTCAGTTATTTCAGTTTTGATGATGATTATTTGAGTATGGTGTCGTGATTTTGAGATATTTCGGGATTGAGATACTTATTATGACAGGTGTTGAGTTTCGAGGACGAAACTTATTTAAGTGGATATATATGTAATATCCTAGAATTTCACTATGAATTTTTCGCATTATTTTATCTGAGTTGTACTGTACAGAGTGGGACCGATACAATATGGATGAATAATTTTGGAAACCGTGACAGTCGTGCCAGTATGTCTATCGAGGTTATTTTGATTCTAAGATATTACATGCTTGGTGTGTTTTCGATGTCGGATATACCGTATGAGTATTTGTATGATTGCCGTACTTGGTCGACAGTTGTAATTGAGGATATCGTGCATCAGACGTACCGTTTGAGAATATTTTTGGGATTTCGTATATGTGTTCAGTATGTCGTATGTTCATACTTGTTATGTCGAGACGTTGGACATGAATTGCTGGAAATGGCTAAGTATGGATCTGTTAACGTACGTTAAGACATTGAGATAACGTACGCTAAGTTGGTACGTGTTACGTACGTTATGTGTAAGGTATTACGTACGTAACAAGAGGAATCGGACAGTTGGGCCCGGTGTCGGCAGCTTTCGGCGCGGATGTGGACAGGCGAGTCAACGGATGGAGTTACGTATGTTATACAGGGTGTATTACGTACGTAATACGAGTATAATACTGTAGCAAGTCAACATACGTATTACGTACGCAACGGAATAAGTGTTACGTACGTTACGGGGCGGCTGACCGAGTCATGGCCGAGAGGACCTGTAGTAGCCGAGCATGGTCGGCAGTGACTCGCAGGGATGGCCGAGCACGGTCGATAGTGAGTCACTGGGCGTAAGGACGGGCCGATTACGTACGTAGGCTGTGGCGATTCTGGCCGTAAGGCGATTCACGTGCGTAAGAGGCTGCCGATTCACGTCGTAAGAGCGGCTGCCGATTCGTCGTAAGTCTGCCGGCCCGGGCCGATAAGATAGGCCACGGTCGATTACGTCGTAAGCCACGGTGGTTACGTACGTAAGGTGCCGGCAGGTATCGGCCTATATAAGGCTGGACCGAGTCACCTTGAGCATTTTTCATTTTCTTCATTCCTTTCGCGATTTCTTCAGCAAAGATGATCGATTTGAGTAAGAGAAATTTATAACAACATGTTTTGGAGGTTGGAATCATGGATTAACATCATCCTCCACCCGGATCGAAGGTAAGAACATATGAACTTTTGGTATTTGGATGTTCTTGAGGTTTCTTGGTGTTTTGGCCGATTTGCTTCGTTTTGATTCAGATTATTGATAGAACTTGATTGTAAACTCGTAATCAGTCATTATCCTTGAAGTTTTGTGGAACGAATTCGAGAATTTCTTTGAATAATCGATTGAATTGGACTATGCCTTCAAAGTGTTCGATGAAATGTCTCAATGAGTAGAACTTGGAAAATTCTACACATTTTCGTATGAATGGTGATTGAATTGATATTATTGTGATTTAGGAATGAACTTTTGAAGGAGGTTGAATCGTTACCCTTTCATTTCGTCGATTTCTTCACACCGTGTTATTCAAAATGAGTGATTACTTGTGTATTTCATCTTCTAAGAGGTATGTTGGGTAATCCTCTCCTTGAATTAGGATTTTGATGTTATCGTTGAAGAATGATTCGTATGAAGATGATTATGGTTTTGTTGTTACGATTCTTGCGGTTATATGAGCTATATGTTGAAGACATTGTTAGGACTATTGAATGTCTAATTTCGGCTTGTATTCGTATTGTTAAGAGTTGATACGGTTTGTTTCGTATGATCGAGATATCATTGAACCATCGAGTTTGATTAGTTGGTCATTTCGGTTGTTGATTGTTATTGAACGTATCGTTAATTGCTTATTGCATTAGGTTGCGTTCAGTGATCGTTGATGTTAACCGTTGCGATGCGGTTGAGGTTGGAGAATGCATGAATCGTCTTGGTCGGGGCTGAGGAGCTTGTAGATGAAGACGGCGGGATTGATAACGGCTTCGTCGAATTGGTATCAAGGCAAGTTATGCTTGCTCGATTCATAATGTTAATAAATGATTTCGTTTTCATTCATTTATGATTCATATAGCAATGGTATCGTGGAATATGAGTTGTCGGAATGATTGTACGTATATTATGATTGGACCGAGATAAATCATAAGGTATATGATTTTAAGGATGTCTAGTGGAAATGGGAACGTGAATTATAATTGGTCTATTATATGAGAAGTTAGATATCAAGGCTAGTTATCCTGCCGATGTTGAACTCGGGATGGTGATTTGGTATTAGTAACGGACTGTATTACATTTTGGATTTTTCGGATAAACCGTGTATTCGTTCAGGGCGGTTGGTCGTGGAAAGGTTGGCGTCTCTAGCTTTAGGTAAATTAATATTGTTAGATTATGATAATCATCATGTTGCATTATTGCATGTGTGTGTTGATATTTCATACGGTTAATGTGCACCATTGTGTGTTACGTTTTGTGATGTGCTCTTTCTTTGAGATGTAATCTGTGGGGCCTATGTGTTGGGGATAAAACTGTATGGTACCCGAATGGAAATGTGTTAGGGGATAAGACCTAAATGGCACCTACGTTAGGAGTATTCTGTGAGATGCTTAGTGACCCTTGTTCTTGCCTTGGGGTTTATGTGTTAATATTATATGCATTGTTGAGCATGATGTGGATGTTGTCGATGGAAATACGACATTGTGGTCGTGTCGGTCTTTCATGATCGAGATTCTTGTTGCTCTTTTGGGAAGTCTTCTGATCCTTGATGGATATGCGTTTCTTCGAGATTTGTTGTCATGTTGTATCGTGGCATATCTGGAGTCAGATACATTCTGATCGTTCATGTGTAGGATTTTTGGGACGGGCACGTGTAGCATGTGTTGGTTTTGACCTCATATTAAACCGTGCACACGATACGTACTTCGTGAGGCTGATTAGGTACGAGACCAGACGAGTATCTGATCAATACCGTGGTTGGATTGTACACGGACACATGTCCGGATCGAGCGTATCGTGACGTCCATCTTGAGTCTTATTGATTGGTCGTTCACAGTCCATGTATAATTAGATCTGTTCGATATTCGGGTTGTCTTTCAAATCCTATATATAAGATTTGTATATGGTTGACGATTTTATTCTCTCGTGTATCTGTCCCCGTTGATCCTTTTCTGATCTCGTTTGGAGTTACCATATCGATGGTCAACTTGTTTGTTATCGATCCTTTATTAATCTCGTTTGGAGTTCCCCCTATCATTGGTAGTCTCGTTCTTTATAGATCCTTATTGATTCCATTTGGGAGTTTGCCTTACCGTTGGTATTCTCGGTTGTTGATCCCTTATTATCCCTATTGGAGTTTACCGTGTCGTCGGTATTCTCGGTTGTCGATTCCTTATTGCTCTTGTTGGAGTTTACCGTATCGTTGGTATTCCCGGTTGTTGGTCCTTATTGATCTTGTTAGAGTTTACTGTGTCGTCAGTATTCTCGGTTGTTGACCCTTATTGATCTTATTGGAGTTTATCGTACCGTTGGTATTTCTGGTTGTCGATTCTTTATTGATCTCGTTGGAGTTATCGTATTGTTGGCATTCCCGGTGGTTGATCTTTCATTGATCTTGTTGGAGTTACCACATCATGGTATTCTCAATCGTGGTTGATCCTTTGTCGATCTTGTGTGGAAATATCATGTCGTTGGTATTCCGTTTTGATGCATTGATTGTTTATCATTATTGATTGTGTGAGCATTCATGATTTGTATGGATATCCGGGGCTGCCTTTGTCTTGGGACTGTTGGTTTACATATTTGCCGTGTGATATCAGTTTTATCAGGATTGGGATCTGATTGTGCGACCCAGCCGACAGAGTTAGTCATGGCCAGATCATTCTATAATTGAGATATGATAAGTTTGGGAATTTTGGTATCGATTCGGTTACAGTACAGGTGGTTACTTTTGAATTCATTCATCACTTAAGGACGCGAGGCGTGGGTTATGGTAAGAATTGATTTGTTACGGATTGTGACAGGTTGGTAATGCTACTTCGGTAAGATTACGTGGGGAATGTTCTTACCCTGTAGATTACATTGATATGTAATTGTTTTTGTGATGTGATCGTTATCATTGTTGAGTATTATGGCTGACCCTGTCGTGGACTTTATCTTTTAGGTACTCGGAGTTCGAGCTAGTAGCGGTCGTGAAGGGATGAGCTTTCCAGTGATACTGGCTATGGCGTGGTTGTTGGGATTCAAGTGTTCTTTCTGGTTTTTATAATTCCGCTGCAAATGTATTTAATTATGTTTTTATCCACTGTGTGTGTATGTTTCTAGATGGCTTTCGGTATTATTTGAATTGTATTTTTATCCGCTGCGTGTGTGTGTGCTTTCAAAGGGCCTTTTGGCATTTTTAAATGTTTGCGAAAATGATTTTAGCCTTGTGGGTCCCAATATGGGGCCCACAGCGCTGTAATATTCCCGGTCAGTTTTGGGGGTGTTACACAGTACCCACTAGTTTATTTCTGAAAAAAATTTTGCAGGAACCAACACCAATGAAAAATTAAAAGCCTTTTCGGTCCATGACCGGAATGGATACAATGTTTTTTTGCCCCTTGGGCAAAACAAGTACATCTTCTAAAGTCAAAACAAAAGCGGATTCTAAACCCAAAAGAAGTGATCCTATGTCGGTTGCCTCGACACAATGCCCGCTTCCGACTGTGATCATAACTTCTCCAGCTCCAAGCTTCCTACTTAGTTCCAGATCCTGATTCACGGTACAAATATGAGAACTAGCACAAGAATCCAGTATCCAGGAAGTAGAAAATAAAGTAGCAGAACAATTTGTTTCCAAAACTAAAAGTTCTGTACCTGAAGTGCCATGAAGAATCGGACAGTCTCTTGCCCAGTGGCCCAGCTCACAGCACTTAAGACAAGCATCCTTCTTCTTTATCTTCGGAACCATTGGGGCCTTGCCCTTACCCTTAAGATACTCGACTTGTGGTCCCATCTGCTTCTTGGTCTTTTTCTTCTTGTTCTTGGACTTCCGAGATCCAGAAGAAATCACAAGGGCAGACTCCTTCATCCGCGGAGTCTTCATCTGAGACTGAGCGGTCACAAGTTTGTTCATTAGCCCAGCTAAGTTACATGCAATCTCATTGCAGTTGAAGTTCATAACAAATTGTGAGAAGGATTCAGGGAGAGACTGTAGGATAAGGTCAGTTTGGAGAGAAGTATCCATTTTAAAATCAAGAGCCTCCAATCTCTCGATCATGGATATTATTTTGAGGACATGTTCCCCAACCTTCTCACCTTCCTTCATCTTTGCACCAAACAGTTGCTTGGATATCTCATATCTAGCAGTTCGACTGTGCTCACCATAAAGCTCGGTTAAGTGAGATAGAATCTGCCTAGCAGAAGTCATTTTCTCATGAACTCTCTGAAGCTCATTAGACATGGAAGCCATCATATAAGCACGGACTTTCACGTCATCCTTAACCCACTTTTCGTGGTTTTCAATCTCTTCCTGATTGGCTCTTGTCCGCACTGGAGGCGCCGGAATGTCCGTCTCCAAGACGTATCCAGTGCCTCTATACAGAGGATAATCATCAGATTGTGGAGCCAATCCATAAAGTTAGGTCCCATCAAGGTGTTCTTTTCGAGTAGAATTGCGAGTGGGTTCATTGTCATATTGAGAGTTTTGTCTGCATTAAGTACGACAAATTAATTAGTGACTTATTCAATTATGTTCTGAGTATAGAATTAAGGTCTTTTCTATTCTTGTTACCCCTATTTTTATCGGAATAACACACTCCCATGTGAAATCCAGATGTATCGTCGCTCTACTTCATAGTGGTGATCGAGTTCTTTATAAATCTTAATAGAGGGCAACCGAACAGGTTTCTAGTCTATTATTTTCATAAAGTGGTGTCCAACACCAATCCATCTAATGGATGATTCGATCTTCTTTTTCCCCTTGTTCACTCCCATCAACCTATACGGTTTCTATGGTTCGTGAACAAGTTAGGTTTATACCATCGACGCAAATCAGTTTCATAATTGAATCTTATCCGACAACCTATCAGGTTTCTAGGGATAAAATTTGCTCCAACTGAAGGCATCCAATGCGCTCCCAGTAATTTACCCGTTCTCCCCGAACGACTACCCCGATAACTCGGAAGCATAGCACATCCGGTTTGGATTTCAATTTTCCGAAAGCTCGATGGAGGGAAGAAAAACCTTGAAACCTTATAAACTTAATAATTTGTTGTGGGAGAATTTTCGCGATTAACGTTACACTTTGCACATTAATCATTTTAGCGCGTTTGTGGCATTCATACAATATGAAACAACCATTCACAACCTAGTTGCTACCAAAATGTGGTTCACGGACCGTTCCTAGAAACCAAAAACTTCGTAATCTAATTACAAGTTTTCATCTTGAATCTTCAGCTTCTCGAAATGGATCTTCCTCTGGTATTCGTCATTACATATAAATTTTACATCGAAAATTGCATCCTAGATACAAACATTTCTAGTAAAATAAATAGGCTCAAAACGGCCTTTACAACCCAATCGAATAAAACGAACGATTCAAAACTAAGTCCACGAACCACATCCCCATTCACAAGCATTCATCCAATAAATACTATATAAATGGAAAGCGTAGAGATACATTTATCCAATCAACAATACGAACCGATCCAATAGATTCACACAACCGGTAATATGAAAAACGTTCAAATAATTCGGTCGATCACAAGTATTCTAGTAAATCAATTTTCCCTTATAAAATGAAATACAATATATCATTTTAATCATATTAAATCCAATATAACATGCGGGAGATTAATTTTAGGAATACACGAAGAAAACAAGTACAAAACGGGTCCGAAATGGGCTGAACCGCGCCCGAAAAACACCATTGGGCTGCAGTAGGGCTGCCCAGAAGCCCTGGGCCGCGGCCCCCTGAGCCTGGGCCGCGGCCCCCAGTACAGAAACTACCCAGGCGGGCTGCAACAGCCCTGGGCCGCGGCCCCTGCTTCCGGACCACTCCCCGAGCGTCCAACGGCAATTCGGGGCTAGTTTTTCGACCGGATATCTAATATCTATATTTTCCAAAATTCATATCATCAATAAAAATCATATTTCCAAGAAATAGAAGATTTATATTTAGACATAAACTTATGAAAAATACAACTATAACGAACGAAAAAGATATACCACGATTATGACTAAAATGATTCCAAATCATTCACCGTCTAATCGAGCATTCCAAATGCCAATATCGTATATACGATCGCAAGACCTACGCTCCGATACCACTGTTGGGATTCGGTGCCTAAATCGAAGGCCCAGTGGAAGCGGTAAAACGAAAATTAATTCGATCTAAATCCTTACGAGAATAGATCGAGCTACGTATATATGAATATATAAACGAAACACAAGAGTTACGAGAAAACATACCCTTGTAGTCCGTTGATTAAATGATATCCTTCTCTTGTGCTATTCCCCAAGCTTTAGGCGATCTCCCTGCAATTCAATCCGCTCCAAGCTCTTGAATGATCCAACGCCGAAAGCACCACGTCTCTACTTGCCACACGCCGGAGAAACGACCGAAATGACTAAACCTCGTTATCCTCCAAGGATACGGCTAGAACAAGGTTGTAGAAGCTTGTTTATTAAGATAACAACACTCTAAGTGTTTAATCTATAGTCTCTCAATTGATGTTTTGAATTTTCTCCAAGAAAAATACAAGATGATTGTGAGGAATATGAAGAATAGGAAGAAGACTTGGAGAAAACCGTTTCTCTCTCTTTTCTCTCACAACTCACGTATGGAAGCACACCAAGGGTGAAGTGAGGGATTTCAAGTCTTCCTTTTATTCTTCATTTTACAATATAAAACTCCCAACCTAATAATGTCCATGATACTTGTCCCCTTGACTAAAGATATTCCAAACATCATGATGTAGACAAGAAGACTCACATGGAGGTGAGTTGGGGTGGGACGGCCATCTAGAAGGAGTCGGACAAATTCGGCTCGTTTCGGACTCCCATGAGTCTAAACTGATAAACTCCGATTTCGTTCCGATGTATTTATATCGATCAATTAATCCAATTAATTAATCATATCAAATACTTTATAACAAAATTAATTTCTCCAAAAATAATTATATCCATGAATTAAATTAATCACCCAGTAATTTATTTAATTCATTAGGTCGTAAATCAATTTATCCAATAAATCAATTTAGACATCCAATGTCTCAAAACCAATTAGACATCCAATGTCCAATAAATTAGATATCTAATATCTAATATTAATAATGAGAGAATAAGCTCGATTCATTCCGTCGTCAATCCTATTGCGCGACTCGTTAGGTTCGTCTCGGTCAGCAATGGGAGGAACCAAAGAGTAGTAGCACCACCTAGCCAGCCTGACGGCCTACACTGTACCCCAACTGAGAACGAATGATGGGATCATTCAAGAACCATTCTGTCGTGAATACCAGTAAACGTATAAACCCTTCTTTCAAATGTCTCGATCAAGTTATAGGGTCACGGTCAGTCAAACCCTATTTGTACTTGACGCTATGCATGTGTGAATGCAAATCGAGATCATCGAGTTGTCGTGTATCTAATACAACTAGCTCCAATGCTTTGGCCAAAGACTTATGATCTCATCTGCTAATAACCGCATAGGACATATAACCCGCTCACTAACGGGAGAAAGAATTCTATCTTGGTATTCAGTAGGACCTGCTACTTGCCCGTCAATATGCACGTCGAGGTTGACCCTCGACTTCCTGTTTACAGGGTCGAACTACTCTAATGAAAATCTTGACATCACAAGCACATTCCTACTAAATCCTCAAGTCGAAGGTTCACGAATACCTATCACAACCTTTCGATTCCGTGACTATACCAGAGTGAAATCCGTGTGACGAATCGAGGGTGAGTCGGTTCGAGTATACTAATCCAATTAGCATACCTATAACGTGTGCTCCCACTAACCATTAGTGTTCGACAGGCACTCTCCATGTCAAAGAACACGTCATACAAGTCTTCACATAAACTTAACGCCCAGTCAAGTTTCATCGACTTGCGAACGATTAAGTATTTGAGCTATAAACCTTTCCAGTGCCGACCCCCTTATCCAATAAGGAGTAGAACATTTTGCTCTCAAATACACGGACGAGTTTCTATATGTATATTTATGAGTTAGTAATGCCAGTAACTACCAGTAAATAAAGAAACATCTATTGCCTTATATTAGTGATTTACATAATAACAAGTACAATGCCCTCACTCAACATCCTATGAGTGGCATTCGAGGGCATACTCCCAACAGTACCTCCAATAAACGGCTTAACGTCCGAGGAGTCGATCCAAATGGCATTTCAAATTGCTCCAGTCAAAGGCCTTGCTCTAAACCGACCACCATTCTTTGATGGCTCGAACTTCATGACCTGGAAGAAAAAGATATCAATATTCATCCGAGCTTATGACATCAAGCTTTGGAAAGTGATATGTTTTGGTCCGAAAATTCCTCTCAAATCCGACGGTACGCTTAAATATTTCGAAGAATATGATGACGCGGATTGGAAAACTGATCATTATAATTGCAAAGCTATGCAATTATTATATTGTGCGTTAAATCCGGAAGAACACAATCGGATATCTTCGTGTGACAGTGCCAAAGAGATTTGAAAAATGCTTGAAGTCACACATGAGGAACGTCTCAAGTCAAAGAGACGAAAATAAACATGCTCCTTCACGAGTACGAGCTATTTCAAATGAAGGACGATGAATCCATCACGATCATGCTCGACCAATTTTCGGTCATCACAAATAGATTAGCATGTTTTGGAAAACCACTTTCGAGTAGTGAGAAAGTAAAGAAGATCTACGATCACTACCTCGAGAATGGGACGGTACGGTTACGGCGATAATGGAATCTAAAGATTTAAATAATCTTGATTTTAGTGCTCTTGTTGGTTCACTTATAAACTACGAGATTGTGCTAAAATCTCGGAATGCTAAACCGAAGCCAAAGGAAAGATCGATAGTCTTAAAGGCTAAGATGTCAAAAATAGAAGAAATCCCGGTTAATGAAAGCGACGAAGAATCGGCATATTATGCCAAAAATATTAATAAGTTTCAAACCTTATTAAACTGGAGAAAGAAAGACATCTCAGGCAACTCTAAGAAATTCAACAACAATTGTCGATTATGTGGTAAACCAGGCCACTTTGCAAAGAATTGCCGAGCAAAACCCAAGAAGGAGGTTCTCGTTGCAACATGGAGCGATGAAGACGAAGATGATGATTTTATCAATCAAAATAATCTCGCTCTTATGGCACGAAGTTCATTCGACGATAGCGACGTCGAAAGCCAAGTAAGTAATTCTTACGACAAACTTTTTGAAGCATTTGAATTATTGCATACGGACTATCAAAATGCTTTATCCGAAATTAAATCCCTTCAATTTAAAAATAAATCATTGGAAATTGAAAATTCCAAAATTCTTGAAAAGGGAAAGTTTATCGAGTCCGATCATTCAAAATACGTTGAAAATGAAAATATTTTAAAAGAGGATCTCTCAAAAGTTCAAACCGAGCTGAAAAATTTAACAAAGAAATTCTCGTGTGGAAACGAGAAATTTGAACAAATGCTCTCGGTACAAAAGTTTACGTTGAACAAACAGGGGATAGGATTCAAACAACTTTCTAAAAATGA
Source organism: Orobanche coerulescens (assembly GCA_033398695.1). NCBI lineage: Eukaryota > Viridiplantae > Streptophyta > Magnoliopsida > Lamiales > Orobanchaceae > Orobanche > Orobanche coerulescens. The sequence continues at coordinate 93,458,770 of CM065809.1, forward strand.
ATCCGTAAATTTCAAAATACCCCATTGCGAAAAATGTTTGAAAATTGGGCATCATATTTCAAATTGTAAAAGCCCACGCCGGACGATTAATGTTAAAAAGATTTGGGTTCCTAAAGGAACAATTATTTCAAATATCGTCTATGTTTCAAATGAAAAACTGAGTATCGGTTGGATCCCGAAGAATTAATTTTTATCAAATTGATATTTTACTCAGGGGGAGTTTTATTAATATATATTTCAGGGGGAGTTTTACCCGTTTTTATGTTTATCATGATTTATTGATTTTATTTATTTATACATTTTTTTGATGAAGACAAAAAGGGGGCGAAAGGAGAAAAGAAGAATGATGAATGGGATTAACCCTGAAATGGGGAGAAAACGAAGAAGAAAATAAGTCGGGAAAAATTAAAAATAATATCCGGTGTAGACAGGGGAAGAAGTCGAAGAAAAAGTCGACGGAGTTGAAAAGATTTTAAAAGAAAAAGAAAATGAAAGAAGGAGTCGAAAAAGAAATGGGAGAAGAAACTAACGAAACGGACAAAGTCGAAAACTTTGGTCTATACACATATACATATATTTTTATTGTGCAGGTAAATCTCATTGACGAAGTGTTATTTTGTAATCATAAAAAATGGAGAGATTGTTGGAATATTCTATTCCATACATATATTATGTTTTGATGATTAATCAATGAAGCAAGACAAAACAACGAAGAAGACAAAGACGACAATCTGGATGGATTTTCATACAGGCTAACGTACGTAAACCTATGTGGTATAACGTACGTAATCTATCTCATATAACGTACGTAAGCGGAGGAGCATAACGTACGTAAAGAAGTGTTCAGAGTTCAAACCAGATGAACGTTCGAAGAGTCAAAGTCAGAAAAGCTACAACGGACATATGACGTCAGCAATGACGTATACTTAACGTACATAATGGTGAAGAAGATAACGTACGTAACGAAGAGAGAAGGATGCTACTGGACTAAACTGCATACATGCTAATGTACGTAAAGGATTGACGTAACGTACGTAACAGGAATGATATAACGTGCGTAATGCAGTCTGAAGAGGCAACGGCTAGTAAGGCTTTGGAGCCTATAAATACCATTCCTATGGTATTATTTCATAACAAGAACCTTGAGCAAATCATCTATACTTGTGATATTGTTATACACATTCTTGTTGTTGTAATTGTGCTTAATTGTAAGTGTTTGAGTAAGGATTCACAAAAACATACACGAGAGGAAAAAGAAAAGATATGATTGGATTCGGTGTTATTAGGATCAAGGATCCGGCATTGTTAGAATCGCAATCGATATCTAAGTGAGGTCTATCTAGTATCCATAGAAATGTAGAGAGGTTTATTCCTTGTTCTACGAAAAGAAAAACGGTTTAACTTGGACCGACACAAAGACAAGTACAAGCGGTAATATCTCGACCGATAGAAGAGAGATTGTACGGTTTAACTTGGACTGATAGAAGACAAGTTTGTATGGTTATCCCTCGACCGATATAAGAGAGGTGCAGAGGTTGATCTTCATCCCATTGAAAAAGATACTGAGAGAGGACGTAGGCACGTTTGGCCGAACCTCTTTAAATCCTTGTGTCGTTTAATTTCTGCACATTTATTTAAATAGCTTCCGCAACGTGAAAGAGTTTCACAACTCTATCTCCAAATGGAGATACCGACCAATAGTGCTCCAACAACTGGGATACACCAGGCGATACTGAAAACAGATTAAAAACGCAATACTTGTGATACCGAACCACAATAAATAGTCTTTACTCCGATTAGGAGTTTACAATAATAAGGCCAACGGCCTAAATAGACACAGGATCCAGAAACGCAAGTATAAACCATATGGAGATGGATTATACCTCAAATAATAATACATTCGGTAAACAATTTAAATAAAGTGGAAAGATAAAAATTACACGGTTTTGAACATAACCGGACAACAGAAAGACTTGGGGCCCCCAAACTAGTATCCTTCGAACCCTTCGCCGTCACCATGATCTTCCCGTGTCTTACCTTTTCCTCGACCTAAAATACAACACAAGTATTTCGCCCAACACAGTGTCAGATATACATGATAAATGATTTCTAAAGACATTATACAATTCACATATATATTAGATCTCAAGGAAAACATCCAGACTAACGAACATACCCCTCAGGTGTATGAAAGATTAGTCACAAAACGTCGAACACATCCAATTATACATGGACTATGAACGACCAAAATAGTATGGCTCGAGATGGATATCACAGTACACCTGATCCGAAAATGGTCAGTGCACATGTCCACCCCGTATACGGAATCCAGGATATACATGGGACAATGTACCTAATTAGCCTCACGAACTACGTCTCGTGTGCACAGTCCAATACGGAAACATCCACGCATGACTATATATGTGCCTGGCTAAAAATCTATAAAATAACCAATCGGAATGTAGATATGATTCCGGATATGTCACGATACAACATGACAACGAATCCAGTAAATCACATCCGATTAAGGATCAAGAAACTCATCGAAATGACAATAAGGATCAATGATATCAACGGTTCAAAGGTGACGAACTTGGGAATGCAATCCCACGATGAAAATGGAACATCATAAAGAATAATATCAACTCATGGATCACAAATTCATAAGTGTTTCATATACACGAAATGCATAACCATCACAAGAATCCAAACATCAATATAACCAAGCAAGATAACTTGCCTCAATACGGAGACGAGAATAATCCTTCCTTGTCGAACGAATGAACAATCCTCGACTAATATCGGTTACTCGAACAATCAACCTTGAATGAAATATACTTCACTCAATAACACATTCATATAATCATCGATATCGAATTTAGTGAGACGACATCCTAATTTCCATCTGAATAGTTCAACTTTCTCAAGACATCGAAGTTCTATTCCAAGTTCATTCCACTCTTACAATTGGTTTACAAGACATTACCGAATATTTTCAAGAATAAGAATTGATAAATAATATGTTAAACAAGCATCTTGTATCATTTAAGCCTATCAAGAACATCACAATTGATCGAAAGTGAAAATCTGCACAACCCTGTTCAATCACTATGTCAATTTTATTTAGTTATAAATCCATATTATGATCATTAAGATTATCTTATATTAACACCATCCTTATAATCTTCTTACTAACCTGGAGAATCAAATATCACACCTATGAATTCACCTAAATCAACCTAGAACATCACTCTAATCTTCTAATATTCATCAAGGAGTTCTTAAACCATTTTATGACAACAATTCCAACAATCAACCTTAACTACAAGGAAACAAGGATTATTATTGACCTAATGATGTTATTAGTCCAGCAAGAAGAGTGTGATTCTACTAAACATGCTTACCACCATTTAAAACATCAAGAACACATCATTCCAAACCCTTAATTATCATATTCATCACTAAGTTGTTAAAAGCTTAACTACAAACATGTTTTACTTGATTAATTTAACATTAAGTGTAGTATACTCTATCACTAACATTATAACTACGAAATTATAGAGTGAAACCGTACAACATACCTTCATAAATGAAGAACAAAATACCAAACCACAAGAACACACTCCAAGCTTCAAGAATAACTCTAAACTTCCAATCAACAAGCTCCAGATCAAGATGCAAAGCTCAAACACAAGTTGGAAGAAGGTAGAATTGGTCTAGGGAGGCAGGGGGATGTTTATAGGGGAGAAAAATAGGAGTTTGGATGTGCAAAATAAAAGATACAAGTTGTCTTTTTATAACTGCTGTAATATCCGCAATTTCAGATTTCCGGTAATTTTCTTTTTTCGGCGTAGGTCCATTTTGACGACTCTCTTGGGACCGTTTCATCATTATGAGAATGATTAATTCTGCACTTTTTGTCACCCGAGTTCGTTTCGGTATTGTTTTGTTGAGTCCCGTGTTTTCTTAACGACTTTTCCGCGCTCGAGTTCGATTCTTGTGAATCTCGTCCGAAATTACTGTTTCGAGTTTCCCGTAAGGCCGTTTAACTTTGTTAGACGTGTTGTGAACTTCGGTTTGGTTATTCGATCACGTATCGTGATTTTCGGACGTTTTGGGCCATTTTCATAATTTCCCAAAGTTTGGGGTAATTACCTTCCGTTGTCGAATTTCGAGCCTTCGGGTGGTCGGAATCGTGTGTTCTCTTAGCTATTAGATTCGTCTTTGCGAGTATTTCGTGACCGTATCTTCGATTCGTATTCAGATTCGGGTTTCGGTGTCGTTTTCTTGAGTTCAGTGTTATTAAACGACTTTTCCAAGTATGAGTCGACTTTGTAAAATCACCATAAATTCTTGGAAACTCCAAAGATTTTGAATCTTTTCAATATTATATAGCATCAAGTTAGCTTTCCAATGGTTCAAACGGTGAGTCAATCGGAGTCCGGACGAGAGAGTTATGGTCGAAATAGCTGAGACACTCATTTTCCAGTTTTGGCCGAGCAGCCTGTACCCTGTGCCGCGGCATACTTAGTCTGGGCCGCGGCACACAGTCCAGATTAGCCTATTTCTGCAGATTTTGTGAGATGAATGCTTATTTCATCTCTTCCTTCATTCCTCCTCCTCTTGGGCGATCTTGTGGGCGATTTTTGGGCGTTTTGCATCATCAATCCCAGAGAACTTCATATTCTTCAAGTTCTTGGTGTGGATTAACAACTCCAACAATTGTTCTTCATCATTAATCCAAGGTAAATTCTTGAAACCCTACTTTTGGGGATTTTGGGTATTTTGTTCGATTTCGTCCGTTTAATCCGATTTAACTTAAGATTGTGATGGATTGATGATTATTTAGATGTATTATATCATTTCCCTTGTTATTACATGGTTGGATCGTATCGATTCGTTGTTTTGGTTGAGTTCTTGATCGACGCCTTGAAGGTGTCCGGTAAAATGTCATAGAGGGGTTTTCGGGCGTTCTACGATTATTCTTCCTCGTATGATCGATGATTTATTGATTATATGTTGTTAGGGTCGAATTCTTGTGAAGAACTCGAGTCGGAACCCTTCCTTTCGTTGTCTTCTTCGGGGTCCGAGCTTCCCGGTCGAATTATGTTCTTCGGAGTATTCGGTATCGATTATTAAGGCAAGTATCTTATTATACGACTTGTATTTTGCGACTAGTAATTACGTATGAGATGTATGATGATTTACTTGCCTTCGTAAATATGTTCTGTTTGAATTGGTTGTGTATTCCGCAATTTGAAGGCTTAGGTGTTACGCCATTTGTGCAGGATTGCGATGTACATATGGGATGGTTGTACACTTAATTGTGCATTGTATTGTGTACCGATCGTGTGTTATGTTGGTTGTGTGTTGTGATTGATGATAGTTGTTGCGAGTGTTGAGATTGTGCTATGTGCGTGTGATGTACGATTTTGTGGTAATCAACGTGATTGATTAACTGTGCTCATTTTCATATGTAATGTGAATGTGAATGTTGTGTGCTGGAACGCTAAGTTCACTCGTGTGGGTTCGACGGGGCCTACGAGGATTCATGGCACAGGTCCATGGGATCAGAACTTAGTGTGTGGTGCTGAGGTCCAATCGTGCGGGTCTGACGAGGCCTACGATGATTCATGGCACAGGTCCATTGAATCAGGACACAGTACGTCCAACCGTGCGGGTTCGACGGAACCTACGGTGACACGTGACACAGGTTCACGGGGTCGGGACTGGTTGTTGTGATTGTTGTGTTTGCTCAATCCATGTGGGTTGTTGAACCTACGGAGACTCGTGGTAAGCGATCACGGAGTCATGAGCATGATTGATTGTTGTGATGGTTGTGATTGGTTAAGTCCGTGTGGGTTGTTGAACCTACGGAGACACGTGACAGGGGATCGCGGTGTCACGAATCAGGTTTTGTAAATTAAACTTTTTGTAAGAAAATTTTAAGAAAAGAATGTTGGGCCGAGCCCCATGAGATTTATGGAAATGTTTTCGTACTGTAAATTGTTGAAATACAATTTTGAGATTTGGGTTAAGACCCTATGATTTTCGAAAGGTTTTGAAATTCAAAAAAATTCCCGAGATGATAATCTTATTTTCGAATGCTTCATAGCTTATCTTTCCTTGTGAAAACCTCCCGGGGATATTTTGATACATGATTGTTATATTTGATTCACGATTATTACTTGTTTGTTATATTTCGTATGATTTGATACTTGCACTAATAAAATAGTGGAGTTTTACTAACCCCCGAGTAATCGGGGGGTGGATGTCTGTTTTGCATCCAGGTACATGCAGATTTAGGGGAGCAGTCACAGGATTGGCACAAGAGGATGACGAGCTGCGATACTAATCAAGAGTCGAGAGTTGGTAGAGTTTGGTTGTATTGTTAGAGTTCATTCAGTCTTCCGCTGTATTGTGTTTCGACCCCTGTGTGGGTAATGTTGTTAGTCAGTTATGTTGATAGAGTTGTGTGACCTCATCGGTCTGTGTGTTTATTTGTAAGTGACCTTAACGGTCTGTATTATTATATTGTTTGACCCTGGCCGGGCAAGCATTCAGTCGTTTATGGATGTTTAGCCTGGTAGATCCTTGTGGAAGGGGTCTACGGCGTGTAATATTCCCATACGGTTTTGGGGGTGTTACAACTGCACAGTTTGGTATGTACGTTATCACATGTAGATAATGTACGTTAGCCACTTTACGTACGCTACACCAAAAGTGCTACGGACGTAATCAACTACCAGAAGCTACTGAACTCAAAACACGAACATCATTACGTACGTTATGGCTTGGAGCATTACGTACGTAATGTAGGTCAACTAGGATGCCTCCAAAAAGGTCAAATATCCGAATCACGCCCGGCCCCACACGCCGAAAGCTGAGATCGGATAAGACTACAAGCATTACGTACGTAAACAGCACTTCCTTACGTACGTAAATCCAACAAGATAGTGTATGTTAGGCTAAAGTCTTAGCGAATGTTAAACACAGAATTACTAACCCAAAAATATACCAATCTACACGACGTCAAGAAATCAATCACAATGCGAATGATAGTTATATTTAAGTCTATTATGATATATTCCAACATCAATAAATATTAAACAAATGCAACAAGACTACAACGGTATTTGAATTATCCGAATAATACAACATTAGGTAAGAAATTCCGTCGGATATTACAAGAATAGTGTGATAAACTATCTCATTTATAATACAAAGTGAGATCAAATGATGAGATTCTAAATCTCATCCATTTGTCTTCACCCTCATATTACAAGTCTACCACAATATACACATATGCAAGACATCTTCCATGCATGAGAGGGGGGCGTCCCACTAGAGTATGGTGAGAAAACGAGCCGAGCCACTCGATTCATGTATCGAACGTTCGTTCGTCTAATACATTTCGTTTTATCTCAAATGCATTTATACTTAATTAATTAATCCAATTAATTAATTTTATCAAATACCAGATTATAATAATATATTTCTAAGAAATAATTATTTATGAATTAAATTAATCACCCAGTAATTAATTTCAATTCACCCGTACGCATGATTTATCAAATAAATCAAATTAGATATCTAATATCTAATATTAATGAAGAGATAATAAATACTTATTTTATCCATCATATATCCTTGTGCGCGACTCCATAGGTCCGTCTTAGAGGCAATGTGTGGAAGCAAGGAGTACGGGTAACACTTAGCCAGTCTAGTGCTCCGTACCGTAACCCAACTAAGAACGAATGGTCGGATCATTCCAAAATCATTATGTAGTGAATACGGTATGCGTATAAACCCTTCAATCATATGTCCCGGTCAAGTATTAGGGTCATGGTAAAGTCAAACCCTATTGTATCTTGACTCTATGCATTTGTTAATACAAATCGAGATCACCGAGCTCTCCTGTACCAAATACAACTAGCTCTAACTGGTTTGGCCAAAGACTTATGATCTCATTTGTCATTAACCGCATAGGACATTTACCTGTTCACTAACAGGAGAAAGAATCCTATCTTGATATTCAGTAGAGACTTCTACTTTTCCACTAAGTTGTATTTCGAGGTTTACCCCACCAACCGGCGGTTGGATCAAACTACTCTAATGACTAACTTAATGTCACAAGCACATCTCCTATTGAAACCTCAAGTAAAAGGTCCACGTATACCTATCACAATCTTTCAATTCAGTCATTGACAATCCCTGAGTGATATGCATGTGATCGAATCGAGTTGAGTCGTGTTCAAGTATACTAATCCCATTAGCATATCTATAATGTGTGCTCTCACTAACCCTTAGTGAAGACAGGCACTCAACATGTCAAAGTACACGTTATACAAGTCTTGTCTAAACTTACTGCCCAGTTAAGTTTTATTGACTTGCGAACTAGTTAAGCATTTGAGTCCTAAACACTTTCAGTGCCTATATCCTTATCTCCATAAGAAGTAGAATGTTTGATCTCAAATGCAAGGACTATTATTTTATATACCAAATCACAATGCTTGTGATATACAATAATATTGAAACAATAAATGCCTTATTTAATATAATATTCATAATAACAATACAATGCTCTCACTCTCTCATCCTCTAAGTGAAATTTGAGGGCATATTCCTAACAGACTCCTACCGACAGGTATTTGTAATGAACTATTCTAATGACTAACTTAATATCACAAGCACATATTCTACTTAACCCTCAAGTTAAAGGTTCACACATACCTGTCTCAACCTTACGATTAAGTCATTTACCATCCTGGAACGAAATCCATGGAACTGAATCGAGGAGAGTCGTATACTAATCTCAGTACTCATACCTTTAGCAAGTGCTCCAACTACTAGTGAAGACGTGCATATGTCCAGTATATGTTATACAAGTCTTTACTAAATTTAATGCCGAGTTAAGTTTTATGTAATTGCGGACAAGTTAGGCAATTGAGTTGTAAACACTTTCAGTGCCAGACTCCTTATCGTATAAGGAGTGGAAATGTTTCTACTCGATTGCATGGGCATTATTTTTATTTAAGATATAAGAATTACCTTTTATTAATTCAACATAAGTTCATAATTATATATAAATGCCGTAATTCTCTCAGGCATACCCTAATACTACCATGCACCTTTTGGGGTGAATTGATAGAGGGCCACCTTAATATTTTGGAGTTAAGTCAAGGAACCACTTGCTACTGTTTGACGAATAGGTTACATACCTGGGGATTGAGGCATTTTTGGACTAGCTAAAGGGTTGGGAGAAACAAAGGTGTTGCAAAGGGGAATGCCTAAGCTATTTATGAAGTCGGCATGTTAATAGGTGCGAATCGGGTCCGACCCAGGTGACTTGAATAAGGTGTTAAGAATATGCCCTCGAATGCCACTCAGAGGATAAGAGAGTGAGAGCATTGTATTGTAATTATGAATATTAAATAAGGCATTTATTATTTCTATCTTATTGCATATCACAGGTACCGTGATTTGGTATATAAAATAAAAGTCCTTGCATTTGAGAGCAAACATTCCTCTCCTTATGGAGATAAGGAGATAGGCATTCGAAGTGTTTAGGGCTTGAGTGCTTAATTGTCTCGAAGTGCGGGGACGAAAAGACGATTTTAATGATGGTTGCATTATTATTTGAATGATGATGTAGTTCATGAACTTAACTTATTGAATCTTTATTCGATGGGGTTGTAATGGTCGTTTAAAGCCAAATTTTTTTAATAAATTTGTATAGGGTGCAAATTTTGTTATTATAATAAATTAGCTATGACGAAGAGCCGATGATGAACCGCCATGAAGATGTAGATTCAAGACTTGTAATTAAATTACTTGTATTTTTATTGAGTCGATGATGACTCGGTACTTAGGAGCGATCTATGAACCGCATGTTGTTAGATTTAGGTTGTGTATATTTTTGTATTTTATGATAAATAATCAAACCGACAAACCGCGCTTATAAATGGATTAATGTGCAATGTGTAACATTTAATCGCGTTAATCTACTACTTACAAACACTAAGTTATAAAGGTTACGAGATTTTCTACCCTCCGTCAAACTCATGAAAAATTGAAATCTAAACCGAAATCTTATTCCTCCGAGTATGTCGGAGTAATTTTTTTGGGGAATGTTGATAAATTCCTATAATACATTAGATACCTTTGGTTGTGACAAATCAAACCTCTAGTATCCGTATGGGTTGCCGGGTGAGATTCAGTTGTCAGACGAATAGGAGTTGACGGTTTAAACTTAGATAGTTCAGCGAGCCATAGAAATCGCATGGGTTGACGGTTTACTCAATCACATGGATATCGCTCAGGGATTGTCAATAACTGAATCGAAAGGTTGTGATAGGCATACATGGTCCTTTGACTTAAAGTTTTAGTAGGAGATGTGTTTGTGACATTAAGTTAGCCACTTGAGTAGTTCGATACAATCACCGATTGGTGGGGTCTACCTCGAAATGCAACTTAGTAGGCAAGTAGCAGTCTCTACTGAATACCAAGATAGGATTCTTTCTCCTGTTAGTGATCAGGTAAATGTCCTATGCGGTTAATGACAAATGAGATAATAAGTCTTTGGCCAAAATAGTTAGAGCAAGTTGTATTTTATACACAAGAGCTCGGTGATCTCGGTTTGCATTAATATATGATAGAGTCAAGTTACAATTGGGTTTGACTTTACCGTGACCTTAATACTTGACCAGGACATATGATTCAATGATTTATATGTATATAGTATTCACGACATAATAGTTTTGGAATCATCCAATCATTCGTTCTTAGTTGGGTTACACTACGGAGCACTAGACTGGCTAAGTGTTATCCGTACTCCTTAGTTCCTCCCATTGCCGACTAAGACGGACCTATAGAGTCGTGCATAAGGATATTTGATGGATAAAATATGTATTTATTATCTCTTCATTAATATTAGATATTGGATATCTAATTTGATTTATTTGATAAATCATAGCGGTCTTCTGAATTGAAATTAATTACTGGGTGAATAATTTAATTCATAAATAATTATTTCTTAGAAATATATTATTATAATTTTGTATTTGAAAAAATTAATTAATTGGATTAATTAATTAAGTATAAATACATTTGAGATAAAACGAAGTGTACTTAACGGACTAGACACGCGAACGTCCGGTACACGAATTGAGTAGCTCGGCTCGTTTTCTCACTAACCACCAAGTGGGCCGCCCCCCATCTCCCCCCACCTTCCACGTGATTTTCTAGATTGTCATGACATGGTGTGGGGTGTGTTTTGATTTATTTTTTCACATGGTTATAAAAGAGATCAAAATTGTTATTTTGAAATCTTATCATATCATGATATAAAATAATATCAAACAACACACCACCACCACCATTACAATTCCAGCCGTGAGGTATTGAGAAGGGAGAGAAAAGAAAATTTTCTTCATCTTGTTCATCTTAGAGAGAAAGAAAATGAAGAAGACAAGAGAAGAAAAATATTATATTAATTCCTAGTAGTGTTCTTCCAGAACAAATTGATATATAATTTTTCCAATCAGTATTCGACGCATGATAACATAAAGACACTCGGCATAGTCGGTGTTTGATCATTCAACAAGCTAGAACGAATTGGATTCGTGTTCGTGTTGGTGACCGGAAAAAGCTTGACTTGGGTTTTTTATTCAAGAAGAAATTATCAAAGGTCAACAAGGGTATGACTCCTTTAATTTTATCTTCGTCAATTTATATTCGTTTATATGATGCTTGATCGATCCGTTTTGGGGTTTGATTTTTATTTGGTTAGACCGGTATATTTTCCACTGCGTAACTCATTTTTAATCACCGAATCCCAACAGGAGCGTTCATTTTGGCTATGGTTACTGAATTATGTGTGATAAGAGACACGTTCAGATCTATACGAATACCTACAGGCAAGTTGGGGACTTATGCTCTGTTCCTTTGGACTGGATGAATCTGAACTTGTAATACCCGGTTGTAATTCAGTAATTATCACTCAGTAATTATCATTCAGTAATTGATGCTCAGTAATCTCATTCATTATTGATCAATTGTCACTCATATTCAGTCATGGTATTTATCATTCAGAGTAATTGTATCGTGTATCAATCGTCATTCATCACTAATCTGATTGGAGTTTCGTGCCATGTTTATCATCATTGTCATTTTCGTTGCGAGCTGTGCGTGAGGAGTAGCGCACGCTACATACTCCTTTTAGCGTACGCTAATTGGGTATAGGTAGCGCACGCTACCGCTCAGCTTTAGCGCACGCTAAGGCTACCTTGGGCTGCGATCCGGAAGGTCTTGGGTGCAGTGAGAATATTTGTAGCGCACGCTACGAGTGGTAAGTAGCGCGCTAACGGGTTGTAGTAGCGCACGCTATATGTGTGGAGTAGCGCGCGCTAGGGACGGATCGAGTTGAGTCCGGTAGCTCTTTGGATCGCACCGGTTAATTCATAGCGTCGCTATGCATTGTTGTTAGCGTCACGCAACCGATATATTAGCGCGCTAATCGGTTGTTGTAGCGCACGCTTCTCGAGGTTAGATCGGAGGCGAGACGGTTTTACGGACTCCGATCGGGCGTCGAATATTTCGCTAGCGCACGCTAACAATGGATATTAGCGCACGCTAGTAGTATGGCCGTAGCGCACGCTACAAATAGGTACGTAGCGCGCTCGTGTTCGGACGAAGTCTTGGACTACCCAAATTACACGTTAGCGCACGCTATGCACAAGGAGCTAGCGCACGCTAACTCGACCGAGTATAAATTGGGCAGTTTAGTCAGAGTTCGTCATTTTTCATCTCATTTCATTCCTTCGGTAGTTTTGGGCGATTTCGAGCGATTCGGAGAGGATTCTTCGAGGTGTAATCATCAATCATCATCTTCAAGCTCATCTTTCGGATTGATCATCATTTCATCATCTTCATCGCATCGAATCAAAGGTATTATTCTCTTGGATCTAGAATTTGGATTTTGGGGTTTTCCTTCCGATTTCTTCGTGTAAGCTTGGATTATCATTGGAATATGTTAGTTATGGATTATCTAACTTGTATAAACATATTCCTACGGATTTAATGGTTATTTTCGAATTATTTCAAGAACCCTTGGGGTTGACTTGATTAATTGGGGATTTTCCGATTGATGTTGTTGTAATCATGAGTTATGGATTCCTAATGGATTATTGATATCCTTGAGAGTGTTTTGATGGTTTGAAATACTCATCTTGGAGTTGGTTTCGATTCATTCGAGCTCGGATATCGTTGTGTCGATGTTTGAGTCGATTATGATCGTTTTTGATTTGCGTAATGATCGGATTATTGGTAATTGTGTTATTCAAGGTTGTTCGAGCGACCGATATTTCATTTAGGACGTTGTTCGTGGACGGACATTCATCATCGGTATTGTGTAAGTTAATTCTTACTCGGTTAAAAGGATATTCATTCCTTTTGTCGTTGTTCATTCATAATCATAACTCATTCATCATTGTATTAATCGTATCAAAACTCGTCATTGTCAATTAATCACCTCAGTCATAAGGAACGACGGTTCCGACCATTTCATTGAGCTATCATTCATTTCACCATCATTCAATCTTGGTGAGTCATTATTCATTTTCATTCACTTTTGTCATATTGTGGCATTCTGGGTCATACTGGCGTGCCGGTTGGTATGTGTAGGATTTTCATGTCGGGCACATTATAGTCGTGTGTTGGTTGGTGGCCTCACATTGGACTGTGCACACGAGTCGATTGCTCGTGAGACTGATTAGGTACAAGACCACGCGTGTTTGATCGTTGGTGGCTTGTGCACGGACACATTTCCATCCCGGACGTAGTGTGGCGCCATTCCTTTGAGCCGTACTGATAGTTGATTCATATAGCATGTTTGATTGCGTATGTTTCAACAGGATAATTCATAATTTCAGATATATCATGATTGTGTATTTTCAACCCTTGAGGATTGTTGTTACGTATGGCCCGGCCCGTTGGGGATATTGTTTTTCGAGTTATGGCAAGGCTAAAGCACGGGAGAGCACGGTGACGGCGAGTCCCAGTGATACTAGTAGGGGCCCCGATGCATTCGATCATTTATTCGATCATCATGTTTCCTTTATTTATTCCGCTGCAGACATTCCGTTTGAATGCTCATTTAATTCAGTGTTGTGTATTTTATCGTCATATAAAATACACATGTATTCTATTTTATCATGGGTGTGTTGTATAAAACTCCTCGTCGGAGTAATTGATGTTGTAATGTGGTTCGGTACTACATTTACCTGTGTAATTCATTCATTTTCATTCGCCTAGTGGGTCCCAGTCGGGGGTCCACGGCACTGTAATATCCGCCTAGTTTGGGGTGTTACAGAGTTGGTATCGGAGCGTGGTTTTGAATACTACCCTCCAAGTCATGTCTCATTTGAAATCATCGTCATCGGACTAGTATCATTGGACTTTCGCGTCACGTGTGACCTGTGCAAATGCCGAGCCAATCAGACCAAGAAGCGTAAGATTTACGATGCCATGGTATAATTTAAGCAATAATCATTCATTCATAATTCATCAGTTAACAATCCTCATTCATCAATTTCAATTGTGATCAAGTCGATAATGTTAACTCATTAATCACTCAATTCATTTCATTACTCAGTTGTTGATCTTGAAGATCATATCATCGATCTTGTTAAATTGTTCAAGATCATCATTTCAGTAACTTCATCAGATAATCATGTCACGTCAATCAATCATTCATGTAATCGCTGTATTTGAGCGCGTATGCTCATTTTCATCATTTCATAATATAATCATAATGTGATACTCATGCGAGATGTATAACCATCATATGACTTTCCACTTCAGTATGGAAAGGGCTGGCAGAGGACGTGGAGGACGAGGCCGTGGAGCGGGCCGAATCCCGAGAACTCGTGCGAATACCCGTGCAAATGCTAGGAATAATGCTAACTCATCGAGAAGCGACGCTGCCACTCACTCACCTGGACGCGATCATTCACTGTCAGGGAGTCGTACAGGACACGGCTCGGTCGAGGGTGTTCGGGTCGACCCACTCGCATTTATGCAGGGTATGATGGCCCAAATGACCCAGATGGCTCAGTTGATGGAGACGATGCATAACTCCGTCAATCAAAATCAGCAGGCTCCTCCGCCGCCACCTCAGAGGCAAGAGAGGGGTGTAAGCAATATCATTAGCGATATCTCTCGCCGACCACCTACTTTTGAGGGCTCATCAGGCGGCGGATATTGTTCACGGCTTGAGCATTTTGAGAAGTTATTTGCTATGGTGGATTGCCTGAAGGGCATAAAGTTTGATTGCGGCTTACTATCTCGGTAAGAGCGCTCATTCATGGTGGTTATCGTTGAAGCCCACAGACGGAACATGTACTTGGGATCAGTTCAAGACTCTCATGATGGAGAGGTACTATCCGGCCCCACTCAGGGAGGCCAAGTTGTCGGAATTACTCACTCCCGACCTTTCGACGGATGATGACGTTCTCGCCATCGCCGAAAAATTTCAGGAACTTCTTCCGTTCGCCTCATCTATCATTCACTCAGAAGCGGACAAGATCAAGTATTTCAGCAAGAGGCTGAAACCCCGTATGAGACTTCAGTTGCTTAATCATAACTGTACCACTCTGGCCGAGTTCATTGAGAAAGCTCTCACTTACGAGCTTACGGCTAAGGAAATTGCTAAGCAGCAACCTTCGTCTGCTAGCAAGAAGTCCAAGAACCGTAATCAGTCTGACGGGAGTCAGGCCACTTTCAAGAAACCACGTGCGGGCTCTACTTTTACGGCGACCTCCCGGCGTCTAAACCCGCGGAATCTCGATCGCGGCGGCGATTCGGCCATCACTTGTTTCAGCTGTGAGAGCAGGGTCATTTCGGCACCAAGTGTCAGCTTGATGCATCACGTGCCACAAGCGTGGGATTGCTGGGCATAGGGCCCGTTTTTGCCGTAGGGACTTTAAACCCACTCCGGCGTCATCTCAAGCCCGGAGTCATTCGGGGTGCGAGAATCGAGCCACTCGGTCGGCGTCGTTCAAGACGACGGGAGCTAAAGGCGGGCAGAGCTATCGAGGCAGGAGCGTCCGGTTCGGCGGCCGGCAAGCCCAATTGATGAGATGAAGAAGACCGATGATCACGAGGCCCGAATGATCTCAGGTACACTCGAAATTCTATCTCAACCTGTGTGTACCCTTTTTGATACTGGTGCATCTCATTCATTCATTTCCGAGTCATGTTTGAGTAGACTACGTCTGGGAAGTGCTATTAGTTGTGAGCCTTATGTCATTGGCCTACCTGATGGTAGACGAATTGTCGGAAGTCGTGAGACTCAGAATTGTCCGATTCAGTTTCATGGTCGTATATGGCCAGCGGACCTAATTGTAGTAGATTTGCCGAGGGACGACGTCATCTTGGGTATTGATTGGATGGATCGTCACGATGCCATCATTAGTGTCCGAAAGCGTTTGGTCACTATCATTTCAGACGATGGAGTCGAATGTGTGTTTCAGGAAGGTAATCCCAGCTGTTCTGGTAAAGTCATTAATTTGATGAAAGCAGTAAGGTTACTTAATCAGGGATGTGTCGGTCATTGGTGCTATATGGCCAAAACCGAGAAATCATCAGTAATGTTAACGGATATTCCGGTGGTGAGGGAATATGCCGATGTTTTTCCAGACGAGTTACCTGGTTTGCCTCCACAGAGGGATGTGGAATTCACGATTGGTGGAGCACGATGCGTCCCCGATATCGAAGGCACCGTCTGGATGGCCCCGACCGAAATGCAGGAACTAAAGAACCAACTTGAGGAGTTGTTCGAGAAAGGTTATATCCGACCGAGTGCGTCCCCGTGGGGAGCACTAGTGTTGTTTGTCAAGAAGAAGGATGGTTCATTCCGCTTATGTATTGATTATCGGGAGTTGAACAGGGTGACGATCAAGAATAAGTATCCCTTACCCCGTATTGACGATCTCTTAGATCAACTTCAGGGAGCTTCAGTATTTTCCAAGATCGACTTAAGATCTGGATATCATCAGTTGCGGATTCCAGAGTCGGATATCGCGAGGACGGCGTTTCGAACACGCTATGGTCATTATGAGTTTGTGGTTATGCCGTTCGGTTTGACTAATGCACCTGCGGTATTCATGGAGTTAATGAATCGGGTCTTCATCGACTTTTTGGATCGGTTTGTTGTTGTCTTCATTGATGACATTTTGATTTATTCTCGTGACCGGGAGGAACACGAGTCTCACCTTCATCTAGTTCTCGACGTGTTGAGGCGAGAACAACTTTATGGGAAGTTTTCCAAATGTGAGTTTTGGATGTCCGAAGTGACGTTTCTCGGACACGTAATTTCATCAGACGGATTTCGCGTCGATCCTCAGAAGACGGAGGCTATTCGGGATTGGCTACCTCCGAAGAACGTTAAGGAAATCCGAAGTTTTCTCGGATTAGCGGGTTACTATCGGCGATTTGTGGAGGGATTTTCTAAGATCGCTCAACCCTTAATGAACCTTTTGCGGAAGGATAAGAAATACACGTGGTCCGACGCGTGTCAACGGAGTTTTGAGGAACTCAAGAGCCGGTTAATGTCAGCACCTATACTTTCCTTGCCGCAGGGGACGGAAGGATTTGTGGTCTATAGTGATGCGTCCGGACAGGGTCTCGGATGTGTACTCATGCGAGCGGGAAGGTTATTGCCTATGCTTCACGGCAATTGAGACCTTACGAGATTAATTATCCGACCCACGACCTGGAGCTAGCGGCCGTGGTGTTCGCTTTGAAAATTTGGCGTCATTATCTTTATGGCGTTACATCGAGATATTCACCGATCATAAGAGCTTAAAGTATATATTTACTCGAAGGAGTTAAACATGCGCGAGAGACGGTGGTTGGAATTAATCAAAGATTATGATATCGAGATCCTTTACCACCGGGCAAGGCGAATGTTGTCGCCCGGCCTTGAGTCGTAAGTCCGTTCGGAGCGGATGCTTGCCCGTTTACGATTCGAAGGAGCTTGGCGAGAATTCCTTAGACCCGAGATCGAGTGCAGCTTGAGTTCGGGCGACTTTGTATGTTAGAGATTTCATCGTCACTCGAGGAGAAATCCGAGAGAATCGGGGTTCGGACCCATCATTGTTGCGCATCCGAGAGGATGTGGCTCAGGAAAGCCTGGATTTGTGGTCCACGAGGATGGACTTTTGAGGTTTAAGAATCGGTTGTGCGTGCCGTGAGCAGCGAGTTGAAAAACTCTATTTTGAGAGAAGCTCATGCTACCCCTTATTCTGTTCATCCGGGGTCTAGCAATATGTACAAGGACTTGAAACAAAATTACTGGTGGAGTAATATGAAGCGAGAAGTCGCGAGAATTTGTTTCGAGATGCTTAACTGTCAACAAGTTAAGATTGAACATCAGCGAACGTCGGGTATGCTGAAACCTCTTCCTATTCCCGAGTGGAAGTGGGAAGACATTTCTATGGATTTCATCACGAGTTTGCCGACGAGTCGTCGTGGCATGAACACGATCTGGGTGATCGTGGACCGCTTAACCAAATCAGCTCATTTCCTTGAGATCAAGGATACGTGGGGTCCCGAGAGACTTGCTCAGCTGTTCATCAAAGAGATAGTCAGACTCCACGGTACTCCTAAAAGTATCGTTTCCGATCGTGACGGACGGTTTGTGTCGCACTTTTGGAAATCAGTTCATCGCGCTATGGGAACCCAGCTTAATCTCAGTACCGCTTTTCACCCTCAGTCCGACGGACAATCAGAGAGGACGATTCAGACCTTAGAGGACATGTTGAGGGCATGCGTCCTCGATTGGAAAGACGATTGGGAAGCCCAACTACCATTGATCGAGTTCACGTATAATAATAGTTGGCATGCTTCGATCAAGATGGCACCTTACGAGGCCTTGTATGGTCGTCGTTGTCGATCTCCGTTGTGTTGGGACGACTTATCAGAATCATTGGGCAGAGCGCGATATGCTTATAGCCGCCCGTGAGAAGGTAGCTTTGATCGAGTCGTTTGTTGACGGCTCAGTCGGCGAAATCATATGCGAGATAACCGTAAATCGACCATTAGAGTTCGAGTGGTGACCACGTGTTGGTCAAGGTATCCCAGTCGTGGTATCTTCCGTTTTGGGAAGAGAGGGAAGTTGAGTCCGAGATTCATTGGACCGTTTGAGATTTTGGATCGAGTAGGCGAGTTAGCTTATCGATTGGCTTTACCTCCGGCGTTGAGCCGAATTCATAATGTGTTTCATGTCTCTCGGTGCGGAAGTATGTTGCCGACCAGTCACATACTTGATTCGACGAATCGAGATCGCCGACGATCATTCATATGAGGAGCGTCCTATACGAGTTTTATAGCGGCGAATCAAGCGGTTGAGGAATAAGGCGATTCCTTTGGTTAAAATTCGGTGGTCTAGACACGGAGTCGAAGAGGCTACTTGGGAAACCGAGGATAGTATGCGAGAGAGTTATCCCGAGTTGTTTGACCCTTAGTTTCGGGGACGAAACTCTTTTAAGGGTGTATGTAATACCGGTTGTAATTCATAATTATCACTCATTAATTATCATTGATAATTGATGCTCATTAATCTCATTCATTATTGATCAATTGTCACTCATATTGATCATGGTATTTATCATTGAGTAAGCGTATCGTGTATCAATCGTCATTCATCACTAATCGATTGGAGTTTCGTGCCATGTTTATCATCATTGTCATTTTCGTTGCGGTGTGCGTGAGGAGTAGCGACGCTACATACTCCTTTTAGCGTACGCTAATTGGGTATAGGTAGCGCACGCTACCGCTCGGCTTTAGCGCACGCTAAGGCTACCTTGGGCTGCGATCCGAAGGTCTTGGGTGCGGTGAGAATATTTGTAGCGCACGCTACGAGTTGTAAGTAGCGCGCGCTAACGGGTTGTAGTAGCGCACGCTATATGTGTGGAGTAGCGCGCGCTAGGGACGGATCAGGTTGAGTCCAGTGGCTACTGGACTGCACCGGGTTAATTCATAGCGTACGCTATGCATTGTTGTTAGCGTACGCAACCGATATATTAGCGCGCGCTAATCGGTTGTTGTAGCGCACGCTATCGAGGTTAGATCATAGGGCAGACGGTTTTCTGGACTCCAGTACTGGGCGTCGAATATTTCGCTAGCGCACACTAACAATGGATATTAGCGCACGCTAGTAGTATGGCCGTAGCGCACGCTACAAATAGGTAAGTAGCGCGCGCTACCGTGTTCGGACAGGGGGTACTGGACTACCCAAATTACACGTTAGCGCACGCTATGCACAAGGGCTAGCGCACGCTAACCTGGACTGAGTATAAATTGGACAGTTTAGTCAGAGTTCGTCATTTTTCATCTCATTTCATTCCTTCGGTAGTTTTGGGCGATTTCGAGCGATTCGGAGAGGATTCTTCGAGGTGTAATCATCAATCATCATCTTCAAGCTCATATTTCGGATTGATCATCATTTCATCATCTTCATCGCATCGAATCAAAGGTATTAATCTCTTGGATCTAGAATTTTGGATTTTTGGGGTTTTCCTTCCGATTTCTTCGTGTAAGCTTGGATTATCATT
Source organism: Orobanche coerulescens (assembly GCA_033398695.1). Taxonomy (NCBI): domain Eukaryota; kingdom Viridiplantae; phylum Streptophyta; class Magnoliopsida; order Lamiales; family Orobanchaceae; genus Orobanche; species Orobanche coerulescens. Next base: position 93,479,385 of record CM065809.1, read on the forward strand.
GAAATATGTTAGTTATGGATTATCTAACTTGTATAAACATATTCCTACGGATTTAATGGTTATTTTCGGAATTATTTCAAGAACCCTTGGGGTTGACTTCGGTTAATTGGGGATTTTCCGATTGATGTTGTTGTAATCATGAGTTATGGATTCCTAATGGATTATTGATATCCTTGAGAGTGTTTTGATGGTTTGAAATACTCATCTTGGAGTTGGTTTCGATTCATTCGAGCTCGGATATCGTTGTGTCGATGTTTGAGTCGATTATGATCGTTTTTGATTTGCGTAATGATCGGATTATTGGTAATTGTGTTATTCAAGGTTGTTCGAGCGACCGATATTTCATTTAGGACGTTGTTCGTGGACGGACATTCATCATCGGTATTGTGTAAGTTAATTCTGACTCGGTTAAAAGGATATTCATTCCTTTTGTCGTTGTTCATTCATAATCATAACTCATTCATCATTGTATTAATCGTATCAAAACTCATCATTGTCAATTAATCACCTCAGTCATAAGGAACGACGGTTCCGACCATTTCATTGAGCTATCATTCATTTCACCATCATTCAATCTTGGTGAGTCATTATTCATTTTCATTGTCACTTTTGTCATATTGTGGCATTAGGGTCATCTTGGCGTGCGGTTGGTATGTGTAGGATTTTCATGTCGGGCACATTATAGTCGTGTGTTGGTTGGTGGCCTCACATTGGGTGTGCACACGAGTCGATTGCTCGTGAGGCGATTAGGTACAAGACCACGCGTGTTTGATCGTTGGTGGCTTGTGCACGGACACATTTCCATCCCGGACGTAGTGTGGCGCCATTCCTTTGAGCCGTACTGATAGTTGATTCATATAGCATGTTTGATTGCGTATGTTTCAACAGGATAATTCATAATTTCAGATATATCATGATTGTGTATTTTCAACCCTTGAGGATTGTTGTTACGTATGGCGGCCGTTGGGAATATTGTTTTCGAGGTTATGGCAAGGCTAAAGCACGGGAGAGCACGGTGACGGCGAGAGTCCCGGTGATACTAGTAGGGGCCCGATGCATTCGATCATTTATTCAGTCATCTGTGTTTCCTTTATTTATTCCGCTGCAGACATTCCGTTTGAATGCTCATTTAATTCAGTGTTGTGTATTTTATCGTCATATAAAATACACATGTATTCTATTTTATCATGGGTGTGTTGTATAAAACTCCTCGTCGGAGTAATTGATGTTGTAATGTGGTTCGGTACTACATTTACCTGTGTAATTCATTCATTTTCATTCGCCTAGTGGGTCCCAGTCGGGGGTCCACGGCCTGTAATATCTGCCTAGTTTGGGGTGTTACTGAATCGAGGCCATCGAATGGACTCGAATCGAATCGAACTGAATCGAAATATATATTAAGGGTAAATAATAATAATTATAATAATAATAGTAATAAAAATAAAAATAATAAATATAATAAAATAATAATAAAAATAATAATATAATAAAATATAAATGATAAGTTGAGATCTATTTGATAAGGGTAAATTATAATAATATTAATGATATTAATAACAATAACGATAATAACTATAGTAATAATAACAATAATAATGGTAAATAATAATAGTAATCAACAACAACAACAATACTAATAAATATTATTAATAATAATAGTAAATATTATTAGTAATAATAACAATAATAATAACTAAGATTAATAATAATAATAATAATAATAATAATAACAATAATAATAATAATAACTACGATTAATAATAATAATAATAATAATAGTGATCAACAACAACAACAATAATAGTAGATATTATTAGTAATAATAACAATAATAATAATTAATATTGATAATAATAATAATAATAATAATAATAAGAATGGAACCCAATCGAATGGACTCGACCAGGCCGAATCGATGGACTCGAATCGAATCGACTGACACAGGCGAATCGGACTGGCGAATGGACTGAGGCCCAGGCCGAATTGAAAAACTAAAAAATAAATTCAAAAGAACAGGGTTGGACTTCTTCCCGTGGTATGCCGCCTTCATGTTTATTCTTAAGGCCGCATAATTGTTGGAAGCTAGTTGGGAGATAGTCAACTGGCTCTGTTGACCTACTATATGGACACATAAACATTGAGAATCATTCTTTATCTTCATCTTTCTTCTTTTTTCCCTTCACAATCAATTGAGAATGAAACATAAACATGTTTTGTTCTATCAGCTTCAACAATACAGTGGACATTATCTACTAATGTTGCATAGCTCACACCAACGGGCACATGCAATATTTGTTCTTCTCCACCGCGATAGTCTACATCTTGCCACTTGCCATTAAAACGAATGATATATTTTTTCCAAAAACTCATCTGTCAAATAATACAAAACAATTTAGGTTATTAACTAAAACTTTACACACTTAAATAGTATTTGAATAATTTTGATATTTCAAGTATAAACACTATTGGAAATTGAGGTACAAATATAGCTTGTTTTTGCAGTCGAAATAATCCTTCTTTTTCGATGTGAGAGAGCTCATGGTGTGAGATAATTTATCAGAAAAGAAAGGTAAAATTATCGGTGGGATAATATCACAAAATAAAGGTGAAAATATTGCTGAGAGATAGTTCAATTCAATGGATGTTGTAGCTTGCTGAGCATGGTATTTATGCTTCTGAAACTCGACATAATTGGATTACTCGAGGAAATATTTCGGGTTACTCGAGTTTTTTTCGTGTTATTCGAGTGTATTTTTCGAGTGTAACTCACCCAAGACGAATAATTCGAAATCAAAAAGGGCTACTGGAGGAATTTTTCGGGTTTCTCGATCAGATCTCGAGCTACTCGAATCTAATACTCGAGTCACGTTTCGAGTAATTTTCGGGTTACTCATGACAATCGGGTTACCCGATTGGTATTCGAATAACACGTATTCGAGTAACCCATGTAATCGGGTAATGCATTTTCGAGTAACCCGAATCTGCTCGGGTAATGCAATTTCGAGTAACCTGAATCTGCTCGTTTAACTCGTTTATTTTTGGTAATAGGCGAATACTTGGTCAATACGTCTACTCGAGTCAAGCTTCGAGTAATTTTCGGGTTACTCATGAAAATCGGGTTACCCTAAAGTAATCTCAATTGGCTCGAGTAACCCGAATAATCGGGTAATATGATTTCGAGTAACACGAATATGCTCGGTTAACTCGATTTTTTTCGTGTAATCCCAATACAATTTTCGTATGACTCGAAATCAAATTCGAGTAACCCGATTGGACTCGTGTAACCCGAATTTTCGGACTCGTGTAACCCAAATTTTCTCTCGTGTAACCCGAATTAACCCGATTTCGGTCGATCCGTATTGTGAAAGTCGAATTCGGGTTACACGACTTGCTATTACGTGTTACCCGATTTTCAACCTTCCTCAGTATTGTTTTTTTTTTAAGTTGACTCGAAATTATGTTACTCGAAATTACAATATATGACTCGAATTTGTTCGAGTAAAGGTCAATTCCGACAATTTGAATATCAAAAGAGTTGTTGCTAAACTTGGGACAAAAAAGAATAATACTATATGGAAAAGAGCAAAACAAGTTTTCTCTCTTCGGAAATTCAGGCAATTGGTGGACAGAAATTTTGAATTCTTCTTGTAAAAGTACAAAAGGTGAAAAGTTGAATGGTGCGGGAAGATAATACTCATATATACAACACTATCAAAGGAGTAAGGCAGTCTGCTAGTTGTCGGATCTATAAAAATATGGATGGTCTATGTAGCAGAGAAAAAGGACCAATGGTCCCGCAGTTGGGGTTTTTGCGCACGCAATGCAATGTTTGTCCGACCCGACAATTTTAATCTTAAAGTTCCAAAAAAATGACGTCCGAAGGACTTTTGGCTGAGGTGGCATACAAGTCACTTGCCACCTCAAATTTAAAAAAAAAAAAAAGAAAAATAAATACACAGTCATATCCACATCAACAAAAAAATTAAAAAAAAGTCTAAAAAAATAAAAAAAAAAGTATAAATCACTCTCATTCCCGATTTTCAAAAAAAATCTAAAAATATTATTTTTTTCTTTTTTTATAAAATTTAATGAGGATGAAAAATAAATTAAAAAAAATCTAAAACATATAAAATGGATAATGGGAGTGATTTATAATTTTTTTAGATTTTTTTAATTTATTTTTCTTTTTTTGTTGATGCGGACATGACTTTTTTTTTTTTACTTTTATTTTTCTTTTTTATAAAATTTAATGAGGATGAAAAGTAAATTTAAAAAATCTAAAAAATTAAAAAAATGGGAATGAGAGTGATTTATGCTTTTATTTAGACTTCTTTAATTATTATTCATTTTTTTTGCTGATGTTTTCTTAACTTGATTCTTTCTTTTTTTTTATAAAATTTAATGAGGATGAAAAACAAATTTAAAAATTATAAAATAATTAAAAAAAAAGGGGAATGAGAGTGATTTATGTTTTTTTTTAAATTTTTTAGACTTTTAAAATTTATTTTCATTCTCATTAAATTTTATGAAAAAAGGAAGAATCAAATTAAAAAAAAGTCATGTCCACATCAGCCAAAAAAAAAAAATAAAAAAATTAAATAAGTCAAGAAAATTTAAAAAATAAACATAAATCACTCTCATACCCCTTTTTTTAATTATTTTAGAACAAATTAAATTCGTGTTCATGTTGGTGATCAGAAAAAGCTTGAATCGGGCTTTTCCTTCAAGAAGAAATTATCGAAGGTCGACGCGGGTATGGTTTCTTTAATTTTATCTTCGTCAATTTATATTCGTTTATACGATGCTTGATCGATCTATTTTTGGGGTTTAGTTTTTATCCGGTTAGACCGGTTTATTTTCCATTGCGTAACTCATTTTTAATCATCGAATCCCAACATTTGTATCAAGGAGAGGTATATGCGATCGTATATGCGATATTTGCATCTGGAATGTTTGGTTATTTTTATGATTTAAAATCATAATTGTTTTAATTGTTAATGTTTAATTGTTCATCTAAAAATTATTTTTCAATGATTTTATGTTACAAAATAAATCTATTTTTCTTTTGAAAAATTGATTTAAATGTGTAATATAAAAATTAAAAAAAATATTATTTAGATTCGGGACGAAAAGACGAGCTGGAAAAATGACCGGACCTGGCAGCTCGTGTAACACCCCCAGGATATCCGAGGTATATTACAGCGCCGTGAATCCCTATATGGGACCCACCAGGCTGAACAGCATCATACACAACGACTCACAGAAACGATAAAATAACACCACTTCATAAAGATGCAAAACAGAACAACCCACCCGGTTCAACCGGTCAATAGAACATCATCATCCAACACAACATAAACACAACAATACAATCTGGACGAACAAGAACTCTTAAGTACTCGAGTACAGCTATTAGTTCAAAAGCCATAAAAGATGAAAAGACAACAAGACATTAAGACATCTCTTATGCACAATCATCACGCATGGCCATCATCCGTATCTTGGTCAGCGCCGCTCGTCCCGATGAACGACTGAAATTCATAAAACGAATTTCCCCAAAGCGGGTCCCAGAGGGTTAGCAATTACGCTAGTACAAGTAACCGGATGAACAACTTACATCTTACACATATAGTAAAGCATGCAATAAAGAAAACCGTTCGACAGCACTCATGTACGGTAATGCCAATATCCAATCACATTTGTAAAATGCACCTCAATCAACCGGCGATCCACACCTCCGTGGTCCCCTACCGAGACCCCGTCGGATCTAACCCGTAGTGGTTAAAAGCAAAGCTCGTCGATCCACACCTCCGTGGACCCCTACCGAGACCGTCGAGTCTAACCCGTAGTGAGCATACACACACACAATTTCTCATACAAAACTACTATGCCAAGATTGTAAGTTCATAAGGATACTTGCCTCGATTAATAGACGGTGGCGAGCGGAGCGGAAGAATCAAGCACGGCCGTGAGGAACGGATGAACCTAACGATTCGAACAACACAATCACAACCAACTCTAGGCGATTACGGAAAAGGAATACACCCGGAAACCCGCCTACGATTCATGTATATTCATACAAAAATAACAACGGGCGGACCACAACCAAACCCTCTCGATTCCATAAAAATCCACAAAATATCCATGAATCCGTAGGAAAACTAAAGATACTAACAATATCAATCGTATACATCATGAATCCACCAACGAAGCGGAGCGAATCGGAAGAAAACCCAAAACCCCAAATTAATCGAAATAGGGTTTTAGAGCATTACCTTGAAAGATTCGAGTACTAAGATCCGTAGAACGCGTTAGATTGATTATCCGAGCCTCACAACCGAAAAGAAATGATGAAAATCGACCCCGGATGAAGAACTCTCTCCCTCTCTATCTCTCTCTCTCGCGACTCGGTGGAAAAAATGGGAAAGAATGAGGTATTCACGCTCAAAACCACATTTATAGTGCAACACGGAGAACCTATCGGCCGGCCTATCGGCCGATAGGCAACCGATACCCCTACGGGATGCCGGCAGTAGAGTCTATCGACCCCCCTTTTCGGCCGAAAGGCTACTGGAAGTTCGAAGGTGAAGAAATTTACATATCGGCCGGCCTATCGGCCGATAGGCCCAACCGATACCCACACAGAGTGCCGGCAGTAGAGTCTATCGACCCCCCTTTTGGGCCGAAAGGCTACTGGAAGTTCGAAGGTGAAGAAATTTACATATCGGCCGGCCTATCGGCCGATAGGCCCAACCGATACCCATACAGAGTGCCGGCAGTAGAGTCTATCGGCCCCCCCTATCGGCCGAAAGGCTCCTGGGAGTGCTCGGCCAAAAACTGAAACGACCATAACTCTCTCGTCCGGACTCCGATTGACTCACCGTTTGAACCATTGGAAAGCTAAGTCGATGGTCTATAATATTGCAAAGATTTATAATTTTTGGAGTCACCAAAAATTAATGGTGATCTAACAAAGTCGAACTCATATGAGGAAAGTTGAAACAACGAACAATAACGAGAATACAAATTCAACAGTTGACAGGCAGGACATCTTGAAGATACATGAGGGTCACTATGACCGAGAAATATACCAAAAATGAAAATACAAGGGAAAGAAAAATCTAGGATATTACATTCTACCCCTCTAAAAATAAGTTTCGTCCGAAACTTAAGAAACAAACAACTCGGTACCTAGCACGCATGCTATCCTCGGTTTCCCAAGTTGCCTCCTCGACACCGTGTCTCGACCACTGAACTTTGACCAAAGGGATGGTCTTATGCCTTAGTCGTTTCTCACGATGCTCCAAAATCTTCAAAGGACGCTCCTCAAAAGTAATATCTTCAGCAATATTAACCTCGCCATAATCGATGACGTGACTAGGATCGGAACATATTTCCTCAACTGGGAAACATGAAAAATGCTATGAACATGACTCAAGGCTGGAGGTAACGCCAAGCGGTACGCTAATTCACCGACTCGCTCGAGAATCTCAAAGGGTCCAATAAATCTCGGGCTCGGCTTTCCTTTCTTCCCAAGCGAAAAACTCCCTTCGTCGGCGACACCTTTAGCAAAACGTGGTCTCCCACCTCGAATTCCAAAGGTCGACGACGGACGTCGGCATATGACTTCGCCGACTGCGGGCGATCAACATCCGTTCTCGAATTAACTCTATCTTCCGCCTCGTCTCTAAAACGACATCCGGCTCGGTCCCGACTAAATCGGACGCCTCATTCCAACAAATCGGCGATCGACATCGCCGCCCATAAAGTGCCTCATACGGTGCCATCCGAATCGACGCGTGCCAACTATTGTTGTACGTGAATTCGATCAATGGCAAATGCTCCTCCAGTCACTACTCCAATCGAGGGCACAAGCACGCAACATGTCCTCGAATGTCCGGATAGTGCGTTCCGTATCGTCCATCCGATCGGGATGAAAAGAGGTACTCAAACGCAACCGGGTACCTAACGCCTTATGCACCGCCCGAAGTGCGATACAAAGCGGCCACGATCCGAAACAATAGACTTGAGTACCGTGAAGTCTCACGATCTGCGCAATAAACACACGAGCTAACTTCTCCGGGCCCCAAGTGTCCTTGATGCCCAGAAAATGTGCCGACTTGGTCAGGCGATCAACGATCACCCATACCATATTCATGCCCGACCTCGATCTCGGCAAACTCGTAACGAAATCCATCGATATATCTTCCCATTTCCATTCCGGGACGGGAAGTGACTGCAATAACCCAGCCGGTCGCTGATGCTCGATTTTGACACCGGCAAGTCAAACATCTCGCCACAAGCGTGCGACTTCCTCCTTCATATCATTCCACCGAGAAGTTCCTCCTCGTGTCCTTGTACATCTTACTCGTACGGGATGAGCGGAATAAGGTGTAGCATGGGCCTCCGTAAAATACTCGCCTCAACTCTGAGTCGTTCGGCACACAAAGCCGACTGCGGAATCTCAAAACGCCATCCTCGTGAATCACAAACCCGGAGACTTTCCTTTAAGAACGTTCTCTCGGATTTGAGTAATCATCGGATCCTCTAATTGCTTGATTTAATTTCATCGATCAAAGGCAGCGAAATTTCTAAGGCACAAAGTTGCCAGATCCAGCGGCAAAACCTCAACATCTAACCCGATCAAAGCCGCGAAGCTCGGAGGCGGCGTAAGGACCTCAAGCGTTCGCAACGCAATCGGTTTCGACTCAAGGCGTCGGCCACGACATTCGCCTTACCCGGATGATAAAGGATTTCGAGGTCATAATCCTTAATCAACTCTAACCACCTCCTCTGCCTCATATTCAACTCTCGCTGAGTAAATATGTACTTCAGACTTTTATGATCGGTAAAAATCTGACATGCAGAGCCGAAAAGATAGTGACGCCAAATCTTGAGTGCAAAGACAACCGCCGCTAACTCCAAATCGTGAGTAGGGTAGTTAAGCTCATACGGCCTCAACTGTCTCGACGCATAGGCAATGGTCTTGCCGTGCTGCATCAATACGCACCCAAGACCCTGACCCGAAGCATCGCTAAAAACGGCGAAACCCTCGTTGCCACATGGCAATGCCAAAACCGGGGCTGAAGTCAACCGCTTCTTCAGCTCCTCAAAACTCGACTGCCTCTCATCGGTCCAGACGAACTTCTCGGATTTCTGGAGCAACTGTGTAAGTGGTCGGTCCAGTTTCGAGAAACCCTCGACAAATCTACGGTAGTAGCCAGCCAAACCCAAGAAACTACGGACCTCCTTCACATTTGTGGGCGATGCCCAATCCAACACTGCCTCAATTTTCTGCGGATCTACACGAACTCCCTCGGCTGAAATCACGTGACCCAAAAACATCACTTCCTTCAGCCAGAACTCACATTTCGAGAACTTCGCATAGAGTTGCTCGGCCCTCAAAATGTCTAACACTATCCGCAAATGATGGGCATGCTCTTCCTCGTTCCTCGAATAAATAAGAATATCGTCAATGAAGACGACGACACACTTATCCAAATACTCGATAAAGACTTTGTTCATCTTCGTCATGTACTACGCAGGCGCGTTAGTTAACCCGAAAGGCATAACTACAAACTCATAATGTCCGTATCTCGTCCGAAAAGCCGTTTTCGGCACGTCGGACTCCCTCACCCGGAGCTGATAGTACCCCGATCTCAAATCGATCTTCGAGAATACCGCAGCTCCCTGCAGATCGGTCGAACAAGTCGTCAATCCTCGGCAAAGGATACTTGTTCTTGATGGTCACCTTGTTTAGTTCGTGATAGTCGATACACAAACGTAGCGAACCATCCTTCTTCCGCACAAACAGACCGGTGCGCCCCAAGGCGGCGCTCGGTCGAACATACCCGACTCAAGAAGCTCACTCAACCGCTTCTTCAACTCGGACATCTCTGAAGGTGCCATGCGATAGGGTGCCTTGAAATAGGAAACCGCACCGGCTCTAACTCTATAGCGAACTCGACCTCACGATCCGGTGGCAATCCGGTAACTCGTCGGGAAAAACATCAGAAATTCATTAACGCTGGAATCGACGAAAGCTCGACTCCACCATCCCCGCCTTCAAGGCATAGCACCAATAACCGATACATCCCTTACGCAGAGTTTCATCGCCTTCAAGGCGTTAATAACGAGTTTCGGCTTCCCCTCTTTCGCCGCGAAAAAGTGCTCGGTGCCGTCCTCGGCTAACATAGTGATGACTCTCGTGCGGTAGTTCATGATCGCACCATGCCGCTCGAGCCAGTCATCACCAAGGATCAAATCCTCACCCTCGATACTCACAACAATAAGATTAGAGGGCCAAGTCCTCTCACAAATAAGCACAGAACAGTCTCGAACCTCCTGATCACCAACGATCCTATCACCGCTAGGAAGCTTAACGATGAAGGGCTCACAAGGTGTCAAACGGTCGAGACTCAAACGGCGCACACAATCCGGAGATATAAACGAATCGTAGCACCGGAATCGAAAAGCACACACGGGATGAGAAAGAATATAAACGGTACCTGTCGCTACGGTAGCCGCTGGATCATCGGCTCTCCGCATCTCATAGACACGCGGGTGAGCGGAGCCAACACTAGAAGCTCCCCCCTTAGAGGGCTGAACCCGACCTCTCCCCCGACTAGCACTCGGCGGAGATTGAGGAGCAAACGATCCCTGATTCACACTTGGTTCCCTAGGCGCTGGAATGGAAGCCCGGGCACCAAGAATTTTCTCCCTCTCGGCCAGAAGCGGCCTTGTGGCCCGACCGCCACATTGATTACACGTCGACAAAGGGCTCAAACAAGTACGGCGATGTGGCCCGTCGACCACAATTGAAACACTTCACATCACGGAAAGGAGCCTTTGGTAGTTCCACGAGGACCCCGGTGAGCAGGTGGACCACCGCCGGCGGGGAAGGTAGCAGATTGGGATCTCTGCTGACCCCCACTCTTGTGGCCCGAAAAGTTCCCAGCGGACTTCTGCTTCTTACTCTCGCGGGCCGCCTCACTTGCCATCACCGACATATCATAAGCAAGGGCCCTACTCTGATAATCCTTCAATGTAGTGCATACGAGCCCCGACATATAGTCCCGAATCGGCAACTTCATCCGTCTGGAGAAATGGAAAATCTTGTCACTCTCCTCGACAACTTGGGTCTTCACATAACCCAACTCCTTATTAAAATCGGCAATGGCTTGAGCTACGGGGATATCCCGTGGTTGAGCATCATAAAAGCATGTACCCGAGGCACATCGGCGGCCCACGGGCAATATTCGGTCTCCATCAACTCTTGAAACTCAGCCCACGAAGCGGCGTGGTCTTTGGGCCCAACGGCCTCCCACCAATCCGTAGCGTCCCCGTGAGAAAGTATTGAGCAATAGGGACTCTACGTTCCTCGGAGCGATTAGTGGCAACGAAGACCTTAGATATCTCCTTAATCCACCCTTCCCGGCCCATCGGGTCGAAGCTCCAAAACCGAGGAGGATGCATCTTGATGACGTCTTGGAGCAACGGTCCGCTCCTCCCGATTAGCGTGGGCACGATCCGGGTTACGAACCGCTGAGCTATCGCCGCCATTTGGTTCACCATCATTTGCATAACGGCCGCGATACCAAGATCGGCACGCTCACGAGAAGAAGCATGGCTATGACGGTCGCCGATCTGCCGGCTCAAGATCGTGGCGTGGCCGCCCCATTGCCCCACGTCCCGGCGCGTCCACGACCACGACCGCGACCACGACCTCTTCCGGCATCCATCTGGAATTAAATAAGTAGCAAAAGCCATACGAGGGTAAGTACGAGAGAAGAACAATCACAAGTCGAGAATCAAAGGTACGATGCAAGGAAATAATGAACAGAGGAAGGAAAACTTACGGACCTTTGGTAGTCTAGGAATCATGGCGGCGTGACGATGATGTGCAAAACAAACACCACAAGACCCGATAAACCGACAAGCCTAGGTATCCATAAACCTAGAGCTCCGATACCATTTTACGTAACACCCCGGGATATCCGAGGTATATTACGGCGCCGTGAATCCCTATATGGGACCCACCAGGTGACAAAGATCATACACAACGACTCACGAAGCGATAAAATAACACCACGTCATAAAGACGCAAAAGCGAACAACCCACCCGGTTCAACCGGTCAATAGAACATCATCATCCAACACAACATAAACACAACAATACAACTGGACGAACAAGAACTCTTAAGTACTCGAGTACGGCTATTAGTTCAAAAGCCATAAAAGATGAAAAGACAACAAGACATTAAGACATCTCTTATGCACAATCATCACGCATGGCCATCATCCGTATCTTGGTCAGCCCGCTCGTCCCGATGAACTCGACTGAAATTCATAAAACGAATTTCCCCAAAGCGGGTCCCGGAGGGTTAGCAATTACGCTAGTACAAGTAACGAGATGAACAACTTACATCTTACACATATAGTAATGCATGCAATAAAGAAAACCGTTAAAGCACTCATTTAGGAAATGCCAATATCAAATCACATTTGTAAAATGCACCACAATTAACCGTCGATCCACACCTCCGTGGACCCCTACCGAGACCCGTCGGATCTAACCCGTAGTGGTTAAAAGCAAAGCTCGTCGATCCACACCTCCGTGGACCCCTACCGAGACCCGTCGAGTCTAACCCGTAGTGAGCATACACACACACACACAATTTCTCATACAAAACTACTATGCCAAGATTGTAAGTTCATAAGGATACTTGCCTCGATTAATAGCGGTGGCGCGAGCGGAGCGGAAGAATCAAGCACGACCGTGAGGAACCGACGGATGAACCTAACGATTCGAACAACACAATCACAACCAACTCTAGACGATTACGGAAAAGGAATACACCCGGAAACCCGCCTACGATTCATGTATATTCATACAAAAATAACAACGAGGGCGGACCACAACCAAACCCTCTCGATTCCATAAAAATCCACAAAATATCCATGAATCCGTAGGAAAACTAAAGATACTAACAATATCAATCGTATACATCATGAATCCACCAACGAAACGGAACGAATCGGAAGAAAACCCAAAACCCCCAAATTAATCGAAATAGGGTTTTTAGAGCATTACCTTGAAAGATTCGAGTACTAAGATCCGTAGAACGCGCGTTAGATTGATTATCCGAGCCTCACAACCGAAAAGAAATGATGAAAATCGACCCCCGGATGAAGAACTCTCTCCCTCTCTATCTCTCTCTCGCGCGACTCGGTGGAAAAAATGGGAAAGAATGAGCTGTTCACGCTCAAAACCACATTTATAGTGCAACACAGCAGAACCTATCGGCCGGCCTATCGGCCGATAGGCCCAACCGATACCCCTACGGGATGCCGGCAGTAGAGTCTATCGACCCCCCTTTTCGGCCGAAAGGCTACTGGAAGTTCGAAGGTGAAGAAATTTACATATCGGCCGGCCTATCGGCCGATAGGCCCAACCGATACCCATACAGAGTGCCGGCAGTAGAGTCTATCGACCCCCCTTTTCGGCCGAAAGGCTACTGGAAGTTCGAAGGTGAAGAAATTTACATATCGGCCGGCCTATCGGCCGATAGGCCCAACCGATACCCATACAGAGTGCCGGCAGTAGAGTCTATCGGCCCCCCTATCGGCCGAAAGGCTCCTCGGAGTGCTCGGCCAAAAACTGAAACGACCATAACTCTCTCGTCCGGACTCCGATTGACTCACCGTTTGAACCATTGGAAAGCTAACTTGATGGTCTATAATATTGCAAAGATTTATAATTTTTGGAGTCACCAAAAATTAATGGTGATCTAACAAAGTCGAACTCATATGAGGAAAGTTGAAACAACGAACAATAACGAGAATACAAATTCAACAGTTGACAGGAAGGACATACTGAAAGATACATGAGGGTCACTATGACCGAGAAATATACAAAAAATGAAAATACAAGGGAAAGAAAAATACCGGATATTACATTTCGAAATTTGCCGTGAAAGCGGCAAAAATGAGCATCTTCGGGTTGCTCGGCTAGGGTTGGGCATCCCCTACCGAGCCGCGGGATTGGCTCGGGCCTTGTGTTTTCCGAATCTATTTTTATATTTCGTTCGATAAATTAATTTCCTGCAAATTAAATTGGATTTAATTTGACTAAAATATAATTATGGTAATTTAATTTTTAAGGGAATTAATTTAATAAAATATATATTTTTGTCCGGAACAAATTAATATTAACGGTTATGTAAATTAATTGGATTAATTCTAATAGATGTATTAGTTTTATAGTGATTGGATCAATATTTAGATTAATATTTTTGTCATTTGTTTTAATGTAAGGGTTGCATTATTATTTGAATGATGATGTAGTTCATGGACTTAGCTTATTGAATCTTTATTCGACGGGGTTGTAATGGCCGTTTAGAGCTAATTTTTTTTAATAAAATTATATAGGATGCAAATTTTATTATTATAATAAATTAGCTATGACGAAGAGCCGATGATGAACCGCCATGAAGACAAAGATTCAAGACTTGTAATTATATTACTTGTATTTTATCGAGTCGATGATGACTCGGTACTTAGGAGCGATCTATAAACTGCATGTTGTTAGATTTAGGTTGTATATATTTTTGTATTGTATGACAAACAATCAAACCGACAAGCCGCGCTTATAAACGGATTAATGTACCAAGTGTAACATATAATTGCGTTAATCTCCTACTTACAAACACTAAGTTATAAAGGTTACGAGGTTTTCTACCCCCCGTCAAACTCATGAAAAATTGAAATCTAAACCGAAATATTATTCCTCCGAGTATGTCGGGGTAATATTTTTGGGGAAGGTTGATAAATTCCTAAAGTGCATTAGATGCCTTATGGTTGTGTGACAAATCAAACCCCTAGAAACTATATGGGTTGCAGAGTGAGATTCAATTGGCAAACTAATAGGAGTTGATGGTTTAAACTTAAATAGTTCAACAAGCCATAGAAATCGCATGGGTTGAAGGCAAGTGAACTAGGGGTAAAACAAGATCGAATCATCTATTAGACGGGTTGGTATTTGATAGAATAGAAACCGAATGGTTGGCCTCTATTAAACTTTATAAAGAACTCGATCACCACTATGAAGTCAACCGTAACTTCCGGAATTCACATAGGAGCGCCTAAATGCCGATAAAATAGTGGAAGCCACGTTAGTGAATAAAGAAAGTCCTTAAATTATTTACTCGCATCATAATTATACAGTCACTAACGAATCTTAAATTATTCTCCGCTGTTAATAAACATCTCTCAAAATGACAATTAGCCCACTCGCAATTCTACTTGAAAAACCACTCTAACTGGACCCAGCTTTGTGTACTGGATCCGAAATCTGAAGATAGTTCTCAGTATGAAGACACTGGGATACGTCTTAGAGGTGGGCATCACACCGGCTCCTACACGGACCAGGGTAAATCAGGAAGAAGTTGATGCCTATGAGAAATGAGTTAAAGATGACGTTAGGGTCTGTGGTTTCATGATGGCCTCTATGAATAATGAGCTTCAGAGGGCCCATGAGAAAATGCCCTCTTCAAGGGAGATTATGGTACATCTGACTGAACTTTATGGGGAGCACATCCGAACTACTCTGTATGAGGTATCGAATCAGTTGTTTAGTGCTCGAATGAAGGAAGGAGAGGAAGTTGGGGACCACGTCCTCAAAATGATATCTATTATTGAGAGACTAGAGGCTCTTGATTTTAGTATGCACGTTTCTCTCCAGACTGGCCTCATTCTTCAATCACTTCCTGACTCCTTCACTCAATTTGTCATGAACTTCAACTACAATGAGATTATATGTAATTTAGTTGGGCTAGTGAACAAATTAAGCACGGCACATTCTCAGATGAAGACTAGTCCGAAGAAGGCTGCTCTTGTAGTTTCTTCTGGGCCTTGGAGGTACAAGAACAATAAGAAGAAAGGCAATAAAAAGTTCAAGCCAAAAGGTAGGGTACAAAATGATAAGGGAAAAGCCCCAATGGTTCAAAAGAGCAAGGATCCAAGAAAATGGACATATGCCTCAACTGCGGTGAGCTAGGCCACTGGAGGAGGTACTGTACAAAACTTGACCGAAATGCTCCTTCATGTACGGAACTACTAGTTTTAGAAACGAATTGTTCTATAATTGTTTATTCTACTTCTTGGATACTTGATTCTGGTGTGAGTTCTCACATATATACAATGAATCAGGATCTGAAACAAAGTAGAAAGTTTGGATCTAGAGAGGTGATGTTGACAGTGGGAAGCGGGCATAATGTCGAGGCTACTGACATCGGATCACTTATGTTGGATTTATAATCTGGTTTCATAATAACTTTGGATAATGTACTGGTTTTTCGCAAGGGACATATATATATTGTATCAATTCCGGTCATGGACCGAAAGGAATTTCATTTTGTTACTGGAGATGGGTCCTGTCGAATTTATTTTAGAAATAAATTGGTTAGTACTACTATGTTATTAAATAGTTTATACCATGTGAATCTAAAGAATAAAATAATTGTGAGCACTATAACTAGGAAGTATGGTAGGGATGAAACAAATCAAGCACTTAAGTGGCATCTTAGACTTGGTCATGTTAGTCAGATCAAGGTTCATAAAATGGAGAAAGATGGGCTTACAGGTCCATTGGGATCGAATCCATATCCAACTTGTGAATCTTGCCTTCAAGGCAAAATGACTAAGCTATCCTTCACAGGGACTTTTGAAAGAGCTACTGAAAAACTTGTATTGATCCATACTGATGTCTGTGGCCCTTTTGAAGTGGCACAAGATAGCTTTCAATATTTTATTACATTCACTGATGACCATACTAAGTATGGGTTTTTGTACTTAATGAAACATAAATCCGAAGCTTTTGATAAATCTAAGGAATTTAAAGCCCTAGTTGAAAACCAAACAGGTAACGTGTTAAGACTCTTCAGTTAAACCGAAGTGGTGACTACATGAGTACTGAGTTTGATGAGTTCTTAAAGGTTCTAGGAATAGTGTCACAATTTACTCCTCCAGCCACTATATAATTAAATTGTGTATCAAAAGAAGGAATCGAACATTGTTGGACATAGTTCGCTCCATGCTTAACTATACTGTTATACCAATTTATCTGTGAGGTCACGCGCTCCTTACTACCGCACATATCTTGAACATATGTTCTTACAAATCCGTTCCTAAGACTCCACATGAGATGTGGAGAGGTAGGAAACCAAGTTCTTAATCATATTAGGATTTGGGGATGTCCTGTTTATGGCAAGAAGACTAAAGTAGAGAAATTAGAAGCTAGGTCTGTGAGAGGTCATTTCATAGGGTATCCATGGGATGCCATGGGATATCTATTCTACATGCACGAAGATCATAGGATCGTCGTTTCTTTACAAGCACACTGTAACACCCCCAAAAAGGCGGCTATTACAGAGCCATGGACCCCACACTGGGACCCACCAGGCGATATCAAAATACAGATTAAATAAGTATTACTTTGTGATACCGAACCACAATAAATAGTCATTACTCCAATTAGGAGTTTATTAATGGTATGGCCAACGGCCTTATGATACACAGGATCCGAAATACAAGTATAAACCATATGGAGATGGAATATACTTCAAATATCAATACAACCAGATAATAATTTAAATAAAGCATAATTAAAGTAACATTACACGGTCTGAACATAACCGGACACAAAAGACATGGCCCCCCCGAACTAGTATCCTTCGAACCCCTCGCCGTCACCGAGCTCTTCCCGTGCCTTGCCTTTTCCTCGACCTAAAATACAACCCGAGTATTTCGCCCAAAACGCAGGGTCAGATATACCTTATAAATGATTCTCCCGACATTATACAATTTACATATATTAGTTCTCAAGGAAAACATCCCGACTATTAAACATACCCTCGGGCGTATGAACAATCACTCCCAAAACCGTCGAACATATCGAATCATACATAGACTATGAACGATTAAAAAATATGGCTCAAGATGGACATCACAGGACGCCCGATCCGGAAATGTGTCCGTGTACATGTCCACCCCGTATACGGAATCCAGAATATACGTGTGACAATGTACCTAATTTGCCTCACGAACTACGTCTCGTGTGCACAGTCCAATACGGAAAACATCCACGTATGACTATATAAATGCCCAGCTAAAAATCCTACACAATAACCAATCGGCACGCAGATATGATTCCAGATATGTCACGATACAACATGACAATGAATTAAACAAATCACATATCCGATTAAGGATCAAGAAAAACTCACCGAAGTAACGAGATCAACGATTCAAAATAACGTACTTGGGAATGCAATCCCGTGATGAAAAAGGGAACAACGCCAAGGATCATATCAAATTATGAGTCACAAATTCATAAACATTTCATATACATGAAACGTATAAACATCACAAGAATCTAATCATCATTATAACCAAGCAAGATAACTTGCCTCAATATGGAGACGAGAATAATCCTCCCTTGTCGAAACGAAAGAACGGTCCTCGACTAATATCGGTTACTCGAACAATCAACCTTGAACGAAATACATTTCACTCAATAACACATCCATATAATTATCGATATTGAATTTAGTAAGACGACACCCTACATTCCATTTGAATAGTTTTACTATCTCCAAATATCGAAGTCTTATACCAAGAATTCTTTTTACCTCAACTCATCCTTACAATCGGTTCACAAGACATTACCGAATATTCGCATGATTCTTTATAACTAAGAATTTGTCAAGAACATGTTAAACAATAACTTATGTTGTCAATATCATCTTACGTTGATTAAACTTTCCAAGAACATCACAATGTTGAAAGTAAAAATCTGCACAACTATGTTCAACACTACATCTCATCTTGATTGAATATACTAAGTTTATAATAAGGTTATACTAGTTATAAGATTACACCATATTCATGAAGATTATCAACACCATCCTTACAACCCCCTTACTAACCTGGAGGATCCACTAACATCATCTAAGAATTCACCTAGCTTAGGTTCAAGAATCACCACACTAACCTTCTAGCATTCAACAAGGTGTTCTTATAGATTTTAGGACAACATTTCATCCATTAAACTTAACTATGAAAAAGCTGATGGTTATCATTGTATTAGTGATGTTAACAACTTAGTAGGAAGAGTTTGATTCGTAAATACATGAACATTATCAACAAAATATCAAGAACACTTCAATTCCAAACCCTCATTTATCATATTCATCAAGAAGTGTTAAAAGTTTAATTATAACCAGGTTTTACTTGATTAATTTAACTCTAGGTGAAGTATTCTACATTACTAACATCAACATATGAAAAATACAGAGGATAATCGTATACATACTTCCAGAAACGAAGAACAACCCTAATACTACAAGGAACACACTTCCAGCTCAAGAACACCTTCTAAACTCCGAATCAATGAGTTCCACTCCAAGTTACAAGGCTCAAAACCAAGTTGGAGAAGGTTAATATCGGTCTAGGGAGGCAGGAGAGGGGATATACGGACAGAAAATCGGGTTGGAGTTGTGAAGAAATGAAAAACAGGTTGTGTCTTTAAATAGACTGTACAGCCTTAACGTACGCTATCAAACAAATTTAGCATGCGTTAACAGTGTTACATATGCTAACCAGTTGGTGATACGTACGTAATCGACTTACAGGTGCTACTGTCTTGACTTCACATGCCATTTACATATGCTAAATAAAGGGTATTACGTACGCTAAATATGGTTTACTCTGACTGACACGACAGCCCAATCACCCTTCACGTGCATGGCAACGGATAACAAATTCACGTGCGGAAGTCAACTGATGCCTGATTCCCTCAACGTATGCAACAGATAACTAATTACGTACGTTAAGGCACAAGCTTAACATTCGTTAATCACACTATGTAGTGTACGCTACACCACCAGAATAGGTCCAAAAATGCAACTCTCCAATTAACATTAAAACAACAAACATAAAGTGAATAACAACGATAACTAACTCAATTCCGTAACATCTCGACATTGTAGTCATATAATAAATGCAACATGATTCAACGATATTCAAATTATCTGAAAAATACAACAGTAAGGATGAAGAATTACAGTCGGATATTACATACTCCCCCCTTAAAAGGAGTTTCATCCTCGAAACTAAGGGGCAAATAATTCGGGGTATCTCACTCGCATGCTATCCTCAGTTTCCCACGTAGCCTCCTCGACTCTGTGTCGTGACCACTGAACCTTCAGTAGGGGATCGTCTTGTTCCGCAATTGTTTGATCCTCCTCTCGAGTATCTATACAGGATACTCCTCGTACGAATGATCCTCTGCTATTTCATTCTCTTCGAACTGAAGTATATGACTCGGATCAGCAACATACTTCCTCAACTAGGATACATGAAACACGTTGTGAATCCGACTCAAAGCCAGTGGCAAAGCCAGTCGATAGGCCAGATCACCTACACGCTCCAAAATCTCAAACAGCCCAATGTACCTCGGGCTCAGCTTACCTCTCTTCCCAAAATGAAAAACACCTCGAGTAGGAGACACCTTCATTAGCACATGGTCACCAACCTCGAACTCAAGCGGTCGTCAATGGTGGTCTGCGTAGGACTTCTGTCGACTTTGAGCCATTAACAAATGACTCCTAATCAGAGCGATCTTCTCACGGGCTGCTAACAACATATCGGGCTCCGTCCCCAAAGATTCTGACAGTTCGTCCCAACACAAAGGGGACCTACTGTAATATCCGCAATTTTCGATTTTCGGTAAATTTCATTTTCGGCCGGAGTCCGTTTTGACGACTCGCTCATGACCGATTCGTCATTTCGAGAATGATTAATTCTGCACTTTTTGTCATCCGAGTTCGTTTCGGTATCGTTTTGTTGAGTTCCGAGCTTTTTAGCGACTTTTCCGCACTTGAGTTCGATTCTTGCGAATCTCGTCCGAAACTGTTGTTTCGAGTTTCTCGTAAGTTCATTTAATGTTATTATTCATGTTGCGAGCTTTGGTTTGGTGTTTCGATTGCGTATCGTGAGTTTCGGACGTTTTGGGCCATTTTCGTAATTTCCCAAAGTTTTGGGTAATTACTTCCGTTGTCGAATTCCGAGCCTTCGGGTGGTCGGAATCGTGTGTTCTGTTAGCTCTTAGATTCGTCTTTGCGAGTACTTCGTAGTAACCCGATTCGTATTCGTGTTCGGGTTTGAAGTCGTTCGGACGTAATTTTGGTGTCGGGAGGGGCTGCCCGGGCACATGCAACACGGCCACAGCAGCCTGCATGCGCCGTGTCTGGCGCCGGGTCGGCCAGGGGCGGCTGCCGAGACACGGCCGAGACACACGGCGCAGGCCGTTTCTGCGCCGTGTCGGCGAGCTATAAATATGGCGAAACAGACGGGTTTTCACCCATTTTATCACTCGTTTTCTTCCCTTCCGCGGCTGGAACTTGCTCAATCATGGAGGCATGTTGTTATACAATGAATCCATGAAGTTTTGAGGTTCATAACATCAATTGATCATCACGTAACATCCTTGATCCATAATCAAGGCAAGTTTTCTTAAAATCTAGTTTTGGGGATTTTGCTCGATTTGTCCGTTTAATTCGTTTTAACTCAGAGTAGTGATGTATTTATGATTGTTAAACATTATTATGTCGAATTCCTTGCTGTTCCTCGGTTGAATCGCCGAGGATTTGTCGTTTTATTGAGTTTCTTATCGACGCCTTGAAGGTGTCCGATAAATTGTCACAAAGAGGATTCGAGCGTTCTACGATTATTATTTCTCGTTCGTTCGTTAATTTATTGATGGTATGATGTTAGGGTCAGATTTCTCGCAAAGAATTCGAGTCGGAACCCTTCCGTTCATTGTCTTCCTCGGGGTCCGAGCTTCCCGGTCGAACCGTGTTCTTCGGAGCGTTTGGTAGCGGTTATTAAGGCAAGTATCTTACTATACGACTTGTATCTTGCGACTAGCAATCACGTATGAGATTTATGATGATTTTGCGTGCCTTCTTAAATATGTTCCGTTTGAGTTGGTTGTGTTTTCCGAAATTTGAAGGCTTTGTGATAATAGTGTTATATTGGTATACGTGTTAGGCGTTGTGCCATTTGTGCAGGATTGCGATGTACATATCAGATGGTTGTACACGTGGTTGTGCAATGTATTGTGTACCGAATGGGTGTTATGTTGGTTAAATGTCGTTGATTGATGATAGTTGTTGCGAGTGTTGAGGTTGTGTTATGTGCGTGCAATGTATGATTTTGTGGTGATCAAGGTGATTGATTAATTGTGCTCATTGTTGTATGTAATGCGAATGTGATGTGCTGGAACGCTAGGTTCACTCGTGCGGGTTCGACGGGGCCTACGAGGATTCATGGCACAGGTCCATGGGATCGGAACTTAGTGTGTGGTGCTGAGGTCCAATCGTGCGGGTCTGACGAGGCCTACGATGATTCATGGCACAGGTCCATTGAATCAGGACACAGTACGTCCAACCGTGCGGGTTCGACGGAACCTACGGTGACACGTGACACAGGTTCACGGGGTCGGGACTGTTTGTTGTGATTGTTGTGTTTGCTCAATCCGTGTGGGTTGTTGAACCTACGGAGACTCGTGGCAAGCGATCACGGAGTCATGAGCATGACTGTTTGTTGTGATTATTGTGTTTGCTCAATCCGTGTGGGTTGTTGAACCTACGGAGACTCGTGGCAAGCGATCACGGAGTCATGAGCATGATTGATTGTTGTGATTGGTTAAGTCCGTGCGGGTTGTTGAACCTACGGAGACACGTGACAGGGGATCACGGTGTCACGAACCATGTCTTGTAAATCAAACTTTTTGTAAGAAAGTTTTAAGAAAAGAATGTTGGGCCGAGCCCCATGAGATTTATGGAATTGTTTTCGTACTGTAAATTGTTGTAATACAATTTTGAGATTTGGGTTAAGACCCTAAGATTCTCGAAAGGTTTTGAAATTCTAAAATTTCCGAGGTGATAATCTTATTTTCGAATGCTTCATAGCTTATCTTTCCTTGTGAAAACCTCCCGGGGATATTTTGATACTTGATTGTCATATTTGATTCATGATTATTACTTGCTTGTTATATTTCGTATGATTTGATACTTGCACTAGTAAAACAGTGGAGTTTTACTAACCCCGAGTAATCGGGGGGTGGATGTCTGTTTTGCGTCCAGGTACACGCAGATTCAGGGGAGCAGTCACAGGATTGGCACAAGAGGATGACGAGCTGCGATACTAATCATGAGTCGAGAGTTGTTTTTGATTTTTGTTGTGTTGTCAGAGTTGATTTCAGTCTTCCGCTGTATTGTATTTCGACCCCTGTGTGGGTAATGCTATTTAAGTCAGTTTTGTCGATTGGGTTGTGTGACCTCATCGGTCTGTGTATCCACGTGTAAGTGACCATATCGGTCTGTATCATTTTATTGTTTGACCCTGGCTGGGCAAGCATTTGGTTGTTTATGGATGTTTAGCCTGGTAGATCCTTGTGGAAAGGGTCTACGGCGTGTAATATTCCCTTATGGTTTTGGGGGTGTTACATTTATGGTATCAGAGCTTAGGTTGCGGAAACCTAGGCTGTCGGGTCGATTCGAGTCGTGGTTTGTCGAGTAATGTGTTGTCTTGTCGTTCGAGTCGTCAGGTGACAAGTTGAGTTGTGCGTAGTCACAACGTGTCAGATATGTTGTCAGACGAGATTAGTATCGTGGGCGACTGTCACCTCCGTGCGACCTGTGGATGTAAGTCTCCTCTATGCATAATACCTGTGTATCTCGATTTTATCTTAGCAAGTTAATTGCGGTGTATAATTTTATTTACACAGTATTGTGTAATATAGTTGTGTTTAATACTTGTGGCACATGGTTTTGATTAAACGATCGAGGTATTAAAAAGGTCTTCAAAATATACTCAAGACGTGACTCTCGTTTGTAACTTTTCGGTTTCATGAATGTTGGTCAGAAGATGCGTATTGATGATGCTCTCGTTGTTGAGCAGTGGTGCCAGTTTTATGATTAAAATAGTAACGTGAATGTTGAGTCCATCGGTATGTATGTGTTGAGATAGTCCTCCTTATTGAGAAGTAAAATTTTCGTTTTTGTAGGATGATTTTCTTTTGATGGTTGCTTGTGAGATGTTATAATTATGTGAATCGATGACATTTAGACTCGTATGTTGTTGCTTATTTGTAACCTTCGAGTTTAGTATTACCTCGTATATGTTTGCAATCGTGTTGGTGATGAGAGCAGTTAGCACAGGCTTAATACGAGCCTAACGCGCGCTAACGTGGCGTGTTTAGCGCACGTTAATCTTTGTTGTAACGCGCTAATCAACTCAGGCAGAGGCTATGGAATCGCATTTTAGCCGTTAGGTCTAACTTTTGCGGCCAATCACTGTAGTTGTATTCTCTACGTGGTGTCTAGTGATAACAAGCTGTTGTGCGTGAATGTGTGTTAAGACTTTTCGTATTGCTAGGTGATATTTGATTGTGTTTGATGAATTGATAAATTATGTCTGCTGTGTGTGTTCAAAAACACTTTCTGGAAACTTCACAAAGTTTTGACGGTTCGATTAATCGGCGGCTCCATGTATACTTTGAAAATTATTTGGAATTGGCGAGCCGGCCTTGGATTCTCAAATAAAACCTCGATGGTATTTGAAAGTTTTGTTTTTAATTACATGTAGATATATTGTAAAATGTTACCTTCGTTGATTTTCATTTTTTGTTGGGGGGATTTTCGAAAATGTTTTTTAAAGTATTGTTGTATTTTGAGATAATTCGAGTACATGATTTTCAAAAATCTTTCACATCATAAAAATATTTTATTTCAAAAACCAATACGATTTTTATATTCAAAATATATATTGAAAGATAAAAAATCTCACTCGATGTAAACTTCAAACTCGAATTTGAGAAAGTTTCTGTATTGATTAAAGTATGTACGAATGGTTTGATGACCTTGCGTGGCTACCTTGTTGTTATTAACGTAATCTTTGGTGTGTAGTGGCGTGGTGATTTTGACAATGCCGGTTGCACAGAAAATATTATTTAACCAATGATTTCAAAATGAGACGGTTAAAGTCATTTGTTTAAAAGTTTTGATGAAGCAACTGAGGTACAAAAATACTTTTAAAGTTTTACTTTGAAGAGCACACAAATCCAAGGATTTTCAAATGATATCATTTAAAAGAATACCTCGTGGATTTTCTTATCGAGTTGTTAGTAGTTACCTTATGTGATATTGTCGTCTTGAGTTGATACTTTAGCATGTTATTTTGCGAAGTTGTGGCATCGTATCAGTGAGAATCCGCTTAGTATGCCGAGGGACGAGAGGATGCGGTCGTGACCGCGTACGATTGGTCATGGATATCGGATGCAGGACCAAGAGGATATGGTCGGGAAGGTTGCTATTCCGGCGCCGTTCTCGTTGTTTAGGTTTCGGGACGAAACCTCTTTTAAAGGTGATATGATGTAATACCCGCATTTTCTTTCTTTCTCTTGTTTCGTCCCAATCGTATCGACTCATTGTGTTCGTTGATGCTTGACACAGTGTTGTTTCTCACCTTTGTCATTCGAGCGAGTTACGATATTGTCCCAAATTGAGCTATATATCGTTGTGACCTTTTCAAGTTCGGAAAATTAGTCTCGTTTTCGATCTTCCAACCCTTGGCGGTGGAATTCCGTATTTGTTCGGCGATTGGCTCGCGTTTTGATTGATGTACCGTTGGGTCGGTCAATAGTATTGATTCGTCGTTGTGTTTTGTGATTGTTCGGATAATTGACTTGATTGTATTATCCATTTGATGACGCTTGTCACTTGTTGGTTTTGTTATATCCCTAACGGCGACGTTGTGTTGGTCGTCGTGGAGCGTGTTTTCACGCCGTATATTCCTTTGCGTTGCTTGTAACGTTTCGCCGATGGGCGTAAGTTACGCGTTTCCTTGCGTATCTCGTTGAGTTTTCTGGCGCGATATTGCTTCTCCTACTTGTTTTAAGTTTCGGACGAAACTTCTTTTAAGGAGGGTAGAATGTAATATCCGCAATTTTCGATTTTCGGTAAATTTCATTTTCGGCGGAGTCCGTTTTGACGACTTCGCTCATGACCGTTTCGTCATTTCGAGAATGATTAATTCGCACTTTTTGTCATCCGAGTTCGTTTCGGTATTGTTTTGTTGAGTTCCGAGCTTTTAGCGACTTTTCCGCACTTGAGTTCGATTCTTGCGAATCTCGTCAGCTGTTGTTTCGAGTTTCTCGTAAGTTCATTTAATGTTATTATTCATGTTGCGAGCTTTGGTTTGGTGTTTCGATTGCGTATCGTGAGTTTCGGACATTTTGGGCCATTTTCGTAATTTCCCAAAGTTTTGGGTAATTACTTCCGTTGTCGAATTCCAAGCCTTCGGGTTGTCGGAATCGTGTGTTCTATTAGCTCTTAGATTCGTCTTTGCGAGTACTTCGTAACCGTAACCCGATTCGTATTCGAGTTCGGGTTTCGGGTCGTTCGGACGTAATTTTGGTGTCGGGAGGGCTGCCCGCCTGTGCAACACGGCCCTGGCAGCCTGGCATGCGCCGTGTCTGCGCCGGGTCGGCGGGGCGCAGCTGCCGAGACACGGCCGAGACACGGCTATCTCAGGCGTTTCTTTGCGCCCGTGTCCGTGAGCTATAAATATGGCGTAAGCAGACGGGTTTTCACCCATTTTATCACTCGTTTTCTTCCCTTCCGGTGGAACTTGCTCAATCATGGAGGCATGTTGTTATACAATGAATCCATGAAGTTTTGAGGTTCATAACATCAATTGATCATCACGTAACATCCTTGATCCAATGAATCAAGGCAAGTTTTCTTAAAATCTAGTTTTGGGGATTTTGCTCGATTTGTCCGTTTAATTCGTTTTAACTCAGAATAGTGATGTATTTATGATTGTTAAACATTATTATGTCGAATTCCTTGCTGTTCCTCGGTTGAATCGCCGAGGATTTGTCGTTTTATTGAGTTTCTTATCGACGCCTTGAAGGTGTCCGATAAATTGTCACAAAGAGGATTCGAGCGTTCTATGATTATTATTCCTCGTTCGTTCGTTAATTTATTGATGGTATGATGTTAGGGTCAGATTTCTCGCAAAGAATTCGAGTCGGAACCCTTCCGTTCATTGTCTTCCTCGGGGTCCGAGCTTCCCAGTCGAACCATGTTCTTCGGAGCGTTTGGTAGCGGTTATTAAGGCAAGTATCTTACTATACGACTTGTATCTTGCGACTAGCAATCACGTATGAGATTTATGATGATTTTGCGTGCCTTCGTAAATATGTTCCGTTTGAGTTGGTTGTGTTTTCCGAAATTTGAAGGCTTTGTGATAATAGTGTTATATTGGTATACGTGTTAGGCGTTGTGCCATTTGTGCAGGATTGCGATGTACATATCAGATGGTTGTACACGTGGTTGTGCAATGTATTGTGTACCGAATGGGTGTTATGTTGGTTAAATGTCGTTGATTGATGATAGTTGTTGCGAGTGTTGAGGTTGTGTTATGTGCGTGCAATGTATGATTTTGTGGTGATCAAGGTGATTGATTAATTGTGCTCATTGTTGTATGTAATGCGAATGTGATGTGCTGGAACGCTAAGTTCACTCGTGCGGGTTCGACGGGGCCTACGAGGATTCATGGCACAGGTCCATGGGATCGGAACTTAGTGTGTGGTGCTGAGGTCCAATCGTGCGGGTCTGACGAGGCCTACGATGATTCATGGCACAGGTCCATTGAATCAGGACACGGTACGTCCAACCGTGCGGGTTCGACGGAACCTACGGTGACACGTGACACAGGTTCACGGGGTCGGGACTGTTTGTTGTGATTGTTGTGTTTGCTAAATCCGTGTGGGTTGTGGAACCTACGGAGACTCGTGGCAAGCGATCACGGAGTCATGAGCATGACTGTTTGTTGTGATTGTTGTGTTTGCTCAATCCGTGTGGGTTGTTGAACCTACGGAGACTCGTGGCAAGCGATCACGGAGTCATGAGCATGATTGATTGTTGTGATTGGTTAAGTCCGTGCGGGTTGTTGAACCTACGGAGACACGTGACAGGGGATCACGGTGTCACGAACCATGTCTTGTAAATCAAACTTTTTGTAAGAAAGTTTTAAGAAAAGAATGTTGGGCCGAGCCCCATGAGATTTATGGAAATGTTTTCGTACTGTAAATTGTTGTAATACAATTTTAAGATTTGGGTTAAGACCCTAAGATTCTCGAAAGGTTTTGAAATTCTAAAATTTCCGAGGTGATAATCTTATTTTCGAATGCTTCATAGCTTATCTTTCCTTGTGAAAACCTCCCGGGGATATTTTGATACTTGATTGTCATATTTGATTCACGATTATTACTTGCTTGTTATATTTCGTATGATTTGATACTTGCACTAGTAAAACAGTGGAGTTTTACTAACACCCGAGTAATCGGGGGGTGGATGTATGTTTTGCGTCAGTACACGCATTCGAGGCGATCACAGGATTGGCACAAGAGGATGACGAGTGCGATACTAATCATGAGTCGAGAGTTGTTTTGATTTTGTTGTGTTGTCGAGTTGATTTCGGTCTTATTTGTATTGTATTTCGACCCCTGTGTGGGTACTGTTATTTAAGTCAGTTTTGTCGATTGGGTTGTGTGACCTCATCGGTCTGTGTATCCACGTGTAAGTGACCATATCGGTCTGTATCATTTTATTGTTTGACCCTGGCTGGGCAAGCATTTGGTTGTTTATGGATGTTTAGCCTGGTAGATCCTTGTGGAAAGGGTCTACGGCGTGTAATATTCCCTTATGGTTTTGGGGGTGTTACACCTACAACGACGGCCATACAATGCCTCATACGGAGCCATCTGAATCGAAGCATGCCAACTATTGTTATAAATGAATTCCACCAAAGGTAGTTGGTTTCCCAATCGTCCTTCCAATCAAGAGCACACGCTCTCAACATGTCCTCTAGAGTTTGGATAGTTCTTTCAGACTGACCATCTGTCTGCGGATGAAAAGTCGTACTAAAATTCAACTGCGTGCCCATCGCAAGATGAACTGCCTTCCAGAAGTGCGACACGAATCGCCCGTCACAATCCAATACAATACTCTTGGGGGTACCATGTAACATTACAATCTCTTTAATAAATAGATGGGCCAATCTCTCAGGACCCCACATGTCTTTAATCTCCAAAAAGTGGGCTGATTTGGTTAGACGGTCCACAATCACCCAAATCGTATTCATCCCTCGATGACTCGTCAGAAAGCTAGTGATAAAATCCATCGATATGTCCCCCCGTTTCCACCCGGGAATCGGGAGCGGTTTCAGCATTCCTGCGGGTCGCTGGTGCTCAATCTTAACCTGCTGACAGGTTAAACATCTCGAAACGAATTCGGCAACCTCACATTTCATATTCCCCCACCAATAATATTGTTTCAAATCCTTATACATCTTACTAGACCCCAGGTGAATAGAGTACGGGATAGCATGGGCCTCTCTCATGATAGAGTTCCTCAATTCTTCATCTGCGGGTACGCACACTCGATTTCTGAAGCGTATCACTCCATCCTCGTGGATCACAAATCCAGGGGCTTTCCCTTGAGTTACTTCATCCCGAACTCGAGATAAGAATGGGTCCGTAACCTGCTTCAATCTGATTATATTAACAAGAGACAAAGAAATCTCAAGTGTGCAAAGTTGTCCCTGAACACGCTGTAACCAAATTTCAATCTCCGACCTCATGAGATGTAACTTCAATTCCTTCTGAGTTGTCAAGCGGCTAAGAATCTGCTCCTGCACTGTCTTACGGCTCAAGGCATCGACAACCACATTTGCCTTGCTCGGATGATAAAGGATCTCAATATCATAATCTTTGATTAATTCTAGCCACCTTGTTTGTCTCATGTTCAACTCCTTCTGAGTAAAAATGTACTTCAAGCTCTTGTGATCAGTAAAGATCTGACAGGTAACTCCATACAGATAGTGACTCCAGATTTTCAAAGTAAACACCATGGCTGCTAGCTCCAAGTCATGGGTCGGATAGTTAACTTCATAGGTCGCAATTGTCTCGATGCATAGGCAATCACTTTCCCATCCTGCATGAGTACATATCCAAGACCCTGTCTCGACACTATACACCACGAATCCTTCCAATCCTTTTGGTAGAACCAAGACAGGTGCAGAAATCAATCGACTCTTGAGATCATCAAAACTTTGCTGACATGCTTCTGTCCACAAATACTTATTATCCTTCCTCAGTAGGTTCGTCATCGGTTGTGCAATTTTGGAAAATCCTTCCATGAACCGTCAGTAGTAACCTGCTAGGCCGAGGAAACTACGAACTTCCTTCACGTTCTTCGGAGGTAGACAATCTCGAATGCCTTCTGTCTTCTGTGGGTCCACTCTCACTCCTTCGGCTAATATCACATGCCCAAAAAAGATAACCTCAGGCCTCCATAATTCACATTTAGAAAACTTCCCATATAGCTGTTCCCGCCTAAACGCATCGAGAACTTGGTGGATATGACGTTCATGCTCTTCGTGGTCACGAGAGTAAATCAGAATGTAGTCAATAAAAACGACTACAAAGCGGTCTAGATAGTTAATAAAAACCCGATTCATCAACTCCATGAATACAGTTGGTGCATTAGTCAATCCAAATGGCATCACCACGAACTCATAATGCCCATAGCGAGTACGGGAGGCTGTCGTCGAAATGTCAGACTCCCGAATCCTCAACTGATGATAACCGGACCTTAAATCGATCATAGAAAACATAGAAGCTCCCTAAAGTTGATCCAATAAATCATCAATACGAGGCAAAGGATATTTGTTCTTGATGGTTACCCTGTTCAGCTCACGGTAATTAATACATAAATGCATAGATCCGTCTTTCTTCCGTACAAATAACATTGGTGCTCCCTAAGGGCACGCACTAGGTTGAATATAGCCCTTTTCAGTCAACTCCTCAAGCTGGTTTTTCAACTCCTGCATATCAGTCAGAGCCATACGATACGGTGCTTTTGAAATCGGGGACGTACCTGGCTCTAACTCAATAATAAACTCCACCTCACGATGTGGAGGTAACCCTAGCAACTCGTCTGGAAATACATCTGGGTAGTCTCGGACTACTGGAATGTCGGCTAATTCGACTGGTCGATCTGTTGTTTTGGTCATGTAGCACCAATAACTAATACACCCTTGATTAAGCAGTTTCTCTGCTTTCATAGCGCTGATTACCCTCTCGGAACGGCTGGGATTATCATCTCAAAAAATACACTCGAAACCATCATCAGAAGTGGCGGTTACCATCCGCTTGCGGACACTAAGTATTGCATCATGACGATCCATCCAATCGATACCCAAGATTATATCATCCTTAGGTAAATAGACTACAATCAGATTTGACAACCACTCATGGTCGTTCATACGAATCGAACAGTCCTGGACTTCACGATTTCCAATAATTCTTCTACCATCAGGTAGGCCATGTAATACCCGAGATTTCTGATATGTATTTGAATCTTGTGATACTGTATTTGTTGCATTTTGATCTGAGTATTATTCTCCGTATTTCATGATCCGGTGTTGTTAAGCGTATGATTTCATGAATGTATTCAAAATTGTGATTTTTGCATGCGTAGCACACGCTATCGACTAAGCGTAGCGTACGCTAATTTGGGTATCGTAGCGCACGCTATGTATGAACCTTAGCGCGTGCTACACGTAGTCAGCATGATTGAGATAGGGTGGTAGGTGAGATCGGCTGCGGATCTCGGTCGGATTATGTCGGGATGAACCTGGACGGCTTTCGGGAAAAAGCCAAGTCAACGCCGTAGCGCACGCTACTGATATGAGGATAGCGCATGCTAAATGCTGAGTACAGTGAAGTCAGTAAGCCGTTAGCGCACGCTATTGAAATGGACTAGCGCGCGCTAATAACCACTTTCTATAAATAGGACAACATCCTTTTTCGTATTTTCAGTCTTTTCACCTCCCACATCCGAATTCTTGGACTTAGAGAGTCACTCTTTTCATCCTAAACCCTTCATATCATCATCCTAGCCGAGTTGAAGATTGTAGATCATTGGAGATTGGTGTTCAAGCTCTCGGTGTTGGATTTCTTCAAAGTTCCTTCGTGTTCTTCGCTACTTTGAGGTAGGTGATTCTTCACCAATATTAGTAGTATTCTGAAGGATGTTTTGATCATGATTTTGGATTATCTAGTCAGTTAAATTCGTAAGTAGTCGAACATCATGTGTTAGAAGGATATTTTCGACGTTTCGGTACTTATTCATCGTATAATCCTTTGAACCTTTTAGTGTTGGACTCCTAAGCATATTCTTGTATCTTCAAAACTGATTATGACCAGTATGGGGAGAATATCAAGTTCTTATGTTTTTACATAATAGAATCATACATTTGGGACATGAAATGGATTGAACTAAGGATATTTTCTTGAACATCAAGATGAATTATGGTGTTGTGATGATTATAAAGTATCCTTGTATCTCATAGTCATTTAATACGTAAAGATCTTTCACAAACCGTATGAGCATGATATGTACCCCTCACAAATTAACTTGAGTTTATCCCAGATTTTTTTGGCTGTTTTGCAGTGTATTAGCACTAAAGATTTCATGACTTTCTTCACCATTGGATTAAGTTTTCCGCTCAGTAGTAAACTGCCATGCATAGTTAGCGCACGCTAAGATAGGCATATTAACGTGCGCTATCGGGAATGAATAACGTGCGCTACGTTTGGTACGTAACGTACGTTATGTCATCAGGCAGGACAGTCGGCTGATGAGAGAGGATTGTCAGTACATAGCTAGCGTACGCTAGACTTGATTATTTGCGTGCGTTAACGGGCAGGCTTAGCGCACGTTATGTAGAGTACGTAGCACACGCTAAGTAGTCTAGGCAGAAATCATTTTAGAGCTTGCGGCCGTAAACCGGATTGTTAGACATTCGTACGACTTGAGAGGAATTCTTTATTATTTCTTAGGTTCGAGCCTTGCATAGGGGACGATCGAGGGGCGGTGGCATACGGACGCGTGTCATTTGTTGGAGTATTTCATTCTTGCCATTTTCAAGGCAAGTATCATATGATGAGTTTGATTTATATTATGCATATGGGTTTGTTCATGTTGTCGAATATGAGATTTATTTCTTTAATTTCTCGTGGTATTCGTTGTTAATTGTTCGTATTGATGAATATATTGAAATGCATATACGTATGCATAATTGATTGGTTTATGGTATAAATGATTCGAGGGGGGTCATGAGGATCTATGCTGAGGGCGCTGGATCGAATGTCCACCATGCGTTGGTCCGACGGGATCATCATGGGGATCTATGCTGAGGGCGCTGGATCGCTGGACGGGTTTTCCACCATGCGTTGGTCCGACGGGATCATCATGGGGATCTATACCAAGGGCGCTGGATCGCTGTATTACCCTGTATTGTGTTGATGGAATCGTGAGGATTCGCATCGTTGGATTCCGGTGACGGAAGTCCGTTTTGCATGTTTTATGATGCACTAATGATTTATGTGTTATGATACTTGTACTAGCATTGTTTTGCTAACCCCTTTGGGGGTGGACATTGTTTTGATGTTCAGGTAGTCGAGGAGCGGGGAGGCAACCACAGTACCGACATGACGATGAAATGGCTCAGTGATGTGGTTGATGTTATTGTTTTTGTTATTTGTCTTCTTGGTTAGTACTCGAGTACGCGTGTTTTTAATGTCATTTTTCGATATGGTTGTATAAGTTAACTCATTGGATCAGTTGAACCAGTTCTGTATTTCGAACTTCAGTTGTACGGTTGGATTATAATTACATTTCTTTTAATTAGCCTTGTAAATCCTTACTTAAAGGGTTTACAGCGCTGCAATTACTCTGAATATCTCGGGGTGTTACAGAATATGGTATTGGAGCTAAGATTCATGGATATCTTGGCAGTCGGGTTAGTTGGGTCTATATACGTTATTTGATTATTGGTCGTTTGTAACATCAATGCTGAGCCAGCATCGTCGTGTGGACCATGGTTGTAAGTTTCCTAATCTCAAATACTACCGTTTTATTTAATTCATGTTTTATGAACATTGATGGACTTTCTTTTAGAAAGTTTGCCCTGGATATTGAGTATTTGTGTTTACAGTATGTTGAGAGGAGGTCGTGGACGCGGACGTGGAAATATGAGATAGGAGGATTCAGCGTCTGCCCCGGAGATATCTGCTAGTCGAACCGATTCCCATTCTGGAGGACAGCAGGGATCAGCAAATAATAATGCAGATCCAAATGTGCCGGGAGTGCTTCAGCAGGTGGTCGCTCAGATAAACCAGTTTGCTCAAGTTGTTGATCGCATGCAGACGGCGATGGTACAACAGCATAACGTGGATAATCGGGGAGACAAATGACTTACTGAGGTGGTCAAATTGCACCCTCCGAAATTTGATGGTTCTGCTGAGACGCTTTCTTGGGATCACTGGCTGAAGGAGTTAGAGAAGATTTTTTCAGGGATTAACTGTCCCAACGATAGAAAGGTTCCGGTCGCCCAGTATCTTCTGACGGGGGAGGCTTTCGACTGGTGGGAGGACATTCGACCTGAGGAGCACAATGTCGACTGGACGGAGTTCAAATTAATGATGGAAGCGCAGTATTGTCCTCGTCCAGTTAGAGAGGCCCGAGTCCGGGAAGTTTTCTCACCACAAAATTCAGAAGCCTCTGTGACAGATGTAATTAAGACTTTTAATCACCAGTTGACTTATGTGCGCCACTTGGTCAGGACCGAGGCAGAGAGGATTTTTCATTTTGACATGCGGATGAAGCCAGAAATTCAGCAGTATATGTCCGGATTTGAATGTACCACCTTACGATAGTATCAGGACAAAGCTTTGGCCTATGATATGAAAGAGGCGGCAGTAGAGAAGTCAACGGAAGCAAAGAAGCAGAATGTGTCTGGAAACTTCACGGAGAATAAGAGTAGTGGGCCTCGCAGGGGCCAGTCCTCATTTCATTCATCCAGGAGGCCTCCGCATCCTTCTCGAGGTGGAAAGAAGTTCCGGGCAGCACCGACCGTTTCAGACGCAGGGAAGAAATGTTATAACTGTGGCAAAGCGGGGCATGTTCGACGTGACTGTTTTGCACCTGTTGTGACCTGTTTTGAGTGTGGACAGGAAGGACATCGCGCAACATTTTGTGGAAATGCGAGTCGATCCTTTGGTACTCGCACTCCTGTACCGATTCCGAAGGACACTAGTGTAAACCAGACGCAGCAAAGCGGTTTCCAGCAGCAGAATGTTGGAAAAAGAGAGGCATCCAGCGCTGGGTCCGTTTCTCCACGTATTTACGAAATGAAGAAGTCAGACGATCAGAACACGGCTATTGCATCAGGTACGATTCAGATCCTTTTGCAACCAGTTAGTGTCTTATTCGATTCAGGAGCTACGCATTCTTTCATATCTTTGAACTGTGTTAATCGTTTGAAAATCTCGTGCTTGTATGATTGTCAACCTTATGTTGTGGGACTGCCGAGCGGAGAGAAACTTGTGGGAACCCTAGAAACTAGAGATTTCCCAGTGACTATTGGAGGGAGAGATTGGCTATCAAATCTTATTATAGTCGACATCCTTGGTGACGATTTAATTCTCGGAGATGATTGGCTCAATCGTTATGGATCTATTTTGAATTACCGAAAGAGAGTCATTTCTATCATTTCAGATGACGGGTCTGAACATTTATTTAAGGGGTGGAGACCCGGAAGCTCAGGAAAATTGATCAAAGCGATGAAAGCAGCGAGATTGCTAAAGCAAGGTTGTTACGGGTTTTTGTGTTATGCCATGAAGAAAGAAGAAGGAGTAGAGCTCTCATCTATTCCAGTTGTGAAGGAATTCTCAGATGTATTCCCTGACGAACTACCTGGGTTACCTCCGCAGAGAGAAGTGGAGTTCACTATCGAATTAGAGCCTGGAGCCGCTCCTATCTCTAGGACACCATACCGTATGGCGCCAACCGAGATGTATGAACTAAAGAAGCAACTGGAGGAATTGATGCAGAAGGGTTACATTCAACCTAGCGTTTCTCCTTGGGGAGCACCCGTTCTCTTTGTCCGGAAGAAAGATGGATCCCTCCGATTATGTATTGATTACAGGGAGATAAACAAGGTGACGATCAAGAACAAATATCCTATACCTCGGATCGATGATTTGTTTGATCAACTGCAAGGGGCAAGGGTATTCTCGAAGATTGATTTACGATCAGGATACCAACAGTTGAGAATTAAGGAATCAGATATACCGAAATCTGTTTTCAGATCCCGGTACGAGCATTATGAATTTGTAGTGATGCCATTTGGACTTACCAATGCTCCTGCAGTATTTATGCAATTGATGAATCGGGTATTCTTACAATACTTGGATAAATTTTTGGTCATTTTCATTGATGACATCTTGATATATTCGAAAGACACAGAGGAGCATGCCGAGAATTTGCGTGTGGTTTTGAGCACCTTGATGAATGAACAGCTTTATGCAAAGCTTTCTAAATGCGAGTTCTGGCTTAGGGAAGTAACCTTCCTTGGGCATGTAATATCAGCTGACGAAGTTCAGGTGGACCCGAAGAAAGCGAAGCAATCTTGGAATGGGAAACTCCTAATAACGTGAAAGAAGTCCGAAGCTTCTTAGGACTTGCTGGATATTACTGTCGTTTTGTAGAGGGATTTTCCAAAATTGCTCGTCCGCTCACTCAGCTGTTACAGAAAGCTCAAAAGTTCACGTGGGATGAGAAATGCCAGGCTGATTTTGACGAACTTAATAGGAGACGGACGACAACACCTATATTAGCGTTACCAGATGGAACTGATGGATTCATGGTATACAGCGACGCTTCAAATCAGGGTCTGGGATGTGTGTTGATGCAAAAGGATAAGGTGATTGCCTATGCTTCTCGGCAATTAAAACCGTACGAGGTTAATTACCCGACTCATGATCTGGAGCTAGCAGCTGTGGTCTTTGCCTTGAAAATTTGGCGACATTATTTGTACGGCACTCATTGCCAGATCTTTACAGATCATAAGAGCCTCAAGTACATTTTTAGTCAGAAAGAATTAAACTTGAGGCAGATAAGGTGGCTGGAATTGATCAAAGATTACGACTTGGAAATTCTCTATCATCCGGGTAAAGCAAACGTAGTAGCCGATGCATTTAGCCGTAAACCTGTTTCTCTTCGAGTGTTGGAAGCACTTACGTCCCAAACCAGCATTCAATGAGAAATGATCCGCGAAGGGATTGAAGTATGGTCACCAGGAATCCAAGGGCAACTATATGTGATGGAACTGACTTCGTCACTAGTCGAGGAAATCAAATCTAAGCAGTTGAACGATTCTATGATCCTTCGGTTATGTGACGAAGTAAAGAAAGGAAAGGCCTCAGGATTCGTGATACAAAATGATGGAGTTCTGATATTTCAGAGTCGACTTTGCATTCCCGATGATGATGATTTGAGACGGACAATTCTGAAGGAAGCTCACAGCGCGCCTTATTCTATTCACCCGGGCAGCAGTAAGATGTATAAGGATCTAAAACAAAACTTCTGGTGTGGGAATATGAAGAAGGACGTAGCAGAATACGTTTCGAAGTGTTTGACATGTTAGCAGGTTAAGATTGAACATCAGTGACCTGTCGGAATGTTAAAACCGCTTCCGATCCCTGAATGGAAGTGGGAGGATATCTCGATGGATTTCATCACCAGTATGCCAAGGACCAAAACGGGAATGAAAATGATTTGGGTTGTAGTGGATCGACTAACCAAGTCGGCTCATTACCTAGGAATTACAGATACTTGGGGACCCGAGAGATTGGCGCGAGTATTTATTGCAGAGATAGTCAGATTGCATGGGACACCGAAGACCATTATTTCAGATCGGGATGGTCGCTTCGTGTCGCACTTCTGGAAGGCAGTTCACAGGGCTTTGGGGACCGAGCTAAACTTTAGCACGGCTTATCATCCTCAGACGGACGGTCAGTCCGAAAGGACTATTCAGACAGTAGAAGACATGCTTAGAGCGTGTGCCTTGGACTGGTCAACCGATTGGGAAGTGCAATTGCCGTTGATTGAATTCACATACAATAATAGTTGGCATGCTTCTATTAAGATGGCACCGTTTGAAGCTCTGTATGGAAGAAGATGCCGATCACCCCTGTGCTGGGATGATTCTTCGGACTTGATCGGGACGGAACCGGAATTGATAGTTCAGACTCAAGAGAAGATAGCTTTGATTCGGGAAAGACTGTTGACTGCCCAGAGTCGACAGAAGTCTTATGCTGATGTGCGTCGTAGCCCGCTAGAGTTCGAGAGTGGGAACCACGTACTATTGAAGGTGTCTCCTACACGAGGGATTTTTCGTTTTGGGAGGAAAGGTAAGCTAAGTCCGAGATATATCGTACCCTTTGAGATCCTCGAGAGAGTTGGGGATTTAGCATACAGGTTGGCCTTACCGCCATCGCTGAGTCACGTTAACAATGTGTTTCACGTATCCCAATTGCGGAAGTATGTACCGGATCCCAGTTACATCATTGAGTTCGATGAGATTGAAATAGCTAATGACGGCACCTTCGAAGAGAGACCAATCAAGATACTTGAAAGTCGGATCAAATAATTGAGGAATAAACCAATACACTTGGTTAAAGTACAATGGTCCCGACACGGAGTTGAAGAGGCCACTTGGGAAACGGAGGACAGTATGAAGACTAGATATCCAGAGTTGTTTTCATCTTAAGTTTCGGGATGAAACTTCTTTTTAGGGAGGAAGGATATAATACCCGAGATTTCTGATATGTATTTGAACCTTGTGATACTGTATTTGTTGCATTTTGATCTGAGTATTATTCTCCGTATTTCATGATCCGGTGTTGTTAAGCGTATGATTTCATGAATGTATTCAAAATTGTGATTTTTGCATGCGTAGCGCACGCTATCGACTAAGCGTAGCGTACGCTAATTTGGATATCGTAGCGCACGCTATGTATGAACCTTAGCGCGCGCTACACGTAGTCAGCATGATTGAGACAGGGTGGTAGGTGAGATCGGCTGCGGATCTCGGTCGGATTATGTCAGGATGAACCTGGACGGCTTTCTGGAAAAAGCCAAGTCAACTCCGTAGCGCACGCTACTGATATGAGGATAGCGCACGCTAAATGCTGAGTACAGTGAAGTCAGTAAGCCGTTAGCGCACGCTATGAAAATGGACTAGCGCGCGCTAATAACCACTTTCTATAAATAGGACAGCATCCTTTTTCGTATTTTCTGTCTTTTCACCTCCCACATCCGAATTCTTAGACTTAGAGAGTCACTCTTTTCATCCCAAACCCTTCATATCATCATCCTAGCCGAGTTGAAGATTGTAGATCATTGGAGATTGGTGTTCAAGCTCTCGGTGTTGGATTTCTTCAAAGTTCCTTCGTGTTCTTCGCTACTTTGAGGTAGGTGATTGTTCACCAATATTAGTAGTATTCTGAAGGATGTTTTGATCATGATTTTGGATTATCTAGTCAGTTAAATTCGTAAGTAGTCGAACATCATGTGTTAGAAGGATATTTTCGACGTTTCGGTACTTATTCATCGTATAATCCTTTGAACCTTTTAGTGTTGGACTCCTAAGCATATTCTTGTATATTCAAAACTGATTATGACCGGTATGGGGAGAATATCAAGTTCTTATGTTTTTACATAATAGAATCATATGTTTGGGACATGAAATGGATTGAACTAAGGATATTTTCTTGAAGATCAAGATGAATTATGGTGTTGTGATGATTATAAAGTATCCTTGTATCTCATAGTCATTTAATACGTAAAGATCTTTCACAAACCGTATGAGCATGATATGTACGAAGATGACATGTATTAGTAATGAAGATTTCATGAGTTTCTTCACCATTGGATTAAGTTTTCTGCTCAGTAGTAAACTGCCATGCATAGTTACCGCACGCTAAGATAGGTATATTAACGTGCGCTATCGGGAATGAATAACGTGCGCTACGTTTGGTACGTAACGTACGTTATGTCATCAGCAGACGATCGGTGATCGAGAGAGGATCAAGATACGGCTAGCGTACGCTAGACTTGATTATTTGCGTGCGTTAACGGGCAGGCTTAGCGCACGTTACGTAGAGTACGTAACGCACGCTAAGTAGTCCAAGCAGAATTCATTTTAGATCTTGCGGCCGTAAACCGGATTGTTAGACATTCGTACGACTTGAGAGGAATTCTTTATTATTTCTTAGGTCCGAGCCTTGCATAGGGGACAATCGAGGGGCGGTGGCATACGGACGCGTGTCATTTGTTGGAGTATTTCATTCTTGCCATTTTCAAGGCAAGTATCATATGATGAGTTTGATTTATATTATGCATATGGTTTTGTTCATGTTGTCGAATATGAGATTTATTTCTTTAATTTCTCATGGTATTCGTTGTTAATTGTTCGTATTGATGAACATATTGAAATGCATATATGTATGCATAATTGATTGGTTTATGGTATAAATGATCCGAGGGGGGTCATGAGGATCTATGCTGAGGGCGCTGGATCGAATGTCCACGATGCGTTGGTCCGACGGGATCATCATGGGGATCTATGCTGAGGGCGCTAGATCGCTGGACGGGTTTTCCATCATGCGTTGGTCCGATGGGATCATCATGGGGATCTATACCAAGGGCGCTGGATCGCTGGATTACCCTGTATTGTGTTAATGGAATCGTGAGGATTCGCATTGTTGGATTCCGGTGACAGAAGTCCGTTTTGCATGTTTTATGATGCACTGATGATTTATGTATTATGATACTTGTACTAGCATTGTTTTGCTAACCCCTTCGGGGGTGGACATTGTTTTTATGTTCAGGTAGCCGAGGAGCGGGGAGGCAACCACAGTACCGACATGACGATGAAATGGCTCAGTGATGTGGTTGATGTTATTGTTATTGTGATTTGTCTTCTTGGTTAGTACTCGAGTACGTGTGTTTTTAATGTCATTTTTCGATATGGTTGTATAAGTTAACTCATTGGATCAGTTGAACCAGTTCTGTATTTCAAACTTCAGTTGTACGGTTGGATTATAATTACATTTCTTTTAATTAGCCTTGTAAATCCTTACTTAAAGGGTTTACGGCGCTGTAATTACTCTGAATATCTCGGGGTGTTACAGGCCAATCACATAAGGCTCAAAATTGATAACATGGTCTAGAGGCAAACAACTTAAACAAGAAGTAGATATAAAGGAGTGTGAAGCACCAGTATAAAAAGAACACACATCGGATGAGAGTGGATCTCGAGTATACCTGCAATCATGCTAGCCTCGGGATCGTCAGCTTTCTTCATCTCGTAAATCCTGGGTTTTGAAGCACCGGCACCATGTGTACCATTTTGATTCTCACGACCCATTCCCCTGTTTGCCGCGGTAGTCAGATAAGAAGCGGACGGAGGCACATGGTCCTATTCAGAAGACTGAACTGGAGCACGAGACGCTACTGGTTCACGTCTGGGTCCATTCCTGCGAAAACGAGCACGATGCCCATTCTTCCCACAAGTATGGCATGCGGCGGCCAGCTTCGGGCATTTGGAGCTGACGTGCCCCTGGTCTCCGCAGTTATAGCACACAACAAATGAGGGGACCACTCAAGAGTGCGATCCGGCTGGCTTCGACGCCATGGGTGGTCGATCAGAAGGGTTTGGCAATGACTGGGGCTTCCTGAATGTCCCCCGGTTACTCTTAGTCTGATTCTGGTTCCTGGATCTTTTGTTGTTGGACTATGGTTGCTTCTTGGAAATCTCCTTCGCGGTGAGTTCGTATTCCAGAGCTTTCTAGATGAACTCCGGCAGGGTCGTACAGTGGTGATTCAACAGATGCATTCTCATTCGGGGTTTAAGCCTCTTGAGAAAATATTTGATCTTATCAGCCTCCGTTCGGACAATCGACGAGGCAAAAGGAAGAAGTGCCTGAAATTTCTCGGCAACAGATAGTACATCATCGTCTTCAAACGGGTCCGGGTTCAGAAGTTCTGACAGCTTGGCCTCACGGAGTGGCCCTGGATAGTAACGGTCTAGCATGAGGTTTTTAAATTCCTCCCAAGTATATACACCATCAGCTGGCCTCACTGAAAGCCACCAAGTGTGAGTGCCCTTGCTAAGATAGTAAGCTGCTACGGATACACGATTCTCTTCGGGACAGTCCACATCTCAAACAATTTATCAAAGTGTTCAATCCAATGCACAATGTCAGCAGGCTCAGAGGAGCCTTCAAAGGTCGGAGGTCGCTGGCGAAAGATGTCGCTGATGATCCGACTCACGGGTCCGCCAAGCATAGGAGGTGGAGGATGAGGCCCCTGTTGCTGGCCAGTAGTGGCCCTCTGCATAGCTTCCATTAACTGACCCATCTGGGTCATCTGAGCCATCATGCCCTGTATCACAACGTAAGAATCGACACGCAAATCCTCACGCCCAATGTGGTGCGATTGGTCCCTAGAAGGCGAATCACTGTCTGTGGAACTATGCTCCACATTCGCGCATCTGTTGGCTCGTGGTGTCGGGATTCGGCCCCTTTCGCGGCCTCGTCCCCTCCGCCACGGCCTCTCAGATTTCTTTCCATACTGAAAGAATCATTCATAATGATAACCATAAGTACAGTTCAAGATACTAATCAAAATTCATGCTAAGTTAATAGCAACAAGGAATCACATATTGGAGAAAACAGTTCACGATGAATTTATCGACACTACGAGTGTCACACAGAATATTACATCGACATAGAGTCGAACAATTTCTATCATATAATCAATCCAGCATTTACCTCGAATTATCAATCAGATACATTCTGCCACAGATCCTCGAAATAACAAGATCAATATAGAGATCCATTCCGATATCAATATCATGCCAGTAATTAAATCATGGCTCGTAAAGAACATACCGTATTTGGCTCGTAGGGTCAGGTGCTTGCATAGGTCACACGTGACACGAAGGTCTTTTGATACTAGTTCATTCTACAACGACTCTTTAAAGAGAAAACAACACTCTCCGATACCATCTTCTGTAACACCCTCAAAAAGGCGGCTATTACAGTGCCGTGGACCCCACACTGGGACCCACCAGGCGATATCAAAATACAGATTAAATAAGTATTACTTTGTGATACCGAACCACAATAAATAGACATTACTCTGATTAGGAGTTTATTAATGGCATGGCCAACGACCTTATAATACACAGGATCCGAAATACAAGTATAGACCATATGGAGATGGAATATACTTCAAATGTCAATACAACCAGACAATAATTTAAATAAAGCGGAATTAAAGTAACATTACACGGTCTGAACATAACCGGACACAAAAGACATGGGGCCCCCGAACTAGTATCCTTTAAACCCCTCGCCGTCGCCGTGCTCTTCCCGTGCCTTGCCTTTGCCTCGACCTAAAATACAACACAAGTATTTCGCCCAAAACACAGGGTCAGATATACATGATAAATGATTCTCCCGACATTATACAATTAACATATATTAGATCTCAAGGAAAACATCCCGACTATTGAACATACCCCTCGAGCGTATGAACAATCAGTCCCAAAACCGTCGAACATATCCAATCATACATGGACTATGAACGATTAAACAATATTGCTCAAGATGGACATCACAGTACGCCCGATCCGGAAGTGTGTCTGTGTACATGTCCACCCCGAATACGGAATCCAGAATATACGTGTGACAATGTACCTAATTAGCCACATGAACTACGTCTCGTGTGCATAGTCCAATACGGAAAACATCAACGTATGACTATATAAGTGCCCGGATAAATATCCTACACAATAACCAATCGGCACGCAGATATGATTCCAGATATGTGACGATACAACATGACAACGAATTCAACAAATCACATATCCGATTAAGGATCAAGAAAAACTCACCGAAGTGACAATGGGGACCAACAATTCAAAATGACGTACTTGGGAATGCAATCCCGTGATGAAAAATGGAACAACGCCAAGGATAATATCAAATTACGAGTCACAATTTCATAAACATTTCATATACATGAAACGTATAAACATCACAAGAATCTAATCATCATTATAACCAAGCAAGATAACTTGCCTCAATACGGAGACGAGAATAATCCTCCCTTGTCGAAACGAACGAACGATCCTCCACTAATATCGGTTACTCGAACAATCAACCTTGAACGAAATACATTTCACTCAATAACACATCCATATAATTATCGATATT
Organism: Orobanche coerulescens; assembly: GCA_033398695.1. Taxonomy (NCBI): domain Eukaryota; kingdom Viridiplantae; phylum Streptophyta; class Magnoliopsida; order Lamiales; family Orobanchaceae; genus Orobanche; species Orobanche coerulescens. Next base: position 93,523,711 of record CM065809.1, read on the forward strand.
GAATTTAGTAAGACGACACCCTACATTCTATTTGAATAGTTTAGTTATAACTAGGTTTTACTTGTTTAATTTAACTCTAGGTGAAGTATTCTACATTACTAACATCAACATATGAAAAATACAGAGGATAATCGTATACATACCTCCAAAAACGATGAACAACCCTCAATACTACAAGGAACACACTTCCAGCTCAAGAACACCTTCTAAACTCCGAATCAATGAGCTCCACTCCAAGTTACAAGACTCAAAACCAAGTTGGAGAAGGTCAATATCGATCTAGGGAGGCAGGAGAGGGGATATACGGAGAGAAAATCGGGTTGGAGTTGTGAAGAAATGAAAAACTGGTTGTGTCTTTAAATAGACTATACAGCCTTAACGTACACTATCGAACAAATTTAACGTACGTTAATAGTGTTATGTACGCTAACTAGTTGGTGTTATGTACGTAATCGACTTACAGGTGCTACTGTCTTGACTTCACAGGCCATTTACGTACGCTAAAGAAAGGGTATTACGTATGCTAAATATGGTTGACTCTGACCGACATGACAGCCCAATCACCCTTCACGTGCATGGCAACGGATAACAAATTCACGTGCGGAAGTCAACTGATGTCTGATTCCCTCTTAACGTACGCAACAGATAACTAATTACGTACATTAAGGCACAAGCTTAACGTACGTTAATCACACTATGTAGCGTACGCTACACCACCAGAATAGGTCCAAAAATGCAAATCTCCAATTAACATTAAAACAACAAACATAAAATGAATAACAATGATAACTAACTCAATTCCGTAACATCTCGACATTGTAGTCATATAATAAATGCAACATGATTCAATGATATTCAAATTATCTGAACAATACAACAGTAAGGATAAAGAATTACAGTCGGATATTACACACACTTCCTGGAAGACGAGTTTATTCAGGAAGGAGGCGCATGTAGAAATATTTCATTGGAAGAAATAAAAGAACCACCAAATGAGACACATGTGCAAGATATAAGAACCAAACCTTCTGAAATACAAACACAACCTTGAAAGTCTAGTAGAACTTCTCAATTACCTGTGAGGTCTGGATATCTGCATCAAGAGGAACTGGGTGTCCATGAGATGACAGAAAGTAGTCAAGAGAATGATCCTTCTACATACGATCAAGCGAGGGTAGATCCCGACTCAATGTATGCTAATTAGGTCTGTAGCCAATGGCAAGAGGCTATGGAAGTTGAGATAGACTCAATGTATGCTAATTAGGTCTGGACTTTAGTAGATCGTCCTAAAGGCATGGTGCCTATTGGAAATAAATGGATCTATAAGATAAAGACAAGTGGATATGGAAAGGTTGATACCTATAAGGCCAGGCTTGTGGCAATGAGTATTCCCAAAGAGAGGGAATCGATTACTTCGAGACATTTTTCGCCTTTAGCCATGATTAAGTCTATTCACATGATGCTTGCCGTAGCAGCCCACTTAGATTATGAAATATGACAAATGGATGTGAAAACAGCGTTCCTAAATGGATTCCTCGAGGAGAAAATTTATATGGAACAACCTAAGGGATTCATATCTGAAATCGATATTCATAAAGTATGCAAACTTCAGCGTGCCATTTACGAACTGAAGCAAGCTTCGTGAAATTAGAATCTTTGTTTTAACGAGCAGTCAAAGAATCTGATTTTGTCTAAAACAAAGGGGACCCTGTATTGAAAACAAGGTTAGTGGGAGCAAAAGTACGTTTTTAATACTATATGTGAATGATATTGTACTTATAGGAAACGACGTTGGAATGCTCAGTTCTGTGAAAGCTTGGCTTTCCAAAAAGTTCTCAATGAATGACTTGGGAGAAGCAACCTATATTCTGGGTATACGTCTCTATTGGGATAGAGCGAAAAGAATGTTAGGTCTTTCCCAATCTCTCTACATAGAAAATATCCTGAAATGATTTAGGATGGAAGATTCTAAGAGAGGGTTCATACCTATGCGACATGGCATAAAACTTTCCTTAGAGATATGTCCTCAAAGTGAGGAAGACAGAAAGGAAATGAGTAAGGTGCCCTATGCTTCGGTAGTGGGTAGCTCATGTACGCTATGATTTGCACTATACCGGACATAGCCTATGTTTTGAGTGTAGTAAATCAGTTTCCGTCAAATCCTGGGCAGGAATATTGGACTGCTGTGAAGAACATTATTAAGTACCTGAAGAGGACTAAAAAGAGGAGGGTTATACAGATTCAAATTTTCCGGGGGACATGGATGCGGAATGTCCACTTTGGACTACTTTTTCTTTTTTTAATTTTTCAACATTTCTTTTTTTAATTTTTTTGCTGATGTGGACATGACTTTTTTTTTAATTTGATTCTTCCTTTTTTAATAAAATTTAATGAGGATGAAAATAAATTTAAAAAGTCTAAAAAAATAAAAAAGTCCAATATATCTCCCATATTCGCTAGTCGATGATTGCTCACCCTCACCCCTAGCCCGTTTAGTGTTTTCTTCTCTTAAACTATTATATAAGTTAAACATGGGATCCGCACTAGTAGAAGTAGAAAATGATGATGAAAACGAAGTTGGAGAATCATTTCTTGAACCATACTTTTTAAAATAAACACTGAATAAATTTTTGAAATTTTTGTTAAAAATGGCTTTTGCATCTCTTGCATAGAAAACGTTTTCGTTATGCAACTCTAAATCAATAGAGATTTTGTCGATAAATAGTTCCACTCCGCTAATATTCATACATGGTTTGTATGTTAATATTAATTTTTTACCGCATTTGTATTATTAGACGCATTATCAAATGAGAACGAGAAAACTTTTTCTTGTAAGTTAAAGTTATTTATTACATTTTGTAGCATATGAAATAAAGTTTGACCCGTGTGAGGATACTCAAAATTTTCAAAAGCAATCGTACGCTTCATCATTAGCCATGTATCGGGATCAATCCAATGTGCGGTAACACAAAGGTATGAACCGGGCAAACCATGAGGTGCCGACCATGTTGGAATATTTATTCCACACATTATTTAATTTATGTTTTGATGATTAAAGTTGCTAAACTACAAAACAACATCGAGGCGAAGCAAAAACGACGATGCAGACAAAGACGCAAAAAGTTGCAATCTGGACTGAATTAGCGCACGCATGTCATCATACGTTAGCGCACGCTAACGAGGAATAATCTGCATTCCAGCCAAGTTTCGAAGTATGCTGCAGTGAAGTCAGCTGATGGGATAGCGCACGCTACACGTTATCATTAACGCACGCTATCGAGCCTTGTTACCGTTGTGAAGGAATTCAAACACAGAATAACGTATGCAATGAAGTCAGCATTAGCGCACGCTACAAAGTATGAATAGCGCACGCTAAGATGTTTGAATCAAGTCAATCAGAACGTTGGGAAAAGCAGGTCAAAGTCAGCATATCAAACGGATACTTTGACAATCCATGCAACAGATATATTGGATTAGCGCACGCTACAATGTGTTATTAACGCACGCTAATACAAGTTGGTTACGTACGTAAGGCATAAGGCATAACGTACGCTAAAGAAGAAACGAAGCTACTGGACTGAAACTGGGAATAGTCTAGCGCACGCTACAGGCACGCTAATGAGCTAGCGCACGCTAATAAAGAAGGCTAGCGCACGCTAGCAAGTCAAAACAGCCAGCAACGGCTAGTTTGTGGAAAATGCCTATAAATACCATCCCTATGGTATTGTTTGAGAACAACAACTTCAAGCAAACGAGATATACATCTGAGAATCATATACTTACATTGTTGTTGTAATATTGAGCTTATATTGTTAGTTTGAGTGTTTATACATTCAACATTATACACGAGAGGTAAAAGAAAAGATACGATTGGATTCGGTGTTATTAGGATCAAGTATCCGGCATTGTTAGAATCGCAATCGATATCTAAGTGAGGTTTATCTAGTACCCATAGAAAGCTAGAGTGGTTGATTCCTAATCCAATAGAAAAGGAAAAATGGTTTTACTCGGACCGATAGAAGACGAGCTTGTAACGGTAATCCCTCGACCGATAGAAGAGAGGCGTAGAGGTTTTGATCTTAATCCTAAGAAAAAGATACATCGAGAGAGGACGTAGGCTTCGTTAATAGCCGAACCTCTATAATTCCTTGTGTGATTTATTTTCCGTAATTTATATTTGCTTCCGCATAAAACGGTGCAAATATCCGATTGTATACCAACAATTGGTATTGGAGCGGTACTCCAATACGTGGCTTAACATCCGAGGAGAAGATACAAAATGGCGTTTCAAATCTCTCCAGCCGAAGGCCTTGCTCTCAACCGACCACCATTCTTTGATGGCGCGAACTTCATGACTTGGAAAGAAGATGTCAATATTCATTCGAGCTTACGACATCAAACTATGGAAGGTGATTTGCCTTGGTCCAAAAATTCCAACGAATTCCAACGGTACGCTTAAAACTTTTGAAGAATATGACGACTCTGATTGGAAAAACGACCATTTCAATTGTAAGGCAACTCAACTCCTTTATTGTGCCTTAAATCCGGAAGAACACAACCAGATATCATCGTGTGATAGTGCCAAAGAAATCTGGAAAATGCTTGAGGTAACACACGAATGTACGTCTCAAGTCAAGGAGACGAAGATAAACATGCTCCTTCACGATTATGAATTATTCCAAATGAAGGACGACGAATCCATCTCGATTATGCTTGACCGATTTTCGGTTATCACCAATGGATTAGCATGTTTCGGAAAACCACTTTCGAATAGTGAGAAAGTAAAGGAAATTCTCCGATCACTACCTCGAGAATGGGACGGTACGGTTACAGCTATAATGGAATCTAAAGACTTAAATAATCTTGATTTTAGTGCTCTCGTCGGTTCTCTCATCAACTACGAGATAGTTCTAAAGTCTCGGAATGCCAAACCAAAACCGAAGGAAAAATCGATAGCCTTCAAGGCTAAGGTGCCGAAAAAGAAAGAAGAAATCCTGGTGGACGAAAGTGACGAAGAAATGGCATAATATGCCAAAAATATTAATAAGTTCCAACACTTATTAAACCGGAGGAAGGACATTCAAGCGGGCGAACCTAAGAAATTCGACAACACTTGTCGATTATGTGGCAAACCAGGCCACTTTGCTAAGAACTGTCGAGTAAAGCAAAAAGAGGTTCTAATCGCAACATGGAGCGATGAAGATCCCGATGAAGATTTTCTTGAACAAAATAATCTCGCACTCATGGCCCGGAGTTCATTCGACGATAGCGATGTCGAAAGCCAAGTAAGTAATTCTTACGACGAACTTTTTGAAGCATTCGAGTTATTACATACGGACTATCAAAATGCTTTAAATGAAATTAAATCCCTCAAGTCTAAATATAAAACTTTGGAAATTGAAAATTCCAAAATACTTGAAAAAGGGAAATTTGTTGAAATCGATCATTCGAAATGTATTGAAAATGAGAATATTTTTAAAAAATGATCTTTTAAAAGTTCAAGATGAACTAAAAATTTTGACAAAGAAATTTTCGTGCGGCAACGATAAATTTGAACAAATGTTATGTGTTCAAAAATATACTCTAAATAAAGAGGGGTTAGGATTCAAATCACGTTCGAAAAACGAATCCGTCAATTTCAAAATACCCCGATGTGAAAAATATTTGAAAATTGGGCATCACATTTCAAATTGCAAAAGCCCAAGAGGGACGATGAAAATTAAAAATATTTGGGTTCCTAAAGGAACAATTACTCCAAACATCGTCTACGTTTCAAAAGAAAAACCAACTATAGGTTGGATCCCCAAAAATAAATTTTAACAATTGATATTTTAAAAAGGGGGAGATAATACTTTCAGGGGGAGTATTTTTTGCTTATTAATGCATATTCATTGGCATCATGCATATTATTCGATAATCGATATACTCTATATTTTTTATATATATTTTTTTGATGAAGACAAAAAGGGGGAGAAGAAGATGAATTGATAAAAATGAGAAACGAAGAAGTCGAAAAAGAAGAAAAAGAAAAGGATTGGAGAAACTAACGAAACGATCAAAGCCGAAAACTTTGATTCGTATATATATACATATATTTTATTTTTACAGATTTTATCCAATTCAAGAGTTGTTTTGTAATCATCAAAAAGGGGGAGATTGTTGGAATATTTATTCCACACATTATTTAATTTATGTTTTGATGATTAAAGTTGCTAAACTACAAAACAACATCGAGGCGAAGCAAAAACGACGATGCAGACAAAGACGCAAAAAGTTGCAATCTGGACTGAATTAGCGCACGCAAGTCATCATACGTTAGCGCATGCTAACGAGGAGTAATCTGCATTCCAGCCAAGTTTCGAAGTATGCTGCAGTGAAGTCAGCTGATGGGATAGCGCACGCTACACGTTATCATTAACGCTAGCTATCGAGCCCTGTTACCGTTGTGAAGGAATTCAAACACAGAATAACGTATGCAATGAAGTCAGCATTAGCGCACGCTACAAAGTATGAATATCGCACGCTAAGATGTTTGAATCAAGTCAATCAGAACGTTGGGAAAAGCAGGTCAAAGTCAGCATATCAAACGGATACTTTGACAATCCATGCAACGGATATATTGGATTAGCGCACGCTACAATGTGTTATTAACACACGCTAGTACAAGTTGGTTACGTACGTAAGGCATAAGGCATAATGTACGCTAAAGAAGAAACGAAGCTACTGGACTGAAACTGGGAACAGTCTAGCGCACGCTACAGGCACGCTAATGAGCTAGCGCACGCTAATAAAGAAGGCTAGCGCACGCTAGCAAGTCAAAACAGCCAGCAACGGCTAGTTTGTGGAAAATGCCTATAAATACCATCCCTATGGTATTGTTTGAGAACAACAACTTCAAGCAAACGAGATATACATCTGAGAATCATATACTTACATTGTTGTTGTAATATTGAGCTTATATTGTTAGTTTGAGTGTTTATACATTCAACATTATACACGAGAGGTAAAAGAAAAGATACGATTGGATTCGGTGTTATTAGGATCAAGTATCCGGCATTGTTAGAATCGCAATCGATATCTAAGTGAGGTTTATCTAGTACCCATAGAAAGCTAGAGTGGTTGATTCCTAATCCAATAGAAAAGGAAAAACGGTTTTACTCGGACCGATAGAAGACGAGCTTGTAACGGTAATCCCTCGACCGATAGAAGAGAGGCGTAGAGGTTTTGATCTTAATCCTAAGAAAAAGATACATCGAGAGAGGACGTAGGCTTCGTTAATAACCGAACCTCTATAAATCCTTGTGTGATTTATTTTTCGCAATTTATTTTTGCTTCCGCATAAAACGGCGCAAATATCCGATTGTATACCAACAGACCAAACATTGGTTGTTAAGTTTACATTTGTATTTAAGTTTGCAAAACCGTTTACTAGTTCTATTTTAGCCTTTTTCCATAATTTAATACAATCACGTCTAAGAGTAGCACGACTTACTTGTTTATATCGCGGTTGAAGAGTATTTTGAATCACCTTAGTCAATCAAGGGTTATCGAAATAATTGAACGGCAAACCTTCTTGAATCACGTAGCTTGCAAATTGTTGTCGGCACCGCTCCGCCTCGTGACATAGATGCTTGACCGACTTCCGGAATGGATTTGAGTCCTTCGCAATACTTGTCGGTATGCATCTTCAACGTCGTGTTGGATTCATGTTTCAAAAACTTACCGCAATGTTTACAATGAGCCTTAAGTTGCCCATCCGACAACTTCACGAGGTTAAAATTACACCAAATTTTTGGGTTTAGGGTTGTTTCTATAACTTCAACAATCTCGGGTGCATTCGTGGAAGCGGAAGAAGATTGAGTTGCCATTTGAATTGAGAGAAACGAGAATTTTGTAAGCGTTTTTAGTGTTTGAAGAGTGTTTTGAGAGTGTTTGAGTATTGTGACTAAACCAAACTCAAATAGGCTATTTATAGTTAATTTAGGATGACAAATTGGTAAAAAAAAAAAAGGCAAAAAACGGTCACATTTTTGACAAAAACAAAGGCTTAACGGTACAATGAAAAACCGGTTTCTCCAACCCGGTTTCAACAACCGGTTCCCGCAAAACCCGACCCGAACCGGTTTCTAACGGTAAAATGGATAACCGGTTAGAAACCGCCGGTTTGTATCAAAATCGAACCGGTTTTGGTCAAAAACCGGTTTTGACCGATTTCGGTTTCGGTTTTCTTTCCGGTTTCAGTTTCGATTTCGGTTTTTTTGCCCACCTCTACTCCTATGTAGCATGCAGATTGACGTGAGTTTGGATGGATAATAATTAAAAAAAGAAAGAAAAAAGACAGACATGTGAAGCAGCATACCGCTGAAAGGATACTGCCAGCCGACGCCTAAAAATGCGAAAAGACAACAAAATTTAAAAATTTCAATATGAGAGCAACATGCATTCCGAGGGATACGTTAATGAACACTTTAGTTCTTTGACGATGTTGAAAATAACGGTCCATTCTTCCGTCACAGGACCGGAGTATTGAAGGTTAGCTGATATGACATAAATATTAGCTATTATGGTCCAAGTCAGGGGGATTCATTTTGAACTAAATAAGTTGAGGCCTTAAAGGACTGGAGGTCTGAGGACGAGAGAAGCTGTAACATCCACAAACCCATAGAGTGCGCTTGTTTTATGGTAATAGTTTAGTGGGATTGGAAATTTTATTTCTAGCATTAAAATTTCCATCATTAAAGAAATATTCAATTCTCTTACCTTCGCTTGATATGGATCAAAATATTGATGCAACTGATATCAAATGTCGATTCTAATGCTTGTTTATTACAACAATATATATAGTATGTGCATATATAATCTTAAAAATCTAAGACTGTTCTTTTGGACTTATATTTCAGTTTTTCAATTCAATTAAGTTCAGTTCTGTTCAAGTTCATTCATTTCTATTCAGGTTCATTCAGTTCAGTTCAATTCAGTTTAGGTCCATTGAGTTTAGTTCAGTTCAGTACTTATTATTATTATTATTATTATTATTGTTATTATTACTAATAATAATAGTTTTTATTATTACTATTATTAATAATCTTGATTATTATTATTGCTATTACTATTTTTTTTTATTATTATTATTATAGATGAAAAACAGATTACAAGAAATTAGTAGGCAACCGAGATACTATTTGGGTCCCCACTCCTTTTGCAATAACAAAACCAACTCGAGTAAATATATGAGCAGTAACGCGTCTCCCAGCATCATGCAATACCGAAATCTTCTGAATCCGCTTGAGCAAGGCAACCGCACCCGCCTCCAACTCCCCCAGCAAAGAGAAAGAGAAGGGTAAGAAACCATATCGCAGCGCCTCACACAAGTCCCGGTACTTGGCACATTTGCGCCGAGCAGCAGCAACCACAACTCGTCCAGGTGCAAAGTCATCCATAGCAGACTGGATTAAAGGGGAGGAACCAGTCAAATCTATACACATATCTCGCCTCTTGTCCCAAGAGTATAACAACAAATCCGCAGGACGAAGGGGCTTGTCCTGCCCGTCGACCAAACCAACATCCACTTCCTTAGCCGCTGAAATCCCAGACCGAAAGCAGAAATCCAAGAGGGTGTCACGAACCAGGTTGCGGCAATGCTTAACCCCAACAGTACCAGAGCAGAACACGGCATGATCGCCGAAGATGTCGCCATGAAAGACCCGAGAACAAGCAGAGCACGGCCGAGATACCGGAAATAGGGGAATACCTACCCGATAGCTCAGGACACTACGATAAGTCCGCCCATTCATGGTCTGCCTTAATCCAGAGATAGGAACCACCTGAAGCCAATCAGAAGTATGCACACCCTGCTGGGACTTCCATAATGCAACATGTCAAGTGGTTAAAGAGTAGTCAGATTCAGCAGTAGCGGCCACCTTCGCGAAATATATATCTGCCAATTTCTTCATAAGATTGGGGGCAGCAATCTCACTCGGATGGCGCAGGATATCCGAACCTGTAGTCTCAGTGAACACTCTCACAGCAGCATCAAAAGAAGCTCCCGGGCCAATAATCCCGGAAGGATGTAGGAGCTTAGCCTGCAACGCAGTAGACTGCAGGCGAGACGCAAGAAAGGCATAATGAAGAACATCAGCAGCAGCATAAACACCAACCCCCCTCCCCCCCAAGTGAAGGGGAGAGTAGCGAGCCGCCACTGCCAGTCGCCAAAGCCCGGACCGGTCGCGGTGATAATACATTCCAAGTTAGAACGAAGCGCCACATCAAAAGACAACTGGGTCGTCCCAAAAACCATAGGGCAGCAAGTACGCAGGGCAAAATAGAGCTTAGAAATACTAGTACAAGCACGGAGAAGTAGCAACTCGCACTCAGGGTCACCAATTGTTGGCCACTAAGTATACAGGATACAACTTGGAAAGTGTTTGAAACAACAAGCTGTACGATTTTTAAATCTGAGTGCGTAGCGGAAGTCTTTAATACAGTAAGTTGCTGAGGATACAGCAACTATGTGTGCAGTGTATACTTAAATAATCACAATTAATAAAATAATAAGGGCAGAAGGTAAATAACACAATATTTAAAGTGGTTCGAGGTAAACTCCTCTACGTCCACTGGTCCTCCACACAGGAGTAAAAAGTTTATTATAATTACTGCGTCACAACTACGTAATTATAACTAAACCTAATAAATATATCGTTCACACAGATTGACATAAAGATCTTAGCTTTCAACCGTTCACACAGATTGGTTTGAGCTAACACGTGAATGGCTTCATCACACACAGTTCTGAAGCTTCGTCTTGTTCAATGCACATCTGTCACACACAGTTCGGGAATAGCAAGGTTTCTCAGTCCACACAGGGCTGATGGGTTTGTTCAAGGGTTAGAACAATATTTGAACAACAGCTTGACTTTCTGAGCTTATAGCTGATGATGTGTTGTTCAGAGTTTGAGCACTGTATATCTCTTCTATTAGAATAGAAGAAAGCTTTGGGAGATATGTTTTGCTCTGAATATTCGTGTAAGCACTTGTTGGTTTGTAAGTCGTGTGTATGTATGTATCTGTATCAGTGTATGATCTTCAAACTCTGGAGATATATATAGCCTCTGAAATAAATCCGTTTGAAATATATCTGTTGAGCAAGATTCTGTGAAAACTTGATATTTGACTTGAATAGACTGAGATCCGGATATTGTGGGATTTGAAGATCTTTTGATGACTTATAGTATTTGAATACTTTATCCTTTAGTATTTAAATTCTTCTTTATTAAACGGGACTTGACTTCTAGCGAATACTGAAGATTCCTTCTTGTCCTATTTGAGGGCTGTATGGAAGGATTGCTGTATTGATATTTCGAGACAGCTTCCATACTTAGCTTTGCAGGACTCTTTGCTGTATGATAGATTTACTGTATGGTTGAGACTGCGATAAGTCTTCAATACAGGTTGATATTTGATCAGCTTTTCGATACAGCTATTAGCGGTATGCAGGATTTGGCATATTGTCAAAACATTCCGACAACATGATCGATACAGGGATTGTTTATCCCAACAGCATCGATACATGGTTTTTGTTATCCCAACAATTTCCCCCTTTTTGATAATTTGCCAAGTCCTTCCGAGTCTTCCTTTTAAAACCTTATGATGTTATCCGAACATCCTTGATGATGCCAAAACTTTGACACTTAGCGGTTTGAAGTAGGGCAGACTTCTTGGTCTTCTTTCGAATGATCTGGTCTTCAGCATCTGGCTTAACACTAAGAACTGCTCGCAGGCAAGTTCAGCTTTTATCAAAAGAAAGTTACATTTGAAAACTTATGATTGGCGCGCAGGCACAATCTTACATTGTTTTCTAGATGCATACAACTTAAACTATGAACTGTTCGTAGACAAGTTCTTATAGTTTGTGTATTGAGATAAGTTTCATAATATGAATACAGCAAGAATAGATAAAGTGACTGTAAACATATAAGAACATAGGGGATTACGAGTTGTAATCTTTCAAGACAGGCAAAAATTTTATTGATGTTGAAATGAAGAGTACAAAATTTTGCTGTTCTGATAATAAGATTACAAAATTATAATATAGGAAAATTTAACTCTTGTTGTCTGAATGCCTCCATGGCCTTTTTGGGTCATTCTTGGTATTTTTCCACCAGTTTTGATGAGCTTCCCTGTCTCAATTCTAATAAGTGGCTCGACCTTCATATGATTTGTCGAAGACAAGGATCCAATCCTCTGGGTGGGTAACCAAGTCACCATTCTTGTGCTTTGATTTCATCTGCAGCTGTAGCGGGAGCGTTCCATCTTCCAGCTTCGTCTTAAATTCCTCTGCGGCTTCCTGCACCGTTCTGCATCTATTGAATAGTGGGGAATCCCTGATAAGTACAACAAAGTATCTTAACAGTTCATTTCTCCTACAGTTCTTGATCTCTGCAGCAGTAGGTTGTCGGTCTGCCGGGAGGTTCATAGATTGCGGCTTTCGGACTTGGCTTTTCCAAGGATACTTAGGATCCTGGAATTCTAGTCGGTCTCCCTGTATCCTAACGTTCGGTGTTGAGATACGGGCTATGTCTGTAGTGATGGAGTCTTCAAACGGAGCTAAGAACTCTTTCTCTTGCTCCAACCTCGTTCTCCTAACGGCTTCCCTTGCTGCTTCCCCCTTTTTGGCGTCATCAAGGTATGACACATTTTCATCAAGACTTTCAAGGATTTACAAAGCGACATCCTGTTTCGTCACAATATTAGACATTCTCTCAACAAGGGAGGAGAGCACCTGCGACATATCTTTAATGTTTTTGTCATGGGCTCGTAGTTGGGAACCGAATTCGATCAGAGCAGATGTTGTCTTGGCCTCAGACACTCGTAACTTTGATTGCTCTTCTCTCAGGATCTGCTCCTGTTTTTCTTGCAGTTGGCTCAGAGCCTGCTTGAAGACGTGTGGCAAGACAGTGAAAGCTTCTACCACTCGGCAGACTTCATGCTTCAGTCTGGTCATTTCTTCAATAGCAGATGTGTGTAGCCAATCAAGAGGTTTTTCTACAGAGTGCAGAGCATTGACTGCGTCCTGAATAAAGACAGTTTGGAGGCCAAGAGCACCTAATCGCTCTTTTCTTGTTGCAGTGCTGGGAGAGTCTGGCTGGGCAAAGTCCTCGACTCCATTTAACCTTCTGAAATTCACATTTGGGCGTGAAATAAGTTAGACATCCTCAGGTAGAACACCGTCGTCGGATTCCAAGGTGGTTGATGGGGCGGGAGTAACTGTTTCTGGTTCGGCAACAGGGGGTGCTGCATCCTCCTGTGTCGAAGTGGTTTCTGAAGACATGGATACAGGAGGGGCCAATTCCTCCTGCTGTCTCTCAGTATCCGCCTGCTCCGGCAGAGGGACTGATTCCTCTTGCTGGATGGCGCTAGATCTTTCTTCGGTGGGGGCGACTACAAGATCGGGTGCCTGTCGCGAAACATGTTGATCCTCCGCGACATGAGGGACTGAATCCTCATTGTCGGGAACAGTGTCTTGCTGTGGCGAAGGGGGCGACTCATGAGCAGATGTCCCTTCATCTCTCTTTGCTTGGGCTTCTTCACGACTCATCCCCAGACTAGCCTGGAGTGCATCGTCATCGTCGTCGGAATCAGGATCGGACTTTGGACTATCGCGATATTCCATGGACGAAGCTTTCCCTTTCCTTCGATCTTCAGCCTTTTCAAACAGATGGCTCTCAATAAGCTCCTTAACGAATAAGTTGTCCCATTGGATCAGGACAGCAATTTCTTGAGTGTCTGTCAGTTCCAAAACAAATTTTTCTTCGTTACTCCACTCGCTCCAGTTGTACAGAGTTTCGTACGGAGCAAGTCTGTAGCTCTTCCATTGGAGAAACCACTCGAAAGACTGTTCTATTTGCACGGAAAGCAGGGTCTTGGAAATAATTGTGTCCGGGGAGGGGCTCCGTACAGTGCCTGGGTTTGCTATAGGAATGGGTTCTTCTACAGGTGTGGAATCTTGTATCGGAGAGGGATTCCTTACAGGGGATGGTACCCTGAAGGAAGATGGATCCTGAACGGGTGTGCAATCCCGTATAGGAGAGGTAGCTTTTGGATCCAAAAAGGCAGCCGACTCGCCAGCGTCTTTTGAGTTGGCAGATGTCCTAGCATCCGCCGTAGCCTCCAAGTGCTCGAGATCTACGGTATCGACAGTAGCGGGCATCTCTTCCACAGGGGTTGGGCCCTGGGAGAGTTGATCAGTGGGTTAAGCCACGAGAGGAGCATCCTCGGAGGGTTCTGTAGCTTTAACTTTTGTAAGCCTCATTAGCTTCCTTTTCGGCTTCTCAACAGCAACTGGAGTTTTGCTGTGATATCTTTTTCTCTTCTTCGATGATTCAACACTTTGGGACTTAGAAGAAACGTCCCTCGGATCAGAAGATAGTGGAAAATTTTGGATAAAAGGTCTGTTGGCAATCAGGATGCTCTGGTTGAAGGCAGTAGGCCTGACGCCTCCTAAGAATATCCGTGAACTAATCTTATTTGCTTCTACGGTTTGCGGAAGTCCGCACTTTGTCAAAATATGGTTCAAAAACAAACCAAATGATTTCTTCTGCGAAGCAGGCTTAAACACCTCTTCCTGCAAACGCTTAAGGATGATCTGACACCAATTGACCTTATCGCAGGTCATTATCGCGACCATCATCCTAAACCTGAGATTGGTGCACATCTCAAAAGCAATTGTTCAATTCTCAATAATACGGCAGCAAAAATCATGTAAGTGAACAAAAGGTAAACAAAAAATTTTCTTATGGCAAGTGGTGTGAACCACTTCCACCGTTGCTGAACCGGTGAATAAGCCATAGTACTGAGTCAATAGTTCTTGGGACCCAAAGGTCTCAAGTTCTTCCATAGTAAGGCCATCAGCAGGTAGCCTGAAGATGTTCTGGAGAAGCTCTTGGTCAACGCGGATCTCCACTCCGCGGATAACAGCTGTGATGTCAGCGACATGACCTCCCTGAGCCAATGACAGAAAACGAACTACGGCGTTGAGGTAGAATTCCTCAACCAGATGAGCGTCATATTTTTCGGTGGTGTGGATCCCAAGGCAGTATAGGCCTTGCTGACGGATTCTTGTAGTGACGACCTCCATGACATCAACATCATCACCTTCGGCGTGAATGCATTCCAGCACAACAGATCTGGAGAAGATCCATCCGTCGATGAAGTTGAGTGACTTCTTGAGAGAGGTGGAAGATGTCTGGGTAGACGCCATTGATGATTTCTCAAGTAACGGTGAAAAAGATTCAAGAAAAATGCAGTAAACACAGAAAAATCTTGTAGGCTGAATGCTCAAGTGCTCTTAAAAAATGCAGAAGGCGTAAAGAGTCTCAAATGGCATTTACAGTCCTTTTATAGTAGGCGGCGAAGAAGGTTTTTCAGAGAACGAATGGTCAGATTTAAGGGATGGGAACCGGTGTTTAAAATGAACGGTCACGATGGACTGAGTGTAACAGGTACAATTATCCATTTAATTCTAAAATAAGAGTGGGTCCCACTTCTGACATTTCATATTACCCTTAATGCCTGAAATAGCGGTATTAAATATTAAACAATTTGAAACATCGCGGCTTTGAAGATTCGATTGTCCAGATGTCGTGTACGGCATTTAATGTAAAAGACGTTTGACATGAAAACAGGGCACGCGGACAAAAATTGTTTTTAAAATGAAATATTATAATATATAATGAATCGATTTCCCATAGTATGTGCAGTATCCGCGACGATACAGCGTTCCCCCTTAAAAGGTACATATGGGTTTCAATTCCATACAGCAACTTTTGGATTAATGTTGTATTCATGGGTCATACTGTATTCCCCCTTAATTATTGCACACGTCAGCTGTAGAATGATTCATATCGCTTTGTTCCCTACAATGCTGTATTGAAGGCTCTAAGTGTACAGATAATTAATGGTGGATATTGTATTCTTGGGTCTTACAACATTCCCCCTCAATTGTTGAGTAAAAACAGTAAATACTTAAAGGGAGTCAGACTGTAGCAAGCCAATTCTTGTCGAAGCATGTTGAATCTTGCTCTGTCGAGAGGCTTGGTGAAAATGTCGGCCAAATAAATATTGGTATGAACTTTTTCCAGCCGAACATCCTTGTTCTCGACATGATTCCTGATGAAATGATGCTTCATGTTGATATGCTTAGTGCGCGAGTGCAATACAGGGTTGTGCGTTATTGCAATTGCACTCGTGCTATCACACATAATAGGCGTTTCTTTGGCTTCAATCCCATAATCTGACAACTGTTGCTGCATCCAAAGGATCTGCATACAGCAACTACCAGCAGCATAATACTCTGATTCAGCCGTGGAGAGTGAGTTTGCCAATTGCTTCTTGCTGAACCAAGACACAAGTCTAGGTCCAAGAAAGTGACAAGTTCCACTTGTACTCTTCCTATCTAGCTTGCAGCCTCCGAGATCCGAGTCGCTGTAGCCAACTAAATCGAATCCGCCTTCTTTAGGATACCATAGTCCTACATCGACTGTTCCTTTAAGATACTTCAGGATTCGTTTAGCTGTATTGAAGTGTGACCCTTTGGGTGCTACTTGATATCTCGCACACACTCCTACAGCAAACTGGATATCGGGCCTGCTAGCCGTTTGGTACAGGAGAGAGCCAATAATCTTCCTGTAGAGTGATTGGTCAACCGGATTTCCGGCTTCATCAGCACTAATTTTCACGGAAGTTCTCATGGGGGTTGACGAGGATTTGGAAGTATTCATTCCAAACTTGTTGAGAAGCTCCTTGCTGTATTTTTCCTGGTTGATGAATATCCCTATAGGCAACTGCTTTACCTGCAAACCTAGGAAATAACTAAGTTCTCCCATCATACTCATTTCAAATTTACTTTGCATGAGATGAGAGAACCTTTAACATAAATCAAGGTTAGTTGAACCAAATATAATGTCATCTACATAAATTTGAACCATTAGAAGGTCATCGCCTTCCTGTATTTTGAACAAGGTCTTGTCCACAGCACCTTTCTCAAATCCATTATCGGTTAGATACTGGTACAAGGTCTCATACCATGCTCTAGGGGCTTGCTTAAGTCCATACAGTGCTTTCCTTAGCCTGTATACTAGGTCTATGCCGTTTGTGTTGTCAAACCCAGATGGTTGTTCAACATAAACTTCTTCGGAAAGGTCTCCATTTAGTAGGATAAACATATCATCATGATGCCATACTCCAATCTTTTATCACAAATTCTCATACGTAATTCGGAAGTAAGGTTGATGTCAATATCATTCTATCATTCAAACTATCATCTTGAAGATTGTTAACAGTCCAACTTTATAAGGTACAACAAATCCTTCCATGATTAACCTCCTAGGCTCGTCTAACAACAATGATGTTAATACCAAGTCCATGATTACTACGAAGACACTATCCAAATTTAGATTATCAATCTCAGAAAACTTTCTTTACTTGTAACAAGATTCAAATTATGATGCTCTTAACCGAGGTTCTTAAAGCATAATCATCTCAACTTCCTAAACATAATGTTTGTTTGAATAATTCATCTATGGAACTTAATATCGTGATAGCATGATCATAATATTCTTAAGGATACGAATCCAAGGTTGGAGATAATATTAACATACCATAAGATGAAGAAACACCAAGACAATAGGTAGAATCCAACTCTGGTTGCTTGTATGCCAATCCAAGATGTTCTTCAACTTCAATGATCAAGTATAAGTAATCTCTAATCTTCAATGATTAATAAAAGGTGTTATAAAGGTATATAAGGTGGCTGGGAACTCTCTGGGCACGAGGTATGTTGAAGGCTAAGTGAAATAAACGAACTGAAATGAAATGGGGTGATGTCTTATTTATAATTTTCTGACCTTAACGTACGTTAGCCTTAACGCATAATGTACGTTAGTCGCTTAGCGTACGCTACCCAGTATACTTAGCATACGCTATCGTCACCGATAGTTAACTGTTCTCATACTATACTCAATTTCGTACGCTACACCATCAGGTTACGTACGTAAGTAACACCCATTAGCGTGCACTAGACACATTCCTTAGCGTACGTTAACAATCATTGACTTCTAAAGTGTCCAGGTTCATCCGCGGGAATCTTATCCGGACCCATGTCTGGCTGGCACATGTGCGAGCTACCCAGCTCAATTATGTAACACCCCAAACTAGGCGGATATTAAAGTGCCGTGAATCCCCGACTAGGACCCACCAGGCGAATGAAAATGATGAATTAAATAATATAATTGTAGTACCGAACCACATTATATTACCAAATACTCCGATGAGAAGTTTAAGTACAACACACCAGGACAATACCGAATACTAGTATATTTTATATGAAGATAAAATACACAACACTGAATGAAACGGAGTATCTAAATGAAAGTCTGCAGCGGAAATTAAAGGACAACGACATGAATAACTGAAAGATCGGGGCCCCCTACTAGTATCACTGGGACTCCTCGACGTCAACATGCTATTCCCGTGCTTTTGCCTTGCCATATCCTGAAAAACAAAATCCCCAGCCGGGGTCAGTTACACAGAACAACAATCCTCAAGGGTTGAAAATACACAATCATGATTATATCTGAAGTTATGAAATATCCTGTCGAGACATACGCAATCAAACATGCTATATGAATCAACTAACAGTACGGCTCAAAGGGTGGCGCCACACTACGCCCGGGACGGAAGTGTGTCCGTGCACAAGCCACCAACGAGTATCGATCGAATACACGTGTGGTCTTGTACCTAATCAGTCTCACGAGGCATATGACTCGTGTGCACAGTCCAATGTGAGGCCAACAACCAACACATGACTTAAACGTGCCCGACATGAAAATCCAACACATACCAACCGGCACGCCAGTATGACCCGGAATGCCACGATATAACAAAAGTGACATCGGAAACGAATAATGACTCACCGAGATGAAATGATAGTGAAATGAATGATAGCTCAATGAAATGATTGGAACCGTCGTTCCTTGTGACTGAAGTGATTAATTGACAATGACAAGTTTTGATACGGTTAATACAATGATGAATGAGTTATGATTATGAATGAACAACAACAAAAGGAAATGAATATCCTTTTAACCGAGTAAGAATCAACTTACACAATACCGATGAAGAATGTCCTTCCACGAACAAACGTCCTAAATGAAGTGTCGGTCACTCGAACAACCTTGAATAACACAATTACCAACAATCCGCTCAATAAATGAATCAAACACGATTATAACGAACTCAAGGCGTCAAAACGACTAAACCAAGTTCATTGGGGCATTAAATCGAACACTATGTGGCCAACTTCGATTGATTATAACCAAACCTCAATAACACCAACATCAAATTCCCAAGAAGTGTTTCAAACCAACAAAACAACTTCAATACGATCAATAATCCATTATGAATATCTAAAATCGTGATTTCAACAACAATTAATCGAAAACCCCCAAATCCAACTCAATATTCAAAGTGTTCTTGGAAAATCCTCAATAATCCAATGAATCTTTATACAAACTCATAATCATATACATATCCCTTCATATAACATGATTATAACGTCCAAAACATCATATCTCAACACAAAATCGAAATCCAAGATGTTGAAGAAATTACCTCTTGAAGATCCAACCACTTCGATCCGATGAACACGAGTTAAAACGAGTATCCAAGCTTCCCAAATGAATGAAGATGATGAAAATTACACACTCAAATGATTGATGATGGCAAAATCTCTCCCTCAACCCTTTCTCTCGGATAAAAGTTGGAGAATGAAGAAATGAGGAAAAATATCCCGGCCAAAACCTTATATACTGCCGGAAGTTACGGCCGTAACTCGGCCCTCATACGGCCATAACATCCCAGGTCAACGGCCTTACGGCCGTAACCGGCCAACTCGTATGGCCGTAACTCGGCTTCGTCCAAAATCCTGCCGACAGACTTACGGCCGTAACCGCTCCTGAGTTACGGGCGTAACTCGCCTTCGTCAAAAACATCTGCCGACATCCTTACGGCCGTACCCGCACACCTTACGGGCGTAACTCGGACGATACGGCCGTATCCCGCCAATCTTACGGGCGTAAGCCCCCTTCGTCGAACATGACCAGGTACCCTGCCTGCAATGTACGGCCGTATCCGGCCAAGCCTTACGGCCGTATCTCCCTCGCCTTACGGCCGTATGCCGCAACCCTTACGGCCGTAACTCGCCTTCGGCCAAAAACGTCTGGGCACCCTGCTCGGCACGTACGGCCGTATCCGGCCAAACCTTACGGCCGTACCGTCTAACTTACGGCCGTATGCCGAAATCCTTACGGCCGTAAGTCCCGCTCGTCCGAAATGGCCTGAAAACAACGAACGTCTATTACGGCCGTATCCGACACTCCTTACGGCCGTAACTCGTTGCTGGATAAGATGAAATTCCGACAACTCCGATTCCTCGCTACGATTGATGAATGATCCGACATATCATACGAATGTGAAAGTGAACAAGTCTAACACAAGCCAAAGATGATACTCCCAGTACAAGGCTATCAATCACAATGAAAATGATAATACTCCCGTCTCGATCTATAAACGGAGATGAAATGACGATCAGTAACTGATATACGATCACAACATGCCAACAGTGAACGCAAATGAATGATTCATGAATGATGAGTGATTATTAATGAGTGAAAATTACTGAGTGACAATTACAGACTGATAATTACTGAATGAAAATGAATGAATTACAACCGGGTATTACAAATTATTGATTGTTTAACGTACGCTACGCTACATTCGTAGCGTACGCTAACTCTGGCGGATAACGTACGTTAAGCTTCCTTCTTAGCGTACGTTATCACATATTTGCATGAGAAAATTTACATGTTGCCATACTCATGTACAAGGATACAAATACGAGAAATATCATACTTCGATTATTGATATCACAATTCCAAATAATACAGGGTTCAATTACAGATGAAATACTCAATAATTAATCCGGATATGACATACTCTCCTACTAAAAAGGAGTTTCATCCAGTAACTCTGGATATCTGGACCTCATGCTATCTTCCGTTTCCCAAGTGGCTTCCTCCACTCCGTGGCATGACCACTGAACCTTAACCAAAGCGATCAGTTTGTTTCTCAATTGCTTAACTCGACTCTCGAGTATGCCAATCGGTCTCTCTTCAAACGTGCCATCCTAAGCGACTTCGATATCGCCGAAATCAATGATATGACTTGGATGTGGTATATACTTCCGTAATTGGGATACGTGGAATATGATATGAACATGACTCAATGACGGTGGTAATGCCAACCTGTATGCCAACTCTCCAACTCTCTCAAGAATCTCGAATGGTCCGATATACCTCGGACTCAGCTTTCCTTTCCTCCCAAAACAAAAGATTCCCCGAGTAGGAGAAACTTTTAAATGCACGACATCTCCAATATTGAACTCTAATGGACGACGGCGCACGTCTGCATAAGATTTTTATCGACTCTGGGTGGTCAACAGTCTCTCGCGAATCAAGTCTATCTTCTCTCGTGTCTGCACAATCAATTCTAGTTCTGTCCCGATCAAGTTTGATAAATCGTCCCAACATAGGGGCGATCTGCATCTCCTCTCATATAATGCCTCAAACGGTGCCATCTTAATGGAAGCATGCCAACTATTGTTGTAGGTGAATTCAATCAGTGGCAAATGAACTTCCCAATCAGTTGACCAATCTAAGGCACAAGCCCTCAGCATATCTTCCACCGTTTGAATAGTCCTCTCGTATTGTCCGTCTGTCTGCGGATGATAAGCTGTGCTGAAGTTCAATTCGGTTCCAAAGGATTTATGAACTGCTTTCCAAAAATGAGACACAAAATGACCGTCTCGGTCAGAAATAATGGTCTTCGGCGTACCATGCAATCGGACTGTCTCTGAAATAAATACTCGTGCCAACTTCTCGGGTCCCCAATTGTCCTTAATGCCTAGAAAATGATCCGATTTGGTTAGACGGTCAACTATCACCCAAATCATGTTCATTCCTGTCTTGGTTCTCGGCATATTAGTGATAAAGTCCATCGATATGTCCTCCCACTTCAATTCAGGAATTGGGATCAGCTTCAGCATTCTGGCAGGTCGTTGATGTTCAATCTTAACCTGCCGACAAGTCAAACATTTCGAGACATAATCCGCTACATCTTTCTTCATGTTGCCCCACCAGAAGCTCTGCTTCAGGTCCTTATACATCTTACTGGTGCCCGGGTGGATAGAATAGGGCATGCTGTGAGCTTCCTTCATAATTGTCTGCTTCAGAACATCGACATCGGGAATGCAAAGTCAGTTCTGAAATCTCAAGACTCCATCATCATGAATTATAAAGTTTGGGGCTTTTCCCTTGTTCACTTCATCGCTCAACCGAATCATCAGAGGATCATCTCCTTGCTTAGATTTGATTTCTTCGGTTAACGATGAAGTTAATTCCATCACACACAGTTGTCCTTGGACTCTTTGCAACCATACTTCAATTCCTTCATGAATCAATTCTCGTTGAATGCTGCGATGGGAGGTCAGAGTCTCCAGCATCTGAATAGAAACAAGCTTGCGGCTAAGTGCATCAGCCACTACATTTGCTTTGCCTGGATGATAAAGAATCTTCAAGTCATAGTCCTTAATAAGTTCCAGCCATCTCCTTTGCCGCATGTTCAACTCTTTCTGACTGAAGATGTATTTGAGACTCTTGTGATCCGTAAAGATTTGACAGTGAGTCTGGTACATGTAATATCCGGAATTTCCACTACTGTTGTTTAAGATTATTTTATCCGATTTAGGTGGTACAGCGTGGAATCTGTACAGTATGGGTAAAATAATTGAAGGACCGAGACATCTGTATTGGTATAATTGTCGCACTTGGTCGACAATTGGGTGTAAGAAGTGTATGTATTCAGTATGCCGTATGTTCGTATTCTGTATGTTGAGACGTTGGCCAAGAATAGATGAAAATGGCCAAGTGTAACATTATTAGCGCACGCTAATAATCATGAGTAGCGCACGCTATCGTGCAGGTTTAGCGCACGCTACGGATATAAGATAACGCACGCTAATGCAGTCAGATCGGAAGGAATCTGCGTGTGGACCAGGCCACTTTCGGCGCACGTTCTGATAAGTCAACGGATGTTGTAATGTAGTGTTAGCGCACGCTAATGCATGTTGATTAGCGCACGATAACTGTATATCGGACAAAAAGGAATCTTATCCTTGTCAACACTTTCGGCGTATGGACCAGTCTTCGGAGCATACAGACAAACGAGTCAACTGATATTAGCGCACGCTAAACGCAAGGACTTGCGTACGCTAGAGAGTGTAAGTTACGTATGCTAATGCATGGGCATTACGTACGTAAGTAGATGTACGAAGCCAGACAGTAGCCACTGGACTGCGATAGCGCACGCTAACAAAGTCAGTTAGTGCACGCTAAGTCGTAGCGCACGCTAAACATGAGATGTTAGCGCACGCTAGTAATACATTCTATAAAAAGGGGACATACGGGTATTATGAAGCATTTCGTCCATTTCTTTCCTTTCACCTGATAGAGAGAACCTTGGGAGGACATTTGGAGTTTCTAACACTGAGGGATGATCCTCTTTAACAAGATTAAAGATGGAAATCATGGATTAAAGCTTTGTTCGTGAAATCATTGGTGATTCTTGGAAATGGATTCAACCTTGGAAATCAATACATTCCTTCAAAAAGGTAATTACTCTTCACTTTGAGATTTCGTTTTGGATTGTATATGATGTTCTTGAGCTGATGGTTATCATATAAACAAGTTGATAAGTATGATTATGAGTTGGATTACCGGATTATGATAATGTTATTGTTGATATGAAGATATTGATATGAACTGGATGGTTTCGAATGTGTTGTTTATCTTCAAAGAGATATGTTGGCTAATGTCTTCCTTCAATTCGGATCTTTGATGTTGTTGTTGTTGGTTTCTTCATATGATGGTGAACATGGCATGATTATGAGTTCTTGGTGTTTAGGTTGTTGATATTAAGGAAGATGAAATATGAATATATGACTTGAATTAAGAGTCGGATGATTACCTATATGTTAAAGGATATTGGATTTCGTTGTTTGATAGCTATGAACATGGTTTTGGATCACTTAGTGTTCTTGATAATCGCCATATGTTGATCGGAATCTGAAAAAACATGCATCTGTACAGCAGTAGCGCACGCTAAGATTACTGTCTAGCGCGCGCTAATGGGAGCAACTTAGCGCACGCTACGTTAAGTGATTAACGTACGCTAAGTAGGCAGACAGTGCAGTATTTTCGTGTTGTGGTTGTGAATTCGTGCTGATTTGAGTTGGTTGACCAGACTAGTGTTTAACCGAGATATTGTTGAACCGTTGGGTTTGTGAATTGGTTTTATCGATTGTGGATTGTTGTCGAACTTGTTGTCTATCGATTATTGTAATAGGTTGAGATTATTGATCGATGTTTAGAACCATGCTTTGCGGTCATATTCAAGAATGTTCGAAGATTGCTTTGATCAGGGCCGAGGGACTTGTAGACGACGGCAAGGAATTGGTAACGACTTCATTGGTATCGAGGCAAGTTATCACTTGCTCAGTTTATAATATTTAATGAATGGTTTCCGTTTCATTCGTGTATAATTCGTATAGCAATGTTTATAATCGTAATCACAGGAGATTTGAGATTTTTAATCGTATTCGAGTTTTGGGAATCTAAATCATAATGTATATGATTTATTTTTGTTATTGGTGTACTTGTATATCGAGGATATATTGTGATAAAGACGAAGATATGAATTATCTGCAATCCGTGATACTTTGGACCGTCGAGTATTGAGGATAATGATTCGTGATGGTTTAGACATTGAGATCATTCTCGAAGGACTCGGGGAAAGTACTCTATTCATTTTTATCATTTGTGTCGATCATGTCGTGATACATTCATGTATCGTTGTTGTCATGCATTTGTGCATTGTTGTTGTCGTGTATTGTGTACTGTTGTTTTGTGCAGTTGTGCATTGTTGTCATATGTCCATCTCGTGTTGGTCCGACGGGATCATCGGGGGATCTATGCTAGCGCGCGCTGGATCATCGGATAGGTTTTTCCACCACGGTTGGTCTGACGGGGTCATCGTGGGATCTAGGCAGTGAACGCTGGATCATCGGATTACCTACGTGTTGTTATTGTGCATATGTATATTATGGGTTTGCCATAAGTATACAGTGTTGTTATTGATGTGAGCATTTTGACGTTGTCATATGAGTATGCATTTGTAAGTCTTGTGTTAGGACCATGTCCGTATGTTGTGTTGATCTGATCTCGGATTAGACTGACGTGATGGTAATGGTATTTCGTATATTGAGGTATGTTCCGTAATTCCTTGGTACATGTCTTTGATGGACAATCGATTATCACGTTGGAATTGGCAGCGTTATCCGATGGATTGAATTGGCCAGAGTTGGTATAATTTCTGTATCGCGAGTTATGATAATGTTTTGAGAACCTTGGTTATTGTTGAGATACTGTACAGATATTTCGGTATTATCTTATTGTGTTGTTAAGGATACGAATCGTGGATTTTCGTAAAGTTACGACGGTAAGATTACATTGGTCGTATTCTTACTTAGTATTTCCATTGATATGTAATTATTGACGTGATGTGATGGTTATCATTGTTGGATATTATGGATGACCCCGTCGTGGGCTTTCTTTTTAGGTTCTTGGATTATCAAGCTTGTAGCGGTCGTGAAGAGATGAGCTTCCCGGAGGATACTGGCTAGGACATGTATTTGTGTATTGAGCTTCTGATCAGTTGTTGTATTCCGCTGCTAGAGTATTTTAATTGTTTGTCTTTATCCGCTGCGTGAGTATTTTTAAATGGCCTTCTGGGTATCTGGTAACTTAGGTTACTTTGACAATCATTTTCTAAATTTATTCTGTCGGTACGTGTAAGCGATAGCTTAACGTATGTTTTTATTGAGTTTTGGCATTCGGGCCTTGTGGTTTCAAATGAGATTTTACGACGGTTTTTGATAAACGAGTTTTATAAAGTCTTACAATGTTTTAAATAGATAATACCGTCGTTAGCCTCTTGGATGTTTGTAAATGTTTGCGAAAATTTTCTTCAGCCTTGTGGGTTCCATCTCGGGGCCCACGGCACTGTAATATTCCCGGTCGGATCTGGGGTATTACAGAATATGGTATCGGAGCTTAGGTTGTGAAAACCTAGGCAGTCGGGTCGAGTTGGGTCATGCTTTTGTCGTGCCATTCGAGTTGTCGGTTGACAAGTGTTTGAGCTCTGAGTTTTTGTTGTTCACTTGGGCTTGTGCGTTACATGATTTACCAGTGTGGTACTGGGGTTGTTATAACTTTCCAAATGGTATTAACGTATTTCTTCGGATAGAGCCGTGTTGTGTTCACGAGTTGAACTAAGTTTGCAAAATGTGTGTTTTGAAAATATTTGTGTCGAGTATTTTCTTGAGTCGAGACATGTGCCAGTATCACGGGGAATCGTCAGCTTCACGATATGTAAGTATTTGGATTTTTGAATTGCATTGAGATTTATTGCCATTCTAAGTTGATATGTTTTGAGATTCAGAAGGATATTATGCGGTACCGTATAAGGTGACAGAGTTGAGACAGGATTTATGATCTTGAGAAGTTATGATTTTGGAAATCAATATGTCGATTAGGTTTTGGAACGGAGTTTTGCATTGGGAGAAATATTGTGGATTGTTCAGGAGAACATGTAGTAATGTTAGTTCATTTTTAGATATATGAAACTGTCTTTGAGCATTTGAAAATGATACTTTTCAAAATAAATATTTTACGGATGTTTTACCGGAAATGATTTTGGGCCGAGACCCAATAGATTTTGAAATGGTTTTATAACTCAGGACTTGGGGTCCGAAAAGGGTTTTCTACTTTTTAAACTTCTTGTAATGCGGAACAAGATACGGGCTGAGACCCTAATGTTTCAAACAGCTTTTCTGTTTTCTTAAAACTCCCGAGAATTGTAAAACACTTTACCAATCGTGCATCTATTTCGTTTCTGCCTTTTGGAGTTTTGGTTTACTTCTTCAAATGAAACCTCTCGGGAAGTCTTTCGCTGTGTTGATTTGTTTCAATGTTTTGTCAATGCATAATTGAGGTGATTCAGGATGGGTTAATGGTTGACGTTACGAACCATATGTGGAAAAAGAGTTTTTGTCGGATTCTATACATTAAGGTTTTAGAACTCTATCGTGTGGTTTTCCGATGGAATGTCAGTGGAATTGGTGACGAACCGAATTGGTATACAGGAGTATGGTTGTAGTCGAGCATTTGCATAATTTCATTTCATTTTCTTGTGTATTCGAAAATAATTGTTATCGAGAACTTGACACCAACTAGAAGATTTAATTTTTCGAGAATTGATTTTGTGGTCTTACCAAAATTTATGTTTTGAGTTTTGAAATTTTTGAAAGAACTTTCGAAAATTTTCTTCTTGACGAGACTATATGATTTCAAACTGGTTTTGAAAATATGATCGATATACATACACATTTAGTGCATAGTGCATATCATGGTTAAGTTATGAGTGTAACTCACGAACTGGATAAGACGTCAGTATGGAACGATGGATAAAGATTCGAACATCAGTATGGTAGTTGGTTATCCAGGGATGATCGATAGATTTATCGGATAAGAGAAATATGCTGCGTGTTGTAGATTCATGCACAGGATGTAATTTTGGAACTTTGGATTTTGTGAAACCGGGACATATGTGCTATGTGATTTCCATTGGTACGGTAGTAGCGCGATTTTACCATAGTGATTTTTTTGAATGATTTCTTTGTAAGTGTAGATTTGGGGATGGTGACCCCATGCTGGTCGCTTTGGATATTGAGTGGTCGTTCCCACTCCACTTATGATTGGATATGTTCATCAGTTTGTGATTGGTTGTTCGTATGCCGTGGAGTATGTTCACCAGTCGGGTATGTTTATTGACAACCACTATATGTGATTGGTGTGTCGTTTCGAGAATTTTGCTCTTTCGTGTATCGGTTTTCTGTGGTTCCGCGTTGACCGTGTTGGGGCTTCTCGTGTGAAGGTATTCTCGATTATCGTTGATCGTTCGTTGGTTATATTGGAGTTTATCATGTTGATGATATTCTCGGCTGCATTTTGACATTTGGATTGGTCGTATTGGTTGATCATTGTTAATGATTGTATGAGCGTTCGAAATTTGTGTTGATGTTTCGGGATTGTGTCGTCGTTTTTGGCGGTTGTTTATCAGTTTATCGTGTATTATTGATTGGTATCAGGATTTGAAACAGATATATTATTTCTTCCGAAGATGTTATATTTTTGTTGAGATTCATGGAATTGTGATTGTAAGCATGTTGAAGCTTTACAGTGAAGTCACTTGCTAGTATCTCAGGAGATTGTCGACTTGGCGCATATGTAAGTATGCTATTTTGGTTATTCGGTAATAATGATGATTGATCGTTGTCGTGATGGTTTCGGGATATTTTGGTTGAATGGTTTGTTTGTTTTTATGACGGATTGCAAATTTCGAGGACGAAACTTATTTTAAGTGGTGTAGTATGTAATATCCGGAATTTCCACTACTGTTGTTTAAGATTATTTTATCCGAGTTAGGTGGTACAGCATGGAATCTGTACAGTATGGGTAAAATAATTGAAGGACCGAGACATTTGTATTGGTATAATTGTCGCACTTGGTCGACAATTGGGTGTAAGAAGTGTATGTATTCAGTATGCCGTATGTTCGTATTCTGTATGTTGAGTCGTTGGACAAGAATAGCTGAAAATGGCCAAGTGTAACATTATTAGCGCACGCTAATAATTATGAGTAGCGCACACTATCGTGTAGGTTTAGCGCACGCTACAGATATAAGATAACGGACGCTAATGCAGTCAGATCGGAAGGAATCTGCGTGTGGACCAGGCCACTTTCGGCGCACGTTCTGATAAGTCAACGGATGTTGTAATTTAGTGTTAGCGCACGCTAATGCATGTTGATTAGCACACGCTAACTGTATATCGGACAAAAAGGAATCTTATCCTCGTCAGCACTTTCGGCATGTGGACCAGTCTTCGGAGCATACAGACAAACGAGTCAACTGATATTAGCGCACGCTAAACGCAAGGACTTGCGTACGCTAGAGAGTGTAAGTTACGTACGCTAATGCATGGGCATTACGTACATAAGCACATGTACGAAGCCATACAGTAGCCACTGGACTGCGATAGCGCACGCTAACAAAGTCAGTTAGCGCACGCTAAGTCGTAGCGCACGCTAAACATGAGATGTTAGCGCACCCTAGTAATACATTCTATATAAAGGGGACAGACGGGTATTATGAAGCATTTCGCCCATTTCTTTCCTTTCACCCGATAGAGAGAACCTTGGGAGGATGTTTGGAGTTTCTAACACTGAGGGATGATCCTCTTTAACAAGATTAAAGATGGAAATCATGGATTAAAGCTTTGTTCTTGAAATCATTGGTGATTCTTGGAAATGGATTCAACCTTGGAAATCAATCCATTCCTTCAAAAAGGTAATTACTCTTCACTTTGAGATTTCGTTTTGGATTGTATATGATGTTCTTGAGCTGATGATTATCATATAAACAAGTTGATAAGTATGATTATGAGTTGGATTACCGGATTATGATAATGTTATTGTTGATATGAAGATATTGATATGAACTGGATGGTTTCGAATGTGTTGTTTATCTTCAAAGGGATATGTTGGCTAATGTCTTCCTTCAATTCGGATCTTTGATGTTGTTGTTGTTGGTTTCTTCATATGATGGTGAACATGGCATGATTATGAGTTCTTGGTGTTTAGGTTGTTGATATTAAGGAAGATGAAATATGAATATATGACTTGAATTAAGAGTCGGATGATTACCTATATGTTAAAGGATACTGGATTTCGTTGTTTGATAGCTATGAACATGGTTTTGGATCACTTAGTGTTCTTGATAATCGCCATATGTTGATCGGAATCTGAAAAACATGCATCTGTACAGCAGTAGCGCACGCTAAGATTACTGTCTAGCGCACGCTAATGGGAGCAACTTAGCGCACGCTACGTTAAGTGATTAACGTGCGCTAAGTAGGCAGACAGTGCGTGTTGTGGTTGTGAATTCGTGCTGATTTGAGTTGGATTGATCAGACTAGTCTTTAACCGAGATATTGTTGAACCGTTGGGTTTGTGAATTGGTTTTATCGATTGTTGATTGTTGTCGAACTTGTTGTCTATCGATTATTGTAATAGGTTGAGATTATTGATCGATGTTTAGAACCATGCTTTGCGGTCGTATTCAAGAATGTTCGTAGATTGCTCTGATCAGGGCCGAGGGACTTGTAGACGACGGCAAGGAATTGGTAACGACTTCATTGGTATCGAGGCAAGTTATCACTTGCTTAGTTTATAATATTTAATGAATGGTTTCCGTTTCATTCGTGTATAATTCGTATAGCAATGTTTATAATCGTAATCACAGGAGATTTGAGATTTTTAATCGTATTCGAGTTTTGGGAATCTAAATCATAATGTATATGATTTATTTTTGTTATTGGTATACTTGTATATCGAGGATATATTGTGATAAAGACGAAGATATGAATTATCTGCAATCCGTGATACTTTGGACCGTCGAGTATTGAGGATAATGGTTCGTGATGGTTTAAACATTGAGATCATTCTCGAAGGACTCGGGGAAAGTACTCTATTCATTTTTATCATTTGTGTCGATCATGTCGTGATACATTCGTGTATCGTTGTTGTCATGCATTTGTGCATTGTTGTTGTCGTGTATTGTGTACTGTTGTTTTGTGCAGTTGTGCATTGTTGTCATATGTCCACCTCGTGTTGTTCCGACGGGATCATCGGGGGATCTATGCTAGCGCGCACTGGATCATCGGACAGGTTTTTCCACCACGGTTTGTCTGACGGGGTCATCGTGGGATCTAGGCAGTGAACGCTGGATCATCGGATTTCCTACGTGTTGTTATTGTGCATATGTATATTATGGGTTTGCCATAAGTATACAGTGTTGTTATTGATGTGAGCATTTTGACGTTGTCATATGAGTATGCATTTGTAGGTCTTGTGTTAGGACCATGTCCGTATGTTGTGTTGATCTGATCTCGGATTAGACTGACGTGATGGTAATGGTATTTTGTATCTTGAGGTATGTTCCGTAATTCTTTGGTACATGTCGTTGATGGACAATCGATTATCGTGTTGGAATTGGCGGTGTTATCCGATGGATTGAATTGGCCAGAGTTGGTATAATTTCCGTATCGCGAGTTATGATAATGTTTTGAGAACCTTGGTTATTGTTGAGATACCGTACAGATATTTCGGTATTATCTTATTGTGTTGTTAAGGATACGAATCGTGGATTTTCGTAAAGTTACGACGGTAAGATTACATTGGTCGTATTCTTACTTAGTATTTCCATTGATATGTAATTATTGACGTGATGTGATGGTTATCACCATTTGGATATTATGGTGACCCGTCGTGGGATTTCTTTTAGGTTACGGGATTATCAAGCTTGTAGCGGTCGTGAAGAGATGAGCTTCCTGAGGATACCGCTAGGACATGTATTTGTGTATTGAGCTTCTGATTAGTTGTTGTATTCCGCTGCTAGAGTATTTTAATTGTTTGTCTTTATCCGCTGCGTGAGTATTTTTAAATGGCCTTCTGGGTATCTGGTAACTTATGTTACTTTGACAATCATTTTCTAAATTTATTCTGTCGGTACGTGTAAGCGATAGCATAACGTATGTTTTTATTGAGTTTTGGCATTCGGGCCTTGTGGTTTCAAATGAGATTTTACGACGGTTTTTGATAAACGAGTTTTATAAAGTCTTACAATGTTTTAAATAGATAATACCGTCGTTAGCCTATTGGACGTTTGTAAATGTTTGCGAAAATTTCCTTCAGCCTTGTGGGTTCCATCTCGGGGCCCACGGCGCTGTAATATTCCCGGTCGGATCTGGGGGTGTTACAGATTATGGTATCAGAGCTTAGGTTGTGAAAACCTAGGCAGTCGGGTCGAGTTGGGTCATGCTTTTGTCGTGCCATTCGAGTTGTCGGTTGACAAGTGTTTGAGCTCTGAGTTTTTGTTGTTCACTCGGGCTTGTGCGTTACATGATTTACCAGTGTGGTACTGGGGTTGTTATAACTTTTCAAATGGTATTAACGTGTTTCTTCGGATAGAGCCATGTTGTGTTCACGAGTTGAACTAAGTTTGCAAAATGTGTGTTCTGAAAATATTTGTGTCAAGTATTTTCTTGAGTCTAGACATGTGCCAGTATCACGGGGAATCATCAGCTTCACAATATGTAAGTATTTGGATTTTTGAATTGCATTGAGATTTATTGCCATTCTAAGTTGATATGTTTTGAGATTCAGAAAGATATTATGCGGTACAGTATAAGGTGACAGAGTTGAGACAGGATTTATGATCTTGAGAAGTTATGATTTTGGAAATCAATATGTCGATTAAGTTTTGGAATGGAGTTTTGCATTGGGAGAAATATTGTGGATTGTTCAGGAGAACATTTAGTCATGTTAGTTCATTTTGAGATATATGAAACTGTCTTTGAGCATTTGAAAATGATACTTTTCAAAATAAATATTTTACGGATATTTTACCGGAAATGATTTTGGGCCGAGACCCAATAGATTTTGAAATGGTTTTATAACTCAGGACTTGGGGTCCGAAAAGGGTTTTCTACTTTTTAAACTTCTTGTAATGCGGAACAAGATACGGGTTGAGACCCTAATGATTCAAATGGCTTTTCTGTTTTCTTAAAACTCCCGAGATTTGTAAAACACTTTACCAATCGTGCATCTATTTCATTTCTGCCTTTCGGAGTTTTGGTTTACTTCTTCAAATGAAACCTCTCGGGAAGTCTTTCGCTGTGTTGATTTGTTTCAATGTTTTGTCAATGCATAATTGAGGTGATTCAGGATGGGTTAATGGTTGGCGTTACGAATCATATGTGGAAAAAGAGTTTTTGTCGGATTCTATACATTAAGGTTTTGGAACTCTATCGTGTGGTTTTCCGATGGAATGTCAGTGGAATTGGTGACGAACCGAATTGGTATACAGGAGTATGGTTGTAGTCGAGCATTTGCATAATTTCATTTCATTTTCGTGTGTATTCGAAAAGAATTGTCATCGAGAACTTGACACCAACTAGCCGATTTAATTTTTCGAGAATTGATTTTGTGGTCTTACCAAAATTTATGTTTTGAGTTTTGAAATTTTTGAAAGAACTTTCGAAAATTTTATTCTTGACGAGACTATATGATTTCAAACTGGTTTTGAAAATGTGATCGATATACATACACATTTAGTGCATAGTGCATATCATGGTTAAGTTATGAGTGTAACTCACGAACTGGATAAGACGTCAGTATGGAACGATGGATAAAGATTCGAACTTCAGTATGGTAGTTGGTTATCCAGGGATGATCGATAGATTTATCGGATAAGAGAAATATGCTGCGTGTTGTAGATTCATGCACAGGATGTAATTTTGGAACTTTGGATTTTGTGAAACCAGGACATATGTGCTATGTGATTTCCATTGGTACGGTAGTAGCGCGATTTTACCATAGTGATTATTTTGAATGATTTCTTTGTAAGTGTAGATTTGGGGATGGTGACCCCATGCTGGTCGCTTTGGATATTGAGTGGTCGTTCCCACTCCACTTATGATTGGATATGTTCATCAGTTTGTGATTGGTTGTTCGTATGCCGTGGAGTATGTTCACCAGTCGGGTATGTTTATTGAGAACCATTGTATGTGATTGGTGTGTCGTTTCGAGAATTTTGCTGTTTCGTGTATCGGTTTTCTGTGGTTCCGCGTTGACCGTGTTGGGGCTTCTCGTGTGAAGGTATTCTCGATTATCGTTGATCGTTCGTTGGTTATATTGGATTTTATCATGTTGATGATATTCTCGGCTGCATTTTGACATTTGGATTGGTCGTATTGTTGATCATTGTTAATGATCGTATGAGCGTTCGAATTTTGTGTTGATGTTTCGGGATTGTGTTGTCGTTTTTGGCAGTTGTTTCTCAGTTTATCGTGTATTATTGATTGGTATCAGGATTTGAAACGGATAGATTGTTTCTTCCGAAGATGTTATATTTTTGTTGAGATTCATGGAATTGTGATCGTAAGCATGTTGAAGCTTTACAGTGAAGTCACTTGCTAGTATCTCAGGAGATCGTCGACTTGGCGCATATGTAAGTATGCTATTTTGGTTATTCGGTAATAATGATGATTGATCGTTGTCGTGATGGTTTCGGGATATGTTGGTTGAACGGTTTGTTTGTTTTTATGACGGATTGCAAGTTTCGAGGACGAAACTTATTTTAAGTGGTGTAGTATGTAATATCCGGAATTTCCACTACTGTTGTTTAAGATTATTTTATCCGAGTTAGGTGGTACACCGTGGAATCTGTACAGTATGGGTAAAATAATTGAAGGACCGAGACATTTGTATTGGTATAATTGTCGCACTTGGTCGACAATTGGGTGTAAGAAGTGTATGTATTCAGTATGCTGTATGTTCGTATTCTGTATGTTGAGACGTTGGACAAGAATAGCTGAAAATGGTCAAGTGTAACATTATTAGCGCACGCTAATAATTATGAGTAGCGCACACTATCGTGCAGGTTTAGCGCACGCTACAGATATAAGATAACGGACGCTAATGCAGTCAGATTGGAAGGAATCTGCGTGTGGACGAGGCCACTTTCAGCGTACGTTCTGATAAGTCAACGGATGTTGTAATGTAGTGTTAGCGCACGCTAATGCATGTTGATTAGCACACGCTAACTGTATATCGGACAAAAAGGAATCTCATCCTCGTCAGCACTTTCGGCATGTGGACCAGTCTTCGGAGCATACAGACAAACGAGTCAACTGATATTAGCGCACGCTAAACGCAAGGACTTGTGTACGCTAGAGAGTGTAAGTTACGTACGCTAATGCATGGGCATTACGTACGTAAGCACATGTACGAAGCCAGACAGTAGCCACTGGACTGCGATAGCGCACGCTAACAAAGTCAGTTAGCGCACGCTAAACATGAGATGTTAGCGCACGCTAGTAATACATTCTATATAAAGGGGTCAGACGGGTATTATGAAGCATTTTGCCCATTTCTTTCCTTTCACCCGATAGAGAGAACCTTGGGAGGATGTTTGGAGTTTCTAACACTGAGGGATGATCCTCTTTAACAAGATTAAAGATGGAAATCATGGATTAAAGCTTTGTTCTTGAAATCATTGGTGATTCTTGGAAATGGATTCAACCTTGGAAATCAATCCATTCCTTCAAAAAGGTAATTACTCTTCACTTTGAGATTTCGTTTTGGATTGTATATGATGTTCTTGAGCTGATGATTATCATATAAACAAGTTGATAAGTATGATTATGAGTTGGATTACCAGATTATGATGATGTTATTGTTGATATGAAGATATTGATATGAACTGGATGGTTTCGAATGTGTTGTTTATCTTCAAAGAGATATGTTGGCTAATGTCTTCCTTCAATTCGGATCTTTGATGTTGTTGTTGTTGGTTTCTTCATATGATGGTGAACATGGCATGATTATGAGTTCTTGGTGTTTAGGTTGTTGATATTAAGGAAGATGAAATATGAATATATGACTTGAATTAAGAGTTGGATGATTACCTATATGTTAAAGGATATTGGATTTCGTTGTTTGATAGCTATGAACATGGTTTTGGATCACTTAGTGTTCTTGATAATCGCCATATGTTGATTGGAATCTGAAAAACATGCATCTGTACAGCAGTAGCGCACGCTAAGCTTACTGTCTAGCGCGCGCTAACGGGAGCAACTTAGCGCACGCTACGTTAAGTGATTAACGTGCGCTAAGTAGGCAGACAGTGCAGTGTTTTCGTGTTGTGGTTGTGAATTCGTGCTGATTTGAGTTGGATTGATCAGACTAGTGTTTAACTGAGATATTGTTGAACCGTTGGGTTTGTGAATTGGTTTTATCGATTGTTGATTGTTGTCGAACGTGTTGTCTATCGATTATTGTAATAGGTTGAGATTATTGATCGATGTTTAGAACCATGCTTTACGGTCGTATTCAAGAATGTTCGTAGATTGCTTTGATCAGGGCCGAGGGACTTGTAGACGACGGCAAGGAATTGGTAACGACTTCATTGGTATCGAGGCAAGTTATTACTTGCTCAGTTTATAATATTTAATGAATGGTTTCCGTTTCATTCGTGTATAATTCGTATAGCAATGTTTATAATCGTAATCACAGGAGATTTGAGATTTTAAATCGTACTCGAGTTTTGGGAATCTAAATCATAATGTATATGATTTATTTTTGTTATTGGTATACTTGTATATCGAGGATATATTGTGATAAAGACAAAGATATGAATTATCTGCAATCCGTGATACTTTGGACTGTCGAGTATTGAGGATAATGGTTCGTGATGGTTTAGACATTGAGATCATTCTCGAAGGACTCGGGGAATGTACTCTATTCATTTTTATCATTTGTGTCGATCATGTCATGATACATTCGTGTATCGTTGATGTTATGCATTTGTGCATTATTGTTGTCGTGTATTGTGTACTGTTGTTTTGTGCAGTTGTGCATTGTTGTCATATGTCCACCTCGTGTTGGTCCGACGAGATCATCGGGGGATCTATGCTAGCGCGCGCTGGATCATCGGACAGGTTTTTCCACCACGGTTGGTCTGACGGGGTCATCGTGGGATCTAGGCAGTGAACGCTGGATCATCGGATTACCTACGTGTTGTTATTGTGCATATGTATATTATGGGTTTGCCATAAGTATACAGTGTTGTTATTGATGTGAGCATTTTGACGTTGTCATATGAGTATGTATTTGTAGGTCTTGTGTTAGGACCATGTCCGTATGTTGTGTTGATCTGATCTCGGATTAGACTGACGTGATGGTAATGGTATTTCATATCTTGAGGTATGTTCCATATTTCCTTGGTACTTGTCTTTGATGGACAATTGATTATTGTGTTGGAATTGGCGGCGTTATCCGATGGATTGAATTGGCCAGAGTTGGTATAATTTCCGTATCACGAGTTATGATAATGTTTTGAGAACCTTGGGTATTGTTGAGATACCGTACAGATATTTCGGTATTATCTTATTATGTTGTTAAGGATACGAATCGTGGATTTTCGTAAAGTTACGACGGTAAGATTACATTGGTCGTATTCTTACTTAGTATTTCCATTGATATGTAATTATTGACGTGATGTGATGGTTATCATTGTTGGATATTATGGCTGACCCCGTCGTGGGCTTTCTTTTTAGGTTCTTGGATTATCAAGCTTGTAGCGGTCGTGAAGAGATGAGCTTCCCGGAGGATACTGGCTAGGACATGTATTTGTGTATTGAGCTTCTGATCAGTTGTTGTATTCCGCTGCTAGAGTATTTTAATTCTTTGTCTTTATCCACTGCGTGAGTATTTTTAAATGGCCTTCTGGGTATCTGGTAACTTAGGTTACTTTGACAATCATTTTCTAAATCTATTCTGTCGGTACGTGTAAGCGATAGCTTAACGTATGTTTTTAAGTTGTTGAGTTTTGGCTTTCGGGCTTTGTGGTTTCAAATGAGATTTTACGACGGTTTTTGATAAACGAGTTTTATAAAGTCTTACAATGTTTTAAATAGATAATACCGTCGTTAGCCTCTTGGACGTTTGTAAATATTTGCGAAAATTTCCTTCAGCCTTGTGGGTTCCATCTCGGGGCCCACGGCGCTGTAATATTCCCGGTCGGATCTGGGGGTTTTACAGTACAGGTAGTGTCTCCAGATTTTTAAAGCAAAAACTACCACTGCCAGCTCCAAATCATGCGTCGGGTAATTTACTTCATAAGGTTTCAGCTGTCATGTTGCATAGGCGATCACCTTCTCATTTTGCATCAATACACACTCGAGGCCTTGGTTCGAAGTGTCACTATAAACTATGAATCCTCCAGTTCCCTGTGGGAGTGCTAAAATCGGTGCCGTCGTCAATTTCTTCTTAAATTCATCAAAGCTAGTCTGGCACATCTCGTTCCACTCAAACTTTTGAGTTTTCTTCAGTAGTCGAGTAAGTGGGCGGGTAATTTTGGAAAACCCTTCCACGAACCGACGATAATACCCAGCAAGTCCTAAGAAACTCCGGACTTTTTTCACGTTCTTAGGAGACTTCCAATCCATAACTGCTTCGATTTTCTGGGGATCTACTCGGACTCCTTCTGCTGATACCACATGACCGAGGAACATTACTTCCTTTAGCCATAATTAACAGTTAGAAAGCTTAGCGTACAATTACTTGTTTCTCAGAAGGTCTAAAACGATCTGCAGATGCTGCGCATGCTCTTCCGGGCTCTTGGAATAAACCAGAATGTCATCAATAAATATGACCACGAATTTGTCCAAATACTCTATGAACACTCGGTTCATCAATTGCATGAATACATAAGGTGCGTTTGTGAGACCAAACGGCATCATACAAACTCATAGTGTCCGTATTCTGAACGCCGATTTTGGAACATCGGATTTCTTAATCCTCAACTGATGATATCCCGACCTCAGATCGATCTTAGAAAACACTGTTGCTCCTTGTAACTGGTCAAACAAATCATCAATCCGTGGCAATGGATATTTGTTCTTGATTGTCATCTTGTTCAGCTCTCGATAGTCAATACACAATCGAAGCGATCCATCCTTCTTTCGGACAAAAAGTGTTGGAACATTTTGTTCCATACATATATTAATAATGTTTTGATGATTTAAGTTGTTACACAAAACAAAACAACAAAAAGACGAAGCCAAGCATCGAAGGAATCGAAGTGCAAAAAGCTGGATTTCTACAAGGTTAACGTACGTAAGATATCAGAAATATCGTACGTAACGAGTGCAGATTAACGTACGTAAGAGATATGAGTTAACGTACGTAATGTGTTCAAACGAGTAGAACATTGGGAAGAGTCAAAGTCAGAAAAGCATCAACGGATATATAATGTCATCAATGACGTATAGCTAATATACGTAAGACCGGAGTTGATAGCGTACGTAACACAAAATACGAAAGCCACTGAACTGTTTTATGAAGGAGCTAACGTACGTAAAAAGTAAAGGTTAACGTACGTAATATTGCTAGCGTACGTAATATTATGGAGACAGCGTACGTAATCTATGCACATGAGGCTAACGGCTAGTTTGGGTGATGATGGCTATAAATACCATTCCTTTGGTATTATTCTACACAACAACTTCAAGCAAGAGATACATTGATCACTTATTCATATTGATATTATTGTTGTTGTATTATTGAGCTTATATTGTTAGTTTGAGTGTTTATACATTCAACGTTATACATGAGAGGTAAAAGAAAAGATACGATTGGATTCGGTGTTATTAGGATCAAGGATCCGGCATTATTAGAATCGCAATCACTATCTTAGTGAGGTTTATCTAGTACCGATAGAAAGTTAGAGCGGTTGATTCATTGTCTGATAGAAAAGGAAAACGGTTTAACTTGGACCGACACAAAGACAAGTACGAGTGGTTTATCACGGACCAATAGAAGACGTGATTGTAACAGTTATCCCTCGACCGATAGAAGAGAGGTGGAGAGGTTTTTATCTTGAACCTATAGAAAAGGATATCGAGAGAGGACGTAGGATCATTTATAGCCGAACCTCTATAAATCCTTGCGTCGTTTAATTTCCGCAATTTATTTTACGCTTCCGCACACGGTGCATATTCCGATCTCGATCCAACAATTGGTATTAGAGTGGTACTCCAATACACGGCTTAACATCTGAGGAGTCGATCCAAATGGCGTTTCAATTTGCTCCAGTCGAAGGCCTTGCTCTTAACCGACCACCATTTTTTGATGGCGCAAATTTCATGACATGGAAGAAAAAGATGTCGATCTTCATTTGTGCTTATGATATTGATATTTGGAAGATCATTTGTCTTGGCCCGAAAGTTCCAATCAAATCCGAGGGATCTCTCAAGAGTTTCGAAGAATACAATGACGAGGATTGGAAAAACGACCATCTAAATTGTAAGGCTACTCAACTTTTATATTATGCCTTAAATCCGTAAGAGGTCAATCATATCTCATCGTGTGAAAGTGCTAAAGAGATATGGAAAATTCTTGAAATCACACACGAAGGGAAAACTCAAGTCAAGGAGATGAAGATCAATATGCTTTTCCATGACTACGAGTTATTCATGATGAAAGGTGACGAGTCCATCACCAATATGCTCGACCGATTTTTGGTCATCACCAATGGACTTGCTTCATTCGGTAAACCATTATCTAGTAGTGAAAAAGTCAAAAAAAATTACGATCACTACCTAGCGAATGGGACGGCACCGTGACTGTGATTATGGAATCGAAAGATCTCAATACACTTGATTTTAGCGCCCTCGTTGGTTCGCTAATTAATTATGAGATAGTGTTAAAATCACGAAGTGTTAAGCCAAAGCCGAAGGAAAGATCGATAGTCTTGAAGGCTAAGATGTCTAAAAGGGAAGTAATCCCGGTTGAAAAAAGCGACGAAGAATCGGCATATTATGCCAAGAATATTAATAAGTTTCCAACCTTATTAAACCGGAGAAAGAAAGACATCTCGGGCGAATCTAGGAAATTCGACAACTCTTGTCGATTATGTGGTAAACCAGGCCACTTTGCTAAGAACTGCCGAGCTAAACCAAAGAAGGAAGTTCTCGTTGCAACATGGAGCGATGACAACGAAGATGATGAATTTATCAATCAAAATAATCTCGCTCTCATGGCATGGAGTTCATTCGACGATAGCGACGTCGAAAGCTGGGTAAGTACGTCATCTCAAGATGAGTTAATTGAAGCATTCGAGTTATTACATACCGATTTCCAAAATGCTTTGAAAGAAATCAAATCCCTTCAATCGGAAAATAAACCATTGGAAAATGAGATTTCCAAAATTCTTGAAAAAGGAAAATTTATCGAGACCGATCATTCGAAATGCGTTGAAAACAAAAATATTTTAAAGAATGATCTTTTGAAAAGTCAAACCGAGATGAAAAATTTAACGAAGAAATTCTCGTGTGGAAACGAGAAATTTGAACAAATGCTCTCAGTTCAGAAATTTACTTTGAATAAAGAGGGGTTAGGATTCAAACCGCGCTCTAAAATGAATCCATAAATTTTTAAATGCCCCGATGTGACAAATGTTTGAAAATTGGGCACCATATTTCAAATTGCAAAAGCCCAAGACGGACGATTAAAATCAAAAGATTTGAGTTCCAAAAGGAACAATTATTTCAAATATCGTCTATGTCTCAAATGAAAAACCAACTATAGGTTATGTCCTCAAAAATTGATTTTTTATCAAAATATATTTTACTTAGGGGGAGTAATATTTTTTTTAAAAGGAGATAATATTTTCAGGGGGAGTTTATATCCTATTTATTCATATAGTAATATTCATCATGCATATTTTATTTTTGGTATCAGTATATTAATTTTTTTACTCTTTTTGACGAAAACAAAAAGGGGAAGAAGGGAGAAAAATGGGATTAACCATGAAAGGAGGAGAAAAATCGAAGATAAGTCGAAAAATGGAAGTTGAAAGGAGAAAAGGAGAAGAAAAGGTCGAAAACATAAAGTTGAAAAGAAAAATGAGGAGACTTCGAAAATATGATGAAAATTTGAAAATTCGAAAAGAAAAAGAAAAGGAAAGAAGGAGAAAGAAGGAGTCGAAAAACAAATGGGAGAAGAAACTAACGAAACGGACAAAGTCGAAAACTTTGGTCTGTACACATATACATATATTTGTATTTTTTGCAGGTAAATCCCATTGACGAAGTGTTGTTTTGTAATCATCAGAAAGGGGGATATTGTTGGAACATTTTGTTCCATACATATATTAATAATGTTTTGATGATTTAAGTTGTTACACAAAACAAAACAACAAAAAGACGAAGCCAAGCATCGAAGGAATCGAAGTGCAAAAATATGGATTTCAACAAGGTTAACGTACGTAAGATATCAAAAATAGCGTACGTAACGAGTGCAGATTAACGTACGTAAGAGATATGAGTTAACATACGTAATGTGTTCAAACGAGAAGAACGTTGGGAAGAGTCAAAGTCAGAAAAGCAGCAACAGATATATGACGTCATCAATGACGTATAGCTAACGTACGTAAGACCAGAGTTGATAGCGTACGTAACACAAAATACGAAAGCCACTGAACTATTTTAGGAAGGAGCTAACGTACGTAATAAGTAAAGGTTAACGTACGTAATATTGCTAGTGTACGTAATATTATGGAGACAGCGTACGTAATCTATGCACAGGAGGCTAACAGCTAGTTTGGGTGATGAAGGCTATAAATACCATTCCTTTGGTATTATTCTACACAACAACTTCAAGCAAGAGATACATTGATCACTTATTCATATTGATATTATTGTTGTTGTATTCTTGAGCTTATATTGTTAGTTTGAGTGTTTATACATTCAACATTATACACGAGAGGTAAAAGATACGATTGGATTCGGTGTTATTAGGATCAAGGATCCGGCATTATTAGAATCGCAATCGCTATCTTAGTGAGGTTTATCTAGTACTGATAGAAAGCTAGAGTGGTTGATTCCTTGTCTAATAGAAAGGGAAAACGGTTTAACTTGGACCGACACAAAGACAAGTATGAATGATTTATCACGGACCAATAGAATACGTGATTGTTACAGTTATCCCTCGACCGATAGAAGAGAGGTGGAGAGGTTTTTATCTTGAACCTATAGAAAAAGATACCGAGAGAGGACATAGGCTGGTTTATAGCCGAACCTCTATAAATCCTTGCGTCGTTTAATTTGGACAATTTATTTTACGCTTCCGCAACACGGCGCATATTCCGATCTCGATCCAACAAAAAGAACTGGTGCACCCCAAGGCGAAACGCTTGGATGGATATAGCCTTTGTCCAGTAACTCTTCCATTTGCTTCTTCAATTCATACATCTCTGTAGGTGCCATACAATTCGGTGCTTTAGAAATTGGTGTAGCTCCTGGTTCCAGTTCGATGGTGAATTCTACATCCCATCGTGGAGGTAGTCCCGGTAATTCATCAGGAAACACATCCGGAAATTCGTTCACAACAGGAATGGATGAGAGTTCTACTTTTTCGTCTTCTTTCTTCATTGCGTAGCACCAGTATCCGGTACAACCCTGTTTCAACAATTTGACAGCATTCATCACCTTGATCATCTTTCCTGAGCTTCCTGGTTTCCATCCTTCAAACAGTATTTTGGAACCATCGTCAGCTATCACTGGGATATTCCTCTTTCGGTAGTTTACAATAGCTCCATATCGATTAAGCCAATCATCTCCGAGTATCAGGTCGTCTCCTTGCATTTCTATCACAATCAGGTTTGAGGGCCACTCTCTGCCTCCAAATGATATAGGGAAATCTCTAGTTTCTAAGTTTCCTACAATCCTCTCTCCACTCGGTAAACCCACAACATAAGGCTCACAATTATGAAAACTAGAAATATTCAAACGATTTACACAAGACAATGATATAAATGAATGTGTATCTCCTGTATCGAATAAAATGCTAACTGGCTGTGAATGGATCTGAACAGTACCTGATGCGACAGCAGAATCCTGACCGTCTTCCCTCCTCATATCGTACAGACGTGGGGGAACGGATCCGGCACTTGATGTCTCCTTTCGGTCCAACTGTCCTCTGCCTCATCCGCGACCAAAATTTTGGGGCAGCTGAACACTTTGCTGCGTCTGCTGAATACTTGATTCCCTCTGAGCTAGCTGTGATGTACGGGCTCTAAAAGATTTTGAAACCTCTTCACAGAACACCGCACGATGTTCCTCTCGACCACAATCAAAACAAGTCACGGCAGGAAGGGGGTGATTTCGCCGATAGTGTCCCGTCTGACTACAGTTAAAGCACTTCCTCGTCACATATGTCGTGGCTGATACTGCTCCGAAGTTCTTTCCGCTCTTAGATGGTGCGGAGGTTTCTTGAAAGAATGAAAAGATGACTGGGTCTTGCGGGGCCCGCTGCTCTTGTGCTCTGTGAAACTACCTGAGACTTTCT
Source organism: Orobanche coerulescens (assembly GCA_033398695.1). Classification (NCBI taxonomy): domain Eukaryota; kingdom Viridiplantae; phylum Streptophyta; class Magnoliopsida; order Lamiales; family Orobanchaceae; genus Orobanche; species Orobanche coerulescens. The sequence continues at coordinate 93,567,969 of CM065809.1, forward strand.
GCTTCTTGAATTTTGCAAACTTTTCCATCGCTGCTTCTTTGATTTCATACGCCAATGCTTTATCCTGATATTGACGGAGAGTAGTACAATCAAAACCATACATGTATCTCTGAATCTCTGGTTTCATTCTCATATCAAAATGGATCATCATTTCTACATCTATTCTGACCAGATGTCGAATAAATGCCAGCTGCTGGTTAAACGTCTTAATCGCCTGAGATACTGGCACATCCGAAGGCTGCGCGGAGAAAAACTCCCGAACTTTAGCTTCCCGCACCGGACGAGGGCAGTACTGAGCTTCCATCATCAATTTAAATTCTCCCCAGTCGGCATCATGATCTCCAGGCCGGATGGCTTCCCACCACTCGGACGCTTCCCCTATCAGAAAGTACTGAGCAATAGAGGCTCTCCGGTCATCTGGGCAATTAATCTCGGCAAAAATTTTCTCCATTTCTTTTAACCAATGATCCTACGTCGGTGTCTCAGAAAATCCGTCGAATTTGGGTGGTTGCATCTTCATTGTTAATAGATCGTTGTGGCTCGCCTGAGCTGTGGCTGGCCTGATTAGAAGGCGAAACTTCTCTTTCGGCATTCCTTCGTCCGAGTCCGCGGACGCGACCACGTCCACGTCCACCTCTCAACATACTGTAAGCATAAATACTCAATATACAAGAAACAATATCATTCAAATGTTCACGTATAAAGAGGTACAACAGGTAAAGGACGAGATAGAGTTTAGGAACTTACAACCACTGTTCGCACAAAGACGTAGGCAGTACAGTGATGTTATTCACGGCCGTTACCTCAAAAGACATATATGACCCCTATTTTAACCCAATGTCCAAGATATCCATAATCTTAGGTCTGATAGACATCTAAGAATATAACAGTTCTGAAATAAAATACAACAGTTCTTAGCTGAAAGTTTAGCTCTTAGGCAACATATGAAAGTAACTGAAATAAAATACAACAGTTCTGGGCCAATACCGAGAATACAAATATCCAAAGGAAGAATATTAATACATCACCAAATCCAATCATCACAAACGACGACGTACTCGAGTACTTATTAAAACAACACAAACAACATACAATTAAACCCGACCGGAACATCACTCTGCACCCTCGTCGTCATGCAGCTCCAGTGGTTGTTTCCCTGCTCTCCTGGATCCTGAACATAAACAAATGTTCACCCCCGAAGGGGTTAGCACTACGATGCTAGTACAAGTACCACAACATATTATTCAACATCTCATGAAGAAGGATAATAACATAAATGACAAAATACCAATGAGTCTCCTCCTACGAGAAACTCATAAATAACATACACAAATGATAATCACAACATGATATCACAACATACACATGGTAATTATGGCGATCCATCGTTCACTGCCTAGAACCCACTATGATCCCGTCAGACCAACTCGTGGTGGAAAAACCCATCCGATGATCCAGCGCGCGCTAGCATAGATCCCCCGATGATCCCGTCGGACCAACACGAGGTGGACATACAACAACGACATATATGCGCAACAATATGTATAACATCAATACATAGAACAATTAAAGTACTTGCCTCGATTCGATGACAAGAATAACACTTCGACGAATATCAATACACTCGAAGGTCGCCCCTCCGATCAATCACGTTGCAAAGCTCGAACCTTAACAAATGAAATAATATAGAATTCATCTCACGTCGTACGAACATCTTACAATCCAAATTACGGTCGAAAGTTCATAAAATGTATACTGCCTGGTCTGCGTAACGTACATTACATATCCAACGTAACGTACGTTAAGGCTGCTTGTTAGCGTACGTAAACTATTAAGTCTAGCGTACGCTAACCATGTATCGACGGTTCCTCTCTGATCGGTCGACTGACTCGTCTGATGATATAACGTACGTTACGTACACAACGTAGCGTATGTTAATTATGTCCATTAGCGTACGTAAGTTGCAGAGACTAGCGTATGCTAAACAAGTATCCGACAATCTCTTCCCTGATTCAGCCAACTGACTCGTCGCACGAAATTCTCAGTGTTAACGTACGTTAACTCCATACATGATACACTCATGAAGACTTGGATGATCTAATGGTGTTCAATGTCTTACAACTTCAAGGATAAACATATCATCATGATGTCATATTCCAGTCTTTGATCACAAAATCTCATACGTAATTCGGAAGGTTTAAGCTTGATGTCAATATCATTCTATCATTCAAACTATCATCTTGAAGATTGTTAACAATCCACCTTTATAAGGTACAACAAATCCTTCCATGATCAACCTCCTAGGTTCGTCTAACAACAATGATGTTAATACCATGTCCGTGATTACTATGAAGACACTATCTAAATTTGGATTATCAATCTCAGAAAACTTCCTTTACTTGTAACAAGATTCAAATTATGATGCTCTTAACCGAGGTACTTAAAGCATAATCATCTCAACTTCCTAAACATGATGTTTGGTTGAATAATTCATCCATGGAACTTAATATCTTGATAGCATGATCATAATTCTTAAGGATACGAATCCAAGGTTGGAGATAGTATTAACATACCTTAAGATGAAGAAAACACCAAGACAATAGGTAGAATCCTACTCCGGTTGCTTGTATGCCAATCCAAGATGTTCTTCAACTTCAATGATCAAGTATAAGTAATCTCCAATCTTCAATGATCAAGAAAAGGTGTTCTAAAGGTATATAAGGTGGCTGGGAACTCTCTGGGCATGAGGTATGTTGAAGGCTAAGTGAAATAAACGAACTGAAATGAAATGGGGTGATGTCTTATTTATAATTTTCTGACCTTAACGTACATTAGCCTTAATGCATAACTTATGTTAGTCGCTTAGCGTACGCTACTCAGTATACTTAGCGTACGCTACTCAGTATACTTAGCGTACGCCATCATCACCGATAGTTCACTGTTCTCATACTGTACTCGATTACGTACGCTACACCATCAGGTTATGTACGTAAGCAACACCCATTAGCGTACGCTAGACACATTCCTTAGCGTACATTAACAATCGTTGACTTCAAAAGTGTCCAGGTTCATCCGCGGGATTCTTATCCGGACCCATGTCTGGTTGGCGCATGTTCTAGCCGTCCAGCTCAATTATTGGCTGTTTAACGTACACTACGCTACATTCGTAGCGTACATTAACTCTGGCGGATAACATACGTTAAGATTCCTTCTTAGCGTATGTTATCACGTATTTTCATGAGAAAATTTACATGTTGCCATACTCATGTACAAGGACACAAATACGAAAAATATCATACTTCGATTATTGATATCACAATTCCGAGTAATACAGGGTTCAATTACAGATGAAATACTCAATAATTAATCCGGATATTACACTATAAGTCTTTATTGCGACAATAATGGTGATATTGTGCAAGCTAAAGAGTCAAGGTCTGATAAGAGATCCAAACACATACTCAGTATATGCAAAGTAGCAACGAAAGAGAATGTTGTTGATCCACTTACGAAGCCTCTCTCACAAGGAAAGCATGAAGAGCATGTTAGATCGATAGGACTAAAAGTCATGAATGAATGGTCCTAGTGCAAGTGGGAGATTGTTGGGAATAATGCCCTAGGACATTCAATGTGCCTAGATTTGTAATTATCACATTTAAATAAAGTTATTTGATATCATCTATTTCTCATTGATTATTATAATGTCTGCATGTTTTAATATTATCGAATGATAGTTATTCACGAGTAATAATATTATTCATATGTCCCTGGTCCAATCATGTAGAGTGGAGACTCGAGTAAAATGCTAGTATAAGTTTGATCGATAATCATCGGATGATTATACGTATGGTACGGATCAAACTTATGATGGAGAACACAATAATGGACAGACCCGCATTGAGATCACTGAATGGAAGTGTCATAAGTGAATCTCAATATAACAGTATGTCAATAAATCATTGAACCTGAGATTATCTTAGAGTCCAACAAGATAGCTGTTATGCCTTCACATAATCCAACGTCATCTGAAACATGTTGATCAGAAAGGTTAGCGATCGGGATTATTGGGAGTCATGTCGAGGGCAATGAGTAATCAAGACGGGGATTTATCCCTATCTGTAGGGAGAGAGATATCTGCTGGCCCCCTCGATAAGTTGGACTGAAGGAAATATATGGCCATGTTTAAATGAAGAGTCATTTGATTTAATCAGTCTACTTAAGATCGAGAAAGCATTTGAACATAATAAGTATGACAATTTCCATGACTTAGTTCAGATGTGATATCGCGCGACAAAGGGATTTGACACATTAAATGGTTTAATGGACTATAAACTTATATTATTTGGGTAGTCATAATGTCTTGCTCGACCGTTTATGATTTATCATTTAATGAGATATTAAATAATTGCCTTACATAATATAAGCCTTTTGGGTCTCACATACGATAATTAAAGACAAGCAAGAATAGTTAATAGATATAATATTGGATATAATATTTAAAAAATTCTAATAATGATTAATCTATAATATATAATATTATATAATATATTATTTAATTATATCAACTGGGAATGGTAAATATAATATTAGATATTATATTTATTAGGATTAAATGATAGTAATATATATATAATATATGATATTATAAATATAATATATATATATATTGTATTATTTAATATGTTGAGAGGCAAGTAAGGAAATACTAGAGTTTTAACTCTAGGGTTTACTTACTATAAATAAAGGGTGTTGGATAAGGAGTTGTCATAAGAGATAAACATTACACAACCCTAATTGTGTGAAAAATAGGCCCTCTGTCTCTCTTTATATTAGCCAAACTATTTTCTGTCCAAGAAGTCTGATTCAGTCATCTCCGTCTTCTTGTCTTAGTTGATTTTGATCAACAGTACAAATCCATTTAGCAAGGAATTATTTGGGATCAGGATCTTTCGTGATCTGAATAAAAGGATTTGCTTATTTCACGCATCCTATATCGATACGGTGCTAAAGCGATTTAGTATGGAAAATTCCAAGAAAGGTTTTCTACCTTACAAATATGGAATTCATCTATCTAAGGATATGTGTCCTAAGACACAAAAGGAAATAGATGACATGAGCTGATCCCTATGCGTCAGCTGTGGGAAGCCTCATGTATGATATGCTTTGCACTAGACAAGATATCTGTCATGTCGTAGGCATGGCTGCTAGATATAGTCGAACCCAGGACCAGGACACTGGATTGCTATCAAGCACACTCAAGTACCTGAGAAGTACTAGGGAGTACATGCTAGTACATCAACCAGACGACCTATGTTCAGTGGGTTATACTGACTCAGATTTTTCATCAGACAAAGAAAAGTCCAAGTCTACTTCAGGTTATGTGTTTAGTCAGGGAGGTGGAGCCATTAGTTAGAGGAGTGTGAATCAAAAATGCATCTCGGACTCTACCATGGTAGCCGAGTACGTGGCAGCCTCTGAGGTAGCCATTGAGGCGGTATGGCTCAAGTACTTCCTGCAGGACTTAGATGTGATTCCCGATTTGCCAAAGGGTATTACACTTTATTGTGATAATACGAATGCAGTCGGAAATTCAAGGGAACCACGAGCCCATAAGGCAAGTAAACATATCAACCGCAAGTACCACATCATACAACACTTTGTAAATGAAGGAGAGGTAGTTGTTGCCAGGTTGCATTGGAAAATAATCTCGTTGATCCATTCATGAAAGGCCTACCCTCAAAAGTTTCTGAAAGGCATGTAGAAGGAATGAGATTATGGTGTATGGCAACATTGCTTTGAGTAAGTGGGAGATGTGAGAGACTATGTAATAGAGTAGTATCTTTAAAAGCATGCTTTGAGTATAAGTGGGGGATTGTTAGGGTTGTATACTGCAAAGCATACGTTATGCTTATATTACCTTATTTCCTTGTAACTACCTATGAGAATATTAATTACATTTAATCACATATTTTGCATATTTATTCCCATTATGGTTATGCAAATGTAATGTTTAATTATTTTATATTATAGATAATATGGTGTGTTGGTATCACACGGAAGATCACATTATCGGTGTCTTATAAAATAATACAATAGTTCACAACCTATATAATTCTAGACAAATTATGTGAAAGGTTGTAATGTATGCTTGAGATTAGTTTTTCTTGCTATTAGCATGCATTAGCGTATTTGCATATGTTGAACTGGACAAAAGTGAGATAGTGTCTTCTGTATTGACTGTAAGAAAAATATAAATCACGAATAATTATTATTTCATAATTCTAAGTATATAATATTTAATTGTGTATTTATAATATTTATTGCTTTGATTTACCATGAGTGAGAGTCACAACGATTGACTCAATATGCTTCGTATCCTAGACAATAACACTATTTATATGATAATTATTATTATTATAAGTAGAAATCATGTCTTGACTCATGCGGGTTGATGATGTCCCCTTAAGGATCTCGATAATGATTAGTATATTAAACCCTGTAGGTGGATTTAATTCCGATATAATAATAAGGTTCGAGTGGTACTACTATTGGATAAGAAATTAACTAATTTAAGCTGTCAGTAGCCTAAATTAATTAATGGACATTCAATATTTTAAACACGGGAAATAATATATTTAAATAAGGAGCCCGATTTCGTAAATTGAGATTTGAGTTGGAAGTGCAATATTAATTCTTTAGTGGATTGAATTGATATTAGTGAAGGAAGAGTTTAATATGGAAAGTTGGGTTGCAGTAGGAGTCCTAACCCAAATCCTCCTTACATCCATAGAGTTGCCGAAAGCATATAAATATGACTTATGGGGGGGTTCAGCAGTGATACATCACATAATTGAGATAGCACTTTAATTCTTGCTACAAATCGAAATTACTTGAAGAAAAAGAAAAAGCGGGAGTTGTGAGGAAGAACAAGTTCGGCCAATCCACTTCAAAGTCCAAGCAAGATTCGGTAGCTTGTTGCCCATACAACGTCCAGATTGATGTGGGATCATACTCTAGAAGATTTTTAGGAAGAGATCAAGGTAGCAACCACTACACTTCAAGAGGTAAATATCTTATGATATTTTGATCTAGATTAGGATATTGATTTACCAACAAGATTATTTAATAAATAAATAATATTTAAATTGCTTATTAATCTTAGTAGTTAATTTATTAGCTTGTCTAAATCGGTTTTGTGCTCGTGGATGCGTAAAACGATTTTATCAAATTTTTTCCAACTTCGCTTCCGCTGCGTTTTATTTCCAACAATTGGTATCGGAGCAAAAATTTTAGTTTTTTGCTATTTTAATTAATTTTGTTGATTAATTGATAGCAGTTTAAATATTCACGTAATTTGATGTTAGGATATTTTGCTAGATGTGTTCTTGTAGGGAATATGACCCAATTAATGGTCATGTGAATGGATTTAGTTTATTACTCCCTCCATCCCACAAAACTGTGCTCATTTTGACTTTGACTGGTCTCTCCAAATACACCTTTGCTCATCAATAACTTCAATTATATATGAATAAAAATTATAAAAAAATAATATTTGGAAAATACACATTAAGAACAATCAAATAAGTACTTGCATTACTATAATTTTATTATATATTGATTGCATTTCATGATCAATATTTATGAATTTTGACCAATAAAAGTCAAAATGAGCACAGTTTTTTGGGACAAAGGGAGTATTATTTATGCAATTATTGGTTTGACCCGATTTTGAGGCATGTAATGGTTTTTTCCATGAGAAAATCCATGGGTAGATCTAAGATCTTTATTTTCATGTAATTTTGCTGGAATTCGATGTATTTTATTTTTTTATAAAATTATAATCGAATTTGGAGAAGATAAAATCATGAAGAAAAAGAGTAGAACCGGGATACCCGGACTGCTGGACAACCTATATCAATAAAGTGCTAAAGCGGTTCAGCATGGAGAATTCCAGGAAAGGTTTCTACCTTACAAGCATGGAATTCAACTATCTAAAGATATCTGTCCTAAGACACAAAAGGAGATAGATGACATGAAGCTAGTCCCTTATGCATCAGCCATGGGAAGCCTCATGTATGCTATGCTTTGCACTAGACCAGATATCTGTCATAACATAGGCATGACTGCTAGATATCAGTCGAACTCAAGACCAGGACACTGGATTGCTGTCAAGCACATACTCAATGTTGGAGTTCAGGCCATAAATCGAATATGCAGCGGAAAATAAATCGCATAAAATGTGCTCATTCGAACTCCTAAAGAGGATCGATCTGTAACACCCCGAGATAATCGGAATAATTACAGCGCCGTAAACCCTTTAAGTAAGGATTTACAAGGCTGATTAAAATAAATGTGAATATAAACCAACAAAGCCACCGAAATTCAAATTACAAAACCGATTCTAACTGAATCCATTACAACCATATCGAAATGATATTAAAAAGACACGCGTACTCGAGTACTGAAAATGAACCAAGAAGACAAATCACAAAAACAACGAACATTTAACATCACTGAGCCACTTCATCGTCATGACGGTACTGTGGCTGCTTCCCCGCTCCTCGGCTACCTGAACATCAAAACAAATGTCCACCCCCGAAGGGGTTAGCAAAACAATGCTAGTACAAGTATCGGAACACACAAATATGCAACGACAATGCATAAAAATATACACAAATATGGACTTCCGCTGCCGGAATCCAACAATCCGAATCCACAAGATTCAATCAACACAACATGGGTATTCCAACGATCCAGCGCCCTCAGCATAGATCCCGAGATGATCCCGTCGGACCAACACGAGGTGGAAAACCCGTCCAATCATCCAGCGCCCTCAGCATAGATCCCAAGATGATCCCGTCGGACCAACACGAGGTGGACATCTGATCCAACGCCCTCAGCATAGATCGCTTGATCCCTTCGGATCATCACAACTTACACATAACACAACTATGCATATACATATGCAAGAAAATCGACATGTTCATCAATATGAACGTACGTTTAAATCGATAGCAAATGTCATGACAATTTAATGAATTAATCTCATGTCAACAACACGAATAAACCATATGCATGATCAAGTTCATCAATTATTCACAAACTTTCAAAATACGATACTTGCCTCAACAAATGGCGACAAGAATTTCTACTATCAATAGTCTTCAATATGATTGGAAGATTCTCGCTTAGTCGGCTCACCGGAATGCAACCTTCATCGAACAATAACGTCGGTAAAACTAATGGTTTCGGATAATCGTTCAAATCATCAAATGAATCATCAAAAGGCATGATGCACCCTATAATGGCGGTGGACTATTCTGCCCTAACACAATTTGGTTGGACCGATACTACGTTATTCGTCCTTGCAATAGCTCAATGGAATACTTTCTAAGTTCCAACATAATTCCTTCGGTTGATTGTTACAACATAACATGGAATTCATCCTAGGAGGATTCTAATCATGTTCTATTATAACAAGATATCCGACCTTCGATGAATCATCATAAAGACTTGTTTACTAGTTTCAATATCCTCTCCTTCTATGAATAAATCCTTGAGTTCAATCCATTAATTCTTCACCGAAATGTTTGATCATAACATTCTTATGAACTAAGATAATCTTCAAAAACTAGATATGATTGGGTTTACCATCTCAAGATGCACTAATCAATAGTCTAATCACTAGGAGGTTTGCTCAATGATTACAACAACCAAGAGGAAATCGAAAATAATTGAATTTAATCTTCTAAACCATGATGAAAGGCTCCTCAAGAAAATAACTGGTTCGGTCTACTCAAAACAGGTCCAAAACGTTACTAAGATCATGCTAAATTATTTGGTGAAGGATCACATACCTCAATAAATTGATGAACAATGAAGAACTTGAATAAACTCTACCACCGGAAGCTTGAACACCAATCTACAAGGCCTAAGCTCCCCAATAATCGTCTCAGAAGATGATATGAAGGATAAGAGGTGATTAAAGATCTCCAGAACACGAAAAATCGGCCAAAGGAAAGGTGAGAAATGAAATAGGGTCGAGGTCTATAAATAGAATTATGGGCATTACGTACGTTATGCAAACAACCTTACGTACGTAACAAATATCCTATCTTTAGCGTACGTAGTCATCTGACCAAAACTCACTGTCCTGATTTCGCCATTTCCTTACGTACGTAATCACGAGGGTTTTACGTACGTAATATCCATGTCCTTAACGTATGTAAAACATGCACCATAGCGTAAGTAACACCTATGTCCAGGTTCACGCGAAAATCACACGAATCTTCCCCGGGCCCTTCCTCGGCCCCCACACGCCGACCCTTATCCGATCCCAAGTTGACTTAGCTTACGTACGTTAATCACCTTAGATAACTGCAGTCATAGCGCACATTATAGACGTCTGATAACATACGTTAACACGTGCAGAAACATGCATGCAGAATGCTGGAGATACCAAAACGTAAAGGTACGAAATACGGGAAAAACCAACCTCCGAATAATAACATCACAAAGTTGAATCTTACAAGATAAATACACAAAAATTATCCGGACATTACACGATCAAGGATCGTATAAACGAATAAATAAAAGAATCAAAATCATACCCTCGTAAACCTCACTTCTTTATGTTGATGAGACGAGCACGAATCTAATCCGTGAAGCTTTTGGAAATTCCAACGTCGAAAGTGTCGAACGTATCTACGAAACACGCATTGGAAAATGCCTGGATTAAACTCCTTTTTCTCGTTCTCTAAGAAAACGTCTATAAGAAGAATATTGACTATTGCCTTAAACTCTCAAAACCCAGAAGAAGAAAAACCAAGTTCAAAACTCTCTTTTCTTTCTTTGTTGTTTTTCACATAGAACTTTTTTTCTTTCTCAAAAGGGAGTGGTGTTATATATTATCCACCAACACTCTTTTCAAAGTATTCTTATATTATATAATCCACTCACATGCAGTAATGACCAATTCATTAAAACAAGACATGTGAGGGGAATTATATATAAGATGTGCAGGTCATTATTGACTTTTAAATGGTCCAACCATTTAGTCTGTATTTTGGACCTCGTGTATCTAGTCCGATAGATAAATCTTGATCCGTCACGTTGTATTTAAATTAATTAATCTAGTTAATTAATTATATTAAATACAATATAATTAATTTATCCAAAAATAATTATTTTTGAATTAAATTAATTACCCAGTAATTATTTAATTCATATGACCGATTTAATTTATCCAATAAATTAAATTTAATTAGGCATCCAATGTCTAATATTTATCAAGAGAGAATAGGCACAATTCAATCCATCATTAATCCTGTATGCGCGTCTCTGTAGGTTCGTCCCAGTCAGCAATGGGAGGATCCATAGAGTGTGAGGAACACTTATCCAGTCCGTGGCTCACACCGCAACCCAACTGAGAACGAATGATGGGAATCATTCCAAAACCTGTTATGAATACCGTATACGTATAAATCCTTCAATCCTATGTCCCGATCAAGCTTTAGGGTCACGGTTAAGTCAAACCCTGTCTATACTTGACTCTATTCATATGTTAGTATAAATCAAGATCACAGAACTCTCGTGTATGAAATACAACTAGTTCAATCGCATTGGCCAAAGACTTTTGATCTTATTTGCCGCTAACCGCATAGGACATTATCGTTTTCACTTATAGGAGAAAGAATCCTTTATTGGCATTCAGTGACTGCTACTTGACCATTAAGTTGCACTTCGAGGTTGATCCCTACCGACAGGTGTTTAGGTCGAACTACTCTAATGACTAACTTAATGAAACAAACACATCTTCTATTGAACCCCAAGTCAAAGGTTCACACATACCTATCATAACCTTACGATTCAGTCATTGACTATCCTAGAGTGAAAACCATGTGACCGAATTGAGGTGAGTCATATTCGTATATATTAATCCAATTAATATACCCATACAGAATGCTCCCACTAGTCCTGAGTGAAGACATGCACACGTCGAAGCATACGATATGTTAAGCTTTTGAGTTAATGCCCAATTAAGTTTTATCGACTTGCGGATAAGTTAAGCTTTTGAGTTCTGAACACTTTCAGTGCAAGACTTCTTATCTCATAAGGAGTGGAATGCTTCTACTCAAAAGCACGGACATCATTTCTATCGATTTACCAAATCAAGACGCCAATGATATATAATAAATAAAGAAATAATCACTGCCTTTTATTAATGAATACATAATCACGTATAGATGCCCTAACTCTCTCATCCTCAGACTGACATTCGAGGGCATATGCTAACAATCTACCACTTACACTCAATGCCATAAATTATGATATCTAATACCCATGTTATCCAGATGTCTCTACAAGACAATTTGCGATAGCGGCTTGGTAAGTGGGTCAGCAAGGTTATTTGCTGAGTCTACTCTCTGTTGTTTAATGTATCGATTCTTCACCATCTATCTGACGATGTGATACTTTCTCTGAATATGCTTGGTCTTATGATGAGACCTAGGTTCTTTAGCATGTGCAACAACTCCTTCATTATCGCAGTAAAGCGGCACTGGCAGCCTTGCGCGTGGGACACTTGAAGTTCTTCAAGATACTTCTTGATCCAACATGCTTCCCTTGATGCCTCTGAGGCTGCCTGGTACTCGGCCTGGCAGGTGGAATGTGCAACCACAGTTTGCTTGGGACTCATCCAAGAAATTGCTCCATAATTCAGAGTAAATATATACCCTAAAGTGGACTTTCTTTTGTCTGCATAGCCACCGAAATCTGAGTCCGTGAACCCATCCACTATTAATTCTCCACCACCATATGTACAAACCATTTCTCTGGTCCATTTAAGGTACTGTAGAGCGTTCTTTACGGCTGTCCGATGTTTTTTACCTGGGTTTGCTTGAAACCGACTGACTATGCTCACAGTGTATGCAATGTCTGGTCTCGTGCACAACATTGCGTACATGAGGCTACCCACATCCGATGCATAGGGTACCTGTCTCATCTCCATTATGTCTTTCGCACTTTGAGGACACATATATTTGGAGAGTTTCGAACCATTTCGCATAGGTAAGAACCCTCTTTTAGAATCTTCCATCCTAAACCTTTTTAGGATCTTTTCTATATAGAGGGCTTGGGAAAGTCCTAATATTCTCTTCACTCTATCTCTATAGATGCGAATACCCAGAATATAGGAAGCTTCTCCCAAGTCTTTCATGGAAAATGTGTTTGAAAGCCAAGCTTTCACAGAACTGAGTAGTCCAACATCGTTTCCTATTAGTAGAATGTCATCTACATATAGTACTAAGAACGCGATATTATTCCCACTAACCTTCATGTAAACACAAGGCTCTTATTCATTTTGCACGAAGTCAAACTCTTTCACTGCTTCATCAAAACGATGATTCCAACTTCATGATGCTTGCTTCAGTCCATAAATGGCACGCTGAAGTTTGCAAACTTTATGAGTATCAGTAGTGGACATAAAACCTATAAGATGTTCTATATAGATTTCCTCTTCGAGGTATCCATTTAGAAAAGCCATCTTCACGTCCATTTGCCATATCTCATAATCTTAGTGCGTGGCTATGGCAAGCATCATACAAATAGACTTGATCATGGCAACTAGTGAGAAGGTTTCCTGATAATATATTCCTTCTCTTTGGGTATAACCCTTAGCCATAAGACTATCTTTGTATGCTTCAACGTTGCCATCCCCATCAGTCTTCCTTCTGAAGATCCATTTATTCCCAATGGGGACCATGCCCTCTGGTCGATCTACCAAAGTCCAGACCTGATTGGTATGTGTCGAGTCTATCTCTACTTCCATGGCCACTTGCCACTTCGCGGAGTCCACATATATCATTGCTTGATCGTACGATATAGGATCATCCTCTTGGATACCATCTGTTTGGTGGAGACCTAGTTCCTCCAGATGCATGTAGCCATACCTCTCAGGTAGTTGAGATGTCCTATTCGACCTACGCGGTGGTGGTGGTTGTGTTTTAGAAGGTTGGGTTCTTTCTTCTTGCACAGGTGTCTCCTCGGGAGTTTCAATATGTTCTTCCAAAGAAACATTTCTACCTGCTCCACCTTCCTGAATGAACTCGTCCTCCAGGAAGTGTGCCTGTAAAGCAACAATGATCCTATGATCATCGGACATGTAGAACAGATAACCCATTAATTCAGATGGGTATTCTATGAAACGTCCTTTGACAGACCTAGCTTCAAATTTGTCCACCTTAGTCTTTGTAATATCCTAGAATTTCACTATGAATTTTTCGCATTATTTTATCTGGGATGTACTGTACAAAGTGGGACCAACACAATATGAGTGGATAATTTTGGAAACCGGGACAGTCGTGCCAGTATGTCATCGAGGTTATTTTGATTCTAGGATATTACATGCTTGATGTGTTTTTCGATGTCGGATATACCGTATGGGTATTTGTATGATTGCCGTACTTGGTCGACAATTGTAATTGGGGGTATCGTGCATCAGACGTACCGTATAAGAATATTTTCGGGATTTCGTATATGTGTTCAGTATTGTCGTATGTTCACATTTGTTATGTCGAGATGTTGGACAGGAATTGCTGGAAATGGCTAAGTGTGGAAGCCATTACGTACGTTATATGTTGAAGCTTACGTATGTTAAATTGGTAGAGTTACGTACGTTATGTCCGAGACATTACATACGTAACATGGGAATCAGACGATCGAGTCGTGGTCTGCAGGTGGGACCCTGTGTCGACAACTTTCGGCGGAGGATGTTGAAAGGTGAGTCAACGTACGTGTTACGTACGTTATACAGGATGTGTTACGTACGTAACACGACCATTGTACTGTAGCAAGTCAACGTACGTATTATGTACGCAACGGAATAAGTGTTACGTACGTTACGAGGCGGCTGGCCGAGTCGTGGCCGAGAGGACCAGTACTGGACGAGTATGTTCGGCAGTGACTCGCATGGATGGCCGATCACGGTCGGCAGTGACTCGCAGGGAAGGCTAGGACTGGACGATTACGTACGTAAGGCAGTGGCCGGTTACGGCCGTAAGGGCCAGTAACGTACGTAAGCCAGCTGCTGGTTACGTACATAAGGGTGTCGACCAGACTGGACAGAAGGTTAGGCCGCGGCCGGATACGTACGTAAGAACCCGCCGGTTACGTACATAAGGTGCCGGCAGGTCCCGCCTATATAAGGCCTGGACCGAGCCATCTGCTCATTTTCATGTTTTCTCTTCGTCTCTTCGCGATTTCTTCAGCAAAATGGATGGTTTTGAGTAGAATCAACTTATAACAACATGTTTTGGAAGTTGAGATCATGGATTAACATCATCTTCCACCCGTATCGAAGGTAAGAACACATGAACTTTTGGTTTTTGGATGTTCTTGAGGTTTCTTGGTGTTTTGGCCGATTTGTTTCGTTTTGATTCAGATTATTGATAGAACTTGATTGTATACTCGTAATCATTCAATACTCTTGATGTTTTGTGGAACAAATTCGAGTATTTTTTCGTTAAAACTATTAAATTGGATTATGCCTTCAAAGTGTTCGATGAAATGCCTCAATGAGTAGAACTTGGAAAATTCTACACGTTTTCGTATGAATGATGGTTGAATTGATATTGTTGTGATAATTCTTGGTATTTACGAGAATTTTGTTAAGGGAAGATAATGAATTGGTGATCAAATGACTCGATTATGTTGTTATGATTATGGAATCGTAATACTCTCGATGTTCTTGGTAATTTGTTGAGATTCATGATGTTATGAGAAGTATATATGTTGAAGACATTGTTAGGACAATTGAACACCGAATTTCGGCTTGTGTTCGTTTTGTTAAGAGTTGATACGGTTTGGTTTTGTATGATCGAGATGTCGTTGAACCATCGAGTTTGATTAGTTGGTCATTTCGGTAGTTGATTGTTATTGAACGTATCGTTAATTGATTGTTGCATTAGGTTGAGTTTAGTGATCGTTGAAGTTAACCGTTGTGCTGCAGACCAGTCGGGGTTGCGGAGCTTGTAGATGAAGACGACGGGACTAGTAACAACTTCATCGTATCAGTATCGAGGCAAGTTATGCTTGCTCAGTTCATAATGTTAATAAATGATTTCGTTTCCATTCATTTATGATTCATATAGCAA
This sequence comes from Orobanche coerulescens, assembly GCA_033398695.1. NCBI lineage: Eukaryota > Viridiplantae > Streptophyta > Magnoliopsida > Lamiales > Orobanchaceae > Orobanche > Orobanche coerulescens. The sequence continues at coordinate 93,584,120 of CM065809.1, forward strand.
TGGTATCGTGGAATATGAGTTGTCGGAATGATTGTACGTATATTATGATTGGACCGAGATAAATCATAAGGTATATGATTTTAAGGATGTCTAGTGGAAATGGGAACGTGAATTATAATTGGTCTATTATATGAGAAGTTAGATATCAAGGCTAGTTATCCTGCCGATGTTGAACTCGGGATGGTGATTTCGTATTAGTAACGGACTGTATTGCATTTTGTATTTTTCGGATAAACCGTGTATTCGTTCAGGGCGGTTGGTCGTGGAAAGGTTGGCGTCTCCAGATTGAGGTAAATTAATATTGTTAGATTATGATAATCATCATGTTGCATTATTGCATGTGTGTGTTGATATTTCATGCGGTGATTGTGCACCATTGTGTGTTATGTATTGTGATATGCTCTTTCTTTGAGATGTAATCTGTGGGGCCAATGTGTTGGGGATAAAACCTGTATGGTACCCAAATGGAATTGTGTTAGGGGATAAGACCTAAATGGCACCTACGTTCCGGAGTATTCCTGTGAGATGCTTCGTGACCCTTGGCTGCTGCCTTGGGGTTTATGTGTTAATATTTTATGGATTGTTGAGTATGATGTGGACTGTTGTCTGATGGAAATACGACATTGTGGTCGTGTCGGTCTTTCATGATCGAGTTACTGTTGCTCTTTTGGGAACTTCTGATCCTTGATGGATATGCGTTTCTTCGAGATTTGTTGTCATGTTGTATCGTGGCATCTCTGGAGTCAGATACGTTCTGATCGTTCATGTGTAGGATTTTCGGGACGGGCACGTGTAGCATGTGTTGGTTTCGACCTCATATTGAACCGTGCACAGGAGACGTACTTCGTGAGGCTGATTAGGTACGAGACCATACGAGTATCTGATCAATATCGTGGTTGGATTGTACACGGACACATGTACGGATCGAGCGTATCGTGACGTCCATATTGAGTCTTATTGATTGGTCGTTCACAGTCTATGTATAATTGGATCTGTTCGATATTTGGGTTGTCTTTGAAATCCCGTATATATGAATTATATATGGTTGACGATTTTATTCTCTCGTGTATCTGTCCCTGTTGATCCTTTTCCGATGTCGTTTGGAGTTACCTTATCGATGGTCAACTTGTTTGTTATCGATCCTTTATTAATCTCGTTTGGAGTTTCCCCTATCATTGGTAGTCTCGTTCGTTATTGATCCTTATTGATTCCGTTTGGGAGTTTGCCTTACCGTTGGTATTCTCGGTTGTTGATCCCTTATTATCCCTATTGGAGTTTACCGTGTCGTCGGTATTCTCGGTTGTCTATTCCTTATTGCTCTTGTTGGAGTTTACCGTGTCGTCGGTATTCTCGGTTGTCGATTCCTTATTGCGCTTGTTGGAGTTTACCGTATCGTTGGTATTACCGGTTGTTGGTCCTTATTGATCGTGTTAGAGTTTACTCTGTCGTCAGTATTCTCGGTTGTCGACCCTTATTGATCTTATTGGAGTTTATCGTACCGTTGGTATTTCCGGTTGTCGATTCTTTATTGATCTCGTTGGAGTTACCGTATTGTTGGCATTTCCGGTGGTTGATCTTTCAATCATCTTGTTGGAGTTACCACATCATGGTATTCTCAATCGTGGTTGATCCTTTGTCGATCTTGTGTGAAAATATCATGTCATTGGTATTCCGTTTTGTTGCAGTGATTGTTTATCATTATTGATTGTGTGAGCATTCATGATTAGTATGGATATCCGGGACTGTCTTTGTCTCGGGACTGTTGGTTTACATATTTGCCGTGTGATATCAGTTTTATCAGGATTGGGATCTGATTGTGCGACGCAACCGACAGAGTTAGTCTTGGCCAGATCATTCCATAACTGAGATATGATAAGTTTGGGAATTTTGGTATCGTCTCGGATACAGTACAGGTGGATACTTTTGAATTCATTCATCACTTAAGAACGCAAGATGGGATTATGGTAAGAATTGATTTGTTATAGATTGTGACAGGTTGGTAAGGTTACTTCGGTAAGATTACATGGGGAATGTTCTTACTCTGTAGATTACATTGATATGTAATTGTCTTCGTGATGTGATCGTTATCATTTTTGAGTATTATGGCTGACCCCGTCGTGGGCTTTATCTTTTAGGTACTCGGAGTTCGAGCTAGTAGCGGTCGTGAAGGGATGAGCTTTCCGGTGATACTGGCTATGTCGTGATTGTTGGGATTGTGTATTCTTTTCTGGTTTTTCTAATTCCGCTGCAAATGTATTTAATTATGTTTTTATCCGCTGTGTATGTATGTTTCTAAATGGCTTTCGGTATTCTTCTGAATTGTATTTTTATCCGCTGCGTGTGTGAATTTCAAAAGGACCTTTTTGACATTTTTAAACATTTGCGAAAATGATTTTAGCCTTGTGGGTTCCAATATGAGGCCCACGGCGCTGTAATATTCCCGTATGGTTTTGGGGGTGTTACAGAAGATGGTATCGGAGCTTGGGTTTCGTAAAACCCGGGCGTGTGTGTTATGTGGCTCTACCGGTGCGGTAGTAGCGTGACTTTTGAAAATCATTTTCTAACTTTTGAGTCAAACCGATTTTGGAGGCTTCAAAAATTTTGAAATATTTTCAAATTGCTGTATTGCGATGCCGGTTTGTTGTTATTGTGTCGAGGCCTTGTATGAGAGTCGTATGCTGGTATCACAGAAGATCATCGACTTCACGGACCTGTAAGTATGTTCTTTTAGTTATTTCAGTTTTGATGATGATTATTGAGTATGGTGTCGTGATTTTGAGATATTTCGGGATTGAGATACTGATTATGACAGGTGTTGAGTTTCGAGGACGAAACTTATTTAAGTGGGTGTATATGTAATATCCTAGAATTTCACTATGAATTTTTCGCATTATTTTATCTGGGATGTACTGTACAGAGTGGGACCGACACGATATGAGTGGATAATTTTGGAAACCGTGACAGTCGTGCCAGTATGTCATCGAGGTTATTTTGATTCTAGGATATTACATGCTTGATGTGGTTTTCGATGTCGGATATACCGTATGGGTATTTATATGATTGTCGTACTTGGTCGACAGTTGTAATTGGGGGTATCGTGCATCAGACGTACCGTATGAGAATATTCTCGGGATTTCGTATATGTGTTCAGTATTGTCGTATGTTCACATTTGTTATGTCGAGATGTTGGACAGGAATTGCTGGAAATGGCTAAGTATGGAAGCCATTACGTACATTATGTGTTGAAGCTTACGTACGTTAAATTGGTAGAGTTACGTACGTTATGGACGAGACATTACGTACGTAACATGGGAATCAGACGATCGAGTCGTGGTCGGCAGGTGGGGCCCTGTGTCGACAACTTTCGGCGGAGGATGTTGACAGGTGAGTCAACGTACGTGTTACGTACGTTATACAGGACGTGTTACGTACGTAACACGACCATTGTACTGTAGCAAGTCAACGTACGTATTACGTACGCAACGGAATAAGTGTTACGTACGTTACGGGGCGGCTGGCTGAGTCGTGGCCGAGAGGACCTGTAGTGGCCGAGTATGGTCGGCAGTGACTCGCATGGATGGCCGATCATGGTCGGCAGTGACTCGCAGGGAATGCTAGGACTGGACGATTACGTACGTAAGGCAGTGGCCGGTTACGACACTATAATGGGCCATAAACGGCCGAAGGTGTTCTAACTCATGCTTCTTAATGTGACATGCACAGTACTGATATCAAGTGTTTGGAAAAACTTTCTTTATTGCATTTTAAATAGGTTTATCTTGATCAGTTATTATTGCTTGTGGATGCTTACTAAACATACATTCAAGAAATTCTCAAATAGTCATTCAAATGTTTCTTCTTTTTCATTTTCTAGCAACGCACCTCCAAAAAAGATAGACTGACCATGATGATTCACCCCAATAAATGGTGCAAATGGCATCTTAAATTTGTTTGTCATGTATGTGACATCAAACCCAACGACATCTCTAAATTTAATGTATGAATCTATCGGTCTCCCATCAGCCCAAAAGATATTTCTAGGAGACCCGTCCTCAAATAAGTCAACAACCAAGTACTGGTTGATATCTACTGAAGCTTTATCCTGAAATGTTTTATAAGCCCGTAAAAATATTTACCTTTATATTGTTTTCATTGCTAAGCTACGATGTCGGCACATTGCTTCGAAGTAACATCAGCTTCAAAAGGAGATTTCATGGCATTTACAGCTTTTTTTATTTGTGAAGGTCTCAACCCAGATTTCCCAAGTTCTACCATAAGTGATTTGCATGCCATGGAATGATGAAACTTCCCGTGAGAATGATGTTTCATTACTTTTGTTGGTATAGTGGTCAACTCATGATTGTGTATGTCACTAAATTGGCCCACTTCCCATTTCTCGTCTTTCATTTTTTTTAACTCGAAGTGCTGCTTCACAATCGGTCCTTAAGTCTCTTCGATGTTTCTTAGTATCCACACCAGAACTATCGACCTCCACTCTTTTAAAACCTTGTTTGTTGCATACATACATCTTTCGATAAGGCTTATTTGTTATCTTCTTGTTATAACCCCAATGAATTCGTATGCCAAATCCATGTAGAAAAGCATATCGATTATAAAATGTATATACATCACCAAACGTATCAAATACCTTTCCAATAATTCTTTCACCATTAAATTCATCTTCATTGATTACAATGTTTACATCTACATGACTTTCTCTTTGAAGTTCATTTTCCGCATCCTCATGATTAACCAAATAACCATTAGCGTCAATGTCTTCTATTAAATATGTTTCTGAACTAGTGACGTTATGAGTGTCCTATACCAAAGAATAACATCAAATTTAGCAGCACTTTCTATTGTTTAAAAAAATAAATTATATGATCTGTTGGGTGTCAACCCAAGTCCCACATCGAGGAGTCAAGGAGAATTTCCCTTGAATATAAGCAGCCACTTATCTCTATTAGTATGAGGCCTTTTGGGATATGCCCAAAAACAAAAACCGTGCGGGCTTGGCCCAAAGCGGACAATATCATACTAATGTGGAGTTGGTCAGTTTGACCTAGCGATTGGAGATCTGCGTGGTGCCTTGTGTCGAAAGTCTTTCTGATAAGTGGTCAGACAGCGAGTTCTGCAAGTCATGAGCGGCGGCACAAGATGATTTAGGCGGATCAAAATGAATTAGCTTGAGGGGAGACCACGAGATTTGTGGTTCTTGGTTTGAGGGGAGAATTGTTGGGGTGTCAACCCAAGTCCCACATTGAGGAGTCAAGGAGAATTTCCCTTGAATATAAGCAGCCACTTAACTCTATTAGTATGAGGCCTTTTGGGATATGCCCAAAAACAAAAATCGTGCGGGCTTGACCCAAAGCGGACAATATCATACTAATGTGGATTTAAGGCGTGCGCTTACAGCCCAACATGATCAATACATATGCTGGCTAGAACATATATGATCACTTCAAATATTTATGCAACAGTTCAAAATGTTTCCATGCCGTCTCAAAGTAATGGTCGAGGCATGGAGCGGAGGAAGCGATGCGGGAATTGGAGGAGGATATGCATGTGAGGCACCCCGAGCTATTTGATTCTTAAGTTTTGGGATGAAACTTCTTTAGAGGGGGAGAATGTAATATCCATACCTTTCCTTTTTTATCAGTTTCCATTTTTGTCGCATGTTTATTTTTATCGACTCGCTTGTAACCGTTTCGATGTTTTGAATCTATTTTGTTCTTGGAGTTTTTTCCATTTGGACGAGTTTCAAAGGTGTTTTTACGTAATTTCACTTTATGATATGTTTTGTCGCATGTATGTTCGATTCTCATAAAACTCGTTCGATTTCGTTGTTTCTTTGCTTACACGAGTTCGTATGGTTGAGTTGTTCATGTTGTGAGTTTTAGTTTGTTAATCCGATGTTGTATTGCGATTTTCGGACGTTTGGGCCGTTTCGTAATTTCCTACAAGTTTAGGGAATTTTATCTTCTATTGTCGTATTTCGGATTCCCGGTAGTCGGAATTGTATTTTCTTTCAGCACTTAGCTTCGTCGTCACGAATCCTCGTATTCATTTTGGACTCTGACCTTGCGTTGCGTTTCGAATTCGTACCTTCCTCAGCAGTGAACTGCACTCAGCAGTACTGGATTGCTGCATAAATAGCGCACGCTATTTATGGTTTCTTGCGTACGCTATCGGTGTGCAGTTAATGCATGCTAACTTATTGTTATTGCGTGCGTTAACCTCTTCAACGTTTCTGGGCAGTGGGATTCAGGACTCAGAATCCTGGGTTCTGACTATCAGGTAGCGCGCGCTAAGCCTTCGTAGCGCACGCTATCGAGTAGCAGGTAGCAAGTGCTAGCGTACGCTATCGACACCGGACAGTATCTACTGGATTGCTGGCGACCCCCGTTAGCGCGCGCTATCTTTAAAGATTAGCGTAGGCTAATTATGCCTGTTATAAATAGGACTACAACCCTCTTTTTCGTCATTTTTCTTCCCCTTCTCATCCTTTGGGCGATTCCGGCGATTTTGGGGCGATTTGTGGAGAGTAATCCATGGAGTTCCGTGCTAGGCCGATTATTGTGCTCCAAACATACTAAATCATCATCTTAATCCGTCATCTCCACTTTAATCCAAGGTATTTGGCTTAGAACTCTACCTTTATCCATTTGGGGGTTTTCGGGATTTAACTAGATTAACTCGAATAGTTCGTTTATGCTGTGATATTTCTTGTCAATTATTGTTGTTGGGTGATTCCCAATCCGTTTCTGTCGTGTTTAATCCATGGATTGTTGTTTCGGGGAGGTTTTGTGAAAACCCTCGCCCGTATTCATCGTCCGTGTATGTTTATGATTATTAGTCGGGGTTGTGGGCGTACTCCTTTCGATTATTGTTATCGTTTAGGACTGTGTTGTGTTAATCCTTCGTTTAGGAACATTCGTGTTCCCTCCGAGTCATTCCTAGTCGTTGTTCGTTCTCGTTTCGTCGAAGATGTCTCAAAGGCAAGTACTTTACGTTTGTTTGCATATTCTAGTATTTGGATTATGGCTTCCGTGTGTGTTGTGGATGTGTATGTGTATGTTCACCCAGGGACGGTCTGACGGGGCCTCTGGGGATATGTAGTGCCATGTGTGTGCGTATCACGAACTGGGGTTAACCACCCAGGGATGGTCCGACGGTGCCTCTGCGGGGTGCGGTGGACGTGAGTCTCGTACCAACGGTTAACCATTGAAATGTTTAGTTGGAGAAACCTGTTTTGTTCTCGTGCACCATAATATTCCGGAATATAAATGTTTTCTAAAATGATTTTGGCGCATATTTCATCTGATTATAATGGTAGTTCAAATGGATTGTACTTGCACTAGCAGTTGTCGCTAACCCCTTAAATGGGGGAAATACTTTTGTATTTCAGGTACAGGTCATGGAGGTGAACGAGCATGCGGGCAGTACGAGGATGATGGGCAAGAGTGAAACTGTTCAATGGTCGTTCGTTAATGTCGTGCCTTTTAAATTTTATTAATCATGTCGTTTGCTTCAATACCCTAATACTTCTTTCTTTTGAAACATTGTGAATGTTGCGTATCCGATTTGGGTTTTGGATGATGTTGTATTGCACTATTGAGTCCAGTTTACTTTTTGTATGTCTTGAGTTGAGAAATTGTTTTTATGTCGATGATGTCTATCACTGTTGTCATGTCGAACTCGTGTGTTAGCCTGATGGATTCCAAGGAGTGGGGTCCACGGCGCTGTAATATGCCCTGAACGTCTTGGGGGTGTTACATTAATCCCCATCCAATGGCATTTTTAAATTGTTTCAGAATTTATATTAACTCATCTTCTTCGTCTTTCGAAAGTTCAGCATAGATGATGACTGGCTTTTTGTTTTCGTCTTCTAGAAACACATATTTTAGATGTTTAGGAAGTTCTTTTAATTCTAAAATTTTTTTGGGTTCAGTTTTTTTCTAAGGTTGGTTCAAATTTTTCTAAATTTCCTTCAGTAAGTGCAAATAACTCCACTCCCCCCTCTATTTCGAGATCGTATTCCACGTCGTCAAGATAATTCTCATTAATATACGATTCTTCTCTAAAAATATCCTCAACGACAAGATCAATACCATCGACAAAAGAACAATTTTCAGAAAAAGAGGTGGTAGGGATGGGATTAATAACTTTTATACAAAAAATAACCGTTTCTCCTAAAATTGTCATAGTAACTCTTCCATTTCTCACATCTATTAATGTGTTTCTGGTAGCCATAAATAGTCTTCCTAATAAAATTGTCTATTCATTGTCATTATTATTAGATACTTCACCAACTTCGAGTACAACAAAATCAACAGGTACTATTAAACCACCTACTTTCACTGGAATATCTTCAATGACACCTTTAGGGTATCGGATAGATCTACCTGTGAGTTGTAATCACATTCTAATTGGTTTTATGTCTCCAAGTTCTAGTTGTTTAAAAATTGAATATGGCATTAAATTTATTCCAGCTCCGAGATCAAGTAATCCAAAAGATTCTTTACCACTCCCTAAAGCAATTTTTGCTATAAAACTGCCTGGATCATCTTCTTTATGAGGAAGGTGAGTTTGAAAGAATTTACTTGCTATTTCTGAGACAATAATCCTTTTCAGTTTCTAAATAGTTTCGTTTTTTAGAGGATAACTCTTTAAATAATTTTATAAAGGCAGGAACATTTTGTATAACATCAATTAGAGGTAAATTGACATTTACTTTTGAAAGCATTTGGTAAAGAGCCTGGAATTGTTTATCTTGTTTTCCATTTCTTAATCTGATAGGGAAGGGAATAGGTGGTTTATAAGGATTTGAAGATTTATGAATAGAGTTTCTTATTTTAGGATCGTATTCTTCTTTATCCTCTACCGCCAGTTTGTCCTTATCATCCAACATCTTTTGGAGGTTCTATCTTGTTATCGACTTCTCTTCCGCTTCTGAGTATTGTGATGACTGGAGCTTGTTCGACCTGCTAGGAAGTTTCCGTTCTTCGATTTTTCTGGCTAAATCTCCCACTTGGGTTGCCAATTGTCCAATCGTAGTGTCTAATCATTTTACTGTTATATCTAATTTAATTGAGTTCGATTCTATCATTTGAAAATGCCGTTATGTAGATTGTATGAAATTGTTTAAAGTTTCTTCAAGAGATGATTGATGTGGTAGGTTTGAAGGTTGATTCATTTGATAAGTTGGTGGATTCATTGGGTACATAATTTGGTTTAGTGGTTTATTTGAAGGGTAATTTGGCTTTGATAAAAATTGAGAATTTGGTTTTGGTGGAGGGGCGTTAGTGTTAGCCCATCCAAAGTTTGGATGATTTTTCCATCTAGGATTATAAATGTTTGAATAAGGATCATTTCGGGGAGGTTGGCGGGGTTGGTAGTTTTGCATTTACCTGCTCATCAGGTTGTGCTAAGTCAAGAACTACATTACACATACTATATCCATGTCCGTACACTCCACACACACCACAAGTTTCAGCAAATTGTTTGGTCGGAGAATTTAATCTAGAAGTTGAATTTACTTGGTCAATTCTTCTAGTCTTTGTGAAAATTCGCTATTAGGGATAATTTCATTGTCTTGAGTCCTTTTAGCTCATGTACTTTTCTGTTGTGAATTATTCCCTATCATTTCAAATAAATCATAATTCTTTATCATTTCAAATAAATCATACACTTCTTGTGCAGTAAGTGTACCAACATCTCCACCTACAACATTGTTTATCATGTATTGGAAAGTTTGTCCCAATTCATCATAGAAAAACTGGTTTAAAAGTTCAGGTGAATAATGGTGATGAAGGCATTGTGTAAGAAGACCTTTGAATCTTTCCCAAGCTTCATAGAAAGGTTCTACGTCTATTTGATTAAATGATGTAATTTTATTTCGAAAGTCTTTAGTTTTCTGATTAGAATAATATTTTCCCATAAATTCATTATATACGGCCTCCCAGGTTGATAATGAGTTTGGTGCTAATGACATAAACCAAGTTTTAGCTCGATCTTTTAGACTATAGGAGAAACATCGCATTCTCAATTGATCCTCATTTAGATTTTGTAAAGGAAAAGTTTGAATTACAGAATAAATTCCCGAATGAAGTTTAAAGGATCTTCATTTGACATTCCGTAAAATGAGGATAATTGATTAAAGTGAAGGTGTTTTAATTCATAGTTTCTAGCAGCTTCCCCTAATACAATACAAGATGTAGATGTACCTATAACAGGCCGTGCAAAATCACGCATATAAGTTATTCTTGGTGGTGGTTCGTTTGCCATATCATGTTCTTCAGGTATTATTTCGAGAGGTATTTTTTTATTGTCTTCTATTTTTGGTTCCTCTCTCGGTTCCTGTTGAATTTGATTAATATTATTAATATATGGTTGGAGATCTTCTTTAAGAGATCTACGCCCTTGCATTCAAAGAAATAACAGAAGTACGAGAAAAAATAAACAAAAAGAAAAAAATAATGAACATAGAAAATATCACAAAAATAGTAATTTTAACACCGATCCCCGGTAACGGCGCCAAAAATTTGTTCCGCACAAAATGTACTTGTAAAAATAGTGACTTACAAGTATACGAGGCGTTTGTAGTGTTGATGAGTTTACCAAGATCGTTTCACTTGAGGATCATTTTTATTTGTTAAAATTACAATAATTATGAATTCTCAAAATAATAATTCCTAAACATTCTAAATAATGGTTTTTTTTTTGATTTTAGCTAATTTGCAGAAATACAAATACAGGAAATAAATTCTATTTAAGAACTTTAATTACAATAATTTAAATAAGATAAGACAGTAAGAATAAAAAATGACTTTAATGTAGGATTGTGCTATTTTTGATAATAAAGATTCTAGGGATTCAGATTATTAAATAAATTTTAACACCCCCAAGATATTCAGGACATATTACAGCGCCGTGGACCTCTACGTGGGACCCACCAGGCTAAATAAGAAATACCGCTCGTCTAACCATCCCGGTTAGCGAGAAAAACACACATCACCAAGATGAAAATTAAATAAATCGCCCGATACAACCGGTAACCCAGACGTCACCGAAAATTACAAATAACATTTAGCATACAAACCAATTCCAAATCAAAACGCCTAAGTACTCGCGAGTATGGTCTATCAGTTTACGAATTGGAAAACAACATTTAAAATGGACAACAGAAATAAAAGGACCGAATTGCACATGTTAACAACCCTGGCCAGCATCCTCATACTACTCCAGTGCCCGCTCGACCGACTGAACGTAACCTGAAATTCATAACACGAATTTCCCTAAAACGGGTCCTCAAAGGGGTTTGCAATTACGCTAGTACAAGTATTCAAGGCAAACCATTCGCTTACACATTTCATAGTACATACATCAAGTCATTTCAAAATTAAAACAAGACATGTGTTTTCCCGGTAAACAAAAAGTCAATAATCACAGTTGAAAATCTTGCCTAGAACTGGGGCTAAACCACATCCCATCCGAGGCCTCTATGGACCCTCCCGGACTGGCCACAATTATAAATCACGCACATGACTCGCCTAGGACCGGGGCTAAACCACTGGTCCCATCCGTGGCCTCTATGGACCCTCCTAGACTAGCTATCCAAACAAGCTCGTGAATCAGGAGCAAAATCATAGATTCCTCCGAGGCCCCGTTGGACCTTCCCGGAGTGAGCAAAGCACACACATATACATTACCATTTCATGTTAAGCATAAGGGTTTCACAAGAATACTTGCATTGAGAATATTGACGACGAAATGAACGGGGAAATTCAACTATGCTTGCTAGGAACAGGCGACCACGAACCTAACGATTCGAAGAATATAATCAAAACAAATTCTACACGAATACGAAAATGGAATACACCAAAAAACCCACCTACGATTCATGTAAATTCGTACAAAAACAACAACGAGGGCGGGTCGCAGCCGAACCCTCTCGATTTTACAATTACCACGAAATTTACCATGAACTCATAGGGAAAACATGAATACCACTAAGATTATTCACATACATCATGGATTAATCAACAACACGGAACAACTCGGACAATAAATCGAAAACCCCCAAATTTCCCAAAAATAGGGTTCTAAGAGTTTACCTCGGATCGGAGACGAAGAACAAGTGTTGGTGTTGTTAATATACACCAAGAACTCAAGAAAGATGATAGCTAGATGATTTCCGAGTCGAAATCGCCCAAAATTGTAACACCCCCAAAACCAACCGCGTATATTACAGCGCCGTGGGCCCCACGCCGGAACCCACAAGGCTAACAATCATATTCACAATCATTTCAAACACGCCAAAAAGGCCGATGACGGTAATATGTTTCAAATACTTGAATAATCTAAAAAAAAAACTATTTTCCAAATACCGTCATAAAATACCATTTGAAAGTAAAAGGCCAAAAATGACAAAATCTCGACAGTTTCAAAATGTACGTTTAGTCACAGCTTACATGTACCGATAAGATAGTTTAAGGAAAAGGGTTTGACGAAATAAGCCCAAGTTTACAAAATACCCAGAAATCCATTTTAAAGATATACACGAGTTGATAAAAATACCGAAAGCCATCTTAAAATACACACACCGTGGATATAAACATAGTTAAAAATGCATTTGCAGCGGAATAAAATAACCAGTCAGATACTCGGTTCCCAAAATAATGCCATAGCCAGTATCACCCGGGAAGCTCATCCCTTCACGACCGCTACTAGCTCGATCTCCGAGTACCTAAAGGATAAAGCCCACGATGGGGTCAGCCACAATACTCAACAATGATAACGATCACATCATCATAAATAATTACATACCAATGTAATCACAAAGTAAGAATACTACCAATGTAATCTTACCATCATAACCTTACCAACCCACAACAATCCATACCAAATCGATCCTTACCATAATCTATATTTCGCATTCTAAAATGACGAATGCACTCAACTACAACCATCTGTATTGTATTCAAATAGTACTAAAAATTCTCAAAACATCATCATAACTCATACGCACACAATACCTAGTATTCGGCCAGTCCAATCATATCCATTGATTAACACCATCAAATCTCAACTCTAATAATCGAGTGCCAATTTAGTCAAGTACCAACAATATACAAAAACAGATAAATCACAAATAATCAATTATCTATCAATTACAATAACCCCAAGGTCGCAACCAAGGGTCACAGAAGCATCTACACAGGAATACTCCGGAACGTGGGTGCCATTTAGGTCTTATCCCACAACACATCGGCCCAATCACAATAGTCTTTCGACTCCAATCATATTCAAACGAACAAGATAAAATATATACTAAGGTATTTGTTAGAATTAGCCTTCTCGATTATCACCAACAATATCCAACTCTTGACTATACCTACATAACCGTCCAATCTCATTCTATCACGGAACCATTCAGAATAACCAGAACCTTCATTTATCGTAACATACCTCGACACTTGATGAAACCGCATACCTTAGACTATAGAACTTATATCTTCGTCGTTACCAACTGTATTCCCAATGCTCAGTTATACATCTTGACATATGTAAATCATATACCTTATGATTAAGCATAAAGACCAAAACACAACATATAAATCTCATCTCCACAATTCTTATATACAGTCATTGCTATACGAATTATACACGACGATGATGAAGCCGTTACCAAGTTCCCTGCCTTTGTCTACAAGTTCCTCGGCCCTGACCAACGCAATTCACGAACATCCTCGAACACGACCACAAGGCATGGTTTAATCACTGATCAATTATCACATCCTATTGAAGTAATCAATTAACAGCAATCCGATAACAATCAATAGCCGACATAGCCAACCAATCAAACTCAACGGTGCAACAATACTTTGATCATAAACAAAACCAATTAATCCGACTCAACAAATACGAACTCATATCCACGATACAAGCCGCTACTCGATAATAATAATTAACAATCAATATAACCGATCAACAACCCAACGGTCCCACAATATCTCGATTAAACATAAATCCGGACAACCCAAGTCAATCAATCACGAATCCATTACCACAATGCGATTCCACAATCCGATAACCATATCAACTTATCCTGATAACAAGGATTACACAACATACTCTATTCCAAATTCAACATGATATGTTTTACCCCTTGTTCATACTCATAAACCTCATACCAACACTATACTTAAGATTATAAAATAATTCAATCTTCCGATCATTCAACTCGTATTAATGCATATACTCAAAGAAGGATAATACTCTTGTCAAGTTCATAATTGAAATTCGTATATCATCAAGATCGTACGAAAATCATATCACCACTCATGACTTGTCTTCTTGACATCAACAATCATCATCACTTGTTCTATATATCAACATTCCATGTTCATCTCCAAAAACATAAACACCTTAACAAAAACTCATCATAATCACCATATTTTCTTCAAGAAATTCTCAAGGACATGAATCTATCCAACCATGTTTAAGTAATATCAACATGCTCATGATAATCAAGACAACATAGTCCAATATGGTTTTTAATCATATAATCCGTAACTTTAACAAATAAACCATTATATAGCCTATCACATATTCCCCTTTGATGTGATATATACAAAGAGCACCAATAACATCACACTCATGTTCATAACAAACAACATAATCGAAGACATATATCATCATATTCCTCAACATACAACTCACATAACCTCAAGAATCACAACACGACCACCATAGCCATCATCATATGAAGAAAACATCAACAACAACCTCAGAATCCGAAGTTAAAGAGCAGAGTTATCCAGCATACCTCAAGAAGATGAACAACACAAGCAAACGCCTCAAGGGCATCAAGGATTCCAAACCCCGAGCTTTAAATCAAACCATCATGGTTTTAACTAATGTATAAGGGTCTGGAATGAGCTTATAAGTGAAGAGGGATGAAGTTTGGGGAGGAAAATCTGTTTCTCCTCGTGAAGAAATGAAAGACCGATCCTTATTTTATAATCTGCACAGCTTGTTACGTACGTTAACACCAACCACTAACATACGTAAGACCTCCTAACGTACGCTACATGTTCTGCATAGCGTACGTAATCAGCATCCCGAGTTCACTACCTCATTTCGTCTCATGTATTACGTACGTAATGTCCATGCCATAGCGTACGTAATATAGTTGTTGACTTGCTAAAGTAACATACGTAATGGGTTATCCTTAACGTACGTAAATCCTTATGTTGACTCGCCTGTCCACATCTGCGCTGAAAGTTGCCGACACTTCCGATCCTATCCAATTCTTTTCATAACGTACGTTATATACTCAACGTAACGTACGTTACGGCCGTGTCTTAACATACATAAGCTCCTACGCTTAACGTACGCTACGCTTGCATCGACAAAGTCCTCTGATCATACGACTGTATCTCACCTGATGTTTTAACGTACGTAATACATGATACATAACATACGTTACACTTACCAACTTATCGTACATAAGCTCCTCAGCTTAACGTACGTAACAGCTTATGCACTTAGCCAAATATAGCTGCTCCTGCCTGTCGTCTCAACATACCGAATACGTACACGCAACATACTGAATACATATACTCGTTCCAATAACATTCTCATATAGTATATCTGACATCAAGAGACATATCAAGCATGTAATATCCTTGAATTTACAATAACCTCGATAAATATACTGGTACAGCTGTCACAGTCCTCAAAATAATCCATCCATACTGTACAGGTCCGACACTGTGCAGTACAACTCATAAAAAAATTCATAGCGAAATTCTTGGATATTACAAAAATCACCTATGAATCGCCCAAAATGTGGAGGAGGAGAAGAAGAAGGAAGGAAAATGGACGAAAATGGTCAACTCCTGGGTATTTAAACCCAGGCCCCGATAACGTACGTAAGCCTTAGACAGCTAACATACGTTAGCCGCTTAACGTACGTAACCCTTCCAAGCTTACGTACGTAATAGATTGGCACAAGAACCCGCCCAAACATACATAGACTATTACGTACGTAATACTCCAGAAGCCTTAACATACGTAATGCTCTTAACATAGCGTACGTAAGGTACCCAGTACCATACGGGCAGTTTGTCGAGTAAGGGTGTCACGAAAACACGAGACGATAAACACACGAAATAAAAGCACGCTTACAAAGAGTTTGAGACGACGAACTTAAACACTAAAAGAAAGTATGTTCCCGACTACCCGAAGGTTCGGAAACAACGACAAACATAATTACCCATAACTTTAGGAAATTATAAAACGGCCCAAGACATCCGAAATACATGATACACACGATCGAAACACCAACCAAGAGCTCATAACATGCATAATAACATAAGGTGGATTTGCGGCAACCCCGAAATGGTGGTTCCGAACAATAATTACGAGAATCGAAACAAATAGCGACGGAAAAGATATTATACGCGGAATTGAGTAAAACAAGGTCCAAAACAAGCTCGGATGACAAAAGGTCCAGTATTAAATATTTTTGATATATTAATACGGTTACAAACGAGTCACTAAAAACGAAAAATACACTAAAATGAAAAATACCCGAAAATGGAAAATGCGGATATTACATTCTCCCCCTCTAAAAACAAGCTTCATCCAGAAACTTAAGAAACAAACAACTCGGGGTACCTAGCACGCATGCTATCCTCGGTTTCCCAAGTTGCCTCATCGACACCATGTCTCGACCACTGCACCTTGACCAATGGAATGGTCTTATGCCCCAGTCGCTTCTCACGGTGCTCCAAAATCTTCAAGGGACGCTCCTCGAAGGTAATATCCTCAGCGATATCGATCTCACCATAGTTGATGACATGACTAGGATCCGGAACATATTTCCTCAGCTGGGAAACATGAAAACGCTATGGATGTGACTTAAAGATGGAGGCAACGCCAAACGGTATGCCAACTCGCCGACCCTCTCGAGAATCAAGGGCACAATAAATCTTGGACTCAACTTTCCCTTCTTCCCGAAGCGGAAAACTCCCCTCGTCGGCGACACCTTTAGCAAAATGTGGTCTCCCACCTCAAATTCCAAAGGTCGACGCCGAACATCAGCATAGGATTTCTGTCGACTCTGAGCAATCAATATCCCCTCCTAAATTAATTCCACATTCCTCCTCGTTCCAAAGCGATATCCGGTTCAGTCCCGACCAAATCAGACGCCTCGTTCCAACAAATCGGCGATCGACATTGCCGCCCATAAAGCGCCTCATACGGTGCCATCTTGATTGACGCATGCCAACTATTGTTTTATGTGAACTCGATCAATGGCAAATGCTCCTCCCAATCACTGCTCCAATCAAGAGCACAAGCATGCAACATATCCTCAAATGTCTGGATAGTATGCTCTGACTGCCCATCCGTCTGAGGATGAAAATAAGTACTCAGACGCAAACGAGTACCCAACGCCTTATGTACCACCTGCCAAAAATGCGATACAAAACGGCCATCACGATCCGAAACAATAGACTTCGGATTACCATGAAGCCTCATAATATGCGCAATAAATACACGAGCCAACTTTTCCGGACCCCAAGTATCCTTGATGCCCAAAAATTTTGCCGACTTGGTCAGACGATCCACAATCACCCAGATCATATTCATACCAGACTTCGATCTCGGCAAGCTTGTGACGAAGTCCATCGAAATATCTTCCCAGTTCCATTCCGGAACGGGAAGCGACTGCAACAACCCTGCTGGTCGCTGATGCTCGATATTGACCTGCTGAAAAGTCAAACATCTCGCTACAAATTATGCGACCTTCTCTTGTATTATCCACACTTTTCTATTTTTAGCAGTTTCTATTTCTAGCACATGTCTATTTTTATCGACTTTTTTGTAACCGTTTCGACGTTTTGAAGCTATTTTGTTATTGGTGTTTTTCCATTTGGATGAGTTTCGGAGCCGTTTTTTTGTAATTTCACTTTATGTTATGTTTTATCGCATGTATGTTCGATTCTCGTAAAACTCATTCGATTTTGTTATTTCTTCATTTCCATGAGTCCGCATAGTTGAGTTATTCATGTTGTGAGTTTCGGTTTGATAATCCGACGCCATATCGTGATATTCGAACGTTTGGGCCATTTTGTAATTTCCTAAGAATTTGAGGAAATTTACTTCCGTCGTCGAATTCCGGATCTTTGGCCGGTCGGAATGGTGTTTCCTTTTAGCGCTTATATTCGTCGTCACGAATACTGCATATTTATATTTGGGTTCTGTCCTTGTGTTGCATTTCGACTTCGTACCTTCCCGAGCAGCAAACTGCATTCAGCAGTGCTAAACTGCTGCATGAATAATGTACATTATTCATGCTTTCTTGCGTGCGCTATCGATGCATGTATAATGTATGTTAAACCTTAGTGTTAACGTACGTTATTTTCCTCAGCATTTTGGGCAGAAGCTTCTGCCCAATTTCTGCCTAGCCCTTACGTACGTTAGCATATGAGTGTTACGTACGTACGAGGCATAACATATGTTAATCTCACCATGTCAACATACATAATGAACTATCAGGTATTTAAAACCTGAACAGGTCAGTCGCGTCATTTTTCTTCCTCTTCTTTTCTTTTCCGCGATGTGAGTTCTTTGAAGGGATTTGGGGTGATTCGCACAGAGCTGTCCATAGAGTTCCTCTATAGATCGATTGTTGTGATTCAAGCAAGGTTTATCATCATCCTAATCCATGTCTCTCGCCCTAATCCAAGGTATTATAGCCTAGAACCCTAACTTTGTTCATTTTGGTTTTTTTCGAGATTTGTCTATTTAAACTCGAATTGTTCGTTTGTGTTGCTATATTTCCTATCAATTATTGTTACTGAGTGTTTCCCAATCCATTTCCGTCGTGTTTAATTCGTGTATTGTTGATTCGTGGAGGTTTTGTGAAAACCCTCGCCCGTATTGAATGTACACTTATTGTTAAGATTGTAATTGGGGTTGTGGGCGTATTCCGTTCGATTATTGTTATCTAAGACTGAGTTGTGTTAACCTTGCATTTAGGAGCGGTCGTGGTCACTCCGTGGCAGTCCTAGAAGTTGTTTACTTTCCGTCTCGTCAAATATGTCTCAAAGGCAAGTACTTTACATTTGGTTGCGTATTCTAGTATTTGAATTATGGCTTCTCGTGTAAGTTGTGGATGTGAATGCGTATGTTCACCCAGGGATGGTCTGACGGGGCCTTTGGGGATACGTAGTGCCGTGTGTATGCGTATCATGAACTGGGGTTAACCACCTTGGGATGTTCCGACGGGGCCTCTGCGGGGTGCGGTGGCCGTGAGTCTCGTACCAACGGTTAACCTTTGAAATGTTTTGTTGGAGAACTGTGTGTTGTGCTTGTGCACCATAATATTCCGGAATATAAAAATGTTTTCTAAAATGATTTTGGCGCATATTTCATCTAATTAGAATGGTAGTTCAAATGGATTGTACTTGCACTAGCTGTTGTCGCTAACCCCTTAAATGGGGAAATACCTTTGTATTTCAGGTACAGGTCCTGGAGGCGAACGAGCATGCGGACAGTACGAGGATGATGGGCAAGAGTGATTTTGTTCAATTGTCGTTTGTTTGGCATGTTGTCTTTTTATTTTAACATTTATGTCATTTGTTTCAGTACTCGATTACTTTTTCCTTTGAACTTGTATTTGCTTGGGAACCCGGTTTGGGAAGGATTTTGTTTATTACTATCGGGTTCTATCCATTTGTCTTGAATGTCTTAAATTGTGTAATTGTTTCTGGGTCATTTGGGTCTAGTTGAGTGTCATTTATGAACAGTATCACTACTATGCCATCATCTCAGTACGCCGGTGCTCGTAAGTTTTCCTAACTTAACTCGTTGCGCTATCCTGTGTTGTTCATTCTTAGAATTGTTATGTGTATTGTGTTTGATATATACTCACTAGTTACTTCTTCAGAATGCCTGCTGGTAGAGGATGTGGACACAGACGCGGACGCGGTAAGGGACGTGACGCAGTCGGTGGGGCGGCCACGTCCGATAGCTCTGGGGATGGTTCGACAACACCTTCTATGTCGAATAGTGTCCCGCCTAATGCCAAAGGTCAGCAGGATCCGCTTTCTAGCTTCGGTAATACCAATGATAACGCCGGGGTAGCGAACATTCTACAGCATGTAGCGAATTAGACGGCGCTACTAACCCAAATGGTCCTGGTTAACCAAGCTAAAGCTAATACGGTTCCTCCTACTGGTTCTGGTACCGATAAGTCGCTTCAGGATGTGATCCATATGCGTCCACCATAGTTCGATGGTACTTCCGACCCTTCTGGTTGGGAGAGTTGGTTATTCGAGATGGAAAAAGTGTTCGAGGCAGCAAACTGCTCCGAGGAGAGGAAAGTACCAATTGCTCAATACTTGCTCGCCAAGGAGGCGGCAACGTGGTGGCAAGCAGTGAAACCACGTGACCGGGCAGCTTCGTGGGACGAGTTCTGAGACTTGATGGAGGACGAATTTTGTCCATGGCCGGTGAAAGAGGGAAGGATTTGATCTTCTTTGAAGCGAAACCCCAAGATGTTCCCATCTCACAGGCGATCAAGGACTACAATCAGCAGCTACATTATGTGAGGAATCAGGTCCGAGATGAGCAAGATAAGATCCGCCACTTCGACATGCGGATGAAGCCGACGGTTCGCCACTACATGTCAGGTCTTGGGTGTACAACTTTGAAAGACTATCATAACAGGGCGATGGCCTATGGGTTTTCTTTTTCTGTGACAGAGGTGGCAGTAGAGGGTTAGAAACAGAAGACTTCCGGTCAGTTTTTGGGAGGTAAATCTGGCGGGCATCAGAAGACTCAGTCTGGTTCGCGAGATTTCAGGAATCAGTCCCCGTCATTTGGGCGAGGCAATGGTTCCAAGTCTGCTCCGACTGCTCCTGTTCGTGGTCATACCTATTTTAACTGTGGTCATCCAGGACATATGATGGGAGAGTGTGACAGGCCACCGCTACAGTGTCTTACTTGCGGTCGTATGAGACATCATGCTAAGCATTGTGGAGATGCGAGCCGGACACCAGTTACTCAGGTGTCGGCCCCGGCTATGAGAGAACCTTGCGTGAATCAGGCTCCGACATCTATCAGCCTCAGCAGAGTTTCGGTAAAGGTCGGTGATGTGGGCAGTCTTCTAGATGGGGAGCTTCTAGTGCGAGGTCTGTTCCGCCCCGTATGTATGAGATGAGACGAGCTGGAGATCCTGACGCGACGGTGGCTACAAGTACCGTTCACATCCTTGACCATCCTGTTTCCGTGCTATTCGATTCTGGTGCTACACATTCTTTCATCTCTTTGGATTATGTGCGTCGTCTGCATGTTGATTGTCTAGTTGCATGTGAACCCTTTGTTATTAAACTTCCTAGTGGAGATAGTATTGTGGGGGGATCGTGAGGTTAGAGATTTTTCGGTGAGTATCGCGGTGAGGGATTGGTCTTCTAATCTGACTGTGGTAGACATTAAGGATGAGGATTTGATCCTTGGTGAGGATTGGTTGGATTGACATGGGGCGATAATGAATTATAGAGCAAGAACCATTTCGATGTTAGCCTCTGATGGTACCGAGCACTCTTTTGTGGGACGCAAATGGAGTAGTCAGAGATTCTTGATCAGCGCTATGAAAGCGGTGAAACTTCTTCGAGGAGGTTGCACTGGCTACTGGTGTTATGCTTTGAGATCGGAAGAAGGGGGAGTCGAGCTCTCGTCTATCTGGTAGTGAGCGAGTATCTTGACGTCTTTCCAGATGAGTTGCCGGGTTTTCCACCGAACTGTGAGATTGAGTTCACCGTTGATTTAGAGCCGGGTGCGACTCTAATTTCAAAAATGCCATATTGTATGGCGCCTGCTGAGATGCTCGAGTTGAAGAAACAGTTGGGAGAGTTGCTAGACGTGGGATACATTCGACAGAGCACTTCGCCTTGGGGCACACCAGTCTTGTTTATGAAGAAGAAGGATGGGTCACTTCGTTTATGCATCGACTACCGAGAGTTGAACAAGGTGACCATAAAAAAAAAATATCCGCTTCCAAGGATTGACAACTTGTTTGACCAATTACAGGGAGAGACTATGTTCTTGAAGATTGATTTGAGATTGGGGTATTACCAACTCCGAGTGGAGGATTCCGATATTCCGAAGACGGCCTTTCAGATGAGATACGGCCATTACGAGTTTGTAGTTATGCCGTTCGGGTAACTAACACCCTATCCGTGTTCATGCAGCTAATGAACAAGGTCTTTATTGAATATCTCGATAAGTGTGTAGTCATCTGCATATCATGCTGGAAATCTTGAGAACTGAGTGCCTTCATGCGAAGTTCTCAAAGTGCGAGTTTTGGTTATGGGAGGTTATGTTTGTCGGCTACATGATCTATGCCGAGGGTGATCGTGTGGACCCACACAAGATAGATGCAGTGTTGGATTGGGCGCCGCCCAAGAACGTGAAGGAGGTCAGTAGTTTTCTAGGTTTGGCGGGTATTATCGAAGGTTTGTCGAGGGGTTCTCTAAACTCGCTCAACCGCTCACTCGGTTGATAGAAAAGTCAAAAGAGTTTGTGTGGTCAGACGAGAGGCAGGAGAGTTTTGAAGAGTTGAAGAAGTGGTTGACTACTGCTCCCGTCTTGGCCTTACCGTGCGGTAATGAGGGTTTCTCAGTTTATAGCGATGCTTGAGGCCAAGGGCTTGGATCTGTACTCATGCAGAACGGGAAGACGATTGCCTATGCTTCCCTTCAGTTGAAACGGTACGAGTTGAATTACCCTACCCATGATCTTGAGTTGGCTGCAGTTGTGTTTGCGTTGAAGATATGGCGTCATTACTTGTACAGCTCGTCGTGTCAGATTTTCACCAATCACAAGAGCCTGAAGTATATTTTCACACAGAAGGAACTGAATATGAGACATATGAGCTGGCTGGAGTTAATCAAGGATTACGATCTCGAAATCCTTTATCATCCGGGCAAGGCAAATGCGGTGGCAGATGCCTTAAGTCGGAAATCAGTATCGCTTCGGACACTTGAGTTGCTCATGGCGCAGCCAGAGCTCCAGCGAGAGTTGATGGGGTTGAGTATCGAGGTTGTGTTACCAGGGAATGCTGGCCAATTGTGCGCTCATGAGATCTCTTCGTCTCTGGTCGACGACATTAAATCGAGACAGTTAGAAGATCCGATGTTTATTCAACTCCGTGAGGATGTGGCTAAGTGTTTGACTTGTCAGCAAGTCAAAATCGAGCATCAGCGGCCAGCCGGGTTGTTGAAACCACTTCCCATCCCGTAATAGAAGTGGGAGGACGTCTATATGGATTTTGTCATGAATTTGCCGAGGACAAAGACGGGAATGTACATGGTGTGGGTGATCGTGGATCAACTAACTAAGTCAGCACATTTTCTGGGCATCAAGGACACTTGGGGTCCAGAAATATTGGCTCGTATTATTATTTTGCAAATCATGAGACTTCGTGGTACACCGAAGACTATTATTTTGGACAGAGATGGTCGGTTTGTGTCACATTTTTGGCAGGCGGTACACAAGGCATTGGGGACACATTTGCGTTTGAGTACATCTTTCCATCCTCAGACCGATGGATAGTCCGAGCGTATCATTCAGACGTTCGAGGATATGTTGCGCGCATGCACACTAGACTGGAATAGTGATTGGGAGGAACATCTGGCCCTGATAGAGTTCGCTTATAATAATGGCACCATATGAGGCACTTTATGGCCGACGATGTCGATCACCGATATGTTGGAATGAGCCGTCCGATTTAATTGGCACCGAGATAGATCTTGTGTTCGAGACTTTGAGGAAAGTCGAGTTGATTCGAGAGAGAATGTTGGTAGCTCAGAGTCAACAAAAGTCTTATGCGGATGTTAGCATCGACCCTTAGAGTTTGAGGTAGGGGATCATGTCTTGTTGAGAGTGTATCCGTCGAAGGAGTTTTCCATTTTGGGAAAAATGGGAAGCTTAGTCCAAGGTATATTGGACCTTTCGAGATATTGGAGAGAGTTGGCGAGTTAGCATACCGTTTGGCATTGCCCCCATCTTTGAGCCATGTGCATAGTGTTTTTCACATTTCCCAGTTGAGGAAGTATGTTCCAGACCCGACTCATGTTATCGACTTCGGGGATATGGAAATCGAGAAGGATGTTACGTTTGAGGAGAGGCCAGTGAGAATTTTGAAACGTCGGGAAAAATAGTTAAGGCACAAAACCATTCCCTTGGTCTCGACTATTAGCATACATTAGCGTATTTGCATACGTTGAACTGGATCGAGGTGAGATAGTATCTTCTGTACTGACTGTAAGAAGAGCGTAAATATCGGATAATTATTATTTCTTAATTCTAAGTATATAATATTTAATTATGTATTAATAATACTTATTGCTTTGATTTACCATGGTGAGAGTCAAGATGATAGACTCAATAAGCCTCGTATCTTAGGCAATAATATTATTTATATGACAGTTATTATTATTACAAGAAATCGTGTCCCGACTAGTGCGGGTTGATGATGTCTCCTTTAGGAGATCGATATGTTGGGAATAGTTTCCTAGGACATTCGATGTGCCTAAATTTGTAATTATCACATTTAAATAAAGTTATTTGATATCATTAATTTCTCGTTGATTATTATAATGCGTGTATGTTTTAATATTATAATAATCGAATAATAGTTATTCACGAATAATAAGATTATTAAAATGTCCCTGGTATAATCACGTTTCGTAGAGACTCAAGTAATTAATATACTAGTATAAGTTTGATTCATAATCATCGGATGATTATGCGTATGGTACGGATCAATCTTATGGGTATTGGTTGGAGAACTAATACTGGACAGACCTGCATTGAGATCACTGCATGGAAATGTCATAAGTGAATCTCAATATAACAGTATGTCAATAAGTCCTTGAACCTGAGATTATCATAGAGTCCAGCATGATAACTACTATGCCTTGACATAATCCAACGTCATCTGAAACATGGCGATCAAAAAGGTTAGCGATCGGGATTAGTGGGAGTCATGTAGAGGGCAATGAATAATCAAGATGGGGATTTGTCCCTCTCTTAAGTGAGAGATATATCTGCTGGGCCCCTCGATAAGTAGGACTGAAGGAAATGCATGGCCATTCTCAAAAGAAGAGTCATTTGATTCAATCAGTCTACTTAAGATCGAGAAAGCATTTGAACATAAATAAGTATGACAGACTCCATGACTTAGTTCAAATATGATATCGTGTGACAAAGGTATTTGATACGTTAAAAGGTTTAATGGACTATTAACTTATATTATTTGGGCAATCATAATGTCTTGCTAGAGGCCGCTTATGATTTATTATTTAATAAGGTATTAAATATTGCCAACATAATATAAGCCTTTTGGGTCACACGTACGAGAATTATAGACAAGTAGGAATAAATATCAACTGGGAATAATAAATATAATATTGAATATTATATTTATAAGGAGATTAAATAATAAATAATATGTATAATATTGGATATTATATATATTGTATTATTTAATAAGTTGAGGGGCAACTAAACAAATACTAGAGTTTGACTCTAGGGTTTATTTAGTGTAAATATAAGGTCTTGGACAAGGAGTTGGAATCAGAAAATAAGACCTAAAATCGCCCCCTTCAAGAACAAGAAAATCGGCCCTCTACTTCCTACTGTAGGAGAACGAAGTCGGTCGTCTAATCCTTTTCCCTTAGTTGATCTTGATCAATAGTACAATCCTTCTAGTAAGGAATTTGTGTTGTACTATTTATCAATATTATTTGTAAGGATCTAGCAATCCGGCTTGTGGAATTGTTCGTATGTGGATCACCAAAAGAGGAAGGAGATATTCATCTGCTTCTAGTCCGGATCTAGAACTATTTAATCGGATTAAGGTAATTCGATTAACCCTTTAATCAAACAATTAAATTGTTGCATGAGATCCTAAATTGGGTTTTCATATTTATTATTCCGCTGCGTTCTTACTCCGATTATTTTTTATTCGATGTATAGAAAACCCAACAGTGGTATCGGAGCCAACTTGCAAGTAATTTAATTGTGTTATGTAGAACATGTTTATGTGTAAATTATTTTATTGATTATGTTTATAAAATATAGATTTTATAAAATAATTTTTCTGTTTTAATCTGATTAAATCGGATCGTCAAAAAATAATTTTCTGGACTGTCTTTCGCATAAACTGCTATTCAGAAGTGTTCTGGAACAGTACAGTGATTTGGACAGGTTCAGGCAGGTCGGACAGATTCGGGTCGGTTTCGGGTCGGACCTAGACCCGCGGGCCTTTCTTTAATTAGCAAAAAATGTGTTTGCATTACCAGGGTTTCGGACCCTGGACATACGCCCGCGACTTCCGCCGCCTTACCAATTGGGCTGCAGTTTTCTTGTGAAAATTATCTCACGGACGTTTTATAAAAGGAAGGAAATCTGTTTTAATATTGCAAAATAAATACCGCAGCCAAGGGTACTCGGACCCGGGTTGGCTCAAGCCGGAGGCTGCGCCCGGACCATCTTGGTTGTGGCACCTTTTTGTAAATCTTGTTCACTGATTTTCTACTTGACCCCTGTCTTGAGAAATCAAAATTAATGTTTGAAAATGCATTCTTGCGGCCGGCGTGATTTGAACCCGCGCGGCCGTTAGGGGAGATGCGCACTCGGCCATATGGGCTAGGGATCCAGATTGTTAATTTTTGGCGCAATTTTAATTTATTGTCTGATTGTCAAACAGATTGATTATTTAGTATATTACATGTTTTATTAATTATATGATAATTATTTACGGTATGTGTATGGTGTATGGCATGACCATAAATTGACCGATGTGATTGGATAATTTATTCTTATGGGTTGGTTTTACGGCCTGCGTGTCGTTTAATTATAATTGGTTTTACGGCCTGCGAGTCTTCTATTTAAATTGTTTATTATTTTACGGCATGCGTGTCGTTTGCACTTCTTGTAATTTAATTTACTAGTGTAGTATTAAATTTCATTAATGTAATGAAGAAAAGAAGGACGAGAAGGACGGACTCGAGGAGCAAATTGATCGCGTATGACATTCCAAGGAGTTGGGAAGATCAATGAAGACCATATTTAACCCTTTAGATTGACCTTTGTGATTTTCATGTTGGCTCATGAAAATCACGTTAGGATTATGGTCATGCTATACACGGTCCTATGCTTTTATTGTCATGTGATGCGATGTATGTTTAAATTTATGCATGTGTGTGATGCTATGTATGTTTAGATGTATGTTAGCAAATATAGACATTAACATAGGATAAAAATCCCTCGTTAAAATTTTAAAATGCCGTTCATTTGAAAGACACCTATCAAGACTTCGATCACCACGAGTGGGTCATGCGAAAGCTGGGCGCTTGGATTATCTTAGTAAGGTAGGATAGGTAATGGTGATACCTATACGTTTAATGAATTTGGAAATCAAAATAGTTTTGAACCTTAAGGCATAAGATGGGATTATAACATGCTTGGGCATACGATGCCAAATTCCATGATATAATCTAAGAGTTACATATGATGTAATCGATAAAGAGTTATCCACCTAAAGTAGCTCAATTCTAGGCGTCATGCCAAAGTTGAGTTTAGGATTGTGCGAAATAGGATCTTAGCCCACTAAAATTACAAATGTTGTAAATTGAGGGTACTTTGTTTTAGTGGGAGTATTTTTCGAAAAATAAAATAATGTAACTAAATATTTTGCATATTGAATTTTGTAGAATGGCATCAAACAACAGATCCACCATTTCACTGCGGTCCGTCCTTGAGAAGGACAAGCTCAAAGAAAATGGCAGCAACTATCTGGATTGGATCCGGAGCTTGAGAAAAGTTCTTAAGCAAGAAAGAAAGTTGTATGTTCTTGAGGAAGAAATTCCCGATGAGCCAGCTGACAATGCAAACAAAGCAACAAAAGACAAATGGAAGAAACATTGTGATGATTCTATTGATGTCAGTTGTCTTATGTTGGCTACCATTTGTCCAGAACTTTAGAAGAATCTGTAGGATATGGAAGTTTATGATCTTAATGCTCACCTCAAGGAAACTTTCTCGAAGCATGCTAGGCAATGGAGGTATGAGACCTTTCAAGCCTTATATGCTTGCAAGATGGTTGAGGGGCATATATCAATGGTCATGTGCTCAAGATGAAAGGATATATTGATCATCTTGAGAGGCTTGGTTTTCTACTTTCTAAGGAGGACTCCACGAATGTGATCCTAAACTCATTGCCCGAAAGTTTCGGTCAGTTCATAATGAACTATAATATGAATGATATGGAGAAGTCCATTGCTGAGCCGCATGGGATGCTTAAAACGGCTGAGCAGAATATTAAGAAGAAACCAAACCACGTGTTGATGGTCAGCAAAGGGAAGTCCTTTAAAAACAAAGGCAAGGGCAGGGGTAAGGCAAAAGTTGCCAAATCTAAAGACCCTTTCAGGCTGGTTTTCAAGGCTAAAGCTCCAAAAGATGGAAATTGCCATCATTGCAATAAACCAGGACACTGGAAAAGAAATTGCAATATTTATTTGGAAGAGCTAAAGCGTACCAAGGGTAGTGAGACTGCCTTAGGTATATTTGTTATAGAAGTTAACTTATCTACTTCTAAATCCTGGGTATTAGATACTGGATGTGGATCTCACATTTGTACAAATGTGCAGGGGTTGAGAAGCAGTACAGAAATGAGGAAAGGGGAAGTGGATCTAAGAGTCGGCAGTGGAGCAAGAGTTGCTGCACTAGCCGTAGGAACTTATGATCTAGTTTTACCCAATGGGCTTTTGTTAGTTTTGAACAATTGCTATTATGTTCCTGCTATGAATAGGAATATTATTTCAGTTTCTACATTAAATTGTGAAGGTTACAGTTTTCTTATTAAGAATAAGATCATTCGTGTTTTTTTTGATGACTTGCTTTATGGTACTGCAAAGTTATATACTGGCCTTTACAATATTGATCTAGATGAGTCCGACACTTTGGAAGTCTATAACATTGCATCCAAGAAACCTAAGCTCAATGATTCCAATACGACTTACTTATGGCATTGTCGACTTGGTCACGTAAACGAGAAACGCATTTCTAAACTCCATAATGATGGACTTTTAGAATCTTTTGACTATGAATCATATGGGACATGCGAATCTTGTTTATTGGGCAAGATGACGAACAATCCTTTCACAGGTCATGGAGAAAGGGCTAGTGATCTATTAGGCCTAATACATACTGATGTATGCGGACCTCTTTTACCGATGATTTTAGCCGATATGGATATGTTTATCTTATGAAGTATAAACATGAATCTTTTGAAATGTTTAAAATAAATGAAGTACAGAATCAACTTGGCAAGACAATTAAAGCCCTTCGATCGGATCGAGGTGGGGAATACTTGAGCCAAGAATTCGATGATCATCTTAGGAGTTGTGGAATTTTTTCGCAACTTACTCCTCCCGGAACACCTCAGCATAACAGAGTGTCCGAGAGGAGGAATCGAACTTTAATAGATATGGTTCGATCCATGATGAGTCTAATAGAGCTTCCATTATCACTTTGGGGCCACGCCTTAGAAACAGCAGCATTCACCCTTAACCGTTTTCCATCTAAAGCAGTTGAAAAGACACCATTTGAGAAATGGACTGGTAAAAGACCGAACTTGTCTTTTCTAAAGATCTGGGGTTGCGAAGCGTTCTTAAGGCGCCAAGTGTTTGACAAACTGGCAGCCAGATCTGAAAGATGTTTATTTGTGGGATATCCTAAGAAAACTAAAGGATATTACTTTTATAAGACCACAGAGAACAAAGTGTTTGTTGCTCGAAATGCTGTATTCTTAGAAAGGGAATTTATTTCCAAAAAAGACAGTGGGAGAAGAGTAATTCTCGAGGAAACTCGAGAACCAAAAGAAGACATCGCTTCACCAATAGAAACCGAACAAGCTCAACAATCAGTTGAAGAGCCCGTTCAAAGTACACAAGTCCTACGCAGATCTGATAGGATGTGACATGAACCTGAAAGATATGGTTGTCTCGTAACAGAGGATGATGATGCATTGCTCATAGATGATTAGCCTAGTACCTATATAGAAGTTGCTTCAGGACCAGAGTCCGAGGAATGGCTAGAAGCCATGAAGTCAGAGATGCAGTCCATGTATGACATGTCGGGATTCGGTGCCTAAAACGAAGGCCCAGCGGAAGCGGTAAAACGAAAATTAATTCAATCCGAATCCCTACGGGGATCGATCGAGCTACGTATATACGAATATATAAACGAAAAGCAAGAGTCGTAAGAAACTAACCCTCAAAGTCCGTTGATTAAATGGAAACCTTCTCTTGAGCTATTCCCCAAGCTTTAGTTTGATCTCTACGAGTCCAATCCGCTCCAAGCTCTTGAACGATCCAACGCTGAAAACACCGCGTCTCTACTTGCCACGTGCCGGAAAGACGATCGGAACAACAACACTCGATTAACCTCTAAGGTTAAGGCTAGAATCAAGTGCTGAAGATTTTATTATTACACTCTAAGTGTATAATGTATCTCTCAATAAATTTCCCTCCAAGAAAAATGTGAATGAAAAATGAAGAACACAAAACAAAGTTTTCTCTTCTTTCTCTCTTGATGAACCTGCCGTGTGTTCACTAAATGAGAAGAGAATGAGGCTTTATTTTGGTCTTCAAAGTTTATTCACAAGTCAAGATGTCCCCTTTTCCAAGACATTCAAAATGTCACAAGAAAGGAAAAAGATTTCCTTGTTGTCTTGGTCTTCCACCAACCATGGTGGAATATAGACCAAGACATAAATAAGGTGTGGGTCGGCCAAAAAAAAAACGGGACAAGTTCGGTCCGTTTTGGACTTCCGAGAGTCCAAACAGATAAACTCCGATTCCGTTCCGATGTATTTATATCTATTAATTAATCCAATTAATTAATCATATCAAATACATTATAACATAATTAATTTCTCCAAGTAATGATTATATTCATGAATTAAATTAATCACCCAGTAATATATTTAATTCATTAGGCCGTAAATTAATTTATCCAATAAATCAATTTAGACATCCAATGTCCCAAAATCAATTAGACATCTAATATCCAATAAATTAGATATCCAATATCTAAAATTTATAATGAGAGAATTAGCTTGATTCATTCTGTCATCAATCCTAATGCGCGACTCGGTAGGTCCGTCTCAGTCAGCAATGGGAGGAACCAAAGAGTAGTAGCACCACCTAGCCAGCCTGGTGGCCTACACTGTACCCCGACTGAGAACGAATGATTGGGATCATTCAAGAACCATTCTGTCGTGAATACCAGTAAACGTATAAACCCTTCTTTCAAATGTCCCTATCAAGTTATAGGGTCACGGTCAGTCAAACCCCATCTGTACTTGATGCTATGCATGCGTTAATGTAAATCGAGATCATCGAGCTCTCATGTATCTAATACATCTAGCTCCAATGCTTTGGCCAAAGAATTATGATCTCATCTGCCAATAACCGCATAGGACATATAACCCGTTCACTAACAGGAGAAAGAATTCTATATTGGTATTCAGTAGGACCTGCTACTTGCCCATCAAGATGCACGTCGAGGTTGACCCCCGCCTTCCGGTTTATAGGGTCGAACTACTCTAATGAAAATCTTGACGTCACAAGCACATCCCTACTAAATCCTCAAGTCGAAGGTTCACGAATACCTATCACAACCTTTCGATTCCATCATTGACTGTCCCGGAGTGAAATCCGTGTGACGAATTGAGGGTGAGTCGGTTCGAGTATACTAATCTAATTATCATACCTATAACGTATGCTCCCACTGACCATTAGAGTTCGACAGGCACTCTCCTTGTCAAAGAACACGTCATACAAGTCTTCACATAAACTTAACGCCCAGTCAAGTTTCATCGAATTGCGAACGATTAAGTATTTGAGCTATAAACCTTTCTAGTGCCGACCCCCTTATCCAATAAGGAGTGGAACGTTTTGCTCTCAAATACACGGACTAGTTTCTACATGTATATTTACGAGTTAGGAATGCCAGTAACTACCAGTAAATAAAGAAACATCCATTGCCCTATATTGATGATTTACATAATAACAAGTACAATGCCCTCACTCAACATCCTCTGAGTGGCATTCGAGGGCATACTCCTAACAATCTCCCACTTGTACTCAATGCCACACACTATGGTATCTAATACCCATGTTCTCCAGATGACGCTCCAAGCTAGTCTGAGAAAGTGGCTTGGTCAGTGGATCGGCTTCGTTGTCGGCCGAGTCTACTCTATGCAGTATAATGTATCCCTTGCGAACAAATTCTCTTACGAGATGATACTTCCTCTCAATACGTTGGTGCTGTTGTGAAACCTAGGCTCCTTGGCCTGCGCTACAGCTCCGTCGTTGTCGCAGTACAGCGGAACAGGCATCTCAGCACATGGTATCACTTGAAGTTCTCCCAGAAACTTCTTAATCCAGAACCCTTCCTTGGAAGCCTCCGAGGCTGCTTGATACTCAGCCTGACAGGTGGAATCAGCAGTCGCGCTTTGATTGGCACTACGCCAAGATACTGCTCCTCCATTAAGAGTAAATATGTAGCCGGAAGTAGACATCGAGTCATCCTTCAGTCCTTAGAAGTACGAATCAGTGAATTCCACCACATCCAATTCTCCACTGCCATACATCAGAACCATATCTCTAGTCCTTCTCAAGTACTTGAGAACGTTCTTTACAGCAGTCCAATGTTCCCTCCCTGGGTTTGCCTAAAACCTACTCACCACGCTTACAGCATGTGCGATCTCATGTATTGTACACAACATAGCATACATAAGGCTACCCACGGCCGAAGCATATGGTATATTACTCATTTCCTTTCGTTGTTCCTCACTTTGAGGACACATCTTCAAGGTGAGTTTTATTCCATGTCGCATCGGTAGGAACCCTCTTTTAGAATCATCCATCTTAAATCGCTTTAAGATTTTGTCTATATAGAGGGCTTGGGAAAGACCTATTGTTCTCTTCGCTCTATCCCGGTAGAGTCGAATACCAAGAATATAGGTAGCTTCTCCCAAGTCTTTCATGGAGAAATTACTCGAAAGCCAAGCTTTTACAGAACTGAGCATTCCCACATCATTTCCTATTAGTAGAATATCATCCACATATAGTGCTAAGACTGCGATCTTGCACCCACTAACCCTCTTGTATACACAAGGTTCCTCTTCATTTTGTACGAAGTCAAACTCTTTGACCGCTTCGTCAAAATGAAGGTTCCAACTACACGATGCTTGCTTCAGTCCATAAATGGAACGCTGAAGCTTGCACACTTTCTGAATATCGACTTCGGACACAAAGCCTTTAGGCTGCTCCATATAGATTTCCTCCTTGAGGAATCCATTAAGGAAAGCCGTATTTACGTCCATTTGCCATATCTCATAATCGTGGTAGGCAGCTATAGCAAGCATCATGCGAATAGACTTGATCATGGCTACGGGCAAGAAGGTATCGTGGTAATCGATCCCTTCCTTTTGGGTATAACCCTTTGCCACAAGCCTGGCCTTATAGGCGTCAACCTTGCCATCACCATCAGTCTTTTTCTTGTAGATCCGCTTGTTCCCAATAGGCACTATGCCCTTGGGGCGGTCTACTAGAGTCCAGACCTGATTGACATGCATCGAGTCTATCTCAGCTTCCATAGCTTCACGCCATTTCGTGGAGTCTACATCCACCATCGCTTGGTCATAGGTTGTCGGGTCGGTCTCTTGGCTATCACTTGGAACCTCATGGAGACCCAGCTCCTCCAAGTGCACAAGCCCATACCTCTCAGGTAAATGAGACACCCTACTAGACCTACGAGGTGGTTGTACTTGTGTTTCAGAAAGTTCGGTTCCAGTTTCTTGCACAGGTGTCTCTCGAGGAGTTTCATTGTATTATTTTAAAAAAATACTTCTACCTGCTCCGCCTTCCTGAATGAACTCATCTTCCAGGAAGTGTGCTTGTAAAGCAACAACGATCCTTCAATCTTCGGGCATGTAGAATAGATATCCCATCGTCCCAGACGGGAATCCAATGAAACGTCCCTTCGCAGACCCAGCTTCCAACTTTTCCACCTTAGTCTTCTTGACATAAGCGGGACATCCCCAAATCCTAATATGATTAAGACTTGGTTTCCTTCCTTCCCACATCTCATGTGGAGTTTTAGGAACGGATTTGGAAGGACATCTGTTCAAGATATACGCGGCAGTCAGGAGTGCATACCCCCACAGGTAAATTGGCAAGTCAGTATAGCCCAGCATGGAACGGACCATGTTCAACAAGGTCCGGTTCCTTCTTTCTGACACACCATTTAACTGAGGAGTACCTGGAGGTGTTAGTTGTGAAACTATTCCATGTTCCTTAAGGAACTCGTCAAACTCCGTACTCATATACTCGCCACCTCGGTCCAACCGAAGTGCTTTGATATGATCACCAGTTTGTTTCTCGACTAGGGCCTTGAATTCCTGGAATTTCTCAAAGGCCTCGGATTTATGTTTCATTAAGTATACATAAGCATACCTAGTATGGTCATCTGCAAACGTAATGAAATATTGATATCCATCACGTGCTGCTTCCAAAGCACCACATACGTCGGTATGGATTAATCCTAGTTTATCAGCGGCTCTTTCAAATGTCCCTATAAAGGGGGACTTAGTCATTTTGCCTTTAAGGCAAGATTCACAAGTAGGAAAGGGATCTGATCCCAATGGACCCATAAGTCCCTCTTTTTCCATCTTGTAAACCTTGGTCTGACCAACATGACCAAGTCTAAGATGCCATTTCAAAACTTGATTGGTTTCATCCCTACCACATTTTCTAGTCATAGTATTCACAACTACTTTGTTGCTGAGATTTAGATGATACAATCCATTCAACAATGTAGCAGTACCCACTAGTTTATTTCTAAAATAAATTTTGCAGGAACCATCACCAATGAAAAATGAAAAGCCTTTTCGGTCCATGACCGGAATGGATACAATGTTTTTGTGCCCCTTGGGCAAAACAAGTACATCTTCTAAAGTCAAAACAAAGCCGGATTCTAAACCCAAAAGAAGTGATCCTATGTCGGTCGCCTCAACACTATGCCCGCTACCGACTGTGATCATAACTTCTCCAGCTCCAATCTTCCTACTTTGTTCCAGATCCTAATTCACGGTACAAATATGAAAACTAGCACCAGAATCCAGTATCCAGGAAGTAGAAAATACAGTAGCAGAACAATTTGTTTCCAAAACTAAAAGTTCTGTACCTGAAGTGCCATGAAGAATTGGACACTCTCTAGCCCAGTGGCCCAGCTCACCGCACTTGAGACACGCGTCTTTCTTCTTGCTCTTTGGAACCGTTGGGGCCTTGCCCTTGCCCTTAAAGTCCTTAACATGTGGCCCAGTCTGCTTCTTGGTCTTTTTATTCTTATTCTTAGACTTCCGAAGTCCAGAAGAAATCACAAGTGCAGACTCCTTCATCCGCGGGGTCTTCAGCTGAGACTGAGCGGTCACCAGTTTGTTCATTAGCCCAGCTAAGTTACATGCAATCTCATTGCAGTTGAAGTTCATAACAAACTGTGAGAAGGAATCAGGGAGAGACTGTAGGATAAGGTCGGTTTGGAGAGAAGTATCAATTTTAAAATCAAGAGCCTCCAATCTCTCGATCATAGATATTATTTTGAGAACGTGTTCCCCAACCTTGTGACCTTCCTTCATCCTTGCACCGAACAGTTGCTTGGATATCATATCTAGCAGTTCTGTTGTGCTCACCATAAAGCTCGGTTAAGTGAGAGAATCTGCCTAGCAGAAGTCATTTTCTCATGAGCTCTCTGAAGCTCATTAGACATGGAAGCCATCATATAACCACGGACTTTCACGTCATCCTTAACCCACTTTTCGTGGTTTTCAATCTCTTCCTGATTGGCTCGGGTCCGCACAGGAGGCTCCGGAATGTCCGTCTCCAAGACATATCCCAGTGCCTCTATAGTGAGGACAATCATCAGATTGCGGAGACAATCCACAAAGTTAGGTCCCATTAAGGTGTTCTTTTCGAGTAGAATTGCGAGTGGATTCATTGTCATATTGAGATTTGTCTGCATTAAGTATAACAGATTAATTAGTGACTTGTTATATTATGATCTGAGTATAGAATTAAGGTCTTTTCTATTTTTGTTACCCAGCTCCCACTATTTTTATCGGAATAACGCACTCTCATGTGATATCCAAAAGTATCGTCACTCTACTTCATAGTGGTGATCGAGTTCTTTATAAATCTTAATAGAGGGCAACCGAACAGGTTTCTAGTCTATTAATTTTCATAAAGTGGTATCCATCACCAACCCATCTAATGGATGATTCGATCTTCTTTTTCCCCTTGTTCACTCCCCTCAACCTATACGATTTCTATGGTTCGTGAACAAGTTAAGTTTATACCATCGACACAAATCTGTTTCACAATTGAATCCTCTCCGGCAACCTGTCAGGTTTCTAGGGATAAAATTTGCTCCAACCGAAGGCATCCAATGCGCTCCCGGTAATTTATCCGTCCTCCCCGAACGACTACCCCGATAACTCGGAAGCATAGCACATCCGGTTTGGATTTCAATTTCCCGAAAGCTCGATGGAGGGAAGGAAAACCTTGAAACCTTATAAACTTAATAATTTGTTGTGGGAGAATTATCGCGATTAATGTTACACTTTGCACATTAATTCATTTAAGCGCGTTTGTGGCATTCATACAATATGAAACAACCATTTACAACCTAGTTGCTACCAACATGTGGTTCATGGACCGTTCCTAGAAAACAAAAACTCCGTAATCTAATTACAAGTCTTCGTCTTGAATCTTCGTCTTCTCGAAATGGATCTTCCTCCGGTCTTCGTCATTACATATAAATTTTACATCAAAATTGCATCCTAGATACAAACATTTCTAGTAAAATAAATAGGCTCAAAACGGCCTTTACAACCCAATCGAATAAAATGAACGATTCAAAACTAAGTCCACGAACCACATACCCATTCAAAAGCATTCATCCAATAAATACTATATAAATGGAAAGCGTAGAGATATATTGATCCAATCAACAATACGAACCGATCCAATCGATTCACACAATCGGTAATATGATAACGTTCAAAATAATTCGGTCGACCATAAATATTCCAATTAATCAAATTTCCTTATAAAATAAAATACCATAAATCATTTTAATCATATTAAATCCAATTTAACATGTGGGAGATTAATTTTAAAAAATACACAAAAAAATCGAGCCGGGGTGAAAACTGGCCTGCCTGACCAAGTCACCATCGGCAGCCTGCCGGCAGACAGGCCTGGCATGGCCGAGTCACGCTCGGAAGCTTCCGTCCAGGACACGGCCCGTGTCTCCAAACACGGTCGGGTCTGCCTGGCAGTGACATGGCCAGACTGCCAGACACGACCGAGTCACCCAGGACACGGTCGAGTCTGCCTGGCAGTGACTTGGCCAGACTGCCGGACACGACCGAGTCACCCAGGACACGATCGAGTCACTCTCGGACAGATTACCCTTTTGTCCAAAAAGTCGTCCGACGACGATTCAATATATATATTTTCCGACTTTCATATCTTCAATATAAATCATATTTCCCAGAAATTTAAGATTTATATTTAGACATAAACTTACGAAAAATATAACTACAACGAACGTAAAATATTTACCACGATTATGACTAAAATGATTCCAAATCATTCACCATCTAATCAAGCATTCCAAATGCCAATATCGTATATACGATCGCAAGACCTATGCTCCGATACCAATGTTGGGATTCGGTGCCTAAAACGAAGGCCCAGCGGAAGCGGTAAAACGAAAATTAATTCGATCCGAATCCCTACGAGGATCGATCGAGCTACGTATATACGAATATATAAACAAAAAGCAAGAGTCGTAAGAAACTAACCCTCGAAGTCCGTTGATTAAATGGAAACCTTCTCTTGAGCTATTCCCCAAGCTTTAGTTTGATCTCTGCGAGTCCAATCCCCTCCAAGCTCTTGAACGATCCAACGCCGAAAACACCGCGTCTCTACTTGCCACGCGCCGGAAAGACGATCGGAACAACAACACTCGATTAACCTCTAAGGTTACGGCTAGAATCAAGTGATGAAGCTTTTATTATTACACTCTAAGTGTATAATATATCTCTCAATAAATTTCCCTCCAAGAAAAATGTGAATGAAAAATGAAGAACACAAAACAAAGTTTTCTCTTCTTTCTCTCTTGATGAATCTGCCGTGTGTTCACTAAATGAGAAGAGAATGAGGCTTTATTTTGGTCTTCAAAGTTTATTCACAAGTCAAGATGTCCCCTTTTCCAAGACATTCAAAATGTCACAAGAAAGGAAAAAGATTTCCTTGTTGTCTTGGTCTTCCACCAACCATGGTGGAATATAGACCAAGAAATAAATAAGGTGTGGGTCGGCCAAAAGAAAAATGGGATGAGTTCGGTCCGTTTCGGACTCCCGAGAGTCCAAACGGATAAACTCCGATTCCGTTCCGATGTATTTATATCGATTAATTAATCCAATTAATTAATCATATCAAATACATTATAACATAATTAATTTCTCCAAGAAATGATTATATTCATGAATTAAATTAATCACCCAGTAATATATTTAATTCATTGGGCCGTAAATTAATTTATCCAATACATCAATTTAGACATCCAATGTCCCAAAATCAATTAGACATCCAATGTCCAATAAATTAGATATCCAATATCTAATATTTATAATGAGAGAATTAGATTGATTCATTCTGTCGTCAATCCTAATGCGCGACTCGGTAGGTCCGTCTCAGTCAGCAATGGGAGGAACCAAAGAGTAGTAGCACCACCTAGCCAGCCTGGTGGCCTACACTGTACCCCGACTGAGAACGAATGATTGGGATCATTCAAGAACCATTCTGTCGTGAATACCAGTAAACGTATAAACCCTTCTTTCAAATGTCCCGATCAAGTTATAGGGTCACGGTCAGTCAAACCCCATCTATACTTGACGCTATGCATGCGTTAATGCAAATCGAGATCATTGAGCTCTCGTGTATCTAATACATCTAGCTCCAATGCTTTGGCCAAAG
Organism: Orobanche coerulescens; assembly: GCA_033398695.1. Taxonomy (NCBI): domain Eukaryota; kingdom Viridiplantae; phylum Streptophyta; class Magnoliopsida; order Lamiales; family Orobanchaceae; genus Orobanche; species Orobanche coerulescens. Next base: position 93,623,317 of record CM065809.1, read on the forward strand.
ACTTATGATCTCATCTGCCAATAACCGCATAGGACATATAACCCGTTCACTAACAGGAGAAAGAATTCTATCTTGGTATTCAGTAAGACCTTCTACTTGCCCATCAAGATGCACGTCGAGGTTGACCCCCGCCTTCCGGTTTATAGGGTCGAACTACTCTAATGAAAATCTTGACGTCACAAGCACATCCTTACTAAATCCTCAATTCGAAGGTTCACGAATACCTATCACAACCTTTCGATTCCATCATTGACTGTCCCGGAGTGAAATCCGTGTGACGAATTGAGGGTGAGTCAGTTCGAGTATACTAATCTAATTAGCATACCTATAACGTGTGCTCCCACTAACCATTAGAGTTCGACATGCACTCTCCTTGTCAAAGAACACGTCATACAAGTCTTCACATAAACTTAACGCCCAGTCAAGTTTCATTGACTTGCGAACGATGAAGTATTTGAGCTATAAACCTTTCCAGTGCCGACCCCCTTATCCAATAAGGAGTGGAACGTTTTGCTCTCCAATACACGGACTATTTTCTACATGTATATTTACGAGTTAGGAATGCCAGTAACTACCAGTAAATAAAGAAACATCCATTGCCCTATATTGATGGTTTACATAATAACAAGTACAATGCCCTCACTCAACATCCTCTGAGTGGCATTCGAGGGCATACTCATAACAATCATGTTTGGAACTTGATAGATCCACCTGAGGGTGTTAAAACTATTGGGTGCAAATGGATCTATAAAAAGAATAAAGACATGGATGATAATCTGCAAGCCTATAAAGCTAGACTAGTGGCAAAAGGTTATAGACAGATTCATGGTGTTGACTATGATGAGACCTTTTCGCCAATAGTCATGCTTAAATCAATTAGAATTTTATTTGCTATTTCCACATACTATGATTATGAAATATCGCAAATGGATGTCAAAACAGCATTTCTTAATGGAAACTTTCTCGAGGATGTGTACATGACACAACCTGAAGGTTTTGTTCATCCAGAAAATTTTAAAAGGGTTTGCAACCTTCAAATATCTATTTATGGGTTGAAGCAGGCTTCTCGGAGCTGGAATCTTCGTTTTGATGAAACCGTCAAAGAGTTTGGGTTCATTCAAAATGAAGATGAACCATGTGTGTACAATAAGGCTAGTGGGAGAATAGTTGTTTTCTTAGTCTCATATGTAGATGACATATTACTCATTGGAAATGACATTCCCACCTTGCACATAGTCAAGACTTGGTTGGGAAGTTGTTTCTCAATGAAAGACTTAGGAGAAGCTACTTACATTCTTGGGATAAAAATCTATAGAGATAGATCAAAATGATTGGTCTGAGTCAAAGTACCTAGTACTTGACCAGATGTATAATTTGCCCTTAGCATGACAAGTCGATACCAATCAACTCCAGGTGAAAGTCACTGGACAGCAGTGAAAACCATCCCAAAGTACTTGAGAAGTGTTAAGGATGCGTTCCAAATATATGGAGGTGTGGGAAACGAGCTGGCTATAAATAGTTATGCCGATGCAAGTTTCAAAACCGATGGAGACGATTTAAGATCGCAGATTGTTTTGTGTTTTGTTTAAAATGAAGATGCTGTGAATTGGAAATGTTCCAAGTAAACACACTCATAGATTCTATAACTTAAGACTGAGTACCTGGAAGCATCGGATGCAACCAAGGACAATATGTGGAACCTTTTAGGTCCTATAAGTCTTTACTGCGACAATTGGTGCTATTGCCCGAGCTAAAGAGTCATGGACCGATCATAATTCCAAACATATACTCAGAAAATATCAGCTAGTCAGGGAGATCGTCAGACGAGGAGATATTGCAATATGTAAAGTAGCAATGGAAGAGAACGTTGCAGATCCACTTACCAAGCTTCTCTCACAAGGAAAGCATGTTGAGCATGCTAGAGCGATAGGACTAAATGTCATGAATGAATGGTCCTAGTGCAAGTGGGAGATTGTTGGGAATAGTGCCCTAGGACATTCGATGTGCCTAAATTTGTAATTGTCACATTTAAATAAAGTTATTTGATATCATTTATTTCTCGTTGATTATTATAATGTGTGTATGTTTTAATATTATAATAATCGAATAATAGTTATTCACGAATAATAAGATCATTCAAATGTCCCTGGTATAATCACATTGAGTAGAGACTCAAGTTATTAATATACTAGTATAAGTTTTATTGATAATCATCGGATGATTATGCATATGGTATAGATCAATCTTATGGGTATTGGTTGGAGAACTAATACTGGACAGACCCGCATTGAGATCACTGCATGGAAATGTCATAAGTAAATCTCAATATAACAGTATGTCAATAAGTCCTTGAACCTGAGATTATCATAGAGTCCAACATGATAACTGCTATGCATTGACGTAATCCAACATCATCTAAAACATGGTGATCATAAAAGTTAGCGATCGGGATTAATGGGAGTCATGTAGAGGGCAATGAATAATCAAGATGGGGATTTGTCCCTCTCTTAAGTGAGAGAGAGATATCTGATGGGCCCCTCGATAAGTAGGACTGAAGGAAATGCATGGCCATGCTCAAATGAAGAGTCATTTGATTCAATCAGTCTACTTAAGATTGAGAAAGCATTTGAACATAAATAAGTATGACAGACTCCATGACTTAGTTCAAATATGATATCGCGTGACAAAGGGATTTGACACGTTAAAAGGTTTAATGGACTATTAACTTATATTATTTGGGTAATCATAATGTCTTGCTAGAGTCCGCTTATGATTTATTATTTAATAAGGTATTAAATATTGCCAACATAATATAAGCATTTTGGGTCGCACGTACGACAATTATAGACAAGTAGGAATAAATATCAACTGGGAATAATAAATATAATATTAGATATTATATTTATAAGGAGATTAAATAATAAACAATATATATAATATTGGATATTATATATATATATATATATATATTATATTATTTAATAAGTTGAGGGGCAACTAAGAAAATACTAGAGTTTGACTCTAGGGTTTACTTAGTATAAATATAAGGTCTTGGACAAGGAGTTGGAATCAGAAAATAAGACCTAAAATCGCCCCCTTCAAGAACAAGAAAATCGGCCCTCTACTTCCTACTGTAGGAGAACGAAGTCGGTCGTCTAATCCCCTTCCCTTGGTTGATCTTGATCAATAGTACAATCCTCCTAGTAAGGAATTTGTGTTGTACTATTTATCAATATTATTCCTAAGGATCTAGCAATCCGGCTTGTGGAATTGTTCGTGTGTGGATCACCAAAAGAGGAAGGAGATATTCATCTGCTTCTAGTCCGGATCTAGAACTATTCAATCGGATTAAGGTAATTCCATTAACCCTTTAATCAAACAATTAAATTACTGCATGAGATCCTAAATTTGGTTTTCATATTTATTATTCCGCTGCGTTTTTACTCCGATTATTTTGTATTCGATGTATAGAAAACCCAACACGATAATGATTATTATATTAAACCCTGTAGGTGGATTTAATTCCGATATAATAATAAGGTGGTACTACTCTTGGATAAGATCTAATTAATTAAAGCTGTCAGTAGCTTATAATTAATTAATGGACATTCGATATCTTAAACACGGAAAATAATATATTTAATAAGTAGCCCGATTTTGTAAATTGGGATTAGGGTTGGAAGTGCAATATTAATTCTTTAGTGGATTGAATTGATATTAATAGACTCAATATATTAGGAAAGGTCCTAATAAGGAAATTTGAGGTCTATTAGGAGTCCTTCCCTAATCCTCCTTAAGATCCCTAGTAGTAGTCCAAGAGCCTATAAATAGGACATCATTTGGGGGTTGGTGAATCATATTCACCAAAGGTTGTGAGATCAAATTTTTCTTCTTTTGTTTAATTGTAGATCTAGACTCGTGTCTTTGATTCCACAATTTAGATAACACATCAATTAGGTAATAGTGTTCAATACTAGAAAGCAAGGAAAAATCGAGTGACCACAAACAAGGCAACGGCCGGTCTCATTGTTGTCCAAGCAAGACCCGGTAGTTCGTTGCCCACAAAATGTCTGGGTTAAGGCGGATCTAAAGGTAGAAATACAAGGTGATCAAGACGAAAGCAACCACTTCACTTCAAACGTAATATTCTATGATCTTTTAGATCTAGATTAGAATGTTTCAACTCTAACATATTTATTTAATAAATAATAAATAATATTAAATTGCTTATTAATCTTAGTAATTAATTAATTAGCATACCTAAATAGATCTTATGCTCATGGATGCGTAAAATGCATTTTTCAAACTTTCCCAAACTTCGCTTCCGCTGCGTTTTATATTCCAAATTGGTATGAGAGATGGAATTTTAGGTTTTTGCTATTTTACGTAATTTTGGTTATTAATTGATAGCAATTTAAATATTCATGTAATTTGATGTTGGTGTATTTTGCTAGATGTGTTCTTGCAGGGAATATGATCCAATTATCATGGTTTATGTGAATGGTTTATTTATTTATTTTTATTATTTATGCAATTGTTGGTTTTGGCCCGGTTTGAGGCATGTAATGGTTTTTCCAGTGAGAAAATCCGCGGATAGATCTAGGTGCTTTATTTTTTTCGTGTAATCTTGTTGTAATTTTGATGTATTTTATTTGCGTAAATCTGTAATCGAATTCGGAAAAGACGGGATCACGAAGAAATAGAAGCGGATTGCGGATTCTTTGGGCGGCGACCGGCCAACAACGGCAAGGCCGCCGGCAAGACACGACTTCTGCCGGCGGCGAGCGTGCTGCCGAGGCAGCGCGGCTGGTCGGGCAGCTTTGCGGTTGGTCGGGTCATCTAGTTTTGGTCCAGTCCGTTTCGCCGTCGTTCGTTGCGTCCGCTGGAGAGTCGGGATTTAGAATTAATTTTTTATATATAATTAATTTGCATAAAATTGAAATTTTAATTTTGGAAATCCATGACCCGGCCGGGGAAGAGTGATGAGATGCTTGATTAAGTGGGAGAGATCGAGTGAAAGACTTTCGCGAATTCAACTCAAAGAAGAAGACCATGATAATTGGATAATTTAATTATCCATACTTTATTTTGATTTTTATTGTTTTGATGTAAGGCATGTATGAATGTATGCGTGATATGTTTTCTGCATGTTATGACGAGAAATTAAAAACCTTAAGGCTAAAATAACTAAATGATTAAATTTGATTTATTTAAAATAAATTCAAATTGGCCTCCATAATTAATTTATATTGTGAAATAATTAGCATGCGTGTTGAAATTAGAGTCTTCCTCCATATAGGATGTGCTAATTATAGGTTCACTAGTTTTAAATTTCAAATGATAACATAAGGCAAGTATTATTTTTTATGATAGGACCTATCAATATGTAGGACTATTATTTAAAAGATAATATTTTAAATATGTTAAATTATGGTATTCACTTAGGTGTATTAATTAATAAGCTCCTCATCAGAATCTATGTTAATTAATACATGGCCAAGAGGAACCAATTATTAATTTTACTTGTCATAACGTAAGTTGACTAGATAGGAAAATTAAAGACGTAAAACTTTACTTGAAAAATATGTGTGTAAACGTCCACACAATCGTGGCTTGCATATGTGGATTTTTCGAGGCGTTGATTGCTAGCATATATATATTGTGTTTTGTGGGTTTTCGATATATTTTGCTATGCATTATGTGATGTATGTTTTTTATTTTTATCTCAGATGTCTTTCAATCCACTAGCTGTTATTCTCAAAGAAAATAAACTTGATGGCACTAACTTTGCCGACTGTAAAAGAAATATTAACTTTGTCCTCACTGCCGAGAGGCATAAATTTCTGTTAACTGAAGAGAGCCCTTTGGATCCAGAATTGGATGCCACTCCGGGAGAGTTGGATGAATTCCGAAAATGGAAGAAGTCTGGTGAGATGGCTCGCTGTTACATTTTGGCTTTGCTGACAAATGTATTGCAGCATCAGCATCAGACGATAGGCTCAGCCACGGAGATGATGAAAAATCTCACCGAGATATTTGGTCATCAGAACCGGGTGGCTGTTAGGAATACTTGTTAGATTATGATGATGACATCATTGTACTTGTTTATTCAAATGTATGCTTATTACTTGGCAAATGTAAGGAAGAACCAAATGAGTATCTTCCATAGGCCAAATTATGTTAAGTTAGATACTTGGCAAAATGTAACGAAGAACCAACTGAGTATCTTCTATAAGCCATTCAAGTTAGGTTTAAGATCGGCTAAGTATAAAGTACAGATTAGTACATCAGAGAAGTTTCGATCAGACAAGCAACATCAGAGAAGTTTGACCAAACACTGCAGAAAGCCGAGTCACAGTCAAGTAAAAGTCAGAGAAGTACTGGTCAACAATTTTATGATGAGAAGAATCTAGTAGTCTTCACCATTTGGAAATGTATGGTGATAGATATTCTATCTGGAGAAGTGAAGCTACAAGGATTCAGAAGGAGAGATGTCTATATGATAGATTGGAAAATAGGAACTCCCAACACCTGCTTTCTATCCAAGACAATAGCAGAAAATGGATGGTTGTGGCACAAGAGACTATGTCACCTGAACTTCAAAGCCATCAACAAGATCAGTTCTCAAAAACTGGCCAGAGGACTTTCAGAAGAAGTATTCAGAAAGGAAGCTCTCTGTGATGCATTTCAGAAAGGGAAACAAACAAGAGCATCATTTAAACTAGTTCAACCTACCACTCTCACCACAAGGATTCTAGATCTACTTCATATGGATCTATTTGGCCCTATCAAGCCAAGGACCCTAAGTGGCAGAAATCATGCTCTAGTAGTACACATGGATTGTCTTTCTATATAAGAAGAGTGAAACCTTGACAAAGCTGCCTAAGCTGCTGAGAAGGATCCAGAATGAGAAATTTCTCTCAATCATCAAGATCAGATCAGATAGAGGAGGAGAATTTCTCAACAGACCAATCACTGAGTACAATGATCAGAATGGGATCCAGCACGAGCTCTCTGCAGCCAAGACTCCATAGCAGAATGGTGTTGCCGAAAGAAGAAACAGAACCTTGAAGGAAGCAGCCAGGTCCATGATTGAAGAAGCAGACCTGCCCAAGAGGTTCTGGGCTGAAGCTGTCAACACAGCATGTCACACTCAAAACAGGAGTATGATAGTAGGGAGACATGGCAAAACTCCCTGTGAGGTTTGGAAAGGCAGAACACCTACAGTTGCTTATTTCTATATTTTTGGTTGTAAGTGTTTCATCCACAACAATGGTAAAACCCAATTAAATGCCTTTGATGCTAATACTTATGATGGTCTCTTTATGGGATATTCACAAAGAAGCAAGGCATAGAGAGTTTTTAACAAAAGAACCTTAGTTGTGGAGGAAACACCTCATGTGGTATTTGATGAATCTACTGTTGAGTACAGGAAACAGGTGGAACTGATTGACGATAAACTCAAATCTGCAACCCTAGAAGAAGTCATCATCCATGATACAGGAATGATGGACTCATCTGCAGATCAGCCTGAAGACCCAACTGCAGATCAGATAGGACCTCAATCTCTACCTGATCCAGTTGCTGCTGATAAAGACCCATCTGTAGCTGATAAAGACGCATCTGCAGATCAGACAGGAACCACACCTGCAGATGACAAGACCATAGCTGATCCAGTTGCAGATGAAGAAGACCAGAACCAAGCTTAAGCAGAAAGAGAAGGAGTCCACCAGAGCATCTCTACGGGAGGAACAAACCCTGAAGAAGAAGAAATCCCCAATTGGCTTAGGGATCACCCCATTCAGCAAATCATTGGAAATCTAACTGATGGAATCAAGACCAGACAGTCCACTCTACCAGTAGGAATGGCAACGTTTTCATGTTTTATGTCTCAAATAGAACCCAAGACTACAGAACAAGCCTTGGAAGACAACTCATGGATCAATGCAATGCAAGAAGAGCTCAACCAGATGGAAAGGAACAATGTTTGGGAACTAACAGACAGACCAGATCACAAGAAGGTTATTGGCACCAAATGGGTGCACAAGAACAAATGCGATGAAGATGGAGCTGTTGCTAGGAATAAAGCCAGACTTGTTGCTAAAGGCTTTGCACAATGTGAAGGAATAGATTTTGATGAAACCTATGCACCTATTGCAAGATTAGAAGCCATCAGACTATTCCTTGCATATGCAACATTCAAGGATTTCAAAGCCTACCAAATGGATGTGAAGAGTGCCTTTCTAAATGGAATTCTAGAAGAAGAAGTCTATATGGAGCAACCCCCTGGATTTGTCAAAGGAGACAAAGTCTACAAGCTTCTAATAGCTCTACATGGACTTAAGCAGGCACCAAGAGCATGGTATGAAACATTATCTGTGTTTCTTGAGAAGAATCGTTTCAGCAAAGGAAAGGTGGACAAGACCTTATTTAGAGTGGAGCATGAAGACCATATATTATTAGTTCAAATATATGTGGATGATATCATATATGGCTCAACCAATCCAGAACTGTGTGAGAAATTCTCAAATCTCATGCAAGGAGAGTTTGAGATGAGTATGATGGGAAAACTGAATTTCTTTCTAGGTTTGCAAGTTAAACAGATGGAGAATGGAATTTTCATCAACTATGCCAAATATACCAGAGATTTAATCATGAGATTTGGAATGGAATCAGCCAAACCAACAAGAATCCCTATGAGCCCAAGCACTCATCTAGATACAGATGACGGAGGCATATCAGTGGATCTAACCCACTACAGAGGACTTATTTGATCACTCCTTTATCTGATTGCAAGCAGACCAGACATATCTTATGCCGTAGGGGTATGTGCTAGATTTCAATCCAAGCCTAAGCAGTCTCACAAGGATGCAACTAAGAGGATAATCAGATATCTTAAGTCAACAGTAAATGTTGGACTATGGTATCATAAGGATGATAATTTTGAGCTATCAGGATACTCAGATGCATACTTCGCACGATACAAAATTAATAGGAAAAGCACCAGTGGAACGTGCCAATTCCTAGGAACCAGACTGATATCCTGGTTTAGCAAGAAGCAGATATTTAACTCTATATCAACAACAGAGTCAGTATACCTAGCTGCAGGTAGCTGTTGTGCTCAGATTTTATGGATCAGACAACAGTTAAGGGACTACAACATCATTGCAAATGAAGTCCCAATTTGGTGCGACAACAATAGTGCAATTGCAATAACCAACAATCCAGTATTGCACTCGAGGATGAAGAAAATTGATGTTAAACACCATTTCATAAGAGACCATGTGCTTAATAAGATAGTCAGAGTAGAAAGAGTCAGTACAGAATACCAGATTGCCGACATATTCACCAAACCTTTACCAGAGGAAAGGTTTTTGGAGCTGAGCAGGGAACTTGGATTACTAGAGTGGGAACCTAGTACAGAGGAGAAAGCTAGATGAGTAGATCAGACAAGAAGACGAAGGCTAGACGAAGAAACCTAGCTGATCGAGACTACATGCGATACAACTCACCTGATGCAGATCAGTCAAACAAGTCAAATGGCCAACCAGCAAAGTTCTCTATTCCTGACGGACTCTTGAATTTTAAATTATTATTTATATACACGTGGCAACTACACGTTCACACGACCTCCACAATGACCAATTAAATTCAACCGTCGTTTTTCAAATTTTCAAAAGCTAGACCACCGATTAATTTCATCTAAATTTTAAAATCTCAAAAGGTGGACCACTGCTTAAACAAATAAATATTAAAATCCAAATGTCTCTTCAATTTTCCTTTAAATACGGGAAAACCATTTCACAACTTTACCTTCTTCAAGCATTCAAACCCTAGTTTGCAAGAGCAGAAAAACTTTCGAACTTCCAATACACTCAGAAACAATTTTTTTTTGCAGAAATGGAATCGTACTTCAACGGAATGAACCTGAAGGCTGTGAAGGACCAGATTATCTTTAGTCTGGTGGTCGATTTCGAGGGGCTGCTCGAAACAAATCTAGGCAATGAAGTGAACGACATCATCAGATCTATGAAGATGAATGGGATTTACCCATTCCTGAGCATCAGCCCTAAATTCCTCTACAAGGAGGCAGTAATCGCATTTTTCAAAGAGGCTGAAGTGCTAGAAGCAGGCATCAAAAGTTCGATTTTTGGAGAAGCAGTAACATTCACTCCAGATAAAGTCAGAAAGGCCTTCGGAATGAAACCCCGAGGCGTGGCCGTAGAGGCATTGAAGCAGAATGCACCCGATCTTTGGCTGAAGATCAAGGCTGTTGACCAGCCAGCAAAATTGAAGTTAACTGCGAAAAGGAGTGAGCTGCGGAAGGAGTATCGCTATGCGTTGGATATTACCAACAAAATAGTGATGGGTATGGCTGGCAGCTACAATCAGCTATCATCATCCAAGTTTACAGTTATGGGAGCCCTGATTCAGTCTGAGCCAATTGACTGGGTAGATTACATCTACAGACAATTGGTCCGTGAAGTAAATAAAGTCCAATGGCTAGATGAAGAGAAGAGGTTCAAGACCAAATTGGCCTTCGTCATGCAGGTCAGTTGGATTTTGGAACACTTGGGCATGGCAAAGGGAAATGCAGATCCCTTCCACGTTAACAAAAGACTTGGTCACCTTGAACAAGAAACTTTGAGAAGATTTGGGAGTGTAAGGAAGGCAGCAAAAATTCTGGAGGAAATGCCCATAAAGCCTACACCTTACAGTTACCCCTCTAGTTCAGACTAGTCTGATGAAGACCAAACTGCAGCCAGCGAATTACCGGCAGATCAGTCTGACTCAGACTCAGACAACACTCCAATAGCCTTTCGTTTCAAGAGAAGGGGACCAGCCCCAGAAGAGCCAGTTTTGATCCAATCTTCACCAGAACCCTCCCCCAAGAGGCCAAGGTGCTTAATCTTTGAAGAGGAAGAGCAATCAGATCATCTATCTACACCTGAACCTGCCCCTGCGGATCATATACAGATCATCCCTTCACTAGCTCTTATTCCTGACCAATCAAACCTTATTGCTGAAGAGATCCCTCAGATCACCCTTCCTTACATGACTGAAGAAGAAGCTGATCTTGTGATCAACATACCTGGTGCAGGATACTCTATCAATTTGCTGGACATCAATCCTTTGGGGCTAACAGTGGAACAGCTCCAAGAGGTAAAGCAAAAAGCTCTTCAAGTATATTTCATAAATGTCTATGATGAATGGAAATTCTTTAAATCACTTCCATTCTGTCAATTACAAATAATTGTGGAAAACAGTAGCTGGGATCTTCCCCAGTCTATAGAGCAACTTCTCATGGAGTTTTGTCATGAGACTGACATATTTTTAATGCTCAAACCCAATTAGTTTTTGTCCAATTTTAAAACTAACATGGACAAATGTGTTTTTCTCATAATGGAAAGTGTCCTGGCTGGCACTGTTCCTGGTGATGGGGATGGGAGTGGAGTGAAGAGCATTAGGATTGATGAAGTAGAAAAGTGAGAAGAGTCTGAAAAGAGAGAAGTTGAAAACAAAGAAAAAATAATAGTTGAAGAAAAAGGAGCGGAAGTGAGAGAGGAGGAAGAAGATGAAAAAGAGGAAGAAAATAATAAAGTTGAAAAACAAACTGGTGAAGAAGAAGAGGAAAAGACAGAAGAATTGGAGGAGGAAGAAGAAGATGGTGAAGGAGAAGAAGTTGACAAGGAAGAAAAAGATGAAAAAGATGATGATGATGAGGAGGAAAAGAAGGATGAAGAAGAAAAAGTACAAGAAGAAGAATAAAAGGAAGAAAAAGAGAAGGAAAAAGAAGAGGCAGAAGAAAAAGAAGAAAAAGAAGACAGAGCAGATGAGGATGGGGCACCTGCCCAAAACCCCAACTCAGATGAGCAAGAAGACAAATCGGGGACTCCAGATAATACCCCATCTAATCAGCCGCCTGCAGACAGGTAGGTCAACTGCACACCTACCTGCAGGCGCAGAAAACTCAGGCAAGCACTCTCCTCAGGCATCATCCATCTCACCTGTGATGGCTGACCTGATCCGCAAAATTTTCAAAGAAACTGTTGGGCAGAGGCAGAGGCAGATAGGATATGATTTATTGTACTTATACTTTTCATGTAATTTTTTGTTTTTAAGTACTTGTAATTTTTCTGTATTTTTTTTGATCAGTGAAAGCTATGTACTTGTAAACAATACCGAAAATTAATATAAACAGTCATTTGAACGACAACCACTAGTTGTCTCAAAACAAGACTGATTTTAGTTTGTGTCTTGTACTTGATCATGTGCAGACCTGTTATTCATTTGAATAATTGCTTAAGTTTTTCTATCATCAAAATAGGGGGAATTTGTTAGGAATAATTGCATATCAGACATATCGACTTAAAGAGATCAGATAAGTCATCATCCAAGTAAACATGTCCACATCAGCATGCGTTGAAAAGTCAATAATTACGGAAAGTCACATGCGGGCGATAAGGGACAGATTGGAGAGATTCCCGGAAGGATATGAATTAAATAATTCATCCACACCCACCTCTGAAGACTTTAGACATATTAAAATCAAAAGATTCGGCGCTTCCACGTGAAAGTCTTCACAACAGTCAGAAATGGATTAAAATAAGGGAATCCAGCCTTGCAACGTTCAAAAAGAAAAACAAAGAAGTCTACATCTCCAACGGATGGATTTGTTACAGATTTGCAATGGCTATGAAGAAAAGCTCTAAGGATTGACAAGCTATAAATATCTGAAGATTTGAAAAAGCAAAGTACGATGCGAACTATACTCTCAAGCAATTAAAGCAATCAAGCGATCAAGAAATCTATAGCATCGTGAAGAATAGTATTCTCAGTTCATATACAAAGAAAGCTCTTAGTTGGAGAAGACAAAACACTCTTGTCTTAAAACCTGAGTACGAGGTACTTCACTGGTTGAGGTTGCACGACTGATAGGCATCCAAGGATTTGGAGATCGAGTGGTGCTAGGCAGTCAGAAAGGAGTTGCAACGACAGGATTTCCACTGGTTGGAAGTTGTCGTAGCTAAGTTGTAGAATCACTGTAATAGTTATCACAGGTTGAAAATTATAGTGGATTCATCTCCAACTGGTTTGGAGAAAGTGGATTAGTAGAGGATTACCACACCTCTGAGACCACTATAAATTGCCTGCGTACTATACTGTTTTAGCATCATACTTAACTACCGCATTCATACTTAGTGTTTCATTATATTCTGTATTCGTCATCAGCTGACTTCCGCACTTATATTATCTACAGACGACTCTAAGTCATCTGTACCATCAGCTGAGAAACTCCTTAATTCCTTCTTGGAAAAAGAGTTTCAATAAGTCTATTCACCCCCCTCTAGACTTAATTCTGACGACTTGTTACCTACAACGGCTAGGCAAAATGCAATGAGGGTGTTGATGACAACCCAAGTGTCTTAAGGGACCCCAGTAAGGATCATGTTCTAAAAATGATGTCTCATTTGAACGAACTGAGCATACTGGGGGCTACTATCGATGCGAAGTCGCATGTCAATATTATCTTGGGCAGCTTACCAAGAAGCTTTGAGCAGTTCCGCTTTAACTACAATATGAACCGTAGGGCATATACTTTACCGGAACTTAGAGCTTCATTCTGCTGAAGGTCTCGTCAAACAAGGTTATCATCAGATTCTTGCGACAACCGGTGCTACTTCTTCCAAACCCAAATGGGGAAAGAAGAAAAAGCAGGTTGGCCAGAAGCAAGTGGAAACTCTCAAAGTGAAAAGCAAGGCTCCTCAACCCGAGGCGAACAAAAAGCCAAAGGGAAAGTGCTACAAGTGCGGTCAGAAAGGACATTTTAAAGCAGACTGCCCTGCTCTTAAGAAAGATATGTCTCGTATACTGGTAGTCAAAACATGTTTGGCAGCTTGTTCTTCCACTTCGTGGATAGTTGATTCAAGCTCCACTGATCATGTTTGCTTTGACTCACATGGTTTTCAGGTAACCAAGCAGCTTAGTGCGGGCGAGATTAACCATCAACTGGGGCGATTATTCCAGGCTTATGGCTGTTGCAGCGGGAGTCGTGCAGTTGAAGATTAATGATAAATTATTAGTCCTCAATAATGTGTTATTAGTACTGGATTTGAGAATGAATTTAATTTCGGTTTCTAAATTAAAATGAGATGGTTATTCAGTTTCTTTTGATGATGATGCTATTATTAGGAAAGAAACGGTGAATATATTTGCAAAGGTAATTTTAATGATGGACTGTATGTCATTAATACTGCACAAACTCCTATGCATAAATCACTTAACTCTTTGTCTAAACCTAAAAAGAGAAAAGAACCTTCAAGCATAAACTAAACATATCTATAGCATTTACGGTTAGGGCATGTAAACCTTGGGAGGATTCAACGATAGGTAGATGATGGCCCATTGGATGATCTCCAAGTTGAGTCATTTCCAATTTTTGAATCCTGTCTGGAAGGTAAGATGACCAAAAGGGTTTTTAAAACCAAGGGAAACCGTGCTCAGAATGTGTTAGAATTGGTTCATACAGATGTATGTGGTCCAATGAATATCCAGGCTAGGGGTGGTTTCGAATACTTCATCACGTTTATAGATGATTATTAGAGATATGGATACATCTATTTAATGCGACGTAAGTTTGAAGCCTTTGACAAGTTCAAAGACTTCAAGGCTCAAATGGAGAAGCGTCAAGGGAAGAGTATCAAGTCACTACGATCTGATCGTGGTGGCGAATACCTTAGTGGAAAATTTTGGGCTTTCTTGGTGAATGAGGGGATTTCGTCCCAGCTCACCGCACCGGGAACTCCACAACCAAATGGTGTGTCTGAAAGAAGGAATAGAACTCTTTTAGAAATGGTTAGGTCAATGATGAGTTATTTGGATTTACCTATTTCATTTTGCGGATATGCCTTAGAAACAGCGGCGTACATTCTAAACCTGGTGCCTTCGAAATTAGTTCCAAAAACACCCACAAAGCTGTGGAGTGGGCGAAAGCCCAGTGTAGGACATGTTTGGATTTGGGGTACTCCATCACATGTGCTGAATAAGGAAGCTGACAAGTTGGCATCTCGTAAAGAAGTACGAGTGTTTGTATGATATCCTAAGGGAACGAAGGGTGGCTTGGTCTATAGTCCCAAGGAATAGAAGGTCATTGTTAGCACCAATGCCCGATTCCTAGAAGAGGATTATATGATTAGTCACAAGCCCATGAGCGAGATAATTCTGGAAGAGCTGAGGGGCGAGACTCCGTCTACACCAATCTTACAAGCACCAACTAACACTGCACCACGTATCGATTCTGAGACATTTACACCAACTCAGGATTTGGCTTATCTTAGTAGGAGGGTTGTTCATCAATCGGAACGATTCATAGGCATGGAAAAGTCTTCGAACTCAATCCCAGGCGAAGATAAATCAGATCCTGGACCTACAAGGAGGCAATCCAAGATAAAGATGCTGACTCCTGGCAAGTAGTAATGGAATCAGAAATGGGATCTATGGATTTCCAATCACGTGTGGGAGCTAGTAGAGCTACCCAATGGGGTACAAGCTATTGGGAGTAAATGGGTCTATAAGTGAAAGAAAGGAGGTGATCGGAAGGTTGAAACCTTCAAAGAGAGGCTTGTTGCGAAAGCTTACACTCAGAAAGAGGGTATCGATTATGATGAAACCTTTTCGCCGGTAGCCATGCTTAAGTCAATCCGGATTCGTTTAGCTATAGCTGCGCATTTGGATCTGGAGATTTGGCAAATGGATGTCGAGACTGCATTCTTGAATGGGAGTCTAACAAGAAAATCTATATGCGCCAACCAGAAGGATTCATTGCTGAAGGAGAAGAGCACTTGGTGTGCAAGCTTAAGAGATCCATTTATGGACTTAAGCAAGCATCTAGATCTTGGAACACTCATTTGACGAGGTTGTCTAGTCATATGGATTCGTCCAATGTCCGAGTGAGAGTTGTGTGTATAAGAAATGCGATGGAAATGTGTTGGTGTTTCTTGTACTGTATGTAGATGATATCCTTCTGATTGGAAACAACGTGAAGAAATTGTTGGACGTACGGGTATGCTATCTGAGCAGTTCGATATGAAGGAGCTGGGAGAAGCAGGACACATCCTTGGAATCAAGATCTTTTGTGATTGGAAGAAAAGGATGTTGTGCTTATCCGAGGCATCCTATATTGATACAGTGCTAAAGTGGTTTATCATGGAGAATTCCAAAAAAGGTTTTATACCTTACAGACATGGAATTCAACTATCTAAATATATGTGTCCCAAGACACAAAAGGAGATAGATGACATGAAGATGGTCCCTTATGCGTATGCTTTGCACTAGACCAGATATCTGTCATGCCGTAGGCATGGCTGTTAG
This sequence comes from Orobanche coerulescens, assembly GCA_033398695.1. Classification (NCBI taxonomy): domain Eukaryota; kingdom Viridiplantae; phylum Streptophyta; class Magnoliopsida; order Lamiales; family Orobanchaceae; genus Orobanche; species Orobanche coerulescens. Next base: position 93,639,688 of record CM065809.1, read on the forward strand.
ATATCAGTCAAACCCAGGACCAGGACACTGGATTGCTGGCAAGCATATGCTCAAGTACCTGAGAAGGACTAGGGAGTACATGCTTGTATATCAATCAGACGACCTGTGTCCGGTGGGTAACACTGACTCAGATTTTTCATCAGTCAAAGAAAAGTCCAAGTCTACTTTAGGTTATGTGTTTAGACTGGGAGATGAAGCCATTAGTTGGAGTAGTGTGAAGCACAAATGCATATCAGACTCTACCATGGAAGCCGAGTACGTGGCAGCCTTTGAGGCAGCCAAGGAAGCAGTATGGCTCAAGTACTTCCTGCAGGACTTAGATGTGATTCCCGATTTGCCAAATGGTATTACACTTTATTGTGATAATACTGGTGCAGTCGCAAATTCGAGGGAACCACGAGCCCACAAGACAAGTAAACATATCAACCGCAAGTACCACATCATACAATACTTCATAAAGTAAAGAGACATAGTTGTATCCAGGGTTGCATAAGAAGATAATCTTGCTGATCCTTTCACAAAATGCTTACTTTCAAAAGTTTTTGAAAGGTATGTGGAAGGAATGGGATTACGGTGTATGGCAGCATTGCTTTGAGTATAAGTGGGAGAAATGAGAGACTATGTAATAGAGTAGTATACTTAAAAGCATGCTTTGAGTATAAGTGGGATATTGTTAGGGTTGTATACTACAAAGCATACTTTGTGCTTATATACCTTATTTCCTTGTAACTACCTATGAGAATATTAATTACATGTAATCACATGTTTTGCAAATTTATTCATGTTATGGTTATGAAAATGAAATGTCTAATATTTTATATTGTAGATAATGTGGTGTGTTAGTGTCACACGAAAGATCACATTATCGGTGCCTTATAAAATAATATAATAACCATAAGGAGCTGGGAGAAGCAGGACACATCCTTGGAATCAAGATCTTTTGTGATTGGAAGAAAAGGATGTTGTGCTTATCCAAGGCATCTTATATTGATACAGTGCTAAAGTGGTTTAGCATGGAGAATTCCAAGAAAGGTTTTCTACCTTACAGACATGGAATTCAACTATCTAAGGATATGTGTCCCAAGACACAAAAGGAGATAGATGACATGAAGATGGTCCCTTATGTGTATGCTTTGCACTAGACCAGATATCTGTCATGCCGTAGGCATGGCTGTTAGATATCAGTCAAACCCAGGACCAGGACACTGGATTGCTGGAAAGCATATACTCAAGTACTTGAAAAGGACTAGGGAGTACATGCTTGTATATCAATCAGACAACCTGTCTCCGGTGGGATACACTGACTCATATTTTTCATCAGACAAAGAAAAGTCCAAGTCTACTTTAGGTTATGTGTTTAGACTGGGAGATGAAGCCATTAGTTGGAGGAGTGTGAAGCAGAAATGCATATCAGACTCTACGATGGAAGCCGAGTACGTGGCAGCCTTTAAGGCAACCAAGGAAGCAGTATGGCTCAAGTACTTCCTGCAGGACTTAGATGTGATTCTCGATTTGCCAAAGGGTATTACACTTTATTGTGATAATACTGGTGCCGTCGCAAATTCGAGGGAACCATGAGCCCACAAGACAATTAAACATATCAACCGCAAGTACCACATCATACAATACTTCATAAAGTAAAGAGACGTAGTTGTATCCAGGGTTGCATAGGAAGATAATCTTGCTGACCCTTTCACAAAATGCTTACTTTCAAAAGTTTTTGAAAGATATGTAGAAGCAATGGGATTACAGTGTATGGCAGCATTGCTTTGAGTATAAGTGGGAGAAATGAGAGACTATGTAATAGAGTAGTATACTTAAAAGCATGCTTTGAGTATAAGTGGGAGATTGTTAGGGTTGTATACTGCAAAGCATACTTTGTGCTTATATACCTTATTTCCTTGTAACTACCTATGAGAATATTAATTACATGTAATCACATGTTTTGCAAATTTATTCATGTTATGGTTATGAAAATGAAATGTCTAATATTTTATATTGTAGATAATGTGGTGTGTTGGTTTCACATGAAAGATCACATTATCGGTGCCTTATAAAGTAATATAATAGTTCACAAACTATATAATTATTAGACAAATTATATGAAATGTTGTAGTGTATGTTTGAGATTAGTTGGTCTTGACTATTAGCATACATTAGCGTATTTGCATACGTTGAACTGGATCGAGGTGAGATAGTGTCTTCTGTACTGACTGTAAGAAGAGCGTAAATCTCAAATAATTATTATTTCTTAATTCTAAGTATATAATATTTAATTGTGTATTTATAATACTTATTGCTTTGATTTACCATGGATGAGAGTCAAAATGATCGACTCAATAAGCCTCCTATCTTGGGCAATAATATTATTTATATGATAGTTATTATTATTACTAGAAATTGTGTCCTGACTAGTGCGGATTGATGATGTCCCCTTGAGGAGCTTGATAATGATTATTATATTAAACCCTGCAGGTGGATTTAATTACGCTATAATAATAAGGTTCAAGTGGTACTACTCTTGGATAAGATTTTAATTAATTAAGGCTGTCAGTAGTTTATAACTAATTAATGTACATTTGATTTCTTAGACACGGAAAATGATATATTTAATAAGGAACCCGATTTTGTAAATTGGGATTAGGGTTGGAAGTGTAATATTAATTCTTTAGTGGATTGAATTGATATTAATAGACTCAATATATTAGGAAAGGTCCTATTAAGAAAATTTGAGGTCTATTAGGAGTCCTTCCTTAATCCGCCTTAAGATCCCTAGTAGTAGTCCAAGAGCCTATAAATAGGACATCAATTGGGGGGGGGGGGGGGGTTTCGGACGAATCATATTCACCAAAGTTTGTGAGATCAGATTTTTCTTCTTGTGTTTAATTGTAGATCTAGACTTGTGTCTTTGACTCTACAATTTAGATAACACATCAATTTGGTAAGAGTGTTCAATACTAGAAACCAAGGAAAAATCGAGTTACCACAAACAAGGTGATTTTGACTGATCTCATTGTTGTCCATGCAAGATCCGGTAGTTCGTTGCCCACACAACGTCCGGGTTAAGGCGGATCTAAAGGTAGAAATACTAGGTGATCAAGACGAAAGCAACCACTTCACTTCAAAGGTAATATCCTATGATCTCTTAGATCTAGAATAGGATATTTCAACTCCAACATATTTATTTAATAAATAATAAATAATATTTAAATTGCTTATTAATCTTAATAATTAATTAATTAGCATGCCTAAATAGATCTTATGCTCGTAGATGCGTAAAATATGTTTTTCAAACTTTCCCAAACATTCCAACATAACGTACGTTATTCATGCTTTCTTGTGTGCACTATCGATGCATGTATAACGTATGTTAGACCTCTAGTGTTCACGTACGTTATTGTCCTCAGCGTTTTGGGCAGAAGCTTCTGCCCAGTTTCTACCTAGCCCTTACGTACGTTAGCATATGAGTGTTACGTACGTAAGAGGCATAACATACGTTAACCTCACCATGTTAACGTACATAATGAACTATCAGGTATTTAAAACCTGAACAGGTCAGTCGCGTCATTTTTCTTCCTCTTCTTTTCTTGTCTGCGATGTGAGTTCTTCAGAAGGATTTGGAGCGATTCGCACAGAGCACTCCATAGAGTTCCTCTATAGATTGATTGTTGTGCTTCAGACAAGGTTTATCATCATCCTAATCCGTCTCTCTCGCCCTAATCCAAGGTATTATAGCCTAGAACCATAACTTTGTTCATTTTGGGTTTTTTTTCGGGATTCGTCTATTTAAACTCGAATTGTTCGTTTGTGTTGCTATATTTCCTATCAATTATTGTTATTGAGTATTTACCAATCCATTTCCATCGTGTTTAATTCGTGGATTGTTGATTCGGGGAGGTTTTTTAAAAACCCTCGCCCGTATTGAACGTACACGTATTGTTAAGGTTGTAATTGGGGTTGTGGGCATATTCCGTTCGATTATTGTTATCTAGGATTGAGTTGTGTTAACATTGCGTTTAGGAGCGGTCGTGGTCACTCCGTGGCATTCCTAGCCATCATTTACTTTCTGTCTCGTCAAAGATGTCTCAAAGACAAGTACTTTACATTTGGTTGCGTATTCTAGTATTTGAATTATGGCTTCTCGTGTATGTTGTGGATGTGAATGCGTATGTTCGCCCAGGGATGGTCTGACGGGGCCTCTGGGGATACGCAGTCCCGTGTGTATGCGTATCATGAATTGGGGTAAACCACCCAGGGATGGTCCGACGGGGCCTCTGTGGGGTGCGGTGGCCATGTGTCTCATACCAACTGTTAAACTTTGAAATGTTTTGTTGGAGAACTGTGCGTTGTGCTCGTGTACCGTAATATTCCAGAAAATAAAAATGTTTTCTAAAATGATTTTGGCACATATTTCATCTGATTAGAATGGTAGTTCAAATAGATTGTACTTGCACTAGCTGTTGTCGCTAACCCCTTAAATGGGGGAAATACTTTTGTATTTCAGGTACAGGTCCTGGAGGCAAACGAGCATGCAGACAGTATGAGGATGATGGGCAAGAGTGATTCTGTTCAATGGTCGCTTGTTTAGCGTGTTGTCTTTTTATTTTAACATTTATGTCATTTGTTTGAGTACTCGAGTACTTCTTCCTTTGAACTTGTATTTGCTTGGGAACCCGGTTTGGGAAGGACTTTGTTTGTTACTGTCGGGTTCAGTCCATTTGTCTTGAATGTATTAAATTGTGGAATTGTTTGTATGTTCATGAAGCTGTCATGGGTCATGGTGTTGAGTTTGTACGTTAGCCTAGTGGATTCCAAAGGACTGGGTCCATGACGCTATAATATGCCCTGAACGTCTTAGGGGTGTTACACCTCCTTCATATCATTCCACCAAAAGTTCCTCCTTAGGTCCGTGTACATCTTACTCGAACTAGGACGAACTGAGTAAGGCGTAGCATGGGCCTCACACAAAATACGCTGCCTCAAATCCGAGTCGTTCGGCACACAAATCCGACTCTGGAATCTCAACACACCATCCTCATGAATCACAAATTTAGGAAACTTCCCCTTAAGAACATTCTCTCAGATTTGGGTAATCATCGGATCCTTCAACTGCTTCAGTTTAATTTCATCGATCAGCGACGACGAAATTTCCAAAGTACAAAGTTGCCCGACAACTCCTGGTAACAAAATCTCGAAACCCAACCCGATCAAATTATGCTGAAGCACAGATTGATACGTGAGTATCTCAAGTGTCCGCAACATAACCGGTTTCCGACTCAAGGCGTCTGCCACGACGTTCGCCTTCCCTGGATGATAAAGGATTTCGAGGTCATAATCCTTAATCAACTCCAACCACCTCCTTTGTCTCATATTCAACTCTCGCTGAGTGAATATGTACTTCAGACTTTTATGATCGGTAAAAATCTGACATGCAGAGCCAAAGAGATAATGACGCCAAATCTTGAGCGCAAAAACAACTGCCGCTAACTTCAAGTCGTGAGTAGGATAATTGAGGTTATACTGCCTCAACTGCCTCGACGCATAAGCAATAGTCTTGTTGTGCTGCATCAACACGCATCCAAGACCCTGACCCAAAGCATCACTATAGACAGCAAAACCATCGTTGCCACACGACAACGCTAGAATCGGGACTGAAGTCAAACGCCTCTTCAGCTCCTCAAAACTCGACTGCCTTTCGTCATTCCAGATGAACTTCTAGGATTTCTGAAGCAATTGTGTAACTGGACGATCCAGTTTCGATAACCCCTCCATGAACCTACGATAGTATCTATCCAAACCCAAGAAACTACGGACCTCCTTCACATTCTTAGGCGGTGCCCAATCCAGCACTGCCTCAATCTTCTGTGGATCCACACGGACCCCGTCGAGTGAAATCACGTAACCCAGAAACATCACTTCTTTCAGATAAAACTCACATTTCGAGAACTTCGCATAGAGTCGCTCGGTACTCAAAATGTCCAACACTACACGTAGATGATGCGCGTGCTCCTTCTCATTCTTCGAGTAGATAAGGATGTCATCAATGAAGACAACGGCACACTTATCCAAATACTCAACGAAAACCTTGTTCATCAACTGCATGAACACTGTCGGCACGTTGGTTAGCCCGAAGGGCATAACCACAAACTCATAATGTCCGTATCTCATCCGAAAAGCGGTTTTAGGGACAACTGACTCCTTCACCCGAAGTTGATAGTACCCCAATCTCAAGTCAATCTTCGAGAATACCACAGCTCCCTGCAACTGATCAAACAAGTCATCAATCCTCGGTAAGGGATATTTGTTCTTGATGGTCAATTTATTTTTCTCGTGATAGTCGATACATAAACACAGTGAGCCATCCTTCTTCCACACAAACAGGACCGGTGCGCCCCAAGGCGAAGCGCTCGGTCGAATATACCCTGACTCAAGAAGCTCACTCAACTGCTTCTTCAACTCAGCCATCTCTGAGGGTGCCATGAGATAGGGCGCCTTCGAAATCAGAGCCACACCCGGCTCTAACTCGATAGCGAACTCAACCTCACGGTCCGGTGGTAACCCCAGCAACTCGTCAGGAAAGACATCTGGGAACTCACTAACAACTGGTATCGATGAAAACTCGACCCCATCATCCTCCGTCTTCAACGTATAACACCAATAACTAGTACACCCCTAGGAGTCTCATCGCCTTCAAGGCGTTAATTACGAACTTCTGGTTTCCCCTATATCATCTCGCGAAAGAGTACTCGGTGCCGTCCTCGGCTAACATGGCGATGATCCTCGAGCGGTTGTTCATGATCGCACCATGCCGCTCGAGCCAGTCTTCCCCGAGGATCAAATCCTCATCCTCAATACTCACAACAATAAGATTAGAGAGCCAAGCCCTATCAAAAATAACAACAGAACAATCTCGGACCTCCCGATCACCAGCGATCCTATCACCGCTAGGAAGTTTAACGATGATAGGCTCATAAGACGACAAACAGTCAAGATTCACATGGCGCACACACTCCAGAGAGTTGAACGAATGTGTAGCACCAGAATCGAAAAGCATACTGACAGGATGAGAATGAATATGAATGGTACCTGTAGCCACGGTAGCCGCTGGATCATCGGCCCTCCTCATCTCGTATACACGCGGATGAGCGGAGACTGTAATATCCGCAATTTCGATTTTCTGGTAATTTTCTTTTTTTGGCGGAAGTCCATCTTAGTGACTCCATTTTGACCGTTTCATCATTTCGAGAATATTTAATTCTGCACTTTTTATCATCCGAGTTCGTTTCGGTATCGTTTTGTTGAGTTCCGTATTCTTAAACGGCTTTTCCGCACTTGAGTTCGATTCTTGCGAATCTCGTCCGAAACTATTGTTTCGAGTTTCTCGTATTCTTAAACGGCTTTTTATTCATGTTTCACATTTAATGTTATTATTCATGTTGCGAGTTTTTCCGCACTTGAGTTCGATCGTGTATCGTGTATTTCGGACGTTTTGGGCCATTTTCGTAATTTCCCAAAGTTTGGGGTAATTACTTTCCGTTGTCGAATTTCGAGCCTTCGGGTGGTCGGAATCGTGTGTTCTCTTAGCGCTTGGATTCTTCTTTGCGAGTAATTCGTAACCATATCTTCGATTCATATTCAGGTTCGGGTTTCGGCATCGTCCGGGCCGTCGGAGTGGCCACGACCGAGTCACGGCCGCACTTCTTGGAGCAGGGCCTGGCCTGGCCGAGTTACGGCCGTAAGGTGCCGATTATGGACGTAAGTGCTTGGCAGTGTTCGGACGAATGCAGGTTACGGCCGTAAGGGCTGTCAGTCCGTACGGGTGCCAGGCTGTGTTCGGACGAATGCCGGTTACGACCGTAAGGACCTGCCAGGTACGGCCGTAAGTGCCGAGTTACGGCCGTAAGCGATCGGCAGGCGCTGGGCGGGTTTTGACGAATGCCGGTTATGGCCGTAAGGCCCAGTCGGTTATGGACGTAACCCTGTCGGCCATATATAGGCAGTGACCGGCCAGACCTCATTTTTTCATCATTTTTTCACCCGGTTGCGGCTGGCGACGGGAAAAATCGGGAAATGGAGTTTTTGGTCGATTCCACTCGATTTCTAAGCGTTTTTGAGGATTCTTGTCGATTATATCAACATTAAATCACTGTTCTTCGTCGGATCGAGGTAATTTCTTGAAATCTCTTAGAATTTGATTTTTCGAGATTTCTTCTTGATTTTCGTTGTCCGTCCGAATTTGATGAATCGGTTGATGTTAGTAAACATTATTAATAGTGTTCTATTGTATATCCATATCTTCGATTCGTTCAACCCGATTGATGATTCTTAGGTTCTTGAGGAACTTTGAACATTTATTGTTCGATTAAATATCTCAAAGAGTTTCTTTCGGTCGTTGTGTTGATTTCAATTGATATTGCGTTATTGAATGAATTGTATTTCATTCAAGGTTGTTCGAGTACTTGTGTTTATCGGAGGACGCCGTTCGTTGTTCGTGCAAGGAATTCACCGCCTTCGGTTGAGGCAAGTTTTATACTTGTACTAGTCAATGAGATTAATGTTATCATATATGTGTATGAATGTGTTGTATCATTCCGAGACTTAGTCTCTTCATAAGTTCATTGATATTAGGGGATCGTTCGATACGATACTCTGTGGCAATTATGCCAAATTTTTATTATCATTCATTAATGGCCGGTAAGGCATTGAGATATTCATTGTTAATGTTATTATCGATCACCGGTTCGCGGTATCGATGTATCGGTTGTTGTTGTTGTTAATATTGATGTCGATCTAGACTTTGTTGTAATCATTGTTATTAATGTTGGCGTCCTGTCATTCATGTTGTATTGGCCGATTGAAGGCACACTACACCATATATGGGTTTCAGCAACACCTGAAAAACTGTGTTCAAAAGTCCAAAAAGTGTTGTTGAAGGTAGAAAAACAAGCTATGGCTACACTTTGACCAAATTCGAAAGTGTTACAAAAACGGCCGCAACCATAGGGGTCTAAGGTAACACTTTTCTTTTTTTTGGTAACATGTTAAAAAAGTGTAGCAATAGACCCCTATGCCAACACTTTTATTGTCTGTGGCTACACTAGATTTTGTGTTGCTGTAGACTTAAGGCCACACTTTTATATATTTAGTGACACAAAGATTTGTGTAGCCGTAGGCCTATGCCAACACTCATGAGGTCTAATGTAACATTAAATTGTGAAACACTTTGACATCTTTACCAACAACTTTAACACTATGGCTACACTTATATATGACCAGTTCTAACTTTTGCCAACACACTTTTAATCTTTGCCAACACAATTTTTATATTTTGCCAACATAAAGAATTATAAATTATAGTCTATGGCTACATTTTTGCAAGTTTTTACCAACATTTTTCATGCTAAAAAGCAAAATTTTATATTGGAAAATAAATATTACCGTAAAATAGTCAATACCATTAAAACAATGTCAACCATAACAACATCCAAAATACATGACTGCTAATATTCAATCCATAATAGCTAATAACAAGTTACAATCGCAATCCACAAATATAACAAAACTACTTGAGTCACTTAGCTAGCATAATATAAAATGATGAGATCAGTCAACGAGTGACATTGTCACCGCCATAGGACTCCTCGACTAATTTCTGAGAGTCATCAATCTTTAAGTTCAAATCTGGATTCTTCTCGGCCAACATTTTCATCATTTATCTTCAAGTTTTTCATCCATCTCTTGTTGAAGTTGAGCCCTGATCTTAGCCGTTAGGTCCGCCACATACTGATCAAGAACTTGAACGAGTGACTGTTGGAAGGTTTTGAGTTGGCTGGCGACCTTCTGGAAGTATCAGGCCTTCTACCACCACCACATTCCTACTGTGGATCGAATTTAATCAAGTTATTTCGTGGAAAAAAAACCATTATCGCATGAAAAAAATTACAACACAGGAAATGTGTTCTACATTCCGCAAAGCAAAAATGCTAAATACCTTGGTCCACTCAACGTGTAGTCGACGTCCTTTTCTACCAAATTCAATGCATCCTCTGCATCACGATCATTTTCCATATAGATGAAAGCAAATCCTACAAAGTCACAGAGCCTTAAAACAAGCCAGAAGGCTTTAGTTGGCATTAAAATGCATATTGCCTGTGTAAATATATATAAAGTTTATCAAGTGATTTGCATCTCCTACTATCTGCGCCAATTTATTGCAAAACACAATTTTAGGAGCTCCCCAGCTGCGGAAAAGAGAAGCAAATGTTGAGCAGCAAGAACTACAAGTACAAAAACTTACATCTCTATTCATGTCGCTAAATGCCTGAATGGAATTTAATCGTGCACAATATTTGCTCTTATTAGCAATATAAACACAACATTTGTGAGTTTTTGTGTGTGTGTGTGTGTGTGTGTGTGTATATATATATATATTGTGATAATAACAAAATATCGTGTGTGTGTATATATATATATAAAATAAAAATGCGTCCTCTACGTGTGTTCCTGTATTTTGGAAAAAAATGTGAATCCTGTATGTGTCGTGTCGTGTCGCATGCCGAGTCCACACTTCATCGTTGAAATAGAAACTACAGGTTTGAAATGTGTTACGCGAACAATGGAAGATGAAGATGACAATCTCAAATTGAAAGATTTCTAAACAAACATGATTTCATTTCTATGAATAGTTTTAAAACGCATATCCACATTCGCAAAGCTAAAGAAACAAGGTTGTAATTTTCTGGTGCTAGCTGAAAATAGTCATGACATCTGTTTAAAGGCAAACATATTAATAGGTAACTGTAAGCATCGAAGTAGAAAAGAGGTTGAGCATTTTGCACCGATTAATTTGTTGTCACCCTTGGTTTTCTTAGGCAAATTATTGTCTTTGCACCACACTTATGTTCGGCTCAACAGATAGGCATGTACACATTCAAATGTTTAAAGAAATCATAATAGGCGGACGCTAAGCATTTCTCGGTAATAATGAATCAAATGATGTTATACCATTATGCATATACAAGTGTGCGATCATACCTTTGTTATTTCTAAATATATTGGGATCCTTCGGTTTATATCTTCGGAGCGTAACACGAACACCGAAGAAATCAGCATCATATAAGTAATGTTTATCCATTTCATATAGTGAAAGGGCACAGAATGATAAGAGCACCGCTGTTAGGCAAATAAGCTAGGGAACCCTAACCTAACCCAAAATCATGGTCGAAAGTAAAGGATTGACTCCCACTTTTATACCCTCCCACACTTTCATGGGAAATCGATGTGGGATATCGTAACAATCCATCCCACTTTCAAACTGGACATCTACGGTCGGCACACTCCGGGTGGCACCCCTTCTAGGCCCACATCCGAGGTGACAACCCTGCACCCACCATCGGGTAGCCCTTTCCGTAGCCGCACGAGTCCTAAGGTCGGACCAAATTTAGGCATATAAGCTAGGGAGCCCAAACCCAAAAAACCTTGGTCAAAATTAAAGGGTTGACTCCCACTTACACACTCTTCCACACTTTCATGTGGAATCAATGTGGGATATCGTAACAACCGCCTTCACAAGTTTATAGATTAAGGGCCAACCAGGTGGCAGCTCATCGGAGTTGCTTGAAATAGTAGTTTAATTCCTAATATTTCCTATTTAGTGTTTTATTGGGTACGGGCCTTGTGCATGGGCCTTATAGTTGTTTATATAGTTGTTTTTGTACCCTAGTTTGATTATGATTGGTCTTATGTACTTTACAACCTCGGTTGTGGCAGAAAATATCTCCGTGGCATCGATTTGAGGATTTATCTATTCTTTCGTACTATTTTATCATTAAGGTCTTCACTCTATCAATTGGTCGAAATTGCCGCTCTCTTTCATGATGACTTCGAAAGGAGAGATATGATCGATGGATAAGACGATTGGGCAATTCAGGTTGTCCTAATCGAGACACAATCTACAATCTCGGTCCGCAAGCAATATCACCGCTTCCGATCGTAAAATTGATCAACACTTCGCCTCCATCAAGGCTAGATTGGAGATCTCGTCCGCTTCAAGCAGTAAGGCATTGCCCCACGGGTAAAGCACCACGATAAAAGTAAAGAGACGGCAGAGGTGAACAAGGGGATTCTCTTTATTGAATAAGAAAGGAAGAAAAAACACAGCCGCCTAAAAGACACCCTTCCTAGCAAGAATAAGACTTATATGATTATTTTACGCCCTTGTCCTTCTAATCAGAAGGTTACAATATATAATGTAATGAAGTAAATAAGGTCAAAAAATCAGATTGAGTAGTTGATTTATATCCAGTGAATCCCTTGATTGAAGCTCATTCCTTGATTTGTGCAACTGCTAATTGACTTGCCTGATTTGCTGTCTTGATTTGCTGCTATCAATCTCGACTTGATTCCTCTTTTTACGTGAATAGACCACCCACTTCTCTGAGATCAGAGTAAGAGTTACCGAAAGGAACTCTCAAGCATAAAAATTGTTAATTTTTACAATGGACCACTAACATCATTTAGGTTCCTGAACCTCACACCCCAGTTTACTTCAGCATCAATGGGCTTACTTTCCTTCAAAAAGCCAAAAACAGCAAAGTTCCAATGCGGAAATATAATAGAAGCAAGAATGATAAAAACGACAATTTGGCGAGATGAGATATTTGAAGACAACATCTACCTGCACGGTTTGCCATTTCTTCAATAAATTGGTAGTATGAAGTGACACTAATATGATCACAAGAGTTAGGTGATATAAGATTAAGATTACAAATTGAATCATTATCATAAGTTACTTCCAGAGCAACAATTTTCACGTCAAGCAAATTCTGTTAAACTCTTCAATGGATAATAAGTATAAAGTGGACCGATAAAAGGGCCAAACCATGTAGAAAGAAAGATGTCATTTAGACACGAAAGCGCATTTTGTTTCAAACAGTTAGATCCATTTGCATGGGACTAGCTAAACATTATGACAGATTTAATAGGAAACATATCATCTTAATTTACATCATGTTTACCCCCCACGCACACACAGAGCAAGTAGGAGCTTGAGGCTACCTACACACAAATAAGAAACTAGGGCCTCCATTTACAAACTTATTGAGGACAGGACAAATCAGGTACTTCCTACTCACCTGAATTAGTCCAACCACCTCGTATCTATCCCTCTACTAAAGTTCCACAAGATCTATCCAGCTTTTCAATCCAAAATCCTTCAAGAGACTCTGAAACATCAAATAACAACAAAGTCAATTAAAAAAATAGTTTCTTCATCATATATCATATTAAGCACACTCAAAGGATATTAATTACATTACTAAACGTAGCCAGAGACATGATAGTGGAGGTAATGAGGTTGTGAATAATGTAAATTGGCACGAAGCAACACATTTCGGTTGCATGATGACTAACTAAATACGTCATGAATCACGAGTCACTTGGACCTCACACTAGATAAATCGCACCATATTTTGAACGACACACCAAATACTTCCTAATCGATCTTGAAAACCTAATAATAAATCAAGATCATAAAATTCCAAATCAAATCAAAAGGCATCGAGAACAAAAGGCATCAAATCAAAATCGAAAATAAACACACAAAACACCAATTCGTCAAATCAAAATCTAAAATAAACAAAAACTAATTCATCAAATCGTAACACACACTTCATTAAACCAACTATTTCCAGAATTCACACATGAAACCGTATTTATTTAGAATTAAAACCAATAGCAAGAAAACGAACTGAAATTTTCTTTGGCCGCGACTCGACCCTCGGTCGATCGTCGCCGACCGCGCTCGTCTCCGTCGCCTCCAAACCCCATCTCGAAGCCCGACTCCTTTACCTTTCCGTCGGAAGTCCGAATACGAAACTAGTGGAAGCCCGACCCGGATGATTCACGGTGAGCGTACGCCGCCGCTCACGAGAGATAACACCATCGACACCGTTGCTCCGTCCCTCGGTCCCGCTAATCACCAGAGAGTTTCCACAAGAGAAGAGGAAAGGGGATTCCTGGTGGAGAGAGACTCATACGAGTTACGAGAGAGGAGATTGAGATGAGGAACTGAGATTCTAATTCTAGTCAAATTTTAATTTTAATTTTACCTAGATTTTAATTTTAGTCCCTAAGTTTCTAATTCTTTCGTTTCACCTCACCAAATTTTACCTTCGTAATTCGGAATGAAAAGAACGGATTGCAGAGGCATCGATATATGATAAAAATATTTAATGTTACGTATTTGTTTTATATTCCGCTCAAGTTAATATGAAACAATTAACCTTGTTTTTGACAATTATTTTACTTTGGATTTTACGGTTGTCTTGGAGATTTGAAATCATTTTAAATTCCGCAAAATATTTTAGAAAATGTATGTTTCAGAACGACTTGAGATTTCTACAAGTTTTTCTTATTATAAAAAAATATATTCATAAAATACCTTAGAAAATCGGGTTGATACGATTGAAAATAATTTATTTGCACCGCCTAAAATATTTTAGCAAGCCCGGCTATTTCTTTTAGTATTTAGTTACCATTTTTTGAAATAGCAACGGCTACACCAAATTTTGTGTTAGCGTAGATGCTCAATTTAGTCTATGGTAACACTAATTTGTATCAATAATAACGTTAGAAAAATGTGTAGCCTTAAATCAAATTTGACCAATTTTAAGGCATCTAAGGCTACACTTTTGCTTGTAACATCAAAAAAAATGCTGTTGAAAGCCATATATGGTGTAGTGGCATTGACGTATTCGTTCTCATCTTCGTCGTCGGTAGCCGATTAAAGGTGCCGAGGCATTCATTGTATCATTGTTATCGATTGGCCGTTCTAAGGCAATCGAGTAATTCAATCATTCATTATATCATTGTTATCGATTGGCCATTCTAAGGCAATCGAGGAGTTCAATCATTCATTGTATCATTGTTATCGATTGGCCGTTCTAAGGCAATCGAGTGTTGAGTACCAAATCGGATATTTGCACCGTTTTATGCGGAAGCGAAAATAAATTGCGGAAAATAAATCACACAAGGATTTATAGAGGTTCGGCTATTAACGAAGCCTACGTCCTCTCTCGATGTATCTTTTTCCTTAGGATTAAGATCAAAACCTCTACGCCTCTCTTCTATCGGTCGAGGGATTACCATTACAAGCTCGTCTTCTATCGGTCCGAGTAAAACCATTTTTCCTTTTCTATTGGATAAGGAATCAACCACTCTAGCTTTCTATCGGTACTAGATAAACCTCACTAAGATAGCGATTGTGATTCTAACAATGCCGGATCCTTGATCCTAATAACACCGAATCAAATCGTATCTTTTCTTTTTCTCGCTCGTGTATGATCTTGTGTATAACACTCAATCACTCTTAATTAAGCTCAAGAACAACAACTATAATGTTTACAATGATATAACACGTATGCATGCTTTGCTCAATGTTATTTTGTGGAATAATACCAACTCCTTGGTATTTATAGCCTTCTTCATCCTTACTAGCCGTTGCTGCCAGTTGACTTAGCTAGCGTGCGCTAGCCTTTCTTCTTAGCGTGCGCTATCGCACATTTTTTGTCTAGCGTGCGTAAAGGCTTTCATGTAGCGTGCGTTAATCACTTTATGTTTTAGTCCAGTAGCTACTGTCCTTGACGGTTAGCGTGCGCTACCACTTCCTTTGTAGCGTGCGCTAATCCAATATATCCGTTGCATGGATTGTCGAAGTATCTGTTTGATATGCTGACTTTGACCTGCTTTTCCCAACGGTCTGATTGACTTGATTCAAACAACTTAGCGTGCGCTATTCCTTCTTTGTAGCGTGCGCTAATGATGACTTCATTGCATACGTTATTCTGTGTTTGAATTCCTCCACAACGGTAACAGGACTTCGATAGCGTGCATTAATAATAACGTGTAGCGTGCGCTATCTCATCAGCTGACTTCTCTGCAGCTTACTTAGAAACTTGGCTGGAATGCAGATTACTCCTCGTTAGCGTGCGCTAACATATATACCTTAGCGTGCGCTAATGCAGTCCAGATTGCAACTTTTTGCGTCTTCGTCTGCTTCGTTGTTTTGCTTCGCCTCGATGTTGTTTTGTAGTTTAGCAACTTTAATCATCAAAACATAAATAAAATAATGTGTGGAATAAATATTCCAACAATCTCCCCCTTTTTGATGATTACAAAACAACTCTTGAATTGGATAATCTGTAAAAAATAATATATGTATATTTCTACGAATCAAAGTTTTTGGCTTTGATCGTTTCGTTAGTTTCTCCAATCCTTTTCTTTTTTCTTCATCTCCCTTATTTTTCAACTCCGTCGTTTTTTATTTTTCAATTTTTCAACTCCCCTTATTTGTATGCTTTTCTTTTTCTTTTCGACTTCTTCGATTTTTCTCATTTTTATCTCAATTCATCTCCTTTTCTCCCCCTTTTTGTCTTCATCAAAAAGTAAAAGAATATAAAGGATAACAAATGAAATATAAATATGCATGATACCAATTTATGCACTAATAAGTGTATAAACTCCCCCTGAAAATATTATTTCCTCAAAAATATTCCTTCTCCCCCTTTGCAAAATATCACTTGTCAAAATTTATTTTTGGGGATCCAACCGATAGTTGGTTTTTCTTTTGAAACGTATACGATGTTTGAAACGTTTGTTCCTTTAGGAACCCAAATTTTCTTAATTTTTATCGTCCGTCTTGGGCTTTTGCAATTAGAAATATGATGCCCGATTTTTAAACACTTTTCACATCGGGGTATTTTGAAATTGACGGATTCGTTTTTCGAACGTGATTTGAATCCTAACCCCTCTTTATTTAAAGTATATTTTTGAACACATAACATTTGTTCAAATTTCTCGTTTCCGCACGAGAATTTTCTTGTCAAAGATTTTAGTTCATCTTGAACTTTTAAAAGATCATTCTTCAAACTATTCTCATTTTCAATGCATTTCGAATGATCGATTTCAACAAATTTCCCTTTTTCAAGTATTTTGAAACTTTCGATTTCCAAAGTTTTATTTTTAGACTTTAGGGATTTAATTTCATTTAAAGCATTTTGATAGTCCGTATGTAATAACTCGAATGCTTCAAAAAGTTCGTCGTAAGAATTACTTACTTGACTTTCGACGTCGCTATCGTCGAATGAACTCCGGGCCATGAGCGCGAGATTATTTTGTTCAAGAAAATCTTCATCGGGATCTTCGTCGCTCCATGATGCGATTAGAACTTCCTTTTGCTTTACTCGACAGTTCTTAGCAAAGTGGCCTGGTTTGCCACATAATCGACAAGTGTTGTCGAATTTCTTAGGTTCGCCCGCTTGAATGTCCTTCTTCCTCCGGTTTAATAAGTGTTGGAACTTATTAATATTTTTGGCATAATATGTCATTTCTTCATCGCTTTCATCCACCAGGGTTTCTTCTTTCTTCTTCGACATTTTAGCCTTGAAGACTATCGACCTCTCCTTCGGTTTCGGTTTGGCATTCCGATATTTTAGGACAATATCGTAGTTGATAAGAGAACCAACGAGAGCACTAAAGAGAGTATTTAAATCTTTGGATTCCATTATTACCCTAACCGTACCGTCCCATTCTCGAGGTAGTGATCGGAGAATTTTCTTTACTTTCTCACTACTCGAAAGTGGTTTTCCGTAACATGCTAATCCATTAGTGATAAGCGAAAATCGGTCAAGCATAATCGAGATGGATTCGTCGTCCTTCATTTGGAATAATTCATAATCGTGAAGGAGCATGTTTATCTTCGTCTCTTTAACTTGAGACGTACCTTCGTGTGTTACTTCAAGCATTTTTCAAATTTCTTTGGCACTATCACACGATGATATCCGGTTATGTTCTTCCGGATTTAAGGCACAATAGAGAAGTTGAGTTGCCTTACAATTGTAGTCGTCATTTTTCCAATCGGAATCGTCATATTCTTCGAAGGTTTTGAGCGTACCGTTGGAATTTGTCGGAATTTTCGGACCAAGACAAATTACCCTCCAAAGCTCGATGTCATATGCTCGGATGAATATAGACATCTTCTTCTTCCACGTCATGAAGTTGAGCCATCAAAAAATGGTGGTCGATTGAGAGCAAGGCCTTCGACGGGAGCCATTTGAAACGCCATTTTGGATCTTCTCCTCGGATGTTAAGCCGCGTATTGGAGTACCGCTCCGATACCAATTGTTGGGTACCAAATCGGATATTTGCGCCGTTTTATGCGGAAGCGAAAATAAATTGCGGAAAATAAATCACACAAGGATTTATAGAGGTTCGGCTATTAACGAAGCCTACGTCCTCTCTCTATGTATCTTTTTCCTTAGGATTAAGATCAAAACCTCTACGCCTCTCTTCTATCGGTCGAGGGATTACCGTTACAAGCTCGTCTTCTATCGGTCCGAGTAAAACTGTTTTTCCTTTTCTATTGGATAAGGAATCAACCACTCTAGCTTTCTATCGGTACTAGATAAACCTCACTAAGATAGCGATTGTGATTCTAACAATGCCGGATCCTTGATCCTAATAACACCGAATCAAATCGTATCTTTTCTTTTTCTCGCTCGTGTATGATCTTGTGTATAACACTCAATCACTCTTAATTAAGCTCAAGAACAACAACTATAATGTTTATAATGATATAACACGTATGTATGCTTTGCTCAATGTTTTTGTGTGGAATAATACCAACTCCTTGGTATTTATAGCCTTCTTCATCCTTACTAGCCGTTGCTGCCAGTTGACTTAACTAGCTTGCGCTAGCCTTCCTTCTTAGCGTGCGCTATCGCACATTTTTGCTCTAGCGTGCGTAAAGGATTTCATGTAGCGTGCGTTAATCACTTTATGTTTCAGTCCAGTAGCTATTGCCCTTGACGGTTAGCGTGCGCTACCACTTCCTTTGTAGCGTGCGCTAATCCAATATATCTGTTGCATGGATTGTCAAAGTATCCGTTTGATATGCTGACTTTGACCTGCTTTTCCCAACGGTCTGATTGACTTGATTCAAACAACTTAGCGTGCGCTATTCCTTCTTTGTAGCGTGCGCTAATGATGACTTCATTGCATACGTTATTCTATGTTTGAATTCCTCCACAACGGTAACAGGACTTCGATAGCGTGCGTTAATAATAACGTGTAGCGTGCGCTATCTCATCAGCTGACTTCTCTGCAGCTTACTTCGAAACTTGGATGGAGTGCAGATTACTCCTCGTTAGCGTGCGCTAACATATATGCCTTAGCGTGCGCTAATGCAGTCCAGATTGCAACTTTTTGCGTCTTCGTCTGCTTCGTTGTTTTGCTTCGCCTCAATGTTGTTTTATAGTTTAGAAACTTTAATCATCAAAACATAAATTAAATAATGTGTGGAATAAATATTCCAACATCGAGGAGTTCAATCATTCATTGTATCATTGTTATCTATTGGCCGTTCTAAAGCAATCGAGGAGTTCAATCATTCATTGTCTCATTGTCATCGATTGGCCGTTCTAAGGCAATCGAGGAGTTCAATCATTCATTGTCTCATTGTCATAGATTAGCCGTTCTAAGGCAATCTAGGTGCTCAATCATTCATTGTATCATTGTCATCGATTAGCCATTTTAAGGCAATCGAGGTGCTCAATCATTCATTGTATCATTGTCATCGATTATCCGTTCTAAGGCAATCGAGGTGCTCAATCATTCATTGTATCATTGTCATCGATTAGCCGTTCTAAGTCAATTGAGGTGCTCAATCATTCGTTGTATCATTGTTATCGATTGGCCGTTTTAAGGCAATCGAGATATTGAATCATCCACTGCATCATTGTTATCGGTTGGCCATTCTAAGGCAATCGAGGTATTGAATTGGGGCTGTCGAGGATAGTTCCCATCCGTTGTGTCGTTGTTATCGATTGACCATTCTAAGGTAATCGAGGTATTGAATTGGGACCGCCGAGGACGGTACCCATCCGTGAGTCATTGTTGTCGTGTTGGCCGACTCAAGGCAGCACACTATCATTCTCGTGAATTTGGTAATCTTGGGATCATTGCCGTTTGTGATTAATTATGTTTGGAGGCTAGGTCACGGTCACTGGGTGATCTCATTATGGGTAAGCTTGGGGCTTGAACCTTCGCGGTTGGTTTCCCAACACCTACAACTCAGTAGGTCACGATCATGTTTATGATCTCATTATGGGTAAGTCTGGGGCTTGAACCTTCGCGATTGGTTTCCCAGCACCTGCAATTCAGCAGGTCACGGTCACTGGGTGATCTCATTATGGGTAAGCTTGGGGCTTGAACCTTCGCGGTTGGTTTCCCAACACCTACAACTCAATAGGTCACGGTCACGCTTATGATCTCATTATGGGTAAGTTGGGGGCTTGAACCTTCGCGGTTGGTTTCCCAACACCTACAATTCAGTAGGTCACAACCATTGGATGGTCTAATTGTGATACGGCTTCGTGCCTTGGCTTCGGCCCTAATTGTGATACGGCCTCGTGCCGTGGCTCCGGCCCTAATCGATACAGATTCGGGCTATTTTGGCTTCATGTGATTGTGATATTTGACAGCTTCGGCTGAGTGGCTTTCAGGCCTTTGTGATTGTCTTGGTAATTTCATTGGAGCCTTCGGGTATTGTGATTCATAATTAATTCAGTTCTGGTTTGGTTCATGTCGTGTAATTCATTGTGGTACTCTATAATTATGATTCGCCGTTGGGCATTTACGTTCTAACCTGTCGAACATGTATTAATAGTATGCCGTGGGCATAGTGTTTCACGAATGCTCGGTTCTTACATTGGTTTGTGAGCATCTCGTATTATTATTATCATTGTACCGTTTCATTCTGCCTTTGGATGCATATCATGTTATACATGTATTTGATGTTCATTATCTGGATGACTGACCCCGTGGGGGCAGAACATGTTTTCATGTTTTAGGTGCTTGCGAGGAGAGAGTTGAGACACAGGGGCATGATGATGGCGACGAGGCATTCGAGCGATACAAGTCCGAGTTGTTCATGTTGGTCAGTCGGTTGGAGTGTTCTCCAGTTTTTCATTCATTGTCATTATGTATTACCCGAGCAAGGCTCGTGGGTGTGGTTGTATTTACATTTTGGCCATATATGCCCATCATTGTCGTTAAAATTCCTTATCGGAATATTGGGTCGGATATCATGGTAGGGACTGTGATCTCCCTTGTTGGTTAATTTTAATGTATTTTAGTCATGTTTCCCCTGGTGGATCTCCGGGTGTGGGGTCCACGGCACTGTAATAACCCAATGGGATTTGGGGGTGTTACAGAAGATGGTATCAGAGATTTTGGTTGTGAGATACCCTGATATGTGAGTTATGTGGCTCTTCCGATGCGGTAGTAGTGGGACTGTAAGGTTATGACAATCTGTACAGTCGGGTTTTGTGAGTCGTGTTATTTGTGCGACTGCATGAGTCATTCATTCATCGAGTCGTCGTCAGTTGAGACTAGTATCGTGAGACCTCGAGGCTTCGTATGACCTGTGTAAGGACTCGATTCTCTTTATGTTCATACATTCATCATGTCATTAATTATTCATGCTTAGTTGATACCTATATGTGATATTAGTGTTATGATTGATTCATGACTAATTGTTTTGGAGCACGTGTGACCTGTGTAAGCGTTAAGGATAAACTCATTTATCAGTTAATAATCCTCAATCATCATTTTTGATCTTGTCGATCATATTAATTCATTCATCACTCAGTCAAAATCATTGTTCAGTTAATTCATTCATCACTCAGTCAATCTCATTGTTCAGTTAATTCATTCATCCCTCAGTCAATCTCAATGCTCAGTTAATTCATTCATCACTCAGTCAATCTCATTGCTCAGTTAATTCATTAATCATCCAGTCCATCTCGCGGTTCAGTTGTTGATCTTGTGGATCGAATTTTCAATCCTTTTAACTTGTTCAAGATAATCATTTCAGGAATTTTATCAGATAATCATGTTACCTCACTTGATCTTTCATGCGATCTTATCATATTCCGGCGTCATGTCGACGATCATTTTATTACATTATTAATGCATTCATTGTGTTAGAGCGTGTATGCTCATTGTTATCATTCCGTCTCGTAATCATAATGCGATCTTCATACGGGATCTGTAATTATCATGTGACATTCCTACCTCGGTATGGAAATAGCTGTCAGAGGGACATCGGACTCCGACGTCCAAGAGATTGTTTTCTAGTCGTCTTCGTGCTGGGAGAGCATCTTCATCTCATACGACGAGTTCGACTGTTGTTTGCTTTAACTGTGATACAATAGGACATTCATCACCGGTTTTGAGCAAGTTAATTCTTGTTCGGTAATAGGATAATCGTTCATTTCATTGTCGTTCATGCATTCACATAATCCATTCATCATATATCAATCACGTTGAGACTTATAATTATCAAACTAATCATTCACTTCACGGGGAACAATGGTTCCAATCATTTCATTTGAGCTATCACTCATTACGTTATCATTTCACCCCGGTGAGTCATTCTTGATCCTTGTTGGATTTCGATTCATTATCATTCCTTGTGATCATTCTTGTTCTTGTGTATCTCGTTGATATTTCCTGGTGGGATATTGCTTCTACCTACTTGTTTTATGTTTCGGGACGAAACTTCTTTTAAGGGGGTAGTATGTAATATCCGCAATTTCGATTTTCTGGTAATTTTTTTTTTGGCGGAAGTCCATCTTAGTGACTCCGTTGTGACCACTTCGTCATTTCGAGAATATTTAATTCTTCACTTTTTGTCATCCGAGTTCATTTCGGTATCGTTTTGTTGAGTTCCGTGTTCTTAAACGGCTTTTCCGCACTTGAGTTCGATTCTTGCGAATCTCGTCCGAAACTGTTGTTTCGAGTTTCTAGTAAATTCATTTAATTTTATTATTCATGTTGCGAGCTTTGGCTTGGTGTTTCGATCGTGTATCGTGTATTTCAGATGTTTTGGGCCATTTTCGTAATTTCCCAAAGTTTGGGGTAATCACATTCCGTTGTCGAATTTCGAGACTTCGGGTGGTCGGAATCGTGTGTTCTCTTAGCGCTTGGATTCGTCTTTGCGAGTACTTCGTAACCGTATCTTCGATTCATATTTAGGTTCAGGTTTCGGCGTCGTCCGGGCCGTCGGAGTGGCCACGGCCGAGTCACGGCCGCACTTCTTGGAGCAGGGCCTGGCCTGGACGAGTTACGTCCGTAAGGTGCCGGTTACGGACGTATGTGCTCGGCAATGTTCGGACGAATGCCGGTTACGGATGTAAGGGCTGTCAGTCCGTACGGGTGCCAGACAGTGTTCGGACGAATGCCGTTTACGGCCGTAAAGACCAGCCGGGTACGGCCGTAAGTGCCGAGTTACGGCCGTAAGGCCCTGTCGGTTACGACCGTAAGCGATCGACAGGCGCTGGGCGCATTTTGACGAATGTCGGTTATGGCCGTAAGGCCCTGCCGGTTACGGCCGTAACCCTGTCGGCCATATATAGGCAGTCACCGGCCAGACCTCATTTTTTCATCATTTCTTCACCCGGTTGCGGCTGGCGACGGGAAAAATCGGGAAATGGAGTTTTTGGTCGATTCCACTTGATTTCTAAGCGTTTTTGAGGATTCTTGTCGATTATATCAACATCAAGTCATTGTTCTTCGTCGGATCGAGGTAATTTCTTGAAATCTCCTAGAATTTGATTTTTCGAGATTTCTTCTTGATTTTCGTTGTCCATCCGAATTTGATGAATCGGTTGATGTTAGTAAACATTATTAATCGTGTTCTATGGATTGTATATCCATATCTTCGATTCGTTCAACCCGGTTGATGATTCTTAGGTTCTTGAGGAACTTTGAACATTTAGTGTTCGATTAAATGTCTCAAAGAGTTTCTTTCGGTCGTTGTGTTGATTTCGATTGATATTGCATTATTGAATGAATTGTATTTCATTCAAGGTTGTTCGAGTACTTGTGTTTATCGGAGGACGCCGTTCGTTGTTCGTGCAAGGAATTCATCGCCTTCGGTTGAGGCAAGTTTTATACTTGTACTAGTCAATGAGATTAATGTTATCATATATGTGTATGAATGTGCTGTATCATTTCGAGACTTAGTCTCTTCATAAGTTCATTGATATTAGGGAATCGTTCGATACGATACTCTTTGGGAATTATGCCAAATGTTTATTATCATTCATTAATGGCCGGTAAGGCATTGAGATATTCGTTGTTAATGTTATTATCGATCACCGGTCCGCGGTATCGATGTATCTGTTGTTGTTGTTAATATTGATGTCGATCTAGACGTTGTTGTAATCATTGTTATTAATGTTGGCATCCTATCATTCATGTTGTATTGGCCGATTGAAGGCATTGACGTATTCGTTCTCATCTTCGTCGTCGGTAGCGGATTAAAGGTGCCGAGGCATTCATTGTATCATTGTTATCGATTGGCCGTTCTAAGGCAATCGAGTAGTTCAATCATTCATTGTATCATTGTTATCGATTGGCCGTTCTAAGGCAATCGAGGAGTTCAATCATTCATTGTATCATTGTTATCGATTGGTCGTTCTAAGGCAATCGAGGAGTTCAATCATTTATTGTATCATTGTTATCGATTGGCCGTTCTAAGGCAATCGAGGAGTTCAATCATTCATTGTATCATTGTTATCGATTGGCCGTTCTAAGGCAATCGAGGAGTTCAATCATTCATTGTCTCATTGTCATCGATTGGCGTTCTAAGGCAATCGAGGAGTTCAATCATTCATTGTCTCATTATCATCGATTGGCCGTTCTAAGGCAATCGAGGTGCTCAATCATTCATTGTATCATTGTCATCGATTAGTCGTTCTAAGGCAATCGAGGTGCTCAATCATTCATTGTATCATTGTCATCGATTAGCCGTTCTAAGGCAATCGAGGTGCTCAATCATTCATTGTATCATTGTCATCGATTAGCCATTCTAAGGCAATCGAGGTGCTCAATCATTCGTTGTATCATTGTTATCTATTGGCCGTTTTAAGGCAATCGAGATATTGAATCATCCGCTGCATCATTGTTATCGGTTGGCCATTCTAAGGCAATCGAGGTATTGAATTGGGGCTGTCGAGGATAGTTCCCATCCGTTGTGTCATTGTTATCAATTGACCATTCTAAGGTAATCGAGGTATTGAATTGGGACCGCCCAGGACGGTACCCATCCGTGAGTCATTGTTGTCGTGTTGGCCGACTCAAGGCAGCACACTATCATTCTCGTGAATTCGGTAATCTTGGGATCGTTGCCGTTTGTGATTAATTTTGTTTGGAGGCTAGGTCACAGTCACTGGGTGATCTCATTATGGGTAAGCTTGGGGCTTGAACCTTCGCGGTTGGTTTCCCAACACCTACACACAGTAGATCACGGTCATGTTTATGATCTCATTATGGGAAAGTCTGGGGCTTGAACCTTCACGGTTGGTTTCTCAGCACTTGCAATTCAGCAGGTCACGGTCATTGGGTGATCTCATTATGGGTAAGCTTGGGGCTTGAACCTTCGCGGTTGGTTTCCCAACACCTACAACTCAGTAGGTCACGGTCACGCTTATGATCTCATTATGGGTAAGTTTGGGGCTTGAACCTTCGCGGTTGGTTTCCCAACACCTACAATTCAGTAGGTCATGGCCATTGGATGGTCTAATTATGATACGGCTTCATGCCGTGGCTTCGGCACTAATTGTGATACGGCCTCGTGCCGTGGCTTCGGCCCTAGTCGATACAGCTTCGGGCTGTTTTGGCTTCATGTGATTGTGATATTTGACAGCTTCGGCTGAATGGCTTTCAGGACTTTGTGATTGTCTTGGTAATTTCATTGGAGCCTTCGGGCATTGTGATTCATAATTAATTCAGTTCTGGTTTGGTTCATGTCATGTAATTCATTGTGGTACTCTATAATTATGATTCGCCGTTGGGCATTTACGTTCTAACCTGTCGAACAGGTATTAATAGTATGCTGTCGGCATAGTGTTTCACGAATGCTCGGTTGTTACATTGGTTTGTGAGCATCTCATATTATTATTATCATTGTACCGTTTCATTCTGCCTTTGAATGCATATCATGTTATACATGTATTTGATGTTCATTATCTAGATGACTGACCCCATGGGGGCGGAACATGTTTTCATGTTTTAGGTGCTTGCGAGGAGAGAGTTGAGACACAGGGGCATGATGATGGTGACGAGGCATTCGGGCGATACCAGTCCGAGTTGTTCATGTTGGTCAGTCGGTTGGAGTGTTCTCCAGTTTTTCAGTTATTGTCATTATGTATTACCCGAGCAAGGCTCGTGGGTGTGGTTGTATTTTCATTTTGGCCATATAGGCCCATCATTGTCGTTAAAATTCCTTATCGGAATATTGTGTCGGATATCATGGTAGGGACTGTGATCTCCCTTGTTGGTTAATTTTAATGTATTTTAGTCATATTTCCCCTGGTGGATCTCCAGGTGTGGGGTCCACGACACTGTAATAACCCAATGGGATTTGGGGGTGTTACAGAAGATGGTATAAGAGATTTGGGTTGTGAGATACCCATATGTGAGTTATGTGGCTCTACCGATGCGGTAGTAGTGGGACTGTCAGGTTATGACAATCTGTACCGTCGGGTTTTGTGAGTCGTGTTATTTGTGCGACTGCATGAGTCATTCATTCATCGAGTCGTCGTCAGTTGAGACTAGTATCGTGAGACCTCGAGGCTTCGTATGACCTGTGTAAGGACTCGATTCTCTTTATGTTCATACATTCATCATGTCATTAATTATTCATGCTTTGTTGATACCTATATGTGATATTAGTGTTATGATTGATTCATGACTAATTGTTTTGGAGCACGTGTGACCTGTGTAAGCGTTAAGGATAAACTCATTTATCAGTTAATAATCCTCAATCATCATTTTTGATCTTGTCGATCATATTAATTCATTCATCACTCAGTCAAAATCATTGTTCAGTTAATTCATTCATCACTCAGTCAATCTCATTGTTCAGTTAATTCATTCATCCCTCAGTCAATCTCAATGCTCAGTTAATTCATTCATCACTCAGTCAATCTCATTGCTCAGTTAATTCATTAATCATCCAGTCCATCTCGCGGTTCAGTTGTTGATCTTGTGGATCGAATTTTCAATCCTTTTAACTTGTTCAAGATAATCATTTCAGGAATTTTATCGATAATCATGTTACCTCACTTGATCTTTCATGCGATCTTATCATATTCCGGCGTCATGTCGACGATCATTTTATTACATTATTAATGCATTCATTGTGTTAGAGCGTGTATGCTCATTGTTATCATTCCGTCTCGTAATCATAATGCGATCTTCATACGGGATCTGTAATTATCATGTGACATTCCTACCTCGGTATGGAAATAGCTGTCAGAGGGACATCGGACTCCGACGTCCAAGAGATTGTTTTCTAGTCGTCTTCGTGCTGGGAGAGCATCTTCATCTCATACGACGAGTTCGACTGTTGTTTGCTTTAACTGTGATACAATAGGACATTCATCACCGGTTTTGAGCAAGTTAATTCTTGTTCGGTAATAGGATAATCGTTCATTTCATTGTCGTTCATGCATTCACATAATCCATTCATCATATATCAATCACGTTGAGACTTATAATTATCAAACTAATCATTCACTTCACGGGGAACAATGGTTCCAATCATTTCATTTGAGCTATCACTCATTACGTTATCATTTCACCCCGGTGAGTCATTCTTGATCCTTGTTGGATTTCGATTCATTATCATTCCTTGTGATCATTCTTGTTCTTGTGTATCTCGTTGATATTTCCTGGTGGGATATTGCTTCTACCTACTTGTTTTATGTTTCGGGACGAAACTTCTTTTAAGGGGGTAGTATGTAATATCCGCAATTTCGATTTTCTGGTAATTTTTTTTTTGGCGGAAGTCCATCTTAGTGACTCCGTTGTGACCACTTCGTCATTTCGAGAATATTTAATTCTTCACTTTTTGTCATCCGAGTTCATTTCGGTATCGTTTTGTTGAGTTCCGTGTTCTTAAACGGCTTTTCCGCACTTGAGTTCGATTCTTGCGAATCTCGTCCGAAACTGTTGTTTCGAGTTTCTAGTAAATTCATTTAATTTTATTATTCATGTTGCGAGCTTTGGCTTGGTGTTTCGATCGTGTATCGTGTATTTCAGATGTTTTGGGCCATTTTCGTAATTTCCCAAAGTTTGGGGTAATCACATTCCGTTGTCGAATTTCGAGACTTCGGGTGGTCGGAATCGTGTGTTCTCTTAGCGCTTGGATTCGTCTTTGCGAGTACTTCGTAACCGTATCTTCGATTCATATTTAGGTTCAGGTTTCGGCGTCGTCCGGGCCGTCGGAGTGGCCACGGCCGAGTCACGGCCGCACTTCTTGGAGCAGGGCCTGGCCTGGACGAGTTACGTCCGTAAGGTGCCGGTTACGGACGTATGTGCTCGGCAATGTTCGGACGAATGCCGGTTACGGATGTAAGGGCTGTCAGTCCGTACGGGTGCCAGACAGTGTTCGGACGAATGCCGTTTACGGCCGTAAAGACCAGCCGGGTACGGCCGTAAGTGCCGAGTTACGGCCGTAAGGCCCTGTCGGTTACGACCGTAAGCGATCGACAGTGGCGCATTTTGTGAATGTCGGTTATGGCCGTAAGGCCACGGATTCTGGCCGTAACCCTGTCGGCCATATATAGGCAGTCACCGGCCAGACCTCATTTTTTCATCATTTCTTCACCCGGTTGCGGCTGGCGACGGGAAAAATCGGGAAATGGAGTTTTTGGTCGATTCCACTTGATTTCTAAGCGTTTTTGAGGATTCTTGTCGATTATATCAACATCAAGTCATTGTTCTTCGTCGGATCGAGGTAATTTCTTGAAATCTCCTAGAATTTGATTTTTCGAGATTTCTTCTTGATTTTCGTTGTCCATCCGAATTTGATGAATCGGTTGATGTTAGTAAACATTATTAATCGTGTTCTATGGATTGTATATCCATATCTTCGATCTGCTCAACCCGGTTGATGATTCTTAGGTTCTTGAGGAACTTTGAACATTTAGTGTTCGATTAAATGTCTCAAAGAGTTTCTTTCGGTCGTTGTGTTGATTTCGATTGATATTGCATTATTGAATGAATTGTATTTCATTCAAGGTTGTTCGAGTACATGTGTTTATCGGAGGACGCCGTTCGTTGTTCGTGCAAGGAATTCATCGCCTTCGGTTGAGGCAAGTTTTATACTTGTACTAGTCAATGAGATTAATGTTATCATATATGTGTATGAATGTGCTGTATCATTTCGAGACTTAGTCTCTTCATAAGTTCATTGATATTAGGGAATCGTTCGATACGATACTCTTTGGGAATTATGCCAAATGTTTATTATCATTCATTAATGGCCGGTAAGGCATTGAGATATTCGTTGTTAATGTTATTATCGATCACCGGTCCGCGGTATCGATGTATCTGTTGTTGTTGTTAATATTGATGTCGATCTAGACGTTGTTGTAATCATTGTTATTAATGTTGGCATCCTATCATTCATGTTGTATTGGCCGATTGAAGGCATTGACGTATTCGTTCTCATCTTCGTCGTCGGTAGCGGATTAAAGGTGCCGAGGCATTCATTGTATCATTGTTATCGATTGGCCGTTCTAAGGCAATCGAGTAGTTCAATCATTCATTGTATCATTGTTATCGATTGGCCGTTCTAAGGCAATCGAGGAGTTCAATCATTCATTGTATCATTGTTATCGATTGGTCGTTCTAAGGCAATCGAGGAGTTCAATCATTTATTGTATCATTGTTATCGATTGGCCGTTCTAAGGCAATCGAGGAGTTCAATCATTCATTGTATCATTGTTATCGATTGGCCGTTCTAAGGCAATCGAGGAGTTCAATCATTCATTGTCTCATTGTCATCGATTGGCCGTTCTAAGGCAATCGAGGAGTTCAATCATTCATTGTCTCATTATCATCGATTGGCCGTTCTAAGGCAATCGAGGTGCTCAATCATTCATTGTATCATTGTCATCGATTAGTCGTTCTAAGGCAATCGAGGTGCTCAATCATTCATTGTATCATTGTCATCGATTAGCCGTTCTAAGGCAATCGAGGTGCTCAATCATTCATTGTATCATTGTCATCGATTAGCCATTCTAAGGCAATCGAGGTGCTCAATCATTCGTTGTATCATTGTTATCTATTGGCCGTTTTAAGGCAATCGAGATATTGAATCATCCGCTGCATCATTGTTATCGGTTGGCCATTCTAAGGCAATCGAGGTATTGAATTGGGGCTGTCGAGGATAGTTCCCATCCGTTGTGTCATTGTTATCAATTGACCATTCTAAGGTAATCGAGGTATTGAATTGGGACCGCCCAGGACGGTACCCATCCGTGAGTCATTGTTGTCGTGTTGGCCGACTCAAGGCAGCACACTATCATTCTCGTGAATTCGGTAATCTTGGGATCGTTGCCGTTTGTGATTAATTTTGTTTGGAGGCTAGGTCACAGTCACTGGGTGATCTCATTATGGGTAAGCTTGGGGCTTGAACCTTCGCGGTTGGTTTCCCAACACCTACACACAGTAGATCACGGTCATGTTTATGATCTCATTATGGGAAAGTCTGGGGCTTGAACCTTCACGGTTGGTTTCTCAGCACTTGCAATTCAAAGAGTCACGGTCATTGGGTGATCTCATTATGGGTAAGCTTGGGGCTTGAACCTTCGCGGTTGGTTTCCCAACACCTACAACTCAGTAGGTCACGGTCACGCTTATGATCTCATTATGGGTAAGTTTGGGGCTTGAACCTTCGCGGTTGGTTTCCCAACACCTACAATTCAGTAGGTCATGGCCATTGGATGGTCTAATTATGATACGGCTTCATGCCGTGGCTTCGGCACTAATTGTGATACGGCCTCGTGCCGTGGCTTCGGCCCTAGTCGATACAGCTTCGGGCTGTTTTGGCTTCATGTGATTGTGATATTTGACAGCTTCGGCTGAATGGCTTTCAGGACTTTGTGATTGTCTTGGTAATTTCATTGGAGCCTTCGGGCATTGTGATTCATAATTAATTCAGTTCTGGTTTGGTTCATGTCATGTAATTCATTGTGGTACTCTATAATTATGATTCGCCGTTGGGCATTTACGTTCTAACCTGTCGAACAGGTATTAATAGTATGCTGTCGGCATAGTGTTTCACGAATGCTCGGTTGTTACATTGGTTTGTGAGCATCTCATATTATTATTATCATTGTACCGTTTCATTCTGCCTTTGAATGCATATCATGTTATACATGTATTTGATGTTCATTATCTAGATGATCAATTCCATGGGGCGGAACATGTTTTCATGTTTTAGGTGCTTGCGAGGAGAGAGTTGAGACACAGGGGCATGATGATGGTGACGAGGCATTCGGGCGATACCAGTCCGAGTTGTTCATGTTGGTCAGTCGGTTGGAGTGTTCTCCAGTTTTTCAGTTATTGTCATTATGTATTACCCGAGCAAGGCTCGTGGGTGTGGTTGTATTTTCATTTTGGCCATATAGGCCCATCATTGTCGTTAAAATTCCTTATCGGAATATTGTGTCGGATATCATGGTAGGGACTGTGATCTCCCTTGTTGGTTAATTTTAATGTATTTTAGTCATATTTCCCCTGGTGGATCTCCAGGTGTGGGGTCCACGACACTGTAATAACCCAATGGGATTTGGGGGTGTTACAGAAGATGGTATAAGAGATTTGGGTTGTGAGATACCCATATGTGAGTTATGTGGCTCTACCGATGCGGTAGTAGTGGGACTGTCAGGTTATGACAATCTGTACCGTCGGGTTTTGTGAGTCGTGTTATTTGTGCGACTGCATGAGTCATTCATTCATCGAGTCGTCGTTAGTTGAGACTAGTATCGTGAGACCTCGAAGCTTCGTATGACCTGTGTAAGGACTCGATTCTCTTTATGTTCATACATTCATCATGTCATTAATTATTCATGCTTTGTTGAAACCTATATGTGATATTAGTGTTATGATTGATTCATGACTAATTGTTTTGGAGGACGTGTGACCTGTGTAAGCATTAAGGATAAACTCATTCATCAGTTAATAATCCTCAATCATCATTTTTGATCTTGTCGATCATATTAATTCATTCATCACTCAGTCAATATCATTGTTCAGTTAATTCATTCATCACTCAGTCAATCTCATTGTTCAGTTAATTCATTCATCACTCCGTCAATCTCATTGCTCAGTTAATTCATTCATCACTCAGTCAATCTCATTGCTCAGTTAATTCATTAATCATCCAGTCCATCTCGCGGTTCAGTTGTTGATCTTGTGGATCGAATTTTCAATCCTGTTAACTTGTTCAAGATAATCATTTCAGGAATTTTATTAGATAATCATGTTACCTCACTTGATCTTTCATGCGATCTTATCATATTCCGGCGTCATGTCAACGATCATTTTATTACATTATTAATGCATTAATTGTGTTAGAGCGTGTATGCTCATTGTTATCATTCCGTCTCGTAATCATAATGCGATCTTCATACGGGATCTGTAATTATCATGTGACATTCCTACCTCGGTATGGAAAGAGCTGTCAGAGGGACATCGGACTCTGACATCCAAGAGATCGTTTTCTAGTCGTATTCGTGCTAGGAGAGCATCTTCATCTCAGACGACAAGTTCGAATGTTGTTTGCTTTAACTGTGATATAATAGGACATTCATGACCGGTTTTGAGCAAGTTAATTCTTGTTTGGTAATAGGATAATCATTCATTTCATTGTCGTTCATTCATTCACATAATCCATTCATCATATATCAATCACGTTGAGACCTATAATTATCAAACTAATCATTCACTTCACGGGGAACAATGGTTCCAATCATTTCATTTGAGCTATCACTCATTACGTTATCATTTCACCCCGATGAGTCATTCTTGATCCTTGTTGGATTTCGATTCATTATCATTCATTGTGATCATTCTTGTTCTTGTGTATCTCGTTGATTTTTCCTGGTGGGATGTTGCTTCTCCCTACTTGTTTTAAGTTTCAAGACGAAACTCCTTTTAAGGGGGGTAGTATGTAATATCCGTAATTTCGATTTTCCGGTAATTTTCTTTTTTTTGGCGGAAGTCCATCTTAGCAACTCCGTTGTGACTGTTTCGTCATTTCGAGAATATTTAATTCTGCACTTTTTGTCATCCGAGTTTGTTTCGGTATCGTTTTGTTGAGTTCCGTGTTCTTAAACGGCTTTTCCGCACTTGAGTTCGATTCTTGCGAATCTCGTCCGAAACTATTTTTTCGAGTTTCTCGTAAGTTCATTTAATGTTATTATTCATGTTGCGAGCTTTGGCTTGGTGTTTCGATCGTGTATCGTGTATTTCGGACGTTTTGGGCCATTTTCGTAATTTTCCAAAGTTTGGGGTAATTACTTTCCGTTGTCGAATTTCGAGCCTTCTGGTGGTTGGAATCGTGTGTTCTCTTAGCGCTTGGATTCTTCTTTGCGAGTAGTTCGTAACCGTATCTTCAATTCATATTCAGGTTCGGGTTTCAGCGTCGTCCGGGCCGTCGGAGTGGCCATGGCCGAGTCACGGCCGCACTTCTTGGAGCAGGGCCTGGCCTGGCCGAGTTACGACCGTAAGGTGCCGGTTATGGCCGTACGTGCTCGGCAGTGTTCGGACGAATGCCGGTTACGGCCGTAAGGGCTGTCATTCCAGACGAACTTCTAGGATTTTTGAAGCAACTGTGTAAGTGGTTGATCCAGTTTCGATAACCCCTCGATGAACCTACGATTGTATCTAGCCAAACCCAAGAAACTATGGACCTCCTTCACATTCTTAGGCGGTGCCCAATCCAGCACTGCCTTAATATTCTGTGGATCCACACGGACCCCGTCGTCTGAAATCACGTAACCCATAAACATCACTTCTTTCAGCCAGAACTCACATTTTGAGAACTTCGCATAGAGTCGCTCGGTACTCAAAATTTCCAACACTACACGTAGATGATGCGCGTGCTCCTTCTCATTCTTCGAGTAGATAAGGATGTCACCAATGAAGACAATGACACACTTATCCAAATACTCAACGAAAACCTTGTTCATCAACTGCATGAACACTGTCGGCACGTTGGTTAGCCCGAAGGGCATAACCACAAACTCATAATGTCCGTATCTCATCCGAAAAGCGGTTTTCGGGACATCGGACTCCTTCACCCGAAGCTGATAGTACCCCAATCTCAAGTCAATCTTCGAGAATACCACAGCTCCCTGCAACTGATCAAACAAGTCATCAATCCTCGGTAAGGGATACTTGTTCTTGATGGTCAAATTGTTTAGATCGCGATAGTCGATACATAAACACAGTGAGCCATCCTTCTTCCACACAAACAGGACCGGTGCGCCCCAAGGCGAAGCACTCGGTCGAATATACCTTGACTCAAGAAGCTCACTCAACTGCTTCTTCAACTCATCCATCTCTGAGGGTGCTATGAGATAGGGCGCCTTCGAAATCAGAGCCGCACCCGGCTCTAACTCGATAGCGAACTCAACCTCACGGTCCGGTGGTAACCCCAGCAACTCGTCAGGAAAGACATCTTGGAACTCAGTAACAACTGGTATCGATGAAAACTCGACCCCACCATCCTCCATCTTCAAGGCATAACACCAATAACTAGTACACCCCTAGGAGTCTCATCGCCTTCAAGGCGTTAATTACGAACTTCTGGTTTCCCCTCTATCGTCTCGCGAAAGAGTACTCGGTGCCATCCTCGGCTAATATGGCGATGATCCTCAAGAGGTAGTTCATGACTGCACCATGCCGCTCGAGCCAGTCATCCCCGAGGATCAAATCCTCATCCTCAATACTCACAACAATAAGATTAGAGAGCCAAGCCCTCTCACAAATAACCACAGAACAATCTCGGACCTCCCGATCACCAACGATCCTATCACCGCTAGGAAGTTTAACGATGATAGGCTCACAAGAGGACAAATAGTCAAGATTCACATGGCGCACACACTCCAGAGAGATGAACGAATGTGTAGCACCAGAATCGAAAAACATACTGACAGGATGAGAATGAATATGAATGGTACCTGTAGCCACGGTAGCCGCTGGATCATCGGCCCTCCTCATCTCGTATACACGCGGATGAGCGGAGATAACACTAGAAACTCCCCCTCTAGCAGGCTGACTTCGACCTATCCCTCGGCCGACACTCTACAGAGACTGTGGAGTAAACGACCCCAGTTCACACTCGGTTCCCTAGGCGCTGGGAAAGAAGCCTGGGCACCGAGAGTCTGCCCTGAACGATCACGAAAGGAGGCCTTGTGGCCTGACTGGCCACAAGTATGACAAGTCAACGGTAGACAAGGACACTCCCGATTCCTATGGCCTGGCTGGCCACAGTTAAAGCATCTAATCTCTCGAGTGGGGGCACTAGCAGTACCTAGAAAGCCCCCAAAAAAACAAGCCGAATCGCCCGCAAGAGCGCTAGCAGGTTGAGACTTCTGCTGAACAGTACTCAGCTTTTATTAGGTATCTGAACTCAGCCCACGAAGCATCATGATCCTGAGGCCCGACAGCCTCCCACCAATCAGCAGCGTCCCCAGTGAGAAAATACCGGGCTATTGGGACATTGCGATCCTCAGTATAGTTAGTGGCCACAAAGACCTTGGACATCTATTTGATCCACCCCTCCCTACCAATCGGGTCTGAAGCTGCAGAAAACTGAGAAGGATGCATCTTGGTGACATCCTGAAGCCAACAATCTGCTCCGGCCCGAGCAGCATGAGCCGGAGTCGGGTTTTGAACCACCTGGGCTATCGCAACCATTTGGTTAACCATTTGTTGCATCACATATGCAACACCAAAGTCGACGCCATCTTGAGTAGCAGTATGGCCCTGACGGCCATCTGTACTGCTGGCTCCATAAGAGTGACGTGGCCGCCCCACTGGCTATAGGTGGCCAAAAAAATGGAACCCGAGAATCGAACTGTGAAACCGGACCATGTGGGACAGTTCTGGAACCGGAACCGTGTTAGAAGGTTCCGAACCGGAACCGAAACCGTGTCCATACAGTTCGGTTTTGGATCCAAAAAATGTAACCGGCGATTCCCGGTTCGGAACCGTAACCGAACCATGGAACCGTGAACCGTCCGAAACCACCGGTTCCCACTACTTCAAGTAGTTGGGATGAATGTTACGATATTGTTCAACTACTTCAAGTTTTTGAAACGGCTACTAAATATTTACCGGGTGTCTATTATCCTACTTGTTCACGTGTTCTTTATCATTGTACTATGATAATTTCTCAATTAGCTCATTGTAGTACTTTTCAAAATTTACGAAAATCCGTTACTCTCATGATTAAAAAATGGATAAAATATTTTAAACAAATTCCTAATGTTTTTTTAATTGCAAAATGTTTAGATCTGTCCTTAAAATACGAAGGTGTGTGCAATCTTTTGGAAATTTACAAAAATCAAAACTAGTCTTTATTGTGATTTACAAAATCTTTTTCAAGAATATACTTCAAAATATAGTGGAAATGTTAGTCGTAAACAAACTGTTAAGAGCAGTGGGTCTTCCTCTTATGGATTTGACACTAGTACTCAAGCGGGTCAAATGCTTCAATCTTTTTTCGCAAACAAAGGTCATAGATCTTCATGAATACATGCTCGATGAACGAAGATCCCAACTGGCACCGCATAATCTTGAAGCCCAACTATTGCTCAAAGATCATACATTGGCCGAAGCAAGAGAGCAAGAAAACAAATGGGATGATTTTTTCAAAGAATACCCAATAACCACGACCGAAGCCGAGACCACCGATGCGAGCGAGTCATCTCAATGAACCGAAGGCGAAGACTTCGATGATGACTTCGACTTCGACATGTAGTAATTAAGATTATCATTAGTAATTTCTGAAATTTAATGTATTTTTTAAAAGAGTTTAATACTTCTTCATGGGTTTTCTTTTCGGTTCTTTCGCATGACGCCTTTATTGAACCGACATGGCTTAGTTATAAATTCCACAAACTATTATCTTAGGAATAATTAGATATAGTTGCCCTAATCTTTTCTACCTCTTCTCTATCTCTTCTCTCTCTCTCTCTCTCTCTCTCTCTCTCTCTCTCTCTCTCTCTCTCTCTCTCTCTCTCTCTCTCTCTCTCTATCTCTATCTCTCTCTCTCGTCTCCCCGGCCGCGTCCACGACCACGACCTCTACCTCGACCTCTCCCAGCATCCATACTGAAGAAAAGAGGTAGCTAAAGTATCTCGATGATAAGTACGAGAGCAAAAAAACAATCACAGTTTAAGAAATGGAAGTTTGATACGAGAAAACAAAAGAATCGAGCAAGGAAAACTTACAAACACTAGAAGTATCGAGATGCTGGCTGCGTGAGACGATGTGCAAAATAAAACATAACTAGACCCAAATAACCGACAAGCCTAGATATCCATAAACCTAGATCTCTGATACTACTTTCTGTAACACCCCCAAGATATTCAGGGTATATTACAGCGTAGTGGACCCCTACGTGGGACCCACCAGGCTGAATAAGAAATACCGCTCGTCTAACCATCCCAGTTAGCGAGAAAAACACACATCACCAAGACGGAAATTAAATAAAATGCCCGGTACAACCACCCAAACATCACCTAAAATTACAAATAACATTTAGTATACAAACCAATTCCAAATCAAAACGCCTAAGTACTCGCGAGTACGGTCTATCAGTTTACGAATTTGAAAACAACGTTTGAAATGGACAACTGAAATAAAAGGACTGAATTGCACATGTCAACAACCCTGGCTAGCATCCTCGTACTACTCCAGTACCCGCTCGACCGGCTGAACGTAACCTGAAATTCATAACACGAATTTCCCCAAAATGGGTCCCCAAAGGGGTTAGCAATTACGCTAGTATAAGTATTCAAGGCAAACCATTCGCTTACACATTTCATAGTACATGGATCAAGTCATTTCAAAATCAAAACAAGACATGTCTTTTTCCGGTAAACAAACAATCAATAATCACAGTTGAAAATATTGCCGAGGATCGGGGCTAAACCACTCGTCCCATCCGAGGCCTCTATGGACCCTCCCGGACTGGCCACAATTATAAATCACGCACATGACTCGCCTAGGACCGGGGCTAAACAACTGGTCCCATCCGAGGCCTCTATGGACCCTCCCGGACTGGCTATCCAAACAAGCTCGTGAATCAGGAGCAAAATCACAGATTCCTCCGAGGCCCCGTCGGGCCCTCCCGGAGTGAGCAAAGCACACACATATACATTACCATTTCATGTTAAGCATAAGGGTTTCACAAGAATACTTGCCTTGAGAATAATGACGACAAAATGAACGGGGAAATTCAACTACGCTTGCTAGGAACCGATGACCACGAACCTAACCATTCGAAGAATATAATCAAAACAAATTCTACACGAATACGAAAATGGAATACACCAAAAAACCCACCTACGATTCATGTAAATTCGTACAAAAACAACAACGAGGGCGGGTCGCAGCCGAACCCTCTCGATTTTACAATTACCACGAAATTTACCATGAACTCATAGGGAAAACATGAATACCACTAAGATTATTCACATACATCATGGATTAATCAACAACACGGACAACTCGGACATTAAATCGAAAACCCCCAAATTTCCCAAAAATAGGGTTCTAAGAGTTTACCTCGGATCGGAGACGAAGAACAAGTGTTGATGTTGTTAATATACACCAAGAACTCAAGAAATATGATAGCTAGATGATTGCCCAGCCGAAATCGCCCAAAATTGCCTACGAATCGCCTAAAACACAGAGGAGAAGAAGAAGGAAGGAAAATGTACGAAGCTGGTCAACTCCTGGGTATTTAAACCCAGGCCCCGATAACATACGTAAGCCCTGGACATCTAACGTACGTTAGCCGCTTAACGTACGTAAGCTTCCAAGCTTACGTAATAGATTGGCACAAGAATCTGCCCAAACTTACATAGACTATTACGTACGATATGATAAGAGTCATTACGTACGTAATACTCCAGAAGCCTTGATGTACGTAATGCTCTTCACATAGCGTACGTAAGGTACCCCAGTACCATACGGGCAGTTTGTCGAGTAAGGGTGTGACGGAAACACGAGATGATAAAAACACGAAACAAAAGCACGCCTACAAAGAGTTTGAGACGGCGAACTTAAACACTAAAAGAAAGTATGTTCCCGACTACCCTAAGGTTCGGAAAACAGCGACAAACATAATTACCCCATAACTTTAGGAAATTATAAAATGGCCCAAAGCATCTGGAACACACGATACACAACCGAAACACCAACCAAGATCTCATAACATGCATAATAACATAAGGTGGATTTGCGGCAACCCCAAAACGGCGGTTCCGAACAACGATTACGAGAATCGAACCAAATAGCAACGAAAAAGACATTATACACGGAATTGAGTAAAACAAGGTCCGAAACAAGCTCGGATGAGAAAAAGTCCAATATTAAATATTTTCGAAATATCAATACGGTTACAAGCGAGTCACTAAAAATGAAAAATACACTAAAATGAAAAATACCAGAAAAAGGAAAAATACGAATATTATATAAATAACTCGAGCATTATATCCATTTGTTAACTGGGAAATTTAATAATTAGATAAATATTATATTTTCAGAAAAAATGATTTGATAACTTTCGTATTCACAAATCATTTTAACACAATTTTATGTTTAATAATCTAATTACTTTTTCCAACTAAATAATACCTTTCAAATTCATATTTATTTTCTTGGGCTAAATAGTGCCTTTCGGATTAATAATTAGTCT
Organism: Orobanche coerulescens; assembly: GCA_033398695.1. Classification (NCBI taxonomy): domain Eukaryota; kingdom Viridiplantae; phylum Streptophyta; class Magnoliopsida; order Lamiales; family Orobanchaceae; genus Orobanche; species Orobanche coerulescens. The sequence goes on from CM065809.1 coordinate 93,679,541, forward strand.
TTTCTTTAATTAAATTTATATTTACAAAAATATTTCCTTCCGGTCTCTATTATTGCAATAATATCAATTTAAATTAAAGAAGGCAAATTAATAATTTTAATATAAGCTCGAATATTTAATTTAAGTCATCCTAACACTAGAATATGAAATTTAGCTCATATTCATATTGACAGACAAAATTACGAGACAGATAAATATTGACATATTCAGAATAAATACAGCAGAAATTAAAAGAACTTACTTGATGTAGACAAACTAAATTGAAAGGAAAATTGTGAAACGGATAGAGAGAGACTTATCCCAATACGCCAATTGATCCAAGCAGCTTGAATGTAACGTACGAACTTAAATTATAAAATTATAATAATAAAATAAAAACATAAAGGTGAATTTTATCTGATAAAAATAATATTAACTAAACTATATTTGAAATATAATTTGGGGTACAATATTTATTCGTGTGTATTACAGTATAATTACACAAAACATAAATACAAAAAACTAGAATATAAAATTGCTACATAATGTGAATTGTGTGTTGTGTGTGTCTCCGTGTGTCTTCTGCATTGAGAGCATTGCTATATATAGCAGTTTATCATCTCTCATCTTGCAATTTTATAATTGCAAGATGATGTTCAGAACATTATTGTAGCATCTTCTTATCGCTGCAATAATGTTATCTTCAGCAGTGTTGCACCTGTTGGGTTTTTATCGAACTAATAAGATTTATGATCATCATAAATCGAAATAGTGCAACGAAAGTATAAATATAATATGTAAAAACCCTCTGACGATCCAAGTATATTATCAAAGTACGAAGAACAAGATTGTTACCCCTTGTAGCGTGTTTTCGATCAAGCCTTTCTAGAGACATTGCAAGAAGCGAGCATCCTCTATGGTATCCACACAACGAACAAGTCCCGAGCGTCTAACGGATTGCTAGCTCCGATTCAACAAAGATTTCACTTAAATCAATTTGAATTTAGATATGTTCTTTATTATGGTAAGAACAAGAACACCAAGAATTTTATTCAAATGTTCTTGAACTTTGATCCAAAATAACAACTATGAATCTTATTCAATAGGTTATTAACCATCAAACTCACAAGATTAGATGAAGATTTGATGAGTATTCTAAATAATTTTCTTGATCAAAGAATCAACCTTCAAAGATATGAAGATATATTATTGATCCTTTTGATTATTCAACTTTTGAATATATCTTCAAGACTTTTGAGACAGAAATATCAAAATCAGATTTTTGATTCTCTCTACACAAAATATGTCTTCTCTTGTGTTTTATCAAGTGTCAGGGCTATCACAAGACTCTATTATATATCCCTCTAGATGGCTAAGGGTTCACCAACCCCTTTACCAACCATAATCAACTGGAATAAAATAGCTGCTCTGCTCGTTTACCTTTGTGACCCTGTAGGTTCTAATTAATACGGCAATGAGTACAAAAACAACGTTACAACTCATAATCATAAGCGGCCTCTAGCTAGACATTATGACTACCTGCATTAAAAGAATTAATTCGACGGCACGAATGAAATCCCGTTACTGTATAATATTTAATCCTCTCGTCGCGTGATATCCTAATTAAGCATAAGGCATAGATAAGTCGACTTTATATATCTTAATTAATATTCTTGATCTCAAGTTACAATTGTACAATTCAAATATTTATCAATAACTCTTTATTGATCAATTTGAGCATGGCCATGCATTTAAACAATTTAACTTATCAAGGGCTCGTAGATATCTTCTCCGTTTTATAGGAGGGACAAGTCCCCTTTGGACAAACTACTTCCCTCTGCATAAATAGTATTGTATCCAATTACAAACTATATGGTCCCTTGTTACAGAAGACATTGGTATTGTGTTAAAATACGATACTCATTATGTAGGAAACTGTAGTGCCTTTAGGTAATAAGGACTTAAATAATATAGAATAATCAGAGGAATTATAATGACTTAATCCATATACAATTCTCTTTGTTAGGTCATATCCAATACGATGTCTCTACATGTATCTATGACGTGATATAACATCTCATGTTCATGACCAGTAAAACATAGTCATCGTATCATCATCATACTAGTAATCATAATACTAGGGATATCTAGAATAAATATTCTTTAATTCTTTAACGAGCTTTACTATCAAGTCACATACTTGATGATCATAACAGAATATTAATTCAATAATATAATCAATATTATATAATAATATATGTCTCCACATTATTATTAAGTAGACTTAGAGCATTATACTAAAAATCTCCACATAAACTGAAGACCCATAGCCTTCATATGACCATCATTCTTTGCTTGAGAAAGCGGCTTGGTTAAAGGATCTGCTATGTTATTATCCGTGTGAACTTTGCATATCCTCACATCGCCACGAGTGACAATCTCTCGAATGAGGTGGAACTTTCTAAGTACGTGTTTGGATGCTTGTTGTGATCTTAGTTCTCTAGCTTGTATAATAGCTCCATTGTTATCACAGTGCAAATTTACTGGATCAACAATTCTAAGAACCACATCCAGTTCACCAATGAACTTCCTCATCCAAACAGCTTCTTTAGCTGCTTCCGAAGAGGCTATGTACTCAGCTTATGTTAATAGAATCAGCTGTGGTTGGTTGTTTGGAACTCTTCCAGCTAACAGCACCACCATTCCAGCAAAATATATATTCAGACTGTGATTTTGAATCATCTTGGTATGTCTCAAAACTGGCATCGACATAGCCATTAAGGACCAAGTCACTATCTTGACCACCATATATCAAGAATATATCTTTAGTCCTTCTCAAGTACTTAAGTATGCTTTTGACTACGGTGAGCCTCACTAGGGTCAGACTGGTATCTGCTGGTTGCACTCAATGCAAATGATACATCTGGTCTAGTACATATCATGGCATATATAATAGATCATGTAGCCGAAGCTTAAGGTATCAAGCTTTTATCACTAATATGCCGAGAACCAGGACAGGAATGAACATGATTTGGGTGATAGTTGATCGTTTAACCAAATCAGCTCATTTTCTAGGCATTAAGGATACGTGGGGACCAGAGAGGTTGGCACGAGTATTTATTTCGGAGATAGTTCGATTGCATGGTACGCCGAAGACCATTGTTTCTGATCGAGATGGCCGTTTCCCGAGACGGAACCCACAAGGCTAAAAGACATTTTTACAAATATTTCAAGTATGCCTAAGCGGCGATGACGGTGACATCTTTTTAAAATATGCAAAGGCTTTATAAAAATCCATTTATCAATACCGTCGTAAAATCTTATTTGAAAGTACAAGGCCAAAATGCCAAAGCTCAATAGTTTCAAAGGTGTACGTTAAGCCATCACTTGCACGTACCGACAAAATAGTTTAGAAAATGATTTTCCAAAATAACTTAAGTTGCCAAAACCCAAAGGCCATTTAAAAATACTTACGCAGCGGAAAAGACAAACAGTTAAAAATACTCTAGCAGCGGAATACAACAACTAGTCAAAGTACTCGATTCACAAACACATGTCATAGCCAGTATCCTCCGGGAAGCTCATCTCTTCACAACCGCTACAAGCTCGATATCCCAAGAACCTAAAAAGAAAGCCCACGACTGGGTCAACAATAATACTCAACAATGATAATGATCGCATCACGTCAAAAATTACATACCAATGAAAATACTAAGTAAGAATACTACTACTGTAATCTTACCGGCATAACATTACCAATTCGTGATAATTCTCATCAAAATAACCCTTATCATATTCCACATCTCGTAATCTCCATTAAGTAATGAACTCATACACGACATCTATACGGTACCTCAAACAATACTCAAGTTTCTCAAAACAACATCATAACTCACCAATACGGAAATGTACCAACTCTGGCCAATTCAATCCATGGGATAACATCAACAAATATCAACACGATAATCGATTGTCCATCCAAAGACAAGAACCAAGAAGGAAATACAGAACATACCTCGAGCTGCGCAATGCCACGATGAATCACGATAGTCTAATCCGAGATCAGATCAATACCACATACGGACATGGTCCTAACACAAGACCCACAAATGCATACTCACATGACGATGTCAATATTCCCATAATAATAACAACGATGTATACTCAATGGAAATTCGATGTTCCAGTGCACACGCATAGATCCTAAGATGATCCTGTAAGATCAACACGAGGTGGATAACCAATAATATACATTTGCACAACAACAACACATGGTAATCCAACGATCCAACGCATACAACTATAGATTCCCATGATGATCCGGTCGGACCAACGCATGGTGGAAATACCTATCCAACGATCCAACGCACACAACATAGATACCCAAGATGATCCCGTCGGACCAACACGAGGTGGACATACGACAACAATGCACAAATGCATGTTAACAACAAATACACGAATGCACGACAACATCAATACACAAATGTATTACAACATGATCGACACAAATGACAAAAATGATTAGAGTACTTGCCTCGAGTCCTTCGAGAGCAATCTCGATGTCTAAACCATCACTAACAATTTCCTCAATATTCGACGATCCAAAAGTGCCATGGACTATAGATAATTCGTATTCTCGCATTTACCACAATGTATCCTCGATGCCCAAGTATACCAATAACAAATGTAAATCATATACATTATGATTAAATTCCCAAAATCCGAAAAACATTGTACAATCCCAAATATACAGAGTTCACAATTATATTCATTGCTATACGAATTATAAACGAATGAAACTGAAACCATTCATTAAATATTATAAACTGAGCAAGTAATAACTTGCGTTGATACCGATACGATGATAGTGAAGCCGTTACCAATTCCTTGATGTCGTCTACAAGCTCCTCGGCCCTGACCAATGCAATCCACGAGCATCCTCGAACTCGACCGTAAGGCACGGTTCTTATCAACGATCAATTACCACAACCTATTGCAATCAATTAACAACAATCCGATAACAATCAACAACCGACATAACCAACCAATCAAACTCAACGGTTCAACGATATCTCGATCATATACAAAACCAAATAATCCAACTCAACAATTACGAACTCATGTCCACAATACAAATCGCAACTCGATAATCATAATTAACAATCAATATAACCAACGGTTCCACAATATCCCTATTAAACACAAATCCGAATAACCCAAATCAATCGATCACGAATCCATAATCATAATATGATTCCACAATTCAATAATCATATCAATAATTAATTCAACTAAGTGTCTTAACATACTGACTCCAACTTCAACTTTAAATACGAATTAACAAGGTTCCTTCTTGTTCATATTCGTAAATTCATAGAAAACCAATTACCGGTTATTATCACGAATAGTCATATACCAAAATTAACCGTAATCTTTCCAAATTCCATTCCTTATTCATAAAATCATGACATATATAACTCAAGAGTTCTTCAAGAACATGAATTAATACGTAATCATGTTCATAGCCAACAAAATGGCATAATTCGATGTGTTCTAACATCTAAACAATCACCTAATTCATAACTCAAGACATATATGATCATGTTCTTCAACATACATTTCACATAACATTAAAAATCATAACAACAACACTATAACCATTCTCATATGAAGCAAATAAGGATAACAATAACAAGAATCCGAAATCAAGGTGTAAAGTTCATCGACATACCTCAAGAACATGAACAACACCATCAAACACCTCCATGATCAACAATATCTTCATATCTCAAGCTCCAAATCCATGCCATCAAGCTCATAATCAAGTTAGAGGAGCTAAGAATCCATCTCGGAGGGTTAAAGGAAGAAGAAATGAAGTGAAACTCTCAAAATATCAAAGTGACAGACATATCATATTTATATAAACTTCAGTCGTTACGTACGTTACCTAATCCACCTAACGTACGTAACGAGCATTACGTACGTTATCCGGATTTGATAGCGTACGTAACACTACTCCAGAACCCACTACCTCATTTCATACCTTGTATTACGTACGTAACACCTGCCATAGCATACGTAACATAGAGTTGACTTGCTCCAGTAATATACCCATTTAACGTACGTAATGAGCAATCCGTTGCGTACGTTAACCTCTTCGTTGAATAGCTTTTTCGCACTCCAGCCGAAAGTTCCTGACCACGAAACCCACTTGTTGGTCATGGCCTAATCCTGTCCGATCCTCTTCATAACGTACGTTATATACTCAACGTAACGTACGTTACATCTGTGTCTTAACGTACGTAAGCTCCTATGCCTAACGTACGCTACGCCTGTATTTTGACAAAGTCCACTAATCAGACGACTGTGTCTCACCTGATGCTATAACATACATAATGCATGATACATAACGTACATTATACTTACCAACTTAATGTACGTAAGCTCCTCAGATTAGCGTACATAATGGCTTTTGCACTTAGCCAGTTCCAACTATTCTTGTCCGTCTCGACATACTGGTTACGTATACACACATACTGAATACATATACTTGTCCCAATAACATTCTCATACGATACACCTAATATCAGAATTAAAACAACCTGATACACGATGTCTTCAAATGCAATTGTCGACCAAGTACGACGATTATATCAATACAGATATCTCAGTCCTTCAATTATTTTATCCATACTATACATATTCCACACTGTACAACATAACTCGAATAAGATAACATTAAACAGCCATAGTAGAAATTTAGGATATTACAGCGAAAAGGTTTCATCATAGTCAATACCATGAGTCTGTCTGTATCCTTTCGCCACAAGTCGTGATTTGTATGCTTGTACAATGTCATCCATGTCCTTTTTCCTTGTAAAGATCCATTTGCAACCAATTGCTTTGGAACCTTTAGGAAGATCAATCAAAGTCCATATTTGATTATCATACATGGATTGCATTTCGGATTTCATCCCTTCAAGCCAACTTTCGCATTCAATGCTAGTAGTTGCTTCATTGTAGGTTGTGAGCTCATCTAGATCCATGAGTTCTACATTTTTGTCACCTGTGATGAGAAATGCATATCTCTCAGGTTCACGACGTATAGACCTACGTGGAGCTGGTATAGAAGAAGTGGTCTCAACATCTCTATGTGAGTTTAAATCAGTTTCATCTAAAGATTCAGTATCTATTTATGGCTCTCTCATCTCATGAAGAGTTACTTTGCTCCCACTATTTTTCTTGGAAATAAATTCCTTCTCAAGTAATACTCCATATCGAGCAACAAACAATTTGTTCTCTGATGGGATGTAAAAGTAATATCCTTTAGTTTCCTTTGGATATCCCACAAAAAGACATTTATCCGATTTAGGTGATAATTTATCAGTGATAAGTCGCTTCACATAAGCTTCACAACCCCAAATCTTAAGGAAAGACAAAACAGGTTGTTTCCTTGTCCATATCTCATATGGTGTGCTTTGAACGGATTTAGATGGTACTCGATTTAAAATGAACGCATCAGTCTCTAAGGCATAACCCCAAAAAGAAACTGGAAGATCATCTTGACCCATCATCGATCTAACCATGTCTAACAAGGTTCGATTTCTCCGTTCCGACACACCATTCCATTGAGATGTTCCAAGTGGAGTTAGTTGTGAAATAATTCCACAATCTTTGAGATGATTGTCAAATTCATGGCTCAAATATTCACCACCACGATCTGATCGTAGTGCTTTAATAGTTTTGCCTAACTGATTTTGTACTTCCTTTTGAAATTGCTTGAATTTCGCAAACGATTCAGACTTATGACTCATTAAGTAGATATATCCGAATCTGCTTAAGTCATCCGTGAACGTTATGAAGTATTGGAAACCTCCTCTAGCATTTGTATTCATTGGTCCACATACATCAGTATGTATTAAGTCCAATAAATCTGCAACTCTCTCAGTATGGCCCGTGAAAGGAGCTTTGGTCATTTTGCCTAATAAGCAAGATTCGTACGTATCATATGATTCTAAATCAAATGTTTCTAAGATTCCATCATTATAGAGTTTGGTTATACATTTCTCGTTTATATAGCCCAAACGATAATGCCAGAAATATGTTTGGTTGAAATCATTTGATTTAAATCTTTTGACATTTATGTTACAGACAAATTTCGAACTTTCAAGATTAATGGGATATAATCTCCCACTCATCAAGTCATCTCCATAAAAAATACCTTTATTAAATATGGACATTACAATACTCTTAATAATAAAGTCATAACCTTCCAAATCAAGGCAAGCAACTGATATAATATTTCTACCCATAGCAGGACGCAATAACAATTATTAAGTTCCAATACAAGTCCACTTGGTAGCTTTATATCATAAGTCCCTATGGCAATAGCAGCAACTCTTGCTTTATTTCCAACACGTAGGTCCATTTCACCTTTTGCCAGTTGTCTACTCCTTCGCAGCCCCTGCCCATTTACGCAAATGTGAGATTCACTACCGGTATCTAATACCCATGATGAAGAAGTAGATAAATTTGTAACACCCCCAATCCGCTCAGGGATATTACACATCGTAGAACCTTTCCTCAAGGATCTACCAGGCTGGTAACAACATCGAACATCTCAACAATGCCTTTGAGGCTAAAATGACTCAGTAGACCGATTTGGTCTTTCGATAAAAACATACAACTCAATCTCAATACATTCCCATGCAGGGGTCAAATACAAAATACTCCCGTACAACAGGGAAAATACTACAGCAGAAATAACGTACAACTGAACCAATACAACAACATACGGGTCCTCATGTGATTAGTATCAATCATCTTTCATCATCCTTCATGTCGACCCTGTGCTATGCTCCCCAAAACCTGAATGCAATACAGACATCCACCCCCCGATTACTCGGGGGTTAGCAAAATTCCAGTATTTTGCTAGTGCAAGTACAAAGTGCAAAATACGAGTCATACAATTCAAGTTCCAAGAATAATAATAACCAGGAATCCTCTAAGATTTAAACATAACAAAAGTACTTCCCGAGGCAAGAGTTTGAGAAAAACTTTCCCAAAATTGAAAGATCACAAATCAAGGGAAACAATTTATAAAATGGTTTAAAAATGCCATCGGGAGTTTTAATAGAAAAATAATTTAGGATTTATCGAATCCTTCTCTTTTGAAAACCAACAGGGGTCACAGCACAAAGATTTGTTTTCACAAATAAAAACCAACAACAATTCACAGTGTCATAACCCACATCACGTATCCTCGACGGACATATAGTCAGCAACACATAACCACCCAAGATACGAAATCTCGGTCACACCCAAGGTACTCGACCTGGTCAACACATCCAAAATCATATACATAACACCGTGAACATATGCCACGTCATCTCACGGTTGGATCAATCACTTGTTGTCTCCTGACCACATGATTGCATGTCATGTGTCACCGTAGGTTCCATATGTAACACCCCCAATCCGCTCAGGGATATTACACGCCGTAGAACCTTTCCTCAAGGATCTACCAGGCTAGTAACAACATGAAACATCTCGACAATGCCTTTTAAGGATAAAATGACTCAGTAGACCGATTTGGCCTTTCAATAAAAACATACAACTCGATTACAACTCGTGCCCACGCAGGGGTTAAAACACAACCACACCCGTACAACGGGAAAAAGATAGCAGCGGAAAAATAAAGTACAACTGAACCAATACACGATGTACGGTTCCTTATGTGATTAGTATCGATCATCTTTCATCATCCTTCGTGTCGACCCTGTGTTATGCTCCAAAACCTGAATGCAAAAACAGACATCCATCCCCCGAATACTCGGGGGTTAGCAAAACTCCACTGTTTTGCTAGTGCAAGTACAAGTGCAAAAATACGAGTCATACAATTCTCATTCCACAAACGATAATAATTCGGAATCCTCAAAGATTCAAACGAAACGAAAAGTACTTCCCGAGGTAAGAGTTTGAGAAAACATTTCAAAATCGAAAGATCACAAATCAGTGGAAATAATTTATAAAACGGTTTAGAATGCCATCAAGAGTTTTAATAGAAAACATTTTAGGATTATCAAATCCCGCTTTTCAAAACCCAAAAGACGAAAGGGGTCACCGCCCCAAAGGTTTACTTCCCGTAAAATAACCTTTACCAAACCGTTGGGATTTTAGCCCCAAATCCGTAAAATGACTTTTACAAAACCATTGGGATTTTAGCCCCAAATCTCATCAACTCACAGTACACAAGAACGACCACAAGGTTCGTCTCCCAACATCGAAATCCACAAATAAACGATTTAACACAAACAACAAAATACTCTAGTGCCATCCTAGCCAAGTAAGCCAAACGAACAACTTACCTCTTACACACTTAGTCGATGCATGCAATCATGAAAACCGTTCAAAAGCACTCATTTCCGGAAATGCCAATAGTCAAATCACATTTGTAAAATGCACCACAATTAACCGTCGATCCACGTCTCTGTGGACCCCTACCGAGACCCCGTCGGATCTAACCCGTAGTGGTTAAAAGCAAGCTCGTCGATCCACGTCTCTGTGGACCCCTACCGAGACCCCGTCGGATCTAACCCGTAGTGAGCATACACACACACACACACATTACTCATGTAATACTAATATGCTAAGAATGTAAGTTCATCAAGAATACTTACTAGAGATGGCCACTTATCCGACACCATTATCAAACTCTTCAAAACACGATAACAAGATTAAACACGGAATATGCGATTCCATAACTTTAAACAACAGGGATATCATCGAAGCCTTCAACGTTCAAAATAATCAAATCATAATCAATTCCCAAAACACACCGTTCACAAAACACACACACATTTTGAAAGAGAGCCTTTAACGAGGCCAAACCGAAGTCTTTTGAAACTTTATTTCAAATAATCAAACAAAGACACAAAGACGATCACCGATCATCATATCAACAAAATAAGAAATGTATGAGCAAGGTACTTGCCTCGAATAAGAACAACGCGGAGAATCGATCGAAGTAGGTTGGCACGAACCGACTACGAACCCGCCGACTCCACCGAAAGCCAACTCGCGATAATAAACTATGAACGACAATAACGACAATGAAAATGAATTCCATAGCACGACTCAGAGCCGTTGAATTCAAAGAACAAATGACGAAAGTTCAAGTGTTTTCCCCAAAACGGCCAAGAACACGATTCGTCCCGACAAAACACGAAAACAGAATTCCAAGTTAAAATATGGATATACAATCCATAGAATGTGTTTAACAACATCATTTAACCACAATCGATCCATCAAAAACGGATGAAAAACGAGATCGAGAACAAATCCCCCAAAAAGTCGATTCGAAGGAAATCAAGAAATATACTTCGATTCGACGAAGAACAATGGATTAAATGATGTTAAACACAAGAATACTACCAAGATTAATCATACCCATCATGATTTAATCAACAACACGGAACGAATCGGACAAAAATACAAAAAAACCCCAAATTCACGAAATTAGGGTTCTAAGGAAGATTGCCTTGGATCAAAGGATGATAACAGATGATTGATTGATGTTATGAACTCAAGAACTTCATGGATTTGTTGTTGAACAACATGGATTTGCCACCTATGAATCGCCAGCCGCGGAAAGAAAAGGAAGGAAATGAAAAACGAGAGGAAATGTGACTGCTCTGTCACATTTATACTGGGCCGGACTAGCGCGCGCTAGGCTGCCGAGCTAGCGTGCGCTATCGGCCCAGCCGCGAAGGCCCACACCGCCCTACCGGCTCGGCCAGTAGCGTCGCAGCCTTTTCCGGCCGTAGCGCACGCTACCTTCCGGTCGTAGCGTGCGCAATGCCCGACAGAGCGTGCGCTACCCGCCGATCCTAACCGATTCGAACCCCAGACTCCACCGTCTGCACCCGATAAGCGTCGTTAGGCCCGATAGCGTGGCGCTACACTGCCGTTAAGCGCAGACTTCCGGACGAAGCGTGCGCTACGCCGGTTCTGCCGTACCGTCCGGCCGGTGCCCGCAATCGTCCGGCGATCCATAACCGTCCGGCCAGTGCTCGAACACCAGGGCTCGACGACTCGATTTCCGAAAACGCACGGAACGAACACGACGAAAAGTTCGCGGACGACATCAACGACCCGAAATGAAAACATAAAACCATAATCAATCATATGCGACCAAGAAACGGGTCGAGACAACAATTACAGATACGGATACCCGTAACTTTCAGTAAATTACAAAATGGCCCAAAACACCCGAAAATCACGATACGTGATCGAATAACCAAACCGAAGTTCACAACACGTCTAACAAAGTTAAACGGACTTACGGGAAACTCGAAACAGTAGTTTCGAATGAGATTCGCAAGAATCGAACTCAAGTGCGGAAAAGTCGCTAAAAAGCACGGAACTCAACAAAACAACACCGAAACGAACTTGGATGACAAAAAGTGTAGAATTAATCATTCTCAGAATGACGAAACGATCATGAGCGAGTCGTCAAAACGGACTTCCGCCGAAAAAAGAAATTACCGGAAATCGAAATTACGGGTTTTACACCATATACCACCGTGATCACTTGCCACGTCATCTCACGGTTGGATCAATCACTTGTTGTCTCCTGACCACATGATCGCACTTCATGTGCCACCGTAGGTATCCTGAGGCTCTCACGGTTGGATCAATCACTTGTTGCATCCTGACCACATGATCATATGTCATGTGTCACCGTAGACCCCGCCCATATACACACATTCACACATATAACACAGCACGCCAAGGATATCCAAACAATTCACCCAAAGGCAACAAACACATAGCACGACACGAGTGTCAAATCACAACACACCGAAATGAGATAATATATGGATATATATTATCAAAGCAAAACAACAACACCAAGCGTATTCACAGGGTTCACTTAACCATTCACGAAACACACCGTTCACAAAACACACCCATTTTGAAAGTGAGCCCTTAACGAGGCTAAACTAAATCTTTTGAAAGTTCATTTCAAACAAACAAACAAACATAGAAAGACAATCACCAATCATCATATCCACAAAACAAGAAATGTATGAACAAGGTACTTGCCTTGAAACCTCGATCGTAACGAGACGATAGATGGGATACGATCGAACAGCCCGAACTCCCGAACACCTTTAAGAACACAATAGCACCGCGAACACTACGATAATAACACCATACGAAATATCAACACCAAACGGGATTCAACTCGGAAAGAAGAACACCAAGAATTCAAGGGTTTGGTTCCACAATAGTGAAATCATAATTGGGATCAAAGCCTTCACCTCAAGATGAGGCTTGAGAAGGAGGATCACCTCAAATCGCCCCAAAGGAACGGACCCGACGAATGGCGAAAGAAGAAATGAAAGTTGACCTCTAAAACCTGCTGCCCGGATATACATATCAGTATTACTAGCGTGCGCTAGTACCTGTTAGCATGCGCTAATGGGGTACTCGAGTACCTAATGGACAGAACCTGATCTTCGTTAGCGTACGCTAATTCCTACTCTTAGCGTGCGCTAATGGGCCTGAATCCAACCTGATCTATGACCCTATTGCTCGATGGCGCGCGCTAAGGAGATCTCTTAGTGTGCGCTAACGCACCCAGAACTACAACAGTAGTGTCCCCAAGCTGGATACAACAACGGACTCCTCCGATCGAAATACCAAGTTCAAGATACGCACGGAAAGCTCTAGAATAAGATCGTACTAAGAGCTCGAGCTACCATCAAGCTCACACGCAACCATGAAAAGGGTCAAGACAACAAATACGAATGCGGATACCCACAACTTTGGAAAAATTACAAAATAGCCCAAAATGCCCAAAAATCACGATACATGATCGAATAACCAAACCGAAATTCATAACATGTCTAAAAAAGTTAAACGGACTTATGGGAAACTCGAAACAGCAGTTTCGAACGAGATTCGCAAGAATCGAACTCAAATGCGGAAAAGTCGCTAAGAAGCACGGAACTCAACAAAATGACACCGAAACAAACTCAGATGTCAAAAAGTGCTGAATTAATCATTCTCAGAATGACGAAACGGTCGCAAGCGAGCCGTTAAAACGAACTCCCACCAAAAACGAAATTTACCGAGAATCGAAAATCGCGGATATTACATACTACCCTCCTTAAAAGATGTTTCGTCCCGAAACTTAAAACAAGTAGGGAGAAGCAATATCCCCACCAGGAACATCTCAACGAGGTACACAAGAACAGTGTAACTTACGCCCATCGGTGAAATTTTACAAGAAACTTAAGGAAACATACGGCGTGAAAACACGCTCCACGCCGACCATCACAACGCCACGGGTAGAGACATAATAAAACCAACAAGTGACAAGCGTCATCAAACAGATAATATAATCAAGTCAATTATCCGAACAATCACAAAATAGGAGGTACTAATGCAAGAAAACATGCACAGTCAAGAAGACAGAAAATAAACACAAAACGATCCACAAGGACAATCACAAACAATTCGGACTACGCCGAAATCCTCAAAAAACACACTAGGCATCTCCGTGTCCTTTCGGGGCAGAGACGCAACCTCGATCCCCTAATCTCTCAGCTACCGACTCGCAATGCATGGCTCGGTGACCCGCCTGGCCACACTCGAAACAGCTGACTAACGGTGAATGACAATTCTTTGCAGTATGGCCCGCTCGACTACAGTTATAACATGTCTTCGAGCTGCTCACGTTGCTCACTGCAGGGGTACTACTCCTCTGATCATGCGATCGAGGAACCATCTTGGGATGACGATACGAAGTCCCAGCCTCAGGGAGCTCACTCCCCTGATTTCCTGAAAAGTTCCCAACCGTCTTCTGTTTCTTCGACTCTGACATATGCTCAGTAGATGATACGAATATCTCGTAGACTAATGCCCTATTCTGATACTCTCTCAACGAAGTACCGGTGAGACCCGCCATGTACTGACGAATCTACGGCTTCATTCTCCTACTAAAATGACAGATCTTATCTTCACTGTCTTACCTGATCCTACACATAGCTGAGTTGTTTGCTAAAATCAATAATAGCTTGAGACAGCGATACATCTTGCGGTTTCGCCGAAAATAATTCATTAATCCTATGATTTATGATCGGTTCTGGACAAAACTCATCTCTCATGATTCTCTGGTACTCTGGCCATGTGACAACACGACCTCGAGGCTTAACAGCCTCCCACCAATTAGTGGCATCCTTATCGAGAAGATATTGAGCTACCGGTACCTTACGTTCTTCTGGACAATCAACTACCTCGAATATCTTTTCCAACTAGAAAAGCCAACCATCCCAGCCTAATGCATCAGCGGCACCAGCGAAACGAGGGGGATTCATATGAACGACTTCTCGAAGCCACTGATTTGCACCAATGTTCTGGGTCACATCTGTATTACGCTGAACTGCTTGAATCAACTGAGTCATCTGTGCAGCTACCTGCTGCAAAATAGTAGCAACACTGATACCAACACCATCACCGGCAGCATGATCCCAATCACGTGTCCGGTTGCCACGACCACGACCTCTGCCCCTCGGCATACTGAATAAGCAACCACTCAGCACAACAGAATATCATAATACACAACACATACAACCATTACCATCATAAAGCAACACACATACAAAAATCACAGCAACGACGGTATCGTTCGGAGATCTCAACGGCCCGAACGATAACCAGCACACAATTACAAAACATCATGAAACAATCACACCTATGTACAATCGTACAAACCCAAGCTCTAACAGCTCGCACAGGTGCGATAACACGCAAATCACAACGAAGCGACAACATTCAATACCAACATCACACCTCTCACAGAGGGCTAACACAACAAATGTGTGGCGAATGACTCAACGCTCACACCACCCATTCAATCACAACTCAGAGGCTAACACCCTAACGATAATGCTAACATCGTACACACCTTATCTGACCACAAGCAGGAATTGATAGGTTTTAAAAACGAAAACCACCTTTTTGAAAATAATTTCGGAAATACCAGTTGATCTTGAGTATCACCTTTCAAAAAGTAGTACAAACATCGTTATCCAGACTTTGAAAAACCATCTTGCGTTTGATAAAAATGAGGACACTTTTCTTTTAGTTATAAACTTTCAGAAATATTCGACCCTCGGGTCTAAGCAAAGCATTTCTAAATAATTGAAAATATCTCAAAATAGTTTGGTCCTCTACTGGAATAATTTTGAATCATACTGTGGCACCTTGAAAGTACCGCAAGAAAATAATTCATTTTAAAAAGTACGTCTCGAAATTTATTTTCTAAGATACTCGAGGTTTTCAAAAATCCAATACGCCAGAATGCCCAAAACTCACACGTATCGACATTCACTTATACACTTCATAGTACACGTATCAATTCGTTCAAAATCAAGACAATACATGTCTTCTGCCGGAAGATAAACAATCAAAATATCACAGTCATAAGGATGTAAATAGCGACAACACCCCTCATATAAATAGATATGAGAGTCACATAAACACACATCACGAAACCAAGAATCTGCATAATGATCCCATCACTCAACGACTAATCATACAAGTGGCTCGTGCCACACGAGGCATAACACAAAGAAGCGAGACTTACATCCACAGGTCGCACGAAGATGATGATCGCCCCACGATACTAATCACGACCAACAAACTCAGACGATGCGTCACGACACGACTCAGTCAAACAAAATCCAACGAGACAAAACTCAACAGGCACAACTGACCCAACAACCAAGGTTTCCACAACCAAAGCCCCGATAACATTTATGTAACACCCCCAATCTGCTCAGGGATATTACATGCCATAGAACCTTTCCTCAAGGATCTACCAGGCTGGTAACAACATCGAACATCTCAACAATGTCTTTAATGCTAAAATGACTCAGTAGTCCGATTTGGTCTATCGATAAAAACATACAACTCAATCTCAATACATGCCCACGCAGGGGTCAAATACAAAATACTCCCGTATAATGGGGAAAATACTGCAGCGGAAATAACGTACAACTGAACCAATACAACAACGTACGTGTCCTCATGTGATCAGTATCGATCATCTTTCATCATTCTTCATGCTGACCCTGTGCTATGCTCCCCAAAACCTGAATTCAATACAGACATCCACCCCCCGATTACTCGGGGGTTAGCAAAATTCCACTATTTTGCTAGTGCAAGTACGAAGTGCAAAATACGAGTCATACAATTCAAGTTCAAAGAATAATAATAACTAGGAATCCTCCAAGATTCAAACATAACAAAAGTACTTCTCGAGGCAAGAGTTTGAGTAAAACTTTCCCAAAATCGAAAGATCACAAATCAAGGGAAACAATTTATAAAATGGTTTAAAAATACCATTGGGAGTTTTAATAGAAAAACAATTTAGGATTTATCGAATCCTTTTCTTTTCAAAACCAACAGGGGTCACAGCCCAAAGATTTGTTTTCACAAATAAAAACCAACAACAATTCACAGGGTCATAACCCATGTCACGTGTCCTCGACGGACATAATATCAGCAATATATAACCACCCAAGATATGAAATCTCGGTCACACCCAAGGTACTCGACCTAGTCAACACATACAAAATCATATACATAACACCGTGAACACATGCCACGTTATCTCACGGTTGGATCAATCACTTGTTGTCTCCTGACCACATGATCGCATGTCATGTGTCACCATAGGTTCCATATACCACCGTGATCACTTGCCACGTCATCTCACAATTGGATCAATCACTTTTTGTCTCCTGACCACATGATCGCACGCCATGTATCACCGTAGGTATCCCGAGGCTCTCACAATTGGATCAATCACTTGTTGCATCCTGACCACATGATCACATGTCATGTGTCACCGTAGACCCCGCCCATATACACATATTCACACACATAACACAGCACGCCAAGGATATCCAAACAATTCACCCAAAGGCAACAAACACATAGCACGACACGGGTGTCAAATCACAACACGCCGAAATGAGATAATATATGTATATATTATCAAAGCACAACAAAAACACCAAGCGTATTCACAGGGTTCACTTAACCATTCACGAAATTAGGTTTGAGTGAAAAATACCTTAGATCCGAGCAAAGAAGATGATTGATGATGTTAGACTTGCTCCAAATTCACCTCAAGATGAGGCTTGAGAAGGAGGATCACCTCAAATCACCCCAAAGAAACGGACCCGACGAATGGCGAAAGAAGAAATGAAAGTTGACCTCTAAAACCTGCTGCCCGGATATACATATCAGTATTACTAGCGTGCGCTAGTACCTGTTAGCGTGCGCTAACAGGGTACTCCAGTACCTAATGGACAGAACCTGATCTTCGTTAGCGTACGCTAATTCCTGCCCTTAGCGTGCGCTAACGGGCCTGAATCCAACCTGACCTCTGACCCTGTTGCTCGATATCGCGCGCTAAAGAGATCCCTTAGTGTGCGCTAACGCACCCAGAACTACAACAGTAGTGTCCCCAAGCTGGTTACAACAACAGACTCCTCCGATCGAAATACCAAGTTCAAGATACGCACAGAAAGCTCTAGAATAAGATCGTACTAAGAGCTCGAGCTACCATCAAGCGCAAACGCGACCATGAAAAGGGTCAAGACAACAAATACAAATGCGGATACCCACAACTTTGGGAAAATTACAAAATGGCCCAAAATGCCCGAAAATCATGATACTTGATCGAATAACCAAACCGAAATTCACAACACGTCGAAAAAAGTTAAACGGACTTACACGAAACTCGAAACAGCAGTTTCGTACGAGATTCGCAAGAATCAAACTCAAGTGCGGAAAAGTCGCTAAGAAGCACGGAACTCAACAAAACGACATCGAAATTAACTCGGTTGTCAAAAAGTGCAGAATTAATCATTCTCAGAATGACGAAACGGTCGCAAGCGAGCCGTTAAAACGGACTCCTCCCAAAAAAGAAATTTACCAAGAATCGAAAATCGCGCATATTACAAAATTGACTTCTATAACAAGAATACCTGAACCAGCAGTCTCACTGACCTTCTGTTTCCTCATTTCTTACAGGTAAACCTTGTAATTCCTTTTACAATGACTAGTTTCATTGCAGTGGTAGCAAGTCCCTTCTTTGGGTTATTTCGATGACTTCTTGAAAGGTTTAGGTTTAGGTTTAGGCAACATTTGCATTTTACCCTTACCTTTATCTTTCGGGGCCATCTTATTCCCTTTCTTTTTATTCCATTTCTTTTGAACAATTAAAACATTAGGAACAACTTTCTTAATGTTTGTCTCAGTTTTTTTTAGCATCCCATGCAATTCATTAATAGTTTTCTCCATGTTGTGCATGTTGAAGTTTACTACAAACTGATCGTACTCTGAAGGCAGTGATGCTAAGATCATATCTGTAGCGAGTTCCTGACTGATAGGAGCTCCTAGCGTTTCAAGATGCTCAATGTAGCCCTCCATCTTAAGGACATGAGCACTCACAGAAGCCCCTGAAGATATTTTACAACCATTCAATGCCTTCGTAGTGGCAAACCTCTCCTAACGGGCTTGTCTTGGAATATTTCCTGAAGCTGACCCATCATTTCATAAGCTTCCATGTCCTCGAACTGTATCTGCAGCTCCGAGTTCATGGTTGCTATCATAAGGCATGTCACATCCAAAGAATCATTCATATGCTTACTATAAGCATCTTTTTGAGCTGTGGTGGCGGTTAATTCCGGTTCATCCGGAATTGAGTTTTCTAGAATGTACTGCTTCTGTTCAGCTTTGAGAACAATTCTCAGGTTCCTTGACCAATCAAGGTAATTAGTGCTAGAAAATTTTTCTTCAAGAATTGATCGCAATGAGTTTGTATTGATTGACGCTATTGATTCTACAATATTTAATATGCAAAGTTATTCGAGAGATATATTGATTTTAAAATCTAACGATCAAGTAAATGCAAGCACAGCTATGGCATGTCCCTCGCAAATAAAAGAAGTTTAGTTTTTATCAATAGAGATGACATCTTATGTCAACATGTTAGTCTCAAATATTATGTATCACATACACATATATGAATTATAATCTAACGATCAAATAACCACAGACACAACTTTGGCATGTCCCATGTAATTAATAAATGCTTTAGATTATCATTTGGGATGACATCTTATGTCGTTTTAATCGTATTAATCCCAAACAAGCCATATGTCTAAAACCGTTTTGTATAACCTATATAAGTCTTAACCATTTAAAATATATGTATAAGCTTGTTTATTCATCTCGCCTCCGATAAATCCATACACCCTGCTTTGGCAGACCATATTAGAAATGATCGAAAGTTTGACGAGTGTTTTGAAAATAGTTGGCTCTTGAGACTTATGTTTCATATCAATTGATTTTAATAAAACTATTTTATGAAAATTTGATTATCTCAAAATATTTACCATGTATCACATACATGTAAAAGTTTTAGATTTATTTGGAAATAACGATTATTAAGCAAATAAACAAAATATGATGCATCTCATACAATCATATGCTAATTTAAATATGATGCATCTCATACAATCATATGCAATATAAATATGATGCATCTCATACATGTAATATCCGCAGTTTCGATTTTCCAGTAATTTTATTTTTTTGGCGGAAGTCCATCTGAGAGACTCTGTTGTGACCGTTTCGTTGTTCCGAGAATATTTAATTCTGAAATTTTTGTCATCCGAGTTCGTTTTGGTATCGTTTTGTTGAGTTCCGTGTTCTTAAACGGCTTTTCCGCACTTGAGTTCGATTCTTGCGAATCTCGTCCGAAACTGTTGTTTCGAGTTTCTCGTAAGTTCATTTAATATTATTATTCATGTTGCGAGCTTTGGCTTGGTGTTTCGATCGTATATCGTGTATTTCGGACGTTTTGGGCCATTTTCGTAATTTCCCAAAGTTTGGGGTATTTACTTTCCGTTGTCGAATTTCGAGCCTTCGGGTGGTCGGAATCGTGTGCTCTCTTAGCGCTTGGATTCGTCATTGCGTGTACTTCGTAACCGTATCTTCGATTCATATTCAGGTTCGGGTTTCGGCGTCGTCCGGGCCGTCAGAGTGGCCACGGCCGAGTCACGGCCGCACTTTTTGGAGCAGGGCCTGGCCTGGCCGAGTTACGGCCGTAAGGTGCCGGTTACGGCCGTACGTGCTCGGCAGACATGGCTGGACGAATGCCGGTTATGTCCGTAAGTGCTGTCCGTTACGGCCGTACGGGTGCCAGGCAGTGTTCGGACGAATGCCGGTTACGACCGTAAGAACCTGCCGGGTACGGCCGTAAGTGCCGAGTTATGGCCGTAAGGCCCTGTCGGTTACGACCGTAAGGGATCGGCAGGCACTTGGCGGATTTTGACGAATGTCGGTTACGGCCGTAAGGCCCTGCCGGCTATGGCCGTAACCCTGCCGGCCAAAAACGAAGTCCTACTGGTCACTTTTTCCTCGTTTTTGTGCGGCTGCGGACGGGAGTGACCAGTAGGAGGTGTTCTTGGCCGATTCTACTCATTTCCAAAGCATTTTGGAAGATTCTTGTTGATTATATCATCATACAATCCGTGTTCTTCGTCGAATCAAGGTATATTTCTTGATTTTCCTCCAAGTTGACTTTTTGGGGAATTTGTTCTTGATTTCGATTCTAGTCCGATTTTGATGAATCGGCTGATGATAGTAAACATTATTAATTGTGTTCTATGGATTGTATATCCATATCTTCGATTCGTTCAATCCGATTGATGATTCTTATGTTCTTGAGGAACTTTGAACATTTAGTGTTCTATTAAATGCCTCAAAGAGTTTCCTTTGATCGATATGTTGTTTTCGATTGATATTGTGTTATTGAATGAATTGTATTTCATTCAAGGTTGTTCGAGCGCTTGTATTTATCGGAGGACGCCGTTCGTTGCACGTGGAAGGATTTCATCGCCTTCGGTTGAGGCAAGTTTTATACTTGTACTAGTCAATGAGATTAATGTTATCATATATGTGTATGAATGTGTTGTATCATTCCGAGACTTAGTCTCTTCATGAATTCATTGATATTACGGGATCGTTCGATACGATACTCTTCGGCAATTATGCCAAATGTTTATTATTGTTCATTAATGGCTGGTTCAAGGCATTGGGGTACTCGTTGTTAATGTTACTGTCGATAGCCGGTTCGCGGTATCGATGCATCGATTGTTGTTGTTAATATTGATGTCGATCTAAGACATTGTTGTAATCATTGTTATTAATGTTGGCATCCTGTCATTCATGTTGTATTGGACGATTGAAGGCATTGTCGTATTCGTTCTCATCTTCGTCGTCGGTAGCCGATTAAAGGTGCCGAGGCATTCATTGTATCATTGTTATCGATTGGCCGTTCTAAGGCAATCGAGGAGTTCAATCATTCATTGTATCATTGTTATCGATTGGCTGTTCTAAGGTAATCGAGGAGTTCAATCATTCATTGTATCATTGTTATCGACTGGCCATTCTAAGGCAATCGAGGTATTGAGTCATTCATTGTATCATTGTTATCGATTGGTCCTTCTAAGGCAATCGAGTTATTAAATCATCTGCTGCATCATTGTTATCGGTTGGCCATTCTAAGTCAATCGAGGTATTGAATCGGGACTGTCAAGGATAGTTCCCATCCGTAAGTTACTGTCGTCGTGTTGGCCGACTCAAGGCAGCACACAATCATTCTTATGAATTCGGCAATCTTTGAATCGTTGCCGTTTGTGGTTAATTGTGTTTATGATCTCATTGTGGGTAAGTTTGGGGCTTGAACCTTTGCGGTTGGATTCCCAACACCTACAGCTCAGTAGGTCACGGTCGTGTTTATGATCTTATTATGGGTAAGCTTGGGGCTTGAAACTTTGCGGTTGGCTTCCCAACACCTATAGCTCAGTAGGTCACGGTCGTGTTTATGATCTTATTATGGGTAAGCTTGGGGCTTTAACCTTCGCGGTTGGCTTCCCAACACCTACAGCTCAGTAGGTCACGGCCATTGGATGGTCTTACTGTACAACAGCTCCGTGCTGTGGCTTCGGCCCCTTCATTAATTACAGCCTCGGGTTGTTCCGGTTTCAGGTGTTTATGTTGACTGACAACTTCGGCTGAGTAACTTTCGGGTCTTTATGACGTCTTGGTAATTTCATTGGAGCCCTCGGGCATTGTGATTCATGTTTAACTCAATTATGGTTTGGTTCATGTCCGTGTAATTCATTGTGGTGTTATATAATTATGATACGCCGTTGGGCATTCATGTTTGATCTGTTGAGCAGGTATTAGTAATATGCCGTGGGCATAGTACCTCACGAATGCTCGATTCTTACCTTGGTTTGTGAGCATCTCGTATTATCATTATCATTGTACCGTTTCATTCTGCCTTTCAATGCATATCATGTTATACATGTATTTGATGTTCATTATCTGGATGACTGACCATGTGGGGGCGGAACATGTTTTCATGTTTTAGGTGCTTGCGAGGAGAGAGTTGAGACACAGGGGCATGACGATGGCGATGAGGCATTCGAGCGATACTAGTCCGAGTTGTTCATTGTTGGTCAGTCAGTTGGAGTGTACTCTAGTCTTGTCAGTTGTTGTCGTGTTGTATTACTCGAGCAGATGCTCATGGATGTTGTTGTATTTTAATTTGGCCATGTAGGCCACTTCTGTCGTTAAAATTCCTTATCAGAATGTTGTGTGGGATATCATGGTAGGGACTGTGATTTCCCTTCTGGGATAATTTAATGTATTGTAATCGTGTTCGCTTGGTGGATCTCCGGGTGTGGGGTCCACGGCACTGTAATAACCCAATGGGATTTGGGGGTGTTACAATACATTCACATGAACAATATGGTGTGGTGTGGTATAGCCATAGATCCTATTATGATATTCGTTAACATCAATAGGTCCTTCGATGTAATCTTCAATAACGCCTTTCTTCTTGAATTCCTTGTAAGTAGCTCGTCTCCTTCGTCTTCCTTTTATATCTAGAACTATTCTAAACTATATCTTTATATTTAGTAATAGAAACCTCGAGTTACATTCGAGGGGAGTAAGATGAGAAGAGAAATTACAACAAGATAATAAGAAGGCACGACCTACAAGTCGTATTATGAATATTACAACCTAATCGAATCATCAATTTAATTGATCTGCTACGGGTATACCAACCACGATGCATAAACCATTTAAGCATTCATAAGCACATATAATATATAAAATGCACTAAATATCGACTATCGATAAGTTATATAATATATAAAATATGCCAAATATCGACAATGGATAAGTTATAAAGTTCTGCAACATTCTCTTCCGTTGCTACTTTACATATTGCAATATCTCCTCGTCTGATGATCTCTCTGACTAGGTGATATTTTTTGAGTATATGTTTGGAATTATGATCGGTCCATGACTCTTTAGCTTGCGCAATAGCACCATTATTGTCACAGTAAAGACTTATAGGACCTAAAAGGTTCCACATATTATCCTTGGCTGCATTCGATGCTGCCAGGTACTCAGTCTTAAGTTATAGAATCTATGAGCGTGTTTACTTGGAACATTTCCAACTCACCGCATCTTCATTTTAAACAAAACACAAAACCATCTGCGATCTTAAATCATCTCCATCGGGTTTGAAACTTGCATCGGATTAAATATTTACAGCCAGCTCGTTTCCCACACCTCCATATATTTGGAACACATCCTTAGCTTTTCTCAAGTACTTGGGATGGTTTTCACTGCTGTCCAGTGCTTTCACCTGGATTTGATTGGTATCGACTTGTCATGCTAAGGGTAAACTATACATCTGGTCGAGTACTAGGTACTTTGACTCAGACCAATCATTCTCTTTGATCTATCTCTATAGATTTTATCCCAAGAATGTAAGCAGCTTCTCCTAAGTCTTTCATTGAGAAACAACTTCCCAACCAAGTCTTGACTGTCTGCAATGTGGGAATGTCATTTCCAATGAGTAATATGTCATCTACATATGAGACTAAGAAAACAACTATGCTCCCACTAACCTTCTTGTACACACATGGTTCATCTTCATTTTGAATGAACCCAAACTCTTTGACAGTTTCATCAAAACGAAGATTCCAGCTCCGAGAAGCCTACTTCAACCCATAAATGGATCTTTGAAGCTTGCAAACCTTTTTAGAATTTTCTGGATGAACAAAACCTTCAAGTTTCCATTAAGGAATGCTGTTTTGACATCCATTTGCCATATTTCATAATCATAGTAGGCGGCAACGGCAAATAAAATTCTAATTGATTTAAGCATGACTACTGGCGAAAAGGTCTCATCATAGTTAACACCATGAATCTGTCTATAACCTTTTGCCACTAGCCTAGCTTTATAGGCTTGCAGATTATCATCATTGTCTTTCTTCTTTTTATAGACCCTTTTGTACCCAATGGTTTTAATACCCTCAGGTGGATCTATCAAGTTCCAAACTTGATTGTCATACATGGACTGCATCTTTGACTTCATGGCTTCTAGCCATTCTTCGGACTCTAGTCCTGAAGCAGCTTCTGTATAGGTACTAGGTTCATCATCTATGAGCGATGCATCATCATCCCCTGTTACGAGATAACCATATCTCTCAGGTTCATGTCGCATCCTATCAGACTTGCGTGGGACTTGTGTACTTTGAACGGGCTCTTCAACTGATTGTGGAGCTTGTTCGGTTTCCATCGGTGAAGTGATGTCTTCTTGGTTCTTGAGTTTCCTCGAGAATTACTCTTATCCCACTGTCTCTTTTAGAAATAAATTCCCTTTCTAAGAATACATCATTTCGAGCAACAAAGACTTTGTTCTCTGTGGGCTTATAAAAGTAACATCCTTTAGTTTCCTAAGGATGTCCGACAAATAAACATCTTTCAGATCTGGCTGCCAGTTTGTCAAACACTTGGCGCCTTACGAATGCTTCGCAGCCCCAGATCTTTAGAAAAGACAAGTTTGGTCTCTTACCAGTCCATTTCTCAAATGGTGTCTGTTCAACTGCTTTAGATGGAACACGGTTAAGGGTGAATGCTGTTGTTTCTAAGGCGTGGCCCCAAAATGATAATGGAAGCTCTGTTCGACTCATCATGGATCGAACCATATCTAATAAAGTTTGATTCCTCCTCTCGAACACTCTGTTATGCTGAGGTGTTCCGGGAGGAGTAAGTTGTGAAACAATTCCACAACTCCTAAGATGAACATCGAACTCTTAGCTCAAGTATTCGTCACCTGATATAAGGGCTTTAATTATCTTGCCATGTTGATTTTGTACTTCATTCTGGAATATTTTGAACATTTCAAAAGATTCATGTTTATACTTCATAAGATAAACATATCCATATCGGCCATAATCATCGGTAAACGTAATGAAGTATTGGTATCCGCCTTGGGCATGAGTGCTAAGAGGTCCGCATACATCAGTATGCATTAGGCCTAATAGATCACTAGCCCTTCCTCCATGATCGGTGAAAGGATTCTTCGTAATCTTGCCTAATAAACAAGATTCGCATATCCCATATGATTCATAGTTAAAAGAGTCTAAAAGTCCATCATTATGGAGCTTAGAAATGCATTTCTCGTTTATGTGACCAAGTCGACAATGCCATAAGTAAGTCGGATTAGAATCATTGAGCTTAGGTTTCTTGGATGAAATGTTATAGAATTCCAAAGTGTCGGACTCATCTAGATCAATATTGCAAAGGCCAGTATATAACTTTGCAGTACCATAAAGCAAGCCATCAAAGAAAATACGAATAATCTTATTCTTAATAAGAAAACTGTAACCTTCACAATCTAATGTAGAAACTGAAATAATATTCCTATTCATAGTAGGA
The DNA here is from genome assembly GCA_033398695.1 of Orobanche coerulescens. Classification (NCBI taxonomy): domain Eukaryota; kingdom Viridiplantae; phylum Streptophyta; class Magnoliopsida; order Lamiales; family Orobanchaceae; genus Orobanche; species Orobanche coerulescens. Next base: position 93,706,424 of record CM065809.1, read on the forward strand.
ACATAATAGCAATTGTTCAAAACTAACAAAAGCCCATTGGATAAAACTAGATCATAAGTTCCTATGGCTAGTGCAGCAACTCTTGCTCCATTGCCGACTCTTAGATCCACTTCCCCTTTCTTCAGTTCTCTACTGCTTCTCAACCCCTGCACATTTGTATAAATGTGAGATCTACATCCAGTATCCAATACCCAGGAGTTAGAAGTAGATAAGTTAACTTCTATTACAAATATACCTCTGGCAGTCTCACTACCCTTGGTAAGTTTTAGCTCTTCCAAGTAAATCTTGCAATTTCTTTTCCAGTGTCCTGGTTTATTGCAATGATGGCAATTTCCATCGTTGGGAGCTTTATCCTTGAAAATCGGCCTAGTATGGTCTTTAGATTTGGAAAATTTTACCTTACCCTTGCCCTTGCATTTGTTCTTAAAGGACTTCCCTTTGCTGACCATTAACACGTGGCTTGGTTTCTTCTTAATATTCTGCTCAGCCGTTTTAAGCATCCCATGCAGCTCAGCAATGGACTTCTCCATCTCATTCATATTATAGTTCATTATGAACTGACCGAAACTTTTGGTCAATGAGTTTAGGATCACATCCGTGGAGTGCTCCTTAGAAAGCGGAAAACCAAGCCTCTCAAGATGATTAATATATCCTTTCATCATGAGCACATGAGCGCTGACAGATGTCCCCTCAACCATCTTGCAACAAACAAGGCTTGAAATGTACCTCTCTTGCCTAGCATGCTTCGAGAAAGTTTCCTTGAGGTGAGCATTAAGCTCATAAGCTTCCATATCCTCCAGATTCTTCTAAAGTTCTGGAAAAATGGTAGCCAACATAAGACAACTGACATTAATGGAATCATCACAATGTTTCTTCCATTTGTCTTTTATTGCTTTGTTTGCATTGCCAGTTGGCTCATCGGGAATTTCTTCTTCAAGAACATACAACTTTCTTTCTTGCTTGAGAATTATTCTCAAGCTCTGGAATCCAGATAGTTGCTGCCTTTTTCTTTGAGCTTGTCCTTCTCAAGGACTGATCGCAGTGAAATGGTGGACGTGTTGTTTGATGCCATTCTATATTATCTACAAAATTCAATATGCAAAGTATTTAGTCACATTATTTTATTTCTCGAAAAAAACTCCCACTAAAACAAAGTACCCTCAATTTACAACATTTGTAATGTTAGTGGGCTAAGATCCCATTTCGCACAATCCTAAACTCAGCTTTGGCATGACGCCTAGAATTGAGCTACTTTAGGTGGATAACTCTTTGTTGATTACATCATATGTAACTCTTAGATTATATTCATGGAATTTGGCATCGTATGCCCAAGCATGTTATAATCCCATCTTATGCCTTAAATTTCAAAACTCTTTTGAATTATTAGTTCATTATAACATATAGGTATCACCATTACCTATCCTATTTTACTAAGATAATCCGAGCGGCCAGCTTTGACATGACCCACTCAAGATGATCGAAGTCTTGTTAGGTGTTTTTCAGATGAACGGCATTTTAAAATTTTAACGAGGGATTTTTATCCTATATTAATGTCTATGTTTGCTAACATACATATAAACATACATAGCATCACATACAATCATAAATTTAAACATACATCGCATCACATGACAATTAAAAGCATAGGACCGTGTATAGCATGACCATAATTCCTAACATGATTTCCATGAGCCAACATGGAAATCACAAGGGTCAATCTAAAAGGTTGCAATTGGTCTTCATTGATCTTCCCAACTCCTTGGAACGTCATACGCGATCAATTGGCTCCTCGAGTCCGCCCGTCTCCTCCTTCTTGTCTTCATTACATTAATGAATTTCAATACTACACTAGTAAATTAAATTACAAGAGGTGAGAACGACACGCAGGCCGTAAAATAATTAAATAATTTAAATAGAAAACTCGCGTGCCGTAAAACCAATTATAATTAAACGACACGCAGGCCGTAAAACTAACCCATAAGTAAATAAATTATCCAATCACATTGGCCAATTTATGGTCATGCCATACACCATACACAGACCATAAATAATTATCAAATAATTAATAAAAGCATGTAATATACAAAATAATCAATCTGTCTGACAATCAGACAATAAATAAAATTTGTGTAAAAAATGAACAATCCTGGACTATAGCCGAGATGGCTCTCTGCGCGCTCTGTGCACGTGTCCGTCCGGGTTTGAAACCCGGCAGTAGCAGTTGCAATATTTTGCAACTATTATTTCCAAATTTACTTTTATTTTAAAACAGGCTTATAAGAAATGGACTACTGTGAAAACTACCAAAACAGGTCCCAGCCGAGATGGTAAAGCGCCAGATTTCAAGGCAAAAGATTCGGGTGTTGACTCAAAGTATTTTGATGACGATCATATTCAAAACATTTAACAAAATCTACCTCATCGAGATGCTACATTGAAGGAAAATTATGTTAATAGCGCACACTACAGTCTCAAAGGTAGCGCACGCTATCGCGGGATCAAGTAACCTGCAGTTAGGTAAGTTATCTGCAGCCTAGTGGAGTCACCTGATGGATAGCGCAAGCAAAGGTCATAATATCAGCGCACGCTAAGCTGTTAGTCTTAGCGCACGATATCATCTTTATGTAACGCACACTATCGCACTTAAGGCAGAGAGATAGTAAGGTCTGGACAGAAAAAGGAAAAGGATCTTCGCACGCTACGGAAGTTCATTTACGTACGCTACTATGAGGTCTTAGCGCACTTTACATTTCAAGTCTTGCGCACGCTACCGGAAATCATGTTTAGTAGTCCAGTAGCCACTGGACTCAAAATAAAGAAGCACTTACGTACGCTATACAAGCTAACGTACGTTAGTGAGGAGAGTATATAGCGCACGCTAAATTATTCAAATTCCTACCATTGGACAATTTATCCGTTGGAATACAGGAGTCAAAAGGAGATCCGAGAAACCTGGAAAGTTAATATTAAACAATTACTAGCGCACACTATGTACAATTGGTAGCGCACGCTAAGTATAAATATATCCTTTGGGAAAGAGTCGTTGGGGAGACAAACCGACATAATCTAAAGTCAGGATTGAAGTCCTATTGACCAACCGTTAGCGCACGCTACGAAGGTATGACTAGCGCACGCTAGACATATAATTTTACAGTTGAAACAGTTTTGTTACCGTTCAGATCGGCCAAGTCAGAGATCGATTGCGCACGCTATGGAGGTATTATTAGCGCACGCTAATAATACAAATATCAGAATTCGAAGAAGGACTAACACCTATAAATACCCATATCATTGGGGTATCTCATACACAACTTCAAGCATTCAAGTATACAAGCAATCAAAGCATTCTTGAGCTCAAATCTCTATCTATTACTACATTATAAGTTGTGAGAAGAAAGATAAAAAGAGTGATACATCTTGTAATATTTATTATACTTTGTATTCTTTCATTTGGTTGTGAGTGTTGCATCACTCATACGAGAGCTTTAGATAAACGAATTTAGAGTCACTAATCCGGTGTTATTAGGATCTTTGATCCGGCATTATTAGGATTACACTCTAATATTCGTAAAGTGAGGATTATCTAGTTCCGATAGAACATTAGATAAACAAAGTTTATTTTGAGAGTGGTTGTGCTTGGACCAATAGAAGACAAGTGGTTGTAATGGTTGTTGTACTCGGACCGATCGAAGACAAGTCAAGAGTGTGGTTGTTCTTGATCCAATAGAAAAAGAAGTCGGAGAGAGGACGTAGGCAAGTTGCCGAACCTCTATAAATCTTTGAGTCTTTTACTTTCCGCACTATTTTCTTTTATTCGCGAGAAAGTTCGTTATTCCACATTACCACTGTTCAACCCCCCTTCTAGTGCTGAATTTATCTCTTCAGTTGGTATCGGAGCGCGTCTCTTTTTAAAGGTTTAACCACCTAAGGGAAAAAGATCCGCAAATGGCAATTCTTGGCCAAATCGAAGGAAATGCTCTCAACCGTCCTCCGTTCTTCAACGGTTCCAATTTCATGACATGGAAAAAGAAAATGGCTATATTCGTTCAAGCCTATGATAATGAAATTTGGAAAGTGATTGAACTTGGTCCGAAACTCGGCAAGAAAGAAGATGGATCATTGAAAAAGTTCGACGAGTTCAACGACGAGGACTGGAGGTACACTCACATCAATTCCCGTGCTACTCAACTTCACTATTGCGCCCTTAATCCCGAAGAACTCAATAGTATATCTTCCTACGAAAGCGCAAAGGAAATTTGGGAAATCCTCGAAGTCACTCATGAAGGAACCACCCAAGTTAAGGATACTAAAATCAACATGCTTCTTCTTGACTATGAACTCTTTTCCATGAAGGACGAGGAAACGATCACCAATATGTTGGATCGGTTCTCGGCTATAACCAATGGACTTGCATAATTTGGAAAGCCTATATCTAGTAGCGACAAAGCTAATAAAATTCTTCGCTCGTTGCCACGTGAATGGGATGCCACGGTTACCGCGATCATGGAGTCCAAAGATTTCAACAAGCTCGAGTTTAGTGCCCTCATCGGTTCACTCATCAATTATGAGATCGTTCTCAAGTCTAGAGATACCAAACCAAAGCCTCGTGAAAAGGTAGTCGCACTTAATGTTGATAGCGATGTTGAGGAAGATGTTCTCGAGGATGAAGACGACGAGGAACTTGCTCTCTACGCCAAGAAATTTAGAAGGTATAAAAATCTAATTAAAAGAAGGCGAAATTTCCTTGGTCGGGATGGTAAGGCGGAACAAAAGAAGAATAGCTATGTTCCTATAAAGAAGTTCGACAGTAATTGTAGGAAATGCGGTCAAGCCGGTCACTATGCCAAGGATTGTCGAGGATCCTCTTCAAAGCCTCAAGTCGAAAGATTAAAAAAGAAGGAGGTTCTAATCGCTTCTTGGAGTGACGACGAGGAGGAGATTGAATGATCTCTTGATGCCAATCTTGCATTTATGGCACTCGACTCCGAAAGCAATATCGAGGTACCGGCACTAAGGAATAGCAAGTGGTACATTGATAGTGGATGCTCAAGGCACATGTGCGGCTCCGAGGACTTATTTGAAGACCTCAAATATCAAGAACAAGGACATGTGACCTTTGGGGACAATCAAAAGGGAAAAATTAAAGACATCGGAAAAGTCGGTAAGGAACCTTCTCCCTCTATCAACAAAGTATTATTTATTGAAGGTTTGCATCACAACTTACTTAGCGTTTCTAAACTTTGTGATGAAGGTTTTAAAATTCTCTTCGAGAAAACTCATTGCACGGCATTTAGAAATAATAAAATTGCATTCATTGGTTTGAGATGTGGAAACATTTATATTGTCGATCTTAATGATAAAAGTTCATTCAATGAAAAGTGTCTTATTACTTTGGATGATAATTCATATCTATGGCATCGTAAATTGAGACATACATCTCTACCCATCATTTCTATTTTATCAAGACACGATCTTGTCCGTGGTTTACCCAAACTCAAATTTGATCGAAAGCATCTATGTGAATCATGCATAAAAGGGAAACACACTCGAGAATCTTTCAAACCAAAATTCGAGGTTTCCACTAGCCGTATTCTTGAACTTGTGCATATGGATTTAATTGGACCATCTAGATATGTTAGTCTAAATGGTAAGCTTTATACTTTGGTCATTGTTGATGATTATTCCCATTTTACTTGTGTTAGGTTTATCGCTCATAAAGATGACACATTTTCCGAGTTTTCCAAATGGTGTCGTTTGGTGCAAAATGAGAAAAATCTTTCTATAATTTCAATCCGCACCGATCACGGAGGTGAATTTGATTGCACTCTATTTGAGCTTTTATGTGACAAATATGGTATTAATCATAATTTTTTGGCTCCTAGAACACCTCAACAAAATGGGGTTGTTGAAATGAAAAATAGATATTTGGAGGAAATGTCAAGGACTATGCTTAATGAATACTCTCTTCCACAATACTTTTGGGCCGAAGCAATTTTTACGGCATGTTATGTGATTAACCATGTCCATGTTCGTAGAACTAACCTTAAAACTCCGTATGAATTATGGAAGGGCAAAAAGCCAAATATATCGAATTTCCATCCTTTTGGTTGCAATTTGTTTATCCTAAATAATGGTAAGGATAACTTGGGGAAATTTGATGCTAAATCCGATTCCGGTATATTTCTTGGTTATGCTACAAATAGCAAAGCATATCGTGTTTATAAAATTAGAACAAATAAAGTTGAAGAATCCATTCATGTTAAATTCAACGATATGATCTCACCCCCGAGAAAGGTAGAATATTTTGATGATGCAGGTATTTTTCCGGACTCCCATCCCTCAAACGAAATGGAGAAAATTTCGGAAATTCAAAAGAAGACAATCGAGAGTCTACCGAAAGATTGGAGGCATATCAATGACCAACCAAAAGATCTTGTGATTGGAAACATTGAAGATGGTGTTCAAACCCGAAGGAGAACCATCGATTATATGGCTCATTGTGCTTTCGTATCCGAAATAGTTCCCAAGAATATATCCGAGGCCCTTGATGATGAAAGTTGGGTGATGGCAATGCAAGAGGAGCTTGTACAATTCATGCACAATAATGTATGGAATTTAGTTCCCGTTCCTAAAGATTAAACAATTATCGGAACTAAATGGGTGAACAAAATCAAGAGTGACGAAGACGGTTACCCAATTCGAAATAAATCTCGTTTGGTCGCTCAAGGGTATAATCAAGAGGAAGGCCTTGATTACGAAGAAAGTTTTGCTCCCATGGCTCGACTCGAAGCCATCCGTTTGTTATGTGCATTTGCCGCTCACAAAAAGATGAAACTATTTCAAATGGATGTGAAAAGTGCATTCTTGAATGGCTACATTCAAGAAGAAGTATATATTAAGCAACCTCCCGGTTTTTAAGATCATCAATTTCCGGATCACGTCTACAAGCTCAACAAGGCACTCTACGGGTTGAAACAAGCACCCCGAGCATGGTATGATCGTTTAAGTCAATTTTTAATTGCAAATGATTATAAAAGAGGTAAAGTCGATAATACCTTGTTTGTGAAAATATTGAATAATGATATACTTGTTTGCCAAATCTATGTTGATGACATTGTATTTGGAGCTACTACCGAATCATTGTGCCAAGATTTCTCTAATCTTATGACAGGAGAGTTCGAGATGAGTATGATGGGAGAATTAACATTCTTCCTCGGGCTTCAAATCAAGCAATGCGAAGATGGAATCTTTATTCATCAAACAAAGTACTCAAACGATCTCCTAAAGAAATTCAAAATGGAGAGTAGCAAAGTGATTTCAATGCCAATGTCCTCTTCATTAAAGCTTGAAAAAGATGAAAATGGCAAACCCGTAGATCAAAAATTAAATCGAGGTATGATCGGATCTTTGTTATTTGACTGCTTCTAGGCCAGACATAATATTTGCTACATGCTTATGTGCTCGATTCCAAGCTAATCCCAAGGAATAACATTTAATTACTTGTAAACGCATTTTTCGTTACTTGAAATGGACTATCGGACTAGGTCTATGGTATCCCTCTTGCTTGGACTTTAATTTGATTGCGTATAGTGACGCCGATTTCGGCGGATGCAAAATTGATAAAAAGAGTACTAGTGGTATATGTCATTTCATCGGTTCATGCTTAATATCTTGGGCAAGTAAAAAGCAAACCAGTGTAGCGTTGTCTACAGCTGAGGCCGAATACATTACTGCAGGAAGCGCCTGTGCTCAGGTACTATGGATCAAAAATCAACTCCGCGACTACATCATTTATTTTGAAAATACCCCTATATTATGTGATAATACTAGTGCTATTAATCTGAGTAAAAATCCCGTACTGCATAGTAGAACTAAGCATATAGATATTAGACATCACTTTTTACGCGATCATGTGCAAAAGAAAGATATATGCTTAATTTTTGTCGGGCGAAGGACCAACTTGCTGATATTTTTACAAAACCTCTTCCCGAGGAATCATTTAATAATATTCGTTTGCAACTTGGTATGGGACATCTAGAAAATTTTTGAAATTAGTTTTCTACTCGATAAATCAATATCTACGAAACGTTCCATTCGCTAGAGCGCACTAGCTTCATTTTTTTAACGCGCGCTAACTTTCGTCTTCGATAGCGTACGCTAACCTTCTATCTTTTGCGTGCGCTAATTAAAACTCTTCATATTCCAAATTTTCTACTGGACAGTCCAGTGAGCTACCCATATACTCCTAACGTACGCTAATCATACATTTCTAGCGTACGCTAATTAAAATGACTCAGTTGACTATATAAACTCTGTTCAGCTTAGAAACACTCTCATCCTCTAATAACGTACGCAAACACACAGATCCCCTTTCAGCAAGAACCCTAGCCGAAAAATCCGATCCATCCAATTCCGATTTCTTCTTCAAATCTTCCAATTACTTCCAGATTTATGTCGAGCAAGGGCCGCAAAGCTATGAAGAAAACTTACAAAAACGCAAAATGCCTCGCGACCCAGAATACGATGCGACCCGCTTCATGTCATATACCGCGTCGAAGGTGTTTTCTGAAATTCTCCCTCAGGAACATATTACGGACTGTTACCTCTTTAATTTTCCAAGCCTAGAACGGGTAAATGTAATCACTGATTTTTTTCACCTCTATTGGAATTGCCCGATTCGTTGAATGTAAGGATCCCATATTTCCCGAGCTTGTTCGCGAATTTTACGCAAACCTTCATGTTGCTGAAAGTGAAGGTTCCTCATCCCTAGTCTTAGGGAGTTTGGTTGGAGGAACTGTAGTGAAAGTTCCCTCGGGAATTTTAACTCAGCTTTTTGGTCTACCATCCGATGGGTTTTCGTGTACTGGAAAATCGATTGCTGAGGAAACTGGAATAAGGGAGATTGATGTCAAGGAATTTCTGAGTTACAAAGCCGTAATAGACATCACCGATGAGTTCTTCGAGAACAATGATTTTGGGATTAACATCCGACTCCTTTTGGTTGCTCTCACAAAGTGTATAATGCCGAAGGTAAACACGCAACATAAGTTAGTCGGAGTAGAAAAACACGTTGTATACCGAGTGCTTAATGATGATAAAGTTGATTTTGCTGCTGTCGTCACAAGTTGGATGAACGTGAAGGGCGACCTATTTCAATCGAAGAGTTATGCGTCTCGATCCCGCAAGGTTGGAATGCCGTATGGTTCCATCCTCACAGCGATCTTCAGATTTCATCACGTGGACATTTTGAAGGACAAAGCCGTCCCCGTTTCTCTCGGACATGAGATCTCGGATTACTCGCTAAAAGCCATGCACTAAGCCCGGACAATCAACCGAGGCTGGATTCTCTTCCCATATCTTCACGAAGACGACCAAGTGGAGAAAGGGACATGTATGCCTACACCAGAAGAGAGAATCACTCGACGAGGACCACACACCCTTCGGGAAATGCAAACCGGGGAATTCGTGAGGAAGCCCACTTCTAAGGGAAAGCGTCCGATGCGAGAGACTCTTACCGAGGAAGAGGAGAGTAACCTCTTTTCACGGATGTGCAGCATCAAGACTTCTCAAATGGAGATCCGTGAAGACGTTCGTTCTCTTCGCTCCGAGGTTCAAGGAGTACGCGGGCAGCTTGAAGACTTCATTCGCTTCACTCATCCGTCGTTCCCGCTTCCACCATCCTCATCCGAGCATGCACCTTAGTTTTAGGACGTTGATACTCATTGTAGCAACTTTTATTTCAAATGTTTTTGATGTCCCGTGCTTTGAATATCTATGTGTAAAGCTTGAACTATTTTTCAATAAAATATGCATTCTCTTCCTTTGGTTTTCATGTATCTTGGCATTTGTTGATTATGTGCTTTCGTTTTGGTTCATGGCATTTTGTTGGTAATACTTTTTATACGCAACGACACAGGGGGAGTTCTTTTTGTTTATGTTAAGAATGGGGAGAAACACTCCAAAAACCGAAACATACTAACATATCGAACAAGTTACCTTGATTCGAAAATTTTTTTAAAACGTTTTTGCAGGTATAAATTAAATGTTTTGACATCATCAAAAAGGGGGAGATTGTTGACTCAAAGTATTTTGATGATGATCATATTCAAAACATTTAACAAAATCTACCTCATCGAGATGCTACATTGAAGGAAAATTATGTTCATAGCGCACGCTACAGTCTCAAAGGTAGCGCACGCTATCGCGGGATCAAGTAACCTGCAGTTAGGCAAGTTATCTGCATCCTAGTGGAGTCACCTCATGGATAGCGCACGCAAAGGTCATAATATCAGCGCACGCTAAGCTGTTAGTCTTAGCACACGCTATCATCTTTATGTAACGCACGCTATCGCACTTAAGGCAGAGAGACAGTAAGGTCTAGACAGAAAAAGGAAAAGGATATGCACACGCTACGGACATTCATTAACGTACGATACTATGAGGTCTTAGCGCACGTTACATTTCAAGTCTTGCGCACACTACCAGAAATCATATTTAGTAGTCCAGTAGCCACTGGACTCAAAATAAGGAAGCACTTACGTACGCTATACAAGCTAACGTACGTTGGTGAGGAAAGTATATAGCGCACGCTATTCAACACTTCTTAGCGCACGCTAAATCATTCAAATTCCTACCGTTGGACAATTTACCCGTTGGAACGCAGGAGTCAAAAGGAGATCCGAGAAATCTGGAAAGTTAATATTAAACAATTACTAGCGCACGCTATGTACAATTGGTAGCGCACGTTATGTATAAATATATCCGTTGGGAAAGAGTCGTTGGGGAGACAAACCAACATAATCTAAAGTCAAGATTGAAGACCTGTTAACCAACCATTAGCGCACGCTATGAAGGTATGACTAGCGCACGCTAGACATATAATTTTACCGTTGGAACAGTTTTGTGTCCGTTCAGATCGGCCAAGTCAGAGATCGATTGCGCACGCTATGGAGGTATTATTAGCGCACGCTAATAATACAAATATCAGAATTTGTAGAAGGACTGACACCTATAAATACCCATATCATTGGGTTATCTCATACACAACTTCAAGCATTTAAGTATACAAGAAATCAGAGCATTCTTGAGCTCAAATCTCTATCTATTACTACATTCTAAGTTGTGAGAAGAAAGATACAAAGAGTGATACATCTTGTAATATTTATTATACTCTGTATTATTTCATTTGGTTGTGAGTGTTGCATCACTCATACGAGAGCTTTAGAGAAATGAATTCAGAGTCAATAATCCGATGTTATTAGGATATTTGATCCGGCATTATTAGGATTACACTTCAATATTCGTAAAGTGGGGATTATCTAGTTCCGATAGAACACTAGATAAACAAAGTTTATTTTGAGAGTGGTTGTGCTTGGACCAATAGAAGACAAGCGGTTGTAATGGTTGTTGTACTCGGACCGATCGAAGACAAGTCAAGAGTGTGGTTGTTCTTGATCCAATAGAAAAAGAAGTCGGAGAGAGGACGTAGGCAAGTTGCCAAACCTCTATAAATCTTTGATCTATTACTTTCCGCAATATTTTCTTTTATTCGCGAGAAAGTTCGATATTCCGCATTACCACTATTCAACCCCCCTTCTAGTGCTGAATTTATCTCTTCAGTTGGTATCGGAGCGGGTCTCTTTTTAAAGGTTTAACCACCTAAGGGAAAAAGATCCGCAAATGGCACTTCTTGGCCAAATCGAAGGAAATGCTCTCAACTGTCCTCCGTTCTACGACGGTTCCAATTTCATGACATGGAAAAAGAAAATGGCTATATTCGTTCAAGCCAATGATATTGAAATTTGGAAAGTCATTGCACTTGGTCCGAAACTCGCCAAGAAAGAAGATGGATCATTGAAAAAGTTCGACGAGTTCAACGACAAGGACTGGAGGAACACTCACATCAATTCCTGTGCTACTCAACTTCTTTATTGCGCCCTTAATCCCGAAGAACTCAATAGGATATCTTCCTATGAAAGCGCAAAGGAAATTTGGGAAATCCTCGAAGTCACTCATGAATGAACCACCCAAGTTAAGGAGACTAAAATCAACATGCTTCTTCATGACTACGAACTCTTTTCCATGAAAGACGAGGAAACGATCACCAATATGTTGGATCGGTTCTCGGCTATAACCAATGGACTTGTATCATTTGGAAAGCCTATATCTAGTAGCGACAAAGCTAAGAAAATTCTTCGCTCGTTGCCACGTGAATGGGATGCCACGGTTACCGTGATCATGGAGTCCAAAGATCTCAACAAGCTCGAGTTTAGTGCCCTCATCGGGTCACTCATCAATTATGAGATCGTTCTCAAGTCTAGAGGTACCAAACCAAACCCTCGTGAAAAGGTAATCGCATTTAATGTTGATAGCGATGTTGAGGAAGATGTTCCCGAGGATGAAGACGACGAGGAACTTTCTCTCTACGCTAAGAACTTTAGAAGGTATAAAAATCTAATTCAAAAAAGGCGAAATTTCCTTGGTCGGGATGGTAAGGAGGAACAAAAGAAGAAAAGCTATGTTCCTATAAACAAGTTCGACAATAATTGTCGGAAATGCGGTCAATCCGGTCACAGTGCCAAGGATTGTCAAGGATCCTCTTCAAAGCCTCAAGTCGAAAGATTCAAAAAGAAAGAGGTTCTAATCGCTTCTTGGAGTGACGACGAGGAGGAGATTGAGTGATCTCACGATGCCAATCTTGCATTTATGGCACTCGACTCCGAAAGCAATATCGAGGCACCGACACTAAGGAAAAGCAAGTGGTACATTGATAGTGGATGCTCAAGGCACATGTGCGGCTCCGAGGACTTATTTGAAGACCTCAAATATCAATAACAAGGACATGTGACCTTTGGGGACAATCAAAAGGGAAAAATTAAAGGCATCAGAAAAGTCGGTAAGGAACCTTCTCCCTCTATCAACAAAGTATTATTTGTTGAAGTTTTGCATGACAACTTACTTAGCGTTTCTCAACTTTGTGATGAAGGTTTTAAAATTCTCTTCGAGCAAACTCATTGCACGTCATTTAGAAATAATAAAATTGCATTCATCGGTTTGAGATGTGGAAACATTTATATTGTCAATCTTAATGATAAAAGTTCATTCAATGAAAAGTGTCTTATTACTTTGGATGATAATGCATATCTATGGCATCATAAATTGGGGCATACATCTCTACCAATCATTTCTATTTTATCAAGACACGATCTTGTCCGTGGTTTACCTAAACTCAAATTTGATCGAAAGCATCTATGTGAATCATGCATAAAAGGGAAACACACTCGAGAATCTTTCAAACCAAAATTCGCGGTTTCCACTAGCCGTATTCTTGAACTTGTGTATGGATTTAATTGGACTATCTAGATATGTTAGTCTAAATGGTAAGCTTTATACTTTGGTCACTGTTGATTATTCCCATTTTACTTGGGTTAGGTTTATCGCTCATAAAGATGACACATTTTCCGAGTTTTCCAAATGGTGTCGTTTGGTGCAAAATGAGAAAAATCTTTCTATAATTTCAATCCGCACCGATCACGGAGGTGAATTTGATTGCACTCCGTTTGAGCTTTTATGTGACAAATATGGTATTAATCATAATTTTTCGACTCCTCTAACACCTCAACAAAATGGGGTTGTTGAAAGGAAAAATAGATCTTTGGAGGAAATGTCAAGGACTATGCTTAATGAATACTCTATTGCACAATACTTTTGGGCCGAAGCAATTTTTACGGCATGTTATGTGATTAACCGTGTCCATGTTCGTAGAACTAACCTTAAAACTCCGTATGAATTATGGAAGGGCAAAAAGCCAAATATATCGTATTTCCATCCTTTTGGTTGCAATGTGTTTATCCTAAATAATGGTAAGGATAACTTGGGGAAATTTGATGCTAAATCCTATTCCGGTATATTTCTTGGTTATGCTACAAATAGCAAAGCATATCGTGTTTATAACATTAGAACAAATAAAGTTGAAGAATCCATTCATCTTAAATTCAATGATATGATCTCACCCCCGAGAAAGGTAGAATATTTTGATGATGCAGGTATTTTTCCGGACTCCCATCCCTCAAACGAAATGGAGAAAATTTCGGAAATTCAAAAGAAGACAATCGAGAGTCTACCGAAAGATTGGAGGCACATCAAAGACCATCCAAAAGATCTTGTGATTGGAAACATTGAAGATGGTGTTCAAACCCGAAGGAGAACCATCGATTATATGGCTCATTGTGCTTTCGTATCCAAAATAGTTCCCAAGAATATATCCAAGGCCCTTGATGATGAAAGTTGGGTGATGGAAATGCAAGAGGAGCTTGTACAATTCATGCACAATAATGTATGTAATTTAGTTCCCGCTCCTAAAGATAAAACAATTATCGGAACTAAATGGGTGCAAAAAATCAAGAGTGACGAAGACGGTTACCCAATTCAAAATAAATCTCATTTGGTCACTCAAGGGTATAATCAAGAGGAAGACCTTGATTACGAAGAAAGTTTTGCTCTCGTGGCTCGACTCGAAGCCATCCGTTTGTTATGTGCATTTGCCGCTCACAAAAAGATCAAACTATTTCAAATGGATGTGAAAAGTGCATTCTTGAATGGATACATTCAAGAAGAAGTCTATGTTAAGCAACCTCCCGGTTTTGAAGGTCATCAATTTCCGGATCACGTCTACAAGCTCAACAAGGCACTCTACGGGTTGAAACAAGCACCCCGAGAATGGTAGGATCGTTTAAGTCAATTTTTAATTGCAAATGATTATAAAAGAGGTAAAGTCGATAATACCTTGTTTGTGAAAATATTGAATAATGATATACTTGTTTGCCAAATCTATGTTGATGACATTGTATTTGGAGCTACTAACTAATCATTGTGCCAAGATTTCTCTAATCTTATGAAAGGAGAGTTCGAGATGAGTATGATGGGAGAAATAACATTCTTCCTCGGGCTTCAAATCAAGCAATGCGAAGATGGAATCTTTATTCATCAAACAAAGTACTCAAACGATATCCTAAAGAAATTCAAAATGTAGAGTAGCAAAGTGATTTCAATGCCAATGTTCTCTTCATTAAAGCTTGAAAAAGATGAAAATGGCAAACCCGTTGATCAAAAATTAAATCGAGGTATGATCGGATCTTTGTTATATTTGACTGCTTCTAGGCCAGACATAATATTTGCTACATGCTTATGTGCTCGATTCCAAGCTAATCCCAAGGAATCACATTTAATTTCTTGTAAACGCATTTTTCGTTACTTAAAAGGGACTATCGGACTAGGTCTATGGTATCCCTCTTGCTTGGACTTTAATTTGATTGCATATAGTGACGCCGATTTCGGCGGATGCAAAATTAATAAAAAGAGTACTAGTGGTATATGGCATTTCATCGGTTCATGCTTAATATCTTGGGAAAGTAAAAAGCAAACCAGTGTAGCGTTGTCTACAGCTGAGGCCGAATACGTTGCTGCAGGAAGCGCCTGTGCTCAGGTACTATGGATCAAAAATCAACTCCGCGACTACAGCATTTATTTTGAAAATACCCCTATATTATGTGATAATACTAGTGCTATTAATCTGTGTAAAAATCCCGTACTGCATAGTAGAACTAAGCATATAGATATTAGACATCACTTTTTACGCGATCATGTGCAAAAGAAAGATATATGCTTAATTTTTGTCGGGACGAAGGACCAACTTGTTGATATTTTTACAAAACCTCTTCCCGAGGAATCATTTAATAATATTCGTTTGCAACTTGGTATGGCACATCTAGAAATTTTTTGAAATTAGTTTTCTACTCGAGAAATCAATATCTTTGAAACGTTCTATTCGCTAGCGCGCACTAGCTTCATTTTTTTAACGCGCGCTAACTTTTGTCTTCGATAGCGTACGCTAACCTTCTATCTTTTGCGTGCGCTAATTAAAACTCTTCATATTCCAAATTTGCTACTGGACAGTCCAGTGAGCTACCCATATACTCCTAATGTACGCTAATCTTACATTCCAAGTGTACGCTAATTAAAACGACTCAGTTGACTATATAAACTCTGTTCAGCTCAGAAACACTCTCATCCTCTCATAACGTACGCAAGCACACAGATCCCCTTTCAGCAAGAACCCTAGCCGAAAAATCCGATCCATCCAATTCCGATTTCTTCTTCAAATCTTCCAATTACTTCCAGATTTATGTCGAGCAAGGGCCACAAAGCTATGGAGAAAACTTACAAAAACGCAAAACGCCCTCGCGACCCAGAATACGATGCGACCCGCTTCGTGTCATATACCGCGTCGAAGGTGTTTTCTGAAATTCTCCCTCAGGAACATATTACGGACTGTTACCTCTTTAATTTTCCAAGCCTAGAATGGGTAAATGTAATCACTGATTTTTTTCACCTCTATTGGAATTGCCCGATTCGTTGAATGTAAGGATCCCATATTTCCCGAGCTTGTTCGCGAATTTTACGCAAACCTTCATGTTGCTGAAAGTGAAGGTTCCTCATCCGTAGTCTTAGGAAGTTTGGTTGGAGGAACTGTAGTGAAAGTTTCCTCGGAAATTTTAACTCAACTTTTTGGTCTACCATCCGATGGGTTTTCGTGTACTGGAAAATCAATTGCTGAGGAAACTGGAATAAGGGAGATTTATGTCAAGGAATTTCTGAGTTCCAAAGCCGTAATAGACATCACCGACGAGTTCTTCGAGAACAATGATTTTGGGATTAACATCCGGCTCCTTTTGGTTGCTCTCACAAAGTGTATAATGCCGAAGGTAAACACGCAACATAAGTTAGTCGGAGTCGACAAACACATTGTATACGGAGTGCTTAATGATGATAAAGTTGATTTTGCCGCTGTCGTCACAAGTTGGATGAAAGTGAAGGGCGACCTATTTCAGTCGAAGAATTATGCGTCTCGATCCCGCAAGGCTTGAATGCCGTATGGTTCCATCCTCACAGCGATCTTCAGATTTCATCACGTGGACTTGTCGAAGGACAAAGCCGTCCCCATTTCTCTCGGACATGAGATCTCGGATTACTCGTAAAAGCCATGCACTATGCCCGGACGATCAACCGAGGATGGATTCTCTTCCCATATCTTCGCGAAGACGACCAAGTGGAGAAAGGGACATGTATGCCTACACCGGAAGAGAGAATTACTCGACGAGGACCACACACCCTTCGGGAAATGCAAACCGGGGAATTCGTGAGGAAGCCCACTTCTAAGGGAAAGCGTCCGATGCGAGAGACTCTTACCGAGGAAGAGGAGAGTGACCTCGTTTCACGGATGTGCAGCATCAAGACTTCTCAAATGGAGATCCGTGAAGACGTTCGTTCTCTTCGCTCTGAGGTTCAAGGAGTACGCGGGCTGCTTGAAGACTTCATTCGCTTCACTCATCCATCGTTCCCGCTTCCACCATCCTCATCCGAGCATGCACCTTAGTTTTAGGACGTTGATACTCGTTGTAGCAACTTTTATTTCAAATGTTTTTGATGTCCCGTGCTTTGAATATCTATGTGTAAAGCTTGAACTATTTTTCAATAAAATATGCATTTCTCTTCGTTTGGGTTTCATGTATCTTGGCATTTGTTGATTATGTGCTTTCGTTTTGGTTCATGGCATTTTGTTGGTAATACTTTTTATACTCAACGACACAGGGGGAGTTCTTTTTGTTTATGTCAAAAAGGGGGAGAAACACTCCAAAAACCGAAACATACTAACATATCGAACAAGTTACCTTGATTCGAAATTTTTTTTAAAACGTTTTTGCAGGTATAAATTAAATGTTTTGACATCATCAAAAAGGGGGAGATTGTTGACTCAAAGTATTTTGATGATGATCATATTCAAAACATTTAACAAAATCTACCTCATCGGGATGCTACATTGAAGGAAAATTATGTTCATAGCGCACGCTACAGTCTCAAAGGTAGCGCACGCTATCGCGGGATCAAGTAACCTGCAGTTAGGCAAGTTATCTGCAGCCTAGTGGAGTCACCTGATGGATAGCGCACGCAAAGGTCATAATATCAGCGCACGCTAAGCTGTTAGTTTTAGCGCACGCTATCATCTTTATGTAACGCACGCTATCGCACTTAAGGCAGAGAGACAGTAAGGTCTGGACAGAAAAAGGAAAAGGATCTGCACACGCTACGGACGTTCATTTACGTACGATACTATGAGGTCTTAGCGCACGTTACATTTCAAGTCTTATGCACGCTACCGGAAATCATGTTTAGTAGTCCATTAGCCACTGGACTCAAAATAAGGAAGCACTTACGTACGCTATACAAGCTAACGCACGTTAGTGGGGAAAGTATATAGCGCACGCTATTCAACACTTCTTAGCGCATGCTAAATCATTCAAAATTCCTACCGTTGGACAATTTACCCGTTGGAACGCAGGAGTCAAAAGGAGATCCGAGAAATCTGGAAAGTTAATATTAAACAATTACTAGCGCACGCTATGTACAATTGGTAGCGCACGCTAAGTATAAATATATCCGTTGGGAAAGAGTCGTTGGGGAGACAAACCGACATAATCTAAAGTCAAGATTGAAGACCTGTTGACCAACCGTTAGCGCACGCTATGAAGGTATGACTAGCGCACGCTAGACATATAATTTTACCGTTGGAACAATTTTCTGTCCGTTCAGATCGGCCAAGTCAGAGATCGATTGCGCACGCTATGGAGGTATTATTAGCGCACGCTAATAATACAAATATCAGAATTCGAAGAAGGACTGACACCTATAAATACCCATATCATTGGGGTATCTCATACACAACTTCAAGCATTTAAGTATACAAGAAATCAAAGCATTCCTGAGCTCAAATCTCTATCTATTACTACATTCTATGTTGTGAGAAGAAAGATACAAAGAGTGATACATTTTGTAATATTTATTATACTTTCTATTCTTTCATTTGGTTGTGAGTGTTGCATCACCCATACGAGAGCTTTAGAGAAATGAATTTAGAGTCACTAATCCGGTGTTATTAGGATATTTGATCCGGAATTATTAGGATTACACTCCAATATTCATAAAGTGGGAATTATCTAGTTCCGATATAACACTAGATAAACAAAGTTTATTTTGAGAGTGGTTGTGCTTGGACCAATAGAAGACAAGCGGTTGTAACGGTTGTTGTACTCGGACCGATCGAAGACAAGTCAAGAGTGTGGTTGTTCTTGAACCAATAGAAAAAGAAGTCGGAGAGAGGACGTAGGCAAGTTGCCAAACCTCTATAAATCTTTGATCTATTACTTTCCGCAATATTTTCTTTTATTCGCGAGAAAGTTCGATATTCCGCATTACCTCTATTCAACCCCCCTTCTAGTGCTGAATTTATCTCTTCAGTTGGTATCGGAGCGGGTCTCTTTTTAAAGGTTTAACCACCTAAGAAAAAAAGATCCGCAAATGGCACTTCTTGGCCAAATCGAAGGAAATGCTCTCAACTGTCCTCCGTTCTTCGACGGTTCCAATTTCATGACATGGAAAAAGAAAATGGCTATATTCGTTCAAGCCTATAATATTGAAATTTGGAAAGTCATTGCACTTGGTCCGAAACTCGCCAAGAAAGAAGATGGATCGTTGAAAAAGTTCGACGAGTTCAACGACGAGGACTGGAGGAACACTCACATGAATTCCCGTGCTACTCAACTTCTCTATTGCGCCCTTAATCCCGAAGAACTCAATAGTATATCTTCCTACGAAAGCGCAAAGGAAATTTGGGAAATCCTCGAAGTCACTCATGAAGGAACCACCCAAGTTAAGGAGACTAAAATCAACATACTTCTTCATGACTACGAACTCTTTTCCATGAAGGACGAGGAAACGATCACCAATATGTTGGATCGGTTCTCAGCTATAACCAATGGACTTGTATCATTTGGAAAGCCTATATCTAGTAGCGACAAAGCTAAGAAAATTCTTCGCTCGTTGCCACGTGAATGGGATGCCACGGTTACCGTGATCATGGAGTCCAAAGATCTCAACAAGCTCGAGTTTAGTGCCCTCATCGGGTCACTCATCAATTATGAGATCGTTCTCAAGTCTAGAGGTACCAAACCAAAGCCTCGTGAAAAGGTAGTCGCATTTAATGTTGATAGCGATGTTGAGGAAGATGTTCCCGAGGATGAAGATGACGAGGAACTTGCTCTCTACGCTAAGAACTTTAGAAGGTATAAAAATCTAATTCAAAGAAGGCGAAATTTCCTTGGTCGGGATGGTAAGGAGGAACAAAAGAAGAAAAGCTATGTTCCTATAAACAAGTTCGACAATAATTGTCGGAAATGCGGTCAAGCAGGTCACAGTGCCAAAGATTGTCGAGGATCCTCTTCAAAGCCTCAAGTCGAAAGATTCAAAAAGAAGGAGGTTCTAATCGCTTCTTGGAGTGACGACGAGGAGGAGATTGAATGATCTCTCGATGCCAGTCCTGCATTTATGGCACTCGACTCCGAAAGCAATATCGAGGTACCGGCACTAAGGAAAAGCAAGTAGTACATTGATAGTGGATGCTCAAGGCACATGTGCGGCTCCGAGGACTTATTTGAAGACCTCAAATATCAAGAACAAGGACATGTGACCTTTGGGGACAATCAAAAGGGAAAAATTAAAGGCATCGAAAAAGTCGGTAAGGAACCTTCTCCCTCTATCAACAAAGTATTATTTGTTGAAGGTTTGCATCACAACTTACTTAGCGTTTCTCAACTCTGTGATGAAGGTTTTAAAATTCTCTTCGAGCAAACTCATTACACGGCATTTAGAAATAATAAAATTGCATTCATCGGTTTGAGATGTGGAAACATTTATATTGTCGATCTTAATGATAAAAGTTCATTCAATGAAAAGTGTCTTATTACTTTGGATGATAATGCATATATATGGCATTGTAAATTGGGGCATACATCTCTACCCATCATTTCTATTTTATCAAGACACGATCTTCTTCGTGGTTTACCCAAACTCAAATTTGATCGAAAGCATCTATGTGAATCATGCATAAAAGGGAAACACACTCGAGAATCTTTCAAACCAAAATTCGAGGTTTCCACTAGCCGTATTCTTGAACTTGTGCATATGGATTTAATTGGACCATCTAGATATGTTAGTCTAAATGGTCAGCTTTATACTTTGGTCATTGTTGATGATTATTCCCATTTTACTTGGGTTAGGTTTATCGCTCATAGAGATGACATATTTTCCGAGTTTTCCAAATGGTGTCGTTTGGTGCAAAATGAGAATAATCTTTCTATAATTTCAATCCGCACCGATCACGGAGGTGAATTTGATTGCACTCCGTTTGAGCTTTTATGTGACAAATATGGTATTAATCATAATTTTTCAGCTCCTAGAACACCTCAACAAAATGGGGTTGTTGAAAGGAAAAATAGATCTTTGGAGGAAATGTCAAGGACTATGCTTAATGAATACTCTCTTCCATAATACTTTTGGGCGGAAGCAATTTTTACGGCATGTTATGTGATTAACCGTGTCCATGTTCGTAGAACTAACCTTAAAACTCCGTATGAATTATGGAAGGGCAAAAAGCCAAATATCTCGTATTTCCATCCTTTTGGTTGCAATGTGTTTATCCTAAATAATGGTAAGGATAACTTGGGGAAATTTGATGCTAAATCCGATTCCGGTATATTTCTTGGTTATGCTACAAATAGCAAAACATATCGTGTTTATAACATTAGAACAAATAAAGTTGAAGAATCCATTCATGTTAAATTCAACGATATGATCTCACCCCCGAGAAAGGTAGAATATTTTGATGATGCAGGTATTTTTGCGGACTCCCATCCCTCAAACAAAATGGAGAAAATTTCGGAAATTCAAAAGAAGACAATCGAGAGTCTACCGAAAGATTGGAGGCACATCAAAGACTATCCAAAAGATCTTGTGATTGGAAACATTGAAGATGGTGTTCAAACCCGAAGGAGAACCATCGATTATATGGCTCATTGTGCTTTCGTATCCGAAATAGTTCCCAAGAATATATCCAAGGCCCTTGATGATGAAAGTTGGGTGATGGAAATGCAAGAGGAGCTTGTACAATTCATGAACAATAATGTATGGAATTTAGTTTCCGCTCCTAAAGATAAAACAATTATCGGAACTAAATGGGTGCACAAAATCAAGAGTGACGAAGACGGTTACCCAATCCGAAATAAATCTCGTTTGGTCGCTCAAGGGTATAATCAAGAGGAAGGCCTTGATTACGAAGAAAGTTTTGCTCCTGTGGCTCGACTCGAAGCCATCCGTTTGTTATGTGCATTTGCCTCTCACAAAAAGATCAAACTATTTCAAATAGATGTGAAAAGTGCATTCTTGAATGGCTACATTCAAGGAGAAGTCTATGTTAAGCAACCTCCCAGTTTTGAAGATCATCAATTTCCGGATCACGTCTACAAGCTCAACAAGGCACTCTACTGGTTGAAGCAAGCACCCCGAGCATGGTATGATCGTTTAAGTCAATTTTTAATTGCAAATGATTATAAAAGAGGTAAAGTGGATAATACCTTGTTTGTGAAAATATTGAATAATGATATACTTGTTTGCCAAATCTATGTTGATGACATTGTATTTGGAGCTACTAACGAATCATTGTGCCAAGATTTCTCTAATCTTATGAAAGGAGAGTTCGAGATGAGTATGATGGGAGAATTAACATTCTTCCTCGGGCTTCAAATCAAGCAATGCGAAGATGGAATCCTTATTCATCAAACAAAGTACTCAAAGTATCTCCTAAAGAAATTCAAAATGGAGAGTAGCAAAGTGATTTCAATGCCAATGTCCTCTTCATTAAAGCTTGAAAAAGATGAAAATGGAAAATTCGTAGATCAAAAATTAAATCGAGGTATGATCGGATCATTGTTATATTTGACTGCTTCTAGGCCAGACATAATATTTGCTACATGCTTATGTGCTCGATTCCAAGCTAATCGGGGAGTTCTTTTTGTTTATGTCAAAAAGGGGGAGAAACACTCCAAAAACCGGAACGTACTAAAATTTTTTTAAAACGTTTTTGCAGGTATAAATTAAATGTTTTGACATCATCAAATAGGGGGAGATTGTTGACTCAAAGTATTTTGATGATGATCATATTCAAAACATTTAACAAAATCTACCTCATCGAGATGCTACATTGAAGGAAAATTATGTTCATAGCGCACGCTACAGTCTCAAAGGTAGCGCACGCTATCGCGGGATCAAGTAACCTGCAGTTAGGCAAGTTATCTGCAGCCTAGTGGATAGCGCACGCAAAGGTCATAATATCAGCGCACGCTAAGTTGTTAGTCTTAGCGCACGCTATCATCTTTATGTAACGCACGCTATCGCACTTAAGGCAGAGAGACAGTAAGGTCTGGACAGAAAAAGAAAAAGGATCTGCGCACGCTACGGACGTTGATTTATGTACGCTACTATGAGGTCTTAGCGCACGTTACATTTCAAGTCTTGCGCACGCTACCGGAAATCATGTTTAGTAGTCCAGTAGCCACTAGACTCAAAATAAGGAAGCACTTACGTACGCTATACAAGCTAACGTACGTTAGTGAGGAAAGTATATAGCGCACACTATCCAACACTTCTTAGAGCACGCTAAATCATTCAAATTCCTACTGTTGGACAATTTACCCGTTGGAACGCAGGAGTCAAAAGAAGATCCGAGAAATCTGGAAAGTTAATATTAAACAATTACTAGCGCACGCTATGTACAATTGGTAGTGCACGCTAAGTATAAATATATCCGTTGGGAAAGAGTCGTTGGGGAGACAAACCGACATAATCTAAAGTCAAGATTGAAGACATGCTGACCAACCGTTAGCGCACGCTACGAAGGTATGACTAGCGCACGCTAGACATATAATTTTACCGTTGGAACAGTTTTGTGACCGTTCAGATCGGCCAAGTCAGAGATCGATTGCGCACGCTATGGAGGTATTATTAGCGCACTCTAATAATACAAATATCAGAATTCGAAGAAGGACTGACACCTATAAATACCCATATCATTGGGGTATCTCATACACAACTTCAAGCATTCAAGTATACAAGCAATCAAAGCATTCTTGAGCTCAAATCTCTATCTATTACTACATTCTAATTTGTGAGAAGAAAGATATAAAGAGTGATACATCTTATAATATTTATTATACATTGTATTCTTTCATTTGGTTGTGAGTGTTGCATCACTCATACGAGAGCTTTAGAGAAACGAATTTAGAGTCACCAATCCGGTGTTATTAGGATCTTTGATCTGGCATTATTAGGATTACACTCCAATATTCGTAAAGTGAGGATTATCTAGTTCCGATAAAATACTAGATAAACAAAGTTTATTTTGAGAGTGGTTGTGCTTGGACCAATAGAAGAGAAGCGGTTGTAACGGTTGTTGTACTTGGACCGATTGAAGGCGAGTCAAGAGTGTGGTTGTTCTTGAGCCAATAGAAAAAGAAGTCGGAGAGAGGACGTAGGCAAGTTGCCAAACCTCTATAAATCTTTGAGTCTTTTACTTTCCACACTATTTTCTTTTATTCGCGAGAAAGTTCGATATTCCGTATTACCACTATTCAACCCCACTTTTAGTGGTGAATTTATCTCTTCATCGGGTTCGAATCCCGTGTTTTGCGGAAATAATTTGTAATATTTTGAAAAACAATTTCTTCCCTTTTATAAAAGATACGTGAGATAATTTCCAAATTAAAATGGTAGACCACTTGGTAACTCTCCTCCAGCCTTTCCAAAGGTCAAGGGATCGAATCCCTCTCCCAGCAAAAGTCATTTTGCTAATTAAAACAACCCGCAGATCCAGGTCCGACTCAACCCGACCCCGACCCGACCCGTCTCGGAACAGACCTGTTCCAGAACAGTTCTGGAGCATAAATTCGCGGAAACAATCCAGAAAATTAATTTTTGACGATTCGATTTAATCAAATTAAACCAGAAAAATTATATTATAAAATCTATATTTTATAAACATAATCAAGAACATAATTACACATAAATATGTTCTACATAAACAATTAAATTACATGCAAGTTGGCTCCGATACCACTGTTGGGTTTTGCGTGTATCTAATACAATAAAATTGAGTGAAACGCAGCAGAATAAATTAACGAAAAACCCAGAAGAGGATCTACATGCAGTAATTTAATTGATTTATTAAGAGTTCGTCGAATTACCTTAATTTACCGGACTAGAAGCAGATGAATATCTCCTTCCTCTTTGGGTGGTCCACACACGAACAATTTCACAAGTCGGATTGCTAGATCCTTCCGAATAATATTGATAAATAGTACAACACAAATTACTTACTAGAAGGATTGTACTATTGATTAAGATCAACTAAGGGAAGAAGATCAAGTGACCGACGTCGTTCTCCTACTGTAAGAGGTGGCGGCTGATTTTTCTTCTTCTTGGGGGGCGATTTTTTTCTTTGATTTCTTATGACAACTCCTTGTCATGGATCTCTTATTTATACTAAGTAAACGCTAGATTCAAGAATCTAGTATTTGCTTAGTTACCCCTCATCTTATTAAATAATACAATATATATGTAATATCCAATATTATATATATATATTACTTATTATTTAATAACCTTATAAATATAATATCAAATATTATATTTATAATTCCCAGTTAATATTTATTCCTAGTTGTCTATAATTGTCGTACGTGCGACCCAAATGCTTATATTATGTTGGCAAACTAAATAATAAATCATAAGCGGCCTCTAGCAAGACATTATGATTACCCAAATAATATAAGTTAATAATCCATTAAACCTTTTAACGTGTCAAATCC
Source organism: Orobanche coerulescens (assembly GCA_033398695.1). NCBI lineage: Eukaryota > Viridiplantae > Streptophyta > Magnoliopsida > Lamiales > Orobanchaceae > Orobanche > Orobanche coerulescens. The sequence goes on from CM065809.1 coordinate 93,732,235, forward strand.
CTTTGTCACGCGATATCATATTTGAACTAAGTCATGGAGTGTGTCATACTTATTTATGTTGAAATGCATTCTCGATCTTGTAACACCCCGAGATATTCGGAGTATATTACAGCGCCGTGGACCCCTACATGGGACCCACCAGGCTACAACAAGCGAACACCCCTCGACTAACCATCTCGGTTAGCGAGGATACACAATCAAATAATACATCACATGAAAGTACACCCGAAATAACTGACGAAATGAGTAACAATTGACAATGTAGCAATTTATGATAATACAACACTAAGTTTGAAATGAAAAGCCTAAGTACTCGCGAGTACCATCTATAAGTTTATAACTGTAGAAACAACCAAATCGAAATGAACAAAAGAAACAAGAAGGCCCAAATGCACATGTCAACGACCCTGGCCAACATCCTCGTACTGTCCCGGTGCTCGCTCGTCCGGATAATCATAACCTGAAATCCATAACAAGAATTTCCCCACAACGGGTCCCCAAAGGGGTTAGCAATAACGCTAGTACAAGTAATCAAGGCAAACCAATCGCTTACACGTTTCATAGTACATGCACCAATATCATTTCACAAACCAAAACCAGACATGTCTTTTCCGGAAATAAACAGTCACAATTAATTTGCCTAGGACCGGGACGAAGCCACGAATCCCACTCGAGGCCTCTAAGGACCCTCCCGAGCTGGCCACATTCATAAAACAAACAAGGCACCACACGTCACCTAGGACCGGGACGAAGCCACGAATCCCACTCGAGGCCTCTAAGGACCCTCCCGAGCTGGCTAGCGAATCAAACTCATGAATCCAGGACGAAGCCATAGATTCCCTCGAGGCCCTGTCGGACCCTCCCGAGGTGAGTAAAGCACACACAATATACATTACCATTTCACGTTAAGCATAAAGGTTTCCAAAAATACTTGCCTTGAATAATTGACGACGCAACGAACGGAAAGGATAATCACCGACGAACGCTAGGAATCAACGGAACCGAACCTAACGATTTGAAGAACATAATTACAACCAACTCTAAGACGAATACGGAAATGGAATACACCCGAAAACCCGCATACGATTCATGTATATTTGTACATAAATAACAACAAGGGCAGACCACAACCAAACCCTCTCGATTCCGCAAAAACTACGAAATATACTATGAATCTGTAGGGAAACTAAGAATACCAACAAGATTAATCATATCCATCATGAATCCACCAACAAAACGGAACGGATCGTAAGAAAATCCCAAAACCCCAAAATCGCCCAAAAATAGGGTTCCAAGAGATTTACCTTGGATTAGGATGAAAGATTCGTGTTGATGTTGTTATAATACTCCAAGAACTCAAGAAAGATGATGGATGAGATGATTGGAGGAAGAAATCGCCAAGAATCGCCCGAAATCGCCACAGCCGTGGAAGGGAGGAGGAAATGGAAATAATACGCTCATCTCGGTCAACTCCCTGGTTTATATAACCAGGGAGTGTCAGCGCGCGCTAATCCTCAAGGTTAGCGTGCGCTAACGGGATAAAAATACAAGCCAAACGGTTAGCGTCCAGTCCAGTAGCCAGACTTCTGGCCGTTAGCGTGCGCTACTCCAAATGTAGTGTGCGCTAATAACCTATCGGTAGCGCGCGCTATCGACCAATAGCGTGCGCTACCTGGGCATCAGTCGAGTCCAGTGACAAACTGTCCAGGACTCGTCTGATCCGTTAGCGTGCACTACCATACAAGCGTAGCGTGCGCTAACTGGCACCTGACCGGGTTCAGTAGTAAACTGTCCAGTACTGGACACCCACGCTAGCGCACGCTACCGAGTATCATCAGCGTGCGCTATCCTCCCGACATTAGCGTGCGCTAGTATGCGTAGCGTACGCTAATACGCCAGTCCGTATACCGGAAAATAAGACCGCCACTCCCAGGGCTTGCTCTCTAGCGCGCGCTACGAATCAGTCGTAGCGTGCGCTACTAAGGGACCCCTAGCGCGCGCTATGCAAAAAAGATAGCGTGCGCTAGGTTACGAAGTATAAACGGTTCACAACACCGGAATACGAACGAAACATCAAACGGAACACCTCAAAACGCATCAAAACATAGAATGGATCCACAGCAACCCCGAAACAGCAGTTCCGAACAACAATAGCGAGAATCAGATCAATAGAGGACGGGAAAGATACACTGTAAGGTACACGAGGGTCACTACGACCGAGAAATACATCAAAAATAAAAATACAAGGGAAATAAAAATGCGGATATTACATTCTACCCCTCTAAAAACAAGTTTCGTCCCGAAACTTAAGAAACAAACAACTCAGGGTATCTAGCACGTATGCTATCCTCGGTTTCCCAAGTTGCCTCCTCGACAGCGTGTCTCGACCACTGTACCTTGACCAAAGGGATGGTCTTATGCCTCAGTCGTTTCTCACGATGCTCCAAAATCTTCAAAGGACGCTCCTCAAAAGTAATATCCTCGGCGACATCAATCTGACCATAATCGATGACGTGACCAGGATCCGGGACATATTTCCTCAGCTGGGAAACATGAAAAACGCTATGAACATGACTCAAGGCCGGAGGTAACGCCAAACGGTATGCCAACCCACCGACTCGCTCGAGAATCTCAAAGGGTCCAATAAATCTCGGACTCAACTTCCCTTTCTTCCCGAAACGAAAAACTCCCTTTGTCGGCGACACCTTTAGCAAAACGTGGTCTCCCACCTCGAATTCCAAAGGTCGACGACGGACGTCGGCATACGACTTCTGTCGACTCTGAGCAGTCAACATCCATTCCTGAATTAATTCTATCTTCCGCCTCATCTCTAAAACGACATCCGGCTCGGTCCCGACCAAACCGGACGCCTCATTCCAACAAATCGGTGATCGACATCGCCGCCCATAAAGTGCCTCATACGGTGCCATCCGAATCGACGCGTGCCAACTATTGTTGTACGTGAATTCGATCAATGGCAAATGCTCCTCCCAGTCGCTGCTCCAATCGAGAGCGCACGCACGCAACATATCCTCGAACGTCTGGATAGTGCGTTCTGACTGTCCATCTGACTGAGGATGGAAAGAGGTACTCAAACGCAAACGAGTACCCAACGCCTTATGTACAGCTTGCCAAAAGTGCGATACAAAATGGCCATCACGATCCGAAACAATAGACTTCGGAGTACCGTGAAGCCTCACAATGTGCGCAATAAATACACGAGCCAACTTCTCAGGGCCCCAAGTGTCCTTGATGCCCAGAAAATGTGCTGACTTGGTCAGGCGATCGACAATCACCCAAACCATATTCATGCCCGATCTCGATCTCGGCAAACTCGTAATGAAATCCATAGATATGTCTTCCCATTTCCATTCCGGAACGGGAAGTGACTGCAATAATCCAGCCGGTCGCTGATGCTCAATTTTGACCTGCTGACAAGTCAAACATCTCTCCACAAACTGCGCGACCTCTTCCTTCATATCATTCCACCAGAAATTCCTCCTTAGGTATTTGTACATCTTACTCGAACCAGGATGAACGGAGTAAGGTGTAGCATGGGCCTCGCGCAGAATACTCTGTCTCATCTCGGAGTCGTTCGGCACACAAAGCCGACTCTCGAATCTCAAAACACCATCCTCATGAATCACGAACCCAGGGGACTTTCCTTAAAGAACGTTCTCTCGGATTTGAGTAATCATCGGATCCTCTAACTGCTTTAGCTTAATTTCATCGATCAAAGACGACGAAATCTCCAAAGCACAAAGTTGCCCGACAGTTCCCGGCAACGAAACCTCAACATCTAACTCGATCAAAGACCGCCGAAGCTCAGACTGAGACGTAAGGATCTCAAGCGTTCGTAATGCAATCGGTTTCCGACTCAAGGCGTCGTCCACGATGTTCGCCTTGCCCGGATGATAAAGGATTTCGAGGTCATAATCCTTAATCAGCTCTAACCACCTCCTCTGCCTCATATTCAACTCCCGCTGAGTAAATATGTATTTCAGACTTTTATGATCGGTAAAAATCTGACATGCAGAGCCGAAAAGATAGTGACGCCAAATCTTGAGCGCGAAAACGACTGCCGCTAACTCCAAATCATGAGTAGGGTAGTTAAGCTCATACGGCCTCAACTGTCTCGACGCATAGGCAATGGTCTTGCCGTGCTGCATCAATACGCACCCAAGACCCTGACCCGAAGCATCGCTATAGACGGCGAATCCCTCGTTGCCACGTGGCAACGCCAAAACCGGGGCTGAGGTCAAACGCTTCTTCAGCTCCTCAAAACTCGACTGTCTCTCGTCGGTCCAGACGAACTTCTCGGATTTCTGGAGCAACTGCGTAAGTGGCCGAGCTAGTTTCGGGAAACCCTCGACGAACCTACGATAATAGCCAGCCAATCCCAAGAAACTACGGATCTCTTTTACATTCTTGGGCGGTGCCCAATCTAACACTGCCTCAATCTTCTGCGGATCCACACGAACCCCCTCGGCCGAAATCACGTGACCTAAAAACATCACTTCTTTCAGCCAGAACTAACATTTCGAGAACTTTGCATAGAGTTGCTCGGTCCTCAAAATGTCTAACACTACCCGCAAATGATGGGCATGCTCTTCCTCGTTCCTCGAATAAATAAGAATATCGTCAATGAAGACGACAACACACTTATCCAAATACTCGATAAAGACTTTGTTCATCAACTGCATGAACACCGCCGGCGCATTAGTTAACCCGAAAGGCATAACTATAAACTCATAATGTCCGTATCTCGTCCGAAAAGCTGTTTTCGGCACATCGGACTCCCTCACCCGGAGCTGGTAGTACCCCGATTTCAAATCAATCTTCGAGAATACCGCAGCTCCCTGCAACTGATCGAGCAAGTCATCAATCCTCGGCAAAGGATACTTGTTCTTGATGGTCACTTTGTTTAGTTCGCGATAGTCGATACACAAACGCAGTGAACCATCCTTCTTCCACACAAATAGGACCGGTGCACCCCAAGGCGAGGCGCTCGGTCGAACATACCCTGACTCAAGAAGCTCACTCAACTGCTTATTCAACTCTGACATCTCTGAAGGTGCCATGCGATACGGCGCCTTCGAAATCGGAGCTGCGCCCGGCTCTAATTCTATAACAAACTCAACCTCACGATCCGGTGGCAATCCCGGCAACTCGTCAGGAAATACATCAGGAAACTAACGACTGGAATCGACGAAAGCTCGACTCCACCATTCTCCGCCTTCGAGGCATAGCACTAATAACCCGTACACCCCTTTCGCAGGAGTTTCACCGCCTTCAAGGCGTTAATAACAAACTTCTGGTTTCTCTTTCGCCCCGCGAAAGAGTGTTCAGTGTCGTCCTCGGCTAACATGGTAATCATCCTCGTGCGGTAGTTCATGATTGCACCATGCCGCTCGAGCCAATCATCCCCGAGAATCAAATCCTCACCCTCGATACCCACGACAATAAGATTAGAGAGCCAAGCCCTCTCACAAATAATCACAGAACAGTCCCGGACTTCTCGATCACCGACAATTCTATCACCGCTAGGAAGTTTAACGATGAAAGGCTTGCAAGGTGACAAGCAGTCGAGACTCAAACGGCGTACACACTCTAGAGAAATGAATGAATGCGTAGCACCCGAATCAAAAAGCACACTGACAGGATGGGAATGGATATGGACGGTACTGCCGCCACGAGCTGCTGGATCATCGGTCCTCCTCATCTCGTAGATACGCGGCTGGGCAGAGCCGACACTGGAAGCTCCTCCTCTAGCGGGCTGACCCCGACCCCTACCTCGGCCGGCACTCGGTGGAGGCGGCGGAGCAAATGAGCCCTGGTTCACACTCGGCTCCATAGGTGCTGGGTGAGAAGAACGGGCGCCGCGAAACTGTCTGAGCTTCTCGCAAAAAGAAGCTTTGTGGCCCGACTGACCACAAGTATGACTAGTCAAAGGTGGACGAGGACAATCCCGGTTCACGTGGCCTGGCTTGCCACGATTAAAGCATCACGGGGTCCGGACTGACGGTTCGGCGGCACTCAAGCTCCCGAGAAACGAGCCGAACCGCCGTAGAAATATTCTGACTGAGATTTCTGGCCTCCACTCTTGGGACCAGAAAAATTTCCGACCGACTTCTGCTTCTTGCTCTCACGAGCCAAATCGCTAGCCGTCACCGACATATCATAAGCAAGAGCTCGACTCTGATAATCCTTCAAGGTTGTACAGACGAGCCCCGACATATAGTCCCGAATCGACAACTTCATCTGTCTGGAAAAATGGAAAATTTTGTCGCTCTCCTCGACAACTTGGGTCTTCACATAACCCAACTCCTTGTTAAAATCGGCAATAGCCTGAGATACGGGAATATCCCGTGGTTGAGCATCATAGAAAGCATGCACTCGAGCCTGCCTGACCGGCCACGGGCAATATTCAGTCTCCATAAATTCTTGGAATTCGGCCCACGAAGCAACATGATCTTTGGGCCCGACGGCCTCCCACCAATCCGTAGCGTCCCCAGTGATAAAGTACTGGGCAATAGGGACCTTACGGTCCTCGGGACAGTTGGTGGCGACAAAGACCTTAGATATCTCCTTGATCCACCCTTCCCAGCCGATCGGGTCCGAAGCTCCCGAAAACTGAGGAGGGTGCATCTTGATGACATCTTGGAGCCAACGGTCTGCTCCGCCCCGATTAGCATGGGCCTGATCTGGGTTTTGAACCACTTGAGCTATCGCCGCCATTTGGTTTACCATTTGCTGCATAACGGCCGCAATACCAAGGTCGGCGCGCTCCTGAGAGGAAGTATGACTGTGACGGTTGCCGGTACTGCCGGCTCCCGAAGAATGCGACGTGGCCGCCCCACCGGCTGCCCCACGTCCTCGACCGCATCCACGGCCATGACCACGACCACGTCCCCTTCCAGCATCCATGCTGGTGATAAGAGGTGGCAAAAGCAACTCGATGATAAGTAAAAGAGGGAGAATAATCACAGTCCAAGAAACGGAATACAGTACGAGAAAGTAAAGAATCGAGTAAGGAAACTTACGAACACTGGAAGTACTGAGATGCCGGCAGCGGTGTGACAATGTACGAAACAAAACACGACTAGACCCAAATAACCGACAAGCCTAGGTATCCATAAACCTAGAGCTCTGATACCATTTTCTGTAACACCCCAAGATATTCGGAGTATATTACAGCGCCGTGGACCCCTACATGGGACCCACCAGGCTACAACAAGCGAACACCCCTCGAAAAACCATCTCGGTTAGCGAGGATACACAATCAAATAATACATCACATGAAAATACACCCGAAATAACCGACGAAATGAGTAACAATTGACAATGTAGCAATTTATGATAATACAACACGAAGTTTGAAATGAAAAGCCTAAGTACTCGCGAGTACCATCTATAAGTTTATAACTGTAGAAACAACCAAATCGAAATGAACAAAAGAAACAAGAAGGCCCAAATGCACATGTCAGCGACCCTGGCCAACATCCTCGTACTGTCCCGTGCTCGCTCGTCCGGATAATCATAACCTGAAATCCATAACAAGAATTTCCCCACAACGGGTCCCCAAAGGGGTTAGCAATAACGCTAGTACAAGTAATCAAGGCAAACCAATCGCTTACACGTTTCATAGTACATGCACCAATATCATTTCACAAACCAAAACCAGACATGTCTTTTCCGAAAATAAACAGTCACAATTAATTTGCCTAGGACCGGGACGAAGCCACGAATCCCACTCGAGGCCTCTAAGGACCCTCCCGAGCTGGCCACATTCATAAAACAAACCAAGCACCACACGTCACCTAGGACCGGGACGAAGCCACGAATCCCACTCGAGGCCTCTAAGGACCCTCCCGAGCTGGCTAGCGAATCAAACTCATGAATCCAGGGCAAAGCCATAGATTCCCTCGAGGCCCCATCGGACCCTCCCGAGGTGAGTAAAGCACACACAATATACATTACCATTTCACGTTAAGCATAAAGGTTTCCAAAAATACTTGCCTTGAATAATTGACGACGCAACGAACGGAAAGGATAATCACCGACGAACGCTAGGAATCAATGGAACCGAACCTAACGATTCGAAGAACATAATTACAACCAACTCTAAGACGAATACGGAAATGGAATACACCCGAAAACCCGCCTACGATTCATGTATATTTGTACATAAATAACAACGAGGGCGAACCACAACCAAACCCTCTCGATTCCACAAAAACTACGAAATATACTATGAATCCGTAGGGAAACTAAGAATACCAACATGATTAATCATATCCATCATGAATTCACCAACAAAACGGAACGGATCGTAAGAAAATCCCAAAAACCCCAAATCGCCCAAAAATAGGGTTCCAAGAGATTTACCTTGGATTAGGATGAAAGATTCGTGTTGATGTTGTTATAATACTCCAAGAACTCAAGAAAAGTGATGGATGAGATGATTGGAGGAAGAAATCGCCAAGAATCGCCCGAAATCGCCACAGCCGCGGAAGGGAGGAGGAAATGGAAATAATACGCTCATCTCGGTCAACTCCCTGGTTTATATAGCCAGGGAGTGTTAGCGCGCGCTAATCCTCAAGGTTAGCGTGTGCTAACGGGATAAAAATACAGGCCAAACGGTTAGCGTCCAGTCCAGTAGCCAGACTTCTGGCCGTTAGCGTGCGCTAATAACCTATCGGTAGCGCGCGCTATCGACCAATAGCGTGCGATACCTGGGCATCAGTCGAGTCCAGTGACAAACTGTCCAGGACTCGTCTGATCCGTTAGCGTGCGCTACCATACAAGCGTAGCGTGCGCTTCGCACCGGCTTTGGCCGGGTTGATAGTAAAGCATCGATCGACACCCACGCTAGCGCACGCTACCGAGTATCAACAGCGTGCGCTAGCCTCCCGACATTAGCGTGCGCTAGTATGCGTAGCGTACGCTAATACGCCAGTCCAGAAGGCTGGAAAATAGCACTGCCACTCCCAGGGCTTGCTCTCTAGCGCGCGCTACGAATCAGTCGTAGCGTGCGCTACTAAGGGACCCCTAGCGCGCGCTATGCAGAAAAGATAGCGTGCGCTAGGTTACGAAGTATAAACGGTTCACAACACCGGAATACGAACGAAACATCAAACGGAACACCTCAAAACGCATCAAAACATAGAATAGATCCACGGCAACCCCGAAACAGCGGTTCCGAACAACAATAGCGAGAATCAGATCAATAGAGGACGGGAAAGATACACTGTAAGGTACACGAGGGTCACTACGACCGAGAAATACATCAAAAATAAAAATACAAGGGAAATAAAAATGCGGATATTACAGATCTTAAGTAGACTGATTGAATCAAATGACTCTTCATTTGAGCATGACCATGCATTTCCTTCAGTCCTACTTATCGAGGGGGCCAGTAGATATCTCTCTCACTAAGGAGAGGGACAAATTCCCATCTTGATGATTAATTGCCCTCTACATGACTTCCACTAATCCTGATCGCTAACCTTTATGATCACCATGTTTTAGATGACGTTGGATTACGTCAAGGCATAGCAGTTATCATGTTGGACTCTATGATAATCTCAGGTTCAAGGATTTATTGACCTACTGTTATAATGAGATTCACTTATGATATTTCCATGCAGTGAGCTCAATGCGGGTCTATCCAGTATTAGTTCTCTAACCAGTACCCATAAGATTGATCCGTACCATACGCATAATCATCCAATGATTATCAATCAAACTTATACTAGTATATTAATCACTTGAGTCTCTACTCAACGCGATTTTACCAGGTACATTTGAATAGTCTTATTATTTGTAAATAACTATTATTCGATTATTATAATATTAAAACATGCACACATTATAATAATTAACTAGAAATAAATGATATCAAATAACTTTATTTAAATGTGACAGTTACAAATCTAGGCACATCGAATGTCCTAGGGCACTATTCCCAACAGGATAACATCGAAGTTGGTAGAATGACAAGATCAGCATATAACATCCTACCATCGATTCGAACCGTACAAGCCCTTATCATTTGGTTAGAGTCCATTTCTTCCCCATTTGGAGTAGCCACGTTATAGCCAATTTCTAATAATTCCGGTTTAATGCCAAATTTTCTCATAGATATTTTTGATGCAAAAGAATGCGTAGATCCTGGGTCTACCAATGTAAATGCAGGAATCTAGGAGATTAAAATCGTACCTGAGACCACAGAAGCATATGTATTAGCTTGTTCTAGTGTCATCGCAATGACCCTTCCTTGAACTCTATTCTCCAAACTGGGGCAGTTCCTTGCCATATGTCCGTGTTTCTTACACTTGAAGCAAGTATTGGAGTTGATGAAGCATTCCCCAAAGTGATTCTTCTCACACTTGGGACATTTTGGTTTTTCTGTTGCGTATGTCATTGGAGTAGGTCCAGCCTTAGGACATTTCTGATTAACTTTGCCTAGTTTTTTATCCGGCCTCCTCCCTCGTATTTTATTTTTAGCAGCAAATGCTTGCCTCTTCTGTTGATAAGCCTTCTGGATTTCTTTCTCGTCGGACTCCACGATTAGCGCTTTATCAACCACATGTCGGAACTCAATTGATGTTGACATCCTAACGTCCCTTCTAATTTCAGGGCGAAGTCCTCTCAAGAAATGTTCCATCTTCTCTGTATTATCCCCGCGATGTATGGGACATACTTGCAACATTCCTCGAATTTCCGAATATAATCTCCAACAGACATATCCCCTTGTTTCAACTCCAAGAATTCCTTCACCTTAAATGATCGTACGTCCCTGGTAAAATATTTATCATAGAAAAATATTTTAATTTTTTCCTAGGTAAGCCCCTCCATCTTGACTCCAAGTTTGGCCCCTTCCCACCAGGTTCTCGCGTCTTTCTTGAGTTGGAACACTGCATAAAGTATCTTCTCAGCATCATCAATGCGCATATAATCGAAGATGACGTCAAGTGATTTGACCCATTCTTCTGCAACCATGGGATCAGATCCACCGTGGAAATCAGGAGGTTCCATTTTCCTAAATTTTTCATACACCGCTGGCCCATTGTCGTTTCTCAGAAGAGGTTGTTGATTTTGTCCTTGATTCTTTTGCTGCATGTCCAACAATAGTTGCATTTGTTCACCGTACATCCTTGCCTGTTGTTGCATTAATTCGGCCAGATTATCCAGAAGGTTTGAATTCTGGCCATCTCTCGTCTTCCTTTTTGGTGCCGTCGTTTCTTATTTATCACCCAATCTTAACCCCGTCATAAGTCAATAATAAATGTACAATCACATCAATCATCAAATAATACATAAAATCTATGCATCATACCTCTAAAATTGAAGTTGATCATACCTCCCAGTCGAGATCGTTCATATGCCATCTTTTTGTCTGCAGGAAAGATTCAAACCTTTGCTCCAATACCACAACTGTAACACCCCCTAACCTAATACTTAAACCACAAGGGTTCGTACCATTAAGTTAGGGAAAGCCACGACTTTGTACTTTGAAAACTTTCAATTTGAACTTTTTAAGATCAATAACTCGGGAGTAATAACAAATTTCATTTCATGACATATTATTTTTATCATTATGAAACTTTATTTATAAAAGTCCAAAAACAATAACTCCAAAAAATAAAGCAAACTATTTTTATTCCTCTTGAAGTAATACAAGAGATAACAAAACTCAACATAATAGAATACAACATAACAGAGCTGTCCTTATTCAAATTAATACATATCTTTTCATAAGAGGTAAAGTCATTAAACATTATTGTATATTGATGGATCTCCGACTGGCCGTTCCAAAGAGGAATGATCAATTTCTAGGCGTTTACATCGTTATATGTATCATAAGAATCTGGTGAGCTAAAGGCTCAGTAAGATGATACTTCTGTAATCGCAAAGTAGCACATTCATCAAACAATTAATATTATACTTATTCATATGTATAAACATCTGTATGATCATGTTCGTTTTCTTTTTTAAAAAAATCATTTCCTTTTTGGGGCCCTGGAAGTAGATACTCGACTGACAGAAGTAGACTGAGGTTTTCGGAACCTGTTCGTGTAATAGGCCAATCTCATTTAAAATTTTGGTGGGCTACGCCACCGTCTACGGGGTTCCCATACTGATCATTCGACAAATGGTATTAACTGTATCCTCTATCAGTTTGTGGCTTTTCCTGACCGACGTTTCCACGTCCCGTGGCCTACCACCACCAATCAAGTACCATGCTCCCCTATTTGAAAACATCATTTCTTCATTTTCAGTAAAAAAACAATCGTATTCATTTTCTTTTCAGGATATCCTTTCGTTTTATGTATGCGATGCACAATCGATCAATACAGTCACATATAACACAATCAATATATGATTCGTATGATACAACAAAGAAAAGTATCGATCTTACCTTAGGTCCTGTGCCCGTTGATGTGAAAAGATCATTTTCTCTTGCTAGATGGATGTGCTAAAATCCTTGATGTAAAATCTGGAAACTCTTTAAGGACTTTTATCAAACACCTTTTGAAAAATTGGCAGATCCGGGCTTCCTGTTTGATCGGGATTTTTGAGGGCTTTCAAATGTTTCGAATGGAAATATGTTTTGGGCATTTTGAAGTAGATATCAAGGGCTGTAATTTGATATAAGATATGCACACAAATATGTCCGGGAATATGTATAAATAGGGGCTCAAAGTCAGTTGAAAGTTAGTCCTTATCCGGACAGCTGGCAGCCTTATCCGGACAGCTGGCAGCCTTATCCAGACAGCGCCGAGAAACTTTTATCGGCCATGATCGACAGCTGTCGGTAGCATGTCCGGTGGTGACTGGCAGATGTTCGTCAAATTAGCTTGGTCGGTTCGACCCCTTCCCGGTGTCCAAATTTTGATTACTGACCGGTTCCGGACTTGTCTAAGTGAAATTTTCGAGATGCTTAGAACGGATTCTCGAAAATAATAATAAAATAATTTAATATTATTTTTGCAACATAAGTGTTATGTGATGAAAATTTTATCGTATCAAAATCGTCGGAACTTTTCGAAGTCACTTTCATAAATTCTAAAAATGATCCTTATAATTTATTTTGAAATCTTTTCTTTGTAAATCCTTCATTTAATGCTAGGAACGTATCGGTCTAAGTATCGGAGAACTTGTAAATATTAAAAAAATCAAAATCCATGATCGTTAGCAAAATAAGTAGTATTTAAATAAGTCTTTGAATTTTGGAGGGTTACAATTGTTACTTTATAATCCTTCAGCACATCGATCTCCTTACTGAGAAACTGAGCTCCTCACCGCAACAAAACATCTTACAAAATAACTTTATCATGTTAGAAGAGATAATTAACATGTCGTATAAAACATAATGAGAATGTAAATAGCACTTATTCATGTTCATGAAAATCATCATTTATATGTCATGTAATTTCATTTAAAGGCAAATATTTATTGACTTATTACGGGTATAACTGTGGCGTTACATTTTGAGGATACATCTTATGTATACTTCATATATACATCTTATGTATATAACAACTAATACCTTTTGAGCAATATAAATGTATAAATCAAGTAGATCAAATCTATATTTATATAACCTCAAAATCAAAATGTAATTATGTTCATATGAAAATTTTAAAGAAGCATAATCTTTAGATAAACAAATTTATGTTCAAATGCACCTCTTAAAATTCATAATCCCAACATAAAATTATATGTAGATCAAATCATATGTTCTTTGATTCTTGGATCATTAGTAGAACTAAATCATCACATGAATCTCCATATATCAAAGAACCATATATGTCAAGATCAAACATATAAATCAAAATATATATATCACCATATACATATTACGATAGGTATTATATATATATATATATATATATATATATATATATCTCACATATATATATATATATAAATATAGATCGAAACACAAATCTTTTAAAATTATATATCACCAGATATGTAAATATACATAGATAAAATTTATATATCATATATATAAACATCATACCTCACATATATGAACATCATATATCAACATATATGAAAATCGAAACAATGAAAATATACTAGCCGCTCCGATACCACTGTTGGGTTTTTATCGAACTAATAAGATTTATGATCTCATCATATATCGAAGTAGTGTAGCGGAAGTATAAATATAATATGTAAAAACCCTCCGAGGATCCAAGTATATTATCAAAGTACGAATAACAAGATTGTTACCTCTTGTAGCATGTTTTCGATCAGGCCTTTCTAGAGACGTTGCAAGAAGCGAGCGTCCTCTATGGTATCCACATAACGAACAAGTCCCGAGCGTCTAACGGATTAGTAGCTCCAATTCAACAAAGATTTCACTCAAATCAATTTGAATATAGGTATGTTCTTGATTATGGTAAGAACAAGACACCAAGAATTTTATTCAAATGTTCTTGAACTTTGATCTAAAATAACAACTATGAATCTTATTCAATATGTTATTAAAGATCAAACTCACAAGATTATATGAAGATTAGATGAGTATTATAAATACTTTTCTTGATCAAAGAATCAACCTTCAAAGATATGAAGATATATTCTTGATCCCTTTGATTATTCTTTTGAATATATCTTCAAGACTTTTGAGAGAGAGATATCAAAATCATATTTTTTAATCTCTCTACACAAAATATGTCTCCTATTGTGTTTTGTCAAGTGTGAGGGCTATCACAAGTCTCTATTATATAGCCTTCTAGATGGCTAAGGGTTCACGAGGGCTGAGAATCGGGACATCCCGAGGTCCCGGTCCCGAGTCCTGATTGTCCCAGTCCCGAAAATCACCAATTTGGTGGTCCCGGTCCCGATCCCGTTCGGGACTTCGGGAGTCCTGTTTCCCAAAATGGGATAAATGTAAGTCCCGGTCCCGGTCCCGATCCCGGAGCATAATTTTCTGGAATGTCTCGATCGGGACAAAATACCCGAAATTAGAAAAGGAAAAAAAATTGATTGAAATTAGAAATGTCAATCGGGACTCGGGACTCCCGAGTCCTGAAATTACCAAAATCTCATGTCCCGGTCCCAATCCCGTAAAATTCAGAACTCGGGGTCCCGTTTCCCATCGGGACTCGGGACGAGACCGGGACTCGGGATTTCCCGATCCTAAATTCTCAGCCCTACACCAACCCCTTTACCAACCATAATCAACCGGAACAAAATCGTAGCTCTGCTCGTTTAAGTGTGTGACCATGTAGGTTCTAATTAATACGGCAATGAGTATAAAAATAATTTTACGACTCATAAATCATAAGCGGCCTCTAGCTAGACATTATGACTACCCGCATTAAAAGAATTAATTCGACGTCATGAATGAAATCCCGTTACTGTGTAATATTTAATCCTCTAGTCGCGCGATATCCTAATTAAGCATAAGGCATGGATAAGTTGACCTTATATAGCTTAATTAATATTCTTGATCTCAAGTTACAATTGTCCAATTCAAATATTTATCAATAACTCTTTATTGATCAATTTGAGAATGGCCATGCATTTAAACAATTCAACTTATCAAGGGCCCATGGACATCTTCTCCATTTTATAGGAGGGACAAGTCTCCTCTGGACAAACTACTTCTCTCTGCATAAATCGTATTGTATCTAATCACAAACTGTATGGTCCCTTGTTACAGAATCATTGGTGTTGTGTTAAAATACGATACTAATTATGTAGGAAATTATAGTGTCTTTAGGTAATAAGGAATTAAATTATATATAACAATGAGAGGATTTATAATGACTTAATCCATATCTAATTCTCTTTGTTAGGTCATATCTAATACGATATCTCTACATGTATCTATGATGGGATATAACATCTCATGTTCATGACCAGTAAAACATAGTCATCGTATCATCATCATACTAGTAATCATATTACTAGGGATATCTATAATAAATATTCTTTAATGCTTTAACGGGATTTACTATCAAGTCACATACTTGATGATCGTAAGTAGAATATTAATTCAATAATATAATCAATATTATATAATAATAAATGTCTCCACATTATTATTAAACAGAAGACTTAGAGCATTATACTAACAGCACCGTCCAACAACAAAGCAATGTAAAGGAAAGGGAGAGGAAAAGGCCTTCAATGTAATCAATTTGATCTGCCACGTCATCTCTGACCTAGCGAAATTTTCCACGCGTGCGATAGATACACGCGCCAATCAAATGGTTCTGGTCCGGCGCGTGTGACTCATGCGCTGTACATGAGACTGGGCCTTGGCTGACACGGTAGACGGGCGTGTGGCTGGCGTGCGACCTGCTGACGCGGCGTGACACATGGACTCATGTTATTGGTTCTTCTGTGACAGGTGTGTGCCAGGCGTGTGGTGGGCTGACATGGCGTGACACGTGGCAATTTCTTATTGGACTGTCGGTACATGTAATATCCGACAGTAATTTCCTATCTAAAGTTGTATTATTTGGATAATTTGAGTATCGTTGTAATCATGTTACATTTAGTTAATGTTTATTGATGTCGGGATATATCGGAATAGACTTGATTATAACTCTCATTCGCATTGTGGTTGATTTCCTGACGTGTGTAGATTGTTCTTTATTTAACGTACGCTAAGGCTTTAACCTAACGTACGCTAATTTGTTGGTTTTACGTACGTAATGGAATGCTGGTTACGTACGTAATGCTTGGAATCTTATCTGATCTGACTTTCGGCGTGGGGGGCCGGACATGATCCGGGTAATGGCCTTTTCGATGCAGCCAGGTTGACATACATTACGTACGTAATGCTGCGGCCATAACGTACTTAATGATGTTGGTGTTTTGAGGCAGTAGCCTCTAGAGGCAGATTACATACGTAACATTTTTGTTGTAGCGTACGTAAAGGGGTTAACGTACGTTATCTTCATGCGATAACGTACGTAATGTGCTGTGCAGTTTATAAAAAGACAGCCTGTGTCTTTCATTTGTACGTCCAAACTCCAATTTTTCTCTCCAAAAATCGTCCCCCTGCCTCCCTAGACCGACTTTAATCCCTTCAAACTTGTGTTTGAGCCTTGCATCTTGGATTAGAGCTTGTTGATTGGAAGTTTAGAGTTGTTCTTGAAGCTTGGAGTGTGTTCTTGTGTTTTTGTGGTTGTTCTTCGTTTCTGAAGGTATGTTGTACGATTCTACTCTATATTTTCGTAGTTATGATGTTAGTGATGTGGTATACTACACCTAGTGTTGAATTAATCAAGTACAACATGATAATTATTGGATTTATGAACAAACTAAGTATGGAACATGATTTTGGTTCTTAGATTCTTCATCGATTTTTGTTGAACCTTAAATATATTCATCATAAGGCTATAGTTTCAGAGATTTTTAACGTACCTTGATGATGATTTCGTGATACTCTTTTGATGAATGACTTGATTACATTATAACCTAAGCTAGGCGAATTCATAGATGATGATAGTTGATTCTCCAAGTTAGTTTAATATGAGATAATCTTCATGATTATGCTATAGTCTTGTAACTAAATGAATTTAGTATAACCTTATTGTAACTTACTATATTCAATCATATATGCATGCCAATTGGTTTTTGTGTAGGATTTTTAGCCAGGCCCATATATAGTCATACGTGGATGTTTCCGTATTGGACTGTGCACACGAGACGTAGTTCGTGAGGCTAATTAGGTACATTGTCACACGTATATTCTGGATTCCGTATACGGGGTGGACATGTACACGGACATATTTCCGGATCTGGCGTACTGTGATGTCCATCTTGAGCCATTTTATTTGATCGTTCATAGTCCATGTATGATTGGATATGTTTGACGGTTTGTGACTGATTGTTCATACGCCCGAGGGTTATGTTCAATAGTCGGGATGTTTTCTTTGAGATATAATATATGTGAATTGTATAATGTCTGGAGAATCATTTATCATGTATATCTAACCCTGTGGTTTGGGCGAAATACTTGTGTTGTATTTTAGGTCGAGGCAAAGGCAAGGCACGGGAAGAGCATGGTGACGGCGAAGGGTTCGAAGGATACTAGTTCGGGGGCCCCAAGTCTTTTGTTGTTCGGTTATGTTCAAACCGTGTAATGTTATTTTCCGCTTCATTTAAACTATTGTCTAATTGTATTGTTATTTGAAGTATATTCCATCTCCATATGGTTTATACTTGTATTTGGATCCTGTGTATGTTAAGGCCATTGGCCATACTATTTATAAATTCCTAATCGGAGTAATGACTATTTATTGTGGTTCGGTATCACATGATAATACACATTTAAACTATATTTTGGTATTTCCTGGTGGGTCCCAGTGTGGGGTCCACGGCACTGTAATAGCCGCCCTTTTGGGGTGTTACAGAAGATGGTATCGGAGAGTCGTTTTCTCTTTAAGAGTCGTTGTGGAATGAACTAGTATCAAGAGACCTTCGTGTCACGTGTGACCTGAGCAAGCGCATGACCCTACGATCCAAATACGGTATATACTTTATGAGCCATGATTTAATTACTGGCGTGATATTGATATCGGAATGGATCTCTTTATTGATCTTGACATTTCGATGATCTGTAGCAGGATTTATCTAATTGATATTTCGAGGTAAATTATGAATTGACTATGTGATTGAAATTGTTCGACTCGATGTCGATATGATATTCTGTGTGGCACTCGTAGTGTCCATAATTAATTATGAACTGCTCTCTTGAATATGTAGTTCCTTTGTTGCTATTAACTTAGCATGAATTTTGATGGGTCATAAAGACGGACATGAACTGTACTTATGGTCATTATTATTTTTTGATTCTTTCCGTATGGAAATAAATATGAGAGGCCGTGGCAGAGGGGGACGAGGCCGCGTAATGGGCCGAATTCCGATACCACGAGCCAACACGCGCTCGAATGTGTAGCAGAGTTCCGCAGGCAGTAATTCGCCTTCTAGGGATCAATCGCAACACATTGGATGTGAGGATGCGCGTGTCGATCCTTACGTTGTTATGTAGGGCATGATGGCTCAGATGACCCATATGAGTCAATTGATGGAAGCCATGCAGAGAGCTACAACTGGATAGCAACAGGGGCCTCATCCACCAGCTCCTGTGCATGGCGGACCCGTGAGTCGGATCATCAGCGACATCTCTCGCCAGCGACCCCCGACTATTGAAGGCTCCTCTAAGCTTGCTGATATTGTACATTGGATTGAACACTTTGAGAAATTATTCGAGATGGTGGACTGCCCAGAAGAGAATCGCGTCTCCGTAGAAGCTTACTATCTTAGCAAGGGCGCCCACACCTCATGGCTTTCAGTGAGGCCAGCTGATGGTGTATATACTTGGGAGGAATTTAAAAACCTCAGGTTAAACAGTTACTATCCAGGGCACTCCGTGAGGCCAAGCTGTCAGAATTGCTAAACCCAGACCCACCTGAAGACGATGATGTACTATCTGTTGCCGAGAAATTTTAGGCACTTCTTCCTTTCGCCTCGTCGATTGTCCAAACGGAGGCCAATAAGATCAAATATTTTCTCAAGAGGCTTAAACCCCGAATGAGAATGGAGCTGTTGAATCACCACTGTACGACCCTACCGGAGTTCATCGAGAAAGCTCTGGAATATGAAATTACCGTGAATGAGATTTCCAAGAAGCAACCATAGTCCAACAACAAGAGAACCAGGAACCAGAACTAGACTGACAGTAACCGGGGGACGTTCAGGAAGCCCCAGTCGTTACCGAGCCCTTCTAAACGACCACCCCTGGCATCGAATCCAGTCGGATCGCACTCTCGAGCAGTCAGTGTAATACCCGGTTGTAATTCAGTCATTATCATTCAGTATTTATCGTTCAGTAAATGTCACTCAGTAAATTTCACTCATTAAAGATCATTCATCGTTCATATTCATTCATAATATTCACCGTTCAGAGTAATTGTATCGTCGTTCATCATCAATCGAGTTGGAGAATCGTGCTGTGTTTATCATCATTGTCATATTCATAGTGGGCTGTGTGTGAGGAGTAGCGCACGCTATGAACTCTCTTTAGCGCGCGCTAATTGAGTGCAGGTAGCGCACGCTACCTCCCAACACTAGTGCACGCTAATGTAGTTCAATGCAGGCAGTCCAGAAGGCACTGGACTGTAGTTGGGTTGTAAGTAGCGCACGCTACGAATGGTAAGTAGCGCGTGCTAGTAGGTCGGAGTAGCGCACGCTATGCAGTCTATGTTGCGCGCGCTAAGGACGGATCAGGCAGAGTCCAGTAGCTACTGGACTGAGTTGGAATAATTCCTAGCGCACGCTACGAGTAGTTATTAGCGTACGCTAATAGGTGTCAGTAGCGCACGCTGTATATTGTGTGTAGCGCGCGCTACCGCGAACAAATTAGAGAACAGGAGGTTTTGGACTTCAGTACTGGGCATCAGATAAATCGTTAGCGCACGCTAACATTTTGAGTTAGCACACGCTAAGTATACGGTTGTAGCGCACGCTACAAAAGGTACGTAGCGCACGCTACCGTTGCGAACAGAGGGTACTGGACTACCCAGTACACCCGTTAGCGCACGATACGCACAGGACCTAGCGCACGCTAAGTGGGATTTGCTATATATTGGACAGTGCAGTCCATTTCGTCATTTCATCATCTCACTTCATTCCTTCGGTGGTTTTGGGCGTTTTCGGGCAATTTGAAGAGTTTTCTTCGAGCTCAATCCACAAATCATCATTTTCAAGCTTATCCTTCGGATTAATCACCATTTCATCATCCCCATCACATCAAATCAAGGTAATAATCTCTTGGATCTAGAATTTCGGATTTTTGTGTTTTCCTTCCGATTTCTTCGTGTAAGCTTGGATTGTTGTTGGAATATGTTAGATATGAGTTATCTACCTTGGATAAATGTATTCCTATGGATTTAATAACATATATTTCGGATTTCATGTATTGTTGGGGTTTGATTCAAGAACACCTTGGAGTTGACTTTGATATTTGGGGGTTTTCGACTAGATGTTGTCGTTAACTCGTTTTGTGGATTCCTATGGGATTATTGATATCATTGGAGGAGTTTTGTTGGTTTGAAATACTCATTTTGGAGTTGGTTTCGACATATTCGGGATTGGATATTATCAAAGGATGTATGTTTGCTAAGTGTTTGTTTGAATGCCTCAATGAGTTCGGATATTGTTGTATCGACCTTTGAGATAATCGTAATTCATGCTTGATACGTATATTGAGCGGATTATTGGTAATTGTGTCATTCAAGGTTGTTCGAGCGACCAACATCTCGTTTTAGGACATTGTTCGAGGAAGGACATTTCGACACCGGTATTGTGTAAGTAAATTCTTACTCGGTTAAAAGGATATTCAATTCCTTATGTTGTTGTTCATTCATACATGTAATTCACTTATAATATATCATTCATGTCGAGACTTGTAAATATAAACTCATCATGTAACTCACGAGGAACGACGGTTCCAAAATCATTTCATTGAAGCTATCACTCGTTGTATCATTATTTCATCTCGGTGAGTCGTTCTCGATCCTTATTGGATTCTATTCATTACTCCTCACCTTGGTCATTTTGTTCTGGTGATTTTCCGAAATTATATTGCATGTCCAGTTGGCGCATGTGTGGAATTTTAGTCGGGCACACTATGGTCATGTGTATATGCGGGACTCCGGACACATTGGACTGTGCGCATGGTAATGTGTATACGCGGGACTCTAGACACATTGAACCGTGAGACTAATTAGGCCAATAGCGGGTGTATATGCGGGACTCCGGACACTCGGCTATTTGTGCTATTACTCAGTTCATTCGGGTGTACATTGATGCTCATCATTCAACTTAATTCATTAATTCATTCATGTGATTGTTGTATATTGTTCAACTATTGAGAATTGTTGTTCTATGTAACTGACCCCGTTGGGGGATGTTGTTTTCAGGTCATGGCAAGGCTAAGGCACGGGAAGAGAACGTCGACGGCGAGGAGTCCCAGTGATACTAGTAGGGGCCGCCAGTCCTTTCAGTCTTCATGTTTGCTTGTATTCCGCTGTAGACTTCCACTTTAAATACTCATTTTAACTGGTGTTGTATATTTTATCTTCATATAAAATATACATGTATTATGTTGTTATTCTGGTTGTGTTGTACTTGAAACTCCTCATCGGAGTTATTATTGATATACTGTGGTTCGGTACTACAACTATATCACTTAATTCATTAATTTTCATTCGCCTAGTGGGTCCCAGTTGGGGGTCCACGGCACTGTAATATTCGCCTAGTTTGGGGTGTTACAGAGTTGGTATCGGAGCGTGGTTTTGAATACTACCTTCCAAGTCATGTGTCATTGAAATCATCGTTTATCAGACTAGTATCATTGGACTTTCGCGTCACGTGTGACCCGTGCAAGATCCGAGCCCCTCAGGCCAAAGAACAGTAAGATTTCAGACGCCATGGTATAATTTCTGGCAATAAGAATCACTCATTCCTCATTTTCATTTGTGATCATGTCGAACATGTTAACTCATTAATCACTTAGTTCATTTCACTGTTCAGTTGTTGATCTTGAGGATCGTATCATTAACCTTGTTAACATGTTCAAGATAACTATTTCAAGGATTTCATCAGATAATCTCATCACTTTAGTTGATCATTCATGTAATCATTATGTTTGAGCGCGTGTGCTCATTTTCATCGTTTCATAACGTAATCATAATGTGATATTCATGCGAGATATATAATCATCTTGTCACTTTCCCACTTCAGAATGGAAAGAGCTGGCAGAGGATGCGGGGGAAGAGGCCGCGGTGCGTGCCGAACCCTGAGAACTCGTGTGAATATGCGTGCGAACGCGAGGAATAATGCTAATTCATCGAGCAGCGACGCCGCCACTCATTCTCCTGGAAATGATCATTCACTGTCAGGGAGTCGTACCCAAGACACAGCTCATTCAGAGGGTGTTCGGGTTAACCCACTCGCTTTTATGCAGGGCATGATGGCCCAGATGACTCAAATGGCACGTCTCATGGAGACGATGCAGAACTCAGCTACTCAGAATCAACAGGCTCCTCTACCGCCACCTCAGGGGCAGGAGAGGGGTGTGAGCAGTATTATTGGCGACATCTCTCGCCAGAGACCACCTACCTTTGAGGGCTCATCTGAGCCGGCGGATATTGTTCATTGGCTTGAGCATTTCGAGAAGTTATTTGCTATGGTGGATTGCCCCGAAGGGCATAAAGTTTCAGTTGCGGCTTACTATCTGGGTAAGAGCGCTCATTCGTGGTGGTTATCGTTGAAGCCCACCGACGGATCATGTACTTGGGATCAATTCAAGACTCTCATTATGGAGAGGTATTATCCGGCCCCACTCAGAGAGGCCAAGTTATCGGAATTACTCACTTCCAATCTCTCAGCGGACGATGATGTTCTCGCCATTACCGAGAAATTTCAGGAGCTTCTCCCTTTCGCCTCGTCTATTATTCACTCCGAGGCAGACAAGATCAAGTATTTCAGCAAGAGGTTGAAGCCTCGTATGCGGATGCAGTTGCTTAATCACAATTGTACCACTATGGCCGAATTCATTGAGAAAGCTCTTACTTATGAGCTTACTGCTAAGGAGATTGCTAAGCAACAACCTTCATCTACAGGCAAGAAGTCCAAGAATCGAAATCAGCCTGAAGGCAGTCAGGCAACTTTCAAGAAGCCTCGAGCGGGCTCTATTTTCACCAAGCGACCTCCTATGGTGCACAGACCCGCGGAATCTCAGTCACGAGCGGCCAGTTCGGCCATTACCTGTTTCAACTGTGGAGAACAGGGTCATTACAGCACGAAGTGCTTAAGGCAAACCGTCACGTGCAATAACTGTGGAATGGCGGGGCATAGGGCCCGTGTTTTCCGAAAGGACTCCAAACCTACTCCAGCGTCATCTCAGGCCCCGAAACAGTCAGCAGTTCCGAATCAGGCTACTCAGTCCGCGTCGTTTAAGATGACGGGAGCTAACAAAGGCGGCGCCCATAGCTATCAGACGGGAGCATCCGATTCCGGAGCTGGCAAGCCCCGAATTTATGAGATGAAGAAAGCGGATGATCCAGAAGCCCGAATGATCTCAGGTACACTCGAAATTCTATCTCAACCTGTGTGTACCCTTTTTGATACTGGCGCATCGCATTCATTCATTTCTAAGTCGTGTTTGAGTAGACTACGTCTGGGTAGTGCTACTAGTTGTGAGCCTTATGTCATTGGTCTACCTGATGGTAGAAGAATTATGGGGAATCGTGAGATTAAGAATTGTCCGATTCAGTTTCATAGCCGTGATTGGCTGGCAAACCTAATCGTGGTAGATTTACCGAGAGACGAGGTCATCCTGGATATTGATTGGATGGATCGTCACGATGCCGTCATTAGTGTCCATAAGGGTATGGTCACTATCATATCAGACGATGGGGTCGAATGTGTATTTCAGGGAGGTAATCCCAGCTGTTCTGGGAGAGTCATCAACTTGATGAAAGCAGTGAAATTACTCAGTCAGGGGTGTGTCGGTTATTGGTGCTATATGACCAAGACCGAGAAACCATCAGTAATGTTGACAGATATTCCTATAGTGAGAGAATATGCCGATGTATTTCCAGACGAGTTACCTGGTTTGCCTCCACAGAGAGATGTGGAATTCACGATTGAGTTGGAGCCTGGTACGTCTCTAATATCGAAGGCACCATACCGGATGGCCCCGACCGAAATGCAGGAGTTGAAGAATCAATTATAGGATTTGACCGAGAAGGGTTATATTCGACCGAGTGCGTCCCTGTGGGGAGCACCGGTGTTATGTCAAGAAGAAGGATGGTTCGTTCCGCTTGTGTATTGATTACCGGGAATTGAACCGGGTGACGATCAAGAATAAATATTCTCTACCCCGTATCGATGATCTTTTGGATCAACTTCAGGGAGCTTCAGTATTTTCCAAGATCGACTTAAGATCTGGATATCATCAGTTGCGAATTCGAGAGTCGGATATCGCAAGGACGGCGTTCCGAACACGCTATAGTCATTATGAGTTTGTGGTAATGCCGTTTGGGTTAACTAATGCACCTGCGGTGTTCATGGAATTAATGAATCGGGTCTTCATCGACTATTTGGATCATTTCGTGGTTATCTTTACTGATGACATTCTAATTTATTCTCGTGACCGGGAGGAACATGAGTTTCACCTTCATCAGGTGCTCGACGTGTTGAGACGAGAGCAACTTTATGGGAAGTTTTCCAAATGTGAGTTCTGGATGTCCGAAGTGACATTTCTCGGACATGTAATTTCATCTGACGGAGTTCGTGTCGACCCTCAGAATACGGAGGCGATCCGAGATTGGCAACCTCCGAATAATGTTAAGGAAATCCGGAGTTTCCTCGGATTAGCTGGTTATTATCGGCGATTTGTGGAGAGATTTTCTAAAATTGCTAAACCCATGACGAACCTTTTACGGAAGGATAAGAAATACATGTGGTCCGACGCGTGTCAGCAAAGTTTTGAGGAACTCAAGAGCCGATTAATTTCAGCACCTGTCCTTTCCTTACCGCAAGGGACGGAAGGATTTATGGTTTATAGTGATGCGTCCGGACAGGGTCTCGGATGTGTACTAATGCAGAACGACAAAGTTATTGCTTATGCTTCACGGCAATTGAGACCTTACGAGGTTAATTATCCAACCCATGACTTGGAGCTAGCAGCCGTTGTAAAACCCCCAAAAACTCGATAGTTTACTACATGTATAATTGTTAAATCATGATGTACTCCAATAACAATTGTTTTAATCTACATCTAGTTTCATTTGTTTTACTCATTTATTCGTAAATTATTTTATGAACCAAATAATCAAATTAATTAAAATTTGAAGTGGGAATATAAATTCCTAATGGGCCATGTGTATCAACACATATACACATAACACACCATAAGACTCAAGCCCAAACTAAATAAAACCTCTAAGGCTTGGAATCACAATTTAAAGCCCAATTTAATCACTAGCCACTTCATTTAACACATACTTAATACCTATATCTATATACACCTAAAATACAAAAAAATATAATAACACACACACATAAGCCACGTCTAAGAAGCACTTGTGGGAGGGGAATCCTTGTCCCCCATGCAAGACTCAATGTCTTACATTTTCTCTTCCCAAGTATTCCACCTCCCAACCCCATTAAACCCTTTTAAAAATCAAACACCCTCATTCCTTTCACCCTTACACAAACAAAATCTGAAAAATTAGAGAGAGTAAGGGAGAGAGGAGGCCGAAATCAGAAGAAAGAAAAAAAAAAGAGGAGGAGAAGAGAAGAAGAAGAAGAAAAGAAGAGAAGAAGAAAGGTTCAACTTAAGAAGGTAATTTCACTATCTATATGTAACTTCAATATATATATATATATACCTAGATATATATTACATATACTAACTTAATCCACATCGTCATCATCCATGGTGTGGTATACATTGGTCAAAATAAAAGAGGAGAGGCAGAGAAGAGGTTGGTGCAACTAGTTCAAAGACTTAGTCTCTTCACCACTTCAAGAACTAAGGTGGGTAAAACTATTCTTCTCACTTTAATATGCAATTTATCTTAAACAAAGATGCATGTCCCTTCCATGAAGTTCATATAGTCCACTTTTCTCATACTAATAGCATGCATAATGGTTTATAGCGTGTTGCATGCGAAATTAGCCAATTTTGATGATTTAAGTGAAATGTCTCAAAACTTCTTATCAATTAAGTATGATTTTGTCTTCCTTTATATTCTGGAAATTATGTTTGGAGATGTATATTTGTGTTATATGATCATGCATGTGAAGTTGTATGTTTAATTTGTGGCCTAGCAAAAATGGGATGATCAAAACGGACACAAAACAAGAATTAAGTGAAGATAAAGAAAATTATGAAAATTATTACTAAAAAAAAAAAGATTTAATCTGACTTAAGGTCAGAAAATATAATATATTCACTTGTTAATCACCTACCCTTAAAATTTTATAAGAAACGTAAATCATTTTCTTAGTCAACGGGTTAAAATCGGCAAAACACGAAGATTGTGTAAATCCATCAAAATGGTGAAACTACTAAATAAAATCCATATATTTCAGTTTGAAACATTAAATTGGACATAATAACACGTTTAGCCTCTGTCCTAAAAATTTCGTAGTAATCGGAATTCATTTCCGGTGTCTACGGACCAAAAGTGTAAATTAAGACAAAATAAGGGGGTCAAATGATAAATTCCTCAAAAATTTGGAACCAAAGTAAAAGTTCACCTTCTGGACTGAATACATAACTTATATAGAAATAAATATTCTGACCTTAAAATTTCGTAGAGAGCGGAAGTCGATTCAAGATTTGGGGCTAAAATGCAATAATTGGTCAAATTGGGGTCAATTAGTAAATTTCAATAAAAATGGAATTATAAGATAAATTTTCAGGTCTATGGACCAGAATGTTAATTATAAAAGGATAAATATTATATCCGAAAAACCTTATAACAATAGGAGCAAATTTTGGGTTTTGGGGTCAAAACGACATTTTAAATAGTTTTGGGGTAAAACTGAAAATTCTAGAAAATCAGTCAGAAACTGAAAATTCTGGAAAGTTCACTCAAACACAGAAGTTCCATGTTCAACATTAACCCTCCCATAAGTTTCGTCACCATCCGTGACGAAAACCGAACCTCATGGGCATAATAATCCGTTTCGCAAGAATTATGGGCGTAACAGTAATTTGGGAAAATTTAAACCAAAAATCAAAGATTGGAATTTATCAAGTCTGGAATAAATAATCACAATTATATTCCAAAGATATGTCAATAACGGAACCATAATTTCATAAAAACTCGTGCCACGAATAAACTCCAAATCGCAATCGTATAATCAATTTACGCTAAGTATTGGATACATGACTCTGACTATATTATGTGCATTCACCGCAATGTGAATAACGTATAATCACATCTAACCGGGAACTAAGTGCCATACAAACAAAGTGCCACAGACAGATCCGCCTCTAATCCTATCGGGGCAAAGTGCCACGTCGGCAGACGGGGGCCACCTCTTGAGCCCATACGAAACCGAGAGCCGACCTAAACTCCGGGAGCCACCTCTTGAGTTGTAGGGGCCACCTCTAGAGTCCCAAATTTGTGTCAGGGACGGTTAGACCATGTCTTGGATCGAGCAGCACAGCTGCGGTTCATGAACAAGGCTACCGTCGTTTCCTATTCCCTTGAAGCCAATGGACGGAGTGTCCGGAGGTGACTCGGTCGTAGACTTAAGGTATAATCGCGATTATGGTATGATCCGGGCACTGACCCACAATTAAGGACATGCCGAGCCCAGATAAGAGATAAGGAAGCACGTCACCAAGCGTGAGAGCGATAAGCTCAAAGGCCAAAGTTATAGTGACGGTCCGACAAACGCCCAAGGCTACGGTCATTAAACCAAAGGTCGTGGCGATAGTCAAAGGCCAAACACTGATAACGGTCTAAGATGTTATAAGGAGGCCGAGGGACTTAGTCATATAGACGACCTCCCGAATCTAAATACTCAATAGGCGCTCGACGTCACATATTGTCATACTTAACAGCAATCTACGGAGATTGACTGTTCACTCATACCCTAATTCATTGCATTATATTTTGAAACTTATACCATCCATAAATGATAAATTTTCAAAGGTGGGAGTAAAATTAGTATATATTTCAAAATAATTATATACGTATAATTTCAAAAAATATACTCAACCCAACTCACTGAGAATCCATTATTCTCACCCCAATTTGTATTGTTTTTCTAAAACCCCACTAGATGAGGAGACCCAAGAAGATGACGAGACGAATGCTGATGACCAGTGAAGATCGTCGTTGAAGAACTGTCGAGACATAAGTATTAGAATGTTGAAATAAATGCTCCTTTTTATTCTTGTATCAATAAAGTATTCTGATCTCCGCTGTACTCTTTGAATTTTATGTAACTATTCCGCTGTACTCATGAATGTTTATTCCATCGAATAACCAGACTTAGTTCACCGAGCTAAGATCTGGCATTTGAATGCTCTACTCGAATTCTATTATCACAAACGTTATTTAATTACGTTAGCTGTCGCGTTCTCGTCCAACCCCGGTGTGGGGGCGTGACAGATGTGGTATCAGAGCTCGGTTTGTAAGAAGGACACTTACATCGAGATTTTCCAGGATAAGATTCTTCGGACTTAGATGGGAATTCCACCTAGGATGAAGTGAACCATAAGATTGAGACCTAAAGTAGATTTCTCGAGTCAACTTCCATTAGAAACCTCTTTCGGCTTGTTGCAATTCACTTGGAATATGCACAGTCATATTCAAAAGTTCCTAAGTCATCGGCTAAGATACTTGATTAAGTATTCGTAGCATTCCCCGATTGAATCAATTCCTCTATTGAACTCTTGAAATGGATATAGTATATGTTACTTATCGGTTTATCTGAAATCCATTTAACATCCTTACTCTTCTAAAATTAGGTATTAATATTCCTTGATTGCTAGTGTCACATAAGCATATTCGTTGAATCATTAAGTTCACTGCCTTGATGATTATTCATGCTTAATAGAGTTTATATCGGACATTAAATTTTTACGAAATACTGACTTAGAACTTGGTTTGGTAGGTATGGATTTCGAAATGGAGATGGTCGTTGAGGTCATGCGCCTGACCGAGAAGCTGAAGCTCTTGGAGGAGCAGGCTACCCACTGTAGAAAGAGCTGGGCAGACCAGTTTAGGGCGACGCTAAGAGACCAGGATCGAATCGAGTCGCTCGAACAAAGAATTCAGACCCTGACTGAGGAGCTGATTGGAGCTAGGCAGGAGACTGGCATGTACCGCGGCCAGAGAGATGAGGCGATGCAGATATTCGGATTTCGTCGAGAGGAGTGCCGGAGCTTGGAGATAGCATTGCATGAGCGAAATGATTACGTGAAGATGCAAGAGGCCGTCATTCAGAACCTTCAGCATGCATGCTCCCAGTTCAGTTCCCATGTGGAGGCGTTTGAGGGCACCTTGGCTTCAGAGCGCCAGCGACATATGGAGTTTTCTACTGCGATGAGAGGTCATATGACAGAGCTGACTGAGCTAATTCCTGAGTTGCTGATCACACCGCCCGGAGGGACGTCTACAGCATTCTATAGCTCTGAGGAGGAGGACCCCGAGGAGGAGACGATGGAGCCGGGAGAGGATTGAGGATGTTGTTTCTACGATCTCGTCATGATCTTTATCAGAAAATGTAGTTTTCTATGTCACAGCAAACTATTAGAATGCAGTAATTATGATTATGCAATTTTCATATTCTACGATAATAATGATTTAAAATAATGTGTGCACATTCAAATTCCCTGTATTTACAACTCGAACTAAGCCAACTATAAAAATCATTAGCTGCTACAGATGGCTGATAGACGTAGAGGACGCCCGCGAGTTAACCGTGATGGACAACAAGACCAACACAATAACGGAGGAGGAGCTGCAAATGATGCCATAGCACAAGCACTAACCCAACTGACAAACTTCCTACAACAACAAGCTGATGACAATCGGACTGCAGGAGGCACACAAGACCGCATGTTGGAGAGATTCTTACGTTTCAGTCCGCCAACGTTTGACGGAGAACCAGATGACATCAAGGCAGAATTATGGGTAGAAAGGATGGAGAGCATATTCAATGCATCCCAGTACACCGATGATCAACGTATAACGTTGGCTACGTTTCGACTCGAGGTTGCCGCGCATGATTGGTGGAAGATCGTTAATGCCCGCTGGATAAGAGAGGATCGTGCCAGAACTTGGGTCAATTTCTTAGCTGATTTTCGGACCCAGTACGTCTCAGCAGCAGCTAGAGAGGCTCGTCAAGATGAATTTTATCATCTGAAGCTTGGATCTTTGACTGTAGCGCAGTATGAGTCGCAGTTCAACCGACTCTCCAAGTTCGCACCAGGACTAGTAAGCACAGAGGAGGATAAGCTATATAAGTTTACCCGAGGATTGAGGTTTTCTCTGCAACAGAGTCTGCTGCCAGTGAGAGTAACGACTATGGCGGAAGCAGTCGAAGCTGCAACGCGAATCGAACGTGGGATGACACGTCTGGGACAGGCGAAGGAGCGCACCACTGGGAAGTTTAAGAGATCCGCACCAAACCTATCATCCAGACCACCCCAGAAATTCCGATGCAAGACTTCTGGCCAGAACACCGAAAAGAGGCCTGTGAACAATCTACCGCCCTATCCGCACTGTAATAAGATGGGGCATAAACCCGAGGACTGCTGGAAGAAACAAGGGAGGTGCCTGCGCTGTAGAGATAATCAGAATCAGACTAGAGAATGCCCGAAGTGGGAGACACCAGACAACAATCAGCAGAAAAATGTGGCCAATAAGGATGATCGCAAGGGCAAAGGGAAAGCACCAGCGAGAGTTTTTGCCTTAGCTGGACAAGAAGCTCCTAATGCGACAGACGTGGTGGAAGGTACATTTCTTGTGTCAAACCACCCTGCACATACATTATTAGATCTAGGATCATCACATTCTTTTGTTTCACCCCATTACGCACAAAAACTGAATGTATGTATGGAATCACTGCCTATAAGCTTAGAGGTGTCCACACCTATGGGTGCAAGCCAAGAAACGGATTCGGTATTTAGGAATTGTGAAGTTGTAGTTGAGGGTCAATGCTTCCCTGCCGACCTAATACTTCTTCCCATACTTGGGTATGACCTCATACTTGGTATGGATTGGCTATCTAAGAGCTATGCACAACTCGATTGCCATTCTAAGATAGTTCGATTCTGCAAACCCGAACACCCTGTATTTGAACTACACGGGAGTGCTAGAATTAACTCGGACCCAATTATATCAGCTACGAAGGCAATAAAGGCCATTTCAAAGGGAGCAACGGGATATCTAGCTTTTGTCATGAACAAACCTAAGAGCAAAATGGAGATTGAAGCAATTCCAGTAATATCAGAATACCCCGATATTTTCCCCACGGAACTCACTTCTCTGCCTCCAGATAGGGAAGTTGAATTTAACATAGATATCTTTCCAGGGAAGGCACCTGTGGCTAGAACGCCATATCGAATGGCTCCACTGGAACTGCAAGAACTGAAGGTTCAGTTGCAGAAATTGGTAGAGGTTGGATTTTTCCGGCCAAGCATATCCCCTTGGGGAGCACCAGTGCTATTCGTAAAGAAGAAATATGGCACGCCAAGATTGTGCATTGATTACCGAGAACTTAACAACATTACAGTTAAGAACAAGTATCCACTTCTTAGGATCGACGAACTATTCGACCAACTACAAGGAGCGACAGTTTACTCCAAGTTTGATCTTTAGTAGGGATACCATCAATTGAGGATCAGAGAGAATGACATACCGAAGACTGCCTTTCAAACTAGGTATGGTCATTATGAATTTGTGGTAATGCCTTTCGGATTGACCAACGCACCGGCTGCATTTATGGATTTAATGCACTGCATATTCCGACCATATTTAAATCAATTCGTAGTGATATTTATTGACGACATACTCATTTATTCGAAGTCGGATCAGGAGCATGAAACCCACCTGAGGTTGGTGCTAGAGACGCTAAGGAAGCATAAATTGGACGCCAAATTCAGCAAGTGTGAATTCTGGTTAAGAGAAGTAGCATTCTTAGGGCATATAATATCGGGAGAAGGAATTGCAGTAGATCCATCAAAGGTGGAGACTATTCTGGACTGGAAGAGGCCAGAAACGGTCACTGAGATTCGGAGCATTCTTGGACTTGCGGGTTACTACCGCAAATTCATTAAAGACTTCTCCAAAATCGCAGGACCACTCACAAGACTGACACAGAAACACGTCAAATTTGAGTGGAACGATAAGTGTGAGTCAAGCTTCCAGGAGCTTAAGAGAAAACTCACAACCGCACCTGTACTAACACTTCCCGAAAGAAGTGAAGGGTTTGTGGTATACAGTGATGCATCGAAGGAAGGATTAGGAGTTGTGCTGATGCAAAACGGCAAGGTTGTGGCTTACGCATCCTGAAAGCTAAAGATCCACGAGATGAACTATCCGACCCATGACCTTGAACTCGCAGCAATAGTGTTTGCCTTGAATAAATGGAGACACTACTTGTATGGAACTACCTTCACCATTTTTACTGACCACAAGAGTCTCAAATATTTATTCTCTCAGAAGGAGTTGAATCTAAGACAGAGACGGTGGATAGAACTTCTGGAAGATTATAACTTCCCCATTCAGCATCATCCGGGCAAGGCCAATGTCGTAGCAGATGCCTTGAGTAGGTAAAGCAAGTGTGGATAGACTTATGATAAGAGAATGGAATGCCCTGGGAGAAATAAGCCAATGGAACCCAAGACAGTCCAAGACCCGCGTTGTGTGCACTAATTTGTCATTGAAACCAGACTTACTTAAGGAAATCTAAGAAGCACAGACATAAGATGGGAAGTTGTGTAAACTTAAGGAAAAGGTCGCACAAGGCGAGACATCAGAGATTAGTATGTCGGATGATGGAACGCTGAAATTCAAAAACCGTATATGTGTTCCCGATAGTGATGAACTCAAGAAGAAAATTTTAGCAGAGGCTCACTGCTCCCGATATACAATCCATCCAGGTGGAAATAAAATGTATAAAGATCAAAGAAACACTACTGGTGGGTGAATATGAAGAACCAGGTAGCAGAATTCGTAGCAAGGTGTTTAAATTGTCAAAGAGTGAAGTCTGAACACCAAATACCATCAGGGTTGCTACAGCCGCTCGAGATTCCCGAATGGAAATGGGAACTAATCACGATGGACTTCGTGACGGATCAACCAACAAACAATGGAGGATATAACACGATCTGGGTAATCGTGGATAGACTTACAAAGTCAGCTAACTTCTTACCCGTAAGAAAGAGTGACAGTCTGCAGAAACTAGCAAGGACGTATATCCGAGAAATCATTAGACTACATGGAATACCTGTAGACATTGTGTCAGACCGTGACCCCAGATTCATCTCTAAATTTTGGAAGAGTCTTCATCAAGAACATGGGACAACATTGAGTTTCAGCACTGCAGCACACCCTCAGACGGACGGACAATCCGAGAGAACGATACAAGTCCTTGAGGACATGTTACGGCCATGTGCACTGGATTTTCAAAAGAGTTGGAGTCACCAGCTACCCTTAGCTGAGTTTGCCTATAACAATAGCTACCAGGCAACGATTGAGATGGCTCCATATGAATCATTGTACGGGAGAAAGTGCCGATCGCAAATACATTAGGAAATTGACGACCGGTGGCCACCAAAGGGTACGCAGAACCGAGACCCGATAACGAGAGTTGATCTAGTAGAAGATGCCATGGATAAGGTTAGAATCATTCGGGATCGAATTCGCACCGCTCAGAGCCGGCAGAAAAGTTATGCAGATCGGAGAAGGAAAGATTTGGAATTCGACACAGGAGACAAAGTATTCCTTCGATTATCACCACATAAGGGATTAATCAACTCGAAGAAAGGAGGAAAGCTGAGCCCCAGATATGTCAGACCCTTTAAGATCGTAGCAAGGATTGGAAAATTAGCATACCGCCTTGAGCTACCAATGGATCTTGCCGGAATGCACAACGTATTTCATGTCTCAAGATTGAAGAAGTATCATCCAGATCCTGAACATGTCATCACGCATGACATACCGCCAATCAAAGAAGATTTAACTTACATTGAGAAGCCGATTAGGATCGTGGATCAACAAGTACGCGAACTAAGAGACAAGAAGGTACCATTGGTCAAAGTCGTCTGGACAAATCACAATAAAAAGGAAGACGCTACGTGGGAAGCTGAGGAAGAAATGAAGAAATCGTATCCCGAATTATTTAAGTAGGAATTTGGGGACCAAATCTTTTAAGGAGGGGAGGATGTAAAACCCCCTAAAACTCGATAGTTTACTACATGTATAATTGTTAAATCTTGATGTACTCCAATAACAATTGTTTTAATCTACATCTAGTTTCATTTGTTTTACTCATTTATTCGTAAATTATTTTATGAACCAAATAATCAAATTAATTAAAATTTGAAGTGGGAACATAAATTCCTAATGGGCCATGTGTATCAACACATATACACATAAACACACCATAAGACTCAAGCCCAAACTAAATAAAACCTCTAAGGCTTGGAATCACAATTTAAAGCCCAATTTAATCACTAGCCACTTCACTTAACACATACTTAATACCTATATCTATATACACCTAAAATGCAAAAAAAAAAATATAATAACACACACACACATAAGCCACGGCCAAGAAGCACTTGTGGGAGGGGAATCCTTGTCCCTCATGTAAGACTCAATGTCTTACATTTTCTCTTCCCAAGTATTCCACCTCCCAACCCCATTAAACCCTTTTAAAAGTCAAACACCCTCATTCCTTTCACCCTTACACAAACAAAATCTGAAAAATTAGAGAGAGTAAGGGATAGAGGAGGCCGAAATCAAGAAGAAAGGAAAAAAAAAAAAGAGGAGGAGAAGAGAAGAAGAAGAAAAGAAGAGAAGAAGAAAGGTTCAACTTAAGAAGGTAATTTCACTATCTATATGTAACTTCAATATATATATATATATATACACCTAGATATATCTTACATACACTAACTTAACCCACATCTTCATCATCCATGGTGTGGTATACATTGGTCAAAATAAAAGGAGGAGAGGCAAAGAAGAGGTTGGTGCAACTAGTTCAAAGACTTAGATCTCTTCACCACTTCAAGAACTAAGGTGGGTAAAACTATTCTTCTCACTTTAATATGCAATTTATATTAAACAAAGATGCATGTCCCTTCCATGAAGTTCATATAGTCCACTTTTCTCATACTAATAGCATGCATAATGGTTTATAGCTTGTTGCATGCGAAATTAGCCAATTTTGATGATTTAAGTGAAATGTCCAAAAACTTCTTATCAATTAAGTATGATTTTGTCTTCCTTTATATTATGGAAATTATGTTTGGAGAGATATATTTATTTTATATGATCATGCATGTGAAGGTGGATATTTAATTTGTGGCCTAGCAAAAATGGGATGATCAAAACGGACACAAAACAAGAATTAAGTGAAGATAAAGAAAATTATGAAAATTATTACTAAAAAAAAAAAGATGTAATCTTACTTAAGGTCATAAAATACAATATATTCACTTGTTAATCCCTACCCTTAAAATTTTATAAGAAACGTAAATCATTTTCTAAGCCAACGGGTTAAAATCGGCAAAACACGAAGATTGTGTAAATCCATCAAAATGGTAAAACTACTAAATAAAATCCGTATATTTCAGTTTGTAACATCAAAGTGGACATAAAAACACGTTTATCCTCTGTCCTAAAAATTTCGTAGTAATCGGAATCCATTTCCGGTGTCTACGGACCAAAAGTGTAAATTAAGACAAAATAAGGGGGTCAAATGATAAATTCCTCAAAAATTTGGAACCAAAGTAAAAGTTCACCTTCTGGACTGAAGACATAACTTATATAGGAATAAATATTCTGACCTTAAAATTTCGTAGAGAGCGGAAGTCGATTCAAGATTTGGGGCTAAAATCCAATAATTGGTAAAATTGGGGTCAATTAGTAAATTTCAATAAAAATGGAATTATAAAATAAATTTTCAGGTCTATGGACCAGAATGTTAATTATCAAACTATAAATATTATATCCGAAAAACCTTATAACAATAGGAGCAGATTTTGGGTTTTGGGGTCAAAACGACATTTTAAATAGTTTTGGGGCAAAACTGAAAATTCTAGAAAATCAGTCAGAAACTGAAAATTCTGGAAAGTTCACTCAAACACAGAAGTTCCAAGTTCAACATTAACTCTCCCATAAGTTTCGTCACCATCCGTGACGAAAACCAAACCTCATGGGCATAATAATCCGTTTCGCAAGAATTATGGGCGTAACCGTAATTTGAGAAAATTTAAACCAAAAATCAAAGATTGGAATTTATCAAGTCTGGAATCAATAATCAAAATCATATTCCAAAGATATGTCAATAACGGAACCATAATTTCATAAAAACTCGTGCCACGAATAAACTCAAAATCGCAATCGTATAATCAATTTACGCTAAGTATTGGATACATGACTCTGACTATATTATGTGCATTCACCGCAATGTGAATAACGTATAATCACATCTAACCGGGAACTAAGTGCCATACAAACAAAGTGCCACAGACAGATCCGCCTCTAATCCTATCGGGGCAAAGTGCCACGTCGGCAGACGGGGGCCACCTCTTGAGCCCATACGAAACCGAGAGCCGACCTAAAATCCGGGGGACACCTCTTGAGTTGTAGGGGCCACCTATAGAGTCCCAAATTTGTGTCAGGGACGGTTAGACCATGTCTTGGATCGAGCAGCACGGCTGCGGTTCATGAACAAGGGCTACCGTCGTTTCCTATTCCCTTGAAGCCAATGGACGGAGTGCTCCGGAGGTGACTGGGTCGTAGATTTAGGGTATAATCGCGATTATGGTATGATCAGGGCCCTGACCCACAATTAAGGACATGTCGAGCCCAGATAAGAGATAAGGAAGCACGTCACCAAGCGTAAGAGCGATAAGCTCAAAGGCCAAAGTTATAGTGACGGTCCGACAAACGCCCAAGGCTACGGTCATTAAACCAAAGGTCATGGCGATAGTCAAAGGCCAAACACTGATAACGGTTTAAGATGTTATAAGGAGGCCGAGGGACTTAGTCATATAGACGATCTCCTGAAGCTAAATACTCACTAGGCGCTCGATGCCACATATTGTCCTACTTAACAGCAATCTACGGAGATTGACTGTTCACTCATAACCTAATTCATTGCATTATATTTTGAAACTTATACCATCCATAAATGATAAATTTTCAAAGGTGGGAGTAAAATTAGTATATATCTCAAAATAATTATATACGTATAATTTCAGAAAATATACTCAACCCAACTCACTGAGAATCTATTATTCTCACCCCCATTTGTATTGTTTTTCTAAAACCCCACTAGATGAGGAGACCCAAGAAGATAACGAGATGAATGCTGATGACCAGTGAAGATCGTCGTTGAAGAACTGTCGAGACATAAGTATTAGAATGTTGAAATAAATGCTCCTTTTTATTCTTGTATCAATAAAGTATTCTGATCTCTGTTGTACTCTCTGAACTCTATGTAACTATTCCGCTGTACTCATGAATGTTTATTCCATCGAATAACCAGACTTAGTTCACCGGGCTAAGATGTGGCATTTGAATGCTCTACTGTAATTCTATTATCACAAATGTTATTTAATTACGTTAGCTGTCGCGTTCTCGTCCAACACTGGTGTGGGGGTGTGACAGTCGTGGTATTCGCATTGAAGATTTGGCGTTATTATATTTATGGCGTTACCTGTCAGATATTCACCGATCATAAGAGTTTAAAGTATATATTTACTCAGAAGGAGTTAAATATGCGACAGAGACGGTGGTTGGAACTAATCAAATATTATGATATTGAGATACTTTACCACCCGGCCAAGGCGAACGTTGTCGCCGACGCCTTGAGTCGTAAGTCCGTTCAAGAGCATATGCTTACTCGATTAATAGTTCAGAAGGAACTTTAGCAGGAATTTCTGAGACCCGAGATCGAGGTCTCGTTACAGCGAGTAAAAGGGCAACTTTGTACGTTAGATATTTCATCGCCACTTGAGGAGGCGATCAGGGAGAATCAGGGATCAAACCCATTTTTGTTACACATTCGAGATGATGTGACTTAGGGGAAAGCCCCTAGATTTGTGGTCCACGAGTATGGACTTTTGCGATTTAAGAATCGGTTGTGCGTACCGGCGAATGACGAGTTGAAAAAACTCGATTTTGAGAGAAGCTCATGCTACCCCTTATTCCGTTCATCTGGGGTCTAGCAAGATGTACAATGACTTGAAACAAAATTACTGGTGGAGTAATATGAAGCGAGAAGTCGCGGAATTTGTTTCGAGATGTTTAACTTGTCAGCAAGTCAAGATAGAACATCAGCGACCGGCGGGTATGCTGAAACCGCTCCCTATTCCAGAGTGGAAGTGGGAAGATATTTCGATGGACTTCATCACGAGTTTGCCGACGAGTCGTCGTGAAATGAATACAATTTGGGTAATTGTGGACCGCTTAACTAAATCAGCTCATTTCCTTGAGATTAAGGATACGTGGGGTCCCGAGAGACTTGCCCAGTTGTTCATCAAAGAGATAGTGAGATTGCATGGTACTCCTAAGAGTATCATTTCCGATCGTGACGGACGATTCGTGTCTCATTTTTGGAAATCAGTTCATCGTGCCTTGGGAACTCAGCTTAATCTTGGCACAGCTTTTGATCCTCAGTCCGACGGACAATCAGAGAGGACTATTTAGACTTTGGAGGACATGTTGAGATCATGTGTTCTCGATTGGAAAGATGATTGTGAAGCCCAACTACCGTTGATCGAGTTCACGTACAACAATAGTTGGCATGCTTAGATTAAGATGACATCTTACGAGGCCTTGTACGGTCGTCGTTGTCGATTTTCTTTGTGTTGGGATGACTTATCAAAATCAATCGGCACCGAGCCCGATATGCTTATAGCCACCCGTTAGAAGGTAGCTTTGATCAGGAGTCGTTTGTTGACCGCTCAGAGTCGGCAGAAATCTTATGCAGATAATCGTCGTCGACTGTTAGAGTTCGAGACGGGTGACCATGTTTTGGTCAAGGTATCCCCGAGTCTAGGTATCTTCCATTTTGGGAAGAGGGGAAAGTTGAGTTCGAGATTCATTGGACCGTTTAAGATTTTAGATCGAGTAGGCGAGCTAGCTTATCGATTGGCCTTACCTCCGGCGTTGAGCCGAATTCATAATGTTTTTCACGTCTCTCAGTTATGGAAGTATGTTGCGGACCCGAGTCATATACTTCAGTTCGACGAAATCGAGATCGCTGATGATCATTCGTATGAGGAGTGTCCTATACGAGTCTTAGAGCGGCGAATCAAACAGTTGAGGAACAAGACGATTCCTTTGGTTAAAATTCAATGGTCTAGACACGGGGTCGAAGAGGCTACTTGGGAAACCGAGGATAGTATGCGGGAGAGTTATCCCGAGTTGTTTGACCCTTAGTTTCGGGGACGAAACTCTTTTAAGGGGGGGTGTATGTAATACCCGGTTGTAATTCAGTCATTATCATTCAGTATTTATCGTTCAGTAATTGTCACTCAGTAAATTTCACTCATTAATGATCATTCATCGTTCATATTCATTCATAATATTCACCGTTCAGAGTAATTGTATTGTCGTTCATCATCAATCTAGTTGGAGAATCGTGCAGTGTTTATCATCATTGTCATATTCATAATGGGTTGTGTGTGAGGAGTAGCGCACGCTATGAACTCTCTTTAGCACACGCTAATTGAATTCAGGTAGCGCACGCTACCTCCCAACATTAGCGCACGCTAATGTAGTTCAATCTGAGCGATCCGAAGGCCTTTGGGTGCGGTTGGGTTGTAAGTAGCGCACGCTACGAATGGTAAGTAGCGCGCGCTAGTAGGTCGGAGTAGCGCACGCTATGCAGTCTATGTTGCGCGTGCTAAGGATGGATCAGGCAGAGTCCATTAGCTACTGGACTGAGTTGGAATAATTCCTAGCGCACGCTACGAGTAGTTATTAGCGTACGCTAATAGGTGTCAGTAGCGCACACTGTATATTGTGTGTAGCGCGCGCTACCGTGAGCAGATTAGAGAACAGGAGGTTCTGGACTTCAGTACTGGCATCAGGTAAATCGTTAGTGCACGCTAACATTTTGAGTTAGCACACGCTAACATTTTGAGTTAGCGCACGCTAAGTATACGGTTGTAGTGCACGCTACAAAAGGTACGTATCGCACGCTACCGTTGCGAACAGAGGGTACTGGACTACCCAGTACACCCGTTAGCGCACGCTAACTGTGATTTGCTATATATTAGACAGTGCAGTCCATTTCGTCATTTCATCATCTCACTTCATTCCTTCAGCGGTTTTGGGCGTTCTCGGGCGATTTGAAGAGTTTTCTTTGATCTGAATCCACAAATCATCATCTTCAAGCTTATCATTCGGATTAATCATCATTTCATCATCCCCATCACATCAAAGCAAGGTAATAATCTCTTGGATCTAGAATTTCGGATTTTTGGGTTTTCCTTCCGATTTCTTCATCTAAGCTTGGATTGTTGTTGGAATATGTTAGATATGAGTTATCTACCTTGGATAAATGTATTCCTATGGATTTAATAACATATATTTCGGATTTCATGTATTGTTGGGGTTTGATTCAAGAACACCTTGGAGTTGACTTTGATATTTGGGGGTTTTAGATTAGATGTTGTCGTTAACTCGTTTTGTGGATTCCTATGGGATTATTGATATCATTGGAGGTGTTTTGTTGGTTTGAAATACTCATTTTGGAGTTGGTTTCGACATATTCGGGATTGGATATTATCAAAGGATGTATGTTTGCTAAGTGTTTGTTTGAATGCCTCAATGAGTTCGGATCATGTCGAGACTTGTAATTATCAACTCATCATGTAACTCACGAGGAACGACGGTTCCAAAATCATTTCATTGAAGCTATCACTCGTTGTATCATTATTTCATCTTGGTGAGTCATTCTCGATCCTGATTGGATTCTATTCATTACTCCTCACCTTGATCATTTTGTTCTGGTGATTTTCCGGAATTATATTGCATGTCCAGTTGGCGCATGTGTGGAATTTTAGTCGGGCACACTATAGTCATGTGTATATATGGGACTCCGGACACATTGGACTGTGCGCATGGTAATGTGTATATGCGGGACTCCGGAGACATTGAACTGTGAGACTAATTAGGCCAATAGCGGGTGTATATGCGGGACTCCGAACACTCGGCTATTTGTGCTATTACTCAGTTCATTCGGGTGTACATTGATGCTCATCATTCAACTTAATTCATTAATTCATTCATGTGATTGTTGTATATTGTTCAACTATTGAGGATTGTTGTTCTATGTAACTGACCCCGTTGGGGGATGTTGATTTCAGGTCATGGCATGGCTAAGGCACGGGAAGAGAACGTTGACGGCGAGGAGTCCCAGTGATACTAGTAGGGCCCCCCAGTCCTTTCAGTCTTCATGTTTTCTTCACTTGTATTCCGCTGTAGACTTCCACTTTAAATACTCATTTTAACTGGTGTTGTATATTTTATCTTCATATAAAATATACATGAATTCTATTTTTTTCCTATGTGTGTTGTACTTGAAACTCCTCATCGGAGTAATTATTGATATACTGTGGTTCGGTACTACAACTATATCACTTAATTTATTAATTTTGATTCGCCTAGTGGGTCCCAGTTGGGGGTCCACGGCACTGTAATATTCGCCTAATTTGGGGTGTTACAGTCAGCTCATCTGTTGTGTGCTATAACTGTGGGCAGGGGCACATCAGCTCCAAATGCCCGAAGTCGGCCGTCGCATGCCATACTTTTGGGAAGAATGGGCATCGTGCTCGTTATTGCAGGAATGGACTAGGACGTGATCCAGTAGCATCTCATGCTCCAGTTCAGTCTTCTGTCCAGGACCGTGTACCTCCGTCCGCTTCTTATCAGACTACCGGGACAAACAGAGGGATGGGCCGTGGAAACCAAGCTGGTACATCTGGTGCCGGAGCTGCGAAACCTAGAATTTATGAGATGAAGAAGGCCGACGATCCCGAAGCCAGCATGATTGCAGGTACTCTCGAGATCCGATCTCAGCCCGTCTATGTTCTATTTTATACTAGTGCTTCACACTCCTTTTTATCTACTTCTTGTTTGAGTCGTTTGCAATTAGATCATGTTACCAATTGTGAACCTTATGTAATTGGTCTACCCGATGGTAGAATAATTGTTGGGAATCGTGAAGTGCAGAACTGTCCGATTCGTATGAACGATCGTGAGTGGTTGTCAAACTTAATTGTGGTTGATTTACCTAAAGATGATGTAATCTTGGGTATCGATTGGATGGATCGTCATGATGCCATACTTAGCGTCCGCAAGCGGATAGTGTCCGTCACATCTGACGATGGTGTTGAGTGTATTTTTCAGGGTGATAATCCCAGTCGTTCCGGGAGAGTCATCAGTGCTATGAAAGCAGTAAAACTACTTAATCAATGGTGTATTGGTTATTGGTGTTACATGACCAAAACAACGGATCGACCAGTTTAATTGTCCGATATTCCGGTAGTCCG
Source organism: Orobanche coerulescens (assembly GCA_033398695.1). NCBI lineage: Eukaryota > Viridiplantae > Streptophyta > Magnoliopsida > Lamiales > Orobanchaceae > Orobanche > Orobanche coerulescens. Next base: position 93,775,559 of record CM065809.1, read on the forward strand.
AGACTACCCAGATGTATTTGCAGATGAGTTGTCAGGCTTACCTCCACATTGTGAGGTAGAGTTTACTATTGAGTTAGAGCCAGGTACGTCCCCGCTTTCGAAAGCACCGTATCGTATGGCTCCGGCCGAGATGCAGGAGTTGAAAAACCAGCTTGAGGAGTTAACTGGTAAGGGCTATACTCGACCTAGTGCGTCCCCTTGGGGAGCACCAGTGTTTTGTACAGAAGAAAGACGAATCTCTGCGTTTGTGTATTTATTACTGTGAGCTGAACAGGGTAACCATCAAGAACAAATATCCATTGCCTCGTATTTATGATTTATTGGATCAACTTGAGGGAGCTGCTGTATTTTCTAAGATCGAATTGAGGTCCGGGTATCATCAGTTGAGGATTCGAGAGTCTGACATTTCGAAGACCGCTTTTCGTACCCGCTATGGGCATTACGAGTTCGTAATGATGCCTTTTGGACTGACTAATGCACCGGCGGTATTCATGGAGTTGATGAATTAGGTTTTTATTAATTATCTGGATCGCTTTGTAGTCGTTTTTATTGACGACATTCTGATTTACTCTCGTGACCATGAAGAGCATGAACGTCATCTCCATTAAGTTCTCGATGCGCTGAGGCGGGAACAACTTTATGGGAAGTTTTCCAAATGTGAGTTCTGGATGCCTGAAGTTATTTTTCTTGGGCATGTGATATCAGCCGAAGGGGTGAGAGTAGACCCACAGAAGACAAAAGTTATCGGGGAATGGCTACCTCCGAAAAACGTGAAGGAAGGTTTTTCCATGATTGCGCAACCGATGACTAACCTGTTGAGGAAGGATAAGAAGTATTTGTGGTCAGAGGCATGTCAGCAAAGTTTTTATGAACTCAAGATTCGATTGATTTCAGCACCTGTTTTGGTTCTATCGAAGGGAACGGAAGGATTTGTGGTGTATAGTGACGCGTCGGGACAGGGCCTTGGATGTGTGTTGAAGGGAAAGTGATTGATATGCATCGAGACAGTTGCGACCATATGAAGTAAATTATCCGACCCATGATTTGGAGCTAGCCGCCGTGGTGTTTGCTTTGAAAATCTGGCGTCACTATTTGTATGGAGTTACCTGTCAGATCTTTACTTATCACAAGTGCCTGAAGTACATTTTTACTTAGAAGGAGTTGAACATGAGGTATAAAAGGTGGGGAGAACTAATCAAAGACTATGATATCTAGATCCTTTATCATCCGGCCAAAGCAAATGTGGTTGCCGACGCCTTGAGTCGTGAGACAGTACAGGAGCAGATACTTGCCCGCTTGACAGTTCAGAGAGAATTGCAGCTGGAGTTCGTGAGGCCGGAAATTGAAGTCTGGTTATAGCATATTCAGTGAAAACTCCGCACACTTGAGATTTCATCATTCCTTGATGATATAATTAGATCGAAGCAGGTTACGGACTCATTCTTATCTCGAGTTCGGGATGAAGTAACTCAAGGGAAAGCCCCTGGATTTCTGATCTACGAGGATGGGTTGATACGCTTCAGGAATCGAGTTTGTGTACCCACAGACGAAGAGTTGAGGAACTCTATCCTGAGAGAGGCTCATGCTATCCCGTACTCCATTCACCTGGGATCCAGCAAGATGTATAAGGATTTGAAGCAATGTTATTGGTGGGGAATATGAAACGTGAAGTTGCAGAGTTCGTTTCGAGATGTTTAACCTATCAGCAGGTTAAGATTGAGAATCAGTGACCCACAGGAATGCTGAAACCACTCCCGATTCCTGAGTGGAAATGAGAGGACATATCAATAGATTTTATCACTAGCTTGCCGACGAGTCATCGAGAGATGAATACGATATGGGTGATTGTGGATCGTCTGACCAAATTAGCCCACATTTTGGAGATTAAAGACACATGGGGACCCGAGAGATTGGCCCAGTGATTTATTAAAGAGATTGCAAGGTTATATGCTACCCCCAAGAGTATTGTATCGGATCGTGACGGGCGATTCGTGTCATACTTCTAGAAAGCAGTTCATCATGCGATGAGTACGTAGTTGAATATCAGTACGGCGTTTCATCCGCAGACTGATGGTCAGTCTGAAAGGACTATCCAAACTCTAGAGGATATGTTGAGGACGTGCGGTCTTGATTGGAATGATGATTGGGAAGCCCAACTGCCTTTGGTGGAATTCACTTACAATAATAGTTGGCACGCTTCGATTCAGATGGCACCTTATGAAGCATTGTATGGCCATCGGGTTAGGTCCTTTGTGATGGGATGACCTGTCTGAATCTCCGGGTACGAAAACTGATATGTTGTTAGCAGCCCGTGAGAAGATCGCCCTAATTAGGAGTCATTTGTTAACGGCTCAAATCGACAGAAGTCTTACGCCGACAACTGTCAATGATCGCTTGAGTTCTAGGTTGGCGACCATGTGCTAATGAAGGTTTCCCCTACTCGAGGTGTTTTTCATTTTGGGAAGAGAGGCAAGCTGAGTCTGAGGTATATTGAGCCGTTTGAGGTTTTGGAACGAGTAGGCGATCTAGCCTATTGTCTGGCGTTGCCACCAGCTCCGATTCGGATTCATAACGTGTTTCATGTCTCCTAGCTGAGGAAATATGTTGCTGATATGAGTCATATACTTCAGTTCGATGAGATCGAGATAGCGGAGGATCATTCATACGGGGAGTGTCCTATACAGATACTTGAGAGGAGGATCAAACAATTACGGAACAAGACGATTCCCCTGCTAAAGGTTCAGTGGTCTCGACATGGAGTTGAGGAGGCTACGTGGGAGATGGAGAGCAGCATGCGAGAGCGGTATCCCGAGTTGTCTACCCCTTAGTTTCAAGGACGAAACTCCTTTTAAGGGGGGAGTATGTAATATTCGACAATAATTTCCTATCTACTGTTGTATTATTTGGATAATTTGAGTATCATTGTAATCATGTTACATTTAGTTAATGTTTATTGATGTCGGGATATATCAGAATAGACTTGATTATAACTATCATTCGCATTATGGTTGATTTCTTGACGTTGTGTAGATTGTTACATTTTTGGGCTAGATTTCCTGTGTTTAACGTACGCTAAGGCTTTAACCTAACGTACGCTAATTTGTTGGTTTTACGTATGTAATGGAATGATGGTTACGTACGTAATGCTTGGAATCTTATCTGATCTCACTTTGGCACGGGGGGCCGGACATGATCCGGATAAATGGCCTTTTCGAGGCTGCCAAGTTGACATACATTACGTATGTAATGCTGTGGCCATAACGTACGTAATGATGTTGGTGTTTTGAGGCAGTAGTCTCTGGAGGCAGATTACGTATGTAACATTTTTTTTTGTAGCGTACGTAAAGGGGTTAATGTATGTTATCTTCATGCGATAACGTATGTAATGTGCAGTTTATAAAAAGACAGCTTGTGTCTTTCATTTGCACGTCCAAACTCCGATTTTTCTCTCCAACAATCGTCCCCCTGCCTCCCTACACTGACTTTACTCCCTTCCAACTTGTGGTTGAGCCTTTCATCTTGGATTGGAGCTTGTTGATTGGAAGTTTAGAGTTGTTCTTGAAGCTTGGAGTGTGTTCTTGTGTTTTTGGTGGTTGTTCTTCATTTTGAAATGTATGTTGTACGATTCTACTCTATATTTTCGTAGTTATGATGTTAGTGATGTGGTATACTATACCTAGTGTTGAATTAATCAAGTACAACATGATTATTATTGTATTTATGAACAAACTAAGTATGGAACATGATTTTGGTTCTTAGATTCTTCATCGATTTTTGTTGAACCTTAAATATATTCATCATAAAGCTATAGTTTCAGAGATTTTTAACGTACCTTGATGATGATTTCGTGATACTCTTGTGATGAATGACTTGATTACATCATAACCTAAGCTATGTGAATTCGTAGATGATGATAGTTGATTCCCCAAGTTAGTAAGAGGTTGTAAGGATGGTGTTAATATGAGATAATCTTCATGATTATGATATAGTCTTGTAACTAAATGAATTTAGTATAACCTTATTGTAACTTACTATATTCAATCTAAATTTGATGTAATGATGAAACAAGGTTGTTTAGATTATACTTTCAACATTGGTGATGTTCTTGGAAAGTTTAAACGATATAAGATGATATTAACGACCATAAATGATTATTTAACATGTTGATAAATTCTTATTCATAAGAACCATACGATTATTTGAGAATATCTTGTAAACCGATCATAAGAATGAATTGAGGTAAATGGAGTTCTTGGAATAGAATTTTGATATCTTGAGATAGTTGAACTATTCAAATTGAATTTAGGGTGTCGTCTCACTGAATTCGATATCGATGATTATATGGATGTGTTATTGAGTGAAATGTATTTCATTCAAGGTTGATTGTTTGAGTAACTGATATTAGTCGAGGGCCGTCCGTTCGTTCGCCAAGGGAGGATTATTCTCGTCTATGTATTGAGGCAAGTTATCTTGCTTGGTTATAATGATGATTGAATTCTTGTGACGGTTATACGTTTTGTGTTAATTAGACACTTATGAATCTGTGATTCGTAGTTCGATATTGTTCTTGATGATGTTCCGTTTTTCATCATGGGATTGCATTCCCAAGTTCATCACCTTTGAATCGTTGATCTCATTGATCCTTATTGTCACTTCGGTGAGTTTCTTGATCCTTAATCGGATATGTGATTTATTGAATTCGTTGTCATGTTGTATCGTGACATATCTGGAATCATATCTGCATGCTGATTGGTTATTGTGTAGGATTTTTAGCCAGGCACATATATAGTCATGCGTGGATGTTTCCGTATTGGACTGTGCACACGAGACGTAGTTCATGAGGCTAATTAGTTACAATGTCACACGTATATTCTGGATTCCGTATACGGGGTGGACATGAACACGGACACATTTCTGGATCGGGTGTACTGTGATGTCCATCTTGAGCCATATTGTTTGATCGTTCATAGTCCATGTATGATTGGATATGTTTGACGATTTGTGACTGATTGTTCATACGCCTGATGGGTATGTTCAATAGTCGGGATGTTTTCTTTGAGATCTAATATATGTGATTGTATAATGTCTGGAGAATCATTTATCATGTATATCTGACCCTGTGGTTTGAGCGAAATACTTATGTTGTATTTTAGGTCGAGGCAAAGGCAAGGCACGAGAAGAGCATGGTGACGGCGAAGGGCTCGACGGATACTAGTTCGGGGGCCCGAAGTATTTTGTTGTCCGGTTATGTTCAAACCGTGTAATGTTATTTTCCGCTTCATTTAAACTATTGTCTGATTGTATTGTTATTTGAAGTATATTCCATCTCCATATAGTTTATACTTGTATTTGGATCCTGTGTATGTTAAGGCCATTGGCCATACTATTTATAAACTCCTAATCGGAGTAATGACTATTTGTTATGGTTCGGTATCACAAGGTAATACACATTTAATCTGTATTTTGGTATCGTCTGGTGGGTCCCAGTGTGGGGTCCACAGCACTATAATAGCTGCCCTTTTGGGGTGTTACAGTACACGTGTGCAATGACTTAGAGCTCGGTTGGCATGTGCTGTGACATCATTGATGTCTTCCGACGAATCTGGTTCCGACTTGTCTTGATATTAGTGGTCAGCGCATTTTAAATTTCCTCCAAAAACTTCGAACGGCCATAACTTCTTCATACGAACTCGGATTCGAATGAACTTTTTATCAAAATGATCATCTCGAAGAGACAAATAAAACGAGACCACTCATGAATATATTCAGAATCTTTGAAAATATCACCCCTAAAATGATAGCTATCTCTTCACCCGGTGTGCTAATCTGCAGATAAAATCTAATTCCTGTTACTATAACAAAAATTACAAATAATTACTAAAATTTATACTAGAAGTAAAATAATAAAAACACACGAAAAATAATATAAATTATCACACAAAATATATATATATATATATATTCTAATAAAAATACTAAACAAAGTATACCAAACACTAGACTGCACCTTGGCTACAAAGCACCTTCAGGAGAGAGAGAGAGAGAGAGAGAGAGAGAGAGAGAGAGAGAGAGAGAGAGAGAGAGAGAGAGAGAGAGAGAGAGAGAGAGAGAGAGAGAGAGAGAGAGAGAGAGAGAGAGAGAGAGAGAGAGAGAGAGAGATAGAGAGAGAGAGTTTCTAGATGTGATGCGTGTACGGATGACGGAGCTAGTGGAGCTGATCCCAGGACTCGCGGTTGGAGCACGAGGAGAGATGATTGATGCATCCTCCAGCTCTGAGGAGGAGGACCACGAGGAGGACCCGACGGAGCCCGGGGAGGATTGAGTGATCTATTTTGCTTTAATTTGATCAATATATGTTGTATGAAACTAAGTTTTGGTTTTTCAACTTGAACGTTAGTAATTAATAATTGGCAATAAAAATCCACATTTCCTTATCTAGTACTGCAATTTTCATGACATAGTATTGCGAAAATAATATTGCATTATGATAATGTTTCTTAAAGTTTAATTACCCAAAAATGAATACCTTTAAAATCTCCCAATATAACGCTCCCTCCAATAATCACTAACAATAGATGGCTGAACGTCGTGGACGTGGAAGACCTCGTCCCCAGTGGGATGACAATGAAGAATCACATGGAGGAGATGGAAATCTATTCCAAGGGGATAACAACACTGCTCAGGCAATCGCCCAATTGGTAATCTTCCTGCAACAACATATTGCACCTAACCCCAACGCACCTGTGCCACATGATCGAGTTCTAGAATGGTTTCTCCGATTTAATCCCCCTACCTTCCTCAGTGAACTTGATGACCATAAATCCGGACGCTGGCTTCATAGGATAGAAAGCATCTTTGCTACTTTGCATTACTCAGTGGAACAGAAGTTAAAACTGGCGACTTTTTGATTGGAGTTGGCGGCTCATAACTGGTGGAGAGTTACCAATGAGAAGTGGACAAGGGAAGCTACTTATCGTACATGGGAGAACTTCGTAAAGGATTTCCATGACCAGTACATATCTCAGGCCACTCGTGAAGCTCGACGTGACGAATTCTACCATCTTAAGCAAGGGGCAATGATTGTAGCCCAGTACAAGTCTCAATTCAATCAACTCTACAAGTACATGCCATGACTAGTGCGCACAGAGGATGACAGACTGTACAAGTTTACGAGAGGTTTGAGGTATGCTCTACAACAGAGCTTGCTTCCAGTGAGAGTGACGACCAGAAGCAGTCGATGCGCAAGCCGAATCGAGAGCAGAATGACCTGGTTGGGGCAGGCGAAGGATCGCACGATTGGGAAATTCAAGAGATATACATCAGACCAAACATCCAGACCACACCAAAAATTTCAACACAAGACAACTGTACAAGACACCGGAAAGAGACTTGTGAATAACCTGCCGCCATGTTCCCACTGCAATAAAATGGGAAATAAATCTGAGGACTGTTGGAAGAAACAAGGGAGATGCTTATGTTGTGGAGATAATCAACATCTAACCAGGGAATGCCCAAGTGGGGGACACCGGGAAGCAACCAGCCGAAAAATATGGCTAAGCAAGATGATTGCAAGGGCAGCAAGGGGAAGACACCAGCAAGACTTTTCGCCTTAGCCAGTGAAGAAGCTCTTAATGCAACCGACGTAGTGGAAGGTATATTTCCTGTATCCACCCACACTGCTCATGCATTGCTAGATCCAGGATCATCGCATTATTTTGTTTCACCCCATTACGCACAAAAATTGAACATCTGCATGGAAACACTACCCGTGATCCTAGAAGTATCCACACCTATGGGTGTAAGTCGAGGAACGGATGCAGCATTTAAGGATTGTGAAGTAATAGTTAAGGGTCATTGTTTTCCTGCTTACGTAATTTTTCTCCCTATACTTGAGTGTGACCTCATATTTGGGATGGATTATCTATCTAAACACTATACGCAACTCAATAGCTACTCTATGATAGTTCGATTTTGCAAACCTGATCACCCAGTAGTTGAACTACACGGGAATGCTAGAGTTAACCTGGCCCCAACCATATTAGCTACGAAGGCGAGAACGGCTATCACAGGAGCAACGAGGTATTTGACATTTATCATCAACAAACCAAGAGCAAGATGGATATTGAAGCTATACCAGTAGTATCAAAATACCCTGATGTCTTTACTGTGGAACTTACATCCCTACCTCCTGATAGCGAAGTTGAATCTAACATTGATATTTGCCAGGAAAGGCATATCTGGCTAGGACACCGTATCCAATGGCCCCACTGGAACTGTAAGAACTGAAGGTTCAGTTGCAGAAATTGCTAGAGGTTGGATTTATTCGACCGAGCGTATCCCCTTGGGGAGCACCAGTGCTATTCGTAAAGAAGAAAGATGGCACTCTAAGATTGTGCATCTATTATCGAGAACTTAAAAATATTACTGTTAAGAACAAGTATCCACTTCCCAGAATCGGCGAACTATTTGACCAAATCCAATGAGTAAAAATCCCATTATGACTTAATTAAGTGGTGAAATTATAAATTTTGAAAGAATAAAATTCTAATCTGGACAGAAAACGAAAATACAAGTCTTAACGATCAAAACTCAACTGTATTCATAATTTTTGGAGCTAAAATGAATCCAAACGAATTAATCAAAGTTATAAGACAAAAACTAATTAAAAATAATATAATAGTACTTAAATTTTGGAAGGTAAGAATTGTAATTTATCGAAGGAAAAATCTCCATGCAACTTACAAACACAATTCCTCACTTCATAACGGACTTTTCGCATTAAGGTTCATAATTTTCGGATGTATAGTCAATTCATTTCGACTTAATAATATTTTTATAAAAATTATAAATAATACTTAAAACTCAGAAGGGCAGAAGTGTAATTTCTAAAAGATAGAACTTTCATACGACTTCTGACCTTTAATTTCTATATCATAATGGACTTTTCGCAATAAATTTCGTAATTTCCGGAAGTATAATCCATTCGTACCGAATCATCCAACTTCATACAATTATAATAAAAATAACAATAATACTTAAAAGTAAGAATGCAGAATTGTAATTTCTGATACGTAAAACTTTCATGCAATTTCCAACTTTCAATCCTTACATCATGACAGACTTTTTGCAACAAATTACATAATTTTGGGAAGTATAAATATTCCATACCAAACTATACAAGTTTACGAACTTATCATAAAAACATATTAAAAATCTCATAGTGTTCATCTGATCACCAACCGGTTGAATTAATTTCTCTAAATGACCCATGTCTATTATTACCAGATAAATATATTGACATTTTATAATATGCATGATCGTCATTAATTACGACATTAATTGTGATTCAATAGAAATCAGAAGTAAGTGTTGTGCGGAACTAAGTGCTACGGCCTTCGGGCGGAAGCCACCACTAGAGTCCATATGAGTACCTATAGTGTCCCTTTTTCTATCATATGAATGAGGTGCGGTTAGTCTTAGTCATGAATCGAGCAGCGTGACTGCGGTTTTAGGCAAAACTACCGTCGTATCCTATTCCCTTGAAGCCGAAGGACGGAGTGTTCCTGAGGTGACTGGATCGTAGATTCAGGTATAGTTGCGATAATGATATAATCCGGGCAGAGACCCAAGCTAAGGACATATTTAGCCCAGATAAGAAATAAGGCAGCACGTCATCAAGCGTGAGAGCGATAAGCTCAAAGTGCAATGTTATAGTGACGGTCCGACAAATGCCCAAGGCTACGATTACTAAACCAAACGTCTTGGCGATAGTCAAGGGCCAAACACTGACAACGGTCTAAGACGTTATAAGGAGGTAAAGAAATTTAGTCACATAGATGACCTCCCGAATCTAAATATTCACTGGGTGCTCGACGCCGTAAATCATTATACTCAATAGAAATCTATGGAGATTAACTGTACATTATGTTATAATTCATTGTATTCTTTTTGAAAACTTGCACCAATTATTAACAATATTATTTTGCAAACGTGGGAGAAATATATTATGTTTCAAAATGAAATATATATATATATATATATATATACATAAATTCATAAAATACTCAAACCCAACTCACTGAGAATCCATTATTCTCACCCCACTTTGATTTTTCTAAAACCCCACTAGATGAAGAAGACAAAGAGGAAGAGGAGGCAGATGCTGGTAAGAAGTGAAGACTGGCCTCGAGTATTGCCAAGACATATGATTCATGATGCTACTTTTAACATTCCTTTTATTCCTGTGTCAAAACTATATTCTGATTTATGTTGTACTCTTTTGTACTTAATGTAATAAATCCGATGTACTCTTGAATATTCTCTTTCTATAAAATAACCAGTCTTAGCTCACCGCGCTAAGATCTGGCACATGTATGCTTTACTGTAATTTATTATCACAAGGTTATTTATTACGTTAACTGTCGCGTTCTCGTCCAACCCTGGTGTGGGGGCATGACAGAAGCAATATTTAAAATATAATCACAACGGTAAATAAAAACATAATCAGGATTTCCGATCAATTTGTCCTAGCTAGTATCACCCGAGATTCTCATCTCTTCACGATTGTTGCTAACCCGATCACCAATGCCATAAAAAATAAGTCCTGTGGTGAAGTCAGTCATAATGTTCAATGAAAAATTATACTCACAACACATGAACACAAATACTGAAGTGCAATATGAATGATCTTAATATCATTTATTCTTTAGCCCGAAACCTAAACTTCATGTTCATTACCCAAACTTAAACAATTAAAAACATTCCTCATATCCATTATCTCATAGCTCAATACAAACTGATACAAATCTCATATCCGTTAGTCCCGTGATATGAAACAACTGAAACGAACTACCTTGTGATTTCCCTTCAACGTCATAACACTACTTTATAACCCACATCCATCCACTTTCATAATTCGATGTCACAAATAATACTCATAACCTAGTATTACAACCACCAACATACCTTACCATATCATTTTACTTCCGATGCCATTCTAGCCAAGTTCTAAAGATATATATAATATATTTTAGCATAAGAAAAACAAAGCATTGTAATATTCCGGAAAAATTACATTTACTATCAAAACAACAAGGGTTCTCAACCCAAACAACAATGCACATCACTCATAGTTATCAGTGATCCAGCGCCCTTAGCCTAGATCCCATATGTCCCGTCGGACATCTCTAGTTGGATAACCCCCATTCATGATCCAGCGCCTTTAGTATGGATTCCCATATGCCCCGTCGGGCATTCCTGGGTGAACAACACAACCTTTCCCACTCATACGCTTTTCACATATAGTCGAGAAACTTGCTAGAATTGGCTTCCTCAATCAACACATGAAATATTTGTAATATCATCACAACTACCAAATTCTAACCATATGCATACTTACATTACCCAGTCCGACCATCACCATCCAACACCATACACAATATTACAACCTCACCTTTATCACACGTACGTTGACCGTCACTATCACCAAGCCTCGACCATTATCATTAACTTAAATAAATTCATTTACTGCACAGATACATAACATATATAAATGTTCATATGATGCAATTAATGACAAATCATCAAACCCTATAATTGCACAAGTATAAATTTGCCTCAAATACCGAGATGCCAACAAGTCAATTCAGATACACGAATACTCCGAACTTGACAGTTCTTCAATCACGACCTAAACAACAACAATCTATCAAATAACATATGAAATCAGTATCCTCGAGTATATCAATAATGAAATCAAACAACAGTATCTGAATTACTATGACCAATTAACAAGAACAATCCCACGAAATATTCAATATACACTTAGTTCCAACTTTCCCACAATTCCGCATAATCCATATATCAATTCAATAAGTCGAATACAAAATTAACCAAAATATTCCAATCTATTTCTCTTTAAAACCTTTAATCAAACACCTTGAAGGTGTAATTCAAAGGTAATCATCAATTAATAAACACTAACCACATCGAGACACGAAAAACATGATACAAACTTATATGTCCTTCAACATAATATAATTGTAGCTATCGTTTTGCTCTAAACAACCCAAAAATATCAAGACTCTAGAAAATCCCAAAATATGAGAGTTCAGACCAATTACCTGATAATTAGTTTGAGAAATAATGATGGAATCATCGTTAAAGTCCTAGATTATGCACTTGATTAGACAAATCAAAATCTGAGTCTTGGGAGGTGAAAATTGGAGTTTGGGTTGCGAGAGTCGAAGTACAATGGATTTGAGGTCAAGAAAACTGATCTCCAAGGGTATTTATACTGCTGATAGACAACATGGCTGTGTCGGATTGGACTCGGGCGTTGATAGAACTAGATTTCTGTAGATAGTTCCACTAATTTGATCATAACTTTCTCGTCCGAAATCGGATTGATACACCATTTGATCTACTATAAATCTAACTAAATTCTCTATAATACTATTAAGTTTCAGAAATTTTGGAGTTCCCAAGAATTAGTGGTGATTTTTCAAAGATGAACCTTATGCACAACACTTTTCAGAAAATGTCGAATCTTATTACTAACATTTCAGCATATAACCATCTTAATCATGTCAAATACACCAAGAACTTACTCAAGAACATGAATTAATCCATAACCATATTCAATTAATATTACTTTGTTCATAATCATAAAAACAACACAATCGTATATGTAAATCACCATCTTAAATCATAATCCAACAAATATCAACACATCACCAGTTTCCTCGACATGACTCAATGAAACACCAATAACCATAAAAATACTTCCATAATCTATCATCATACGAAGTAATCATTAATAACAACATTAAAAATCCGAAAAAGAGAGGGATAAACTAACATACCTCTGAAGATGAACAACACAATCAACCACCACAAAAATCAACAATAACTCAGCATCTCAAGCTCCAAATCCATGTTATGATGTTCCACATCAAGTTAGAAGAGAAAGAAATTAATCTGGAAGGGTTGAGGGATGAAAAATGAAGATGAACTTTTCAAAATGCCGAAGAGACAGATGTCTCACATATTTATAAACTCAGACATTATGTACGCAACATTCATCACCGAACGTACGAAACAACACCTTACGTACGCTACCCGACCTTGATAGTGTGCGCAACACTAGTCTAGAGGCTATCGCCTTATTTCGTTATAATAAATTACGTACCCAAATCCCATGTTACAACATATATAACATATGCATTGACTTGCTACAACAATCAATCTAGATCTCAGTTATGTATATACCATCTATCATCTTAAGTACATAATGTAATACTCGAGATTTTTGTTCCGGTTATTTTGGATTTTTTCTGGATATTTCTCGGTTGTCGAGTGTTGGTATTATTTTCTCGATGATCGATTTTTGTGTTAATATGGTCGTGTGTGATTATTTGTTGCATGATGTTTTCATTTAGGATCAGTGATGTTGTCCGCGAGCATTTTCTCGAGTTCGTTCCGTGCATTTTCGGTAACAGATTCATCGGATCATGACGGCTGGGCACTGGCCGGACAGGTGTGGCAGCTACTGTCGGAAGGACTGGGCACTGGCCGGGCCGGTGCGGCAGGAACCGGCATAGCGCACGCTACTGTCAGAAGGATGCGCGCGCTAACTCGGCAGGCATAACGTGCGTTATTCGGCCACCCAGCGCACGCTACCTGTCCGAGCAGTTTAGTCCTGGGGGTTCTGGACGGGTCGGCTAGCGCACGCTAACGCCCGTCCAGTGTGTGCTATCTCGGCCGGGTATAAGTCTCTGGATTATCGGTGCCATCGCTAGCGCACGCTAATGCGCGTCCGTATAAATATGACTGAGCAGTCATGTTTTCACTCGTTTTTCATTTCTCTTCTTTCCTTTTCGCGGCTGGAGTCTTAGTGAACAAGGAGGCATGTTGTAAAGCGATTAATCCACGAAGTCCTGGAGTACATATCATTGATTAATCATTCCATAACCTCCTCCGATCGACCAAATCAAGGTTAGATTTCCTAAAATCTTAGTTTTGGGAAATTGGGGGTTTTGCTTGATTTTGTCCAATTAACCCATATCAACTTAGATTAGTGGCGGATCGATGATTATTAAGTTGTATTCTATCTTTTTCCTTATTGTTCTATTGTTGGATTTCCAAGGATTCGTCATTTTATTGAGTTCCTAATCGACACCTTGAAGGTGTCTGATAAAAGGTCTTAGAGGGGAGTTCGCGTGTTATACGATTATTGTTCCTCGTACGATCATTGATTTATTGATGATATGTCTTAGGAACGAAATCTTTGTGAAGAACTCGAGTCGTAACTCTTCCGTTCATTGTCTTCTTCGGGGTTCGAGGTTTCCCAGTTGAACCGTGTTCTTTGGAGTGTTCGGTATCGGTTATTGAGGCAAGTGGTCTACTTATACGACTTGTGTCTTATGAAAAGAGTTTACGTATTGGATTTACGATGATTTGGTTTACCTTCGTGGATATGATTCGTGCAATTTGATTATTCGAACGTTTGTTGGTATTAATGATATTCTTGCTTGTTTAACGTTGTGAAGTCATGTTGGTCATGTTAATCGCGTGATTCGTGTTGGGCTTGATTGCTCGGGTCTGATGTCTCGTGTTGATTATGATTATTGTGTTGGATTTATTATACACTTGGACATGTATTTAGGTATATGATTGGATGTCTGAACGTATTTGTATTAAGGTGTGTTATTTGTGGTGATGTGTTGCGTTGTTTGATATGTGCAGGGCACTGTGTGTGTGTGGTCCAGACATGGTCCATAATGGCCTCTAGAGTTTGGTACATGGGGTGTATGAACAGTGTGTGTAGTCCAGGTATGGTCCGTCGTGGCCTCTGGAGTTCGGTACATGAGGTGTACGAACAGTGTGTGTGGTCCAGGTATGGTCCGTCGTGGCCTCTGGAGTTCGGTACATGAGGTATACGAACAGTGTGTGTGGTCCAGGTACAGTCCGTTGTGGCCTCTGGATTTTAGTACATGATGTGTACGAACAGTGAGTGTGTGGTACCGGGTACGATCCTTCGTGGCCTCCAGGGTTCGTTACTTGACGAGTACGAACAGTAATATAATAAATGATGTTTTGATGTTAAACTCGGACGTGATGATATCTTCACTAATGTGTTTTGAAACAAGAACCGGGCTGAGGCATTACCAATTTTCGAAAGAGGTTTTGTAATTTGGGACTCGAGGTCCAAAAGAATTTATACTTTAAAAAAATCCCAAGATGCCGAGTTTAAGTTTAAATACTTCATTGCTTGTTTTCTAATTAATAAAACCTCTCGGGAATGTTTTGGCAATTGGTTATCGTACTTGACTCGTTATTCCTTTTGCTTGATACATTTCGTATACTATTATACTTATACTAGTAAAACAGTGGAGTTTTACTAACTCCCGACTAATCAGGGGGGTAGATATCTGTTTTGCGTCCAGGTATAGGCAGATTCGGGGGAAGCAGTCACATGATCGACACAGGAAGTGACGATCTACGATACTAATCAAGAGTTGAGAGTTTGGTCGAGTTATGTTGTATCGACCGAGTTATAGTCAGACTTCCGCTGTTGTGTATCTTTACCCTTGCGTGGGTATTTATTGTAAAGAGTTGTATTTCATCTCGTTTGCATTAGTCGTGTGACCTCATCGGTCTGTGTGGTTGTATTGTAATTGACCTTAATGGTCTGTATTATTGTAATGATTGACTCCGGTCGGTCAAGTTTTTGGTAGTTCTGTGTTGTTTAGCCTGGTAGGTCCTCGTGGGGAGGGTCTATGGCATGTAATATTCCCATATGGTCTGGGGGTGTTACAGTTATGGTATAGGCTGTCGGGTCAAGTCGAGTCGTGGTTTGTCGAGTAATATAATGTCATGTCATTCGAGTTTCCGAATTACAAGTTGAGTTATGCGTGGTCACAACGTGTCGTATGTATTGTCGGATGAGATTACTATCGTGGGCGACCATTATCTTCGTGCGGTCTGTGGACGTAAGTCTCCTCTTTTATGCAAGGTATCGGTGTTTCAGGATTTCATTTATGTGCGATAATTGTGGTGCATAATTTTGTTTTCATGGTGTTGTGAAATAGAATCTGTATTTAATATTCATGGTACGTCGTTTGTGTATTGAGTTGAATGTATTGATGGTTGGACACCGAATGGTGCAATGCGATGTGATATCTGTGAACTTTAATATGATCCAGAGATCGTATCGACGGCAGAGTTGTGAGGAACTCAGATGGATGGTTTTGATGTATATTTGAACTTGGTGTTCGGGAATCGTATTTGATTTAATTTGTAATCTCGTTTGCCGATTGGGCAGGTGGTTTTAAGTTCGATTATTTTTAATTATGTTCGCTGCGTGTAGGTTTAAAAAAAATGGTTTTCTAACATATTTTTTTTTGAGATTGAGTATGTTTGTAAAAGAATCAATTTTTGAAAACATTTCGATGGTGCAGTTAAACAACGATTTTGTATGGATTTTGAAATCGGTTGAACTTTGATGAATTAGTCATGTATTTTCAAATGACGCCTTCGGACGGTATCTGAAAGAGGCGGTCATTTTTGGATATGATCGAAAGGATTTTGGAAAATTTTTATTTTGCAAAACGACTTTGATTTTCGGAATTTAAAACATTATGTGTTTGTGTGTTGGGTCTAAGTCGTTGCGACAAGTTTGTTATATTGTTATGCTCGTCGGAGAATTTTGTAGTCTCTCTAAATGTCGGGATATATATTGTTAGGATTCGATCCTTAACCTTCGGAGCCGTTTCGGGGCTGCTGGGACAATTCTGCTGTCCTACAGCTAGTGATTATGTCCGTAAGATGTTTACCATTATGGCCGTAAGCTTTTAGGTGTTACATCCATAAGCCCCTAGTTGTTACGGCCGTAAACTGCATGTTATTACATCCGTAAGCTTGCGACTGTCACGATAGTAATTTTGTTGTTACAGTGGTATCTGTGCTCTTTGTCGATCGTTTGATTCTATGGATATAGTCATGTGGTCCTCCAGTGACGATTGTGAACTTTAACTATTGTATCGGTAATGTCACACTCGGTTGGTTATTCGGTATGGGTATTATTGACGTGTTATTGATCGTTACCATTCTTACTAGCAAATTTTGGTTGTACACTTAGGTGTTATACTTCAAGGTCTGATTTAATTGTATTATGATGTTATCCTGATGTGATAGTTAGTATGTGGTGATGATTCGTGCTAGTACAAGTAGTTTTCCACCCGGGGATGGTTTGGCGAAACCTCTGGAGGTCGATGCTAAGGGGCATGGCCACAGATTATCATGTGCATTGTTATTCGTGATGGTGTGGCGTGATAACATGTGGTTACCCTGTAGGTCATTTTGACGATATTAGTTATCGAGTAGATTTGATATTTCGAAATGTTGTTTTGCAAATGATTTCAAAATGAGACAATTATGATAATGGAATCATGGTTTTGATTAAACGACCGAGGTATTAAAATTTCATTTAAGCAAAATCTGTCAAACTCAAGAATTTTAAAATATTATCATTTGAACGAATACCTCAGAAAATTTTATTTTTATAAAATGTTACCCATGTCTGACCAAAATGGTAAGTAGGATGCTTTAACAGTGTTTGTTTTTCTTGAGGGCATACAATCTGTTTATGTGGCCATGTGAAATTACTTATAAATTTAAATTCTCTTGTTGCAATTATAGTTCGTATATTCGTGTAATGACTCAGAATGAATATTTTATTGGGTTGCGGTTTGTTGTCCTATGTTGATTATGTGATGTTGTTTTTATTTTCTGAACGGTGGTCCATTCAGTATGCCGAGAGGTCGAGGCCGAGGTAGTGGTAGTGGTAGTGGTCATGATGAGGAGCATGAGAGGGCGACTCGCTCATTGTCGAGTACCAATCAGCTCAGTACAGATGATCGAGATAACCAGTCACGTGATCAGGGGCAATCATCTAGAGATAATGTTAACATTGGCGCCGCCACCCTTCTTCGTCAGGTGGTTGATCAGTTGGCACAAATGAATCAGAACGTGCATCGGGATGAGCACCCATATGGAGATAATGGAGCTAGTAAATGGTTACGAGATGTGATGAGAATGCACCCGCCTCGTTTTGTAGGATCTTCTTACTCGTTAGGTTGGGAGAACTGGCTCTTCCAGTTGGACAGAACATTTGATGTTGTAGCTTGTCCCGATGAAAGAAGAGTACCTATTGCTCAATACCTGCTCGACAAGGAAGCTGCAGACTGGTGGGAGGTTGTAGTGCCTAGTGATCGTGCAGCTACTTGGGCTGAATTCAAGACTGTCATGGAGACTACCACCTGGTCAATGGTCGAGAAAAGGGTCTCCAGTTAGTTAGACAGGTTGTTTCTTTGCAGAATCGAATAAGGGAGGAACTAATATCTGGCTATTCTGATTGGCCTAAAATGAGTGGGAATTACGACTAGGACCTATGGCTTTCAAAGAACCGAGTATTGTACACCGCCTGTTAAAGAGCATAGGATTGTCAAGTTTTTCTCGGATACGCCCCAAGATGTGTCGATATCTCATGCAATAGTCGATTATAATCGGCAGTTATGTTATGTTCGGGATCAAGTGAGAAGTGAGGCAGATAAGGTTCGTTATTTCGATTGTGTATGAAACCTCATGTTCGGCAGTGTATGGCTCCTTTTATGTGTACTATGTTGAAGTATTATCAAGACCGAGCCTTAGCATTTGAAATGGCTGTATTGTCTATCGAGTCAGTATCTGTAGCAAAGAAACAGAGGATTTCTGATGACACATTAGAAAGCAAGGAAATTGGGGTTTTAAAACCTCAAACCTCATACCAGATGAGTTTGGGACCTTCTCGGTCAACTAGAGGATCTAAAAGACCCAGGTCGGTGTCTTTAAGTTCAGGTAGTGCTCCAAGATGTTTCAACTGTAATCTACTAGGCCACGAGCGTGCGAGTTGTAAGAAACCACCAGTGACTTGTTATAATTGGGGACGCGAAGGACATCGAGACCAGTACTGCGAGACGGTTGCTAAGATGGTAGGGAACCGGGGTTTTGTTCATACTTCTGGAGGGCCCAGCGATGCCCAGTGATAATATTTTGTGCTTCTAGTACGGGTGGTCTACCGTGTGAAGACTTATTATGTAATGTTTTTTATGTTTGGTGCGTGATGATTGATATTTTGTGTTGTATGAGTCTGTGTGGGTTGTTGAACCTACGGAGACACGTGATTATAGATCACGGGGTCATGAGTTTGATATTTTTATGTTTGAGCATGGTGTTTTGATTGATAGCACTGCGATGTCTTTGTTTTAAGTTTCGGGATGAAACTTGTTTTTAGAGAGATAGAATGTAATACCCGAGATTTTTGTTCCGGTTATTTTGGATTTTTTCCGGATATTTATCGGTTGTCCAGTGTCGGTATTATTTTCTCGATGATAAATTTTTGTGTTTGTATGGTCGTGTGTGATTATTTGTTGCATGGTGTTTTCATTTCGGATCGGTGATGTTGTCCGTGAGCATTTTGTCGAGTTCGTTCCGTGTGCTTTTGGTAATCGGTTGTCGGATCATGGCGGCTGGGCACTGGCCGGACAGGTGCGGCAGCTATTGTCGGAAGGACTGGGCACTGGCCGGGCCGGTGCGACAAGTACCGGCATAGCGCACGCTACTGTCGGAAGGCTGCGCGCGCTAACTCGGCAGGCATAGCACACGCTATTCGGCCGCCCTGCGCACGCTACCTGGCAGAGCAGTTTAGTCCAGGGGGTTCTGGACGGGTCGTCTAGCGCATGCTAACGCGCGCTATCGCGGCTGGGCAGAAGTCTCTGGATTTTCGGTGCCGTCGCTAGCACAAGGGTCTAGCGCACGTGGGTGGGCCCCGGCCGAAGGTTCTAGGCCGAGACTGGCCCGTTAGCGCACACTAAACCGGAAGCCTAGCACACGCTAATGCACGTCCATATAAATATGACTGAGTAGTCATGTTTTCACCCGTTTTTCATTTCTCTTCTTTCCTTTCCGCGGCTAGAGTCTTGGTGAACAAGGACGCATGTTGTCAAGTGATTAATCCACGAAGTCCTGGAGTTCATATCATCGATTAATCATTCAATAACCCCCTATGATCGACCGAATCAAGGTTAGATTTTCTAAAATCTTAGTCTTGTGAAAATTGGGGGTTTTGCTTGGTTTTGTCTGATTAACCCGTAGTAACTTAGATTAGTGGCGGATCGATGATTATTAAGTTGTATTCTATCTTTTTCCTTGTTGTTCCATGATTGGATTGCCAAGTATTCGTCGTTTGGTTGAGTTCCTAATCGACACCTTGAAGGTGTTCGATAAAAGGTCTTAGAGAGGGATTTGGGCGTTATACGATTATTGTTCCTCGTACGATCGTTGATTTATTGATGATATGTCTTAGGAATGAAATCTTTGTGAAGAACTCGAGTCGAAACTCTTCTGTTCGTTATCTTCTTCGGGGTTCGAGGTTTACCGGTTGAACCATGTTCTTCGGAGTGTTCGGCATGGTTATTAAGGCAAGTATTCTACTTATACGATTTGTGTCTTGTGAATAGAGTTTACATATTGGATTTATTATGATTTGGTTTACCTTCATGGATATGATTCGTGCGATTTGATTTTTCGAACGTTTGTTGGTATTAATGATATTCTTTCTTGTTTAACGTTGTGAAGTCGTGTTGGTCATGTTAATCGCGTGATTCGTGTTGGGCTTGATTGCTCGAGTCTGATGTCTCGTGTTGATTAAGATTATTATGTTGGATTGATTATACACTTGGACATGTATTTAGGTGTATGATTGTATGTTCGAACGTATTTGTATTAAGGTGTGTTATTCGTGGTGATGTGTCGCGTTGTTTGATGTGTTTGGCAGTGTGTGTGTGTGAGGTCTAGGTATGGTCCGTCGTGGCCTCTGGAGTTTGGTACATGAGGTGTACGAATAGTGTGTGGGGTCCAGGTATGGTCCGTCGTGGCCCTGGAGTTCGGTACATGAGGTGTACGAACAGTGTGTGTGGTCCAGGTATGGTCCGTCGTGGCCTCTAGAGTTTGGTACATGAGGTGTACGAATAGTGTGTGTGGTCCAGGTACGGTCCGTTGTGGCCTCTGGAGTTTGGTACATGATGTGTACTAACAGTGAGTGTGTGGAACCGGGTACGGACCTTCGTGGTCTCCGGGGTTTGTTACTTGACGAGTACGAACAGTGAGATAATAAATGACGTTTTGATGTTAAATCTCGGACGTGATGATATCTTCACTAATGTGTTTGGAAACAAGAACCGGGATGAGGGATTAACGATTTTAGAAAGAGGTTTTGTAATTTAGGACTCGAGGTCCAAAAGAATTTATACTTTAAAAAATTCTCGAGATACCGGGTTTAAGTTTAAATACTTCATTGCTTGTTTTCTAATTAATAAAACCACTCGGGAATGTTTTGATAATTGATTGTCGTACTTGATTCGTGGTTGCTTTTGCTTGATACATTTTGGATACTATTATACTTGTACTAGTAAACAAAGGAGTTTTACTAACCCCGAGTAATCGGGGGGTAGATGTCTGTTTTGCATCCAGGTGCAGGCAGATTCGGGGGGAGCAGTCACAGGATCGGCACAGGAAGTGACGAGCTACGATACTAATCAAGAGTTGAGAGTTTGGTCAAGTTATTTTGTATCGACCGAGTTGTAGTCAGACTTCCACTGTTGTGTATCTTTACCCCCGCGTGGGTATTTAATGTAAAGACCTATATTTCATCTCGTTTGCATTAGTCGTGTGACCTCATCGGTCTGTGTGGTTGTATTGTAATTGACCTTAATGGTCTGTATAATTGTAATGATGGACTCCGGTCGATCAAGTTTTTGGTAGTTCTGTGTTGTTTAGCATGGTAGGTCCTCGTGGGGAGGGTCTACGGCATGTAATATTCCCATATGGTCTGGGGTCTGACACATAACCCACTCCTCGCGTATGTTAACTCACCATCATAACATACGTAATACGTAGCCCAGAGGCTACGGCTTTTGGCAACAAATATCCTTATGTACGCAATGCTGATTGCGTACGTAAACCTTATACACTATTAATGTATGTAATGATCGTCATATATCATATGTTAACTCTTCGTTGACTTGTTTGTCTCAGCTTGCCTCGAAAAATGTCTGGGTCCCACCTGCTGAAAGCAAACCATGAGGTCGGATAAAATAACGTCAAATAACCATAGTTAAAAGTCAGAATATTACACGTGTGTCTTGACATGTAGAGTGTCTGTCTTCACCAAGTGTTAATGGTAGCATACGTTACCAGGTATATTAACGGGATTAGTATACTTAGAGACAAATCGCCTCGATTCGGTCATATGGATTTTGCTCTGGGATAGTGAAGAACTAAATCAAAAGGCTGTGATAGGTATATATGAACCTTTGACTTGTGAATTTGGTAGGAGATGTGCTTCAATATAAATCATTTTATGAAAAATTTTAAATTTATATTTTGGTATAAACTTACAAAAATATAACTACGACGAACAATAAAAAATCAACGACATAAATTCAATTTATCAAAAATGATTCCAAATCATCATCCAACATAAACATGCATTCAAAATCATATATACGATGCACCTTGAACTCGCTACGGTACCTCTTGTTGGAATTGAGGCCAGAATACATACACAACGAAAAATAAAATTGCACGCTCATCCGAATCCTTAAAGAAGATCGATAAAGGATCGTATAAACAAAAAATTCATAAAAAGTAAGAATCGAAATCATACTCTCGTAGACCCGACTTCTTAATTTTAATTTGACGATGACGAGCATGAATCCAATTCGCGGAGCTTTCGAAAATCCAACACCGAAAGTGCCGAGATCTCTACGATTCACACGTTTGATAAATAATCGAAATAAACCTTTATTT
Organism: Orobanche coerulescens; assembly: GCA_033398695.1. Lineage (NCBI taxonomy): Eukaryota > Viridiplantae > Streptophyta > Magnoliopsida > Lamiales > Orobanchaceae > Orobanche > Orobanche coerulescens. The sequence continues at coordinate 93,798,467 of CM065809.1, forward strand.
TCTTGTTCTCTAAGAATACATCTAGAAAAAATAAAGGAAGCCTTTTCTATTTAATATTTACACTCTAATTGTAAAATTAAATTCTCTCTTTTTCAAAATGAAAACTTAAGAACAAGTTTTAAAAAAGAAAACAAAATCTATTTATTTTAACATCACATGTCTTAGTCTAAGACATTACCATTCAAAGTCTTCCCACCCTTATCCTCACACGATGAATTAAAAACATCTCTTTACTCCTCCACCATTTAAGGGGAAGACTTAAGACCAAATGGGGGGTGTCAAGAGGATTTGGAATTGGTGAGTTGAACCACTTATTACATATTCCAGACCCTCGTGTATCTAGTCCGTTAGACAAACCTTGATCCATCATCATGTATTTATGCTAATTAATTAATATAATTAATTAACTTATATCAAATATAATATAATTAATTTCTCAAATAATTAATTATATTTGAATTAAACTAATTTCCAGTAATTTATTTAATTCACTTGACCGATTTAATTTATCCAATAAATTAAATTAGACATCCAATGTCCAATATTCAGAAAAAAGGAATATACTTAATATAATCTGTTATCGATCCTGTATGTGCGACTCTGTAGGTTCGTGTCATTCAGCAATGAGAGGATCCAAAGAGTGTAAGTAACACCCATGGCTCACACCATAACCTAACTGAGAATGAATGATTGGAATCATTCCAAAACCTTTTTCCATTATGAATACATATATGTATAAACCCTTCAATCATCTATCACCATCAAGTTTTAGGGTCACAGTAAAGTCAAACTCTATTTTAACTTGACTATATGCATGTATTAGTGCAAATCAAGATCACAGAGCTCTCGTGTATCAAATACAACAAGCTCAGTTGCTTTGGCCAAAGACTTTTGATCTTATTTGCCACCAACCGCATAGGATATTGACCTATTCACCTAAAGGAGAAAGAATCATATCTTAGTATTTAGTAATGACAGCTACTAATAAATTAAATCGGTCAAGTGAATTAAATAAATTACTGGAAATTAGTTTAATTCAAATATAATTAATTCTTTGAGAAATTAATTAGACATCCAATGTCCAATATTCAGAAAAAAGGAATATGCTTAATATAATCTGTTATCGATCATGTATGTGCGACTCTGTAGGTTCGTCTCATTCAGCAATGAGGGGATCCAAAGAGTGTAAGTAACACCCGTGGCTCACACCATAACCTAACTGAGAATGAATGATTGGAATCATTCCAAGACCTTTTTCCATTATGAATACATATATGTATAAACCCTTCAATCATCTATCACCATCAAGTTTTAGGGTCACAGTAAAGTCAAACTCTATTTTAACTTGACTATATGCATGTATTAGTGAAAATCAAGATCACAGAGCTCTCGTGTATCAAATACAACAAGCTCAGTTGCTTTGGTCAAAGACTTTTGATCTTATTTGCCACCAACCGCATAGGATATTGACCTATTCACCTAAAGGAGAAAGAATCATATCTTAGTATTTAGTAATGACAGCTACTAATAAATTAAATCGGTCAAGTGAATTAAATAAATTACTGGAAATTAGTTTAATTCAAATATAATTAATTCTTTGAGAAATTAATTAGACATCCAATGTCCAATATTCAGAAAGAAGGAATATGCTTAATATAATTTGTTATCGATCCTGTATGTGCGACTCTGTAGGTTCGTCTCATTCAGCAATGAGCGGATCCAAAGAGTGTAAGTAACACCCGTGGCTCACACCATAACCTAACTGAGAATGAATGATTGGAATCATTCCAAGACCTTTTTCCATTATGAATACATATATGTATAAACCCTTAAATCATCTATCACCATCAAGTTTTAGGGTCACAGTAAAGTCAAACTCTATTTTAACTTGACTATATGCATGTATTAGTGAAAATCAAGATCACAGAGCTCTCGTGTATCAAATACAACAAGCTCGGTTGCTTTGGCCAAAGACTTTTGATCTTATTTGCCACCAACCGCATAGGATATTGACCTATTCACCTAAAGGAGAAAGAATCATATCTTAGTATTTAGTATTGACCATCAAGCTGCACCTCGAAGTTGACCCTTTTCGATAAGCGATTGGATCGAAATAACTCTAATGACTAAATAATGAAACAAGCACATTTTCTACTGAACCCTTAAGTAAAAGGTTCATGCATACCTGTTGGGATAAAAATACCCTTATTGTTTTGATAAATGCATCCTACAGCTTACTCCTACAGTGATCTTCATACAACGCCCAAAAGGATGTCTTTATACAGTTAATGAAGATTCCAACTTACAAAAATGAAGACTGTTTGCTACCCCAAAGAAGCTGTACAAATGAGACTACAACCAATCTATATGAACGGCCTAAAACTACAATCAACTTTGTCAATCTGTGTGAATGATATAGTGATCGCTTTAGTTAAAATCATATAGTTGTGTATGCCTTGATTTTAATAAATACTTTTCTCCTGTATGGAGGACCTACGGATCTAGAGGAAGTTTCCTCAAACCACATTAAACTCTATGTTATTACTTTCTGTATTTACTGCTTTGTTACAACTTGTGATTTATTGTATACTTACTCTGAAAATCATGTAAGCATCAAGCTACATGAGACTATCCAATTGTTGTTACAACAATTTACGTTAAGACTTCTGCTACGCATATTAAACTTCGAAAAAAAGTACAACTTATTAAAACCCACTTCTAAGCTGTCATTAAAGTATAGCATGGCCAACAACTAGTTCCAGCGTAGGTCAAACGTACGAATTCTCTTGAGTATTCTGTAATCGAGGCTACCAGAGCATTAAAACTCATAGATGGGCATGAAGCAGAAGTTTCACTTGGCTGGAACTGAGATGCTGGCTCAGTGGAGGTTGTCAGGTGCTGTAGGGTTGTGTGATCAAATCTAGATGCTAGAACTGAGATACTGGCTGCAACGGAAGTTAGCAGAGCTGGAACAGATGCTGATGTCAAGTGTTGGAGGGCTATGTGAACAAATCCAATCGCTGGAGGCATGTGTGATCAAATCTAGTACGCGAAGGTTTCTAAGCTCAATGGCTGAGATGATGGGAGATACTGGAAGGGAGAACACAATAGGACTATTGAATGCAATATTAATTAGCAATTGCTGTAAGAATTGAATCATGTATATACCAATTAAGGGGAAATGCTATATTTTCGTGGATACATCGCAAATATTGTAGGATCTCAATTAATATTTTAATCATTTCCAATTCCATACACTTAACCTTTTCAGAACAACTTTAAGTCCACATGCATTGTCTAAACTTAAAACGATTTTACTTGCAATATCGAAATGACATGTGGACTTTTAAAGCCTTGAAACCCGTGATTTTAAAATTCAAACTACCTGAACATGTGATAATAGAGGCTGTAATGTGTCAAAAGTGGGACCAGACATGAAATTTAAAACTTGATGGATACGTACCAGTTACATCTGTTCATTTCGTAAGTTTATTCAGAAATGGTTCTCATCCCTTAAATCTGATCGTTCAATGGAACCTAGCCCATAAGCACCTATAAAAGGGGCAGTAGAGCTAAAGACTATTTAATGCATACTTAGAGAATTTTTCTGCAAATTGCTCTTTCAGTATTCACCTCTCTCTCTGTGAAAATGACTTCATCTCTCTCACTAAAGAACAAAGAAACCGTTATAGAGAATTGTGCATCAGAAATGTATCTGCTCTGAAGAATAAAACATGGCGGGGATGAACTTGGTTGTTTCTCGTGTCAAGCAACAAGGATTATACAGACTGGGTAGCTTACATCCAAATAATTATTATGAGTTGATTATGGAGCATTTCTGTAATACCAGAGATTTTTGTTTCTGATGATCTTGAATTATTCGTCATTTTGCACCGAATATTTTTATTCGTTGTTGATTAACTGAAATTATTTTCCTGTTGACTGACGTATGTTGAGACTGTATTGTTGTGTTTACCATTTGGTGTATATTATTTGGTGCGGGTGTTGTGGTACTCGTGCATGTGTGTGATCACGTGTCGTGCTTTGTAATGTGTTTGTTTTCATTTTGGATCGTTGGTATTGTACATTAATCGCATGTTGCGTGATCATTGTTTTCATCGAGGAATTTCATCATTGCGTCGAGTTCTTGGTGTGGTCCTACTGCATATACAGGACTCTTAGCGCACATAATGCAGTCAGGTAGCGCACGCTAAGGCCTGACGTTAACGCAACTAATTGGAGGTCGAGATTAAAGCTGCTGAAACTAGGACCCATTAGCGCACACTAAGGAGTTCGGCTAGCACATGCTAGCTGTACCGTCGGGAAGAACCTGCTGAGTTTCTGGCCCATTAGCGCATGCTAAGGAGTAGGGCTAGTGCAAGCTAACTGTACTGATATATATATCGGACATCAGCCTTTTTCTGCTCATTTCTCATTGTTTACCCTAAGAACCAATGATAGACCGTGGGGGAGACTACTTAGAGGCAATTTGGTGCAATCCTTCAGGATCTACCAACATTCTTGGGTCGATAATGAAGATTAAACATCATCTAGTCCTTCTTTTTCATTGGATCGAGGTTTTTCTTGAATCTCTTGGAGTCGACTTTTGGGGGATGTCTTTAGATTTCAGTTCTAGACCGATCTTGATAAATCGGCTAGTGTTATATGATGTTGTTGATGTGTTCTATGGATTGTATGTCCATATTTCGAGTTTGTTTAACACGATTGGCGATTTCAGTGTTCTTGAGAAATCTTGAACATTTAATGTTCGACAACGAGTTTCCTTCAAGTGTTGGGTGTTTTTCCATCATTATTAGCTGTTATTATCGTAATGATTATGTTGTTGTTGTTTTCTCACGGAGGTTGTAGGTTTTGAGGGATTTTCGATCGGACCGTGTTCGTCGAAGTATTCACATATTGTATTCCTAAGCAAGTATCTTGTCTATACGATTTATATCTTGTGAATTGAAGTTGTGAAATGGATGCATGATGATTTGTTCATTTTTCATGATTTTGAATTATGTGAATTGTTCAATGTTGATGCCTCATTTTGTGATTTGGTGCTTGATTATTTCCTGTAGTGGAAACGTGTTGATTTTGAAGTTGTATTGATTTGATAATACACATGGATGTGTATTTCGATGTATTGCGAACCATTATGTTGTTGTGAAGTTGTGTCGGTCATGATGATTGTGATGATTTGGTTGGTTTGTTATACACTCGGATATGTATTATGCCGAGTTGTTGATTAATGGATATCTTGTGTGGTGATTGCGTCTTGTTCGTGATGATTGTTGTGAGGTTGATGTATATTGTACATTATTGTGGCACTGTGTTCAACCATGTAAGGCTTGATGGGGCATATGGGATTCGATACTTGCGAGTATGGGCCTGAACACAATGGTATTGTGTTGGGTTTAACTAGGTAGGGCTTGACGAGGCCCCTAGGATTTGGTACTTGCGAGTACGGGTCGAAATCCATTAATATGTGGTGCCAGGTAAGGTTCAACGGACCCTCTGGAGTTCATTACTTTCGTCTTTCAGAATGTGTACGAACTGATCGAGCTCCATAGTTGTACGTCTGAAATGGAGCAGATAACGCACGCTAATTAGGCAGCTAACACGTGCTAATGTGACCTTTGTAGCGCATGCTAAGCTCGTCTGTAGCCCGCGCTAATCAGGCTGGGCATAAGGTTTTTGGGGTTTGGAATGAGTCAATTAGTTCACGTTAATGTCCCCATTGCATACGCTAACGATATTGGTCAGAACATTCTGGAGCTGGGTAGGAAGTTCAGAAAATTCTGGACTCAGTTAGCGCACGCTAACACACACATTAGTGCACGCTAACGGGGCCAAGCAGAAACTTCTGGATTGCATTTTTAGCCGTTAGCGCATGCTAAACTTACTCCTAGCGCGCGCTAATCATCCCTAATATATAAATGAGTGCAGCAGTCAACTTTCGTCATTTCTCACACTATTTTCTTCCTCCCGGCAGCCTTGGCGATCCTAAACAGCTGTTAGTGTAGATTTCGGCCAGATATCATCAGATATCAACATCTTCAAACTCCTAGTACGGATTTAACAACATTTCATCATCTTCCACCGTTCAAATTGAGGTAAAATTGCTAGAACCCTAGTTTTTGGGAATTTTGGGGGTTTGTTGAGATTTCGTCTTTCCAGTCTGTTTTAGCTTATATTTGTGTTAGATTATGATTGTGTAATCATAAAACCTCGCTTTCCTTGATGTTTTGGGGATTAAATTATGTGATTTCCACCGTTAGTTGATTATGATCAATTATGCCCTCGTAGTGTATGATGAATCGTTCCAAAGGGTAGAACTTAGGGTGATTCTTTGTGTTCCAGTAGTTTTGTAGTTGATTAAGTATTATTGTGTGCTAGGAATGAAACTTTGGAGTGAGTTCGCCGAAGCCCTTTCCATTCACCGTTTCTTTGCGTCGTAATACCCAAGGCAAGTACATGTATTATATTATGTTGTATATTATGGGAATTCGACATGATTGATGTTTTGTCAAAAATGTAAGCATGTTGTGTTGTTTTTTCACCTGAGGATGGTTTGACAGACCTCTGGGGCCGATGCTACGGGGCACGGCCACAGAAGTGGTTTCCCACCTAGGGATGGTTCGACGGGACCTCTGGGGGTCGATGCAAATGGGCACGATTGCGGGTTACCAAGTATGGTTTGTCTTGATGATGACATGTGATGATATTTTTTTCTTGTTGAGGATGTTTTCGATGAAAGTTGATATCTCGGAAAATTGTTTTACAAATGTTTCAACATGAGAAAGTGATGTTGGATTATACTTGTATATAATATAGTGTAAATGTGTACTTGCACTAGCCATTCAAATGCTAGCCCCTGAAATGTGGGAAATAAGTTCAACGCATTTCAGGTATTAGAGATCTGCGAAGCCATCACGGGAAGTGCACGCAAAGGATGGTCATGCAATGGATTTATGTTAGTCGAGCCTTTGGTGCTTATTTTTGTATGTTATTGTAGTCTGTTGGAGCCAGTTAGAGAGACCTTTTTCTATTCGAAAATTATTTGATGAAGTCCTCTGTATGAGCAATGGATTTATATTGGATTGTACCTTATTGTATTTAAATCAAAATGTTTTGGGTGAGGCCACGACCTAATTTATGTGATTATATATTTTATGTATATGTGGTGTGCATGGTTGTATGTATTGGTTAGCCTGGTAGACATAGTGACAGGTTCTACGGTGTGTAATGCCCCTAGTGATTATTGGGGTGTTATATTTATGGTATCATAGAATAGATTGTGGATACCTAGGCTGTCGATCAACTTGGGTTTGTCAGTTGAGTCGTAAGAGTCAGTTGTTGAGCCTAACTTCATCGTGCTACCATCTCTCCGTGGGACCCGTGGCTGTATTATTTTTCTGTGTGAATTAGAATCGTGAGTTGTGTTACCAACGACGTAAATTGTGAACTGTGCTGATCTTATATTATTTTGTTTCTTATTCTTCAATATGCTGAGAGGTTGTGGTAGATCAGCTCGGGGACGTGGCAGAGGTTGTGTTCGTGGTGCTGCTGACGAAGGAATTGCACCTTCCCAGTCGTCCACCAATTCGGCATCACATACAGTTGAGTTCTTACGGGCATCACAGTTACATAGGGCCAAACATCGGGTAATAATGGTGACTCTAGAGTACCGCCATTCTCTAACAATTGGTAGCTCAACTGTCTCAGATTGCTTAGGATGGATGTCAGAATCCACCTCCGATCGTGGAGGACGAGTCTAGCAAATGGCTCCATAAGGTGACAAAGATGTATCCCCCTTATTTTGCTGGTTCTACTGATTCCTTGGGTTGGGAAAATTGGCTCTTCCAGTTAGGAAGAACTTTGGATGTCGTGGCTTGTCCAGACGCCATGAGGGTACCTATTGCTCAATACCTAATGGATAAGGAAGCCGCATATTGGTGGGAGGCAGTGGCACCCAGAGATCGTGTAGCCACTTGGGATGACTTTAAGACCGCCATGGAGGCGGAGTATTGTCCACCATTTCAGGAGCGCAGAATCGTTGAGTTCTTTACAGCTATACTGGAGGATATACCGATATCCCAAGCCATTATCCACTACAGCCAACAGTTGAGTTATGTGAAAGAGCAAGTAATAACTGAGGCGGATAAGATCCGCTCTTTTGATCTGTGAATGAGGCCGCATATCTGACGAAGCATGGCACCACTTGTGTGTGCTATGTTGAAAGAATATCAGGATCGTGCTTTAGCGATCGAGATGGCTGTTCCAGGATCAGAGCTTGGTTCCGAGTCTAAGAAATAGAAGATTACTGGAAACTTGTTAGCCGGTAAGGGTGGTAGATTTTCTAAGTCGCAATCTTCTTCGGCATTGGGGAGAAGATCATTTCATCAAGTTGGTGGCTCTCACGGTAACTGTTCAGTTCAGTCTTCTATACCTAGTGGCAGAGTCTGTTTTAATTGCAACCAGAGTGAACACGTGGTGAATGAATGCCCGTTTCTATTGGTTACTTATTACTCATGCGGCTAGAGTGGGCATCGTGCAGCTCATTGTGAGAGAGTGGTTAGAGCAGCCACAGCTCCAACAGCAACTACAGTGCTAAAGGATCTTAGTGTCAATCAAAAGACCCCGGTTTTTGAGACCCCTCAGAGTTCGAGCCGTGGTAGGGGTCGAGGTCAGTCGGACCATCGGGTAGTATCGAGTTTGGGATCAGTACATCCCCATCTATACCAGAGACGCATAGAGGAGATAGATGCTAAAGTGACATCAGGTACCACTCAGAGTACCACTTAGATCCTTTCTCATCCAATTTTGGTTCTATTTGATCCGAGTGCTACCCATTATTTTATTACATGGGATTGTATACATCGTATTGGTATTGATTGTTTATTCTAGTGTGAGCCGTTTGTAGTGGGTATGGCTAGTGGGAATCATATGGTTGGGAACAAAGACTGTCCAGTGAGGATCGAGAACTGGGATTGGTCCTCGAACCTCATTGTTGTTGATTTAAAGGGCAAGGATTTGATCCTCGAGGATGATTGGCTGGATCATCATGGTGCTATCATGGACTAACAGACTCATACTATCTCGATAATTGTTGAGGATGGCACAAAAAACACTTTTGTGGGTCGTAAGCCGTTTAGATTATGGAGTGTGATCAATGCCTTGAAAGCGATGAAACTCCTGAACCAGGGTTGTGTAGGCTACTGGTGCTACACTTTGAAGGCTGATGATGGGGAAGTTTAGATGTCGTCTATCCCAGTCATTAATGAATATCCCGATGTACTTCCAGACAACTTACCGGGATTACCACCGCATCTAGAAATCGAGTTTCCTATTGATCTAGAGCCGAATGCAGATCCTGTTTCTCGTGCACCATATCATATGGCAACGTCAGAGATGATGGAGTTGAACAAGTAGTGGGGGGTGCGGGGGGATGGGGGTTGTTAGATAAAGGGTACATTCGACCGAGCGCATCACCTTGGGGCGCAGCGGTCCTTTTTGTTAAGAAGAAAGATGGATTGCTTCATTTATGTATCGAATATCGAGAATTAAACAAGCTAACCATAAAAAATATAATACCCTTTGCCCCATATTGATGACTTGTTTGAGCTTCATAGAGCGACAGTCTTCTCGAAGATTGATTATGGTCGGGATATTATCAGTTGACGATTCGGGATAGCGATATACCGAAAGCTGCCTTTTAGACGAGATACAGCCGGTACGAGTTTTTGGTTATGCCTTTCGGGCAAATTAACGCCCCAACAGTATTCATGCAGTTGATGAATAAGGTGTTTATCGAGTATCTGGACAAATTTGTGGTTGTCTTTGTTGACGATATTCTTATCTATTCTCAGAACTAGGAGGAGCACGTCGAGCATCTTGGTATTGTGTTAGATATTTTGAGAGCTAAACAGTTGTATGAGAATTTTCTAAATGTGAGTTTTGGCTTGGTAAGTGATGTTCCTTGGACATGTGATCTCAGCTTAGGGAGTTCGGGTTGATCTGCATAATATAGAGGCGGTACTGTCAAGGGAACCACCTATGAATGTGAAGGAAGTTTGTGAAGGAAGTGAGAAGTTTTCTAGGACTTGCTAGGTATTACCGTAGATTCGTCGAGGGGTTTTCCAGGATCGCTTGACCACTTACGCAGTTGCTTCAGAAAACTCAGAAATTTGAGTGGAACATGGATAAGCAGAATAACTTCGATGAGTTGAAGAGGCGTTTGACTACCGCATCAGTTCTAGCCTTGACATAGGGGACCGATGATTTTGTGGCATATAGTGAGGCTTCAGGTCTTGGACTTGGTTGTGTCTTGATGCAGAGAGATAGGGAGATTGCTTATGCGTCTCGATAGTTGAAACCATATGAAGCAAATTACCTTACTCATGTTTGGACTTAGCTGTGGTCATTTTTGCTTTAAAGATTCGGAGGCATTATCTTTATAGATCGTCGCGTAAGATTTATACTGACCACAAAATTCTGAAGTACATTTTCAACCAGAAGGAATTGAATATGAGGCAACATAGATGGTTAGAATTAACCAATGATTATGATTTTGAGATTCTTTACCATCCGGTCAAGGCGAGTGTAGTAGAGGATGCGTTGAGTCATAAGCCGATATCACTTCAAATGTTGGAGGTACTTATGCCTGGAGGGAGGATCTGACAAGACTTAATTAGTCAGAACATCAAGTTTGGCTTCAGAGAATCAGGGTCAGTTACATGCGTTAGAAATCACTTCGTCCTTGATCGATGACATCAAGTCTAAGCAGTTTGAGGACCCGTTTTTTGTTCAATTGATGAAGGATGTGAAGAGGGGGAAAGCCCCTGGATTTGTGACTCAAGATGACAGAGTTTTGAGATTTCGGGGAAGATTATAAGTACCGTGCGATATTGAGTTGAGACAGAAAATTTGAGAGAAGCTCATACCACAATTTATTTCATACATCATCGTATAAGTAAAATGTACAAGGATGTAATGAGTAACTTTTGGTGGAGTAACTTGAATAAGGATGTCAGTGAGTTGGCATCGAGGTGTTTGACCTGTCAGTAGGTTAAGATCTAGCATCAGCGACCTGCGGGATTGTTGCAACCACTTCCTAATCCAGAGTGGAAGTGGGAGGATATTTCAATAGATTTTATTACCAGCAGGCCCAGGACTCGGACCGGGATGAACATGATTCGGGTCATTATTGATCGACTAACCAAATCTGCACATGATTCTTGAGATATTTATTGATGTTCGTACTTGAATGTACCATATTGGATGGATATTTGTATGTCTCACCCGTCACTATTGGTTTATATAGTACTGCTGATTTCTGAGCATAATGTACATTGTGATTAACATTTAGCGTACGTTATCTTAGCTCTATAGTTGGGTCAGTAGCTTCTGGAGTCATCTTTGCATACGCTGTCTGCAAGATATAACGTACGTAAAGATTCATTACGTACGTTAAGCTAACTCCTCAACGTACGTAAAGATACCTGGGCAACAAGTGAGTAAGCACTAAACATTCTATTTCGTACGCCATACCTTTCATGCAACGTAATGTAACTTGTGCATCGAGGCAGTGAGTGTTGGGATTCCGAAAATAAAATGAAATACGCAGCGGAAATAAATACGAATCCCAAACAGGATCGATCAAGTAACGTATATACAAAAAAAAATACGAAGATAAAGATCATACCCTTGAAGCCTTTGAAATAATTCTTCGTAAATTTGATGACGATCACGAACCTCGTCCCGAACACGAAATCCCTTTGTTCCAAGCACCGAAAGTTCGAAGCCTCTACTTCACACGCGTCGGAAGTTGCCCGGAAAAATTTCGACGAGACTCCGTTCTCCAAGAACACGGCTAGGGAACTCGTAGGAATTTTTTCTCTCAATTTTTCTTAACTTTTATAACACCTCTAAGATGAAAAATATAGAAAAGAAAAATTTCTATCTTTCCTCACTTTTTCTCACGGCTAGGAGCAAAGAAAGAAAGTGTATGTGTGTGTGTTTGAAGCCCTCATCATACACCATATGAGTTGGTTTTTATATAGATATAAAACAACTCATTTATGTAATTATAAATTGAGAAAGAATCTCAACTTAACAATTATGCATGACAAGACAACACAAAACACATGCATGGTGATCATGCCATGTGAGAGGGGGCGGCCCATGTAGGAGTTTCCTAGAAACGAGCCGAGCCACTCGGCTCGTGTACCGGACGTTCGTCAAACGACTCCGTTAAATACACTCCGTTTAATCACCAATGTATTTATATTAATTAATTAATTTAATTAATTAATTATATCAAATACAAAAATATATTTCTCTAAGAAATATAATTTTATGAATAAAATTAATTACCCGATAACTTAATTTTAATTAATAAGACCGCTATTTGATTTATCTAATAAATCATAATTAGATATCCAATATCTAATATTAATAGAGAGATAATAAATTCACATTTATCCGTCAACGCTCCAGATGCGCGACTCGTAGGTCCGTCTCGGCCGGCATTGGGAGGAACTAATGAGTGCGGGCGGCACTTAGCCACTCTAGCGGGCCGCACCGTAAACCCCGATCGAGAACGAATGAAGGGATCATTCCAACCATTATGTCGTGAATACTATATACGTATAGACCCTTCATCGATGTCGGTCAAGTCTTCGGTCACGGTAAAGTCAAACCTCATCGTTGACTAAACTCTATACATGTGTTAATGCAAATCAAGACCGACCGATTAATAGTGTATCTAATACGACTATATCGTAATGCTTTGCCAAAGACTTATGATCTTATTTGCCATTAACCGTATAGACATTCGCCGCTCACTAACAGAGATAGAATCCTTTCTTGGCGTAAGAAAGATCGCTACTCGCCCGTATAGTCCGCACTTCGAGGTCGACTCAAGAATTAAGCAAATGAGTCTAACTACTCTAATGACAAACTAAACGTCACAGGCACATCTTGTCTCGAACCCTCAAGTCAAAGGTCCACGTATACTATCACAACCTTCGATTCGTCATCGACTCTCCGAGAGTGAATACCGTGTGGTGAATCGAGTATGAGTCGTGTTCGAGTATACTGCCCCACCAATATACTTATAACTATGCTATCAAGACGTGCACACGTCCTAGCATCGATTATACAAGTCATATTAAAACTTAATGCCCATTTTAAGTTTATTGACTTGCGAACAATTTACGTAAATAAACTTTAAACACTTCCAAGACATTTTCTCTTATCCCATAACGAGAATGGAATGTTCGATTTATTTACATGGACTTCACTTCAATGTTTACCAAGTCAAGAATGCAATTGAAATACAATAAACAGTGAATGAATCGTATTGCCTTTTTATTAATTATTCCATAATTACAAGTATAATGCCCTTACTCTCTCATCCCCGAGTGGCATTCGAGGGCATATTCCTAACAATCTCCCACTTGCACTCAATGCCACACATCATGGTATCCAATACCCATGTTCTTGAGATGTCTTTCCAAGACGGCCCGAGATAATGGCTTAGTCGGTAGTCGAGACATTGTCTTACGAGTCTACTCTTTCCAATGAAACATATCCTTTTTCCACCATCTCTCGAACGATGTGGTACTTTCTTTCTATATGCTTGGTGTTGTGGTGAGCCCTCGGCTCCTTGGCTTGGGCGATACTCCATCATTATCACAGAATAGTGATATAGGCAACTCCGCGTTAGGCACCACTTGAAGTTCTTGTATAAACTTCGCATCCAAAATGCTTCTTTGCTAGCCTCCGAGGCGACTTGATACTCGCTTGGTGTGGAATCCGCAGATGGCGGTTTGCTTGGAGCTTCTCCAAGATCTGCTCCTCCATTGAGAGTAAATAAATACCGGATGTCGACTTAGAGTCGTCATTGTCTCCTTGAAAATCGAATCGGTGAATCCAATCACCTTCGGTTCTCCACCACCATAAGTAAGAACTAAATCTCTAGTTCTTCTTAAGTACTTAAGAATGTTCTTTACGGAAGTCCAATGTTCCCTTCCCGGTTTGCTTGAAATCGACTTACCATACTCACAGCGTAGGCTAAGTCCGGTCTCGTACACAACATAGCGTACATGAGGCTACCCATCGCCGAGGCATAGGGTACCTTACTCATCTCTCTTTTGTCTTCCTCACTTTGAGGACACATTTTCGTGGTGAGATGAATTCCATGTCGCATGGGAAGGAACCTCTTTTAGATTCATCCATCTTGAATCTTCTCAGATTTTATCGATATAAAGGGCTTGGGAAAGTCCTATCATTCTTCGTGGTCTATCTCTGTAAAGACGGATCCCTAGAATATAGGAAGCTTCTCCCAAGTCTTTCATGGAGAACGTTTTAGAAAGCCAAGCTTTCACGGTCTGAGCATTGCTACGTTATTTCCTATAAGCGAATATCATGTACATATAGTACTAAGAACGCAATGTTGCTCCCACCGACCTTTTTGTAAACATACGGTTCCTCCTCATTTCGCTCAAGTCAAAGTCCTTAATCGCTTCACAAATCGAAGGTTCCAACTCCGAGAAGCTTGCTTGAGACCATAAATGGCTCGCGGCTTACACACTTTATGAATATTAGCTTTGGACACAAAACCTTTAGCCGTTCCATATAGATTTCCTCCTCGAGGTATCCATTTAGAAAAGCCGTTTTGACATCCATTTGCCATATTTCATAATCATAATAGCAAAGAATGGCAAGCATCATGCGAATCGACTTTATCATAGCTACGGGCGAGAAGGTATCATGATAATCGATTCCTTCCCTTTGGGTATAACCCTTTGCCACAAGCCCGGCCTTATAGGCATCAACCTTGCCATCCCCATCGGTCTTTCTCTTATAGATCCATTTATTTCCAATAGTCCTCATGCCGTTGGAAGATCTACTAGAGTCCAGACTGATTGGTATGCATCGAGTCTATCTCGGCTTTCATTGCTTCTTGCCATTTATCGGAGTCTACATCCACTATCGCTTGGTCATAGGTGCGTGGTCGTTTCCATCGCTATCGTGTGTGTCGTGAGACCAGCCTCGACATGTGTATAGCCATACCTCTCGTAAGTGAGATACCCTATCGGACCTTCAAGTGGAGGTCGTGTTACAATAGGTTCGGTTCTTGATCCCCGATCGATGTCTCCTTAGGACTTTCATTTTGCTCTTCTAAAGAGATATTTCTACCCGAGCCACCTTCTGAATGAATTCATCCTCAAGGAAGTGCGCTTGTAATGCCACAACGACTCCTATGGTCTTCTGGCATGTAGAATAGATAACCCATCGAGTCCTCTGGGTATCCTATGAAACGTCCTTTTATGGACCTCGCTTCCAGTTTGTCCACCTTAGCCTTTTTGACATAGGCTGGACATCCCCAAATCCTTATGTGATTAAGGCTTGGTTTCTTACTCTTCCACATCTCATGCGGAGTGATAGGAACAGATTTGGAAGGACATCTATTTAGGATATAGGCAGCGGTTAGTAAGGCATACCCCCACAGGTAAATAGGTAAATCAGTGTAATTTAACATGGAGCGAACCATGTCCAACAAAGTCCGATTTCTCCTTTCTGAAACACCATTTAACTGTGGGGTTCCTAGAGGAGTGAATTGTGAAACTATTCCATGTTCCTTAAGGAACTCATCAAACTCAGTGCTCATATATTCGCCACCTCGGTCCGACCGAAGTGCTTTGATATGACATCCAGTTTGTTTTTCAACTAGGGCCTTAAATTCTTTGAATTTAGCAAAGGCTTCAGATTTATGTTTCATTAAGTACACAATCCCATACCTAGTATGATCATCTGTGAACGTTATGAAATATTGATATCCGTCTCGGGCTACTTCTAAAGCACCACAAACATCGGTATGCACCAATCCAAGTTTATCGGCAGCCCTTTCAAAAGTTCCTGTGAAGGGGAACTTAGTCATTTTGCCTCTAAGGCAAGATTCACAAGTTGGATAGGGTTCTACACCCAATGGACTTAAAAGTCCATCTTTCTCCATTTTCTGAACCTTGGTCTGACCAACATGACCAAGTCTAAGGTGCCATTTAAGAGCTTGATTAGTATCTTGCCTACCACGTTTCCTAGTTATAGTGTTCACTGCTGTTTTATTTTGCATGTTCAGATGATATAATCCATTCAACAATGTAGCTGTTCCAACCAATTTATTTCGAAAATAAATTTTACAACTGCCATTGCCAATGAAGAAACAAAATCCTTTCCGGTCCAAGACTGGAATGGATACATTGTTTTTATGCCCCTTGGGCAAAACAAGTACTTCATCTAATGTCAAAATAAAACCAGATTCTAAACCCAGAAGGATTGATCCAATATCGGTTGCCTCAACACTTTGTCCGCTTCCAACAGTGATCATTATTTCCCCAGCTTCAAGTTTTCTACTTCGTTCCAGATCCTGATTCATGGTACAAATGTGAGAAGTGGCACCTGAATCCAGAATCCATGAAGCAGAATATACAGTAGCGGAACAATTAGTTTCAAAAACAAAAAGTTCCGTACCTGATGCGCCATTAATCTTGGGACAAGTCCTTCGCCAGTGGCCCAGCTCACCGCATTCAAGGCATTTGTCCGTAGGTTTTGGACCGCCTACCTTTTGAACCTTTCGGGCCTTGCCCTTTCCTTTGCACCCCTTTCTTGGGTTTGTCGCTCGTAGGTCTTTTTCTTCTTGTTCTTGGACCTCTTAGGCCCAGAAGAAATCACAAGAGCAGCCTCTCTCGGTTTAGTCTTCATGTTAGGCTGCGCCGTCACCAGTTTATTCATTAGCCCGACTAATGTGCATGTAATTTCATTACAGTTGAAATTCATTACAAACTGCGTGAAAGAGTCAGGTAGAGATTGAAGGATGAGATCAATTTGAAGGGATAAATCCATATTAAAGTTGAGCACCTCGAGCCTCTCAATCATAGATATCATCTTGAGGACGTGGTCTCCCACTTTCTCCCCTTCTTTCATCCTAAGATCGAACAACCGCTTTGATATCTCATATCTAGCAAATTCTACTATGCTCTCCATAAAGTTCGGTCAAGTGTGCGAGAATCTGCCTAGCAGAAGTCATTTTCTCGTGCGCTCTCTGCAGCTCATTAGTCATTGAGCCCATCATAAAACCACGGACTAGCACATCATCCTTAACCCATTTTTCATGGACGTCAATGTCTTCCTGATTACCCCTAGTCCGGATTGGAGTCGGTGGAATGTCCGCCTCCAAGACGTATCCCAGAGACTCCATACTGAGTACAATCATCAGATTCCGCAACCACCAACAAAGTTAGGGCGATTAGGAGATTCTTTTCAAGTAGTATTGCAAGTGGGTTTTTAGCCATTTTAGAGAGATTCGGTTTCGTTTTCGCAAAGATTTAGACAAGATTAAATTAGTGACTTGTTTAATTATGACCGAGTATAGAACTTAAGGTCTTGTATAATTCTTGTCTCGGCTCCCACTAATTTTATCTAATTATACACTCCCATGTTATAATCCTAAATCATGGTTAGATCGACTTCTTAGTGGTGATCAAGTTCTTTACAAATTTTAACATACGCAACCTATCAGGTTTCTTGCCAATTAATTTCTGTAAAGTGGTGTCTAACACCAACCCGTCTAACGGATGATTTGATCTTCTTTTACCCCTAGTCTTCATGCCCTCAACCTATCAGGTTTCTTGGCAATCCAGACTATCTAAGTTGTTGACCATCAACGTCTATCAGTTTGACTATTGAATCTCAACCGGCAACCTATCAGGTTTCTAGGGGCGAAATTTATCACCAACCGAAGGCATCTAATGCACTCAAGAATTTTTCAACCTCTACCAAATGTACTACCCCGATAACTCGGAAGCATAGCACACCAGCTCGGGTATCAATTTTCTACGAGTTTGATGGAGGGTAGGAAACCTCGTAACCTTTTTCAAACTTAGTCTGTTTGTAGTCGGGAGAATTTCGCGATTAATGTTACACTTTGCACATTAATTCAATTATACGCGTTTGTTGGTTTGTCAATATTTCAAAATGAAAATGTAAAAACAAGAACCTAGTTACTACCAACATATAGCTCATGGACCTAATTCTAAATCTTGGGCGAATGACCCAATAAATAAAAAAATACGATCTTGATTCTTCGTCTTCTCGGTCGGTTGTCTTCGGTCTTCGTCATACCCAAAATAATACTTACATCATTGAAAAATGCATCCTATACAAATTTTCTAGTAAAAATAAATAGGCTCAAAACGGCCTTTACAACCCAATCGAATCGAACAAATCAAAAACTAAGTCCACGAGCTATATCACCATCACATAAGGATTCCATACAACATGTAATGGCAACGAAATTAAACAATTAATTTTAATATAAATTAATCTAATTAATCTATAAAATTAATCTATTCAATTTCTACTATATTAATCCAATTAATATAAAGTGGCATTAAAATTAAATAATCAATTAATATATTAATCCAATCAATATAAAATTAATCTATTCAATTTTAATGGTATTAATCAAATTAATACTAATAATCATCATTTTAATTCGCTCAAGTAATCCGCCAAAATAATATTCTCGTTTAATTTATTTCCTTAACTCAAAAATATTCCAAATATTAATTTAGTCAAATTAAAATCCAATTTAAATTTTTGGAAAATAATTAAAACGAAATATAAACTTAAAACGGAGTCCCGGACAATCCGATTTTAGGCCCAGCCCGCGGCCCGATTCAAAATCGGGCCAAAACCCGAGGGCTGCCTGGCCGAGCCACTGCTCGGCAGACTGGCCGATCATGCTCGGCCCCTGGCCGAGCACTCTTAGCCCCTGGCCGAGTCATGGCCGAGCACGCTCGGCAGCCTGGGCAGGCAGCCCAGGCAGTGCTGCCAGCACCCTGCCGACAGCCCGCTTTCTTCGCTTTTCGCCCGTTTCAAAAACGTGATGCTACAACGAACAATTTAAAATCTACAATTATTCCAAACATGATTCTAAATCATAATCATCATCCAAAAGCATTCAAAATGCACAAATAATCGTATATACGGTATCATTGACCTCGCTCGATACCACCGTTGGGATTCGAAAATAAAACGAAATACGCAATGAAATAAATACGAATCCCAAACAGGATCGATCAAGTAACGTATATACAAAAAAAAATACGAAGATAAAGATCATACCCTTGAAGCCTTTGAAATAATTCTTCGTAAATTTGATGACGATCACGAACCTCGTCCCGAACACGAAATCCCTTTGTTCCAAGCACCGAAAGTTCGAAGCCTCTACTTCACACGCGTCGGAAGTTGCCCGGAAAAATTTCGACGAGACTCCGTTCTCCAAGAACACGGCTAGGGAACTCGTAGGAATTTTTTCTCTCAATTTTTCTTAACTTTTATAACACCTCTAAGATGAAAAATATAGAAAAGAAAAATTTCTCTCTTTCCTCACTTTTTCTCACGGCTAGGAGCAGCAAAGAAAGTGTATGTGTGTGTGTTTGAAGCCCTCATCATACACCATATGAGTTGGTTTTTATATAGATATAAAACAACTCATTTATGTAATTATAAATTGAGAAAGAATCTCAACTTAACAATTATGCATGACAAGACAACACAAAACACATGCATGGTGATCATGCCATGTGAGAGGGGGCGGCCCATGTAGGAGTTTCCTAGAAACGAGCCGAGCCACTCGCTCGTACCGGACGTTCACAAACGACTCGTTAAATACACTGCTTAATCACCAATGAATTTATATTAATTAATTAATAAAATTAATTAATTATAACAAAAACAAAAATATATTTCTCAAAGAAATATAATTTTATGAAAAAAAATAATTACCCGAGAACTAAAATATAATTCATAAGACCGCTATTTGATTTATCTAATAAATCATAATTAGATATCCAATATCTAATATTAATAGAGAGATAATAAATTCACATTTATCCGTCAACGCTCCTGATGCGCGACTCCGTAGGTCCGTCTCAGCCGGCATTGGGAGGAACCAATGAGTGCGGGCAAGACTTAGCCACTTAGCGGGCCGCATCAGAAACCCCGATCGAGAACGAATGAAGGGATCATTCCGTAACCATTATGTCGTGAATACTATATACGTATAGACCCTTCATCGATGTCCCGGTCAAGTCTTCGGGTCACGGTAAAGTAAAACCCTCATTGACTAAACTCTATACATGTGTTAATGCAAATCAAGACCGATCGATTAATAGTGTATCTAATACGACTATATCGTAATGCTTTGCCAAAGACTTATGATCTTATTTGCCATTAACCGTATAGACATTCGCTCACTAACAGAGATAGAATCCTTTCTTGGCGTACAAGAAAGATCGCTACACCGCCCGTATAGTCCGCACTTCGAGGTCGACTCAAAGAATTAAGCAAATGAGTCTAACTACTCTAATGACAAACTAAACGTCACAGGCACATCTTCTACTGAACCCTCAAGTCAAAGGTCCACGTATACTATCACAACCTTTCGATTCGTCATCGACTCTCCGAGAGTGAATACCGTGTGACTGAATCGAGTATGAGTCGTGTTCGAGTATACTGGCCCCACCAATATACTTATAACTATGCTATCAAGACGTGCACACGTCCTAGCATCAGTTATACAAGTCATATTAAAACTTAATGCCCATTTTAAGTTTATTGACTTGCGAACAATTTACGTAAATAAACTTTAAACACTTCGAGTACATTTTCTCTTATCCCATAACGAGAATGGAATGTTCGATTTATTTACATGGACTTCACTTCAATATTTACGAAGTCAAGAATGCAATTGAAATACAATAAACAGTGAATGAATCGTATTGCCTTTTTATTAATTATTCCATAATTACAAGTATAATGCCCTTACTCTCTCATCCCCTGAGTGGCATTCGAGGGCATATTCCTAACAGTGAGCTCTGTGGATTTCGCCATACCTGGGCAACGGGAGTTTTTCTTCAGTCCTGATTTCGCCATTTTTCATCTCCTTCCTCTCTTCCTTGGCGATTTGCATTGATTTTGTCAGGGGAGTGTGGATTTTGGTCGTTTGTCACCACCTATCAATATTATTGAGTTCCCAACAAGGATTTAGCATCATTACAACATCTTCTACCGTTCTAATTGAGGTACTTTCGTTAGAACCCTAGCTTTTGAGGGGTTTTGTGATGATTTTGTATTACTAGTCCGCTTTAGATTAGATGGTTGTTAGATTATGATTGTGCAACCATAATCCCTTGTTTCCTTGAATCTTAGTGGAATAGGTCTCGATATTTTCACCTTTAATAGATTAAGATCGATTATGACCTTGTAGTGTTTGTTGATTTGTCCAAAGGGTAGAATTTAGGATGAATTCTTACGTTTCCGGGATGTCGTAGTTGATTGTATACCGTTGTGTGATAGGATTGAATTTTCGAAGAATAGTCGGACCGAAGTCCCTCCCATTCAGCGTTCCCTTACGTCGTATTTCATCAAGGAAAGTACATGTATTACATAATGTTATGTCTGATATGATTTCGACATGAATGATGAATTATGGTAACGTGTGTGTGTGTGTTGTTGTTGTTGTTCTTCCACCCGGGGATGGTTCGACGGGACCTTTAGGGACCGATACTAATGGGTACGGCCATGGAAGTGGTTTACCACATGGGAACGGTCCGACGAGACCTCTAGGGGTCGATGCTAATGTAATACCCGGTTGTAATTCAGTCATTATCATTCAGTAATTTCATTCGGTGATTGTCACCCAGTGTATATTCACTCGATTATAATCATTCACCAATCATATTCATTCACCGTGTTCACCGTTCGGAAAAACTTCGAGTGGTGTATCATGTTGTGTCAAGATTTAACACCTTCCGACCGGCGATCGCCTCCGAGGCCGAGCGACCGACTTACAGGCCGAGCGACCGAGTCACTGCCGAGCGACCAAGGCAAGCCTGCCGATCGGCGACCAGGCGACCGAGCCTTAGCCCAGTGGACATGCTAAACTGGCCAACCGATGGTCCAATGGCGAATCCCGGTGCCGAGCGATCGACATCAAGGCGATCGCCTCTCAGTACTCGGCGACCGACCTTGGCGATCGACCGTCTCTCGCACTGCGACCTACCTTGGCGACCGACCCTTGGCGACCTCCATCCACCGGCCGATGACGACCTCCGAAGACCATCCAGGGACGACCACCTCATGTCGATCACCACCGATGGCCATCCAAGTCGGCAAAAGCCGAGCCTCAAGATCGACACCATGTGCGAAGGCCGACAAGATCCGCGAATCCGGGCCATTGACCAAAGCCTCGACAGATTCCTCCACCACCCGACAGCCGCCAAAGCTTGTCGGTAGGGCCACATGTTGACCGACTCGACACGTGATGGCTCCTTATTGACCGCCAGCCGCGTGGCGCCTCTTCCTCGACTTTAGCCCGACAAACAAAGATCTTATTTGGACTTTAGCTTCGACACCTGTGATCGCCCCATTAAAGTATTGGCCGGCAGGCGATCGGCCGAATATTAAAATGACCGTGAGCGATCGGCCACTACAGGACAGGACCCGGCTGCCCCTATATAAACAAGGCAGCCTTCACTTGTCCAAAGACCGAGATTCTGACTCGAAAAACACGCTGCACTCTCTGACATTCTTGCAATACTTACGCAATACAGAAGCAAACATCAAGCACTTGGCAAATCTCCAACTCTTGGCAACAGCTTTCTTTCGGTCTTACTTCTCCCGGCCTTTTCTCCTCGAGCAGATTACCGGCGGGACGAAGAACACCGAGCTTCGCTCAAGAGCCGGATTAACAGAGTCTTTGTACACTCATTGTATTTAGATTTCTCTAATTAATACTTGTATCCACGAATATTTGTATTAATAACATCTCGCGAGAGCATTCAAGCCCGGGCCTAACAAACCCGGCAAATCTTGTTTTATTTATCTTCTCTCGGAAGTGCTCCCGCATTTGTTTGTTGTCCGTCTTCCAGCAGTATTAATCTTCGGATAAATATTTTGGGCAACAACAATTGGCGCTAGAAGGAGGGCATCCAACCCTCGATTTTTTACACCTACCGTCCCGAAGAACACTCACTGTTCTCGGGGCAGATATTTGAAGTGACACTCACTGCACTTCAAAAGAAATCCTTCAGAAAACATGTCTTCCGCCTCCGCGTCGAAGAAAGCCGCTGACCAGCCGGCTGCACTGCCTGGCCCTGGGCCCGAGCCGCACCCGATGGTGGAAGGCGCCCGCCGCGATCGAGACGCCGATCCGTCCGGGGACGGCGGCCCGAGCTCTCGCTCGATCGATTCGAACCAATGAACAGATCGAAGAGGCCATAGCCGCCTTCAGAACGACGGAGTGCTCTCGACGCGCTCCCGCCGCGCGCCTGCCTCTCGCCGGAAGATCAAGCGGAAGCTTAAGGCACTACCGCCGAGCAAGCGCTGTGAGGCTCGCCCGCAAGAAGAGGCGCCGGCCTGGGCACGTCGTCTCGATCGCTCGGGCGCGACTCCGACTCGCGACGGGCACCCGGCCTCTACGAGACGACGGAGTTGGTGTCCGTCACTGGAGCTCGCCTACCCGGCTCCCACAAGACGATCCAGCCCGCTGGCTCCCGCCGCGATTCCCGAGGTCGGGCAGCAGGGGGTCCGGAGGTCGGCACACGATCGCCTCGGCCCCGCTCCCAAAGCCGATCCGCAAGCCCGAACCGCGGCGATCGCCGCAATGCAACATCGATCGACGACATGAAGGCGCCTCGCAATCCGGGCAAAGCGCGTGAGGACGGCCGCCCGCCGAGCGAGCCGCTCGCGATCGACATCGAGCACGCCCGGCGGCACACGATCGCCTCCTAAGACACCCGTGTACCAAGGGCGATCGGACCCCAAGCACACCTTCACAAGTTCAACATCTACATGACCGGGTGTGGGGCATCGGACGCGACCCGGCCGAATGTTCCTCCGACACTAGACGACCTCGCCACCGGTGGTACACCTCATTGCCACCTCGGTCCATAGCTCCTTTAACGAGCCGGCGACGTCTTCACGGACATTCGCCACCAGTGGCCGCTCGGCGAAGGTCCCCATCGCATGTGGCGGATCGTGCAAGGAGAACAGAGTCCGACTGACTACATCGACCGGTTGACATGATCATCCTCAACGGCGAGCCCGTAAGCGATGAGACCGCCTCTACGCGGTCCTAGGAGGTTTTCGTGGCTTCGCCTATGTTCAGCATCTCACGAAGACCCTACCGACGACCTACGCAGCCTTCCGGCCGAGCCGCAGATTTCTGTCTGTGCAAAGGCTTCTCCTTGGCCTAGAGTAGAACGACGGCACCAGCGCGACGACCTCCGGGCCTCCCACCGATCGCTACTACCCACAGAGCCGGAGGACTCGATCCCGCCTGATCCATTCTAACATGAGTGACTAGCCGCCGCCCGATCGCCAAGTTCGACCTACGAATAAAGCGATCGCCGCCGAGCGACGATCGCGATCTTCCGGCCGATCGCAACATCATCGGCAACCCTGGACACGATCGCCAACTACGTCCAAAGATATAACATGACGGACTAAGGCATAAGATCGCCTCCACCGCACATCATAAAGCCATGGCCCCGGCAATCGATGGAACCGGCCGCTTCGCCATGCAAGGTCCTTTTCGGCCGAGATCGCCCGCCCTTCGTTTAAATACGAGGCCGGCGTAGTCGGAGGGCCCTCCAACATTAATCTGGACTCATTCCACAACCCCGTCTCAACGTACACCGCCGAGGTCGGCCATCTCCATGGCCGGCCGAGGTGGAAGCAGAGCTAACAAGCCGCGGCGTGGAGTTGATTCATCCGACGCCGCGCGCAAGGACTCCTCTAGACCGAGACCGCACGCCTTTCGTTTAAAAACAAGGCGAGGCGCAGCCTAACAGAGGACCCTCATAATAAAGTGAGTCACGAGGCACTCATTGTCTTTGTGCACCAAGACACGGTCATGGGGTCGGTCCATCGATCTCCGCGACTATGCACGATTCCTCAAACAAGCGAAACCACCAAGTTTCCGTGGGGGATCTGCCAATGTTGTTTTTTGCAGGTACAAGACCGAAAGATAGCTAAGCCAATCGACCATGATTAAGCCCAAGTCTGAGTCCTAAGTCAGCTCAGATCGCCCGTCCTCATCCATACACGATCACCAGCAAGAACCACCTCGCCCCATGTCTTCAACATAGGAGCAAGCTGGGGGGCAATTGTTGTGTCAAGATTTAACACCTTCCGACCGGCGATCGCCTCCGAGGCCGAGCGACCGACTTACATGTGCCGAGCGACCGAGTCACCGCGAGCGACCAAGGCAAGCTCGCCGATCGGCGACTGTGCGACCGAGCCTTAGCCTGTGGACATGCTAAACTGGCCAACCGAAGGGCCCAGGGCGAATCCCGGTGCCGAGCGATCGACATCAAGGCGATCGCCTCTCAGTACTCGGCGACCGACCCTTGGCGATCGACCGTCTCTCGGCACCTGGCGACCTACCTTGGCGACCACCCTTGGCGACCTCCCTCCACAGGCCGATGACGACCTCCGAAGACCATCCAGGGACGACCACCTCAAGTCGATCACCACCGATGGCCATCCAAGTCGGCAAAAGCCGAGCCTCAAGACTGACACCATGTGCGAAGGCCGGGACAAGATCCGCGAATCCCGGCCATTGACCAAAGCTCGACAGATTCCTCCACTACCCGACAGCCGCCAAAGCTTGTCGGTAGGGCCACATGTTGGCCGACTCCGACACGTGATGGCTCCTTATTGGACCGCCAGCCGTGGGCCTCTTCCTCGACTTTAGCCCGACAAACAAGATCTTATTTGACTTTGCTTGATGACCTGTGGATCGCCCATTAAAGTATTGGCGGCAGCGATCGGCGAATATTAAAATGACCGGCAGCGATCGCCACTACAGACAGGACCCTGCCGCCTATATAAACAAGGCGGCCTTCACTTGTCCAAAGACCGAGATTCCGACTCGAAAAACACGCCGCACTCTCGACATTCTTGCAATACTTACGCAATACATGAAGCAAACATCAAGCACTTGGCAAATCTCCAACTCTTGGCAACACTTTCTTTCGGTCTTACTTCTCCCGGCCTTTTCTCCTCGAGCAGATTACCGGCGGGACGAAGAACACCGAGCTTCGCTCAAGAGCCGGATTAACAGTCTTTGTACACTCATTGTATTTAGATTTCTCTAATTAATACTTGTATCCACGAATATTTGTATTAATAACATCTCGCGAGAGCATTCAAGCCCGGGCCTAACAAACCCGGCAAATCTTGTTTTATTTATCTTCTCTCGGAAGTGCTCCCGCATTTGTTTGTTGTCCGTCTTCCACAGTATTAATCTTCGGATAAATATTTTGGGCAACAACAATTGGCGCTAGAAGGAGGGCATCCAACCTCGATTTTACACCTACCGTCCCGAAGAACACTCACTGTTTCTGGGCGTATATTTGAAGTGACACTCACCGCACTTCAAAAGAAATCCTTCGAAAACATGTCTTCCGCCTCCGCCGAAGAAAGCCGCCGACCACCGGCGGACCCCTGCTCCCTGGGCCCGAGCCGCAGCCGATGGTGGAAGGCCGCCGCGATCGAGACGCTCGATCCGCCCCGGGACGGCGGCCCGAGCCTCTCGCCGATCGATTCGAACCAATGAACAGATCGAAGAGGCCATAGCCGCCTTCTTCAGAACGACGGAGTGCTCTCGACGCGCCTCCTGCCGCCCCGGTCTCTCGCCGGAAGATCAAGCGGAAGCTTAAGGCACTACCGGCCGAGCAAGCGCCAGGAGGCTCGCCCGCAAGAAGAGGCGCTGGCACTGGGCACGCCTCTCTCGATCGCACAGGCGCGACCCGACTCGCGACCGGGCGCCCGGCCTCGGCTACGAGACGACGGAGTTGGTGTCCGTCACCAGAGCTCGGCCTACCCGGCTCCCACAAGACGATCCAGCCGCTGCTCCCGCCGCGATTCCCGAGGTCGGCAGCAGGTGGGGTCCGGAGGTCCTGCACACGATCGCCTCGGCCCCGCTCCCAAAGCCGATCCGCAAGCGGCGAACCGCGGCGATCGCCGCAATGCAACATCGATCGACGACATGAAGGCGCTCCGCAATCCGGGCAGCGCGTGAGGACGGCCGCCTCACGAGCGAGCCGCTCGCGATCGACATCGAGCTCGCCTGGCAAAGACACGATCGCCTCCTAAGACACCCGTGTACCAAGGGCGATCGGACCCCAAGCACACCTTCACAAGTTCAACATCTACATGACCGGGTGTGGGCATCGGACGCGACCGGTGCCGAATGTTCCTCCGACACTAGACGACTCGCCCACCGGTGGTACACCTCATTGCCACCTCGGTCCATAGGCTCCTTTAACGAGGGCGCACGTCTTCACGGACATTACTTCGCCACTGTGGCCGCTCGGCGTAAGGTCCCCATCGCATGTGGCGGATCGTGCAAGGAGAACGGAGTCCGACTCGTACTACATCGACCGGGTTGACATGATCATCCTCAACGGCGAGCCCGTAAGCGATGAGACCGCCCTCTACGCGGTCCTAAGAGGTTTTCAGGGCTTCGCCTATGTTCAGCATCTCACGAAGACCCTACCGACGACCCACGCAGCCTTTCCGGCCGAGAGCCGCAGATTTCTGTCTGTGCAAAGGCTTCTCCTTGGCCTAGAGTAGAACGATCGGCACCCGCGCGACGACCTCCGGGCCTCCCGGCCGATCGCTACTACCCACAGAGCCGGAGGACTCGATCCCGCCTACACCCATTCTAACATGAGTGACTAGCCGCCGCCCGATCGCCAAGTTCGACCTACGAATAAAGCGATCGGCCGCGAGCGACGATCGCGCCTTCCGCCGATCGCAACATCATCAAGAACCCGGTGGACACGATCGCCAACTACGATCCAAAGATATAACATGACGGACTAAGGCATAAGATCGCCTCCACCGCACATCATAAAGCCATGGCCCCGGGCAATGATGGAACCGGCCGCCGCCATGCAAGGTCCTTTTCGCCGAGATCGCCCGCCCTTCGTTTAAATACGAGGCCGGCGTAGTCGTAGGGCCCTCCAACATTAATCGGTGGACTCATTCCACAACCCCGTCTCAACGTACACTGCCGAGGTCGGCCATCTCCATGGCCGGGCCGAGGTGGAAGCAGAGCTAACAAGCCGCGGCGTGGAGTTGATTCATCCGACGCCGCCCGCAAGGACTCCTCTAGACCGAGACCGCACGCCTTTCGTTTAAATACAAGGCGAGGCGCAGCCTAACAGAGGACCCTCATAATAAAGTGAGTCACGAGGCACTCATTGTCTTTGTGCACCAAGACACGGTCATGGGGTCGGTCCATCGATCTCCGCGACTGTGCACGATTCCTCAAACAAGCGAAACCACCAAGTTTCCGTGGGGGATCTGCCAATGTTGTTTTTTGCAGGTACAAGACCGAAAGATAGCTAAGCCAATCGACCATGATTAAGCCCAAGTCTGAGTCCTAAGTCAGCTCAGATCGCCCGTCCTCATCCATACACGATCACCAGCAAGAACCACCTCGCCCCATGTCTTCAACATAGGAGCAAGCTGGGGGGCAATTGTTGTGTCAAGATTTAACACCTTCCGACCGGCGATCGCCTCCGAGGCCGAGCGACCGACTTACAGGCCGAGCGACCGAGTCACTGCCGAGCGACCAAGGCAAGCCTGCCGATCGGCGACCAGGCGACCGAGCCTTAGCCCAGTGGACATGCTAAACTGGCCAACCGAAGGGCCCAGGGCGAATCCCGGTGCCGAGCGATCGACATCAAGGCGATCGCCTCTCAGTACTCGGCGACCGACCCTTGGCGATCGACCGTCTCTCGGCACCTGGCGACCTACCTTGGCGACCGACCCTTGGCGACCTCCATCCACTGGCCGATGACGACCTCCGAAGACCATCCAGGGACGACCACCTCATGTCGATCACCACCGATGGCCATCCAAGTCGGCAAAAGCCGAGCCTCAAGACTGACACCATGTGCGAAGGCCGGGACAAGATCCGCGAATCCCGGGCCATTGACCAAAGCCTGACAGATTCCCTCCACCAGCCGACAGGCCGCCGAAAGCTTGTCGGTAGGGCCACATGTTGACTGACTCCGGACACGTGATGGCTCCTTATTGGACCGCCCAGGCTGTGGCAGCCTCTTCCTTGGACTTTAGCCCGACAGCCAGCATCTTATTTGGACTTTAGCCTGACAGCCCAGGGGATCGCCCCATTAAAGTATTGGCCGGCAGGCGATCGGCCGAATATTAAAATGACCGGCAGGCGATCGGCCACTACAGGACAGGACCCGGCTGCCCCTATATAAACAAGGCAGCCTTCACTTGTCCAAAGACCGAGATTCTGACTCGAAAAACACGCTGCACTCTCTGACATTCTTGCAATACTTACGCAATACAGAAGCAAACATCAAGCACTTGGCAAATCTCCAACTCTTGGCAACAGCTTTCTTTCGGTCTTACTTCTCCCGGCCTTTTCTCCTCGAGCAGATTACCGGCGGGACGAAGAACACCGAGCTTCGCTCAAGAGCCGGATTAACAGAGTCTTTGTACACTCATTGTATTTAGATTTCTCTAATTAATACTTGTATCCACGAATATTTGTATTAATAACATCTCGCGAGAGCATTCAAGCCCGGGCCTAACAAACCCGGCAAATCTTGTTTTATTTATCTTCTCTCGGAAGTGCTCCCGCATTTGTTTGTTGTCCGTCTTCCAGCAGTATTAATCTTCGGATAAATATTTTGGGCAACAACATATCATTATTGTTCATTGTTTCAACTTTCCTCATATGAGTTCGACTTTGTTAGATCACCATTAATTTTTGGTAACTCCAAAAATTCTAATTCTTTGCAATATTATAGAGCATCGAGTTAGCTTTCCAATGGTTCAAACGGTGAGTCAATCGGAGTCCGGACGAGAGAGTTATGGTCGTTTTAGCTCAACCGCTCATTGGCCGATCACTGCCGAGCGAACTCGGCCGTGTCGTCCGACACGGCCCGTGCCGTACTCGTCCGGAGAGTGCCGGCACCGCCTCGTGACCCGACCGTGTCGCTCAGCACGGCCGAGTCGAACCCTTCCGGATAAGCTGTAACCGATCGCTGAGCACGCCGACCGTGTCGCTCGCACGGCCGAGTCATGCCGAGTCATTGTCGGACGGGTCATCGCGGGAGGCCCTTCCGCGCCGCGACCGTGTCAAGCGGTGACACGGTCCGAAGTCATCGCCGGCACTGTCGCCGGTGTGCGACACGACCGTGCCGATCGGGCACGGCCGTGTCCGGCAGCACCAACTCCTTAAATTCGCTTTTTTCAGATTTCTTCCATTCCTTTCCCATTTTTTTCACTTGCAACCGAGAGAGGAGGCTTGAGGGAGGGTTTTTCCTTCACAAATCATTTGGGTGTTTGATTTTCTTCATCTCCTTTCGATCGTGAAGCCCGGATAATCAATCTAACGCGTGTTCTTCGATTAAAGCACTTGGATCATCAAGAGGTAATTCCTTCAACACTTTGACTTCGATTTTGTGTTGAAATAGGATGTTTTGACGTTATAATCATGATATATGAAGGGATATGTATATGATTATGAGTTTGTATAAGGATTCATTGGATTATTGAGGGATTATTCAAGAACACCTTGTAAATCGAGTTGGAATTGGGGATTTTCGACTAATTGTTGTTATAATCACATTTTGGATATTCATAACGGATTATTGATCGTATTGAGATGTTTGTTGGTTTGAAACACTTCTTGGGGATTTTGATATTGGGATATCGAGGTTTGATTGTAAACAATCGGAGTTTGGATACAACGTATTCGATATAATGCCCCAATGAACTTAGTTTAATCGTATCGACGTTTTGAGTTCGTTATATTCGTGTTTAATTCGTATATTGATCGGATTGTCGGTAATTGTATTGAATTAAGGTTGTTCGTATGGACCGACACTTCATTTAGGACGTTGTTCGTGGACGGACATTCTTCATCGGTGTTGTGTAAGTTAATTCTTACTCGGTTAAAAGGATATTCATACCTTTTGTTGTTGATCATTCATAATCATAACTCATTCATCATTGTATTAATCATATTGAGACTTGTAATTGTTGAACAATCACATCATTAACGGGAACGGCAGTTCCAACCATTCCATTAAAACTATCAATCATTTCATTATCACTTTCGTATCGGTGAGTCATTCTTGACTTTGTCGGATTATTATTATTCATTGATATTCATTATGGTCATTCTTGTTCATATGACCTTCTGGGTTCATATTGCGTGGCCGGGTGCGGATGTGTGGAATTTTTAGTCGGGCACGTGATGGCCATGTATTGGGAGTGATACATTGGGCTGTGCACACGGTAACGATTACCTCCGTGAGACTAATTAGGTACAAGGACGGGTGTGTCCGGTCATCCGTCTTGTACACTTGCACAGAACACTACGGGCGTACTATGATACTCTTCTTCAGCGTAATTCATAACTAAGGATATTTCATAACTTCAGTTAAATCATGTTTGTGTATTTTCAACCCTTGAGGATTGTTGTTCTGCTTAATCGACTCTACCGGGATTTTGTTTTTCAGGTCATGGCAAGGCAAACGCACGGGAATAGCATGTTGATGTCGAGGAGTCCTAGTGATACTAGTAGGGGGCCCCGATCTTTCAGTTATTCATGTTATTGTCCTTTATTTTTCCGCTGCAGACTTTCATTTGAATACTCCGTTTCATTCAGTGTTGTGTATTTTATCTTCATATAAAATACACTAGTATTCGGTATTGTCCTGGTGTGTGTAACTAAACTCCTCATCGGAGTAATTATTGTTGTAATGTAGTTCGGTACTACATTTATCTTATGTAATTCATTCATTTTCATTTGCCTGGTGGGTCCCAGTTGGGGATCTACGGCACTGTAATATCCGCCTAGTTTGGGGTGTTACAGAGTTGGTATCGGAGCGTGGTTTTGAATACTACCTTCCGAGTCATGTCTTATTTGAAATCATCGTCATCAGACTAGTATCATTGGACTTTCGCGTCACGTGTGACCTGTGCAAATGCCGAGCCAATCAGACCGGAAGAACTGTAAGATTTCTAACGCCATGGTATAATTTCTGGCAATAGTCATTCATTCATCATTCATCAATTAACAATCCTCAAACATCATCATTCATTATGATCAGGACGATCATATTAACTCATTAATCACTTAATTCATTTCAATACTCAGTTAATGATCAGGACGATCATATTAACTCATTAATCACTTAATTCATTTCAATACTCTTAATGATCGTGACGATCATGTTAACTCATTAATTACTCAATTCATTTCATTACTAAGTTGTCAACTGGATGATCATATTATCAATCTTGTTAAGTTATTCAAGATAATCATTTCAAGAATTTCATCGATAATCATGTAACTTCAAGAAATCATTCATATAATCACTAAGTTAGAGCATGTATACTCATTTTCATCATCTCATGACATAATCATAACGTGCTAATCATGCGGAAATATAATCATTATCGACCTTCCTACTCCAAAGATGGAGAGAATCACAAGGGATGCATGGGGAGAGAAGCGTGCGAACCGAAACCCGAGAAATAATCACTGCCGGGAAATCGTGCCCAGTGACTCGGTTCGATCAGAAGATGTTCGGGTTGATCCACTCACTTTTATGCAGCCATGATGACCCATGTGCGCTTGCTCAATCATCATTGCGCCACTGCCGGATTAATCGAGCGAACTCTCCCGCACGAGCCACCGCTAAGGAAATTGCCGGCAAAGAACTCGCATATGTCAACAGGAAATCAACGAAGCGTAATCTATCCGAAGGTGGTCCAACCTTCAAGAAGCCTCGTGAGTCCTATCGCTTTCGAGCGATCTCCTACGGCGCATAATCGTGCGGGATCTCATTCCCGAGCGGCCAGCTCGCCATCACTGCTTTCAATTGTGGAACGCCGGGTCATTTCAGACCGAGTGTCTCAAACCGTCTATCACGTGCTATAATTGTGGGAATTTTGGGCATAAGGCCCGCTTTTTGCCGAAAGGACTCCAAGTCGGCCCGGTGGCATCTCGTGCCCAAGCAACCAAATGCTTGAGAATCGATCGCTTTGTCATCGCTGTTTAAGATAATGGAAGCAAATAGAGTTGGAGCTCGTATTTATCAAAGTGAGCGTCCGGTTCGGGGACCGGCAAGTCCTGATTCATATGATGAGGAGGATCGACGATCCGTGGTCCGAATGATTTCGTATACTCGTAATTTTATTTCAACTTGTGTGTACCTTTGATCCGGTACACCGCATTCATTCATTTTCGAATCATGCTTGAATAGACTTATTTCGGGATAGTCCTATTGTTTGTGGACCTCATACCATCGGTCTACCTGACGATGGAAGAATTTTCGGAATCATACCTAAGTAAGCTTAGTAACCGCGATTGGTTGGTGGACCTAATCGTGGTGAATTTATCTTAGGACGATGTAATTTCGGTATTAGTTGGTTTAACCGTCTTGATACTATCCTCAGTATTTGTTAGCGTTTGGTCGCTATCTTTCCGTCGTTGGTTGTCGAATGTGTACTTCAGGGAAGTAATCCCCGTTGTTCCAGTAGAATTTATCTTATGACGAAAACAGAGAAATTCCGCAATCGAACTATTCAATCATTCATTGTATCATTTCCATCGATTGGCTTTTCTAAGACAATCGATTCATTCAATCATTCATTGTATCATTTTCACCGATTGGCCTTTCTAAGGCAATCGAGTTATTCAATAATTCATTGTATCATTTTCATCGATTGGCCTTTCTAAGGCAATCGAGTTATTCAATCATTCATTCTATTATTTTCGTCGATTGTCCTTTCAAAGGCAATCGAGTTATTCAAACATTCATTGTATCATCTTCATCGATTGGCCTTTCTAAGGCAATCGAGTTATTCAATCATTCATTGTATTATTTTCGTCGATTGTCCTTTCAAAGGCAATCGAGTTATTCAAACATTCATTGTATCATCTTCATCGATTGGCCTTTCTAAGGCAATCGAGTTGTTCAATCATTATTGGTATCTCTTTTTATCGATTGACCATTCTAGGGCAATCGAAATGTTCAATCATTCGTGGTATCATTGTCATCGATTGACGATGTATTTCCGGGCGAGTTATCTAGTTGCCTTCACATAGAGTAAGGGAATTCAGGAGTGAGTTGGAGCCGGTACGTCCCCTTTATCGAAGGCACCGTATCGGATGGCCCCGACCAGAATGCAGGAGTTGAAGATTCAACTTGAGGAGTAGTTCGAGAAAGGTCATCTCCGACCGATTGCGTCCCCGTGAGGAGCACCAGTGTGATCTGTCAAGGAGAAGGATGGCTCGTCTCGTGTGTGTATTAATTACCAAGAATTGAACAGGGCGATGATCAAGAGTAGTACCCTTTACCTCGTATTGATGATCTTTTAGATCAACTTCGTGGAGCTTGATTTTCCAAGATCGACTTAAGATCTGTATATCACCGCCATGGATTCGAGAGTCGGATATCGCGAGGACAGCTTTCATACACGCTATGGTCATTGTGAGCTCGTAGTTATGCCGTTCGGGCTAACTATTGCACTGTGGTATTCATGGAGTTAATGAATCGGGTTTTCATCGACTTTTTAGATCGCTTGTTATTGTCTTCATCGGCGACATTTTGATTTATTCTCTTAGCCGAGAGGAACACGAGGTTCATTTTCTTCGTGTTCTCGTGTTGAGACGAGAGCAACTTTATGGAAAGTTTTCCAAATGTGAGTTCTGGAGGTCCGAAATGATTTTCTCGGGCATGTAATTTCATCTGCCAGAGTTCGTGTCGACCCTCAGAAGACGGAGGCTATCCGAGATTTGCAACCTCCGTAAGATATTAAGTAAATCCGATGTTTCCTCGGATTAGCTGGTTAATTATCCAACCCACGGCCGGAGCTAGTAACCGTGGTTTTCGCGTTGGAATTTTGGCGTCGTTACCTTTATGGAATCACTTGTCAGATCTTCACCAATCACAAGAGTTGAAGTATATATTTACTCACAAGGAGTTAAATATGCGACAGGGACGGTGGTTGGAACTAATCAAAGATTTTGATATCGAGATCCTTTACCACCCGGGCAAGGCGAACGTTGTCGCCGACGCCTTGAGTCGTAAGTCCGTTCAGGAGCAGATGCATACTCGTTTAACAGTTCAGAAGGAGCTTCAACAGGAATTCCTTAGACCCGAGATCGAGGTCTGGCTTCAGCGAGTTCAGGGACAGCTTTGTATGTTAGAGATTTCATCATCTCTGAGGATGCAATCAGGGAGAATCAGGGTTCAGACCCAGCATTGTTGCGCATTCGTGAAGATGTGGCTCAGGGGAAAGCCTCGATTCGTGGTCCACGAGGGTGGACTTTTGAGGTTTAAGAACCGGTTGTGCGATCGCGAATGACGAGTTGAAAAATTCTATTTTGAGAGAAGCTCATGCTACCCTTATTCTCGCTCATCCGGTCCAAGAAGATTTACAAGGACTTGAAACAAAATTACCGGTGGAGTAATATGAAGCGAGAAGTCGCAGAATTTGTTTCGAGATGCTTAACTCACAACAAGTCAAGATGGAACCTCGGCCGGCGAGTATGCGATACCGCTCCCTATTCCGAATGGAAGTGGGAAGACATTTCTATGGATTTCATCACGAGTTTGCCGACGAGTCGCCGTGGCATGAATGCGATCCGGTGATTGTGGACCGCTCAACTAAATCAGCTCATTTCCTTGAGGTCAAGGATACGTGGGGTCCCGAGAGACTGGATCGGTTGTTCATCAAGGAGATAGTGAGATCGCACGGTACTCCTAAGAGTATTGTTTCCGATCGTGACGGACGATTTGTTTCCCATTTTTGGAAATCGGTTCATCGTGCTATGGGAACTCGGCTTAATCTCGATCGCCTTTCATCCTCGGTCAGACGGACAATCAGAGAGGACTATTCGGACATTAGAGGACATGTTGAGGGCATGCGTCCTCGATTAGTAGACGATGGGGAAGCCCAATTACTGTTGTTTAAGTCCACGTACATTATAGTTGGCATGCCTCCATTAAGATGGCACCTTACGAGGCCTTGTGCGGTCGTCTTTGTCGATCTCCTTTGTGTTAGGATGACTTGTTAGAATCAATCGGCACCGAGCCCGATATGCTTATAGCCGTCCGGGAGAAGGTAGCTTTGATCAAGAGTCGTATGTTGACACTCAGAGTCGGCGAAAACGTATGCGGATAATCGCTGTCGACCACTAGAGTTCGAGACGGTGACCATGTTTTGGTCAAGATTTCCCGAGTCGAGGTATTTTTCCGTTTCGAAAACGGGGAAGTTGAGCCCAAGATTCATTGGACCGCTTTGAAATTTTGGATCGAGTAGGCGAGTTAGCTTATCGATTGGCGTTACCTCCGGCTTTGAGCAGGATTCATAATGTGTTTCACGCCTCTCGATTGCGGAAGTATGTTGCCGACCCGATTCACATACTTCGGCCCGACGAAATCGAGATCGCGGATGATCATTCGTACGAGGAGCGTCTGTACGAGTGTTAGAGCGGCGAATCAAACAGCTTGAGGAACAAGACGATCCCTTTGGTCAAGATTCGGTGGTCTAGACACGGAGTCGAAGAGGCCACTTGGGAAACCGAGGAGAATATGCGGAGTGTTATCCCGAGTTGTTTGACCCTTTAGTTTCGGGGACGAAACTCTTTTAAGGGGGTGTATGTAATACCGGTTGTAATTCATCATTATCATTCAAGAATTTCATTCGGTGATTGTCACCCGGTGTATATTCACTGATTATAATCATTCACCAATCATATTCATTCACCGTGTTCACCGCTCGGAAAACTTCGAGTGGTGTATCATTATTGTTCATTGTTTCAACTTTCCTCATATGAGTTCGACTTTGTTAGATCACCATTAATTTTTGGTAACTCCAAAAATTCTAATTCTTTGCAATATTATAGAGCATCGAGTTAGCTTTCCAATGGTTCAAACGGTGAGTCAATCGGAGTCCGGACGAGAGAGAGTTATGGTCGCTTTAGCTCAACCGCTCATTGGCCGATCACGCCGAGCGAACTCGGCCGTGTCGTCCGACACGGCCCGTGCTGCACTTCGTCCGGAGAGTGCCGAAGTTCGCCTCGGGACCCGACCGTGTCGCCCGGCACGGCCGAGTCGAACCCTTCCGGATAAGCTGTAACCGATCGCTGAGCACGCCCGACCGTGTCGCTCGCACGGCCGAGTCATGCCGAAGTCGCCGTCGGACGGGTCATCACGGAGGCCCTCCGCGCCGCGATCGTGTCAAGCAGACACGGCCGAGTCCACTCGGCCACTGTCGGCGGTTGCAGTGACACGACCGTGCCGATCGCACGGCCGTGTCCGGCAGCACCAACTCCTTAAATTCGTTTTTTCAAGATTTCTTCCATTCCTTTCCCATTTTTTTCACTTGCAACCGAGAGAGGAGGCTTGAGGGAGGGTTTTTCCTTCACAAATCATTTGGGTGTTTGATTTTCTTCATCTCCTTTCGATCGTGAAGCCCGGATAATCAATCTAACGCGTGTTCTTCGGATTAAAGCACTTGGATCATCAAGAGGTAATTCCTTCAACACTTTGGACTTCGATTTTGTGTTGAAATAGGATGTTTTGGACGTTATAATCATGGTATATGAAGGGATATGTATATGATTATGAGTTTGTATAAGGATTCATTGGATTATTGAGGGATTATTCAAGAACACCTTGTAAATCGAGTTGGAATTGGGGATTTTCGACTAATTGTTGTTATAATCACATTTTTGGATATTCATAACGGATTATTGATCGTATTGAGATGTTTGTTGGTTTGAAACACTTCTTGGGGATTTTGATATTGGGATATCGAGGTTTGATTGTAAACAATCGGAGTTTGGATACAACGTATTCGATATAATGCCCCAATGAACTTAGTTTAATCGTATCGACGTTTTGAGTTCGTTATATTCGTGTTTAATTCGTATATTGATCGGATTGTCGGTAATTGTATTGAATTAAGGTTGTTCGTGCGACCGACACTTCATTTAGGACGTTGTTCGTGGACGGACATTCTTCATCGGTGTTGTGTAAGTTAATTCTTACTCGGTTAAAAGGATATTCATACCTTTTGTTGTTGATCATTCATAATCATAACTCATTCATCATTGTATTAATCATATTGAGACTTGTAATTGTTGAACAATCACATCATTAACGGGAACGGCAGTTCCAACCATTCCATTAAAACTATCAATCATTTCATTATCACTTTCGTATCGGTGAGTCATTCTTGACTTTGTCGGATTATTATTATTCATTGATATTCATTATGGTCATTCTTGTTCATATGACCTTCGGGTTCATATTGCGTGGCCGTGCGGATGTGTGGAATTTTTAGTCGGGCACGTGATGGCCATGTATCGGGAGTGATACATTGGACTGCACACGGTAACGATTACCTCCGTGAGACTAATTAGGTACAAGGACGGTGTGTCCGGTCATCCGTCTTGTACACTTGCACGTAACACTACGGGCGTACTATGATACTCTTCTTCAGCGTAATTCATAACTAAGGATATTTCATAACTTCGCTTAAATCATGTTTGTGTATTTTCAACCCTTGAGGATTGTTGTTCTGCTTAATCGACTCGGCCGGGATTTTGTTTTTCGTGTCATGGCAAGGCAAACGCACGGAATAGCATGTTGATGTCGAGGAGTCCTAGTGATACTAGTAGGGGGCCCCGATCTTTCAGTTATTCATGTTATTGTCCTTTATTTTTCCGCTGCAGACTTTCATTTGAATACTCCGTTTCATTCAGTGTTGTGTATTTTATCTTCATATAAAATACACTAGTATTCGGTATTGTCCTGGTGTGTGTAACTAAACTCCTCATCGGAGTAATTATTGTTGTAATGTAGTTCGGTACTACATTTATCTTATGTAATTCATTCATTTTCATTTGCCTGGTGGGTCCCAGTTGGGGATCTACGGCACTGTAATATCCGCCTAGTTTGGGGTGTTACAGCTAATGGGTACGGCCGCGGGTTACCAAGTGTGGATTATTGTGATGTTGAGATGTGATGATATGGTTTTCATGATAATGATGTTTGATCACAAATGTGATATTTCGGAATATTGTTTACTAAAATGCTTTCTAAATGTGATGATATTGTTGAATCGTACCTGTATATAATGTCGTGTAATTGTATACTTGCACTAGATATTCGAATTCCAACCCCTTAAATGGTGGAAATGCGTTTCATGCATTTCAAGTATCGGGCGAGATGAGGAGCCAGCACGGGTAACGCATGTAGAGGATGGTCAGGCATGATGTAATGAGGCTTGGGTCTGGTGGTTCATTTTATTATGTTTAGGTTGTCCGTTGGAGTGAGTCTAGTAAACATTTTTATATTTTAAAGATATTGTGGAAGTCCCCTGCGTGGGTAATGGATTCATTTATATTCTGTTTTCATGCATTTGAACCAAAATATTTTGGCCGAGGCCACGGCCTTATTTACATTATTAATGTTGTCATTATGGGATTATTGTAAATTGTGTGAATGTCCTAGCCTGGTAGACCTTGATGAAGGTTCTATGGCGTGTAATATCCCTTATGAGAATTGGGGTGTTACAGTCAGAGAGGACAATTCAGACACTTGAGGATATGTTGAGAGCCTGTGCCCTAGACTTGAAGCATGATTGGGAGTCGCACCTACTGCTGATCGAGTTGACATACAACAATAGTTGACATGCCTTGATTAAGATGGCACCATTTGAGTTTTTGTATGGGAGATAGTGTAGATCGCCACTTCGCTAGAAAGGTGCGTCCGAACTGATTGGTACTGAAACAGATTTATTCGCCGAGATGAGAGAGAAGATCCCCCTAATTCATGATATACTGTTAACTGCTCAGAGTCGACAGAAGTCTTATGCCGACACGCATCGCCGCCCGTTAGAGTTTGAGGTTGGGGACCATGTGTTGCTGAAGGTATTGCGAATTGGGGAGTTTACTGTTTCGGTTGGAAGGGTAAACTGAGTTCGAGATATATTGGACCTTCCGAGATTTTAGAGCGAGTCATAGATCTTGCACACTGTTTGGGTTTTCCGCCATACTTGAGTCACTTTCATAAGGTATTTCATGTCTCCCAGCTAAGGAAATAGGTACCGGATCCTAGTCAAACTACGTTTTTAGAGAGATTGAGCTGAGCCCCGACATCACATTTGAGGAGAAACCGATTCAGATTTTGGAACGTCGAGCAAAACAACTTAGGGACAAGACCATTCTTTTAGTTAAGGTGCAATGGTCGAGACATGGATCAGAGGAGGCTACATGGGATATGGAAGATAATACGAAGTCAAGATACCCCGAGTTATTCACTTTGAACTTTTCGAGATGAAACTTCTTTTTAGAGGAAGAGAATGTAATATCCGCACTTTCTATTTTTAGTAATTTCTATTTTTGGTGTATTTCTATTTTGGACGACTCGCTTGTAATTGCTTTGGTATTCTGAAACTATATTCTCAGATTATGCATATTAGTGTAACTTTTGCGCGTTTAGGCTCGATTCTCGTAAATCTTGTTCGAAACTGACATCTCGTTGTTTCTACGAGTACATTTAATATATTTTGACCTTTTATGGGTTCAAGGATAGTTTTCCGAATTCGAATCATGATTTTTCGGGAGTTTGGGCTGTTTTTTAATTTTTCATAGTTACGAGCATGGATATTTGGAATTGTTTTCCGCTCTATAAGATAATTGGAATTATGTGTTTGCTTGGCGATTGACCTTGTCTGTTGGGATTCTTCATAACCGCTTCGTCATTTACTTATAACCATTGAGTTTTGCATCTTTCAAAACGTGTTCGAACTGATCGAGCTCCACAGTTGTATTTCTAAAACGGAACAGATAGCGCATGTTAATTAGGCAGCTACCGCGCGATAATGTGACCTTTGTAGTGCACGCTAAGCTCGTTTTTATCCCGCACTAATCAAGCTGTGCAGAAGGTTTATGGGTTCTGGAATGAGTCAATTAGCGCACATTAAAGTCCCCATTGCGTACCCTAACGAGATTGGACAGAACATTCTGGAGCTTGGCAGAGAGTTCAGGAAATTCTAGACTGAACCAGTTAGCGCGCGCTAACACACACATTAGCAAACGCTAACGGGACCGGGCAAAAACTTCTGGACTGCATTTTTAGCCCGTTCGCGCATGCCAAACTTACCCCTAGCACGCACTAATCATCCCCAGTATATAAATGAGTGCAGCAGTCAACTTCCATCATTTCTCACCTTTCTTTCTTCCTCCCGGCGACTTTGGCGATCCTGAATGGGTATGAGTGTATACTTCAGCCATATATCATCAGATATCAACATCTTCAAACCTCGAGTACAGATTTAACAAAATTTTATCAACTTCCACGGTTCAAATTGAGGTAAAATTGCTAGAACCCTAGTTTTTGGGGATTTTGTTGAGATTTCGTCTTTCTAGTCTGTTTTAGCTTAGATTTGTGTTAGATTATGAATGTGTAATCATAAACCCTCATTTTTCCTTGATGTTTTGTAGATTAAATTTCGTGATTTCCACCGTTAATTGATTATGATCAATTACACCCTCATAGTGTCTGATGAATCATTCCAAAGGGTAGAACTTAGAATGATTATTTGTGTTCCAGTAGTATTGTAGTTGAATATATCAGCAATCAGGTACTCTGTGCTGACTCTTTCCACCCTTACTCTTTTGTTGAGCACATGGTGTCTGATGAAATGATGCTTGACGTCTATGTGCTTTGTTCTCAAATGTAAGACTGGATTGTTTGTTATAGCAATTGTGCTATTATTGTCACACCAAATAGTGAATTCATTTGCAATGATGTTATAGTCCCTTAGTTGTTGTCTGATCCATAGTATTTGGGCACAATAAATACCTACAGCTAGGTATTCTCACTCCGTGGATATTGAGTTTTACACCCGCTTCTGACTGAACCAAGATATTAGTCTGGTTCCAAGGAATTGACACGTTCCACTAGTGATTTTCCTGTTGATTTTGCATCCTGCAAAGTCATCATCAGAATATACTTATAATTCAAAGTTGTCATCTTTTGGATACCATAACCCAACATTGATTGTGGATTTTATGTATCTGATTATTCCTTTTAGCTGCTTCCTGATGAGACTGCTTTGGCTTGGACTAAAATCTTGCACACAGTCCTACTGCATACGAAATGCCAGGTCCGCTTGCAGTGAGGTATAATAATGATCCAATTAGTCCTATGTAGTGTCTTGGATCCACTGGAATGCCTCTATCATCTGCATAAATGTGTAGAGACGTGCTCATTGGTACTCTCGAGAGTTTGGTTGACTCTATGCCAAATCTTTTGATCAAGCTCCCTTATGTATTTTGCTTGGTTGATGAATATTCCAGTTTCCACTCGTTTGACTTGTAAACCAAGAAAGAAGTTCAGCTTACCCATCATGCTCATTTCAAATTCTCCTTGCATGAGATTTGAGATTTTTTAACATAGCTCTGGGTTTGTTGAGCCAAATATGATATCATCTACATATACTTGTACTAGTAGTATGTGGTCTTCATGTTCATTTCTGAATAAAGTCTTGTCGACCTTTCCTTTGCAGAATCTATTTTTCTCAAGAAATATGGATAGAGTCTCATACCAAGCTCTTGGTGCCTGTTTGAATCTATAGAGAGATTTCAAAAGCTTGTATATACTTTGTCTCCTTTGACAAATCCAGGAGGTTGTTCAACATAGACTTCTTCTTCCAGTACTCTATTGAGGAAGGCACTCTTCACGTCTATTTGATATACTTCAAAGTTCTTGAAAGCTGCATATGCAAGGAAGAGTCTGATTGTTTCTAGTCTTGCTACTGGTGCATATGTTTCATCAAAAGCTATTCCTTCACATTGAGCATATCCTTTTGCAACCAATCTGGCCTTATTCTTAACAATAGCTCCATCTTCATCACACTTGTTTTTATACACCCATTTGGTGCCAATGACCTTCTTGTGATTTGGTCTATCTATTAGCTCCCATACATTGTTCCTCTCCATTTGGTTTAATTCTTCTTGCATTGCAATCACCCATGTGTAGTCATCCAGGGCTTGTTCTATTGATTTGGGATCCATTTGGGACACAAAGCAAGAGAGCATTGCCATTTATGTTGGTTCTCTTGATTTTCTGGTTTTAACTCCATCAGTTAGGTTCCCTATGATTTGTTGAATGAGGTGATCTTTTAGCCATTTGGGAGTTTCATCTTCATCTTCTGATTTTGGTTGTTGATATTCAAGGCTTGTTCCTTCGAAGTAGGCTGAGAAGTTGTTGAGTTTGTCTGTCCTTCAATTTCAGCTGTGATTGGATCAACTTCAGCTGTAATGGGATCAGCTGTGATTGGATCAACTTCACATATGGTTGGATCAGCTATAGTAGGTGATCCTGGATGATCTGTCGTTGGGTCTTCATCAGCTTGGTCCATCAACCTTGTGTCATTGATGATGACTTCTTCTAGAGAGGTGGTTTTGAGCTTTTTCTCAATTTGTTCCACCTGTTTTCTGTACTCAACACTAGATTCATCAAAGACAACATGAGGTGTTTCTTCCCTAACTAATGTTCTTTTATTAAAGACTCTATATGCCTTTCTTATCTGTGAGTATCCCACAAATAGACCATCATCAGTTTTTTCATCAAAGCATTTAGTTGGCTTTCGCCATTGTTGTGGATGAAATACTTACAACCAAAGATACGAAAATATGAAACAATTGGTATTCTGCCATTCCAAACCTCATAGGGAGTTTTACTATGTCTCCCTACTATCATACTTCTGTTCTGAGTATGGCATGTTGTGTTGACAGCTTCATCCCAGAACCTTTTTGGAAGATCAGTCTCAGCAATCATTGTCCTGGCTGCTTCCTTGAGGCTTCTGTTCCTTCTTTCAGCTACAACATTTTGTTGAGGTGTTCTTGCAGCTGATACTTCATGCTGAATCCCATTTTGATCACAATACTCAGTTATGGATTTGTTGAGAAATTCTCCTCGTTTGTCTGATCTGATCTTTATGATTGATGGGGATTTCTCATTTTGAAATTTTCTTAGCATCTCAGGTAGTTTGGTTAGAGTTTCACTCTTTTTGTAGAGAAATACTATCCAAGTGTATCTTGAGTAGTCATCCACAACTACTAAGGCATGTTTCCTTCCACTCTGAGTTCTTGGATTGATGGGACCAAATAAATCCATGTGAAGTAGGTCCAAAATTCTGTTGGTAAGAGTGGTAGGTTGAAATGATTTGAAAGATGCTTTTATTTTCTTTCCCTTATGGCATGCATCACAGAGAGTCTCCTTCTTGAATACTTCTTCTGGAATCCCTCTGACCAACTTTTGTGAGCTTATCTTGTTGAGAGCTTTGAAGTTCAGATGGCACAGTATCTTGTGCCA
This sequence comes from Orobanche coerulescens, assembly GCA_033398695.1. NCBI lineage: Eukaryota > Viridiplantae > Streptophyta > Magnoliopsida > Lamiales > Orobanchaceae > Orobanche > Orobanche coerulescens. The sequence goes on from CM065809.1 coordinate 93,843,004, forward strand.
GAGCCATCCATTTTCAGCTATTATTCTGGATTTGAAACATGTATTGGGAGTGCCTGTATTCCAATCTATCATGTAGACATCCCTTATTCTACAGCCTTGTAGTTTCACTTCTCAAGATAAGAGATCAATTACCATGCAATTCCAAATAGTGAAAACTATTAGATTCTTTTCATCACAGAACCGGATTATGCTCAACAGGTTTCATTTGAGTCCTTTGACATACTACACTTTTGAGATGATAGTGTTCCTTCTGTGCAGCTCCCTATAGCCTTTTGTTTGTCCACACGATCTATCCCTAAAGGTTACATCTGGACCTCTTTCTTTGATGTAGTTTGATAGAACTTTCTCATTTCCAATCATGTGTCTTGGGCATACTGAGTCCACAAACCATTCTTCACCTCCTACTGTTGAATTTGAGGTGACTTGATGGTAGTCCTTCCACCTTTTCTGCAATCTGATAAGCAGAGATTTAGGTACCCAAATTTGAGTGGGTCCTTTAGGTTAGTGGATTTCCTGGAGAGTTGATTTCTCCTGGTGTTTTAAAAATGGTGTTGGTTATTCGAATAAGGTGCATAGTGTCTTGGTTTATATCCTTGATTTGGATTGTATATAGAATATGACCGATAATGGTTTTGATGTGGGCCATTCCTAAATCTTGGCTGAGACCAGTTATTAAAGTTGTGGGGTCTCCACACCTGGTAATTTTAAAAATTTGGATTACCTTAAGATATTCATTTACCGCACCCATTGTGAAATCTATTTTGTGGGAGTCTTTGGTAATAAGCAGAATAATGTTTTGACTGCTGATGCTGTTTTGGCCATTGCCTAGTCTTTTGTCTAGGTGGCTGTCTTAAAAACCTTGGTTGCTGCCTATAATGTTGACTGGGTTGCTGCCTATTTTTAAATACAAGTTTGTTTGTAGGCTCAGCAGTCTGGACAAGTGTTTCTCCCTTAATGAAAGTGGTTTTTGAACTTGAGGGAGTATTTGGGTCAATCCAAGGCCTAATTTTAAATAAAGTGGCCTCTGGTTTATACACAAACCATCCAAGGTTATAGATGCTTTTAAAGATGTTATTTCTTTAGGCTGTGTATTACTCAACTATGTCTGTTTAGAAAACTCAGCTTTGATATGAGCAAGTGCAGCTGATTTTTCACTGTTTCAAATGGTCAGAATGTTAATCTCAGCTGTTGTAATTTCAGCTGAGTTTTTCAACTTATTTTCAGAGTGTTTTTCAAACTCAGCTCTAATGTTTTCAAGTTTTGCAGAGTCTAGGCTGATTTTGTTCAAATCATTTTCCAACAGCCTATTCTCATTTTCAGCTATGTATTCTCAACTGTCACAGTCAGGTGTGCAATTTTTAATGTTTCAAAATCTTTTAACAGTTGATTTATGGATTTGTGAAGATCAATATATGCAGATATGTCTGAGCTGATGTTGGCCACTAAGTATACAATAAGCATCTTAGGAAGTAAGAGTACAATAAGTTGTAAAATTTTCGAAGTTAATTTGCGTAGCAGAAGTCTGTAGTGTGAGTTGCTGTAAATACAGCAACTAGGTGTTCTCCCGTTTGCTTGATGCGCACAGGGTTTAACGATGTATATTAGGTAAATTACAGTAGACTGAAAATAGTAAAGACAAAAAGTAAAAAATACACAGTTTAAAGTGGTTCGAGGTAAACCCCTATACGTCCACTGGTCCTCCACACAAGAGTAAAGAGTCTATTAAAATCACTACGTACAAAACTACGTGACTTTAACTAAACCTGTCTCTGTATCTTTCACACAGATTGATACAGGGACTGTAGCTTTGGTCCGTTCACACAGATTGGCTTAAGCTCTTTCGACTCGCTTCTTCTCACATAGATCGAAGCTTCATCTTCAATGTTAATTTTCCCACACAGGTCGGAATAAACAAGGATTTTTAGTCCACACAGGGTAATGATAAACTCAACGGTAATGGTAGAACAAATCTCAAATAGCAGCTTTATCTTTGATGAATGGTCGTTGTATGCTATGCTATTTGCGATGAGGACTTAGTATATTTCTTTGCTTGGATACTGCTATATGCTCACGAAATATACTTCATTGTAATCGCTAGAATGTCAAAATAATTTGTCAGAGCTTTCGCGATAATGAGTAATGTGTGTAAGAAGTCCTCTTGCTTGGGGCTATTTATAACCTTGGAATTATATCTGTTATAAATGTAGCCATTGTTGGTTGGTGAGATATTGACGTCTGTCTCTTGATTGGCAGCTGCTGAATGTTTGAATTAAAGCAGATCGCATTTAATGCTTCAGACATCCTTTTCGACTTCGCATTAAATGCTCTTCAGTGCGTTCAGACTTGTCTCCCTCTGGCTGCATTAAATATTGTCCTATCAGCAATAAATGCTACTTTAACCGTGAATACTTTATGAATAAACAATGTTTATCTCATAACGGTTTAAAGCTTATTTTGTTCAGTCCTGTTGGATATGTTTTACTTTTCCTAAGTAAAACATCTTCAGCCTATATGTTGTATCCATCGTTTTAAGTTTCTTTGCTGTATGATGAGGACTCTGTAGGATGGACTGTAGAAGATAACTTTGGTGTAGGGACGGACTATATAACAGTCTTAACAGCTTCCATACTTAAGAGTATTATGAATCCTTTGAGACTACTTTGTTGTATGTTGGCAATTGTCAAAACATGAATGTTTTTCCCAACAATTTCCCCCTTTTTGATAATGCCAAAACTCTCCTTTAGATGTCTTCATCTAGATACAGAGAGGTTGTCTACGAGTCTTCTGTCCGACTGATCTGATCTTCAAGGCTAGGTCTAGCAGTCTGAACTGCTCGCAGGCAAGTTCTAAAAAGAATAATCATATATTAGTATGTTTTTTTTTAAAAAAAACGTCCAGGGTAGACGGGGGGTTGAGGCGGGACCCACCAACCTGTAAGAAGAAATCAAGAAATAGAAAGTATCAGTCCGAATTACGACCAATAATGGCTATAATTCGGGTCCAAACATCTAAGAGATCTACGGCCCGCTAAGGAAATACAAAGTGCACCACAAAGACCGTGGGCTAATATGCGGACCCGTAGACCAATATAAATCAACTCCGAATTATGACCGAAAATGGGCCATAATCCGGAACCTATAATCTAGAGTGCCTACGGCCCGCTAGAGCAATACAAGGTGCACCACTAAAAACGTGGGCTAATATGTGGACCAATAGGCAAACAATCAATCAATCAAAAATAACACCTACCTAAATCTAAATGAGGGATAACCAAGCTGATCCATCCGTATAAGGGAGAGAAGAAATGGAGGAGCAATATCGTAAGTATTAGTCTGAATACCGAGGTACGACATGCCGAGCTCAGAGAGGTAGTCGGCCGGCCTGTTTCCCTCCCGGAAAATATGAGTGACTCTGAACTGAATATCTCGGAGAATGTGTCGGATACGCATAAGAGTATGACGAACCTGCCAAGAGCCCCGATGGCCAGATGATAGCCGAGTCACCACAGCAGCAACATCAAGCTCAATCCAAACATGTCTCGATCTCTGGGAAGCTAAAATCAATTCAATCGCCAGCGCCTGGATCTCTGCATCAAAACTCGAAGAGGCCTGAAAAGAGGAGTAGATAGCAAGAAGGAATCCTATATTACAACTGAACTTATGATTGACGCGTAGGCACAATCTTACAGTGTAGCCTAGGTTTAATACAACTTAATCTTTTGAATTCTTAGTTCGCTAAAACACATAGGTATTACCATTACACATCCTTCCTTACTAAGATAATCCGGAACCCAGATTTGGCATGACCTGCTCAAGATTATCGAAGTCTTGATAGGTGATTTAATTGAACATCATTAAAAAAATTAATGAGGGGTTTTATCCTATGTAGCATGTCTATGTTGCTAACATACATCTAAACATACATCATATCACATACATGCATAAATTTAAACATACATAGCATCACATGACATAATAAACATAGGACCGTGTATAGCATGACCATAATCCTAACGTGATTTTCATGAGCCAACATGAAAATCAAAAAGGTCAATCTAAAGGGTATAATTTGTAACACCCCCCGAGATATTCGTAGAATATCACAGCGCCGTAAATCCCGACCTGGGATTCACTAGGCTTATCTCACTCACAACGTATTAAATTTAATAAAATCCACTTGGGAATCAATAAACTCGATACAACCAAGGAAGTTCAACCACGGACAAACAATACCATGAAGAAATACAAGAAGTTGTACGACAATGGAAAAGGACTTTCCTAAAGTACTCGAGTACCACTTATTATTACAAGGATAAAATGGACCGAAGAGAACAACGACCAAACAAAGTAGAACACAACTAGCCACAGTATCACGCCTCGCCATCCTCATCGTATCGTCCCGGCGCTCGCTCGTAAGGTTCCTTAGGACCTGAAAAACACAAAAGTAATTTTCCCCAAACGAGAGGGGTTAGGGCAAGTATTACAAGTGAAATGTCAAGTCTTATACATAAAAGCATATGCACCAATTCAAAGCCATGATAATGATTTTCCGGAAAATACAATTATCCAAACATATTTGGAAATGATGATATCTCTTGATTAACCGTGGACTCGGCGGTGCGCGAATCCCTCCTCGACCCTGTCGGATCATCTCGGAGTGGCTAACCCAAATGTTCGCGGAACCGACATAAGCGGAACCCTCCTCGACCCGTCGGGTCCTCTCGGAGTGAACGAAAGCAACTCTCACAATCACATGCATTACTTTTCACATTTAAGAACATAACTTTCACAAGAATCACTTTCCTGGAAACGAGAGGAGAGGGTACAAACGACAAGGTACCAAGATCGAAGGATTCAACAACTCCGAACCTAGACAAGTTCGTAATTCAATTATCAAAACCCCATCGGCATGAAAATAAGCTGGAATCACCCGAATTTACTACCCCGATACATGTGTTCCGGGAATAATTCTCTTGGATAGTGAATCGCAAGTCAAATATCCCAAACACTCAAGAACTCCAGAAATACACCATTAAATCCATAGGAAAAACATGTATCCAAGGTAGATAACTCGTAATCGATATATTCTAACATAACAACAAGCTGGATCGAAGAAATCGGACGGAAAATCCCCAAATCCCGAAAATCTAGGGTTGTGAGAATTTTACCTTGATTTGGAGCGGCGGAGAGGATTAAACGTTGATAAATCCGAACTAGAAACTCAAAGATGTTGCTAGATAATTGCAGCTCGAAGAACTCCTCACAAATCGCCCTAATCGCCTAGAATCGCCCAAGGAGGTGAAGGTAGGAAGAAATGACGATTTGGGAACGGAAATGTCCTATTTATACTAAATAGGGACTAGCGTGCGCTAGCCATGAAAAATAGCGCGCGCTATCGGACTCACCAGGCAATCCAGTAGCCTCTGCCAGCTCCGTTAGCGTACGCTAACACCTGCCCATAGCGTGCGCTAGTGACTTCAATTAGCGTGCGCTAATTATTTCTAATAGCGTGCGCTACCTGGTAGTCAGTGCCCAGTCCAGAACCTACTGTCCCCAGCTCTGCTCTCTTTAGCGCACGTTACTCTAGTAACGTAGCGTGCGCTACCACCAAAATCTAGCGTACGCTACCAGTCACACCAAGCGTACGCTAGGAATTCCCTTTTCCAGTATAGTAGCTACTGGACTGTCCGCCTCCAATACATTAGTAGCGTGCGCTAATTATAATAGATAGCGTGCGCTATTCTCACTAAATTAGCGTGCGCTTCAAGGTGTGCGTAGCGTGCGCTACCCATTACACGAAGGTAGTATAATCGCATCAAGGATCCGAAAACAGCAACGATCCGAACAAGAAAAGGGGTAAATCCAATTGACAAGAGTTCCAAGATCAATATAAGCTTACCAAACACTTATACGAGCGTAAAAATTACAAAGCACAAGAGTAGAAGATTTACAAAAAGTACGGGTATTACATCCTCCCCCTCTAAAATGAAGTTTCGTCCCGAAACTTAAGAAATGAATAACTCTGGGTATCTAGTGTGCATGCTCTCTTCGGTTTCCCACGTCGCTTCCTCAACTCTGTGTCGTGACCACTGAACTTTAACCAACGGTATGGTTTTGCGCCGGAGTTGTTTTACTCGATGCTCTAGTACTTTCACTGGCTTCTCTTCAAATGTGACATCATCTGCGATCTCGATGTCCCCGTAATCAATGATATGACTCGGGTCAGGGACGTACCTCCTCAGTTGGGAAACATGGAACACACTGTGAACATGGCTAAGGGCTGGAGGTAAAGCCAATCGATAGGCCAGTTCCCCAATTCTGTCGAGAATCTCAAAAGGTCCAATATATCTCGGACTAAGTTTGCCCCTTTTTCCGAACCTGAAGACTCCTCTAATCAGCGATACTTTGAGTAGGACATGATCACCCACATCAAATTCCAAGGGCCGACGACGATTGTCAGCGTAGGATTTTTGTCGACTCTGAGCGGTTAACAGTCGGTCTCGGATGATGGAAATCTTTTCTTTGGTTTCCATCAACATATCGGGTTCCGTCCCGACCAAATCTGAAGCTTCATCCCAACAAAGTGGGGATCTACACCGCCTACCATACAATGCCTCAAAAGGTGCCATCTTGATCGATGCGTGCCAGCTATTATTGTAAGTGAACTCGATCAAAGGTAGGTGTATTTCCCAATCGGTACTCCAATCCAGGGCACACGCCCTCAGCATATCTTCCAATGTCTGGATCGTTCGCTCAGTCTGACCGTCAGACTGTGGGTGGAAGGAAGTACTCAACCTCAATTCGGTGCCCAAGGCTTGATGGATCGCCTTCCAAAAATGTGACACGAAACGGCCGTCACGATCGGAAACATTAGACTTTGGCGTACCGTGTAATCTCACAATCTCCGATATAAAAATCCGGGACAATCGCTCCGGTCCCCACGTGTCCTTAATGCCAAGAAAATGTGCCGACTTAGTTAACCGATCAACAACAACCCAAATCATATTCATCCCCGACTTAGTCCTCGGCATCCCGGTGATGAAATCCATGGTAATATCCTCCCATTTCCATTCGGGAATAGGGAGAGGTTTCAACAGCCCGGCCGGCCGTTGATGCTCAATTTTGACTTGTTGACATGTCAAACACCTTGACACAAACTCGGTGACATCTCTCTTCATATTATTCCACCAAAAACTCCTTTTAAGATCCTTGTACATTTTACTCGTCCCAGGATGGATCGAGTAAGGTGTAGCATGGGCTTCTCGGAGTATTCTCTGTCTCAGCTCTGAGTCATTCGGAACACAAATCCTACCTTGAAATTTCAAAATGCCATCCTCGTGGATCATAAAACCAGGGGCTTTCCCTTTCTCCACGTCCGCCTTCAGTTGGACAAGCATTGGGTCATTCTCCTGTTTTTTCCCGACGTCGTCGATCAAGGACGGAATAGCCTCAAGAGTACACATCGACCACGAACCCGTTGGATCCGTACTTCGACTCCCTGCTCAAATAGCTCCTGCCTGATCTTAACTTGAGGCGTAAGGGCCTCAAGCATATGAAGAGATATAGACTTCCGGCTCAACGCATCAGCTACAACGTTAGCCTTTCCTGGATGGTAAAGGATTTCCAGATCATAATCCTTTATCAGCTCTAACCAACGTCGTTGTCTCATATTCAGCTCTTTCTGGCTAAAAATATACTTTAGGCTCTTGTGGTCGGTATAAATTCGACATGAAGAACCGTACAAATAGTGACGCCAGATCTTCAGTGCAAACACTACAGCAGCTAATTCCAAATCATGGGTAGGATAATTCAGCTCATACGGTTTAAGTTGCCGTGAAGCATAGGCAATCGTCTTATCATGCTGCAAGAGTACGCACCCAAGTCCTTGTCCTGATGCGTCACAATAAACCGAATACCCACCGACTCCCTGAGGTAGGGCTAAAACCGGCGCGGTAGTCAGACGCCTTTTCAGCTCTTCGAAACTCCGTTGTCTTTCTTCATTCCATTCGAACCTTTCGAACTTCTGGAGTAATTGAGTAAGTGGTCGAGCAAGTTTGGAGAACCCCTCGACGAACCTCCGGTAGTATCCGGCCAGACCCAAAAAGCTACGAACTCCTTCACATTCCTGGGTGGAGCCCAATCTAACACTGCCTCAATTTTCTGGGGATCTACCCGAACCCCTTCCGCTGAAATCACATGTCCGAGAAACATGACTTACTTCAGCCAGAATTCACACTTAGAAAACTTTGCATAGAGGTGTTGAGTCCTCAAAATCTCCAATACCAATCGCAAATGCCGAGCGTGTTCCTCTTCATCTCGAGAGTAGACCAAAATATGGCCGATAAAAACGACTACACAGTTATCAAGATGCTCAATAAATATTTTATTCATCAATTGCATAAATATCGCCGGTGCGTTGGTTAACCCAAAAGGCATAACCACAAACTCATAGTGTCCATACCTTGTACGGAAAGCAGTTTTAGGAACGTCGGATTGCTTAATGCGAAGTTGATAGTAACCGGACCTCAAATCAATTTTCGAGAACACCGCGGCTCCCTGCAATTGATCAAACAAATCATCGATACGCGGCAAAGGGTATTTATTTTTAATGGTCACTTTTTTCAGTTCCCGATAATCAATACACAAACGTAGTGAACCATCTTTCTTCCTTACGAACAAGACTGGTGCACCCCATGGCGAGGCACTGGGTCTAATATACCCTTTATCCAACAACTCTCCCAGTTGTTTCTTCAACTCTTGCATTTCTGAAGGTGCCATACGATACGGTGCCTTAGAAATCGGGGTTGCTCCTGACTCCAAATCAATTGTAAATTCAACTTCCCGCCCCGGTGGTAGTCCCGGTAATTCGTCTGGAAAAACATTCGAAAAATCACTTACAATAGGAATCGAGGGAAGTTCAACTTTCCCATTTTCGACTTTCATGGCATAACACCAATACCCAACACAGCCTTTTCTAATAAGTTTTGTCACCTTCAAGGCACTAATCAAAAATTTCTGACATCCCCTCTTGTACCCTGCAAAATGGTGTTCGGTACCGTCTTTGGATAACATTGATATAATCTTTGTGCGATAATTCATTACCGCACCGTGTCTATCGAGCCAATCGTCACCGAGGATTAGATCTTCATCAACGATGTCTACGACTATCAAATTCGAAAACCACACTCTCTCAGCGATTAACACCGGACAATCTCTAACTTCCTTGTCTCCCACGATTCTATCACCACTGGGCAACTTAACCACAAAGGACTCACAAGGAGACAAGCCCTCAATATTCAATCGACGCACACAATCCAAAGAGATGAACGAATGAGAAGCACCAGAATCAAAAAGCACTCTAACTGGATGAGACAAAAGAGAAATGATACATGTCGCCACGGTAGCCTCTGGATCTCCAGCTTTCCTCATCTCATAGACACGAGGTTGCACCGAACCAGCACTGGGAGCTCCCCCTCTAACCGACTGACCACGGCCTCTGCCTCGACCGTAACTCTGGGATGGTTGACCCGTAGATGACTTCTGATTAACACTCGGTTCTCCAGGCGTAGGGGTTGTTGCCTGAGTTCCAAGTGGGGTTTCTTCTTCCGTACAGTACATGGCTCTGTGGCCTTCCTGGCCGCAATTAAAACACTTCAATGGGGGTAGACCACAATCACGATTAATATGGCCCTGCTGGCCATAATTAAAACATGTCACAACCCGGTTGGATGCATTAGCACCAGCTCTGAAATTCCGTTTACCTCCCGATGCACAGGAAGACCCTTTGGTTGTATAGCTTGCCGACTGCGATCCCCGCTGGTTGCCACCTCTACCGCTAGAAAACTTTCCAGTGTTCTTTTGCTTCTTACTCTCACTTGTCGTTTCGGTAGTAGTGAAGGACATATCATAGGCTAGTGCCCTATCTTGATACTCCTTCAATGTGGCGCAAGCGAAGCCCGACATATAGTGCCGAACTTTTGGCTTCATTCGCATGTCAAAGTGACGAATTCTATCTCTCTCTTCCCTCACTTGATTTTTCACATGGTTGAGTTGACGGTTGTATTCAATGATTGCCTGAGATACAGGGACATCCTGGGGTTTAGCTTCATAAAAGGCTCGAATCTGGCCTCTGAGCAGCCACGGCGTAACTCGGCCTCCATCAATTCCTTAAACTCGTCCCATGAAACCTCACGATCCTGAGGTGCAACAGCTTGCCACTAGCTAGCCGCATCCCTTGATAGGAAGTACTGGGCAACTGGCACCTTACGCGCCTCTGGACAATTTACGTCCATGAAAACTTTATTCATCTCATTAATCCAATCTTCCCAGCCGATCGGATCATTTGCACCAATAAATTGGGGAGGGCGCATACGAATAACATCTTGTAACCACTTCTCAGCCCGATGTCGATACAGGAGGTGGTTGGTTAAGGTACCGCACAGGTTAAAAGAGCCATTTGGTTTGCCACTTGCTGCAGTATGGTGGCAACACCCACATCCGGTTGGCTCCCTGTAGAAGTTCCCAGACTGGCTGACGGTTCCTGATGACTACCGGTGCTAGGTTGAATAGAGTCCGACAAGCTAGGCGTAGCTGAGCCTTCTACCGAGCTGGGGGACATGGCCGCTCTACCGGCTGCGCCACGCCCTCGGCCACGACCACGGCCGCGTCCACGTCCTCTACCGGTTGACATTCTAAAGAAAAATGTAAGTAAAATCATAAGAATAGCTCGAAGCAATGCCATCTAGAATATGGACTTCTCATGTCCCATAATCGAATGATAGTGAGTGAATGAAGAGGGTAAATAAGATAGGGAACTTACGAGTACCGGTCGTACGAGATGGCCAATGTGATGATACTGTGTCCTTGGAATAGTACATTTAGACCCAGCAATCCAACAGCCTAGGTATCCATAAACCTAAGCTCTGATACCAAATTCTGTAACACCCCCCGAGATATTCGGAGAATATCACAGCGCCGTAAATCCCGACCTGGGATTCACTAGGCTTATCTCACTCACAACGTATTAAATTTAATAAAATCCACTTGGGAATCAATAAACTCGATACAACCAAGGAAGTTCAACCACGGACAAACAATACCATGAAGAAATACAAGAAGTTGTACGACAATGGAAAAGGACTTTCCTAAAGTACTCGAGTACCACTTATTATTACAAGGATAAAATGGACCGAAGAGAACAACGACCAAACAAAGTAGAACACAACTAGCCACAGTATCACGCCTCGCCATCCTCATCGTATCGTCCCGGCGCTCGCTCGTAAGGTTCCTTAGGACCTGAAAAACACAAAAGTAATTTTCCCCAAACGAGAGGGGTTAGGGCAAGTATTACAAGTGAAATGTCAAGTCTTATACATAAGAGCATATGCACCAATTCAAAGCCATGATAATGATTTTCCGGAAAATACAATTATCCAAACATATTTGGAAATGATGATATCTCTTGATTAACCGTGGACTCGACAGTGCGCGAATCCCTCCTCGACCCCGTCGGATCATCTCGGAGTGGCTAACCCAAATGTTCGCGGAACCGACATAAGCGGAACCCTCCTCGACCCCGTCGGGTCCTCTCGGAGTGAACGAAAGCAACTCTCACAATCACATGCATTACTTTTCACATTTAAGAACATAACTTTCACAAGAATCACTTGCCTGGAAACGAGAGGAGAGGGTACAAACGACAAGGTACCAAGATCGAAGGATTCAACAACTCCGAACCTAGACAAGTTCGTAATTCAATTATCAAAACCCCATCGGCATGAAAATAAGCTGGAATCACCCGAATTTACTACCCCGATACATGTGTTCCGGGAATAATTCTCTTGGATAGTGAATCGCAAGTCAAATATCCCAAACACTCAAGAACTCCAGAAATACACCATTAAATCCATAGGAAAAACATGTATCCAAGGTAGATAACTCGTAATCGATATATTCTAACATAACAACAAGCTGGATCGAAGAAATCGGATGGAAAATCCCCAAATCCCGAAAATCTAGGGTTGTGAGAATTTTACCTTGATTTGGAGCGGCGGAGAGGATTAAACGTTGATAAATCCGAACAAGAAACTCAAAGATGTTGCTAGATAATTGCAGCTCGAAGAACTCCTCACAAATCGCCCGGAATCGCCTAGAATCGCCCAAGGAGGTGAAGGTAGGAAGAAATGACGATTTGGGAACGGAAATGTCCTATTTATACTAAATAGGGACTAGCGTGCGCTAGCCATGAAAAATAGCGCACGCTATCGGACTCACCAGGCAATCAGTAGCCTCTGCCAGCTCCGTTAGCGTACGCTAACACCTGCCCATAGCGTGCGCTAGTGACTTCAATTAGCGTGCGCTTATTATTTCTAATAGCGTGCGCTACCTGGTAGTCAGTGCCCAGTCCAGAACCTACTGTCCCCAGCTCTGCTCTCTTTAGCGCACGTTACTCTAGTAACGTAGCGTGCGCTACAACCAAAATCTAGCGTACGCTACCAGTCACACCTAGCATACGCTAGGAATTCCCTTTTCCAGTCCAGTAGCTACTGGACTGTCCGCCTCCAATACATTAGTAGCGTGCGCTAATTATAATGGATAGCGTGCGCTATTCTCACTAAATTAGCGTGCGCTACAAGGTGTGCGTAGCGTGCGCTATCCATTACACGAAGGTAGTATAATCGCATCAAGGATCCAAAAACAGCGACGATCCGAACAAGAAAAGGGGTAAATCCAATTAACAAGAGTTCCAAGATCAATATAAGCTTACCAAACACTTATACGAGCGTAAAAATTACAAAGCACAAGAGTAGAAGATTTACAAAAAGTACGGGTATTACATAATTGGTCTTCAGTGATCTTCCAACTCCTTGGAACGTCATACGCGGTCAATTTGCCCCTCGAGTCTATCCTTCGTCCCCTTATTGTCTTCATTACATTAATGAAAAATACTACATGAAACACAGCCCATAAATTATAATAATAAATTAAAAAACAAATCACAAGTCGTACAAACTAATTATATTAAACAACACGCAGGACGTAAAACCAACCCAAAAATAAATTGAAACATTCAATCACATTGGTCAATTTATGGTCATGCCATAAACCAAACATATACTAAAATTAATCATCACATAATTAATTACATACTTATCACATAATTAATTAAACAGAATACGAATCTGCTTGACAATCAGGTATAAGATTAATATCCGATCAAAATTCAACAATTTGAAACACTAGCCCAGATGGTCGAGCCCTCTAGAACCGCACACGTCAGCGTGGGTTCGAATCCCGCCGGCCGCAAGAAATGCATTTTTGAGACATTTATTTTGATTTTACAAAACTGGAGTTAAATAAAATATTAGTAAAACAAGTTCACAAGAGGTGTGCCAGCTGAGATGGTCGGTGTAATATATGGATAATTATTGAGTATTTTCATCTGTATTTGAACCTTATTATATTCGAATTTGTGGTATCTATAATCGAAGTATGATTTTTTCCCGTATTCGTATTCCAATCAGTCATGATCATGTTAGGAAGAATTTGCAAATTCATCCATGAAGCTACGTCATAACGTATGCTAGCAGATGAGCGTAACGTACATTATGAGCTGAGAATATCGTACACTATGGATGAAGCATAGCGTATGTAACGTACAGTCAGGCAGATAAGGTTGGTCGGCACATGGGCCATCTTGGGATGGGGACAAGGATAAGATTCCCCGCATGGCCCGGACAGCTTTTCGAAAAAGCAAGTGAACGAGGCTTAGCATACGCTAAAGGACTAAGATATCGTACGCTAAACAGATCTCATTAAGTACGTAAAGGGTAAGGGTTAACGTATGTTAAGAAGGTCAGAAATGAGGCAGTAGCTACTATCGGACGATAACGCACGCTAAATATTTCATATAGCGTACGTTAAGGCCATAACGTACGTAATAATGTGAAGATAACGTACGTAAGGATCTGAGTTTTATAAATAGGACATTACCCCATTTCATTTCCAACCCTTGCTCTTCTCGTTTCCTTCAAGTTTTGAGAGATTACCTAGCCTATAACTTCATATATCATCCACTTCGATCGGTTTTGGAGAGCATTAACATTTTGGATTGGTGTTCAAGCTTCGGGAGTTGAGTTCTACCAATTGTTTTCATTGTTATTCTACGTGAAAGGTATGTTGATACTAAACACAACCTTGAAGTCAGTTTCTTGAGTATGTTACTGAGATTATTACGTTTCAAGGATGTCGTAGTAACCAAGTATCATGTCTTAGGAAGATTGGTTTGATTATATTTGGAGTGTTCTTCATTGTTAAGAGAATTGCGAAATGAACCTTGGCATGTTGAACCCTAAGCATAGTTTCTGAGATTGTTGTACGTTATGGTCGAGTTGTATACAACGCCATGTTAATATCATCACCTAGAATCAAAGTGTTCAAGAAGATGAATTCTAGGAGTTTCACCAAGAACGTTTCGTATTTCGTAAGAGGTGTTTGATTTGATAAACTTCGGTATATTCTTGGTTAGAATGGATTGATTATTTTGAGGATAATCGAATTGAACCTCGAACATGGTTGTTTCATCTTCCTTCGAGAATTTGTTAGTATTTGTATAATCATACCTTTGATACGAGTTGTATGAATGACCGAACCATGAATGAAGATTTAAGTGTAGAATTATATTGGATTGATGAATATCATTGAAATCGTAGACACAAACATTGTACCTTAATATGTTCGTAAGTATAACGTACGTTAAGTATCATGATTTACGTACGTTATAGCATCAAGTGAGACAGTCGTCTGATCAGAGAACTTTGTCAATAACAAGATTAGCGTATGTTAGGCATAGGAGCTTACGTACGTTAAGGCTCAGATTTAACGTACATTACGTTTGGTATGTAACGTCTGTTATGAAGAGAATCAGACAGGATTCAAAGTGTCGGCAACGTTCGGCCATAGCTTAAGATGTTAGATGTTCGTACGTTAGTTATATGACGTAAGATGAACTCTATATTATTTCATTTGTTTAAGGTCCGAGTTTTGCAACGTGATTGATCGAAGGGGCGACCTTCGAGTGTATTGACATATGTCGAAGTATTATCCTTGTCGTCAATTTAAGGCAAGTACCTTAATTACATTTATTCGTATTGATGTCGGATATGTTGATTGTTGTATTGTATATATGTGTTGCGATTGTTTGTCCACCATGCGTTGGTCCAATAGGATCATCATGGTAATCTATAGCTGTATGCGCTGGATCGTTGGACAAGTATTTCCACCATGCGTTGGTCCGACGGGATCATCATGGGAATCTATAGCTATGTGCGCTGGATCGTTGGAATACCACGGGTATGTTGAGATTGATATCATATGTTGTACATGGTTACTGTTTCTCGTTGGAGAGACTTGTCGTGATTATTGTTGATATTATTGATGTTATTATTCAGGTATTGTTGAATAAATCATTGTTGCATAATTATCGTACTTGTACTAGCATCGTTGTGCTGACCCCTTCGGGGGTGAACATTTATTTTCGGGATCCAGAAGAGCGGGAAAACAACCACTAGAGCTGCATGATGATGAGGGTGCAGAGTGGTATTACGGCCGGATTATTTTGTCGTATGTTTGTGTTGTTTTAATAAAGTACTCGAGTATGTTGTCGTTTGTGATGTTGGATTTGGTCATGTATTAATTTTCACCGTTTGACGTTCGTCATTCAGTACGGATTTCATACTCGCGTTGTATTTTATTTCCGTTGTCGTTGTTTGTTGGTATTTGTTATTGTTCTTTTTATTTCCTCAGCCTTGTAAATTCTTACATAAAGGATTTACGGTGCTGTAATATTCCTGAATATATCGGGGGTGTTACAGAATATGGTATCAGAGATAAGATTATGGATATCTTGGCCGTGGGTTAAAATAGGGGCCGTATATCTCTTTTGGGGAAACCGACCACGTATAACATCACTGTACTGCCTACGACTTCGTGCGAGCGGTGGTTGTAAGTTTCCTAAACTCTATCTTGTCCTTTACATGTCGTACCTTTTTATACTTGAACGTTAGGACGATATTATTCCCTGTATAGAATGTTTATGCTTACAGTATGTTGAGAGGAGGACGTGGACGTGGTCGCGGTCATGGACGCGGACGTAGGAATGCTGAGAGAGAAGCTTCACCTTCTGTTCCTGATTCACTGTCAAATCAGGCTAACTCCAATTCTGGCAAACAGCAGAATTCCTTTAATAATGAACGAGAACAGATAGTGGAGATAAATGCCAATCCTGCCGTTCCCGACATCCTTCGTCACGTGGTCAACCAGATGACTCAATTTGCTCAAGTGGTGGATAGGATGCAAGTGGCGGTAGGATTGCAGCCAAGAGAAAGACAGCAAGGCATCCAGACTTGGGAAATCGAGGAGATATATAGCTAGAGGAAGTGGCAAAGATGCACCCGCCGAAATTCGATGGATTTTCTGAGACACCGACATGGGATCACTGGTTGAGAGAGCTACAGAAAGTATTCGCAGGGATTAACTGCCCACACGACCGGAGAGCTCCTATTGCCCAGTACTTTCTGACAGGAGAAGTGTCCGAATGGTGGGAAGCCATCCGACCTGTTGATCATGATGCCGGTTGGGAAGAGTTCAAACTTATGATGAAATCTCAGTACTGCCCTCGTCCGGTGAGAGAAGCTAAAGTTCGGGAATTTTTCTCTGCGTAGACATCGGATGTGCCAATGGCTCAGGTGATTAAGACGTTTAATCAGCAGCTGGCGTTTGTTCGACACCTGGTCAGAACCGATGCAGAAATGATGATTCACTTTGATATGAGAATGAAGCCGGAAATACAGAGGTACATGTCAGGTTTTGAATGCACCACTCTCCGCCAGTACCAAGACAAAGCCCTTGCGTATGAAATGAAAGAAGTAGCTATGGAAAAGTTCTCGGAGTCCAGGAAGCAGAATGTCTCTCGTAGTTTCACAGAGCACAAGAGTAGTGGGCCCCGTAAGGCCCAGTCATCCTTTCATTCGTTTAAGAGACCCCCGCACCCATACAAAGACGGAAAGAACTTCAGATCAGTATCAACACTGACAGATTTCGTCAATAACTGTTTTAATTGTGGTCGGCCAGGACACCTTTGGCGTGATTGTTTTCGTTCTCCAGTGACATGTTATTATTGTGGACAGGAGGGGCATCGTGCAATGTTCTGCAGGGATGACACTAAGTTAAATTGATCTCGTACTTCACAGCCGGCAGAGGACAGTTCGACCGAAAAGGAGCATCGAGTGCTGGATCCATTCCCCCACGCCTTTATGAGATGAGGAGGGCAGATGATCAGGATGCCGCTGTTGCATCAGGTACCATTCAGATTCGTTCACAACCAAATGAAAATGGGATGTCATAAAAAATGCTTAATTTTCATGCTCTTGCTACGATTAAACAATTCACCTCGGATGATTCATCCAACTCAAGGATAACTATAATATCATGAAGTTCTTTATAATGTTTTAAAGTTTGCTTCGCTCTTTCCACAGTTTCATTATGTTCCTCACCAATGATCCAGAAAGACCAAAATTAATTAACCATGTTTTACTTAACATTCCCTAGACGAATCCCATAAAATGTTAAAATACATTTTGAGATCATCTATGACTTATCCATCCACAACTAGTTGCCATAATACGATAATTAAGCATTATACTGAAATATACTGAGTTTGAACTTCATATTCTACTCAGATCCTCATATAAGACAACTTATTTTAAAAAATCTGAACATATATAATCATTATGTACATATTCTACAACAACATAATTGTTCAATAGAATTTATCAAGACCTTAAAATAACCGGAGTTTATTTTGATAATAAACACTTGATTATAAGTTGGATTTGCATCAAATTTTGATATAACATACTTAAAAACAAATACTCCCTCCTTTCGCCAAAAAACTTGCCCCAGTTGAGATTACACGGGTTTTAAGAAAAGCTGGTATAAAGTAGTTTTAGTGTAGAAAGAGTCATATTTCTTAATTTGTACTTAAAACCTTAATTATACTTTTTTTTTATAGTGGGGTCAAATGGCAATAAGGGTAAATAAAAAAGTTGGACGGGTTATTTTCAGAAGAAAAAAGAAAAAAGTTTCCTTTTATAACTGGGGCAAATTTTTGGCGGATACCCCAATAAGGAAACTAGGTCAAGTTTTTGGAAGACGGAGTGAGTATATAGGAAACCTTTCCCTTGAATTACCCTAATTATATACAATTTATAGATGTTTCTAAGGGGTGGCAGCATTGAGTTCTTTGCTGTCTAATGATAATTTAAGCTCTATAAATCCATACTAAATACAAGGTTAACTCATGGATGAGTCTTAAAATTATTATAACATCTATAAGTACCTACAACACCTCTCCTAACTTCAAAATAACCAAGGAACATAGCAAAAACAAGAGTAAAATAAAAGAAATTCACCTTGATTGTCAAAGGAATTGAGGTGTTGGTGTTTTGATGATTTTTTCTTGAATATTTGGTGATTAGGGTGCTTAATTGTCAAGTCCAGACTGTGAATTTGGGTTTAGGGTTGGGTTTCCCCCATTATCAAAGTGAGAGAGGTGGTTTTGAGGCTGAAATACCAAAAATACCCTCGAATAGCTTCTAGAAATCCGGTTTGAAGGACTGGATCGCTTCAAGTAGTTATATACCGGTTCTTGGTTGGTATGAACCGATTCCAGTAGGTATTGACCATATATAGGGTATGGCTGGCTGGTCCAACGATTTTATAAAATTATAGAGTGTGTTTTTATTGTTTAAAATTGGTTACTTATACTAAAAATGCTAGTGAGAGAGTTTTTTGTCAAACTTTCTAGTTCTTCATGCATATAACATTATAGATAAGAATATAAAGGCTTATTTGTCAATATTATATGATGGTGATAATAAAATATAAGATATGACGACCGGAAATAGGACGATTGGAGAAGTGATATATCATTTAACATATGATACCATTTATAACTGCAAATTGAATCATATATAGTGTTCACAAAAATCAAGATACTTGATACCTTTAATTGGGTTAAACAAAGGGTTATATACTTGAATCATCTATCTAAATTTACTCAGGAAACACACCGACAAAGCTTCGGGATTAAAACCAATTAACCTACAATAGACATGTTAGTGACTCTATCAGTACTTCTAGGTTTGCCACATGTACTTAGAGTTAATTTCAAATATTTGACACACTTCTACCTACTGAAATTAACTATGAGATAAAGTGAATCACGAAAAATCTTAATAATGCAAAATATAATTAAAAAAATATAAAATCACTTTATAGTCCTTTAGCACATCGATCTCCTTTAATCGAGAAAGTGAGCTTCTCATTGCAATGAAACATTTATAAAGACATATCTTATCATGTTAGGAGGAATAAATAATTGGTTGCATGCATCATAGACATGAAATGTAATTAAGTACATATATAGCAATTATTCATATTCATGAAATGTCTACTTATATGACATGGTTCACTAATGCATATAATATGTATTTAAGTATAAAATGGTTATTGGCTTAGAATAGATAACTGGGCATTACAATTCGCATGGCACCTTTCAAGGCCTTATGCATGGGGAGATGTCGTTTGTCAGTGTGTTGGGATGACATATCAAACACGGTTGTGATTGGGCTGGATTTGATTAAAGAGTCGATTAAGAAAATCAATGTCCTAAAGAACACATTTTGGTGGCTCAGATCAGACAGAAATCATATTCGAGGATCAAAAAGATCTATTGGAAATTTAGTTGGTGATTATGTATGGATCATGGTATTACAGATGCACGGGGTTCGTTGTTTTGGTCAGAATGGCAAGTTGAGCCCTAGATTTATCGGCCCATTTGAGATTTTGGATCGGGTCAAAAAAATTGCTTGTTGACTAGCATTGCCACCATATTTAGATGGAGTTCATAATGTTTTCACGTCTCTCAGTTAAAGAAGTATGTTTATGGCTCGAATCATAAGCTCGATTTAAAAGAAATGGAAATATCCGATGATGCTACCTTTAGAGAGTTGTCTATAGCAATTTTGGACCAACTTATGAAAGCATTAAGAAACATACCGCTCGTTAAAGTTCAACTATCTCATCAGGGTGTTGAAGAGGCCACTTGCATGACTGAATCGAGTATGACCCCGAGTGATTTGCTTCGTAGTTTTTGAAAGAAACTAATTTTGGGAGGGGGTATGTAATACTGCTGGTTATTATAATATATGCTAATGGATTTACCGTGTACTTCAATATATGTCTTGAGATTTGATTACAATATGTTATGGTCATAGGACGTATTATGTAACTATCGGAATTATAATATATTATGCTACTTTGAATATGGTAAATGATATCGTGAGATTAATTAGCTATTATGTATTAGTTTCACCAACCAAGTAATTTCTTGTGTTGCTGAAGCCGCTGCCGTATATTTTGCTTCTATAGTGAAGAGTGACACAGTTGATTGCCTTTTGCTACACTAATATATTGCTCCTGATCCAAGACTAAACACATAGACTTTAGTTGAGCATCACGTGTCACGATCACCCGTAAAGTGCAATGTCCTTCTATCTTGCATTCTTCCCCTTGTTCGTACACTAGTCCAATATTCTTAGTATCATTTATGTATCTTAGGATCCTTCTCAACATGCGGTTTCTTAAGATTCTCCATAAAGTGGCTAACTACTCCAATTGCGAACGAAATATCAGGCCTTGTTAGAGTAAGGTATATGAGGCTTTCCACTGATTGCCTATACATGGTATTGTCTTCTAGATCTTTTTCTTCATACTGTGTTTCAACTTTATGTCTCCTTGAAGTACCTTCTCTCTTATGTAATGGTGATATATCTCTATGTGCTTGGTACGAGCACAAAAACCGGGTTTTGTGCTAGCCGAATAGCTGACTGATTATTGCAATCAAGTGGTAGTAGAAAATCAACCTTTTGATGCAAGTCCTCTATTAGTTGCACCAATCAAGTAATTTCTTGTGCTGCTGAAGCCACTGTCGTATATTCCGCTTCTGTAATGGAGAGTGACATAGTTTATTGCCTTTTGCTACACCAAGATATTTCTCCCGATCTAAGACTAACCACATGGCATATAGTTGAGGATCGCGTGTCATGATCTCCCGCAAAGTCAGCATCAGAATATCCTTGTATCTTGCATTCTTCCCGTTGCACGTACATTAGTCCAATATCCTTAATATCATTTATGTATCTAAGGATCCTTCTAACAGCCTATAAATGCGGTTTATTAGGATTCTCCATACATTGACTAACTGCTACAATTGCAACCGAAATATCAGACCTTGTTAGAGTAGGGTATATCAAGCTTCCCGCTGATTGCCTATACTTCTAGATCTTTTTCTTCATATGAGCAGCGCTTGACATTCATCTCCATTCGGATAGATATTGGTTTACTTCCAAGTATTCGAGCATATTTCCTTCTGACTTATAAAGAGTCCCTTTTCGATCTTTTCAACTTCATGGCTAAGAAAGTGATTTAGCTCTCCAAGCTTCTTCATCTAAAATCGCACTTTTTGATTTCCCTTGACTTGATGAATCTCGTTATTATCATCGACGGTGATAATAAAGTCTCCCACATAAACTAGAATAATGGATAATCTACCGTCTTGATTTTTAATGAATAAGCTCGAGTTAGAATGTGCGACTACGTACCCGTACTGTAACAGGAATTCCGCAATCTTTGTATACCATTCTTTAGGTGCTTGCTTCAGTTTGGACTACTTAAATCACTTCATATTCCGGAATGTAAATGGGAACACATTACGATGGACTTTGTGGTAGGTTTGCCTCGAACGGAAAGAGAAAACCACGCTATCTGGGTTGTAGTGGATCGACTCACAAAGTCAGCTCATTTCATCTCAATCAAGATGAAATTTCGAATGGATCAATATTCTCAACTTTAAATCAGTGAGATTATTAAGTTGCATGGAGTGAAAATATCTATAGTATCCGACAGGGATACTCGTTTCACATCGCGTTTTTGGGAAAGTTTTCAAGAAGCTTTGGGAATGCAGTTGAATTTTAGTACGGCCTATCATACTCAGACTGATGCTCAGTCTGCGAGGACCATTCAGATCCTTGAGGATATGTTGTGAGCATGTATGTTAGACATGGGCAATAATTGGGAACGGCTGTTGCCTTTGGTAGAATTTGCTTACAACAACAGTTATCAGTCCGATTGGTATGGCACTGTATGAAGCCAAATACGGTAGGAAGTGTCGATCACCACTGTATTGGGACGAAGTAAGTGAAAGGAGAATCTTGGGTCCCGAGATGATTGAACAGACAGTAGGTGTGGTGGATAAGATTCGTGAAAGGATCAAGATAGCACAGGATCGTCAGAAGTCTTACGCCGACAAGCGTAGGAAAGATCTTAAACTCTGTGTGGGCGATAAGGTATTCCTGAAGGTATCCCCTACCAGGGAATTGTTCGTTCTGGTCCAAAGAGCAAGTTGAGGTCGAGATATTTTGGACCGTTCGAAATTCTTGAATGAATTGGAGAGTTAGCTTACCGCTTGGCTTTTCCCCCATAACTTTCGGCTGTGCACAACGTTTTTCACGTATCGTTGTTGAGGAAGTATGTGCATGATCCCAACCACGTCATCAACTATACCGACGTGGAGGTGAACAAAGATCTTACTTATGAAGAACAACCAGAAGCGATTCTCGATCGATCAGTCCGTCAGTTGAGGAACAAATAGAATGTGTTTGTCAAGATCCAATTGCATAACCACACTAAAGATGAAGCCACTTGGTAGCGCGAGAAAGAACTTCAAGCTCGTTATCCGAATTTCTTCAATCGAGGTATGTCATTTATTTTCGAGGACGAAAATTTTTCTAAGAGAGGTAGGATGTAATATCCGTCATTTTTCATAATGTAATATTATTATTTATAATAATATTATAATGCATTTCATTTCATTTATTTTCATTTAGAGGATCATGAATATTATTTCGACGTATCACAAGTCCTAACCCGAGTCATTTTGTCAAATATATTAAAATAATCATTATTTATTTTTATAACAGTGTTATTATTTATTCAAGTATAATACTAACACTACTATTATTAATATTATCATTATTATTAATAATAATATTATTAATACTGTTTTATTAGTTCTAATATTATAATTATTATCATTATCATTTTTCAGATTATTATCAACGAGACATGCAGAACCCGTGCTACGCACGGGCTAAGAATCTAATTGTTAATCGTGTATTCTTTCTGTATATTGGTGAGTGTATACTTAATTATTGTTTAGTATGTTGTATGAAATGTTTTAACTTTCTTGTATAAAAATTTAAAAGTGTTTGATGTTGTTTTGGTTTTGTGGTGTTGTATTTTATATATGGGCTTTTGGTTATTAAGTTGTGATGGCTTTGTTTCTTTTGGTCTATTACTTATTTGCATGATAAAAAAATGGCTTTATTTCTTTTGGTCTATTACTTAGCCATACAATACTTGTCCATTAGATGGTTTTTGTATGGTAATATGAAGCACACGGGGTCTATCTAATTGGTTATAGTTTAATGTACGTTAAATATTTTCTTTATTAAGTTTGTAAGTTAAAGTTTGTGTAATAATGTATATATAATAATGCCACATAAACTGTATAAAAATCGTTACAAACCTTTTTAGCTTCATCTCATTTTATTGTACAACTAATTTCATTGAAAATTAACATTGAAGTCTAACTAATATTAATAAATTTATCAATAAACTCAATTCTAAATAGCCAATTAAATGAATATTAATTAACACACTATTAATAATTCCTAAAACCTTTGGACTCCACTATTATGTCTTACACTTAATTTTTTTAATTTACAAATGGGTTTGAGCAAAAAGTATGTACTTTTTCTTTTATATTCATTATTCAAGTTGCATGCTTACATAAACTAATCATGCTAAAAAGTATAATTTAACCATTTAAATGTTGCTTTACATACATGCTCGTGCACATTTTCTTTAATCAATTCGCATATGTGAGTTACATCAATAGAAAACATGCATAAATTACTTGTATATGAAAATGCATTAACATAATACATATATCTATATATATTGCATTAGGTTAAATCATCAATTATTCTTGCAACCTTTTCAACTTCATATCATTCCATAACCGACTTTTAATTCTATACTAATTACTAAATAACATGTGATAAATTCCGGCAAGCCTTGCACTTCCATCTCGATGTTGCATATACTTCACATTAAATGCACCGGTTTTATTTTTCGATAAAAGTTTGAACTTTTGCTTATGTTTAAAACTCAACTTTGTTATTTGATATTATAATTTACAAAAGGATTTAAGTCAAAATTATATATTTTTTCCTTTTTATTCATTACTCAATGTGATATTTTTAATATGTCATATTTTGCTATTATGGCAAACTCATTTAATGGGCGTAAATATTGGTTTCTCACTAATGATTCTACATATAGAAAAATAAAACACTTTGCGATGCGTGGACCTTCTTCTTTTCAATAATAATTCAATTGCACACGATAAATTCATTCTCATATTTCTCAAAGAGCATTCGAAAGCAACTACTTACATAAACTAATCATTCTAAAAAGTATCATTTAACCATTTAAATATTGCTATATATATGTTTATCTATAACAATCACCTAAATATGTAAGAAACAACGAAAATTGTTGGTATCCCAATCTTTGGTTCCATTTATGTGAGCATGCATGATCTTGTGTGATTTTCATGGTACCTGCGTATGATAACTAAATTAAGAAAAAAAAGATCAAGTTAATTATAAAGATCTAAAAGATGTGTGAATCATCTCCAAAATGTTGCAAAAGAGAATTTACATACCGTTACCAATGTAATACCCGTACTTTTTGTAAATCTTCTACTCTCGTACTTTGTAATTTTTACGCTCGTATAAGTGTTTGGTAAGCTTATATGGATCTTGAAACTCTTATCAATTGGATTTACCCTTTTTCTTGTTCGGATCGTCGCTGTTTTCGGATCCTTGATGCGATTATACTACCTTCGTGTAATGGGTAGCGCACGCTACGCACACCTTGTAACGCACGCTAATTTAGTGAGGGTAGCGCACGCTATCCATTATCATTAGCGCACGCTACTAGTGTATTGGAGGCGGACAGTCCAGTGGCTACTGGACTGGAACAGGGAATTCCTAGCGTACGCTAGGTGTGACTGGTAGCGTACGCTAGATTTTGGTGGTAGCGCACGCTACGTTGCTAGAGTAACGTGCGCTAAAGAGAGCAGAGCTGGGGACGATGAGGTTACGGGGCACGCGACTACCGTGTAGCGCACGCTATTAGAAATAATTAGCGCACGCTAATTGAAGTCACTAGCGCACGCTATGAGCAGGTGTTAGCGTACGCTAACGGAACTGGCAGAGGCTACTGGATTGCCTGGTGAGTCCGATAGCGCGCGCTATTTTTCATGACTAGCGCACGCTAGTCCCTATTTAGTATAAATAGGACATTTCCGTTCCCAAATCGTCATTTCTACCTACCTTCACCTCCTTGGGCGATTCTAGGCGATTCCGGGCGATTTGTGAGGAGTTCTTCGAGCTGCAATTATCTAGCAACATCTTTGAGTTTCTAGTTCGGATTTATCAACGTTTAATCCTCTCCACCGCTCCAAATCAAGGTAAAATTCTCACAACCCTAGATTTTCGGGATTTGGGGATTTTCCATCCGATCTCTTCGATACAGCTTGTTGTTATGTTAGAATATATCGATTACGAGTCATCTACCTTAGATACATGTTTTCCTATGGATTTAATGGTGTATTTCGGGAGTTCTTGAGTGTTTGGGATATTTGACTTGCGATTCACTATCCAAGAGAATTATTCTCGGAACACATGTATCGGGGTAGTAAATTTGGGTGATTCCAACTTATTTTCATACCGATGGGGTTTTGATAATTGAATTACGAACTTGTCTAGGTTCGGAGTTGTTGAATCCTTCGATCTTGGTACCTTGTCGTTTGTACCCTCTCCTCTCGTTTCCAGGCAAGTGATTCTTGTGAAAGTTATGTTCTTAAATGTGAAAAGTAATGCATGTGATTGTGAGAGTTGCTTTCGTTCACTCTGAGAGGACCCGACGGGGTCGAGGAGGGTTCCGCTTATGTCGGTTCCGTGAACATTTGGGTTAGCCACTCCGAGATGATCCGACGGGGTCGAGGAGGGATTCGCGCATTGTCGAGTCCACGGTTAATCAAGAGATATCACCATTTCTAAATATGTTTGGATAATTGTATTTTCCGGAAAATCATTATCATGGCTTTGAATTGGTGCATATGCTTTTATGTATAAGACTTGACATTTCACTTGTAATACTTGCCCTAACCCCTCTCGTTTGGGGAAAATTACTTTTGTGTTTTTCAGGTCCTAAGGAACCTTACGAGCGATCGCCGGGACGATACGATGAGGATGGCGAGGCGTGATACTGTGGCTAGTTGTGTTCTACTTTGTTTGGTCGTTGTTCTCTTTGGTCCATTTTATCCTTGTAATAATAAGTGGTACTCGAGTACTTTAGGAAAGTCCTTTTCCATTGTCGTACAACTTCTTGTATTTCTTCATGGTATTGTTTGTCCGTGGTTGAACTTCCTTGGTTGTATCGAGTTTATTGTTTCCCAAGTGGATTTTATTAAATTCAATACGTTGTAAGTGAGATAAGCCTAGTGAATCCCAGGTCGGGATTTACTGTGTGATATTCTCAGAATATCTCGGGGTGTTACGAATTTGGTATCGAGCTTAGGTTTATGGATACCTAGGTCATTTGGATTCCGGGTCTAAATGTACTATTCCAAGGACACAGTATCATGTGCTGCCGTCATCTCGTACGACCGGTACTCGTAAGTTCCCTATCTTATTTACCCTCTTCATTCACTCACTATCATTCGATTATGGGACATGAGAAGTTCATATTCTAGATGGCATTGCTTTGAGCTATTCTTATGATTTTACTTACATTTTTCTTTAGAATGTCAACTGGTAGAGGACGTGGACGCGGCCGTGGTCGTGGTCGTGGCCGAGGGCGTGGCGCGGCCGGTGGAGCGGCCATGTCCTCGGCTCGGTATAAGGCTCGGCTACGCCAGCTTGTCGGACTCTATTCAACCTAGCACCGGTAGTCATCGGGAACCGTCGGCCACCTGCAGGAACTTCTACAGGAGCCAACCGGATGTGGGTGTTGCCACCATCTTGCGGCAAGTGGCGAACTAAATGGCTCTTTTAACCTGTGCGGTACTTAACCAACCACCTCCTGTTATCGACACCGGGGTGAGAAGTGGTTACAAGATGTTATTCGTATGCGCCCTCCCCAATTTATTGGTGCAAATGATCCGATCGGCTGGGAAGATTGGATTAATGAGATGAATAAAGTTTTCATGGCCGTGAATTGTCCATAGGCACGTAAGGTGCCAGTTGCCCAGTACTTCCTATCAAGGGATGCGGCTAGCTGGTGGCAAGCTGTTGCACCTCAGGGTCGTGAGGTTTCATGGGACGAGTTTAAGGAATTGATGGAGGCCGAGTTCTGCCCGTGGCCTGTTCAGGAGGCCAGGATTCGAGCCTTTTATGAAGCTAAACCCCAGGATGTCCCTGTATCTCAGGCAATCATTGAATACAACCGTCAACTCAACCATGTGAAAAATCAAGTGAGGGAAGAGAGAGATAGAATTCGTCACTTTGACATGCGAATGAAGCCCAAAGTTCGGCACTATATGTCGGGCTTCGCTTGCGCCACATTGAAGGAGTATCAAGATAGGGCACTAGCCTATGATATGTCCTTCACACCTACCGAAACGACAAGTGAGAGTAAGAAGCAGAAGACCACTGGAAAGTTTTCTAGCGGTAGAGGTGGCAACCCGCGGGGATCGCAGTCGGCAAGCTATACAACCAAGGGGTCTTCCCGTGCATCGGGAGGTAAACGGAATTTCAGAGCTGGTGCTAATGCGTCCAACCGGGTTGTGACATGTTTTAATTGCGGCCAGGAAGGCCACAGAGCCATGTATTGTACGGAAGAAGAAACCCCACTTGGAACTCAGGCAACAGCCCCTACGCCTGGAGAACCGAGTGTTAATCAGAAGTCATCTACGGGTCAACCATCCCAGAGTTACGGTCGAGGCAGAGGCCGTGGTCAGTCTGTTAGAGGAGCCCCAGTCGGGTTCGGTGCAACCTCGTGTCTATGAGATGAGGAAAGCCGGAGATCCAGAGGCTACCGTGGCGGCAGGTATCATTTCTCTTTGTCTCATCCAGTTAGAGTGCTTTTTGATTCGGTGCTTCTCATTCGTTCATCTCTTTGGATTGTGTGCGTCGATTGAATATTGAGGGCTTGTCTCCTTGTGAGTCCTTTGTGGTTAAGTTGCCCGGTGGCGATAGAATCGTGGGAGACAAGGAAGTTAGAGATTGTCGGTGTTTATCGGAGAGAGTGTGGTTTTCGAATTTGATAGTCGTAGACATTGTTGATGAAGATCTAATCCTCGGTGACGATTGGCTCGATAGACACGGTGCGGTAATGAATTATCGCACGAAGATCATATCAATGTTAGCCAAAGACGGTGCGAACACCATTTTTGGGTACAAGAGGGGATGTCGAAATTTTTGATTAGTGCCTTGAAGGTGACAAAACTTATTAGAAAGGGTGTGTTGGGTATTGGTGTTATGCCATGAAAGTCGAAGATGGGAAAGCTGAACTTCCCTCGATTCCTATTGTAAGAGATTTTCGGATGTTTTTCCGCATTTAATTCTGGGACTACCACCGGGGCGGGAAGTTGAATTTACAATTGATTTGGAGTCAGGAGCAACCCCGATTTCTAAGGCACCGTATCGTATGGCACCTTCAGAAATGCAAGAGTTGAAGAAACAACTGGGAGAATTGTTGGATAAAGGGTATATTAGACCTAGTGCCTCGCCATGGGGTGCACCGGTCTTGTTCGTAAGAAAGAAAGATGGTTCACTACGTTTGTGTATTGATTATCGGGAACTGAACAAAGTGACCATTAAGAATAAATACCCTTTGCCGCGTATCGATGATTTGTTTGATCAATTGCAGGGAGCCGCGGTGTTCTCGAAAATTAATTTGAGGTCCGGTTACTATCAACTTCGCATTAAAGAATCCGACGTTCCTAAAACTGCTTTCCGTACGAGGTATGGACACTATGAGTTTGTGGTTATGCCTTTTGGGTTAACCAACGCACCGGCGATATTTATGCAATTGATGAATAAAATATTTATTGAGCATCTTGATAATTCGTTTTTATCGACGATATTTTGGTTTACTCTCGAGATGAAGAGGAACACGCTCGGCATTTGCGATTGGTGCTGGAGGTTTTGAGGACTCAGCACCTCTATGCAAAGTTTTCTAAGTGTGAATTCTGGCTGAAGGAAGTCATGTTTCTCGGACATGTGATTTCGGAAGGGGTTCGGTAGATCCCCGTAAAATTGAGGCAAGGTGTTAGATTGGGCTCCACCCAGAACGTGAAGGAGGTTCGTAGCTTTTGGTGCGGCCGGATACTACGGAGGTTCGTCGAGGGGTTCTCCAAACTTGCTCGACCACTTACTCAATTACTCCGTAAGTCCGAAAGGTTCGAATGGAATGAAGAGAGGCAACGGAGTTTCAAGAGCTGAAAAGGCGCCCGACTACCGCGCGGTTTTAGCCCTACCTCGGGGAGTCGGTGGGTATTCGGTTTATTGTGATGCATCGGGACAAGGACTTGGGTGTGTACTCTTGCGGCATGATAAGACAATTGCCTATGCTTCACGGCAACTTAAACCGTATGAGTGAATTATCCTACCCATGATTTGGAATTAGTCTTTGTAGTGTTTGCCTTTGAAGATGCAAGGCGTCACTATTTGTACGGTTCTTCATGTCGAATTTATACCGACCACAAGAGCCTAAAGTATATTTTTAGCGAAAGAGCTGAATATGAGACAACGACGTTGGTTAGAGCGATAAAGGATTATGATCTGGAAATCCTTTACCATCCAGAAAGGCTAACGTTGTAGCCGATGCGTTGAGCCTAAGTCGATATCTCTTCATATGCTTGAGGCCCTTACGCCTCAAGTTAAGATCAGACGGGAGTTAATTGAGCAGGGAGTCGAAGTACGGATCCAACGGGTTCAGGGTCAGATGTGTACTCTTGAGGCTATTCCGTCCTTGATTGACGACGTCGGGGAAAAATAGGAGAATGACCCAATGCTTGTTCAACTGAAGGCGGACGTGGAAAAAGGGAAAGCCCCTGGTTTTATGATCCATGAGGATGGCATTTTGAAATTTCAAGGTAGGATTTGTGTTCCGAATGACTCAGAGCTGAGACAGAGAATACTCCGAGAAGCTCATGCTACACCTTACTCGATCCATCCTGGGACGAGTAAGATGTACAAGGATCTTAAAAGGAATTTTTGGTGGAATAATATGAAGAGAGATGTCACCGAGTTCGTGGCAAGGTGTTTGACATGTCAACAGGTCAAAATTGAGCATCAACGGCCGGCCGGGCTGTTGAAACCTCTCCCTATTCCCGAATGGAAATGGGAGGATATTAGTATTACCATGGATTTCATCACCGGGATGCCGAGGACTAAGTCGGGGATGAATATGATATGGGTTGTTGTTGACCGATTGACTAAGTCGGCACATTTTCTTGGCATTAAGGACACGTGGGGACCGGAGCGATTGTCCCGGATTTTTATATCGGAGATTGTAAGATTACACGGTACGCCAAAGTCTATTATTTCCGATTGTGATGGCCGTTTCGTGTCGCATTTTTGGAAGGCGGTCCATCAAGCCTTGGGCACCGAATTGAGGTTGAGTACTTCCTTCCACCCTCAGTCTGACGGTCAGACTGAGCGGACGATCCAGACATTGGAAGATATGCTGAGGGCGTGTGCCCTAGATTGGAGTACCGATTGGGAAATACACCTACCGTTGATCGAGTTCACTTACAATAATAGCTGGCATGCATCGATCAAAATGGCACCTTTTGAGGCATTGTATGGTAGGCGGTGTAGATCTCCACTTTGTTGGGATGAAGCTTCAGATTTAGTCGGTACGGAACCCGATATGTTTATGGAAACTAAAGAGAAGATTTCCATCATCCGAGACCGACTGTTAACCGCTCAGAGTCGACAAAAATCCTATGCTGACAATCGTCGTCGGCCCTTGGAATTTGATGTGGGAGATCATGTCCTACTCAAAGTATCACCGATTAGAGGAGTCTTCAGGTTCGGAAAAAGGGGCAAACTTAGTCCGAGATATATTGGACCATTTGAGATTCTTGACAGAATTGGGGAACTGGCCTATCGATTGGCTTTACCTCCAGCCCTTAGCCATGTTCACAGTGTGTTCCATGTTTCCCAACTGAGGAGGTACGTCCCTGACCCGAGTCATATCATTGATTACGGGGACATCGAGATCGCAGAGGATGTCACATTTGAAGAGAAGCCAGTGAAAGTATTAGAGCATCGAGTAAAACAACTCCGGCACAAAACCATACCGTTGGTTAAAGTTCAGTGGTCACGACACGGAGTTGAGGAAGCGACGTGGGAAACCGAAGAGAGCATGCGCACTAGATACCCCGAGTTATTCATTTCTTAAGTTTGGGGACGAAACTTCATTTTAGAGGGGGAGGATGTAATACCCGTACTTTTTGTAAATCTTCTACTCTCGTACTTTGTAATTTTTACGCTCGTATAAGTGTTTGGTAAGCTTATATGGATCTTGAAACTCTTATCAATTGGATTTACCCTTTTTCTTGTTCGGATCGTCGCTGTTTTCGGATCCTTGATGCGATTATACTACCTTTATGTAATGGGTAGCGCACGCTACGCACACCTTGTAGCGCACGCTAATTTAGTGAGGGTAGCGCACGCTATCCATTATCATTAGCGCACGCTACTAGTGTATTGGAGGCGGACAGTCCAGTGGCTACTGGACTGGAACAGGGAATTCCTAGCGTACGCTAGGTGTGACTGGTAGCGTACGCTAGATTTTGGTGGTAGCGCACGCTACGTTGCTAGAGTAACGTGCGCTAAAGAGAGCAGAGCTGGGGACGAGGTTACGGGTGGGCACCGACTACCGTAGCGCACGCTATTAGAAATAATTAGCGCACGCTAATTGAAGTCACTAGCGCACGCTATGAGCAGGTGTTAGCGTACGCTAACAGGCTGGCAGAGGCTACTGGATTGCTGGTGAGTCCGATAGCGCGCTATTTTTCATGACTAGCGCACGCTAGTCCCTATTTAGTATAAATAGGACATTTCCGTTCCCAAATCGTCATTTCTACCTACCTTCACCTCCTTGGGCGATTCTAGGCGATTAGGGCGATTTGTGAGGAGTTCTTCGAGCCGCAATTATCTAGCAACATCTTTGAGTTTCTAGTTCGGATTTATCAACGTTTAATCCTCTCCACCGCTCCAAATCAAGGTAAAATTCTCACAACCCTAGATTTTCGGGATTTGGGGATTTTCCATCCGATCTCTTCGATCCAGCTTGTTGTTATGTTAGAATATATCGATTACGAGTCATCTACCTTAGATACATGTTTTCCTATGGATTTAATGGTGTATTTCGGGAGTTCTTGAGTGTTTGGGATATTTGACTTGCGATTCACTATCCAAGAGAATTATTCCCGGAACACATGTATCGGGGTAGTAAATTTGGGTGATTCCAACTTATTTTCATACCGATGGGGTTTTGATAATTGAATTACGAACTTGTCTAGGTTCGGAGTTGTTGAATCCTTCGATCTTGGTACCTTGTCGTTTGTACCCTCTTCTCTCGTTTCCAGGCAAGTGATTCTTGTGAAAGTTATGTTCTTAAATGTGAAAAGTAATGCATGTGATTGTGAGAGTTGCTTTCGTTCACTCCGAGAGGACCCGACGGGGTCGAGGAGGGTTTCGCTTATGTCGGTTCCGTGAACATTTGGGTTAGCCACTCCGAGATGATCCGACGGGGTCGAGGAGGGATTCGCGCATTGTCGAGTCCACGGTTAATCAAGAGATATCATCATTTCTAAATATGTTTGGATAATTGTATTTTCCGGAAAATCATTATCATGGCTTTGAATTGGTGCATATGCTTTTATGTATAAGACTTGACATTTCACTTGTAATACTTGCCCTAACCCCTCTCGTTTGGGGAAAATTACTTTTGTGTTTTTCAGGTCCTAAGGAACCTTACGAGCGAGCGCCGGGACGATACGATGAGGATGGCGAGGCGTGATACTGTGGCTAGTTGTGTTCTACTTTGTTTGGTCGTTGTTCTCTTTGGTCCATTTTATCCTTGTAATAATAAGTGGTACTCGAGTACTTTAGGAAAGTCCTTTTCCATTGTCGTACAACTTCTTGTATTTCTTCATAGTATTGTTTGTCCGTGGTTGAACTTACTTGGTTGTATCGAGTTTATTGTTTCCCAAGTGGATTTTATTAAATTCAATACGTTGTAAGTGAGATAAGCCTAGTGAATCCCAGGTCGGGATTTACGGCGCTGTGATATTCTCCGAATATCTCGGGGGGTGTTACAACCAACAATCAGATATCTAAAAGATGTGTGAATCATCTTCAAATGTACATACTAAATATGATTTTGACCGGTTTATATAGGCATGAATTAGGTTAAATCATTAATTATTCTTGCAACCTTTCGCAACCCTTGCACTTCATCTAACCGACTTTTAATTCTATACTAAATGCCATGTGATCAATTCGGGCAACCCTTGCACTTCATCTCCTTTCATGATTGTATAGTTATTATGAGGCTGCATTGAATTCCGAGCATTAGCTATCTTGTACTCTATGCAACTACTAAACGACTCGAACTTGGTTCTAACTCTAAAAACTTTATCATCATAATTCCCCATTAAATTTAGGGACTGAATCTTATAGTATTATAGATATTACCAAACTATTATTTTTACATTACTATTATTACTGTTATTAATATTATATGATGTTTAGGAATTAACAACTATGATTAAACTTAGTAGAAATAGCTTGTTTTGCCCTTTGGCATATAGTAATATTCTTTTCTGCCCCAAGTTTAGTAACAACTCTTTTGATACCCAAATTGTCTAAATTGACCTTTACTCGAATAAAATTCGAGTCATATATTATAATTTCGAGTAATATAATTTCGAGTCAACTTTAAAAAAACAATATCGAGTCCAATTCGTCTCACCCGAATACAATTCGGGACATGTAAATAAAAAAAAAAAGTCGGGTTACACGAGTCCAATTCGTGTCACCCGAATATAATTCGGGACATGTAAATAAAAAAAAGTAAAATAAATCTGATAAATTCGAGTAATAAATTCGGGTTACCCGAATTTACTACTCGAATATTCGGGTTATACGAAAAAAAAAAAAATTCGGGAGATGTAAAATAAATCTGATAAATTCGAGTAATAAGAATATTCGGGTTATACGAAAAAAAAAAATTCGGGAGATGTAAAATAAATCTGATAAATTCAATATTCGGGTTATACGAAAAAAAAAAATCGGGAGATGTAAAATAAATCTGATAAATTCAATATTCGGGTTATACGAAAAAAAAAATCGGGAGATGTAAAATAAATCTGATAAATTCGAGTAATAAATTCGGGTTACCCGAATTTATTACTCGAATATTCGGGTTATACGAAAAAAAAAAAATTCGGGTAAGAATTTATTACTCGAATACCGGGTTATACGAAAAAAAAAAAAAAACAAAATTCGGGTAACCCGAATATTCGGGTTATACGAAAAAAAAAAATCGGATTGATTTTTTATATCTCCATTCGGGAGTCACGAATTTCCTTTCACGAGTCCAACTCATTCACGAATCTCCTTTCTTATAACTCGATTGGTTTCTTCTTCATCTCCTTCCTCACGAATCTCCTTCCTCACGAATCTTCTTCACGAGTTTCACGAAACAAAGACTTCATTCTTCACGAATCGAGTTTCACGAATCGAGTTTCACGAAAACAATACTCGAACGGGCTTCTTCTTCACGAATCCGAATCGAGTTTCACGAAAACATTCTTCCCAGTCGTCTTCTTTCTTCCTTCTTCACGAGTTTCACGAATCTGTGGAATTCGAGTTTCACGAATCTTAGTTTCAAGAATCCGAATTATTTCCTCATCCTCGATGGCGAATTCGACTTCCCCGAATAGCGCCGCTGCTGCTTCCGCCGCCGCTGCCGCCGCCGCTGCCACCGAAAACCAGGTAAGATTTTATTTTCGTGTCACTCGAGTATGCTCGTTGCTCGATTTTGGTTTACACATTTTATATTTGATTTACACGATTTGCATTCGAATTATAAGATTTGCATTCGATTTACACGATGAAAAAATAAATTAAAATAGAGAAATTTGAATTTGGGAATTAAGTAGCGCCGGTCAACCCCAAATACTTATCGTGTGTTGATATCGTAACTATTGTTTATGTATGAATTGATATCGATTGAATTGATGTCGTGTTGAATTGATTATTTATGTAACCTTGGTAATTCGTATTCGAGTTTCAATTCGAATTTGGGAATGTTATAAATATGGATATGTTTTCGAATTTAGTTAGTTTGTTTCGTTTAGTTAGTTTATTTCGTTTAGTTAGTTTAGTTCGTTTTTTTATTTGTCTTACTCGAATATAGTTTATAAGTTACTCAAATTGGACTAATGGCCTTCCACAATTAGAACGACGCAAATTTATTTATGATTATTCGAATTGACATAAAACTACTAGAATTAGGATGACTCGGATTGTATTAGAATGTCTCGAATTGCATTATATGATTGAAATTGAATTAGGATGTCTCAAGTTGAATTAGAATAACTCGATGGAAATAAATCGAATAAATCCCACTGTTACTCGAATTATCCACTTACTTTTTCCCGATTACATATTACTTCAATACACCTGCATGAAGCTAAAATTAAGATAAATTTGAATCGGCAGGTTGTTTGGAAGAGGCCGAATATGCGAGGTTCGAAATGCTCCATAAATGGGTATGTTAGGTTAGGGATTGTTAAGACGATTGTTCTTTGAGTCATGAGTGTAGGTGATGACACTATTAGGGAGTTTAGAGAGTCGTGTCTTAGACACTTTGTCCGGGAGGAGTGGGGGGGGTTTGTATCTAATGCCGCATTGCATGCCTTGTTCTCGAACGAGGTAATTAGACCGGATGCACAGGCCGATGAGTTTTGGTTTAGGCTCGGTCATCGATTTATTCGATTTTCTAGATATGAGTATGCGTTAGTCACCGGCTTGCGATTCGGAGACTCCGACTTTGATGTACACGGGGACGATGTTCCACCGGAGGGGAGCGTGTACGATCGGTATCCGTTGCTCAGTGGGGGGCCGATGTTAGACCGTATTCGTGATCGATTTCTTCTGGATATTTTAGAGAGCATCCCGGTGATGCGCTGAAGGTCGCTAAGGTGCTGTGTGTCTGCTATTTGATATTCGGTGTGGATGGTGGCAAGCGTATTGCTGACCGGTGGTTGTGGACATTGGTTGAGGACCAGACTCGGTGGGAGAGCTTTCCATGGGGCTTATATTCATATCAGATTTTGGTTACGTATTTGAGCGATGTTCCCACTGAGGTCCCCGCTGGTCTGGATCCGAGTTACCATTTTTATGGTAACATATACGCTATTATGGTACGTCCTCGCATTCATTAACTTAATTATATACTCAAACTCAGAATAAATATTGTTATTGTTTCTTATGTTGGGATTCAATTATTGTTTTCAGATATGGGCTTGCGAGGCTATACCTTCGTTAGGCTCTAAATGTGGGACCATGCTCGGAGCTTCTTTCATCCAGCGACCTCGTTGTACACGCTGGAAGTTGAAGAAGCTGGGTCATGTTGATTTTACCACATTCTTCGATGATGAGGTAATCAATTATAGGTTTTCAATACGTAAAAAACTTTTGTAGATATTTAAGGTAATAATTACTGAAAATGAATCATTGAATTGTATTTAGATTGATTGTTTTGAGGTGTTATCTCCGACACCTGAGGAGGAGCAGGAGCTGTATATGCAGCCATTAGTGATGCTGCCGGCGGGTGCGATACGCACTGGTTGGCCCTATGCATGACGGGTGTGGGGATGGGGATGGGGAAGGGGAGGGCTCGTGATGGTGATGCTTCGCCGGTGATCTAGCCGAGAGCGTATTGTCCGGCGGACATCCGGTCCGGTTATTTCGACCCTATATATCTTACTCATGGACGTGAGTCATCGCAGAGCCTCGTGAGCTGTGCATACCGATTTGCCGCCCCATAGTTCTCTCGATACGGGTTCCGCACTGCATCGCATCTTCTTCGGCACGGGTACTGTGAGACTGCGTCGACATCGATTTTGATACTCTTTTCACCCATATCCGTGCATATATGGATTCATCGGTCGAGCAGATGCGTCGATATGTTGATGATGCAGTAGGCAAGTTATGTCGACATATTGATGAGGTAGTGGGCCAGTCTGCTCCTCTTGATACGCCGGCATGGGACTTTGGAGGTATTAATGATCTTATGCGCGATTTTCCTTCTCATGCCTCGATTCCGACAGAGCCTCGATTTGACGGAGCGCCTATTCCCCCCGAGCAAACTGAGAGAGTCCCCGACGCTGGCGGATCATCGTTGCCGACAGAGACTCGTGTGGATGGAGTGTCGTCTCCCGCCGAGCAGACTGTGGGTGTCCCTAGCCCCGGCGGAGCATCGGTCCCGGTAGAGCGCACTGCGAGTCTCTATCATCATGCTGATGGAGCCTCGGTCCCGGTAGATCGCACTGTGAGTCTCGATCATCATGCTGATGGAGCCTCGGTCCCGGTAGAGCGCACTGCGAGTCTCGATCATCATGCTGATGGAGCCTCGGTCCCGATAGTTACCCCCCCGGTTCTTCCTGCTGAGACGTTGATGACAGCACCAGAGATTGCCCCTAGGTCTCGACCATCCTCTTCCACTGCGGATCTGAGCCCTATCCCGCTTGAGTACTCTCTTATTTCTATTCGAGCAGATGCGAGTGCTGTGCCTAGACTGCAGTATAGGTCATACAGACCTCATTCCCCCTTCTCGACCACTGTAGTTCGGAAGAGAAAGGACTTGGATGAGGACGCGTATAACAGGTGGTTGGACAGCGGCGAGAGGTGAGTTAAATTGTAAATTCAATATTATTTACTAAAATTGTCCGTACTTAAACAAAAAGTAAATTGTAGTGTCAATGTTGGTGCTGCATTCGGAGCTAGTGCCTCCTGGTTTATGATGCTACAGGACGGATCCAAATTGATAGATGCAGAAGTAAGTCTTTCAATTTATATGTAGGTAATCTCTTATTGAAACGTGTAGTTATTGAAAATGTTTAAATTATTCTTAATTTAAATGATATCCAGCATCTGGATGCATATATGGGGATCCTACAGTTTGATCCCGGATTTGTTGGCGTGCGATGGCTCGATGATTGGGCCGCTCATAGGGTTTTGGTTCATACAAGCTTCTTGGTAATGAAAAAATATTAATAAATTTATTCCAAATTAATTGAGTGCTTCATATCGACAAAATTATTTAATATTAGGCCACGAGTATCAATGTATGCAATAACTCCAATAGGAGAGGAGCTTCATTCAGTATTGACGATGATGATCTCGATAACTTGATCAGCCACGTTCACGGTCTGAGACCATTTTGGGGCGATCATCGCCCATGGTGGGAGTTACGCGAGGTGATAATTTATTGCATAATTTGTTATTTATTTGTATTAGTTATTCGTGTGATATTGTGCTGACAATGTACTTTTTGAACAATCCAGGTGTTGACCATCTGGAATACGTCTCCGGAGTCCTCGAGCGGACATTGGGTTGTTCTCCGCATTATACTCGAGGAGGGTATCATCATCATGCACGATTCTCTGGCGCAGGAACACGATGCATATTGGAAGTTGAGATCGCGGCAGTCATCGGGTATATGTCGCTTACTTCCTACCATTCTACAAATGCTCGGATTTTACGAGCGCCGCCCTGATATCACCCTGGTGACTCTGTTTCGAGTTGCTACAGCGAGGAAGGATTTATGCTATGCTCAGGATGACTCGACCTCTTGTGGTGCGTATTCTATACGGACTATAGAGTCTCTCGTTCAGCAGTCTTTCTCTCATGGAAAGACCGAGGCGGATATTTATGCATTTAGAGGACGTATGGCCCGATCTATATGGAGGTTTAGCGATGATATAGATACTGTAGTGTGTGATCCCACTAGTTTATTTATACGGTGGGATGATAGAGATTAGTGATAGTATTAGCGATGATGTAAATACTGATTTCGTTTTTATAATGATTATTGTGTATCAATTTTAACTTATTGATGGTTACTATATGTTACTTAATTTGAAATTGAACCTAACCGATTTGAAATTGAACCTAACCAATTTGAAATTAAACTTAATCAATTTGAAATTAAACTTAA
This sequence comes from Orobanche coerulescens, assembly GCA_033398695.1. NCBI lineage: Eukaryota > Viridiplantae > Streptophyta > Magnoliopsida > Lamiales > Orobanchaceae > Orobanche > Orobanche coerulescens. The sequence goes on from CM065809.1 coordinate 93,882,504, forward strand.
TCAATTTGAAATTAAACTTAATCGGTGCAAATAAAACGTTATTGATGCAATTTTAACTTAATCAATTTGAAATTCGAACTTAGTCGATTGAAATTGAACATAATCTGTTCAAATTGAACCTAACCGATTTGAAATTGAACCTAACCAATTTGAAATTAAACTTAATCAATTTGAAATTAAACTTAATCGGTGCAAATAAAACGTTATTGATTCAATTTTAACTTAATCAATTTGAAATTCGAACTTAGTCGATTGAAATTGAACATAATCTGTTCAAATTGAACCTAACCGATTTGAAATTGAACCTAACCAATTTGAAATTAAACTTAATCAATTTGAAATTAAACTTAATCAATTTGAAATTAAACTTAATCGGTGCAAATAAAACGTTATTGATTCAATTTTAACTTAATCAATTTGAAATTCGAACTTAGTCGATTGAAATTGAACATAATCTGTTCAAATTGAACCTAACCGATTTGAAATTGAACCTAACCAATTTGAAATTTAACTTAATCAATTTGAAATTAAACTTAATCAATTTGAAATTAAACTTAATCGGTGCAAATAAAACGTTATTGATGGTTACTATATGTTACTTAATCAATTTGAAATTTGAAATATTACTAACCGATTTGAAATTGAACCTAACCAATTTGAAATTAAACTTAATCAATTTGAAATTTGAACTTAGTCGATTGAAATTGAACATAATCTGTTCAAATTGAACCTAACCGATTTGAAATTGAACCTAACCAATTTGAAATTAAACTTAATCAATTTGAAATTAAACTTAATCAATTTGAAATTAAACGTAAGTTGATTCAAATAAAACGATGTTTGATTCAAATAAATGTAACTAATTTTACATTGGGGGCTCATTTAGGTCGAAACGATGCTTAGTTGGACATTTTGGAGCAGTGTGGTCAATAGAATGACATATACTACACTTTTTTTTGCACGTCCCTTTTTAGACGGAGTTGGTTCCATTGTGAAATTCTCAAATAGTTGGGGAATAACTGCAGTGCAAGTCTTTCTATTGTGCCCCGTGCCTCCGCATCTAAGGCATGTTTGAACTTTACGGGTATGAGTCGAGGACTCAATCCCTGATGTGTGTCTCCTTTCTTTTGTCGCCCGCCCGCCTCGGTTTGTCTGGTGGTTCACAAACTTTTACCTTGATGTTAGCAGGAATGAACCAATCACTTGGGTGAGGTACTGGAATCACAGACCGTCCCCACATTTGGCGAAGGGTGGACACTTTATAGTAATCATGTATATACACAGTTTGGTCATGATTTAGGTACCTTATAGCTGCAGCGGCATGATTGCACGAGATCATATCATGCTGGAACATCATACAACTGCATTTTTGCACTCTCAAGTCCACAACATAATTTTTCCTGTTAGAGGTCACCTTGAACACCCCATCACTAAGAAATTGAACGTTCATGTTCGATCCAGCTCCGACCGCCTTCATCAATATCTCGTATGCATGATACGTTAAAGGTCCAGGACACTCATTTGCATTTTTATGTCGATCAGATATCCATTCTTCTACCACGGTTCGACATACCTCGAGAAGTGCGGAAACGGGCAGCCTTCTAGCCCATAGAAGACGGTTGTTCATGCTTTCAACGGCATTTGAATTCATAACCTCGACCACGGACCGGGCACTTCACACGAGCCCATTTATTTTCACCGACGCTTTCTTTCAAGTAGGTAGCCGTAAATTGGACATGCTATTTCTAAACTTTCCATATGCCTATTATAGTCCTCAATACGATAGTCAGAAGTGCCGCATTGAAAATTGCAACCACATGTTGACCATACTTAACCAAATGCTTCGAACGTGGTAACAACATAACCCGTGATGCGCAAGTGGGAATACCTCTCTAATAGCATTTGCTATGGATTTGTGCCGTCTGAAACAATCAAGAGGTCCCTTGGACAACCAAAGGCCTCTTTCAATTTGTACATGAAATACTTCCACGACTCATCGCATTCGACGTCGCCAACTCCAAAAGCAAGTGGAAATATCCGATTGTTACCATCTTTTGTAACAAAGAACAAATAATACTCCTCGATACTTACCCCGAAGGTGTGTCCCATCAACAACAATAATTGATCTAGCATAACGAAATCCAGATACCGAAGCCCCCAAAGCATAAAACATGTATTTAAATTTTCCAAGATTTGCATCAACCACATAATCGATTATGGTACTGGATTCGTCACCTCCAACATATGCAAGTAAGATGTGAACATTCAGAAATAATCAAGAAGGTCACCATAAATCACCGAGATAGCATGGTTGCGAATACTCAATGCCAATCAAGAACGGACTGTCAAACAATAGTCATTCTTAATTAGAGACTGCACTAGCTTGAGTCATAATCTGTCCTTCCACTAATAGTTTGTCGGACATGTATTCACCGAGCATCTTAGGAGGCAAATCGCAGGTGCCTTGCGATTTGGGTCAAAATGACATGTATGCTCGTTCAGTAAGTGCACTCTCCAAAATCCACCCCTCCCGGAGGCGCTCAACAAAAAATTACAGGTTTTATCTGTACAAACGGCAGAATAGCGCTGCTTATCAGATTTTAAAATACGATAATCAGACTTCCTTTCCAAATGATATCGCCCAACAGCGTTTTTCAACCTATCTTTGGAGAGAAATACAGACCCTCTTTGTAAAGATAGTATATTTGCAGGATGAAATTTCTCGTCCATATCATCATCAACTTCAGAAGGAGACACATATGGAGGTCTACCTGGAATTTTCCACCCAGGACCAGGGGGAGGAGCTGGAGCACCCTCTTCATCTACTAATTGATCGAAATCAAAGCGCCTCCATTCTGGTTCTGGTTCTGGTTCTGCTTCTTTTACCAATCTTTTGTTGAACATGCCCCTTTTCTCACAATATTTGCAAAAAATTTCAAACCAATGTTTTTGAACCTCGACATCTTCGAGATCGATATCATCGATATTTATGTCGTTATTATCATCATCACTACCATCATCAGCACTACCACCATCACAATTACCACCAACATCACATACATTATTTGAAGGACCGCAACCATCAAATCGAGAACCATCAAATTCCTGAGGAATTTGCATGCTTGAACCCCAATCAGTCAAATAATCCATACGATTAGAATTGTACGGTACCGGAAAAGAGCTGGATCCAGGTAAGTCAAATTGTGGACCAAATGAGGGAGCTTTTGGAGGAATGCTAGTTGCATTCTGAAGGCTAACAAAAATCACAAGCTCAACATTAGATTGGAACAAGTAATTTATATCAGAATCATTCTTTATCTTCATCTTTCTTCTTTTTTCCCATCAAAATCAATTGAAAATAGAACATAAACATGTTTTGTTCTATCACTTCAACAATAGAGTGGACATTATCTACTAATGTTGCATAGTTCACAATTAACGCACAGGCAATATTTGTTCTTCTCCACCGTGATAGTCCAAATCTTGCCACTTGCCATTAAAACGAATGATAACTTTTTTCCAAAAACTCATCTGTCAAATAATATAAAAATTTAGATTATTAACTAAAAATTTACACAATTAAATAGTATTTGAATATTTTTGATATTTCAAGTATAAACATTATTGGAAATTGAGCGATAAATATACCTTTTATTTTTGCGGTCGAAATAATCCTTCTTTTCGATGTGAGAGAGCTCGAGATAATTAATCGGAGAAAAAGGAAAAAAATTATCGGTGAGATAATATCGAAAAGAAAGGTGGAAATATTCTTTGAGAAATAGTTCAATTCATGGATGTTGTGGCGTCTTGAGCATGGTATTTTTATAAGTCAAAATTTTATGATAGTTTCGGTCACACGAATTCGGTCACACGAATTGGTCACACGAATTCGTGTTGAGTAATCCGAACCCCGAGCTCCCTCATGCGATTCGGTCAATGATGTATTTCGTGACCCGAATAATTACACGAATTATTTCGTGTTACCCGAAATTTTTTTATGAAATTTTCGGGTCACACGAATTCGTGTTGAATAATCCGATTCGTGAGGAAGGAGATGAAGAAGAAGCCTATCGAGTATTGTTTTAAAGGTCAACTCCGATTTTTTTTTTTTTTCGTATAACCCGAATATTCGGGTTACCCGAATTTTTTTTTTTTTTCATATAACCCGAATATTCGAGTAATAAAATAGGGTAACCCGAATTTATTACTCGAATTTATCAGATTTATTTTACATCTCCCGAATTTTTTTTTTTTTTCGTATAACCCGAATATTCAGGTTACCCGAATTTTTTTTTTTTTTCGTATAACCCGAATATTCGAGTAATAAATTCGGGTAACCCAAATTTATTACTCAAATTTATCAGATTTATTTTACATCTCCCGAATTTTTTTTTTTTTCATATAACCTGAATATTCGAATTTATTACTCGAATTTATCAGATTTATTTTACATCTCCCGAATGAATTCAGGAGACTTTTTTTTTTATTTACATGTCCCGAATTATATTCGGGTGACACGAATTGGACTCGTGTAACCCGACTTTTTTTTTATTTACATGTCCCGAATTGTATTCGGGTGACACGAATTGGACTCGATATTGTTTTTTTTAAGTTTACTCGAAATTATGTTACTCGAAATTATAATATATGACTCGAATTTTATTCGAGTAAAGCCAATTTGCATAACGTATCAAAAGAATTGTTACTAAACTTGGGGCAGAAAAGAATATTACTATATGCCAAAGGGCAAAACAAGTTTTCTCCCTTAAACTTAATTAATCATAATTAATAACTCCTCTCTTCCCAGATTCCCCTCTGTTCTTTCACTTTCCCAAACTCATCGATCTTTATCCAACATACAAATCCTAATCCAAATTAAACACTTAAAAATTTACAACTATAAATATACAAATTCTACTGCAGAAATTCTTTACAATCAGCATCCAGAACAGAAAACAAAAAAAAAAAAATATACAGAAGAGAATTCACGGTGCAAATAAAAAAATTCTTCTGCAAGTATTTCTTCTACCAACTAAGGGAAGGAGAACACAGGAGTCTAGTCCGTTCGTCGATTCCAGTCACGTTTCATCCAACTTCCGTTCAATTCACCGAGGTAAAACTCATTGTCCCTTTTCTCCTGCCTTTAATCTGAGTATATTTTTTTCGAACTTAAATTTCCTTGTCTGCAATATTATCAGAAATCAAACCAAAATTTAGTTTTAACAAATTCAACAACCGGAAACACAGAAACCACAAATCACAAACCGTATACACTTGCCCAAAACTGAACCGATCCCGAAGATCAGTCCCTTTTCTGCCCCAACACTCAAATTTTAAAACCCAGAAATTAAACCAACCACAATCACAAAAAAAGGGAAAGAAAACATCAGCCCCAATTTTCCAGAACCCGAGCAAGAACCGGTATCCGAAGCCCTTACCTGTGCGCCGCCGCCGTGAGCCACCACCATCAACCCCAACCACCCTTCAAGGCATTCAAACCCGAAATAGAATCAACCTCCGACCCGACCTGCCTTCTCATACGAGTTCGTTCAATTCTACAACACAGAAAACCGAACTCAAATTCGGAAATCAGAAACCATATCCAGCCCGTTTCCATACCAATTACAAACCAGAAAAAAAAAAAATCAATCACTTATCTTTTCATTTGAGTCGTCTGACCCTAAGTTGACCCAAAGCAAATCCCAGCACCCGAAAAACCGCAACCGTCGTCGACCTACACCTTGTCCACGAGTTGCTGCCGAACCGCCGCACTGTCAAATCACCGCCGCCATAGCCTGGAGCCAGTCGCGACTGGTCGGTCCAAGTTCGGGCGAGCCAGCGAAGTGGTGCGAGTGCGAATTTCTAGTGTGTGCGACTGTGTTTTTGTGTGTGTGTTTTCTGCCATTTTTATTTCTGGCCAATTTGAGAAAGAAATTTAAGGAGAGAGAGGGTTTCTGAAGAAGGTTAGACTTCGCGAGAGAGAGAGAGAGAACAGGCAGGGAGGGGGGTGCACGGGAAGAAAGGAGGAGGAATGAGTTTGTCGGTTGAGGGTTAGGGATCAGGGGTATTTATACCGCGAAAATTTAGGGTTTTTCAGATTAGCCCCAATTTTCCAGAGACTTTCAATTTTACCCCAGACAGTTTTAATTACTTCGATTTTAACCCCAGTCAACTTTAAAACCTTCAATTCAGTCCTATTTTGACCAAAACATTAAAATGTTGACTTATCAATTAATATTAATAATTAGTTCGATTTTATGCATATACATTTTAATTTCAGTCATTATATCGTAATATTTTATAATGATTAAATTATTATTATATGTAGATTTTATCGAGGATTTACGGGCTTAGGACTGTGAGTCGCGTATATTCATATTCAAGTCAAGCAGCATCATTTATTCAGGTGGGAGTTACCATCGTTGATCTTTTGTCGTGTTTAAGAGAATTTTCCGAAAATGATGTAAACGTATTGATTTTATTTTTAAAAAATTCAAGTATACGATTTTAAAAATCTTCCGCACCATAAAATTTCTATATTCAAAATAAAATGTGATTTTCACTCTAAAAAATAAATACAAAGATGAAAAATCTTATTCGATTTAAACTATAAATTCAAACTTGAAATGTTTTATGAGATGAGTCAGTTAGCGCATGCTAATTTAGTCATTAGCACACGCTAACAAACCTGGGCAAAACGTTCGATTATTTCGACTCATTAACACACGCTAATTTTGTGCCTAGCGCACGTTAAGTGCAATATGTGAGGGAGGAGGATTTTTGCTTCAGGTGACAGGCTGAAATCGAGGCGGGTGATGTCAAGTCGTTGTGATATATTTGTCATATTACCATTTTTGTTGAAGAATTTTGGGTATGTACTTAAGTATCGTGTTGCATTGTTTGAATATGCCTCGTAGTTGTATGATGTTGTGAGACCTCCATCACTTTGGCATTTTTAGAAGTTTCACTTTGTTTCTTCGTCCTTCAACCATCCGAGGCCAATTTTGGCTCTTCTAAATCGATTATAAGGTTGAGGACATGGATTTGGAGCTTGAGATATGGAGTTATTGTTGATTCTTATGATGTTCGATTGTGTTGTTCATCTTGAAGAGGTATGTTGGTTTATCCCTCCATTTACCTTTGGATGCTTGATGTTGTTGTTTGATGTTTCCTTCGTATGATGATAGATTACGGAAGTATTGTTAATATTATTGGGGTTTCATGGAGTTCGTGTTGAGAAAACGATGATATGTTGATATATGTTGGACTATGAGTTAAGATGGTGGTTTAGATGTTAAAACACATATTGGATTATGTTGTTTGGATGAATATGAACAAAGTAATGTTAATTGAATAGGGTTATGGATTAACTCATGTTCTTGAATAAGTTTTTGGTGTATATGACATGATTAAGATGATTATATGTTGAAGTGTTAGAGGAAATAAGATTTGGACATTTTTTGGAAAGTCTCGTGTATAAGATTCAACTTTGAAAAATTACCATGGATTCTTGAAAAATTCAAAAATTCTGAAACATAACAGTATGATATAGCATCGAGTTAGCTTTCTAATGGTTCAAATGTTGAGTTAATCGGAGTCCGGATGAGTGAGTTATGACCAGAATGGAAAAACCTATACTGTCTGTATTTGGAGAACATATTACGAACGTTATGAGTTAAGTTACGTACGTTAACATGCCTGGACATATAAATATGTTCAACAATTGGGAATTTCACTTCCCAACCCTTCCTAACCGATCCCCTTTCACCCCAAGGCACCCAAACTCGATTTTTAACCCCTAAATCCTAGATTTTGAGTTGGTTTATCAAGTGTTAACATCTAGAAAAGAACTTGGATCAAGGATTCTAACATCATTCTTTATTCTTTTGCCGGATTGAGGTAATTGGTTTGAATTTCCATATTTTTGAATGTTTGAAGATGTCTTGGTATAATGGGGCTGTTTAGTTCGTATCGATGGCTAGAATCGTATAACGATGAAGGATATATATGGTTGTGATGGCGTTCTTCGTTTTCTTGATGTGGTTGGTGTTTATTAATTAATGATTCGAATATACCCTTGAATTATGCATTCAAGGTGTTTGATTAAAGATTTGAGAGATATTGATTGGAATATTTTGGTTAAGTTTGTATATTCGGTTTATTAAATTGATATATGGGCATTGCGAAATTGTGGAAAAATTTGAAAGAAGTGTAGGTTGAATAAATCGTGGGGTTGTTCTTGTTAATTGGTCGTAGTAATTCGGATGTTGTTGTTTGAATTCGGTATTGATATATTCGAGGATACTGATTTCATGTTTATTGATATTTGGATAGATTGATATTGTTTAGGTCGTGATTGAAGGACTACCAAGTTGGAGTACTTGTGTACCCGAATTGACGTGTTGGTGTATCGGTATTTGAGGCAAGTTATACTTGTTCAGTTCATAATATTTAATGAATGATATTGATTTCATTTCATTTATAATTCATATAGCAATAATATTATAAATGTAAATTGTCGGGATGATGGTTTGATCGTGGAAAGGATATTTTCTTCGACTTTGAGGTAATTTAAGTATTGTTCAGTTATGAGGATAATTATTCTGATGAATTGTTGTATATGCTGTATGTTAAGGTTTCGTATAATGACATTCATATTGACTGTTCGTCGAGGGATGTTGATCCCAGGGCCATTGTTTGGTATTAATGGCTGTGTTGATCGATCATTGAGGGATGATGATTCCAAGACTGTTGTGTTGAGATTGTTGATCGTGTTGATCATTCTTTGGGGATGGTGATCCCAGGATGGTTGTTTTGGATATTGTTGTTCGTGTCAATCTTTCATTATCCGTGTGTTGTTGTTCACTTTGGTGAGTCTTTTGATCCTGATTGGATATGTGTTTTAATTGAGTTTCATTGTCATGTTGCATCGTGTATCCGGAGTCATATCTGGGTGCGGATCGGTTATGTGTAGGATTTTCAGGGCGGGCATATACAGTCATGTGTAGGTTCATTACCTTCACATTGAGCTGTGCATACGAGACGTACTTCGTGAGACTGATTAGGTACAAGACCACACGTGTACTCGATCGATACCCGTTGGTGCCTTGTGCACGGACACATTTACGGATCGGGCGTACTGTGACGTCCATCTTGAGCCATAATGATTGGTCATTCATACTCCATGTATGATCGGGTATGTTCGACGGTTTGCGACTGGTTGTTCATACGCCCGAGGGGTATGTTCGACGGTCGGGTTTGTTTCTTTGAGATCTATTTTGTGTGATTTGTATGTCGAGTATTTTATTCTCTCGAATATCTTTCACCGTGATTCTTTGTTGGTCTTGTTTGGAGTTTATCATGTTGATGATATTCTCGGTTATGTTTTGACATTTGATTGGTCGTATTGGAGTTTATCATGTTGATCATATTCTCGGTTGATGTTTTGCTTGATCATGGTTATTGATCGTATGAGCGTTTGGACTTTGTGTCGATATTTTGGAATTTTGTTGTCATTGGTCTACAGATATATTGTATATATTTGGTTATTATCAGGATTGGTATTTGATTGTGCTCCGACGGACGGAATTTGGCACGGATGGATTATTCCACACTCATGAGTTAGGATGATGATTTATGGATTTTGGTATTGTTTTGACATAGTACAGGGGTTTGGATTTGTTTTCGTTTCGTCATTTGAGAATGCGATTTGTGAATTATGGCAAGTATTGGGTTTATATGGATTATCACGAGTCGATAAAGTTATGACGGTAAGATTACATTGGTAGTATTCTTACTTTGTAATTATATTGGTATGTAATTATTTATTTGATGTGATCGTTATAATTGTTGATTATTGTGGCTGACCCCGTCGTGGGCTTTACTTTTAGGTACTCGGAGATCGAGCTAGTATCAGTCGTGAAGGGATGAGCTTCCCGGGTGATACTGGTTATGGCATATATTTTTGGGAACCGAGTATTTTACCGTTCGTTATATTCCGCTGCAAATGTATTTTTAACTATGTCTATGTCCGCTGCGTGTGTATTTTAAAATGGCTTTCCGGTATTTTACCAATTCGTGTATAAGATTAAAATGGCCTTTTGGGTATTTCGTAAATTTGGTTTAATTCGTAAAACCTTTTTCCTTAAATAATCTTATCAGTACGTGTAAGCGGTGACTTAACGTGTAATATCCGCAATTTCGATTTCCGGTCATTTTCATTTTTTAGTTGGAATCTGTTTTGACGACTCGCTTGTGACCGTTTCGTCATTCTGAGAATGATTAATTCTGCACTTTTTGCCATCCGAGATCGTTTCGGTGCCGTTTTGTTGAGTTCCGTACTTCTTAGCGACTTTTCCGCACTCGAGTTCGATTCTTGCGAATCTCGTCCGAAACTACTGTTTCGAGTATCCCATAAGTCCGTTTAACTTTGTTATACGTGTTGTGAACTTCGGTTTGGTTATTCGATCACGTATCGTGATTTTCGGGCGTTTGCCATTTTGTAATTTACCCAAAGTTGTGGGTATCCACGTTCGTATTTGTTGTCTTGATCAATTTTCGTGTTTATTTGGTCGCGTGTGATTCATTGTCGCGTGGTATTTCATTTCGGATCGATGATGTTGTCCGCGAGCATTTCGTCGTGTTTCGTTCCGTGCGTTTTCGGAAACCGACCGTCGTCGTGGTGGTTGGGCCTTCGCCGACGGGTGCGGCAGTAATCGGTCTTGAAGCCGGGCACTGACCGAGCAGACACGGTAGGAACCAGCATAGCGCGTGCTATTGCCGGAAGGCTGCGCACGCTAGCCGGCAGAAGTAGCGCACATTATGCGGCCGGCCAGCGCACGCTATCGGGCTGGGCAGAGAGGTCCCTGGAGTTCTGGACTCGGGGAGGGTCGACAGGTAGTGCACGCTGCTGTCGGTCATGGCGCGCGCTAACCGGCATGTGTAGCGCACGCTGTCGGCTGACTAGCGCACGTTACCTGGACGAGCAGTTTAGTCCAGAGGGTTCTGGACAGGTCGCCTAGCGCGCTCTAGCGTCCACGCATCGCACACTATCAGTGTCGGGCAGGCAAGTCCCGATCGGCAGGTTGGGTCGACAGTGCCGGGCCGTGCGGGCCCCGGCCGAGATTTCTGGGCCGATACTCGCCAATAGCGCACGCTACGGCCGGAAGGCTTGCGCACGCTACGGCCGGAAGGCTAGCGCACGCTAGGCCGCGCCAGTATAAATATGGCTGATTAGTCATATTTTCATCCGTTTTTCATTTCCATCTTCTCATTTCCGCGGCTGGAGGCTTGGTGGTAAAGGAGAGATGTTGTCAAGCAATTAATCCAAGAAGTTTGGGAGTTCATATCATTGATTAATCATCCTATAACATCCTTTGATCCAGCGAATCAAGGTTAGATTTCCTAGAACTCTATCTTTGGGAAATTTTGGGGGGTTTTGGGTTTTTGTCCGATTCGTTCCATATTGCTGATTAATCCATGATGGGTATGATTAATATTAATATTATTCATGTGTTTAACATCATTTAATCCATTGTTCTTCGTCGAATCAAGGTATATTTCTTGATTTCCTTCAAGTTGACTTTTTGGGGGATTTGTTCTTGATTTCGTTTTCCATCCGTTTTTTATGAACCGATTGTTGTAAAATGATGTTGTTAAACATATCCTATGGATTGAACATCCATATTTCGGTTGGGAATTCCGTTTTCGTATTTTGACGGGGCGGATTCGTGTTCTTGGCCGTTTTGGGAGAAACCCTTGAACTTTCGTCGTTTGTTCCTTGAATTCAACGGCTTTTGGTCGTGCTATAGAATTCATTTTCATTGTTGTTATTGTCCTTCGTAGTTTATTATCACGAGTTGGCGTTCGGTGGAGTCGGCAGGTTCGTAGTCGGTTCATGCCAACCTATTTCAGTTGATTCTTCGCGTTGTGGTTATTCGAGGCAAGTACCTTGTCCATACAATTCTTGTTTTATGGATATGATAATTAGTGATCGTCTCCATTTTTTTATTTGATCGTTTGAATTTCACTTTCAAAGATTCGATTAGCCTTGTTAAAGGCCCTCTTTCAAAACGCGTGTGTTTTGTGAATATTGTGTTCGTGGATGGTTACGTGAATTACTATGAATACACTTGGTTTTGTCGTTGTGCTTTGATAATATATATGTATATATTATCTCATATCGGTGCGTTGTCATTTAACCATTGCGTCATGCATGGTGTTTGTTGCCATTGAGTGAATTACTTGGATATTATTGATGTGATATGTTATTTGTGTGAATGTATGGATATGGTTGAAGGTCTACGGTGACACATGGCATGTGATCATGTGGTCAGGATGCAACAAGCGATTGATCCAACCGTGAGAGCCTAAGATAATCTACGGTGACACATGGCTTGTGATCATGTGGTCTGGATGCAACAAGTGATTGATCCAAACGTGAGATATTGTGTGTGATTTGTTTCACAAGCCAGCTCGGGAGGGTCCTTAGAGGCCTCAGGAGGGATTTTTGGCTTCGTCCCGGTCCTAGGCGATGCCTGTATGTGATTATGTTGTGTTGATTTTATGTCTGTTGAGGACACTTGATGTCGGCTCTGACCCTGTGAATTGTTGTTGGTTTTATTTGTGAAAACGAAACTTTTGGGCTGTGACCCCTGTTGATTTTGGAAAGAGAAGGATTCGAAAATCCTGAGTTGTTTCTATCAAAACTCCCGATGGCATTTTAAATCACTTTATAAATTTATTCCCTTGACTTGGGATCTTTTGATTTTGGAAAGCTTTACCCAAACTCTTGCCTCAGGAAGTATTTTCGTTATGTTTAAATCTTTGAGGATTCCTAGTTATTATTGTCCTTGGAACTTATATTGTATGGCTCGTATTTTTGCACTTTGTACTTGCACTAGCAAAATAGTGGGATTTTGCTAACCCTCGAGAAATCGGGGGGGTGGATGTCTGTATTGCATTCAGGTTTTGGAGCATAGCACAGGGTCGGCATGAAGGATGATGAAAGATGAACGATACTAATCACACGAGGACCCGTTGATGTCGTATTGGTTTAGTTGTATTTTATTTTCATTGCGGTATTCTTTCCCATCAGACGGGAGTGTATTGTAGTCGACCCCTGCGTGGGCATGTGTTGTGATTGAGTTGTATGTATTTATTGAAAGACCAAATCGGTCTACTGAGTCATTTTAGCCTTAAAGGCATTGTTGAGATGTTAGATGTTGTTACCAGCCTGGTAGATCATTGAGGAAAGGTTCTACGGCGTGTAATATCCCTGAGCGGATTGGGGGTGTTACATAAATGGTATCGGAGCTTAGGTTGTGGAAACCTAGGCTGTCGGGTTTAGTGGTGTCTGTTGAGTTTTTGTCTCGTCATATTTTGTCTGACTGAGTTGTGTCGCGACGCGTCTGAGTTTGTTGGTCGTGATTAGTATCGTGGGGCGATCATCATCTTCGTGCGACCTGTGGCCGCAAGTCTCCCTTCTTTGCATTGTGCCTCGTATGACACGAGCTATTTGTTTGATTATTTGTTAAGTGATGGAACCTTCATGTAGATTCTTGGTTTCGTGATGCGTTTATGAGCCTCTCATGTTTCGTTTATATGAGGAGTGTTGTCATTATTTATGTCTTTTTGACTAGTATATTTGACTGTTTGTTTCCGGTAAAAGACAGATGTTGTCTTGGTTTTAAACGAGTTGATGCGTGTATTATGATTGTATGTAAGTGAATGTCGATACGTGTGAGTTTTGGGCATTCTGGCCTATTGGATTTTTGAAAACCTTGAGTGTCTTAGAAAATAAAATTCGAGACGTACTTTTAAATAGATTGCATTTTCGGGGCGCCTACTAGCGCAACTATCTATTTCAAAATTCTTCTACTTTGAGGACCAAAATAATTTGAGATACTTTTATTTATTTTTAGAAATGCAGTTGCTTAGACCCAAGGGTTGAATATTTCTGAAAGTTTTTCACTAAAAGAAAAGTGTCCTCATTTTGTTCAAACGCAAGATGGTTTTCAAAGTCTCGATAATGGTGTTTGTACTACCTTTTGTAAGGTGATACTCAAGATCTACCTATGTTTCCAAATTGTTTTCAAAAAGGTGGTTTTTGTTTTTAAAACCTATCATTCCTGTTTGCGGACCGGAAATGTATGTATGATGTTCGAACTTTCGGTAGGATGTTGACCCCGAGTTGTGGTTGAATTGGTGGTGTGAGCGTTGAGTCATTCGCCACGCATTGTTGTGTTAGCCCTCTATGAGGGGTGTGATGTTGATCTAATGTTGTCGCTATCGCACCCGCGTGAGCAGTTAGGACTTGAGTTTGTATGATTGTGTACATACGTGGTTGTTTCGTGATGTTAAGTAATTATATGATGGTTATCATTCGGGCTGTTGCAATCGTCGAACGATGCCGTGGTTGTTGCGATTTTGGTATGTGTTGATATGTTATGCCAAGTTTGCATCTCCGGTTGTTGTTTTGCGATGTTATGTTCCATTGTATCTAGTATTTGTATATTCGGTATGCCGAACCGAGGTGCTGCAACCGTGGTGTGCCGGGGGCATGCACGTATCAATTGTCATTCTCGTCTGTAACGCGTTTCAAGTGTGGACCCGAGAGACACAGGATCCAGTTTTGCGAGTTTGGTTCCGAGTCTTTCGGGGCGCGAACTTCAGTACAGATATCAGGATCGGCTCTAAGAGGCCCAATGTAAATGTTTCCGTCGACTGCTTTTGTGTTGTTGCCTTGTTTCCGTTATTGGGAGTTGCGGGGACGACCTTCTTTTATAAGAGGTCGAATTTAATACCCGTATTGTTTTTGGACTTCTGCATTTCCTCTTTCTCAAGTCCATCGACTCGCTCGTGTTCGTTGATACTTTTTGAACTTATTCTGTATTTCGGTTTCATCGTTTGAACGAGCCGTGATCTTGTTTTGGGTCGATCTGGTTATCGCTGTGACTTTTTCGAGTTCGGTTCGATTCTTGTGAACCTTGTTCGGAAGTAACATCTTTTGGTTCTACTAGTTCTTTTGATGTTTTTAGTTGAAGTGTGAACTTCGGAGTCATTGTTCGGCCGTTGTCATACGATCATTGTTGTTCGATCGTTGTTATTCGATCATTGTTGTTCGATCGTTGTTGTTTGATCGTTGTTACTCGATCATTGCTTTTTGATTGTTGTTGTTCGATCATTGTTATTTGATCGTTATTGCTCGATCATTGTTTTTCGATCGTTGTTGTTCGATCGTGGTTGTCTGACTGTTGTTGCATGATCTTGTACCGCGAAGAATTGTCGTTCACTGTTAGTCAGATGTTTCGAGTGTGGCCATGTGGGTCACTGAGCCATGCAATGCGAGACGGTAACTGAGAGATTTGGGGATCGAGGTTGCATCCGTGCTCCGAAAGGGCACGGAGATGCCTAGTCTGCTTTTTGAGGATTTCGGCGTAGTCCGAATTATTTGTGATTGTCCTTGTGGATCGTTTTGTGTTTATTTTTTGTTTTCTCGATCGTGCATGTTTCCTTGTAATAGGTGCTTTGTGTTTTGTAGTTGTTCGGATAATTGACTTGATTGTATTATCTGTTTGATGACGCTTGTCACTTGTTGGTTTTATCTCTACCGGCGACGTTGTGTTGGTCGTCGTGGAGCGTCTTTTCACGCCGTATATCCCTTGCGTTGCTTGTAACGTTTCGCCGTTGGGTATAAGTTACGCGTTTCTTGTGTATCTCATTGAGTTTTCCTGGCGGGAGATTGCTTCTCCCTACTTGTTTTAAGTTTCGGGACGAAACTTCTTTTAAGGAGGGTAGTATGTAATATCCGCAATTTCGATTTCCGGTAATTTTCTTTTTTTAGCGGGAATCCATTTTGACGACTCGCTTGTGACCGTTTCCTCATTCTGAGAATGATTAATTCTGCACTTTTTTCCATCCGAGATCGTTTCGGTGCCGTTTTGTTGAGTTCCGTGCTTCTTAGCGACTTTTCTGCACTCGAGTTCGATTCTTGCGAATCTCATTCGAAACTACTGTTTCGAGTTTCCCATAAGTCCGTTTAACTTTGTTAGACGTGTTGTGAACTTCGGTTTGGTTATTCGATCATGTATCGTGATTTTCGGGCGTTTTGGGCTATTTTGTAATTTACCCAAAGTTGTGGGTATCCACGTTCGTATTTGTTGTCTTGATCGATTTTCGTGTTTATTTGGTCGCGTGTGAATCATTGTCGCGTGGTATTTCATTTCGGATCGATGATGTTGTCCGCGAGCATTTTGTCGTGTCTCCTGCGCGTTTGGAAACCGACCGTCCGGTCGTGGCGGCTGGCATCGCCGACCGGTGCGCAGCAATCGGAAGCCGGGCATCGCCGCCAGACGCAGAAGGAACCGGCGTAGCGCGCGCTACTGCCGGAAGGCTGCGCATGCTAGCCGGCAGGAGTAGCAGACATTATGCGGCCGGCCAGCGCACGCTATCGGGCTGGGCAGAGAGGTCCCTGGAGTTCTGGACTCGGGGAGGATCGGTAGGTAGCGCACGCTGCTGTCGGTCGTGGCGCGCGCTAACCGGCATGTGTAGCGCACGCTGTCGGCCGACTAACGCACGTTACCTGGTCGAGCAGTTTAGTCCAGAGGGTTCTGGACAGGTCGCCTAGCGCGCGCTAGCGTCCACGCAGCGCACGCTATCGGGGTCGGGCAGGCAAGTCCCGATCGGCAGGTTGGGTCGACAGTGCCGGGCCGTTCTGGCCCCGGCCGAGAGTTCTGGGCTGATACTGGCCGATAGCGCACGCTACGGCTGGAAGGCTAGCGCACGCTAGGCCGCGCCAGTATAAATATGGCTGAGCAGTCATATTTTCATCAGTTTTTCATTTCTATCTTCTCATTTCCGCGACTGGAGGCTTGGTGGTCAAGGAGAGATGTTGTCAAGCAATTAATCCACGAAGTTTGGGAGTTCATATCATTGATTAATCATCCTATAACATCCTTTGATCCAGCGAATCAAGGTTAGATTTCCTAGAATCCTATCTTTGGGAAATTTTGGGGTTTTTGGTTTTTTGTCCAATTCATTCCGAATTGTTGATTAATCCATGATGGGTATGATTAATCTTAATATTATTCATGTGTTTAACATCATTTAATCCATTGTTCTTCGTCGAATCAAGGTATATTTCTTGATTTCCTTCGAGTTGACTTTTTTGGGGATTTGTTCTTGATTTCGTTTTCCATCCGTTTTTGATGAACCGATTGTTGTAAAATGATGTTGTTAAACATATCCTATGGATTGAACATCCATATTTCGGTTGGGAATTCCGTTCGTGTTTTGATGGGACAGATCGTGTTCTTGGCCGTTTTGGGAGAAACCCTTGAACTTTCGTCGTTTGTTCCTTGAATTCAATGGCTTTAGGTCGTGCTATGGAATTCATTTTCATTGTTGTTATTGTCCTTCGTAGTTTATTATCGCGAGTTGTCATTCGGTGGAGTCGGCGGGTTCGTAGTCGGTTCATGCCAACCTATTTCGGTCGATTCTTCGCGTTGTGGTTATTCGAGGCAAGTACCTTGTCCATACAATTCTTGTTTTATGGATATGATAATTAGTGATCATCTCCATGTGTTTATTTGATCGTTTGAATTTCACTTTCAAAGATTCGGTTAGCCTTGTTAAAGGCCCTCTTTCAAAACGCGTGTGTTTTGGGAACATTGTGTTCGTGGATGGTTACGTGAATTACTATGAATACACTTGGTGTTGTCGTTATGCTTTGATAATATATATGTATATATTATCTCATATCGGTGCGTTGTGATTTGACCATTGCGTCGTGCATGGTGTTTGTTGCCATTGAGTGAATTACTTGGATATTATTGATGTGATATGTTATTTATGTAAATGTGTGGATATGGTTGAAGGTCTACGGTGACACATGGCATGCGATCATGTGGTCAGGATGCAACAAGCGATTGATCCAACCGTGATAATCTACGGTGACACATGGCTTGTGATCATGTGGTCAGGATGCAACAAGTGATTGATCCAACCGTGAGATATTGTGTGTGATTTGTTTCGCTAGCCAGCTCTTGAGGGTCCTTAGAGGCCTCTGGTGGGATTTGTGGCTTCGTCCCGGTCCTAGGCGATGCCTGTATGTGATTATGTTGTGTTGATTTTATGTCCGTTGAGGACACTTGATGTCGGCTCCGACCCTGTGAATTGTTGTTGGTTTTATTTGTGAAAACGAAACCTTTGGGCTGTGACCCCTGTTGATTTTGGAAAGAGAAGGATTCAAAAATCCTGAGTTGTTTCTATCAAAACTCCCGATGGCATTTTAAATCACTTTATAAATTGTTTCCCTTGACTTGGGATCTTTCGATTTTGGAAAGCTTTACCCAAACTCTTACCTCGGGAAGTATTTTCGTTATGTTTAAATCTTTGAGGATTCCTGGTTATTATTGTCCTTGGAACTTGTATTGTATGGCTCGTATTTTTGCATTTTGTACTTGCACTAGCAAAATAGTGGAATTTTGCTAACCCCCGAGAAATCGGGGGGTGGATGTCTGTATTGCATTCAGGTTTTGGAGTATAGCACAGGGTCGGCATGAAGGGTGATGAAAGATGAACGATACTAATCACACGAGGACCCGTTGATGTCATATTGGTTTAGTTGTATTTTATTTTCCGCTGCAGTATTCTTTCCCCGTTGTACGGGAGTGTGTTGTACTCGACCCTGCGTGGGCATGTGTTGTGATTGAGTTGTATGTATTTATTGAAAGACCAAATCGGTCTACTGAGTCATTTTAGCCTTAAAGGCATTGTTGAGATGTTCGATGTTGTTACCAGCCTGGTAGATCCTTGAGGAAAGGTTCTACGGCGTGTAATATCCCTGAGCGGATTGGGGGTGTTACATAACGTACATTTTGAAGCTATCGAATTTTGGCATTTTCTCCTTGAACTTTGGGATTTTTATGACGGTATTTGTCAAAGGGAGTTTTGGAAAGTATTTGAGTAATTGAAAGATATTACCGTCATAGGCTTTTTTGGCGTATTTGAAATGATTACGAAAATGATCTTTAGCCTTATGGGTTCCGGCGCGGGCCCCACGACGCTGTAATATCCCCAGATGGTTTTGGTGGTGTTACAAGTTTTGCATCATTCAGATTAGGCACTAATTCCCATGTTTTGTTGTGTTTTAGAGCCATCATCCCTTCTTCCATCTCGTTCCTCCATTCCTTCTTTCTAAATGCTTCTTCATATATATCCGGTTCTTTAATATCCTCTTCTATAGCTGTATTTAGATATCTTGGGTTTGGTTTTCGTACCTTGCTTGATCTCCTTAATTTTGATTGTGTTGTATTGTTATCTTCTTGAACACTTGGATGTTCATATTCTCTATAGTGGACATCTGTTCTCCATGGATCTGTATATTCTCTTATATTTGTCTGCTCTTCATTGACTGACCATGGATCTGGTATCAGATATTCTAGTTTGTCTTGAATTTTTTCTTAATTTCCTTAGGGTCGGGAAGCACCATCGATTCATTTGACCACCAGGAAGTCAAAGACAACATTACGTGACACGTAGCAACGTCATGTTGTTGGATTACAATACCTCTCTTCTTTCCTTTTGTTGTCATCTCCCCCAACTATGCGACATAGTTGCTTTCTTATCAAACTTGGTTTGAGGATGATCTGGTACGAAGACATAACGTATGCAGCCAAATACTCAAAACTATCTTACTGCAGGCTTCATATTTTATAACTTATTAAAGGGTGAGACAAAGAGTAACCTTGCTTGTGGTAACCTATTGATTATATGTGCTGCGTTCATCATACACTCATCCCAAAAGTGGCTCGAAACATTTTAGCGTGTAACATACTTCTGCATATCTGAGCTAGGTGGTGATTCTTTGTTTATGCTTCCCTGCTGTGTTGTTGGTATTCCGAGACATGGTAGTTGTTGATGTATTCGACACTCTAAGAGATAATTTGGAACTTCGACTGAGATATATTCTCCACTATTACCAGTACGTAGACACTTTATTTTCCTCCTGAGCACTTTTTACTTCTTTTTAATTTTGTAAACTTTGTAAAAGTTTCATATTTTTCCTTTACAAAATAAACCCATACGTACCGTGAGAAGTCGTCGATTAAGGTTACCATATAGCAATAACCATTGATAGATTCATGCTTTAACGGTCCAAATACATTTGAGTGTACCAACTCTAATGGTGCTTTAGCTCTAAAACTCGACTCCTCATAAGGTAATTGGCGAGCTTTACCATATTGACATCCAGCACATATTGTGTCTTTACGTACCTCTAGTTGGGGAAGGCCCTTCAACATTCATTTCTCCATAATCACTTTCAACTTCAAGTAACTTACATGTCCAAGCTATGTATGCCATAAGTCTAGTGTATCTTTCCTCCTTGCTAAGCTATTTATGGAGCTTCGGCAGACACTACATAAATGGGCCAGTCGTTTACCTTCCATGATTGGCTCTCCAATTATGGTTCAGTTTTTCACACATTTGTTGCGAAATTTTGGTGAGCAAGTGCACGCTATCGTGGACAAGTAAAAAAGTGTAGAGTATCATTCCCACGGGACTAACGTACTAAGTACCAATTTTACGGTCTTCTACTTGTATTATTTGAATAATCGAATTGGTGTAGCAAAACTAAATAATTATCTAATTGACGATTTAATAAAAAGTGAACAACTAAATAAAACAGCACACCTAAACAAGATAATAGACAGATGAGAAGAATTAGGGTTGTGTTTCCACCACGATTTATCTGATGTGATCATTTATATATTATGCTCTAACGGTCTTACTCAACCAATTGGAAGCGGATAATCCCTAAAATAATCTAAAGCCTCTTCCGAGATCAATAGAAAATACTATTAATTATCAACTCAATATATCCCTATATGAATTAATAACTCAATAGCTAATCCGGTACAGTGGTTTCTCAAAAGAAACAGGCTTCACAATTCCCACAGGTATATTCCTATCTCATAGAACAATTATGATTTTCCTCACCAGTTCCACACTTAAATCTCTTCTTCCGATTTTAAAAGCATTAAAGACAAATCAACAATTGGCCAGAGAATTGAAAGCATTAAAATCAATGAAAACAATCCAATTGAGTTGAAGAGATGAAAAACATAAAAATTATGATATCACATCTTCAAAATAAAGGTTTCATCACAACCCTAAAATAGTAGTCCAGCTAGACATAATAGTAAAAAAATTCATCAAGAAAAATAAAAACATGAGTTTAGATGAATTTTCACAATGAAGAATCAATTCCCAAATACTACCGTAATCTCGCATCCTTTGTGTTGTTCTTCTCTTGGGTCTGCTTTCCGCTCCTTGCAGTTATCCCTAGTTTGTGTTTTAGGCTCAGCTTTTATACCCTCTCATCTCTCCAAAATCGCATCTAGAAAAAACGTGTCTAAGAACCTGCAAAAATGGCCAAAGTAGCTGTTGTTGCCCAAAATATCTATCCGAAGATTAAATACTGCTGGAGACGGACAACAAACAACAATTGCGGGAGCATTTCCGAGAGAAGATAAATAATACAAGGTTTGTCGGGTTTGTTAGGCCCGGGCTTGAATGCTCTCGCGAGATGTTATTAATGCAAATATTCGTGGATACAAGTATTAATGTGAGAAATCTAAATACAATGAGTGTAAAAAGACTCTGTTAATCCGGCTCTTGAGCGCTCGGTGTTCTTCGTCCCTGCCGGTCGTCTGCTTGATGAGAGAGGCCGGGAGAAGTAAGTACCGAATGACAGCTGTTGCCAAGAGTTGGGGATAGCCAAGTGCTGTGTGAAATCTCGTGGGAATTGAAGTATTTTCGTGTGTTCTTGAGAATTTCGGATCCTTTTGACAAGTGCAGGCTGCCTGCTATATATAGGGGCTGAGGTGCCCTGAGTGCTGGCGGGCGATCGTCTTCCGGCCATTATAATAATGGGGCAATCGCCTGCCAGCCAATATTATAATGGGGCGATCACACGGGCTGTCGGCCTAAAGTCCAAGGCAGTGGCTGGCAGCTAGCTGTGCGGTCCAATGAGGATCCAGCACGCGTCCGGGGTCACTGTCACATGCGGTCCTACTGACAACTTTCGGCGGGCTTGTCGGCTGGTGGATGGCTGCTTGACAGGCTGTGGTCAACGATCCGTGAAATGCGGATCTTGTTTAGGCGCTGCACATGGGCTTTGTCTTGAGGCTCGTCTTTGCCGACTGATGACCATCGGCTTTGAGCGGCATGAGGCGGTCGTCAAAAGTCGGTCACCAGGGTTCGGCATCGGTCGGTCACCAAGGGTCGGTCGGCAGGTGCCGGGAGATGATTGTCCGCTAGTATGTCGCCAGGAGTCGGTCGCCGAGTACCGAGAGACGATCGTATATGATGTCGATCGCTCGGCACCGGGACTTGTCCTGGGACCTTCGGTTGGTCAATTTATCTTGTCCGCGGGGCTTAGGCTAGGCCGCCCGATCGATGGTCGGCAGTTCTGCCTTGGCTGCTCGGCAGTGGCTAGGTCGCCCGATCTCCGAGGCGATCGCTGGTTCGAGAGTATAATTCTCGACACAACAATTGCCCCCCAGCTTGCTCCGATGTTGAAGACATGGGGCGAGGTGGTTCTTGCTGGCGATCGTGTAAGATGAGGACGGGCGATCTTGTTGAGCTGACTTTGGATTCGGACTTGGACTATCATGGTCGATTGGCTAGCTATCTTTCGGTCTTGTACCTGCAAAAATCAACATTAGCCGATCCCCCTCAGAAACTTGATGGTTTCGTTTGTTTGAGGAATCGTGCACAGTCGCGGAATTCGATGGACCGACTCCATGACCGTGTCTTGATGCGCGAAGACATTGAGTGTCTCGTGACTCACTTTATTATGAGGGTCCTCTGTTAGGCTGCGCCTCGCCTTGTATTTAAACGAAGGGCGTGCGGTCTTGGTCTAGAGGAGTCCTTGCGCGGGGCAGCGTCGGATGATTCAACTCTACACCCGCGGCTTGTTAGCTCTGCTTCCACCTCGGCTCACCATGAAGTTGGCGAACCTCGACGGTGTACGTTGAGACGGGGGTTGTGGCACGTGTCGCATTGTCCGGGTTGATCATTTTAGATGGTGAACCTTGAGGGTGGGCGATCGTGTCCACTGATAGATTTTGGAGGGCCCTTAGACTACGCCGGCCTCGTATTTAAACGAAAGGCGGGCGATCTCGGCCGAAAGGGACCTTGCATGGCCGAAGCAGCCGGTTCCATCGACTACCAGGACCATGGCTTTATGATGTGCGATGGAGGCGATCTTGTACCTTAGTCCATCATGTGAGATGGTGGACTGTAGGGGGCGATCGAGTCCTCCGGTTTTGCTGGGTAATAGCGATCGGGCTAGAAGACTGGAGGTCGTCGCTCGGGCGCCGATCGCGCTACTCCTAGGCTAAGAAGAAGCTTCTGCCTGGCCAGGAAGTCTGCGGCCTTTGCTCGGAAGACCGCGTAGGTCGCGGGCTGGTCCTTCGTAAGATGCCTGAACATAGGCAAAAGACCATGGAATCCTGCTAGGACCACGTGGAGGGCGATCTCATCGCTTACGGGCTCGCCGTTGAGGATGATCTCATCTACCCGGTCAATGTAGTCCGAATCGGATTCTTCTTTCCCTTGCTTGATTCGCAGCATGCGATGGGGACCTTCTGGCTGAGCGGCCCTGGTGGCGAAGTGCGCTGTGAAGACGTTCGCCAGCTCGTTAAAAGAGCCGATGGACCGAGGTGGCAATGAGGTGTACCACCGGTGGGCGAGGTCGTCCAGTGTCATAAGGAACATTCGGCACCTGGTTGCGTCTGATTCCCCACACCCGGTCATGTAGATGTTGAACTTGCTAAGGTGCATCAGGGGGTCTGATCTCCCCTCGTACAAGGGTGTTTGCGGGGGAGCGATCCTGTGCTGCACGGGGGCGAGCTCGATGTCGATCGTGAGCGGCTCGCTTGGCTCGGCGATCGTCTTCATGGCGCCTGCCCTGGATTCCAGGAGCGCCTTCATGTCGTCGAGCTGACGTTGCATCGCAGCCACAGCCGTGGCTCGGTCGCTTGCTGATCGACTTTGGGAGCGGGAGCCGAGGAGATCATGTACCGATCTCCGGACTCCGCTGCTGCCGGCCTAGGCTATTCGGCGAGGGGGAGCCAGACGGCTGGGATGCCTTCTGGGAGTCGGATAGGCCGAGCTCCTGGTGACGGACTCAAACTCTGTCGTCTCATAGCTGGGGTCGGACTGCCCCGGTCGCCAAGACGGGTCACTGCCCAGGCGATCGAAAACAGAAGTGCCCCGGCTTGCGAGCGCCTCTTCTTGCGGACGAGATTCTCCTGGCGATCGCTCGGCCAGTAGCGCCTTGAGCTTCCGCTTGGACTTCCGGTGGACGGCCGAGGGGGTGATAGGGGAGGCGCGTTGAGAGCACTCCGTCGCTCCTGTAGGACGGCTATGGCCTCCTCGATCTGTTTGTTGGTTCGGAACTGATCGAGCGAGAGGCTTGGGCCGCCGTCCAAGGACGGGATCGAGCGTCTCTGACCGCGGCGGCTACCTTCCACCATCGGCTGTGGCTCGGACTGAGACGGAACGAGGCGTCTGGCCGGCTGGCCGGCGGCTTTCTTCGACGCGGAGGCGGAAGACATGATTTCTGAAAGATTTCTTTGAAGCACAGTGAGTGTCACTTCAAGTATATGCCCCGAGAACAGTGAGTGTTCTTCGAGACGGTAGGAATTAAAATTTGAGGGTTAGATGCCCTCCTTCTAGCGCCAATTGTTGTTGCCCAAAATATCTATCCGAAGATTAAATACTGCTGGAGACGGACAACAAACAACAATTGCGGGAGAACTTCCGAGAGAAGATAAATAATACAAGATTTGCCGGGTTTGTTAGGACTGGGCTTGAATGCTCTCGCGAGATGTTATTAATGCAAATATTCGTGGATACA
Organism: Orobanche coerulescens; assembly: GCA_033398695.1. NCBI lineage: Eukaryota > Viridiplantae > Streptophyta > Magnoliopsida > Lamiales > Orobanchaceae > Orobanche > Orobanche coerulescens. Next base: position 93,907,432 of record CM065809.1, read on the forward strand.
AGTATTAATGTGAGAAATCTAAATAAAATGAGTGTAAAAAGACTTTGTTAATCCGGCTCTTGAGCGAAGCTCGGTGTTCTTCGTCCCTGCCGGTCGTCTGCTTGATGAGAGAGGCCGGGAGAAGTAAGTACCGAATGACAGTTGTTGCCAAGAGTTGGGGATAGCCAAGTGCTGTGTGAAATCTCGTGGGAATTGAAGTATTTTCGTGTGTTCTTGAGAATTTCGGATCCTTTTGACAAGTGCAGGCTGCCTGCTATATATAGGGGCTGAGGTGCCCTGAGTGCTGGCGGGCGATCGTCTTCCGGCCATTATAATAATGGGGCGATCGTCCGCCGGCCAATATTATAATGGGGCGATCACACGGGCTGTCGGCATAAAGTCCAAGGCAGTGGCTGGCAGCCAGCTGTGCGGTCCAATGAGGATCCAGCACGCGTCCGGGGTCACTGTCACATGCGGTCCTACTGACAACTTTCGGCGGGCTTGTCGGCTGGTGGATGGCTGCCTGTGGTCAACGATCCGTGAAATGCGGATCTTGTCTAGGCGCTGCACATGGGCTCTGTCTTGAGGCTCGTCTTTTCCGACTGATGACCATCGGCTTTGAGCGGCATGAGGCGGTCGTCAAAAGTCGGTCACCAGGGTTCGGCATCGGTCGGTCACCAAGGGTCGGTCGGCAGGTGCCGGGAGATGATTGTCCGCTAGTCGGTCGCCAGGAGTCGGTCGCCGAGTACCGAGAGACAATCGTATATGATGTCGATCGCTCGGCACCGGGACTTGTCCTGGGACCTTCGGTTGGTCGATTTATCTTGTCCGCGGGGCTTAGGCTAGGCCGCCCGATCGATGGTCGGCAGTTCTGCCTTGGCTGCTCGGCAGTGGCTAGGTCGCCCGATCTCCGAGGCGATTGCCGGTCGGAGAGTATAATTCTCGACACAACAGTAGCAGAATTGTAATAGGTTTTCGCCCCTGCGGGACGCGGTCCTCATATAAGTGTGCCGCGGCACAAATTGTACATCCGCCTAGTTTCGGCAGTCATTCAGCACAGCCCGCAACCCCGAGATGTCTGTGCCACGACCCTCGGTACAGTGAGTTCCAGCTTGCTGCGTATTGAGTTTGCGATGCTACTCGGCTCTGTGTGATGCATCCCTCCACTGAAAATTTGCGTTTTCCAGTGATTTGACTGAATTTAGCTACACTACATCTTTAACCTTCAAACAAACAATAACTCCATCATATTTTCATCAATAAGAGTTAAATTGTGCCAAATGAATAGAAATAAATAGTATTTAACATGCACAAAATAATGTTCAGCAAATACCCACAAACCTAACTCTTTGCTTGTCCCCAAGCAAACAAGTAAACTAAAAGCATCGCGAAAATCGTGCAAATCCATCGCTCAACTTACTATTGTTAACCTGAAAATGTCAGAGAGTAATATGAATACAGTACTAGCGGGTCACCTCACGGATTTTGATTCTAAAACAGTGATTTTTCAAAGTGTCATTTCTCATGCTGGTCTCAGCTCATGAAAGTAGCCAAGGCTCGATGATCAACAAACTTGCAATGGGCCGACCGACAAAATATATGGTGCTAGAAATGGAGGTTATAATAAATTAAATCGCCTAGTCCCACAGCATTGTGACACAAGCACACGAAATGAAACTCTTATTATCTTTTCATAATGACATTCCCCGAACAGCAATCCCTCTTTATTTAATTACTTTTTTATGGTTCTAGGTACGACGTGTTAACCACTAGGTTTCAAATCCCGGAATGTTTCATCGGAAGTGTCCTAAGGTGGATGTCCATACTCATGTGTTGGGGAACCATTTGACGTAAAAGACACTCATGGGGCACATGAATGCTCCTAGTTATTAAGTCTCCCTCCGCAGCGGAATAAAAACTCGAGGCTTTACTTTTATTATGATTTTAGGCAAGATGAGTTAACCACTAGGTTTCAACTCTCGGAATGTTTCATCGAAATAGCCCTAGGGTGGATTTCCATACTCATGTGCTGGGGAACCATTTAATGTAAGAGACACTCATGGGGCACATGAATGCTCCTAGTTACTAAGTCTCCTTCCGTAGCGGAGTAAAAACTCGAGGCTGAACCACCGACCTTTTTTTTAGGAATTAAAAGTTGTTCGAATAAATGAATCATCATTAAAATTCATTTAATGCTTACAAGGCCAATGTGTTGAACATTAATTTGTGCATATTAAATACGATTTATTTCTATTTGTTTGGCACAACTTAACACCCTTATTGATGAAAATATGATGGAGTTATTGTTTGTTTGAAGGTTGAAGACGTAGTGTAGCTAAAATCATTCAAATCAGTGAAAAAAGCTAATTTTTAGTGGAGGAACGCGTCACACGAAGCCGGGCCACATCACAGGCTCAACACACAGCAAGCTGGAACTCGCTGTACCGAGGTCCGCGACGCCAACATCACGGGGCCGTGGCCCGTGCTTAACGAGTACTGAAACTAGGCGGATGAAGATTGGGGTCGCGGCACACTTACGTCAGGGCCGCGGCCCGCAGCGGCGAAAACCTGTTGCAATTCTGCGACTTTAGCCATTTTTGCAGCATCTTAGACACATTTTTTCTCCACGCGATTTTGTAGAGATGAGAGGGTATAAAATCTGAGCCTAAAACACAAACTAGGTATAACCGCAAGGAGCAAAAAGCAGACCCAAGCGAAGAAGAATACAGAGGACGCGATATTGCAGCAGTCTTTGGGAATTGCTTCTTCGTTGTGAAAATTCAGCTACACTCATGTTTATGATTTTGTTCATGAACTCTTTTACTATTATGTCTGGCAAGACGACTATTTTAGGATTATGATGAAACCTAGATTTTGAAGATGTGATATCATAATTTTTTATGTTTTTCATCTGTTCAACCGAATCGGATTTTTCTTATTGATTTTAATGCTTTGAATTGACTAGCCAATAGTTGATTTGTCTTTAACGCTTTTACTAAATCGGAAGAAGAGATTTAAGCGTGGAACAGGTGAAGAAAATCATAATTATTCTATGAGATAGGAATTGTGAAGCTTGTTTCTTTCGAGAAACCATTGTACAGGATTAGCTATTGAGTTATTAATTCATATAGGGATATATTTAATTGATAATTAATAGTATTTTCTAATGACCTAGGAAAAGCCTTTAAATTATTTTACGGATTCTATGCTTCCAATCGGTTGAATTAGACCGTTAGAGCATAATATATAAACGATCACATCAGATAAATCATGGTGGAAACAGAACCCTAATTCTTCTCATCTGTTTATTATCTTGTTTAGATTGAGCTATTTTATTTAGTTCTTCACTTTCTATTAAGACGTTAATTAGGCCAGACCAGTCCCCGTATCTCCGAGAAAGAATCTAGTGTAGCCAAAGGAATGAGCTAATAGTTATTTAATTTCACTGCACCAATTCGATTAATCAAATAATACTGGTAGAAGATCGTAAAATTTTTACTTAGTACATTAGTCCCTGTGATCCTGTGATCTACTGACATTCGTCCTGAAACTTAAAACAAAATCATCACAGTGTTACACAACGAAACACAAGTGTTCAAGCATCAAGTGACCCTGTGATCCACTGACATGTGTCCCCGTAGGTTTACGAACCCATACGGAATTATTCAAACCAAAATATGTTATCAAGTACCAAACATAAAAACATCAAATGACAAATCTCCACAAGAGGAACAATCCATTGCACAACACATAATAACCTCACTGGGTACTATTGTTCCCTCCACGAGGAGCGGGACTTCGGTCCCCGAACATATCAACGATAGACTCGCAACACCGCTTGGTGTCCCTATTGACCATGCTAGAACAGTTAACCTGCGGCGAGCGACGATTCTTCTGAGTATGGCCCACACGGCTTCAGTTGAAGTACCTTGGCGCACCACCGAGAATCAACTATACCGATGTGAGGGTTGAGATTTAGAAACCTCAAATCTCTTACCTCTCTAAGAATCTCCAGACATCTCTTATTTTCTTGCCACAGACATAGGCTCCATCAACGATAAAATCCTCTCGAACGTTGGGTCTCTGCCAACATCGACATTCCCTTCAGCTACTTGCATCTGATCATGCGACTGGTCATCACGACCATAAGCACTGGTCTAATCGGTGCTTGCTAACGGACGAGCTACCCGGTTACACTCATGGCTACGACCACGATCATAACCTCATTCCTCGACACACTGAACATACAATTACTAAGTACAACAAACATAACATCGCAGAGCAACATACTAGTATGCCAACACAGCACCACTCATCACAAATTAATATGCCGAAACGCCAATTCAGCATAACATATCAACGTAGACAATAAATAACAACATGACCGATTATCCACTCCGAATAATTACATGAACATAAGAACTATCAAGGCAACAGATGGAATTTACAATCGTAAAAGAATCAGAAGACCACATCAACAGAAAACTTACGACCATTATCGATGCAACTACGGTCGTAACCACCACACATCATTATAACCAATCACATACCACATTCTTTAAAAATTCTCCGAGATATTCAATCAAATGATAAGGATTTAAAATCCTTGAGTTTATAATTTTCCAAAATGAGGTTTTGAAAATACTTTTAATACCTCGATCGTTTAATCAAAACCATGAACCAATTATCGTAACTGTTTCGTTTTGAAATCATTTGCAAAGAACTATTTTGAAATATCAATTTCTCTTGTAAACAGCATCATTAAGATAACCATGTCTTCACGTATCATCATCACAATTAACAAAACACCATGTAACACATGTTACCACTCAGAATCACCACAGATCAACAACTATATCCAAATTTTAAAGTTTAAGTCTAGTATCTGCTCTCATTTCGGTTGGAGATCCTGTCTGATCCGCAGTTGGGTCTTCAGATTGATCTGCAGTTGGGTCTTCTGGTGAGTCCATCATTCCTATTTCATGGATGATGACTTCTTCTAGGGTGGCGGATTTGAGCTTTTTCTCAATTGATTTCACATGTTTCCTGTACTCAACAGTAGACTCATCAAACACAACATGGGGTGTTTCTTCCACAACTAACGTTCTTTTATTAAATACTATGTATGCCTTGCTTATTTGTGAGTATCCCATAAAGAGACCATCATCAGTTTTAGCATCAAAGGCATTCAGTTGGATTTTACCATTATTGTGGACGTAACACTTACAACCAAATATATGAAAGTATGCAATAGTTGGTGTTCTGCCATTCCAAACGTCATAGGGAGTTTTTCCAAGTCTCCCTACTATCATACTCCTGTTTTGGGTATGGCATGCTGTGTTGACAGCTTCAACCCAGAACCTCTTTGGCAGGTCAGCTTCTGCAATCATTGACCTGGCAGCCTCCTTCAAGGTTCTGTTTCTTCTTTCAGCAACACCATTTTGCTGTGGTGTTCTTGCGGCAGAGACTTCATGCTGGATTCCATTTTGATCACTATATTCAGTGATTGCCTTGTTGAGAAATTCTACACCTCTGTCTGATCTGATCTTGGTGATGGAGAGGGATTTCTCATTCTAAATCTTTCTCATAAGATCATGAAGCTTTGTTAGTGTTTCACTCTTTTTATAGAGGAAAGGAAACTATGTATATCTCGAGTAGTAATCCACTACTACCAGGTCATGCTTCCTTCCACTTAATGTCCTTGGATTGATGGGGACAAAGAGATCCATATGTAGTAGATCTAAGACTATGGTGGTGAGAGTGGTAGGCTGTACTGGTTTGAATGATGCTCTGGTTTACTTTCCCTTCTGACATGCATCACAGAGGGCTTCTTTCTTGAATGCTTCTTCTGGAAGTCCTCTAACCAGATTTTGATAGATGATTTTGTTGATGGCTTTGAAGTTTAGGTGACATAATCTTTTGTGCCAGAGCCATCTACTCTCAGCAATTGTTTTCGATAAGAAGCAAGTGTTTGGTGCTCCTAACATCCAGTCTGTCAGATAGACATCTCTTATTCTAAATCTTTGTAGCTTCACTTCTCCAGTCAGGAGATCAATCACCATGCATTTTCATCTTGTGAAGACCATTAGATTGTTCTCATCACAGAATTGGCTTATACTTAGAAGATTGTATTTTAGCCATTTGACACACTGCACTTTAGTAATGATTATATTCCCTCTGAGCAGCTTCCCATAACCTTTGGTTTGTCCTCTTGAGCTATCTCCAAATGATACATCTGGACCTCTTTCTTTCACATATTCTGACATAATCTTCTTATTCCCTGTCATGTGTCTTGAGCATCCAGAATCTACAAACCATTCTGTTAGATTGGTACCGCTACTAGAAGGGGGGTTGAATAGTGCGGATTAAAGTTTCGAACTCTTTTTGTTCGGAAGAAGATAACCGGAGAAATAGACAAAGAGAGGAAAGAAATGACACAAGAATTTGTTCGAGAGTTCGGCTATTAACGAAGCCTACGTCCCCTACCTAGTGTATCGACTAGGACTTTTCTTCAATACTGAATGCACTTTGTAGTTTAGTGCCAACTCTATTACAACAACACTTTCGAGCTTAGTGCTAAACTTCAATTTCTTGATTTCCTGGATCAAGCCTAACCTTACTATCTTGCTTTACGAGTACAAGATAAACTCTCACAAATACAATGAAGGTTGCGAGTACAGTTACTCCTCTTATAGTACAATTTCTCATAAAGATACAAGAATGTGTATATAGAAATGTAGAACAATTCTTCTCGTATCACAATAGAGAATGTATATATCTCAGAATGATTTTCTTGGAAAGCTCAGATGAAAGTATGTATGCTTGATAGTACTTGTGTATCTTAACACTTTGAAGCATTTCTATTTATTGCACTTGAGTTCCATTTTCCCGTTAGAATAGTAAGCCTGAATTACATACGTTACGTAACACTTGTTATGTACGTAAGCAATATAACGCAAGTTACACCTCCTGTGTAACGGCTGTAATAAGATACTGGAAAATGGGCAGTAGCTGATGTCTTCACTGTTACGTACGTTATGCTTCTATGCATACGTACGTTATACTTGGTCTTTATAACCGTTGGATGGGATGATGTCCTGGATGATGTCACTATGTGGAAAATCAATGGTTAGTACATAAATTCAAACTCAAAGATGATTATGCACATTATGTATGTGGATTTACGTACATTATGTCATATAACCATTTCAAAGGCTTTGACAATCTAGAAACTTTATCAACGGTTAGAAATCAACTGTTACGTATGTTATGCAGAAAATATTACGTACGTTAAGAGCTTTATATTGTGTATGTTATGATGTGTATATTACGTACGTAAGCTATGTAAAATATGCTAGATTTATTTTGTTCAAGTAAACATCATCAAAATATGTTTTTTTAAAAATATTGTTTCAACAATTTCCCCCTTTTTGATGATGACAAAATAATACTTGAACATTTTGAACTTTAAAAATTTGAGGGTCATAAAATTTATTTTGAAAAAGCTTCCCCTGAAAATAACTCCCCCTGAGTTTATTATATGAATTCAACATAACCAAATATGAAGTTCAAAATAATGCATATTTACTCCCCCTTTTTGTCATTACCAAAAAGTGTAGGAGGGATGTATACACCTGAAAAAGATCTCAACAGAAACACAGTTAGTGAATGGCATAAATAAGTGACAAGAAATGAGAAACCATACAAAGAACTATACAAGAAGCAATATCATATCAAGATAATGTCATCGAGTCCAAAAACTACGAAAAACCATACGAAAATAAGAAACCATAAACCATCAATGTTTAAAAACCAAAAAAATAAATGCATGAAAATGTTTGGTCGATAACGGAAATAATCATCATTCGAAGGATCATCAACTAGTCAAGGTCAGCGACGGGAGGTGGATAAGGGATGGCGAAATGAGAGCAGATACAACTAGCCGATCCATTCTCATTTCCATTTGAGACGACTAGCTTCCTCTATTAACTCTGGACGGGCCTGGCTGGGCAGCTAGTGACCTTAGACGAGGCCTCTCAGGCTGAGTGCCTCTAGACGAAACTCTATCCTCCAGACGAGGCAATGTACTACCATCAACCAAATGATCATCATCCTTTAGATAAGCAAACTAAACCCATCCTCGGCTACAGGTCTGCAAATATTTCATCGTGCGGATGGTTCCTTCATGAACCAAACTTGGCAACTCCATGGAAACCAGACAGATCAACACCGGCTTTCTCAAAGATTTCCATCAGAATAGAACCATACGGCATTCCATATTTTCTTTGCCGGTTTACCTTCATATAACCTTTCTTGTGGAATATCTTTCTTTTTCCACAAACCTTTTCATCACAACTCGAGAAAAATTGACTTGATTATTATTCAGAATGTGATAAATGATTTCCATATCGATGTTAACGAGACGCTGTTGGGCATTCATTTTTGGCATAAGACTTTTAGTAATAACATAGTGAAGAAGTCGGATATTTAGGCCAAAGTCGTTATTTTCAAATTTGTTAGAATTCACTTCAATAACAGCTTTAGATTTTAGGAAGTCTCGAACGGTGAATTCATTTAAAGGTGTCATGTTCCCAATCCTGCATGTTGATAATATCATCTTCCTCAACTGGAACCAAATTTCCAGTACAAATTAAACCTTCGTTAGGCAGCCCAAAAATTTCTGACAGTTTTGCAGCATCAAAAGAGATTGGTTTTCCTCGAACAAGAGAATTTATAACAACAGACCCATCCGAATCATAATACGTAGAGAAATTTGCATAGAACTCTCGGACACAATCAATATATATAGGTCGAGCAAGACTAACAAACTTATTGATCCCAAGCATATCGAAAAATTCCTCTATATCCACACCAATAGATTTCAAGGATTCAAAGTCGAAGTGATAACTGAGTGTTACCTCTTCATCAATCAATATTTTGTTGAAGACTTTCGCCGCCTGGGGATTTCAGAATTGAGGACCAACGAGTGGAAGGGAAGAGGATTGAGATGTTTCTCCCCTTCTTTTCTTGCCGGATCTTGTAGTCATGGTGAATATTGAAGTTTGTTGATGATTAATGGAAGGAAAATGGAGAGAATCGATCGATTATATGAGGTTCTGAGATGAGGTGATCGAAGGTAGGGTTTGTGTTTTGGGAAAAATGAGAAGGGGTTTGATGAGACAGTAAATAAAATTAGCAGGGAACAGCGCGCAACCTACGTTACGGTTCATTACGGCGATAAACTGGGGCCAGTAACATACGTTATATAAATGGATAGCGTCCGTAATATGATATCAAAACCTTCTGCCCAAAAACCTGGGGTACATAGCGTACGTAACCGAAACCTGCATAACGTACGTAATATCCTTTACGTACGTAATCTTTTGTCTATAGCGGCCGTAACACTGACCAAACAAATAGTGATATTCTTCTGATGATATATGCTCGTTTTTCCATGACCATTTTTGCTTTGAATGATATGATGAATATGCAAAAATTTTAAAACTGATCAACATGTCCCATTCCTAAATTTATGCGAATGAAGTTGAAAGCATCTTCGGGTCATGATTTTGTAAAAATGTCCGCCAATTTTTCATTAGTACCAACATATTAGAGACGCACATTCCCGTTTTGGACATGGTCCCGAATAAAATGGTGACGGATTTCAATGTGTTTTGTCTTACTATGCAATATGGGGTTTTTGCTCAAATTTATGGCACTCGTATTATCACAAAAAAATAGGTGTATTATTAATCTCAATGCCATAATCTAGTAATTGATTTTTAATCCACAAAACCTGTGCACATGCACTCCCTGCAGCCACATATTCTGCTTCAGCCGTGGAAGTAGCTAGACTGGTTTGTTTCTTACTACCCCATGAAATTAAACATGAGCTCATGAAACGACAAGTACCACTAGTACTCTTTCTATCAATTTTGGATCCACCAAAATCTGCATCACTATATGCGAAAAGTTTAAAATTGATGATCGATGGATACCATAGACCTAAACCAGCAGTACCTTTTAAATATCGAAAAATATGTTTGCAAGCAATAAGATGAGACTCTTTTGTATTGGCTTAAAAACGAGCACACAGACAAGTAGCGAACATAATATCAGGTCTAGATGCAGTTAAATAAAGTAGAGACCCAATCATACCTCGATACTGTTTCTGGTCAACAGACTTACCTTTCTCGTCTTTGTCGAGTTTAAGAGTGGAGGACATAGGAGTAGAATTTCTTTGCATCCTTCCATCTTAAATTTCTTAAGTATCTCATTGACATACTTGGATTGGTGAATGAATATTCTGTCATTGAGTTGCTTAATTTGGAGTCTGATAAAGTATTTCAACTCTCCCATCATACTCATTTCGAATTCTCCCTTCATAAGATTTGAAAATTCTAGGGATAGAGATTCGTTAGTTGCACCAAAAACAATATCATCGACGTAAATTTGACAAATAAGCATATTATTACCATAGTTCTTGATAAATAGGGTATTATCAACGTTACCTCTTTTATACCCATTAGAAATAAGAAAAGTGGTTAGACGTTCATACCGTGCTCTCGGAGCTTGTTTTAATCCATATGGAGCTTTATGGAGCTTGTATACATGATCTGGATGATAATAGTCTTCAAATCCTGGCGGTTGCTTGACATACACTTTCTCCTGGATGACACCATTTAAAAACGCGCTTTTTACATCCATTTGATGGAGTTTGATCTTCTTGTAGGCCGCAAAGGCACACAGAAGGTGAATAGCTTCAAGACGGGCAACAGGAGCCAAAGTTTCTTCATAATCCAACTCTTCCTCTCGATTATATCCTTGAGCAACCAGTCTTGATTTATTTTTCACTGGGAGACCATTATCGTTGGTTTTTACTTTATGTACCCATTTTGTACCGATGATTGTTTTGTCTTCCGGTGTCGGAACCAATTCCCATACTTTGTTTCTTTCGAATTGATTGAGCTCTTCTTACATAGCAATATCCCAATTCTCGTCATTTATAGCTTCGTCTATGTTCTTTGGTTCTGTAAGAGAAATGAATGCAATATTTTTTAGGCAATCATTCACATTTCTCCTTGTCCATACACCATCATTGGTTTTCCCAAGAATTTGCTCCATATGATGATCTTTCACATTAGCCCATTCTTTAGGAAGGTTGAAAGGATTATACTCCTGCTTTATGTCAAGCTTCTCTAATTCCTTCGTTGCTTTTGACACTTCATTAGCTGGAACCATACCTGCATCTCATAAAAAACAACCTTTCTCGGGGGTAAAACTGTATCATCGAATTTTACATGAATCGACTCTTCTACTGAGCCTCTTCTACAATTAAAGCACGTTAAGCTTTACTATTAGTCGAATAACCAAGAAATATACCAATATCCGATTTAGAGTCAAATTTTCCCAAATTATCCTTACCATTATTATGAATAAATACTTTACAACCAAACAGATGAAAGTAAGATAAATTGGGCTTTTTACCTTTGAATATCTCATATGGAGTCATCATCTTGTTTCTCCGAAGATGGACTCGCGTAACAACATAACATGCGATATTAACGGCTTTGTCCCAGAAATATTTTGGTAGCCCATATTCATTGAACATTGTTCGGCTCATTTCTTCTAAAGAGCGATTCTTCCTCTCAACAATTTTATTTTGTTGAGGTGTCCGATGTGCCGAAAAGTTGTGTCCAATACCATAGTTATTGCACCAATCTTCAAAATCATTTGACTCGAATTCACCACCGTGATCGGATCTGATGGCGATAATTGATAATTCTTTTTCTTTCTGGGTAACCTTACACCACTTAACAAACTCATTAAACTCATCACTTTTATTTGCTAAGAGCTTTATCCAAGTAAATCTAGAAAAATCATCAACAAGAACTAATATGTAAAGTTTACCATTCAAGCTATCATGCCGAGATGGTCCAATCAAATCCATATGAATTAATTCAAGAATACGGCTAGTGGAAATTTCCATTTTGGGTTTAAACGAGCCTCTAGAATGTTTTCCTTTAATAGAGGCCTCACAAATGTGGTCTTTTATGAAATTTAATTTTGGTAGACCACGGACAATATCATTTTTGGCCAATTCTGAAAGTAGAGGCAAAGAGGCATTACCCAATTTTCGGTGCCAAATAACAGCATTTTCATCATAGGAAATTAAACATTTTTCGTTAAAAGAAGATTCATATTGAAGATCAACAATATAAATATTTCCATAGCGTAAACTAATAAAAACGATTTGGTCTTTTCTCATTGCCGTGCAATGTGTAATTTCAAAAATTAATTTGAGACCAGTATCACATAATTGAGAAACACTGAGAAGATTATGACAAAGACCATCAACAAACGGAACATTTTCTATAGTTGGTAAAGGTTTCTTGCCTATTTTACCTGCTCCTTTGATTTGGCCCTTTTTATTATCACCAAAGGTGACACAACCTCGATCTTCCTTTGTCAGCTTTTTGAAAAGATGCTGGTTCCCACTCATGTGGTTTGAACATCCACTATCAACATACCATTTATTTGATAATGTTGTTGTCCTTTCTTGTACCTACAAAGAGAATTTTCTTCCATTTTATAGGTACCCAGACTAATTTGGGTCCTGTAGAATTAGACATATAGACTTGATTTGGAACAATGGCCCCTTTAGGCACCCAAATTTGTTTTACTTTATAGTTCGCTTGGAACTTCTACAATAAGTTTCGGTATGTCATGGTTTTAAACATTTTGGACATGAGAATATCTAAGGACCTTTTAATTGGAAATGAATTATACCCGAGTCTTTGTTTTGAAAGAGAAATTTTTTGACCAAATTAGAGTTGCTCAAATTTGTCATTACCACACGAGAATTTTCTAACATAAAGTTTGAGTTCTTTCTGAGTATTGTGTAAATCCTCTCTCAGAATTTTCTCGGTTTCCAAGCAATTTGAATGATCAATAGACACCGCTTTGTTTTTCAATAATTTAGAATTTTCATTTTCAAGAGACTTTATTTTCTTTTCCAAATCTTTATTAATATTACAAACCTTTTGGTATTCATTATTTAAAGATTCGAAAGCATCAAGAAGTTCTTCATGAAAAGAATCAATTACCTCGTCTTTTGCATCGCTGTCATCAGTTGTGCGGGCCATTAAAGCTAGATTGGTTTGAATTTTTGGTTCATCATCCTCATCATCATCGCTCCATGTAGCAACATTGACTTCTTTGTTTTTGAATTTCTCATGAGGTGGTTTTGACGAACTCATAGGCGCAGCACACGACAATCTTTAGCAAAGTGACCTTAGACACTGCACCTTCGACAAGTATTGTCAAACCTTTTATTTTGTGGGAAGTGATTCATTTTGGATTCATCCATTGGTTCCTGTTTGATATCTCTTCGGCGCCTTTGTAGAAGATTTTTAAATTTCTTTATATTTTTAGCGTAAAAGGCTGTTTCTTCATCCTCGTCCTCGATCGTTTCATCTTCTGGATCACTATCCTCTTTGGATTTGAAAGCGATCGATCTTTCTCTTTCTTTGGGCTTTGGTTTCTAATTTAGAGATTTGATTACAATCTCATAATTGATAAGGGATCCAATGCGAGCACTGAATTCCATTGTATTTATATCTTTCGACTCCATGATAGCCGTAACAGTTGCATCCCATTCTCTTGGTAGTGATTGTAGGATTTTCTTAGCTTTATCACCACTTGAGATAGGTTTTGTGATATCAGAGAAACGATCAAGCATAGTAGTAATGCTTTCTTCTTCTTTCATAGTAAAAAGTTCATAATTGTGAAGAAGCATATTGATTTTTATTTCTTTGACTTGACTCGTACCTTCGTGGGTAATCTTGAGCATCTTCCAAATTTGTTTGGCCATCTCGTATGAAGAGATTCTGTTGTGATCTTCTGGATTAAGAGCACAGTAAAGCAGCTGAGTAGCTTTACTATTGAAATGATCATTCTTCTAGTCGGTATCATCGTACTCTTCAAAACTTTTGAGTGAGCCATCCGTCTTCTTTGGAATAGTAGGTCCAAGAGAAATGACCTTCCAAATTTTGATATTGTGGGATCGGATGAAGATAGACATTTTCTTCTTCCATGTCATAAAGTTTGAACCATCGAAGAAAGGAGGGCGATTAAGAGCGTTGCCTTCAAGAGAAGAATGGATAAAGGCCATTTTTGGATCTTTTCTCTAGTGGGTGTTAAATCGGTGAAAAAGAGACCGCTCCAATACCAATTGTTAGATTGGTACCGCCACTAGAAGGGGGGTTGAATAGTGTGGATTAGAGTTTCGAACTCTTTTTGTGCGGAAGCAGATAATTGGAGTAATAAACAAAGATCGGAAAAGAAATGGCATAAGAATTTGTTTGAGAGGTTCGGCTATTAACGAAGCCTACGTCCCCTACCTAGTGTACCGACTAGGACTTTTCTTCAATACTGAATGCACTTTGTAGTTTAGTGCCAACTCTATTACAACAACACTTTCGAGCTTAGTGCTAAACTTCATTTGCTTGATTTCCTGGCTCAAGCCTAACCTTACTATCTTGCTTTATGAGTACAAGATAAAATTTCACAAATATAATGAAGGTTGCGAGTACAGTTACTCGTCTTATAGTACAATTTGTCATAGAGATACAAGAATGTTTATATATAAATGTAGAACAATTCTTCTCGTATCACAATATAGAATGTATATATCTCGGAATGATTTGCTTGGAAAGCTTAGATGAAAGTATGTATGCTTGATAGTACTTGTGTTTCTCAACACTTTGAAGCATCTCTATTTATAGCCCTTGACGTCCATTTTCCCATTAGAATAGTAAGCCTGAATTACGTACGTTAGGTAACACTTGTTACGTACGTATGCAATATAACGTACGTTAGACCTCCTGTGTAATGGCCGTAATAAGATACTGGAAAATGGGCAGTAGCTTCTGTCTTCACTGTTACGTACGTTATGCTTCCATGTATTACGTAGGTTATACTTGGTCTTCATAACCGTTGGATGGGATGATGTACTGGATGATGTTACTATGTGGAAAATCAATGGTTAGTACATAAATTCAAACTCAAAGATGATTACGTACGTTATGTATTCGAATTTACGTACATTATGTCATATAACCGTTTCAAAGACTTTGACAATCTAGAAACTTTATCAACGGTTAGAAATAAACTTTTACGTACGTTATGTAGCAAATATTATGTACGTTAAGATCTTTATATTGCGTACGTTATGATGTGTATATTACGTACGTAAGCTATGTAAAATATGCTAGATTTATTTTGTTCAAGTAAACATCATCAAAATATGTTTATTAAAAATATTGTTTTAACACATTCTTCACCTCCTCCTGTTGAATTTGAGGTGACATGGTAGTAGTCCTTCCACCTTTTCTGCAATCATACAAGCAGAGATTTAGGTACCCAAATTTATGTGGGTCCTTTGGGGTTAGTTGGCTTCCTGGAGAATTGGTTTCTCCTTGGGTTATAAAAATTATGTTGATTACCCCTATAAAGTGTGTGTTGTCTAGGTCTATATCCCTAGTTAGGATTGTATACTGGATATGCCTCTTAAAATCTCTGGTACGGGCCATTTCTAAATCTTTGCTGAGACAATTTGTAAAATCTTTGGGGTCTGCACACCTGTTCATTTTGAAAGTTTGGATAACCTTGAGGTTTCCATTTACCTCTCCCATTTTGAAATCTATTTTTAGAGAATCTTTGGTAATAATTTGCATAATGTTTTGACTGCAGCTTCTGCCTTAGCCATTGCCTAGTCTCCTGTCTAGGTGGCTGCCTTGTAAACCATGGCTGCTGCCTAAACTTTTAACTGGGTTGCTGCCTATTTTGAAATACATGTTTGTTTATAGGCTCAGCAGTCGGGACATAAGTTTCTCCCTTGATAAAAGTATTTTTTGAACTAGAGGGAGTGTCGGGGTCATATCCAAGGCCTGATTTTGAATAAAGTAGTCTATGGTTCATACACAAACCATCAAGGGTGTGATATTCCACATCGACTAGCGGAGAGGGGGCGATGTGTCTTATATGTGCATGCCCGTATCCAAATAGCATGAGGCCTTTTGGGAGCCCAGTGGCTTCGTATAGATGAGAACTCCAAAGTTAAGCGTGCTCGGGCGAGAGTAATCTCAGGATGGGTGACCTCCTGGGAAGCTGCTCGCGGGCTCCCAGAAACAAAACCGTGAGGGCCAGCTCAGAAGAGAGTGCCCAGAGCGGACAATATCATGCTACGGCGGATCGGTCTTGGTATGTGACAATTTGGTATCGGAGCTTAGGTTGTGGAAACCTAGGCTGTCGGGTCGAGTCAAGTTATGTGTTGTGTTGTCATTCGAGGTGTCGATTGACAAGTTGAGTTGAGTTGAGTTGTGTTTTGTTCCGTCACTTGAGTTGTCGGATGGAGAGATAAGATTAGTATCATGGGCGAATGTCATCTTCGTGCGATCTGTGATGTAAGTCTCCTCCGTTGTATTTTGTGTTTACTGATTTTGTCACAAGTTGTTGCGAAATGAAGCCGTATTTGGTGCTTGCGATGCATTACGTGTGTACTGATCAAAGATGCTCAGGGGAAGCATTGATGATTCGATATGTGTTCGAAAACGGTGTTAGTTAGTTATATTGTTAAACTTGGATGGATGGTTTGACATGTGTTTGAACCCGGTATTTATGAGTTGTTTGTGGAATTTATGAGTCCGTATACCGAGTGGGCATACATTTTAAGATTGGTTAAATCTATATAGTTGTTGTACTCGTATCCGCTGCGTGTATGTTTGAATATGATTTTCTTGAAGATACCATGGCTTGAGCACGCCGGTGGAAAAACAAATTTTGAAACGATTTTGACAATATGGTCAAAAAGTGGGTTGATGTTGATTTTGGAAATTTTTGAATTTCAACGAACTAACTTGTATTTTAATGAAACCCTATGACAACATTTCTGAAGGAGGTGTTTTGAAGTATTTTGGGTGCTTGGTAAAATATTGCCATTTACGGCATTTTGTCGTGTTTGAAAAGATTTTAAGAAAATGATTTCCGTGTATTGGTTCTATATTCAAATGATCGAATAAATGATTTCAAAACCGTCACACCCTAAAAATTTTTGTATTTACGATTCAAACATGATTTTAATTCAAAGAGGGTGAAGGAAAAATCTTTCTAAATTGTGTCCGTAGCACATAACGCATGCTAAATAGTATGCTTAGCGCGTGTTAAGATGCATTGTGTTGTATGACTTGAATGTGATTGTGGATATGTGGAAATACCTGTTGTGTGTATTATCCACCAGGGGATGGTTCGGTGGAACCTCTGGGTGTCGATGCCAGGAGAGCATGACTGTGTGATTACCCTATGTGCTGTTGATTGTGATGATGATTGTGGTAACATGTGATTACCCTATGTGCTGTCAATTGTGATGATGTTCAATGGTAACATGTGATTACATTTTGTGTTGATGTTGTGATTAGAATACGTGATGTCATAATTATGTGATGCTATGTTTCATTGTATTGAACAATTGTATGGGCAGTATGCTGAGAGGGCGAGGTCTAGGTCGTGGTCGCGGTCGTGGACGTAATCAGGATCGTGATTCGGTGACCCGTTCGTTGTCGAGTGCCAACCAGCTCAGTACAGATGGTCGGGATGACCTGTCGCGTGAACAGGAAGAGTCACCTGGAGATAATGTTAATGTTGGCGCCACCACCATCCTCCAGCAGTTGGTAAATCATTTGGCGCAGATAAATCAAGCAACGGACCAGAATGAATCTCCCGAGGGGGATGACGGAGCTAGTAAGTGGTTGCGAAATGCGATGAGAATGCATCTACCTCATTTTGCGGGTGCTTCTGATTCGTTAGGTTGGGAGAACTAGCTCTTCCAGTTGGGAAGAACTTTTGATGCTGTGTCTTGTCCGGATGAGAGGAGGGTACCTATTGCCCAGTACCTTCTTGACAAGGAAGCTGCAGAATGGTGGGAGGCCGTAACGCCTAGAGATCGTATGGCTACTTGGGCTGAGTTCAAGGCTGCCGTGGAGGCCGAGTATTGTCCGCCGCCTATTCGAGAGTGCAGGATTGTTGAGTTTTTCTTGGCCACACCTTAGGATGTGTCGATATCCCAGGCAATAGTCGATTATAATCAACAGTTGGGGTATGTTCGTGAGCAAGTGAAGAGTGAAGCGGACAAAAACCGTTATTTTGATATGCGTATGAAACCTCGCATATGTCAGAGTATGGCTCCTCTCAGTTGTACTTCTCTTAAAGAATACCAGGATTGAACTTTAGCGATTGAGATGGCCACTTATATGACAGAAACTAGTCCAGAAAGCAAGAAGCAGGAGATTACTGGCAGTTTCTCTAAGGGCCAGATGAGTGAGTTTCATGAGACTGTTGATTCGCATTGTTTGGTTGGAAAGATTTCTTGTTCAGTTGGTCAGTCCAACAATTCTCTTTCGGTGGTTAATAACGGTAGCAGTGTGAAAATGTGTTTCAACTGCAGTCGTACGGGCCACACCAGTAAGAATTGTCGTTCTCCGCAAGTGAATTGTTTCAAGTGTGGTCAAGCGGGGCACCAAGCGGTGCATTGTGAGACTGTTGCTAAAATGTTCGGGAAGTGAGATTTCGTTCGTACTTTGGGAGGTCCTAGCGGTGCCCAGTGATAGTATTTTATGTTGGTCTTGTGGATTTTATCTTGTGTGTAGACTTGATATGTGATGTTTGATGAATGGTACTTGATATCTGATATTCTGGTTTGAATAATTCCGTGTGGATTGTTGTGATGGTTGTTTTAGCTCAATCTGTTTGGGTTGTTGAACCTACGGAGACACGTGACAGGAGATCACAGGGTCACGAGCATGTTTACTGTGATTGTTGTTTTAGCTCAATCCGTGTGGGTTGTTGAACCTACGGAGATAGGTGACAGGAGATCACAGGGTCACGAGCATAATTCATGTTGATGTACTGTTTCGACTCAATCCGTGTGGGTTGTTAACCCTACGGGGACACGTGACTGTAGGTCACGTTGTCCTGAGTTGATGTTTGTATGTTTGAGCGTGGCATTTTGATAGCACTGTGATGTCTTTGTTTTAAGTTTCGGGACGAAACTTATTTTTAGTGAGGGAGAATGTAATACCCGAGATTTTTGTTCCGTTTATTTTGGATGTTTCAGGATATTTCTCTGTTGCCGAGTATCGGTATTATTTTCCAAATGATTGTTTTTTTTATGTTCACATGGTCGCGAATGATTATTTGTTGGATGATGTTTCGTTTCGGATCGATGATGTTGTCTACGAGCGTTTCGTCGTGTTCATTCCGTGAATTTTCGGAAATCGTGTTGCCGGGTCATAGTGGTTGGGCACTGCCCAGACGGTTGCAGAAGGAACCGGCAGGGTGGCTGGGCACTGGCCGGACAGTTGCAACAGGGACCGACAGGGACCGGCATAGCGCATGCTACTATCGGATGGCAGCGCGCGCTAATCGGCAGGCATAGCGCACGCTATCGATCGGCCAGCACACGTTACCTGGCTGGACAGAGAGGTTTCTGAGGTTCTGGACTCAGGAAGAATCGGCAGGTAGCACACGCTACTATCGGTCGTACCGCGCGCTAATCGGTAGGTGTAGCGCACACTGTCGGCCGACAAGCGCACGCTACCTAGGAGAGCAGTTTAGTCTAGAGAGTTCTGGACGGACCGGCTGGCGCACGTTAGTGTCCGCGCAGCATGCGCCATCGCGTTCGGGCAGACAGGTTCCGGTCGGCAGGTTGGGTCTACAGTACCGGGTCGTGCGGTCCCCGGCCGAAGGTTATAGGCCGAAAGTTTCGTTCGTACTTCGGCCGGGGCCCGCACGACCCGATACTGTAGACCCAACCTGCCGACTAGAACCTGCCTACCCGACCGCGATAGCGCACGCTGCGCTGACACTAGCGTGCGCTAGCCGGTCCATCCAGAACTCTCTGGACTAAATTGCTCTCCCAGGTAGCCTGCACTGGTCGGCCGATAGCGTGCGCTACACCTGCCGATTAGCGCGCGCTACGACCGACAGTAGCGTGAGCTACCTGCCGATTCTTCCCGAGTCCAGAACCTCAGAAACCTCTCTGCCCAGCCAGGTAACATGCGCTGGCCGACCGATAGTGTGCGCTATGCCTGCCGATTAGCACGCGCTGCCATCCGACAGTAGCGTGCGCTATGCCGGTCCCTGCCGGTCCCTGCTGCAACTGTCCGTCTAGTGCCCAGCCACCCTGTCGGTTCCTGTCGCAACCGTCCGGCCAGTGCCCAACCGCTATGACCCAGCAACACGATTTCCGAAAATGCACGGAACGAACACGACGAAACGCTTGCGGACAACATCATCCATCCGAAATGAAACATCATCCAACAATTAATCATACGTGACCATGTGAACACAAAAAAAACAATCATCGGAAAAATAATAACGATACTCGGTAACCTAGAAATATTCGGAAACATCCAAAATAACCGGAACGAAAATCTCGGGTATTACATCCTATCTTGTGGTAATTGTAGCATTCCACCTTCCAGTTTCCAGCTTTTTGATTCGTCCTTGTATTGCCTTTGTAAATTTTCTTGTACTTGGAGTAGTTTTTCCCGAAGTTGCTGAATCTTTGCATGATGAATGCCATTTCTTCCTCAAAATCTAGAGGATTTGGAGGTTTAACTACAGATAGGTTCTTGGCAGGGGACTCTGCTGCAAATGTTACACCTTTCTCTGCTGGTTCAGTTGTTGATGAGCAGGGCAGCTCAAACTCATATGCCTTCAGGTCAGAGAACAACTCCTGGATCTTTATCTTGTTAAGATCTTTTGATTCCCTCATGGCTACGTCTTTCATGCTCTATTCAGGGTTCAGAGACCTTAGAACTTTCAGGGCCATCTCCTTGTTGCCATATGTTTTTCCAAGAAAATTGATTTCATTTATTATCTCTATGAATATCCCATCCACTTGGTCAATGGTTTCTCCATTCTTCATTTTGAAGTTGTCAAACTTTTGGGTGGCAATTGACAACTTATTTTCCTTGATCCGCTCGGTTCCCTCACACATTACCGCTAATGTGTCCCAGATTTCTTTGGCATTCTTGTAATTTTTAATATTGGCCATGGTTGCCTTGTCAAGAGTTTGATATAGCACATCTCTGGCCCGGTTGTCAAGATTGGCCAGCTTCCTTTCTTCAGGAGACATCTCGGTTCTCTTCTTAGGAACCTTCTCTGGCTTCCTAGCTGCAACTTCTTCTGGTGTGTTGTCCTTCTCAAATATGAACGGTCCATCCTCAATTACACACCACATGTCATCATGAATGGATGACATATGAGCCTGCATTCTTATTTTCCAAAGGTCATATTCATCCACAGAAAATACAGGTAATCTAGAGTGCATGTGTTGAATGTGTTCCATTATAATATGAGCGATTAAAATATACTCAAGTATATGGATCTGGTTCTGTAAAATTGAACCAACCGCTCTGATACCACTTGTAGGTCACAAGTCGCCAGGAATAAGTCTAGAGGGCAGGTGAATAACTTATTAAACTCTTTTCCTTAATCAGGTTAGTTTCTTCAGCTGTATAATATGCAGCTAACAAACATTAGCCGCAGATGAGTAGTGCGGAAACACAACTGGTAACACTGCAGGTGACTTATATCGACTACAGGTGACTTATGTCAACTGTAAAGACTAAACAATGCGGAAGACAATTGACTAATAAATAGAACAGTAAATATGAATGCAGCAGATAAGTATGATGAATGCAGTAAAACACACAAGCACTTATAGTGGTTTCAGATGTGGGGTAATCTTCTGCTAGTGCACTTTGCTCCAAACTAGTTAGAGATGAATTCACTATAATTTTCAACCAGTGATAAACGTTACAATGGTTCAAACCAGTTACAACAGCTTTTAACCAGTGGAAACCAGTGGCCGTTGCAACTCCTTTAACTGTCGAGCACCTTCTGATTGAAAACCCGTGGATGCCTCAACAGCTCTAGAGATGTATATCACCTTCCGATCAAGAACCCGTGGATGCCTTACCAGTCGCAAAACTTCTGAAACCTCGTTCACAGAAGTACCTCGTACTTAGTTTTTAAGACAATAGTGTTTGTCTTCTCCAACTTAAGAGCTTCTCAGTATATGAACTTTAGAACTAGCTCTTCATGATGCTATAGATTTCTTGATTGCTTTGTTTTCTTAGATTGCTTGTAAGTATAGTTCACATCGTACTTTGCTCAATTCCGATCTTCAGATATTTATAGTGCAATTCCCTGAGCTTCTTTCAGAGCCGTTGCATCTCCTGTAACAAATCCGTCTGTTGAAGAGTGGACTTCTTTGTTTATCTTATCATTCCATTGCACGACTTGATTCCGTTTTCAATTTCGACCATTTGAAGAATTCTTTTGGTTGCGTCGCTTTTCTTGATTTGTATATTCATGAGTCTTCAGTACGCGGATTTCAAGGAATATTTTATTCCTAACTTTCTGAGAATCTTTTCGGTTTGACTCCTTACGTCTGCATGTGAATTTCCATTATTGTTGACTTCAATGCTTGCTGACATGGACTGAGTTTCTGAAACTTGGCTAATATCTTGTTTGGAAAACTTATCTGATATCTCTTGGTCAGACCTGCCAGATGTGCGGTCAATCTTCTCTGATATAACTTTATAGAAGTTCTCTGATATGATGAGATGAAATCCTTTGATCTGATCTTCTCTAGAGTTCTCTGATATGATAAATGTTCTATGATCTGATGAATGTAGTCTCATCTGATGGTCAAACTTCTCTGGTAAACTCTGTTGACCAGAACTCCTCTGATAATAGGTTGTCTGATGATAACTTGTATGTGTCATTCTCTGATCTGTTTTGAGTTGACCAAGACTCAGCTGAACTTTTCCCGCCTGATGATAACTCGTTTGCTCTTGGATGCTACAGTGTTTTGGTCAACCTCTCTGATATTCCTGTTGACCAAAACTCGCCTGATAAAAAGGCCGCCTGATAACTTATCTGATATATATGCGGTTCTATACTTGGCCAATTTTTAACTAATTAACTACAGATCAATCTTAGCCTATATCAATGGCTCATAGAAGATACTCATTTGGTGCTTCTTTACAATGCCAAGTATTTAGAGTATTCATTTGAATAAATCACAAGCACAGGGATGACACCATCAAAATCTAACAGGTATTCCTAACAAATAATGGGGCTACAGTCCCAAATCTCGATTCATGAAATGAACATTTTTAAGTAGGAAATCCTTTTTGACCTCACGTTCTTAATTACGAAACAATTTCAAAACAATTGGGTCTCGACCCAAAGTCACTTTCTGCAAGACAACCTTAATACGAACGTTAGGGTCTCACCCAAACATTCTTCAAACCACAACGCACGATAACAAGGTCCATTTTCTGACATCAAAGCATTACAACCAAGGAACCAAACATTTACGACACACATTCTAGTGCCATTGTAGCCGAGTACCAAAATCCTATATATAATGTATCTCAACATCGAGAACAAAAACGATGTGATATTCTGGACATATCACAGTATCGAAAACATCAACATAATCCTCATGATGAAAACCACACATGGTAACCTGCGACCGTACCCATTAGTATCGGCCCCCAGAGGCCCCATCGGACCCTCTGGGTGGGAAACCACTTCCGTGGCCATACCCATTAGTATCGGCCCCCAAAGGTCCCGTCAAAGCATCCCCGGGTGGAAGAACAATAACACACACACACGTTTACAAAACTGCATGTCTTGATAGTTAGTCACAATATATACAGTCATGACACTTGCTAGATATGACCATTTATCCAACACATAACTACGACCGATAGCTTAGCGACAACCCAACAATTCTAGACACATTGTTACACATCGACAGGTATAAAAACCGATCAAACCATTTCTACCAACCCAACTCTATAACACCCAAATACATTCACACACTCAGTAATCGCCTAAACATCACAACACACATCTAAATGTACCATCTAACCGACATCACTCCTCTATTGACATGCCTCTACGACCAGCAACAAGACGATTCTAACTTAACATAACATCTATAACGACCCATATCATACAAAATCAACAAAAATGAATAACCATCACAAACTCATTAAACAACCTCAATTTACATAATATAAATCGTATAGACAAGAATACTTGCCTCGATGATTAACACACGAACAACTCTGAAGACCGCATCTCGACCGAAAGCCCCCAAACCTATATTCTCCGCAAGAGAACGACAAAAAAAAGTCACTACGAGTAACTGGGTTAATAACAACAGAAAACACGTCTAACTCCCGAAGGAAAACTCATTAGAACATTTAATCGGACGTTAAATGTTTAATACTCCCCAAGAAAACACAAATCGTCAATCGAGTTAAACAAACTCGAAATATGGATGTACAATCCGTAGAACATGATCAATAACATCATATAACACCACCCGATTCATCAAAATCAGGCTAGGGTCGAAATCAAGAACAAAACCCCAAAAATTCAACTCTAGGCATACAAGATCAATACCTCGATCCGACGAAGAACAACCGATTAGATGATGTTACAATCACCTAAGACCCTCCAAAACACGTTGAAATTGAGTATAATCGACCAAGAATCCAACCCCTAGGCTCACCCGTCCGCCGACCGTGAGAAGAGGAGAAGAACGGGAGAGAATGAGGTGAAACCCATCGCCCAGCTTTTAAATAGTTGGACGTGTTACGACCGTAACACATAGGACATTACAGACTTAACACAACACTCGAGTTTTCTGCCCAAAATGTAAGAGTGTGTCACGACCGTCATCATTAAGCCATTGCGGCCGTAAACAATGGCCATTACGGCCATAACACACTGCAGATTACGGCCGTAACCTATATTCTGGCAGTAGATTCCATTCTGCTGCCCAACCAGCCCCGAACGATCCCGATATGCGATAATTCAGAAAATTCAACGTAATATTTACTAGGGATTCTCAACAACGAACAAAAGCGTTAATCGAACATGCAACTCCGACAACAGAAGGTAAGTAAAAACGGGTATGAAAACGAGTACCCAAAACTTTAGGAATTCACGAAATGGCCCAAAAGTCCAAAAATCACGATACAAGATCGTATAACAAGTTCAAAGTTCGCAAAACGACCACAAATGTTAAACGAACTTGTAGGAACGACAAAATAACAGTTCCGAGCAAGATTCACAAGAATCAGACCCAAATGCGGAAAAGTCGCAATAATATGCCGATTAACCCGATACAATATCTGTAACACCCCCAAGATATTCAGATTATATTACAGTGCCGTGGACCCCTGCGTGGGACCCACCAGGCTAAATAATTAATGCTGCTCGTGTAACCATCTCGGTTAGTGAGAAAATATACATCACCAAGACGAAGATTAAATAAAACTCCCGGTAAAACCGGTAATCCAGACATCACCGAATATCACAAATACAATTTAATATCCATATTCCAAATTAAAACATCTGAGTACTCGCGAGTACTATCTATCAGTTTACAAGTTTGAAAACAAACGTTTAAAACGGACGAATAAAATAATGGAACTCATTTGCACACTCAACAATCTTGGCCAACATCCTCGTACTGCTCCAGTGCCCGCTCGACCGGCTGAACGCAACCTGAAATTCATAACACAAATTTCCCCAAAAATGGGTCCCAAAGGGGTTAGCAATTACGCTAGTACAAGTAATCAAGGCAAACCATTCGCTTACACATCTCATAGTACATGCATCATTGTTTCAAAAATCAAGATATGTCTTTTCCTGGAAAAACAAACAGTCAATAATTACAGTTGAAAATCGCCTAGGTCTGAGGCTAAACCACTGGTCCCATCCGAGGCCTCTATAGACCCTCCCGGATTGGCCATTGTTAAAAATCACGCACATGACTCGCCTAGGACAGGGGCTAAACCACTGGTCCTATCCGAGGCCTCTATGGACCCCCCCAGACTGGCTATCCAAACAAGCTCGTGAATCAGGAGCGAAATCACAGATTCCTCCGAGGCCCCATCGGACTTTCCCGGAGTGAGCAAAATCACACACATATACATTACCATTCCATGTTAAGCATAAGGGTTTCACAAGAATACTTGCCTTGAGAAATTGATGCGAAATGAACGGAAAAATCAACCACTCTCGCTAGGAACCGACAACCACGAACCTAACGATTTGAATAACACAATCACAACCAATTCTACACGAGTACAAAAATGGAATACACCCAAAACCCACCTACGATTCATGTAAATTCGTACAAAACAACAACGAGGGTGGGTCGCAACCGAACCCTCTCGATTTCACAAATACCACAAACTTTACCATGAATTTGTAGGGAAACAAGGGATAGACAAGGACTAATCATATACAACATAAATTAATCAACAACACGAAGCAAATCGGACAAATACTCGAAAACCCCCAATTTACCCAAAGATAGGGTTCTAAGAGTTTACCTCGGATCGGAGACGAAGAACAAGTGTTGGTGTTTTTAGTATACACCGAGAAATCAAGAAAGATGATAGCTTGAAGATACAAGACTTCGAATCTCTTGGAATTCGCCCAAGAATTGCTCAAAAACGGAGAAGGGGAAGAGATGGATGGAAATGACCGAACTCGGTCAACTCACGGGTACTTATACCCGCAGCAGCTAATGTACGTTAGCATGGCATGGTTAATGTACATTAAAAGGTCAACATACGTAACACCATGCTCGCAGTGAGCTCAGAACAGCTCACTACCCGAAAACCCTGAAGTATTTAACGTACATAATCCACTGGATTAACCTACATAAGATGCCACCCTAATATATGTAACAACATGCTCGTAGCGTACGTAAGTGCCGGCAGAGCCCTCTGCCCGATTTTCTGAACACCATGACGTACGTAACACATGCAGTTAACTTACGCTAAATATCCCACATAACGTACGTTAATCACCACCCATAACGTACGTAATGTTCTTCCAGAACAGGACCGACAAGCTGCTCCAAGCAGGCAAGAATGAACCGGAAATCAAAACGCAAAGATTTAACAAAACATGAAGATACAAACACATAGAGTTCGAGACGACGAATCTAAGTGCTAAAAGAAAACACGTTCCTCACTACCGAAGGTTCGGAAACAATGTCAAACGTAATTACCCCATAATTTTGACAAATTATAAAATGGCCCAAAACATCTGAAATACACGATACACGATCGAAACACCAAACAAAAGCTCACGACATTCATAATGACATAAGATGAATTTACGGCAAGCCTGAAATGGTGGTTCCGAACAACGATTACTAGAATCGAACCAAATAGCGACGAAAATGACATTAAATGCGGAATTGAGTAAAACAAGTCCGAAACAAGCTCAGATGATAAAAAGTACAGTATTAAATATTTTCAAAATATCAATATGGTTACAAGCGGGTCACTAAAACAAAAAAATACACCAAAATTAAAAAAATCGGAAAAAGGAAAAAATACGGATATTACATTCCCCCCCTCTAAAAACAAGTTTCGTCCCAAAACTTAAGAAACAAATAACTCGGGGTACCTAGCACGCATGATATCCTCGGTTTCCCAAGTTGCCTCCTCGACACCATGTCTCGGCCACTGCACCTTGACCAACGGAATGGTCTTATGCCTCAGTCGCTTCTCACGGTGCTCCAAAATCTTCAAGGGACGCTCCTCGAATGTAATATCCTTAGCGATATCGATCTCACCATATCGATGACATGACTAGGATCCGGAACATATTTCCTCAGCTGGGAAACATGGAAAATGCTTTGGATGTGACTCAATGCCGGAGGCAATGCTAGACGATACGCCAACTCGCCGATCCTCTCTAGAATCACAAAGGGCCCAATAAATCTCTGACTCAACTTTCCCTTCTTCCCGAAGTGGAAAACTGCCCTCGTCGGTGACGCCTTTAGCAAAATATGGTCTCCCACCTCGAATTCCAAACGTTGACGACGAACATCAGCATAGGATTTCTGCCGACTCTGAGCTGTCAACATCCTCTCGCGAATTAATTACACCTTCCTCCTCGTTTCCAAAGTGATATCCGGTTCGGTCCTGACCAAATCGGATGCCTCGTTCCAATAAATCGTCGATCAACACCGCAACCTAGTGTTGCCACCGGGCCGTGAACCGCCGGTTCCGGGCCCGAACCGGCGTTTCCGGTTCACCAGAAGAGGTGAACCTGAACCGACCCGGGTATTCTCAGAAAAGGGCAGTTCGGGCCTAGAACCAATGATTCGGTCGGCCGAAACCGGTGGTTCAGGCCGAACCGCCGGTTCCATTTTTTTTTTTTTGTAATTTATAATATTTGTAATATTGTTTATATCTTATTTTTTCTAAATTAAATGATGAAATTTCTAAATTTTGTAATTTACAAGTGTTGAAACTTTGAAATTACTTATGTTAATTTAGTAAAAATATAATAAGTTATTAAATAATTTAGAAATTTAGAAATTCTTTATGTTGTGTATTTTTTATATAATTTATACTAACTTCTAATATTTTTTATGACTTCTTTTTTTTTTAAATTAAATTACTTGTGTTGAAAATTTGAAATATTGAAAACTTGAAATGCAATAAAATAAAAATAGTTCTAAAACATTTACAATCAAAGTAATGCATAAAAATTGATTCATTGATTTTTATGATTCTATCTATGTACAAAAGAAATATTACAATGATACAATCTTTAAAATTGAATAACTAAACTAACTAATACTAACTAATTCACTATATAAAAGAAATGTTACAATTATGATACAATTTTTAAAATTGAATAAGTAAACTAACTAATTACTAACTAAACTAATAAAAGAAATGTTACAATGTTACAATGATACAATCTTTTTTTACAAGGGGAAAAAGAATGACTAAATAAAGGGCTTGGGCTCAATTTTAATATTTAATCCGTCTCAACTAGCTTGAAATGTTACAATTTTTTTGAAATGTCTTTTTGAAATAAAAATTTGAAATGTTTTTTTAAATAAAAATTTGAAAAGTTTTTTTTTTAAAATAAAATTTTGAATTTTTTTTTTTGAAATAAAAATTTGATTTTTTTTTTGAAATAAAAATTTGAAATATTTTTATAATTTTTATAAAATGCTAGTTGGGACGAATATTAAAATTGAGTGGCCTACGTATACTCATTGAATAATGAAGAATCAAAGCCCACGTAGTTCTCTTACCTTAACTTACCTAGTCGTAGGCCTTGGCGTCGGATCTTTCGGACTCGGTTGTATCGTTTGGGCTCTCGTCGGCTTGATCTCATTGGTTCTCTTGAGCACGCAACTCGGCTTTGGACCAATCATCAAGCAACATGGTGGCCTCCATGTTTCGAGGATCCATGTTGCTTCTTCTTTCGTCCAAGACAAGTCCACCAATGCTAAATACTTGCTCGACGGAGACCGTGGAGGCCGGAACCGCGAATAACTCCTTGGCCATGGTGGCTATGATGGGATATTCCTTCTCGTGCATGGACCACCATTTCAAGATGTCGAATTTTGACCACCTACATTTTTGAAAGCAAATGTACTAGACAAATATGTATCTAATTCGTTAGAAGTATGACTCCTTTGTGTTTGCATAAATGAATAGGCGGCTTGAGCGAATTGGTTGTCGATAAAAGAAGTACCTCCTAATGAGCCTACATGAAATTGGTCTTGAAAACTAGTACTAGTGCTTACATTTGAAGAGTATGATGGGTTTGCTAGTGTATATTTTTGATCATATTCACTAAATAAGACCCTAAGTGTGCTTTCTATTCTAACTTTAATGTAATCTACATTGGGAATGTAAAATTCCACTGGTTCATTATTTGCTAATGCTTGGATATAAAAAGGTATTTCCTTAAAGGCACCATAATAAATTTCTAGCATGCGATTAACACCGACTAGTTTAAATGTAGGATCTAAAATTTTAGCTATTAAAAAAACATCGAGAATTTCTAGAAAATATTTAAGCCACTTAATGACCATTTCATATGCTATTTTACTTAAATCTTGGTTATGACTACATGCATTTAAAGCAATAGCAATATAAATAATGTTCTAAAACTTTAACACTAGTGCAATAATAAACACCGGATAAATCTCTAGTTGCACTATCAAAAACTTTTAAAAGTTCAAATAATTTAGCACATTTTTGCCAATAAGAGGGCAATAAAAGCAAGTTAGCCTCGGGAGTGGCTCTAGAAAAATCACATAAATGATCAACATGATTCAAGGTAGAAGCAAGCATGACATATGTTGAATTCCAACGTGTAGAAACATCTTTGACAAAATTCGTATATTTAATCTTTTTAGTACGACAATATCTTTGCCATTTTTTTCCAATTGATGCTTTTCGATGCAACATATTAACGGCATTTCTAATGGGTTCAACACTTTCATTAATAAGAGGATAAGAATCTTGTACACAACGGTTTAAAATATGACATATACATCGAGCATGAAAATACTTACCATTAAAAGAGGGTGAGCATGCGGCAACTAACTCGGGAATGGAGGCGGTGTTAGCGGATGCATTATCGAATTCAACCGAAAATATCTTATTTAAAAATCTATACTCATTTAAAACGGAAATAATCAATTGAACAATATTAGTAGCATTATGTATTCATTAAAATCTCTAAATACAATTAAACGTTTTTGAATTAACCAACTTTCATCAATCCAATGACAAGTAATACCCATATAAGAATTTTTTTGATAAGAATCACTCCATATGTCGGAACATATAGAAACATTTTGATTTAAACGTATAAAATATTTCATTAAATCACGTTTTCTTTCTTCGGCTTGTCGTCTTATACGCTTGCACATAGTAGTTCTACCAATTTTTTTTGTGGCGGGGTTATAAGCATTTTGCATAGCATGTTCAAAAGTCATTTTATCGGCAAACTTAAAAGGCAAATGCTCCATAGAAATAAAACGAGCCATTACTTATTGAGCATTTAAATGATCATATTTCCATAAAACATTACCTTCTTCATTACCTTGTTGATTACCTTTGAAGGCTTGGGATTTAGTTGAGTTTGAGTTGTAGGAATTCCCGCCTCGGATTTATGCAAATTGTTCATGTGCTTTGGAGGGTGTGTTGGCCACTAAGTATACAGGATACAACTTGGAAAGTGTTTTAAACAACAAGCTGTACGATTTTCAAATCTGAGTGCGTAGCGGAAGTCTTGTTAAATGAGCTGCTGTAAATACAACAACTAGATATGAAGTGTATACTTAAAGATAATCACAAATGTTATAACAGTAAATGCAGAAGGTAATTGACACAGTAATTAAAGTGGTTCGAGATAAACCCCTCTACATCCACTGGTCCTCCACACATGAGTAAAAATGTTTATTATAAATACTACGTACACAACTACGTATTTATAATCAAACCTAATCAGTATATCGTTCACACAGATTGATGTAATGATCTTAGCCTTCAACCGTTCACACAGATTGGTTTGAGCTTTCACTTGACTGGCTTCTTCACACACAGTTCCGAAGCTTCGTATCTTCAATGCAAGTCCGTCACACACAGTTCGGGAAGAGCAATGATTCTCAGTCCAAACAGGGCTGATGGGTTTGTTCAAGGGTTAGAACAATATTTGAACAACAACTTTGGCTTTCTGAGCTTTTAGCTGATGATGTGTTGTTCACGGTTTTGAGCACTGTATATCTCTTCTTTCAGAATAGCAGAATGCCTTGGGAGATATGTTTGCTCTGAATATTCGTGTAAGCACTTGTTTCACTTGCGTATAAATTCGATCATTTGTTCGTTTGTTTGCATGTGTATAGATCTTCAAAGGCTAGGGATATATATAGCTTTCTGAAATATATCCGTTTATATAAATCCGTTGAGCAAGATTCCATTCCAACGGGATGATGTGTTTGAATAAAACACGATCCGGATTTTGCGCTAGATTGAAGATCTCTGACGGCTTGATATTTAAATACTTTATCCTTTATTATTTAAATATATCTTCTCAAACGGGACTTTGACTTAGTGAATAACAAAGATTCCTTCTTGTCCTGTTTGGATGCTGTATGGAATGATAACTATATTGTCGATTCGAGACAACTTCCATACTTAGTCTTTATAAGAACCCTTTGCTGTATGATTGATTCTGTATGCTGGGGCTACGAGAAGTCTTCGATATAGGTTGATATCTTTTGATCAGCTTTTCGATACAGCTACTTGCTGTATGCTGGATTGGCATATTGTCAAAACATTCTGTCATGATCTTTCGATACAGGGATTGTTTCGTCCTGACAATCTCGATACAGGGATTGTTATCACAACAATTTCCCCATTTTTTATAATTTGCCAAGTCCTTCCAAGTCTTCTTTTTAAAACCTTATGATGTTATCCAAACATCCTTGATGATTCTAAAACTTTGACATTTAGCGTCTTGAAGGGGGGCAGACTTTTTGGTCTTCTGCTCGAATGTTCTGATCTTCAACATTTAGCCTAATACTAAGAACTGCTCGCAGGCAAGTTCATCTTTTATAAAAAAAATGATACATGATTAAACTTATCATTGGCGCGCAGGCACAATTTTACATTGTATTCTAGATACATACAACTTAAACTATGAACTGTTTGCAGACAAGTTCTTTAAAGCTTATGTATTAAGATAAGTTTCATATTTGAGTACAGCAAGGATAAATTTAAGTGTTTGTAACATACAATTGTAATATCTGGATTAATTGTTGAATATTTCATCTGTATTTGAACCCTGTATTATTTGCTATTGTTATATCGATAATTGTAATGTGATACTTCTTGTATTTGTACCCTTGTACATGAGTATGGCGACATGTAATTTTCCTATGCAAATACGTGATAACGTACGTTAACAAGGATAGCTTAACGTACGTTATCTGTCGGAATTAGCGTACGCTACGAATGTAGCGTAGCGTGCGCTAATCAGCCAATAATTGAGATGGGCGGCTAGCACATGCGCCAGCCGGACATGGGTCCGGATAAGATTCCCGCGGGCGAACCTGGACAGATTTGGAGTCAATGCTTGTTAGCGTGCGCTAAGGATACTGTGATAGCGTGCGCTAAATAACATACGAACAGAAATGTTATAAAAGGGACAGCACCCCATTTTACTTGGTTTACATTCTCTTCACTTGTCCTTTGTTCTTGAGAGACCAGAGGGCCTCATATCTTCCTTAAACACACAGACCACCTCTACTCGATCATTGGAGATTGTATATCACTTGTGATTGATCGTTGAAGTGGAGAAGCACCTTGGATTGACATACAAACAACCGGAGTTGGATTCTACCTTTTTGACTCTGTGTTTTCTCCATCTTAAGGTATGTTAATTCTATCCAGCCTTAGATTCGTGTTCTTGAGAATAAGATGATCATGCTACCAAGATATTGAGTTCCATTGATGAATTATTCAAACAAACATCATGTTTAGAAGTCTGAATGATTATGCTTATGATATCGTGGTTGAAAACATCGTAGTTGGAATCCTAGTACGTCAAATGATGAGAGGAATATTCTGAGGTTGATTATCCGTATGATTAACGTTGCCATATTGATCGTAAACTTGGATTTGATATCACTTTCTTTATAAGGACTTAAGAAAGAATCATCTTAGGTTGTATCTTTTCATTGGGATTGTTAGTTCACATTTAAGATGAAGTCTGAATGTGATAATGGTAATGGAATCTATTGCACCAACCTGAGATCACTGAACTTCAAATGAGAATGATAATCGAGATTGAATATAAGAGTTGTGATGATATTCATTTCCTTGAAATTCAAAGATGATTGAATCCGTAAGATTATCCATAAGTTTATGTAGACGAGTAACATACGTAAATCACTGAGGAGTTCGTAAGTTTCATCACCGTTAGAACAGTCATCTGCCCCGAAGTGAAACTACCATGCATGCTTAGCGTACGCTAAGCTATGTAGATTAATGTATGCGATCGGGCTTAGTTAACGTACGCAACGTTTGGTACGTAACGTACGTTAAAGTCATCAGAGGAGTCAGTCGGCTGATCAGAGAGGGACTGCCGATACTTATACAGCGTACGCTAGACTTTGTTGTTTACGTGCGCTAACGAGTAGGATTAACGTATGCTACACAAAATACGTAACGTACGTTAAGAAAGGCAGACAGATTAATTTTTATGAACTTCCGACCGTAATTTGGATTGTTAGATGTTCGTACGACTTGAGATGAATTCTATATTATTTCTTTTATTAAGGTTCGAGCTTAGCAACGTTATTGATCGAAGGGGACGACCTTCGGGTGTTTTGATATTCGTGGAAGCTTTATTCTTGTCATCGAACCGAGGCAAGTACTTTAATTAGAATTGCTTATATCATGTCAGTAATATTGTGATTGTATTATGTACATGTGTTGTGATTAAATGTCCACCATGCATTGATCCGACGGGAATCATCATGGGAATCTATAGCTGTGTGCGCTGGATCGTTGGACAGGTAGTTCCACCATGCGTTGGTCCTACGGGATCATCATGGGAATCTATAGCTGTGTGCGCTGGATCGTTGGAATACCAACAATATGTTGAGACTGTTATGATGTGATATGTGTTGTTGGTATTTCTCGTTGGAGAAATTTATTATGAGTATTGTTGATTACATCACTGTTGTATGATTATTGTACTTGTACTAGTATCGTTGTGCTAACCCATTCGGGGGTGAACATTTGTTTATGTTCAGGATCCAAAAGAGCAGGAAAACAACCACTGGAGTTGCATGACGACGAGGGTGCAGAGTGATGTTCCGGCCGGGTTGATTATCTGTTGTTGGTTATTTTAATAAGTACTCGAGTACGTCGTAATTTGTGATGTTTGGATTTCAGTGATGTAGTAATATTCTTCATTTGGATATTTGTATTCTCGGTATTGAACCAAAACTGTCGTATTTTATTTCCGTGATTTCATAATTTAGTATCTGTTATTGTCTTTTCATTTATTCAGCCTTGTAAATTCTAATGTAAAGGATTTACGGCGCTGTAATATTCCTGAATATATCGGGGGTGTTACATAATATGGTATCGGAGCTAAGATTATGGATACCTTGGCCATTGGGTTAAAATAGGGGTCATATATGTCTTTTGAGGTAACCGGCCGCGAATAACATCACTCTACTGCCTATGTCTTCATGCGAATGGTGGTTGTAAGTTCCTAAACTCTATCTCGTTCTTTACATGTTGTATCTCTTTATACTCGAACATTAGAATGATATTGTTTCCTGTATATTGAGTATTTATGCTTACAGTATGTTGAGGGGTGGACGTGGACGTGGTCGTGGTCGCGGACGCGGACGCGGACGAAGGAATGCCGAAAGAGAAGCTTCGCCTTCCAATCAGGCCAGCCACAGCTCAGGCGAGCCACAGAGATCTATTAATAATGAACCGGAACCTGATGTGCCCGAAATCCTTCGTCAGGTGGTGAACCAGATGACTCAGTTCGCCCAGGTCGTGGACCGAATGCAGGTGGCAGTAGGGTTACAACAGGGATATCGACAACAAGGGATTCCAGATAGGGGGAATCGAGGTGACCGATGGCTGCAAGAGGTGGCAAATATGCAACCACCTAAATTCGAAGGATTTTCTGAGACTCCCACATGGGACCATTGGTTGAAGGAATTGGAGAAAATTTTTGCCGGAATTAATTGTCCAGACGACCGGAGAGCCTCTATTGCTCAGTACCTTCTGATAGGGGAAGCATCCGAGGGGTGGGAAGCCATCCGGCCTGCAGATCATGATGCTGACTGGACAGAATTCAAATTGATGATGGAAGCTCAGTACTGCCCTCGTCCTGTGAGGGAAGCCAAAGTTCGGGAATTTTTCTCCGCACAGCCATCAGACGAACCCGTATCCCAGACAATTAAGACGTTTAACCAGCAACTGACATTGTTCGACATCTGGTCAGAATAGATGCAGAAATGATGATCTATTTTGATATGAGAATGAAACCAGAAATCCAGAGGTACATGTCCGGTTTTGAATGTACCACTCTCCGTCAATACCAGGATAAGGCGTTGGCGTATGAGATTAAAGAAGCAGCGATGGAAAAGTTTGCAGAATCCAAGAAGCAGGAAGTCTCTGGTAATTTCACAGAGCACAAGAGTAGTGGGCCCCGCAAGGCCTAGTCATTCTTTCATTCTTTCAAGAAACCTCCGCACCCATCTAAGTGCAGAAAGAATTTCGGAGCAGTGTCAGCCACGACGGATACAGCTAGGAGGTGCTTTAACTGTGGTCGCCCAGGCCACCTTTGGCGTGATTGTTTGCGTACTCCAGTTACATGTTTTGATTGCGGACAGGAAGGGCACCGTGCGACGTTTTGCAAGGATGACACCAAGTTCAATTGAACCCGTACATCACAGCCATCTCAGAGAGAAGCCAGTACCCAACAGAGGCAGCAAAGTGTTCAGATGCCTCAGAATTTTGGCCGCGGACGAGGCAGAGGACAGTGGCACCGAAAGAGTACAATGAGTGCCGGATCTGTTCCCCCACGTCTGTACAAGATGAGCAGTAAGGCGATCAGATGTCATTGCCGCATCGTGCAATCGCTCAGATCCTTTCCCAAATTAGCTAGCATTTTATTCGATACAGGAGCTACGCATTCATTTATATCATTGTCTTGTGTAAATCGTTTTAATATTTCTGGTTTTCATAATTGTGAACCTTATGTTGTGGGTTTACTGAGCGGAGAGAGGATTGTGGGAAACCTAGAAACTAGAGATTTCCCTGTATCATTTGGAGGCAGAGAGTGGCTCTCAAATCTGATTGTGATAGAAATGCAAGGAGACGAACTGATACTCGGAGATGATTGGCTTAATCGGTATGGAGCTATTGTAAACTACCGAAAGAGGAATATCTCGCTGATCGTTGACGATGGTTCCAAAATACTGTTTGAATGATGGAAACTAGGAAGCTCAGGAAAGATAATCTAGGCGATGAAAGCTGTCAAATTCTTGAAACAGGGCGGTACGGGATACTGGTGCTATGCAATGAAGAAAGAAGACGAAATTGTGGAACTTTCATCCATTCCTGTTGTGAACGAATTTCTGGATGTATTTCCTGATGAGTTACCTGGACTACCTCCACGACGAGATGTAGAATTCACCATTGAGCTGGAACCCGGAGCTACACCACTACAAAAAAAAACAGTTTTTACCGACGCCATTTACCGACGCCCGTACCCGCCGTTGTTAAACTTATAATTTACCGACGCCATTACCGATGCCCGTTATTTAGTTGATTTACCGACGCCATTGCCGACGACCAGTTCGCAGACTTAATTTTTTTTTCTTTTTTTTCACAATTACAGACGCCATTTACCGACGCCATTACCGACGCCATTTTGGCGCTGGTAAATTATTTTTTTTATTTTTTTTTATTTTTTTAATTTACTGACTCCGTTTACGCCATTACCGACGCCATTTCAGCGTCGGTAAATTTTTTACGCTATCCCACATCGAAAAAACAGTAGTGTTTTTTCTGGTTTATAAACTAAACTCCTTCTCAATCATTTGAAATTGAATGGAGCCCGAACCTAACCCGTCCGAACCCGGACCCGACCCGCCCGGACCTGGACCTGACCGAACCTGAGCGCCGCCTGAGCCCGGACCTAACCCACCTGAGCGCCGCCTGAGCCCGGACGTGACCCGTCTGAGCCCTGACCTGACTTTTTTAGAATTTTTTTTTTTAATTTAACGACGCCAAAAATGGCGTCGGTAAATGGCGGCGTCGGTAAAAAATTACCGTCGAGCGTTTTTCCAACGGCGGATTGCCGTCGGTAATGGCGTCGGTAATTTTTTTACCGACGCCATTTTCTGTTTGACCAACGACGTTTAGCGTCGGTAAAAACTGTTTTTTTTTTGTAGTGCACCAATTTCTAAGGCACCGTATCGTATGGCACCTACTGAGATGTACGAACTGAAAAAGCAACTGGAGGAGTTACTGGACAAAGTCTATATCCAGCCAAGCGTTTCGCCCTGGGGAGCACCAGTTCTTTTTGTCCGGAAGAAGGATAGATCGGTTTGAATGTGTATTGACTATCGAGAGCTGAACAAGATGACGATTAAGAACAAGTATCCGTTGCCACGGATTGATGATTTGTTTGACCAGTTGCAAGGAGCAACAGTATTTTCTAAAATCGATCTGAGATCAGGATATCATCAGCTGAGGATTAAGGAATCTGATGTTCCGAAATCAGCGTTCAGAACTCGCTACGGACACTATGAGTTTGTAGTGATGCCGTTTGGTCTCACTAACGCACCTATTGTATTCATGCAATTGATGAACTGAGTGTTCATCGAGTATTTGGATAAATTTGTGTTTGTGTTCATTGATGACATTTTGTGTATTCTAAGAGCCCGGAAGAGCATGCACAGCATTTACGGATTATGTTAGACCTGTTGAGAAATGAAAAATTGTACGCCAAACTTTCTAAGTGTGAATTCTGGCTAAAGGAAGTGATGTTCCTCGGCCATGTGGTATCAGCTGAAGGAGTCCGAGTAGATCCTCAGAAGATCGAAGCAGTTATGGATTGGAAGCCTCCAAAGAACGTGAAAGAAGTCCGAAGTTTCTTAGGACTTGCTGGATATTATCGTCGGTTCGTGGAAGGGTTTTCCAAAATTACCCGCCCACTTACTCGACTACTGCAGAAAACTCAAAAATTTGAGTGGAATGAGTTGTGCCGGAATAGCTTTGATGAATTGAAGAAGAGATTGACGACGACACCGATTTTAGCACTACCACAGGGAACTGGAGGATTTATAGTTTACAGTGATGCTTCGAACCAAGGACTCGGATGCGTATTGATGCAGAATGATAAGGTGATCGCTTATGCGTCACAACAGCTGAAACCTTATGAAGTGAATTACCCAACACATGATTTGGAGTTGGCAGCAGTAGTTTTCGCTTTGAAAATCTAGAGACATTACCTGTACGGGACTCACTGTCAGATCTTTACGGATCACAAAAGTGTCAAATATATCTTCAGTCAGAAAGAGTTGAACATGCGGCAAAGAAGATGGCTGGAACTTACTAAGGACTACGACTTGGAGATTCTTTACCATCCAGGCAAAGCGAATGTAGTGGCCGATGCACTTAGCCACAAGCCTGTATCTATTCAGATGCTGGAGACTCTGACCTCCCAGCTCAGCATTCAACGAGAGATCATTTGAGAATGAATTGAAGTATGGTTACAAAGAGTCCAAGGACAACTGTGCGTGATGGAAATAACTTCATCGTTAACTGAGGATATCAAATCTAAGCAAACAGATGATCCTCTGATGATTTGGTTACGTGATGAAGTGATCAAGGGAAAGACCCCCGGATTCGGAATTCATGATGATGGAGTTTTGAGATTTCAGAACCGACTTTGCGTTCCCGATATCGATGTTCTGAAACAGACGATTATGAAGGAAGCTCACAGCTCGCCCTATTCTATCCACCCGGGCACCAGTAAGATGTACAAGGACTTGAAGCAGAATTTTTGGTGGGGCAACATGAAGAAAGATATAGCGGATTATGTTTCGAAATGCTTGACTTGTCAGCAGGTTAAGATCGAGCATCAACGACCTACCGGAATGCTGAAGCCGCTCCCGATTCATGAATGGAAGTGGGGGGACATATCGATGGACTTTATCACTAGTATGCCGAGAACCAAGATAAGAATGAACATGATTTGGGTGCTAGATGATCGTCTAACCAAATCGGCTCATTCTCTAGGCATTAAGGACACTTGGGAACCCGAGAGGTTAGAACAAGTATTTATTTCAGAGATAGTTCGATTGCATGGTACGCCGAAGACCATTGTTTTTGATCGAGATGGCCGTTTTGTGTCTCATTTTTGGAAAGCAGTTCATAAGGCCTTGGGGACCGAATTGAACTTCAGCTCAGCTTATCACCCGCAGACAGACGGACAATCCGAGAGGACTATTTAAATGGTGGAAGACATGCTGAGGGCCTGTGCCTTAGATTTCTCAAATGATTGGGAAATTCATCTACCGTTGATTGAATTTACCTACAACAATAGTTAGCATGCTTCTATTAAGATGGCACCGTTTGAGGCATTATACGGGAGAAGATGCAGATCGCCGCTATGTTGGGACGATTCATCAGACTTGATCGGGACAGAACAAGAGTTGATCGTACAGACACGAGAGAAGATAGCCTTGATTCGTGAAAGGCTGTTGACTGCCCAGAGTCGACAGAAATCTTATGCAGACATACGCCGTCGTCCATTAGAGTTCAGTATTGGAGATCACGTGCTTTTAAAAGTTTCTCCTACTCAGGGTATCTTTCATTTTGGGAGAAAAGGAAAGCTGTGTCCGAGATATATCGGACTATTCGAGATCATTGAGAGAGTTGGAGAGTTGGCATAGAGATTGGCATTACCGTCGTCATTAAGCCATGTTCATAACGTGTTCCACGTATCCCAGTTACGGAGATATATACCGGATCCTAGTCATGTCATTGATTTCGATGAGATCAAGGTCGCTCAGGATGGCACGTTTGAAGAGAGACCGATCAGGATACTCGAGAGTCGAGTTAAGCAACTGAGGAACAAACTGATCATTTTGGTCAAGGTTCAGTGGTCACGTCATGGAGTGGAAGAAGCCACTTGGGAAACGGAAGATAGCATGAAGTCCAGATATCCAGAGTTATTTTCGTCTTGAGTTTCGGGATGAAACTCCTTTTTAGTAGGAGAGTATGTAATATCCGGATTAATTGTTGAGTATTACATCTGTATTTGAACCCTGTATTATTTGGTATTGTTATATCGATAATTGTAATGTGATACTTCTCGTATTTGTACCGTTGTACATGAGTATGGAAACATCTAATTTTCCCATGCAAATACATGATAACGTACGTTAACAAGGATAACTTAACGTACGTTATCTGTCAGAATTAGTACGTTATCTGTCGGAATTAGGGTACGCTACGAATTGAGCTGGGCGGCTAGCACATGCGCCAGTCGGACATGGGTCCGGATAAGATTCCCGCAGGCGAACCTGGAAAGATTTGGAGTCAATGCTTGTTAGCGTGCGCTAAGGATATTGTGATAGTGTGCGCTAAATAACATACGAAGAGAAATGTTATAAAAGGGACATCACCCCATTTTACTTGCTTTATATTCTCTTCACTTGTCCTTCGTTCTTGAGAGACCAAAGGGCCTCATATCTTCCTTAAACACACACAGACCACCTCTATTCGATCATTGGAGATTGGATGTCACTTGTGATTGATCGTTGAAGTGGAGAAGCACCTTGGATTGACATACAAACAACCGGAGTTGGATTATACCTTTTTGACTCGTTGTTTTCTTCATCTTAAGGTATGTTAATTCTATCCAGCCTTAGATTCGTGTTCTTGAGAATAAGATGATCATGCTACCAAGATATAGAGTTCCATTGATGAATTATTCAATCAAACAACATGTTTAGAAGTCGGAATGATTATGCTTATGATATCGTCGTTGAAAACATCGTAGTTGGAATCCTAGTACGTCAAATGATGAGAGGAATATTCTGAGGTTGATTATCCATATGATTAACATTGCCATATTGATCGTAAACTTGGAGTTGATATCACTTTTGTTATAAGGACTTAAGAAAGAATCATCTTAGGTTGTATCTTTTCATTGAGATTGTTAGTTCACCTTTAAGATGAAGTCTGAATGTGATAATGGTAATGGAATCTAGTGCATCAACCTAAGATCACCGAACTTCAAATGAGAATGATAATCGAGATTGAATATAAGAGTTGTGATGATATTCATTTCCTTGAAATGCAAAGATGATTGAATCCGTAAGATTATTCATAAGTTTATGTAGACGAGTACAACAACATCTAAGCCTTAGTCCCAAAATGATTTGGGGTCGGCTAACATGAATCAAACTTTGAAACCGTCAATAATCGTTACATAAATAACATAAAAGGAAAAAAGAGGGAAAAAGTAGAGAAAAAAGCAAATAAAAAAGAGAATGAATGGAAAAAAAA
Organism: Orobanche coerulescens; assembly: GCA_033398695.1. NCBI lineage: Eukaryota > Viridiplantae > Streptophyta > Magnoliopsida > Lamiales > Orobanchaceae > Orobanche > Orobanche coerulescens. Next base: position 93,949,473 of record CM065809.1, read on the forward strand.
AAGAAAAAAAAAAAAAGAAAAAAAAAAAAAAAAAAAAAAAAAAAAGAGAGAAAAAGATAACATGAAATAAAAGAAAATAGGAATTAAAAAAAAAAAAAAAAATCAGACTCCATCCACCATCCGTATTCTTTCCCGCCACATTTGCCTCTCCATCGCCATACTTTCTCCAATTCCAAGAAACCGCATATCATTTTCAATCATCTTTATCCAAGTTTTCTTGGGTCTTCCTCTACCTTTCACAACATTACTTGCTCCCCAACTTTCTAGCCTCCTCACTGGGGCATCAATAGGTCTTCTTCTCACATGACCAAACCATCGTAATCGATTCTCCATCATCTTGTCTTCTATAGACGCAACTCTTACCTTCTCTCTGATCACCTCATTTCGAGCCGATCCTTTTTGTATGACCACACATCCATCGTAGCATACGCATCTCCGCCACATTCATCTTTTGAACGTGACACTGCTTTTTCTGACCCAACACTCGGTGCCATATAACAAGCAGCCTAATTGCCGTGCGGTAAAATTTACCCTTTAATCTATGAGGCATGCCGGGATCACATAAAACCCCTGTGGCACTCTTCCACTTCAACCACCCTGCCTTTATTCTGTGAGCCACATCGCCATCTAGCTCTCCATCCTTTTGGATAATAGATCCAAGATACCGAAAGAAAGTGGATCCATGAACAACTTTCCCATCAAGTTTATGTAGACGAGTAACGTACGTAAATCACTGAGGAGTTCGTAAGTTTCATCGCCGTTAGAAGAGTCATCTGTCCAGAAGTGAAACTGCCATGCACGCTTAGCCTACGCTAAGCTATGTAGATTAACGTACGCAACGTTTGGTACGTAACGTACGTTAAAGTCATCAGAGGAGTCAGTCGGCTGATCAGAGAGGGACTGCCGATACTTATATAGCGTACGCTAGACTTTGTTGTTTACGTGCGCTAATGAGTAGGATAAACATACGCTACACAGAATACGTAACGTACGTCAAGCAAGACAGGCAGATTACATTTTATGAACTTTCGATCGTAATTTGGGTTGTCAGATGTTCGTAGAACTTGAGATGAATTCTATATTATTTCTTTTGTTAAGGTTCGAGCTTAGCAATGTGATTGATCGAAGGGGACGACCTTAGGGTGTTTCGATATTCGTGGAAGCTTTATTCTTGTCATCGAACCGAGGCAAGTACTTTAATTATAATTCTTTATATCATGTCAGTAATATTGTGATTGTATTATATACATGTGTTGTGATTAAATGTCCACCATACGTTGATCCGACGGGAATCATCATGGGAATCTATAGCTGTGTGCGCTGGATCGTTGGACAGGTAGTTCCACCATGCATTGGTCTGACGGGATCATCATGGGAATCTATAGCTGTGTGCGCTGGATCGCTGGAATACCAACAGTATGTTGAGACTGTTATGATGTGATATGTGTTGTTATTTCTCATTGGAGAAACTTGTTAAGAGTATTGTTGATTACATCACTGTTGTATGATTATTGTACTTGTACTAGCATTGTTGTGCTAACCCCTTCGGGGGTGAACATTTGTTTATGTTCAGGATCCAGGAGAGCGGGAAAACAACCACTGGAGCTGCATGACGACGAGGGTGCAGAGTGATGTTCCGGCCCGGTTGATTGTTTGTTGTTGGTTATTTTAATAAGTACTCGACTACGTCGTAATTTGTGATGTTTGGATTTCAGTGATGTATTAATATTCTTCATTTGGATATTTGTATTCTCGGTATTGAACCAGAACTGTCGTATTTTATTTCCGTGATTTCATAATTTAGTATCTGTTATTGTCTTTTCATTTATTCAGCCTTGCAAATTCTTATGTAAAGGATTTACGGCGCTGTAATATTCCTGAATATATCGGGGGTGTTACAACAATAACACGGTATATTACGAGTTGTAATCTCTCAAGACAGGCAAAAATTTTATTGATATTAAAATGAAGATTACAAAATTTTTGCTGTTCTGAAAATAAGATTACAAAAAAAATAATACAAGGAAATTTCAACTCCTGTAGTCTGAATGCCTCCATGGCCTTTTAGGGTCATTCTTGTTACCCTTCCACTAGTTTTGATGTGCGTCCCTGTCTCTATTCAGATATAAGGCTCGACCTTCATATGATTTATCGAAGACTAGGATCCAATCCTCTGGATGGGTAACCAAGTCAACATTTCTGTGCTTTGACTTCATCTGCAGCTTTAGCGGGAGCATTCCTTCTTCCAGCCTTTTCTTGAACTCCTCTGCGGCTTCTTTTACCGTCCTGCATCTGTTGAATAATGAGGATTCCCTGATAAGAACAACAAAGTGCCTTAGGAGTTCATTTCTCCTCCAGTTCTTGATCTCTTCAGCAGTAGGCTGTCGGTCGGCCGGGAGGTTCATAGCTTGCGGCTTTCGGACTAGGCTCTTCTAAGGATACCTAGGATCCTGGAATTCTGGTCGATCTACCTGTATCCTAATATTTGGAGATGTGATACGGGCTATATCAGCAGTGATGGAGTCTTCAAAAGGAGCTAACATTTCTTTCTCTTGCTCTAGCCTCGTTCTCTTAGCAGCTTCCCTCGATTCTTCCCCCTTTTTGGCGTCATCAAGGTATGACACCTTTTCATAAAGGCGTTCCAGGATTTGCAAAGCAGCATCCTGTTTGGTCTCAATATTAGTCATTTTCTCGAAAAGGGAGGAGAGCACCTGCGACATATCTTGAATTTTCTTGTCGTGGGCTTGATGTTGGGAACCGGATTCGATCAAAGCAGATGCTGTCTTTTCCTCAGACACGTGTAGCTTTGATTGTTCTTCTCTCAGGATCTGCTCCTGTTTTTCTTGCAATTGGCTCAGTGCCTGCTTGAAGACGTGTGGCAAGACAGTGAAGGATTCTACCACCCGGGAGACTTCGTGCTTCAGTCCTGTCATTTCTTCAATGGCAGAAGTGTGTAGCCAATCAAGAGCTTTCTCCATAGAGTATAGGGCATTGACGACATCCTGGATGAAAACAGTTTGGAGGCCAAGAGCATGTAATCGCTCTTTTCTTGTGGCATTCTTAGGAGAGTCTGGCTGGGCAAAATCCTCAACTCCGTTCAACCATCTCAAATTCACATTGGGACGTGAATTGAGTTGGACATCCTCAGGTATTATACCGTCATCAAATTCCAAGGCGGTTGAGGGTGCAGGAGTATCATATTCGGGCTCGACGACAGGGGGTGCTGCATCCTCCTGTGCTGAAGTGGGTTATGAAGACATGGATACAGGAGGGACTGATTCCTCCTGCTGTCTCTCAGCTTCCACCTACTCCTGCAGAGGGATTGATTCCTCATGCTGGATGGCACTGGATTCTTCTTCTACTTGTGCGGCGACAGGCTCGGGTGCCTGTTGCGAAACAGATTGTTCCTCTGCGACATGAGGGGCTGAATCCTCGTTGTCGGGAACAGTGTCTTGTTGATGGGGATGTGTGTGATGTTGACTTGAATTTCCTGCACCCATCTGAAATTCAGATTCTTCGCAACTCTTTCTTAGACCAGCCTGTAGGGCATCGTCATCATCATCTGAGTCGGGATCTGATTTTGAACTTTCGGGAGATTCCACGGACTTAACTTTACCTTTCTTGCGTGCCTCGTCTTTTTCAAACAGATGGCTCTCAATAAGCTCTTTAACGCATAGGTTGTCCCATTGGATCAGGACAGCAATATCTTGAGCCTCCGTCACTTCCAAAACAAATCTTTCTTCGTTACTCTATTCGCTCCAGTTGTACAGGGTTTCGTACGGAGCAAGTCTGTAACTCTTCCATTGGACAAACCGTTCGTAAGCTTGTTCGATTTGCCCATGTAGTAGGGTTCGCTGTAGGCATGGGTTCCTCTACAGGTGTGGAATCCTGTATTGGAGAGGGATTCCTTACAGGGGTTGGTACCCTGATGGGAGATGGATCCTGAATGGGTGTGGGATCCTGTATAGGAGAAGTAGCTTTTGGCTCCAAAGTGGAAGCCGACTCGCCAGAGTCTTATATGTTGGCAGATGTCTGAGCATCTGTCATAGCCGCCAGAGGCTCGGGTTATACTGTATCAACAGTAGCAGGCATCTCTTCCATAGGGGTTGGGCCCTGGGGGAGTTGTTCAGTGGGTTGAGCCACGGAAGAAGCGTCTTTGGAGATTTCTGTGGCCTTAACTTTTGAAAGCTTCCTTAGCTTCCTTTTTGGCTTCTCAACAACAACTGGAGTTTTGTTGTGAGATCTTTTTCTCTTCCTTGAAGTCTCCTCGCTATGAGACTTCGAAGATACGTCCCTTGGATCGGCAGAAAGCGGCAATTTGCGAACATAGGGCCTGTTTGCAATGAGGGGTCCTTTCCTGAAGACGGTGGGTCGGATGCTTCCAATATAAATGCGAGAAGTAATCTTCTTGGCTTTTTCGTCTTGCGGAACACCGCATTTGGTCAGAATGTATTTCAACAGCAGACCAAAGGATTTCTTCTGCGAAGCAGGCTTAGAAACTTCTTCCTGCAACCGTTTAAGGATGATTTGACACCAGTTGACCTTCTCACAGGTCATTATTGCAACCATCATCCTAAACCTAAGATTGGTGCACATCTCAAAAGCACCTGTTCTATTCTCACTAATACGACAACAGAAATCATGTGAGTAGACAAAAGGTAAACAGAAGTTTTTCTTATGGCAAAAGGTGTGAACCGTTTCAACCGAGGATGAACCGGTGAACAAGCCATAGTTAGCGGTTAATAGTTCCAGGGACCCAAAGGTCTCAAGATCTTCCATTGACAGGCCATCAGCAGGTAGCCTATAGATATTCTGGAGAAGTTCTTGGTCAACGTGGATCTCAACTCCGCGAACGATGGCTGTGATGTCAGCGACATGTCCTCCCTGGGCCTGTGAAAGGAAACAAACGGCAGCATTGAGGTAGAACTCCTCAACCAGATGAACATCAAATCGTTCAGCAGAGTGGCTGCCAAGGCGATAGAGGCCTTGTTGACGAATCCTAGTGATGACGTATTCCATCGATTCGATGTCATCCGCTTCGGCATGAACACATTCAAGCAAGACAGATCTGGAAAAGATCCGTCCGTCGATGATGTTGGAGGTTTTCTTGAGAGAGATGGAAGAGGTCTGAGAAGATGCCATTGTTGATACTCGAAGAAAAGTTAAAAAGGTTTCAAGGAAGAATGCAGTAAACACAAAATACTTGTAGGTTGTATGCTCAAAAACTCTTACAATATGCAGAAAGCGTAAAGAGTCTCAAATTGCATTTTCAGTCCTTTTATAGTGGGCGACGAAGAAGGGTTTTCAGAGACTGAATGGTCAGATTTAAGGGATGGGAACCGTTTGTTTAAATGGACGACCACGATTGGATTAAGTGTAATCGGTACAACTTATCCAACTAATTATAAATAGGAGCAGGTCCCACTTCTGACTTTTTAAATTACCCTTATTGCCTGAAACGGCAGTGTACAATTAATAAAAAATTTTTAAACATCGCGGCTTGAAGATACCAATTTGCAGATGTCGTGTAAAGCATTTAATGCAAACGGCTTGTAATGATAACAGGGCACGTGGACATAAAATATTTTAAAATAAATAACATGATAATTGATTTCCCATAGTACGTGCTGTATCCGCGAAAATATAGCGTTCCCCCTTAAAAGGTACATACGGGTTTCAATTCGATACAGCAGCTTTCGGATTAATGCTGTATTCTTGGGTCGTACGGTATTCCCCCTTAATTATTGCACACGTCAACTGTAGGATAATTCATATCACTTGGTTCCTACAGTGTTGTTCTGATGGACTGAGTGTACCGATAACTAACGGTGGATACTGTATTCTTGGGTCTTACAGCATTCCCCCTCAATTTACTGAGTAAAAGCATTAAAAACTTTCAGGGAGTCAGGCTGTAGCAATCCCAATTCATGTCGAAGCATGCAGAATCTTGCTATGTCGAGAGGCTTGGTGAAGATGTCGGCTAACTGGATATCTGTATGAACTGTTTCCAGCCGAACATCCTTGTTCTCAACATGATTCCTAATGAAGTGATGCTTCATGTGAATATGCTTGGTGCGAGAATGCAATATAGGGTTGTGAGTGATAGAAAGTGCACCCGTGCTATCGCACATAATCGACGTTTCTTTGGCTTCAATTCCATAATCTGACAGATGTTGTTGCATCCAAAGGATCTGCAAACAGCAACTACCAACAGCATAGTATTCTGATTCAGCTGTTGAAAGCGAGTTAGCCAATTGTTTCTTGCTAAACCAAGACACAAGTCTAGATCCAAGAAAGTGACAAGTTCCACTTGTACTCTTCCTATCTAGCTTGCAACCTCCGAGATCCGAGTCGCTGTAGCCAACTAAATCGAATCCGCCTTCTTTAGGATACCACAGCCCCACATTGACTGTTCCTTTGACGTATTTCAGGATTTGTTTAGCTGTTGTGAAGTGTGATTCTTTAGGTGATACTTGATATCGTGCACACACTCCCACAGCAAACTGGATATCGGGCCTGCTAGCCGTTAGGTACAGGAGTGAGCCAATAAGCTTCCTGTAGAGTGATTGATCAACCGACTTTCAAGCTTCATCAGCACTAATTTGCACGGAAGTGCACATGGGGGTTGACGATGATTTGGAAGTATTCATTCCAAATTTGTTGAAAAGCTCCTTGCTGTATTTTTCCTGGTTGATGAAAATCCCTGTAGGCATCTGCTTTACCTGCAAACCTAGGAAATAACTAAGTTCTCAAATCATACTCATTTCAAATTTAGTTTGCATAAGATGAGAGAACCTTTGACATAAAGCAAGGTTAGTTGAACCAAATATTATATCATCTACATAGATTTGAACCATCAGGATGTCATCACCTTCCTGTATTTTGAACAAGGTCTTGTCCACAACACCTTTCTCGAATCCATTATTGGTTAGATACTGGGACAGGGTCTCATACCATGCTCTAGGGGCTTGCTTAAGTCCATACAGTGCTTTTCTTAGCCTGTATACTAGGTCTTCGCCTTCTGGATTGACAAACCCAGGTGGTTGTTCAACATATACTTCTTCAGCAAGGTCTCCATTTAGGAATGCACTTTTGACGTCCATTTGATATACAATGAAGCTCTTATGGGCGGCAAAGGCTAAAAATATCCTAATGGCTTCTAGTCTGGCTACAGGGGCAAATGTCTAATCGTAGTCTATGCCTTCTTCCTGTCTGTAGCCTTGGGCGACTAGTCGGGATTTATTCCTGATAATGAGTCCATTTCTATCCTTCTTGTTTCTAAATACCCATTTGTTCAAATTACTGATTGATGCGTAGGTCTGGGTACAAGATACCATACGTTGTTTCTTTCGAAACCTTTAAGCTCTTCTTCCATAGATGTGATCCAATGAGAATTGTGTTGGGATTCGGTGCCTAAATCGAAGGCCCAGCGGAAGCGGTAAAACGAAAATTAATTCGATCCGAATCCGTACGAGGATCGATCAAGCTACGTATATACGAATATAAAATAGACAAAGGAAGATTCGAAATCATACCCTTGTCGTCCGTTGATTATATGGAGTTCCTTCTCTTGAGCTATTCCCCAAACGATCCAAAATGCTCCAAGCCCTTGGATGATCCAACGCCAAAAAACTGCGTCTCTACTTGTCACCCGTCGGAGAAACGAACGGAATGACAACACTCGATTAACCTCTAAGGTTACAGCTAGAATCAAGTGATGAAGCTTTATTATTATAACACTCTAAGTGTATAATTTATATCTCTCAATTTTATCTCTTGATATTTTCTCCAAGAATATATCTCAAGAACAATGAATAAATGTGAAGACTTAAAGAAAAACTTTTTTTCTCTCTCTCTCTCCAGCTCAAATCACGTATATATTATGAATGTAATAAGATGGGAGTAGTCTTCCTTTTATTCTTCCAACCATAACTCCTCAAATCCCCTTTACCATAAAATAAGAGATTTGATATTCCATAAGTCATAAGTCTTACACCAACCATATCAAGACTAAGACCAAGGTAAGGAGTCAAGGTGGGGGGGGCGGCCTCAAGAAGGAATCGAACGAGTCTGGTTCGTTTCGGACCCCCGTGAGTCCAAACAGATAAACTCCGATTCCGTTCCGATGTATTTATATCGATCAATTAATCTAATTAATTTAATCATATCAAATACATAATGACATAATTAATTTCTCCAAGAAATAATTATATTCATGAATTAAATTAATCACCTGGTAATTTATTTAATTCATTAGGTCGTAAAATAAATTAATTAAGACATCCAATGTCCCAATTAATTAGATATCCAATATCTAATATTCATAATGAGAATAATCTTGATTCATTCCGTCGTTAATCCTATTGCACGAATCGGTAGGTCCGTCTCAGTCAGCAATGGGAGGAACCAAAGAGTAGTAGCACCACCTAGCCAGCCTGACGGCCTACACTGTACCCCAACTGAGAACAAATGATTGGGATCATTCAAGAACCATTCTGTGTGAATACCAGTATACGTATAAACCCTTCTTTCAAATGTCCCGATCAAGTTATAGGGTCACAGTCAGTGAAACCCTATCTGTTACTTGAGGCTATGCATGCATTAATGCAAATTGAGGTCATCGAGCTCTCGTGTATCCAATACAACTAGCTCCAATGCTTTGGCCAAAGACTTATGATCTCATCTTCCAATAAACGCATAGGACATTTAACCCGCTCACTAACGGGAGAAAGAATTCTATCTTGGTATTCAGTAGGACCTGCTACTTGCCCGTCAAGATGCACGTCGAGGTTGACCCCCAACTCTCGGTTTACAGGGTCGAACTACTCTAATGAAAATCTTGACGTCACAAGCACATCCCGACTAAATCCTCAAGTCGAAGGTTCACGAATACCTATCACAACCTTTCGATTCCGTCATTGACTGTCCCGGAGTGAAATCTGTGTGACGAATAGAGGGTGAGTCGGTCCGAGTATACTAATCCAATTAGCATATCTATAACATGTGCTCCCACTAACTATTAGTGTTCGACAGGCACTCACAAGTCAAAGAACACGTCATACAAGTCTTCTCATAAACTTAACGCCCAGTCAAGTTTCATCGACTTGCGAACGATTAAGTATTTCAGCTATAAACCTTTACAGTGCCGACCTCCTTATCCAATAAGGAGTGGAACGTTTTGCTCTCAAATACACGTACTAGATTCTATACGTATATTTACGAGTTAGAAATGCCAGTAACTACCAGTAAATAAAGAAACATTCATTGCCTTATATAAATGATTTACATAATTACAAGTACAATGCCCTCACTCAACATCCTCTGAGTGCCATTAGAGGGCATACTCCCAACAGTATCCCACTTTCACTCAATGCCACACACTATGGTATCTAATACCCATGTTCTCCAGATGACGCTCTAAGCTAATATGAGAAAGTTTCTTGGTCAGTGGATCAGCGACGTAGTCGCCTGACTCTACTCTGTGCAGCACAATGTATCTCTTTGCGAAAAAAATTCTCTCACGAGATGATACTCTCTCTCAATATGTTTGGTACTATTATGAGACCTTGGCTCCTAGGCCTGTACTACCGCTCTGGCAGTGCAGCACAAGGTGTCATATGAAGTTTACCCAGTAACTTCTAAGTCCGTCCTTTGGAGGCCCCCGAGGCCGCTTTATACTCAGCCTAACAGGTGGAATTAGCAGTCGCGCTATACTTGGCACTATGCAAAGATACTGCTCCTCCATTAAGAGTAAATGTAGCCAGATGTAGACATAGAATCGTCTTTCTGTCCTTGGAAGTCCAATACAGTGAATCCCATCACATTCAATTCTCCACCGCCATATATAAGAACCAGATCTCTAGTCCTTCTAAAGTAGTTGAGAACGTTCTTTACGGCAGTCTAATGTTCCCGAACTGGGTTAGCCCGAAACCTACTTACCACGCTCCTAGCATGTGCAATGTCAGGTCTCATACACAATAAAGTATATATTAGGCTACCCATTTACGAAGCATATGGTGTATCACTCATTTCCTTTCATTGTTCCTCACTATGAGGAAACATCTTCAAGGTGAGTTTTATTCCATGTCGCATCGATAGGAACCCTCTTTTAGAATGATCCATCTTAACTCGCTTTAATATTTTATCTATATAGAGGGCTTGGGAAAAAACTTATCATTCTCTTCGATCTATCCCAGTAGAGTCTAATCCCAAGAATATAGGTTTCTTCTCCCAAGTCTTTCATGGAGAAATTACTAGAAAGCAAAGCTTTCACATAACTGAGCATTCCCACATCATTTTCTATTAGTAGAACGTCATCTACACATAGTACTAAGAATGCGATCTAGCTCCCACTAACTCTCTTGTATACACAAGGTTTCTATTCGTTTTGAATGAAGTCAAACTCTTTGATTGCCTCGTCAAAACTAAGGTCCCAACTACATGAAGACTGCTACAGTCTATTTCATGGAGTCTACATCCACCATTGCTAGGTCATTTGGTCGCGGGTCGGTCTCTTGTTTATCACCTGGAACCTCGTAGAAACCTATTTCCTCCAAGTGCATAAAACTATACCTCTCAGGTAATTGAGACACCCTACGAGACCTACGAGGTGGTTGTACTTGTGTTACAGAAGGTTCGGTTCCAATTTATTGCACAGGTGTCTCCTGAGGAGTTTCATTGTATTCTTCCAAAGAAATATTTCTACATGCTCCGCCTTCCTAAATGAACTCATCTTCCAGGAAGTGTGCATGCAAAGCAACAACGATCTTTCGATCTTTGGGTATGTAGAATAGATAACCCATCGCCTCAGATGGGAATGCAATGAAATGTTTCCTCACGGACCTCGCTTCCATTTTGTCCACCTTAGTCTTCTTGACATAGGCGGGACATCCCCAAATCCTAATGTGATTAAGACTTGGTTTCCTGCCCTCCCACATCTCATGTGGAGTTTTAGGAACGGATTTGGAAGGACATCTGTTCAAGATGTAAGCAGCAGTTAGGAGTGCATACCCCCACAGGTAAATCGGTAAGTCAGTATAGCCCAGCATGGAACGGAGCTTGTTCAACAAAGTCCGTTTCCTTCTTTCTGACACACCATTTAACTGAGGAGTACCTGGAAGTGTTAGTTGTAAAACTATTCCATGTTCCATAAGGAACTCGTCAAACTTCGTACTCATATACTCGCCACCTCAGTCCGACCGAAGTGCTTTGATATGATTACCAGTTTGTTTCTAGACTAGGGCCTTGAATTCCTGGAATTTCTCAAAGGCCTCGGATTTATGTTTCATTAAGTATACATAACCATACCTAGTATGATCATCTGTAAACATAATGAAATATTGATATCCGTCACGTGCTGCTTCCAAAGAACCACATACATCGGTATGGATTAATCCCAATTTATCAGCGGCTCTTTCAAAAGTCCCTGTAAAGGGGGACTTAGTCATTTTGTCTTTGAGGCAAGATTCACATGTAGGAAAGGGATCCGATCCCAATGGACCCATAAGTCCATCTTTTTCCATCTTGTACACCTTGGTCTGACTAATATGACCAAGTCTAAGATGCCATTTTAAAACTTGATTGGTTTCATCCCTACCACGTTTTCCAGTCATAGTATTCACAACTACTTTGTTGCTGATATTTAGATGATACAATCCATTTAACAATGTAGCAGTACCCACTAGTTTATTTCTGAAATAAATTTTGCAGGAACCATCACCAATGAAAAATGAAAAGCCTTTTCGGTCCATGACTGGAATGGATACAATGATTTTATGCTGCTTGGGCAAAACAAGTACATCTTCTAAAGTCAGAACAAACCCGGATTCTAAATCCAAAAGAAGTGATCCTATGTCGGTTGCCTGGACACTATGCCCGCTTCCGACAGTGACCATTACTTCTCTAGCTCCAAGCTCCCTACTTTGTTCCAGATCCTGAAGTGCCATGAAGAATCGGACACTCTCTAGCCCAGTGGCCCAGATCACCGCACTTGAGACAAGCATCTTTCTTCTTGATCTTTGGAACCATCGGGGCCTTGCCCTTACCCTTAAGGTCCTTAACTTGTGGTCCAGTTTGCTTCTTGGTCTTTTTCTTCTTATTCTTAGACCTCCGAGGTCCAGAAGAAATCACAAGAGCAGACTCCTTCATCCGCGGAGTCTTCATCTGAGACTGAGCGGTCACAAGTTTGTTCATTAGCCCAGCTAAATTACATGCAATCTCATTGCAGTTAAAGTTCATAACAAACTGTGAGAAGGAATCAGGAAGAGACTGTAGGATAAGGTCGGTTTGGAGAGAAGTATCCATTTTAAAATCAAGAGCCTCCAATCTCTCGATCATGGATATCATTTTGAGGACGTGTTCCCCAACCTTCTCACCTTCCTTCATCCTTGCACCGAACAGTTGCTTGGATATCTCATATGTAGCAGTTCTGCTGTGCTCACCATAAAGCTCGGTTAAGTGAGATAGAATCTGCCTAGCAGAAGTCATTTTCTCATGAGCTCTCTGAAGCTCATTAGACATACAAGCCATCATGTATGCACGGACTTATACGTCATCCTTAACCCACTTTTCGTGGTTTTCGATCTCTTTCTGATTGGCTCTGGTCCGCACAGGAGGTGCCGGAATGTCCGTCTCCAAGACGTATCCCAGTGCCTCCATACTGAGGACAATCATCAGATTTCGGAGCCAGTCCACAAAGTTAGGTCCAATCAGGGTGTTCTTCTCGAGTAGAATTGCGAGTGGATTCACTGTCATATTGAGAGTTATGTCTGCATTAAGTATAACAGATTAATTAGTGACTTGTTATATTATGATCTGAGTATAGAATTAAGGTCTTTTCTATTCTTATTACCCAGCTCCCACTATTTTTATCGGAACAACACACTCCCATGTTAAATCCGGAAGTATCGTCGCTCTATTTCATAGTGGTGATCGGGTTCTTTATATATCTTAATAGAGGGGAACCGAACAGGTTTCTAGTCTATTAATTTTCATAAAGTGGTGTACAACACCAACCCATCTAATGGATGATTCGATCTTCTTTTTCCCCTTGTTCACTCCTCTCAACCTATACGGTTTCTATGGTTCGTGAACAAATTAAGTTTATACCATCGACGCAAATCAGTTTCACAATTGAATATTATCCGGAAACCTATCAAGTTTCTAGGGATAAAATTTGCTCTAACCGAAGGCATCCAATGCGCTCCCGGTAATTTATCCATCCTCCCCGAACGACTACCTCGATAACTCGAAAGCATAGCACATCCGGTTTGGATTTCAATTTCCCGAAAGCTCGATGGAGGGAAGGAAAACCTTGAAAGCTTATAAACTTAATAACTTGTTGTGGGAGAATTTTCGTGATTAACGTTACACTTTGCACATTAATCATTTTAGCGCGTTTGTTGCATTCATACAATATGAAACAACCATTCACAACCTAGTTGCTACCAACATGTGGTTCATGGACCATTCCTAGAAAACAAAAAATCCGTAATCTAATTACAAATCTTCGTCTTGAATCTTCGTCTTCTCGAAACGGATCTTCCTCCGGTCTTCGTCATTACATATAAATTTTACATTGAAAAATTGCATTCTAGATACAAATATTTCTAGTAAAATAAATAGGCTCAAAACGGCCTTTACAAACGAATCGAATAAAACGAACGATTCAATCTAAGTCCATGAACCACATCCCCATTCAAAAGCATTCATCCAATAAATACTATACAAATGGAAAGCGAGAAGATTACATATGATCCAATCAATAATCAACAATAAATAGAATTGATCCAATCAATTCAACAATAATCGACAAGTTAATTTTCGTCCGTAGTGTACCCTTAAAATATTTTCTTTGAATTTTCCCTTATCAAAAATTCCAAATTAATGATTTTAATACAGGAAAATTCAATAATCGAAAATATACTAAAAAACGAGACCCGATTCGACACTGAAACCGCAAGCAAGATTAGCACTCGCCTGGCACTCTACAGACAAGCCCGGCGCCAGACAGGAAAGGGGGCCCGACCATGCCCGGACACGCCCGGCAGAATACAGCACGTACTCGGCCGGATACAGCAAGTGCTCGGCAGGATACAGCAAGCGCTCGGCTGGATCCAGCAAGCACTCGGCCGGATACAGCAAGTGCTCGGCAGGATACAGCAACGCGCTCGGCCGGATCCAGCAAGCACTAGGCTAGATACAGCATCGCGCTCGGCCGGATCCACCAAGCACTCGGCTGGATACAACAAGTGCTCGGCAGGATACAACAACGCGCTCGGCCGGATCCAGCAAGCACTCGGCTGGATACAGCAAAGCGCTCGACCGGATCCAGCAAGCACTCAGCTGGATACAGCAACGCGCTCGGCACTGACTCGGCAGAATACAGCAAGCTTCTGGCCACATGCCGGACGTGCTCGGCCACACTCGGCAACTGTATGGAAAATCATCCAACGATTGGATACAGCTCGTTTTCGGGCAGATTTCTAAAATCCTGTTATTCCTGATCTATATAAATCATATTTCCAAGATAAACCTGATTTATACCATAACATAAAATCACGGAAAAACGACACTACGACGAGCAATAAAATACCTATGATTATGAAAGTGATTCTAATTCACAATATAAGCATTCCAAATGCTAAATATCGTATATACGATCACAAGACCTCGCTCTGATACCACTTTTGGGATTCGGTGCCTAAATCGAAGTCCCAGCGGAAGCGGTAAAACGAAAATTAATTCAATTCGAATCCCTACGAGGATCGATCGAGCTACGTATATACGAATATAAAATAAATAAAGGAAGATTCGAAATCATACCCTTGTCGTCCGTTGATTATATGGAGTTCCTTCTCTTGAGCTATTCCCCAAACGATCCAAAATGCTCCAAGCCCTTGGATGATCCAACGCCGAAAAATCGCGTCTCTACTTGTCACGCGTCGGAGAAACGAACGGAATGACAACACTCGATTAACGTCTAAGGTTACGGCTAGAATCAAGTGATGAAGCTTTATTATTATAACACTCTAAGTGTATAATTTATATCTCTCAATTTTATCTCTTGATATTTTCTCCAAGAATATATCTCAAGAACAATGAAAATATGTAAAGACTTAAAGAAAAACTTTTTTTCTCTCTCTCCAGCTCAAATCACGTATATATTATGAATGTGATAAGATGGGAGTAGTCTTCCTTTTATTCTTCCAACCATATCTCCTCAAATCCCCTTTACCATAAAATAAGAGATTTTATATCCCATAAGTCATAAGTCTTACACCAACCATATCAAGATTAAGACCAAGGTAAGGAGTCAAGGTGGGGGGGCGGCCTCTAGAAGGAATCGGACGAGTCTGGTTCGTTTCTGACTCCCGTGAGTCCAAACAGATAAACTCCAATTTCGTTCCGATGTATTTATATCGATAAATTAATCTAATTAATTTAATCATATCAAATACATAATGACATAATTAATTTCTCTAAGAAATAATTATATTCATGAATTAAATTAATCACCCGGTAATTAATTTAATTCATTAGGTCATAAATTAATTTATCCAATAAATTTATTAAGACATCCAATGTCCCAATTAATTAGATATCCAATATCTAATATTCATAATGAGAGAATAAGCTTGATTCATTCCGTCGTCAATCCTATTGCGCGACTCGGTAGGTCCGTCTCAGTCAGCAATGGGAGGAACCAAAGAGTGTTGGGAGTATGCCCTCGAATGCCACTCAGAGGATGTTGAGTGAGGGCATTGTACTTGTAATTATGTAAATCATTTATATAAGGCAATGAATGTTTCTTTATTTACTGGTAGTTACTGGAATTTCTAACTCGTAAATATACGTATAGAAGCTAGTCCGTGTATTTGAGAGCAAAAAGTTCCACTCCTTATTGGATAAGGAGGTCGGCACTGGAAAGGTTTATAGCTCAAATACTTAATCGTTCGCAAGTCGATGAAACTTGACTGGGCGTTAAGTTTATGAGAAGACTTGTGTGACGTGTTCTTTGACTTGTGAGTGCCTGTCGAACACTAATAGTTAGTGGGAGCACACGTTATAGATATGCTAATTGGATTAGTATACTCGGACCGACTCACCCTCGATTCGTCACACAGATTTCACTCCGGGACAGTCAATGACGGAATCGAAAGGTTGTGATAGGTATTCGTGAACCTTCGACTTGAGGATTTAGTTGGGATGGGCTTGTGACTTCAAGATTTTCATTAGAGTAGTTCGACCCTATAAACCGGAAGGCAGGGATCAACCTCGACGTGCATCTTAACGGGCAAGTAGCAGGACCTACTGAATACCAAGATAGAATTCCTTCTCTCGTTAGTGACCGGGTTAAATGTCCTATGCGGTTATTGGCAGATGAGATCATAAGTCTTTGTCCAAAGCATTAGAGCTATTTGTATTGGATACACGAGAGCTCGATGATCTCGATTCGCATTAACGCATGCATAGCAACAAGTACAGATAGGGTTTGACTGACCGTGACCCTATAACTTGATCGGGACATTTGAAAGAAGGGTTTATACGTATACTGGTATTCACGACAGAATGGTTCCTGAATGATCCCAATCATTCGTTCTCAGTTGAGGTACAGTGTAGGCTGCCAGGCTGTCTAGGTGGTGCTACTACTCTTTGGTTCCTCCCATTGATGACTGAGACGAACCTACCGAGTCGCGCAATACGATTGACGACGGAATGAATCAAGCTTATTCTCTCATAATGAATATTAAGATACTGGATATCTAATTTGGGACATTGGATGTCTAAATTAATTTATTGGATAAATTAATTTACGGCCTAATGAATTAAATAAATTACCAGGTGATTAATTTAATTCATGAATATAATTATTTCTTGGAGAAATTAATCATGTCATTATGTATTTGATATGATTAATTAATTAGATTAATTAATCGATATAAATACATCGGAACGGAATCGGAGTTTATCTGTTTGGACTCACGGGAGTCCGAAACGAACCGAACTCATACGATTCCTTCTAGAGGCCGCCCCAATTTGATGCCTTGCCTTGGTCTTAGTCTTGATTTGATTGGTGGAGGACTTATGACATTAAAGATAAGATATCTCTTAAAATAAGGATAAAGGTGATTTTGTGGGATTTGTAAATGGAATAAAAAGGAAGACTTATCCCAGCAAATCAACCACCCAACTCCATACGTGATTTCAGCTTGTGAGGAGAGAAAAGAGCTGCTTTTCAGTCTTCATCCTTCTTCAGTTTACTGCTTGATTATTCTTGGAGAAAATATCAAGAAATAAAATTGAGAGATATAAATTAAACACTTAGAGTGTTATTGTAAAACGCTTCATCACTTGATTCTAGCCGTAATCTTAGAGGTTAATCGAGTGTTGTCATTTCGTTTGTTTCTCCGGCGCATGACAATTAGAGACGCGGTTTTTCGGCGTTGGATCATCCAAGGGCTTGGAGCACTTTGGATCGTTTGGGGAATAGCTCAAGAGAAGGAACTCCATATAATCAATGGACGACAAGGGTATGATTTCGAATCTTCCTTTGTTTATTTTATATTCGTATATGCATAGCTCGATCGATCCTCGTAGTGATTCGGAACAAATTAATTTTCGTTTTACCGCTTCCGCTGGGCCTTCGTTTTAGGCACCGAATCCCAACAAATAGTAGTAGCACTACCTAGCCAGCCTGGCGGCTTACACTGTACCCCAACTGAGAACGAATGATTGCGATAATTCAAGAACCATTCTGTCGTGAATACCAGTATACGTATAAACCCTTCTTTCAAATGTCCCGATCAAGTTATAGTGTCACGGTCAGTCAAACCCTATCTGTTACTTGACGCTATGCATGCGTTAATGCAAATCGAGATCATCGAGCTCTCGTGTATCTAATACAACTAGCTCCAATGCTTTGGCCAAAGACTTATGATCTCATCTGCCAATAACCGCATAGGACATTTAACCCGCTCACTAACGGGAGAAAGAATTCTATCTTGGTATTCAGTAGGATCTGCTACTTGCCCGTCAAGATGCACGTCGAGGTTGACCCCCGCCTCCCGGTTTACACGGTCGAACTACCCTAATGAAAATCTTGACGTCACAAGCACATCCCTACTAAATCCTAAAGTCGAAGGTTCACGAATACCTATCACAACCTTTCGATTCCGTCATTGACTGTCCCGGAGTGAAATCCGTGTGACGAATCAAGAGTGAGTCGGTTCGAGTATACTAATCCAATTAACATACCTATAACGTGTGCTCCCACTAACCATTAGCGTTCGACAAGGACTCTCCATGTCAAATAACACGTCATACAAGTCTTCACATAAACTTAACGCCCAGTCAAGTTTCATGGACTTGCGAACGATTAAGTATTTGAGCTATAAACCTTTCCAGTTCCGACCCCCTTATCCAATAAGGAGTGGAACGTTTTTGCTCTCAAATACATGGACTAGTTTCTATACGTATATTTACGAGTTAGGATTGCCAGTAACTACTAGTAAATAAAGAAACATTCATTGTCTTATATAAATGATTTACATAATTACAAGTACAATGCCCTCACTCAACATCCTCTGAGTGGCATTCGAGGGCATACTCCCAACAAATTGTTGAGAGCTTCTTTGGTAGAAACAGGTTCGGATTGGGCTGAGAATACAGCAATAGTGCACATATTAAGTCTTCTAAGCTCGGATTGAGATTTCCATTCAAGAAATGGTGATATCTCAGTATCGGGTTCTTCTTGCGCATATAATACATTTCCTTGTGTAGTCTGTATTCTCCTACGGGTAGAAACACCAGCATCAATGTTTCCAATGATCAACTCTTGCGGGTGATCTCTCAACCATATTCTGCCGGGTTCTAATTAGGGGTCCCGTACTGTATCTTGAGTTGTTGTAGTTTCGGCTTCAGCTTGTACAACATTGGCTTCATCTACGTCGGTTCTTACAGCTGCGGGGTTGATTTCTAGGTCAACGACAGGTTCAATAGGAGTTCGTGGATCCATGATGGAAAGTTTCTGGATGTTCTGAGAAAGGTCTTCTACTCCTGTAGGATAATGGTGAGGTTCATCGAACACTACATGAACTGATTCCTCAATTGTTATCTTCCTTTTATTGAAGATCCTGTAAGCTTTGATAACAGAGTAATATCCTACAAATATCCCTTCATCCGATTTCTTATTGAAGGTTCTAAGTTGATCCTTACTGTTTTTCAAAACGTAACATCTGCATCCAAATATGTGAAAGTACGAAACTAATGGAGTTTTGTTGTTCCATACCTCGTATGCTGTTTTGTTGTGATGCTAGTTGACGATACATCAGTTTTGTGTGTAGCACGCTGTATTGGTGGCTTCGCCCCAGAAACGCTGTGGCAACTTGCTTGCGGCAATCATTGTCCTTGTTGCTTCCTTAAGCATCCTGTTCTTTCGCTCGGCAACACCATTTTGTTGAGGTGTACGGGCAGCTGAGTATTCGTGCTGTATCCCATTTTCCGAACAGTATTTCTCTATAAAGCGGTTAGTGAATTCTGTACCTCTGTCGGAACGAATGGACACGATACTCGACCCTTTTTCATTTTGAAGCTTTCTCAGGTGCTCGGAGAGCTTTGATGTTGTTTCCTTCTTCTTGCTTAGGAAAATTGTCCAAGCATACCTGGAATAATCATTAACAATAACGAGGCAGTATTTCTTACCTCCCAAACTTACTGGGTATACGGGACCATAGAGATCCATATGTAGAATTTCCAACACTCTGTGGGTTGAAAGGTAGTGCTTTTCAGGGTGGTCTTGATTTGCTTGCCTTTCTGACAGGGTCCACAAACGCTGTCTTTCTGGAATGAAACAATTGGCAATCCTCTAACCATTCACTGTCTGGAGAGTTTGTTGATAGTCTTGAAGTTGATGTGTGACATCCTTTTGTGCCATAACCAGCTTAGATCTGCAGTGCCTTTGGCTACAAAACAAGGAATTGTGGAGCTCGTAGGCATCCAGTCAGTAATATACATATTACCTGATCTGCTTCCTATGAGCACAACTTCTTTGGTTAGGATGTTTTTGACTCTACAGTGATCTACATAGAACATCACCGAGAACTGTTTGTCACAAAACTGGCTAATACTAAGTATATTGTACTGTAAGCCTTCCCTCTTGTTCTTCCTTTCCCTTCCCTCTTGTTCTTCCTTTAGATTTATCACCGAAGCGCACTTTTGGACCGTGACCTTCTACGAAATCTGATAACTTGCTTTTATCTCCTGTCATGTGCTGGGAACATCCGCTGTCGAAGTACCAGATGTCCTTCTCCAGAATGTCCTGTAGCAAACAAATTAGGTAGATTTAGGTCCCCTTTGATTGTTGGGTCCATGGATGTTAGTGCTTTTAGGTACCCAGATTTTCCTGACAGCAATAGATTTACTGTAGGATGGTTTAGGTCCGTAATTGCGATTTCTCTGTGGGGCATATACGTAGTTGCTATAACCATGAAAATTATTATGCATGTAAGATTCATGGTTATTATTACTCCAGTACGAATGCCGTCTTGGAGGTGGAGCCATTTTCTTCGGCCTAACAGCTTGCCTTCTGGGTCTCGAGTCGGATTCCCAACGCTGTTGTTGATATTGTGCGGAAACTTGCTGTCGCGGTGAATGACGAGGCTCCTATATCCAATACCTAGGCGTGCTGTACTGAAAGTACTGACGTGCGGGCCTTTGGTATTTGGATACAGCCTTCCTTCTGAATGGTTGTTGGCGCTGATGATATGCTCAGGGAGCATACTGTTGGATACGCCTATCAGGTCTGAATAGCCGATGATTCCGCTGCCTGGAATAGGACTGAGGTGGCGGAATGGCAGATTTTGTCGTTCGCGGTGCAACAGGTTTCTTTACATGATTAGGAACTTCTTCCGGTACACGAATGGGTTCCACACCCCCTGACGAACACGGTACTAGTTTTCCCTTTATTGGAAAATGAGCTGTATCCTAAGCCACTTTTATCATGAGCATGTTGCCCAGTGCTTAGAATTTCTTCCATTCTTTTGGATGATTTCTCGAAAGATTTCAGAATGGTCTCAAGTTTTCCATCTCGTTTTTCGAGAGTTTTTACTTTGGCATGAAGCAGAACAAAATTATTTGTATTGATTTCACTATGAGATTTAGTCTCACTTTGTTCATGAGCAAGTTTATGATTGCTTTCAATGAGTTTTTCCGACTCGACTTTGCTGTTTTCACAATCAATAAACATATTTTCGTAATTTACTTGCAGCAAGTCGTTTTCTTCTTTCAGCTCTAAGTTAGAAAGTTGGAGTTGTATGTTTTCATTTTTCAATGTCTCATGGGCCATTTGAATGGTCTTAAACTCATTCATCATGTTTGCAAAAGTATGACATGCATTGGAGGGAATAGCTGAAGTTGAGCTTACCTCATCATCGCTATCTTCATCTTCCGGAATGTCCTTGGCCATAAAGCACATATAGGCTTTATCTTCGAAATCATCATCAGATGAATCACTGTCAGTGACTACCTGAAGACATTCTTCGGATTTAGATGGAGCGGGGGCGGCTTATGATTCACCAATCAGGGCTTTGAGCTTGTTTTTCCAAGCACGTCTTCTTTCATCCTTTTCTTGTTGCTCGGCTTCCAGCAAACTTTGAACTTTGGGATGAGGACATTTATTTGCATAATGTCCAGGTTTCCTGCAATTATAACACAGGTTAGCATCACCAGAGGAAGTTTCAGTACTTACCTTGTGTACAGGCTTGGGCCTGTATGAAGTTTTTCCCGATTGCTTGATAAACTTCTTGAACTTATGCATGAGGAGCGCCATTTCGTCTTGCGACAGGATGTCATCAAGCCACAAGATTCTTATGAGTGGGCTTTGATGAGCTCGGCATGCTGTGTCTTCGATTGGATACAGCGGCTAAGGCTGTAGTCCTGGCGGGAGATTCTTTAGCTTTCTCTCTCCTGTCTAGATCGTACTCAAATGCTTTAAGGTCAGAAAAGAGATCAAAAGTAGATATTTCACTAAGATTGCACGAGACACGCATAGTTATGCTCTTAATGTCCCATCGGGCAGGGAGTGATTTGAAAATTTTTAGGTTTTTCTCCCTTTGAGTATAAATTTTGCCTAATGCTTCAAGTTCACCAACGATGCCAGTGAATCTGAGGTCAAGTTCCTCAAGTGTTTTAGTTGGTTTCATTTCAAAAGATTCGAATTGCTCAGTTAATTTTGAAATCTTGTTTTCTTTTGAGAGCTCAGTTCCCTAACAAATTAACTTGAGTTTATCCCAGATATCCTTGGCTGATTTACAGCTCTTTACCTTATAGAATGTGCCTTTGTCAAGGGTGACAAATAGCGCATTCTTCGCAACATTGTCGAGGTTGGCGCGCTTTCTTTCGTCAGAAGTCCATTGTTCGCGCTCTTTTTCAAGCATCTCTGCATGAGCCTGGCCTTCAATCCTTGGGGCCGTATTTACCTTCATAATCTTTATGGGGCCATCCTGTATGACAAAAATCATCTCTTCGTGCATTGCTGCAAGATGAGCCTCCATCCTAATTCTCCAATGATCAAATTCGTTAATAGAAAACATAAGAACTTTATTGATCAATGATGAATCCATATGAGAGTATAAGGACGAAAACGACTGTTTTATAAAAATAAGTGATTTAAGGATATGATTCAATAAAAAATACGACTGATTCTTTTTAGAATCACCCTCTCCGATACCACTTGTTGGCCACTAAGTATGCAGGATATAGCTTGGAAAGTGTTTTAAACAACAAGCTGTACGGTTTTCAAATCTGAGTGCGTAGCGGAAGTCTTGTTAAAGTGAGTTGTCAGAATACAAAGAACTAGATATGAAGTGTATACTTAAAGATAATCACAAATATTAAAACAGTAAATGCAGAAGGTAATTGACACAGTAATTAAAGTGGTTCGAGGTAAACCCCTCCACGTCCACTGGTCCTCCACACAGGAGTAAAAATATTTATTATAAATACTACGTACACAATTACGTATTTATAATCAAACCTAATCAGTATATCGTTCACACAGATTGATATAATGATCTTAGCCTTCAACCGTTCACACAGATTGGTTTGAGCTTTCACTTGACTGGCTTCTTCACACACAGTTCCGAAGCTTCATCTCTTCAATGCAAGTCCGTCACCCACAGTTTGGGAAGAGCAAGGATTCTCAGTCCATACAGGGCTGATGGGTTTGTTCAAGGGTTAGAACAATATTTGAACAACAACTTTGACTTTGTGAGCTTTTAGCTGATGATGTGTTGTTCACGGTTTTGATAACTGTATATCTCTTTTTTCAGAATAGCAGAATGCCTTGGGAGATATGTTTGCTCTGAATATTCGTGTAAGCACTTGTTTCACTTGCGTATAAATTCGATCGTTTGTTCGTTTGTTTGCATGTGTATAGATCTTAAAAGGCTGGGGATATATATAGCTTTCTGAAATATATCCGTTGATATAAATCCGTTGAGCAAGATTCCGTTCCAACGGGATGATGTGTTTGAATAAAACACGACCCGAATTTTCGCTAGATTGAAGATCTCTGACGACTTGATATTTAAATACTTTATCCTTTAGTATTTAAATATATCTTCTCAAACGGGACTTTGACTTAGTGAATAACAAAGATTCCTTCTTGTCCTGTTTGGATGCTGTATGGAATGATAGCTGTATTGTCGATTCGAGACAACTTCCATACTTAGTCTTTATAAGACTCCTTTGTTGTATGATTGATTTTGTATGCTGGGGCTACGAAAAGTCTTCGATACAGGTTGATATCTTTTGATCAGCTTTCGATACAGCTTCTTGTTGTATGCTGGATTGGCATATTGTCAAAACATTCTGTCATGATCTTTTCGATACATGGATTGTTTTGTCCTGACAATCTCGATACAGGGATTGTTATCCCAACAGGGTGCCATAACCTCCTCCAGCCGTCCATTTGTAAACGGCGGGACAATAGTTACAATATGCCATAAACTTCTCGGGAGCACCGGGAGCATCATTTGGATCTTTTTCTCTACGAACCTTATTAAAATGTTTAACTAAAATATTAGAACTAAGTGTTTTAGTCTTACCCTTACCTCTAGTGGTGGGGAGGTCCGTCTCCACATCATGTCTTACTTGATCGTCTTCCTCCTCCCACTCTTGGCTATGCATTTGTCGACCATACATTTCATCCTCCTCTTCTTGAAGTTGTCGAGCATATTGTTCACTCATCATTTCTTCGGCCCCACGGCGTGACGGCTTTCTACAACGGACTTTTTTTCTTGAGGATGAAGGAAGAGGAACATTTTGAGGAAAAGTGGGAGTGCTATCAATATCTTCTTTGGTGTCGACATTGATAGACTTGCCACAATTACCACGAGAATGAGACATGATAGTATATTTTAGAATTATAGTAGATAGTATATATTATATTATAGTAGATAGTATTTAGTATATAATATAGTAGATAATATATATATATACATATATATATATATAGTATAGTAGATAGAATTTATATATAGTATAGTAGATAGTATATATAATATAAAGTAGATAGTATTTATATATAGTATAGTAGATAGTATTTATATAATATAGTAGATATTATTTATATATAGTATATATTATAGTAGATAGTATATATATATATATAGTAGATGGTATATACTATAATTATAGTAGTCTTAGTAGATAGTATTTAATTTTAGTATTTAGTTACTTAGTAGAATTATAGAGCAAGAACAAGAAGAGCAATTTAAATTTTAAAGAATGGAGGAGAATAGAAGTAGAAGAGAAGAGAGTTTAGAATATTGTTAACACAAATATTCTAAACCACCGGTTGGAAAAAAATTTGAATTTTTTTTATAGAGAAAATTGGGAGGGAGTTGGGAAAAATTTGAATTTTGAATTTGAAAAAATTTGAAATTTGAAAATTTGAATTTTGAATTTGGGCGGAAAACCACCGGTTCGGCCCGCCGGTTCACGGGCTCAGAACCTTCGACCCGTAACGGGCCCGTGCAGCACAGCAGTTCCGATTTCAGAACTGGCCCTCCGGTTTCGGTTCCGACCCGGATCATCGAATCCGGTCCGGTCCGGGCCGGAACCGCCGGTTCCGGTTAAAATGTGGCACCACTACCGCCACCCATAAAACGCCACATACGGTGCCATCTTGATCGACGTGTGCCAACAAATGTTGTACGTGAACTCGATCAACGACAAATGCTCCTTCTAATCACTGCTTTAGTCGAGAGTACAAGAACACAACATATCCTCAAATGTCTGGATAGTGCGCTCCGACTGCCCATCCGTCTGAGGATGAAAAGAAGTACTCAGACGCAAACGAGTACCCAACGCCTTATGTACCGTTTGTTATACTTTTGTTAGTATTTTTATTAGAATTTTAGATATATTTCTATATTTTGTGTGATAATTTATATTATTTTTCTTGTGTTTTCATTATTTTATTTCTAGTATAATGTTTAGTAATTATGTGTAATTTTTTTTATATTAATAGGAATTAAATTTTATCTACAGATTAGCACACCGGGTGAAGACACATCTGTCATTTTAGGGTAGATATTATTAAAGATTCCGAATATATTTATGAGTGGTCTTCTTAAATATTGTTGGAACCCGATGATCACTCCCACGATTTCGGTCTTTATGGTTCGGGTGTTTCATAAATAGCATCCTACATCGGATTGTCTTATCAAGAGAGGGATGACTATTGATATACCGTGTTTTTGCTGTAATGATTTTGAAACTATGGGCCACTTATTTATCATTGGCCCCATTGCTCCTCAGGTGTGGAATTTTTTTTACAATTTAGCGGGCTTTACCGGACCTTTTTTCGATGATTTCACTTTTATCTTGGCCTCTTGGTTCTCCAAAGCTGAAGGTAAGGTCCATATCTTCCACATCATTCCTATCCTTATTTTTTGGTTTTTATGGTGTTGTAGGAATGATAAAAGAATGAAGGGCATCTCTTTTACGGCCAAACGTGTTTGTTCCCGGATTTGGAATTATCTTCGTGCTCTTAAAATTCCTGATAAATCTCGCCTTACCTTTTGGAAAGGAGCGGATGCTTTTGCGGCTCGTCTTGGGGTTGAGGCCGCCCCCCGGAGGTGCTTTAAAATGGTGGCCGTTAGATGGGCTAGACCGTGTGCCGGTTGGGTCAAATTAAACACGGATAGTGCGGCCAAAGGGAACCCATGTTGTGGGGGGTGGTGGTGGTGGAATCATTCGTGATCATTTTGGTAACCCCATCCTTTATTTTTCCGAACATATTGGGGTTCAAACAAATACTTTTGTGGAACTCATGCTATTTGGCGTAGCATCGATCTTTGCTTGGAAAAGAACTTTAATTATATTTTGGTTGAATTTGACTCGATCGTTGCTATGAGGTTAATTCAAAGGAGGTCGACATGTCAACGGAACCCTCAAAGTTTGGTGTCGAAAATTCTAAACTCTCGTCTAAAGTTACTATTTGTTTCTCCCACATTTATAGAGAGGGGAACGGGATTGCCGATATTCTTGCGAATCAAGGGTGCAATCGTTGAGATTATTTTTGTTCGAATGGCCATGATCTCAATGGGAAAATCCTTGCCTTTTTCGCCTAGATAAAATTAGTTTTCCTTATTTAAGATGTAAAAAAGTGTTTCCTTAGTTTGTTTTTTTGGCCTTTTTCTTGGCCATTTTTAATTGGTGTATTTCAGGGCGTGTAGAGGGGTTCGTCCTCCCTTATTCCTTTCGGGCGTGTAGAGGGACTCGTCCACCCCTCAATTTTTTGGTCCGTCTAATATATGGTTTTTTTTAAAAAAAAAATAAAAAAAAAGTATATGGATCTGGTTCTGTAAAATTGAACCAACCTCTATGATACCACTTTTAGGTCAGAAGTCGTCAGGAATAAGTCTAGGGGGGTGAATAGACTTATTAAACTCTTTTCCTGAATCTTAGGTGAGTAACTCAGTTGATATAATATGGAGCTAACAGACCTTAATTGCAGATGACTAATGCGGAAGCACAGCTGATGACAATGCAGGTGACTTCTGTCGACTGTAGGTGACTTATGTCAACTGTCAAACTAAGTTATGCGGAAGACAATTGACTACTTAATGGAACAGTAATTATGAATACAGCCGATAAGTATGATGTAATGCAGTAAAACACACATACACTTATAGTGGTTTCAAAGGTGGGGTAATCCTCTATTAGTCCACTTCTCTCTAAACCAGTTGGAGATAAATTCAATATAACTATCAACCAGTGATAAATGTTACAGTAAATTTCCTAGTTACAACATCTTCCAACTAGTGGAAACCCGTGGCCGTTGCAACTCCCTTTCACTGTCTAGCACCTCCCGATTGAAAACCCTTGAATGCCTCAACAACTCACAAGCTATCTATCACCTTCCAATCAAGAACCCGTGGATGCCTTATCAGCATCGAAACTTCTGAGAACCTCGTTCCAAGAAGTACCCTGTACTCAAACTTTTAAAGACAAGAGTATTGTCTTCTCCAACTCAAGAGCTTCTCAGTATATGAACTTTGGAAACTGGCTCTTCACGAT
Source organism: Orobanche coerulescens (assembly GCA_033398695.1). NCBI lineage: Eukaryota > Viridiplantae > Streptophyta > Magnoliopsida > Lamiales > Orobanchaceae > Orobanche > Orobanche coerulescens. The sequence continues at coordinate 93,977,058 of CM065809.1, forward strand.
GATATAGTTCGCTTTGATTGCTTAGATTGCTTTGAATGATTTGTTCGCTTGTAAATGTTGTTCACATCGTACTTTGCTCAATCTGTTCTTCATATATTTATAGTATGAATCTTGAGATTCTTCATAGCCGTTGTATCTCTTGTAATAAATCCGTCTGTTGGAGAGTAGACTTCTTTGTTTATTCGTTCATTTATTTGCACGACTTGTCTCTTTCTTCAAATCTGTCCGTTTGAAGAATCTTCCGTTGCACCGCTTTTCTGGATTACTATATTTGGAAAGTCTTCCGGGCGCCAATCTCTACGAATAAACTATTCCTTAACTTCCGGGAATTACTCAATTTGTCTCCTTGAATTTACGTCCGCACGTCTTGCCGTTATTGTTAACTTTTCAATGCTTTGCTGACGTGGACTGAGCTTCTTATCTGATACTTTAAACTTGGCTTGCAGATATAGTTTGGTGAACTTCCTCTGATATTCTGTTTGACTGAAAACCTCGATTGATGAAGTAGTCTGTAGTCAACCTACATCTGATGTTCCTTTTGACTGAATCTTGCCTGATAACTTGTCTTGATGATATCTCATCTGTGGTCAAACCTTAGCTGATGTTTTGTGTTGACGAGACCTTCTCTGTCAATAAGTTGTCTGCAGTCAAACTTCCCTGATATACTCTGTTGACCAGAACTCGCCTGATATGTCGCCTGATTATATCTCGTTTGTGGTCAACCTTCTCTGATCTATTGAGTTGACCAAAAACTCGACTGAAGTTATCTCGCCTGATGATTACTTGTCTGAACCTCAGTTGCTTTAGTGTTTTGGTCAAACCTCTCTGTTATTACAGTTGACCAAAACTCGGCAGATAATAAACTCATCTGATATTTTGACAGTTCTATACTTAGTCGATTTTCTACTGATTAACTCTTTGATCAAACTTAGCATATTCAATGGCTTATAGAAAATACTCATTTGGTTCTTCTTTACAATACCAAGTACTTAGAGCATATATTTGAATAAATCATGAATACAAGGGATGACATCATCAAAATCTAATAAGTATTCCTAACATAATCTTCAAAGAATATATGACTTGTGGGCTAACTTGATAAACATGATTATACCTACAACCCTTAGTTAAGTAAGAATCATTTCCGAAAAAAGATCATTACAAAAGTAAAAAAGAAATTGAGTATTGATAATCACCCAGATAAAAATACGAAAAAGAAATCCTTAATCAAGTTTTCCAAAGAACTATTCTTTGAGACAATTTCTTTTATTTCATCAAGTATCTCTCGATTTAATATGGACATGCTTTATCCTGACAGCATTGATTATGCTGGAAAATCACTGATGGTCCACATAAGAGCAACTTGTATTTGAAAATTCTGTTTTATGGATATATCTTATGAAGGATCCCTCGCTTCTCATAACTGATTCAACTCGGCTATATGAGGTTGTGGCTACACATCTATCCTATCCTTATTCATGGTCCAGGAATCAGAACAGTCAAGAACGTATGTTGTTCTTTCATACACATCCAAGGAGGCAGATCGTAAGGCGTAAGCATCACAGGCCATGAGGAATATTGTTGCCTTGATTGACCAAATGGCTAAAAACCATCTGTACAAAGGCTCAATCGTACATTTCGAGTCTCAGTTATAAGCTATAAAATGGAATAGTTGAGATTACAAACTCAATTTGATAATTAGTTAGATAAGATGTATATGAGATCATAAGATGCATTACTTATTATGTTGTCTAGATTTGATTTTTGTTAAAAAGACGGTTTTACTTTCGAATGTCAAAAATGCCCCTTATATATTGATTCAATCTACTATATTTCTATGTTGATCGGATTCAATACATAGTATTAGGTTTTATGAAAATAACTTAAGGAATCATCAAATGTTTAGAGGTACATTTCTTCTTCTAGAAGAACTTAGAGTGAAAATCATTTAGTCAAATCAACATATTTTCTTTCAAAATATATGAAGACCATAAATATCATCATTTATTGGCCAAGTAAATAATAATTCTAAAACAATGAAAATCACACACAACAATAAGAAATCCAAAAATGTATTTCATACAAACACAAATAACATGACAAACTTTTTTTATAATCCCAACTAGGAGGATTTAGCCCATGAAGGCTTTATTCAACATATTACATGAATTAGCAACCATGATTAATTGAAAGAGGGAAATACTTGATACTAACTCCCACTAAATAAAGGAAAAAAAAGCAATTAACCCCCTCCACAACATAAAGTTCAACACACTTACATAAACTCTCAAGAACACAAATGTTTTGTTCACACAAAATGAAAAATTATAATTTATTATACTTCAAATTGAGAAAATGTAAGATGAAAGATGATTATGGAATGGATCAAGGGGTCTATTTATGTACCCAAGGTCATCTAATAGCTCTAAAACTTCAGCATTATCACATTAAATCGGATCAAGATAAGCCACCCACTCCATAAAGTGTGAAAGATATGATAAGCTCACTCAACCTGTCAAAAAAGTACGTCCGTAATATTAAGGAGTTACGGCCGTAACAAACACATCATACGGCCGTAACATTGGACATTTGCGGTCGTAACTAAGCTACAACTTTTGATCTTTTGTTTGATGAGTATTGTACGGTCGTATAGATAGTTGTACGACCATAATGAGTTTTAAGACTTCACTTTTAGCCCAGAATTTCTTTGAGTCTTATGTTTTAGCCCCAAATCTTCTACGGATGATAATTTTAGATATGTAACTCTGATTTTCAATCCGGAAAGACTACTGAACTCGTCACATAAAGCTCTACAATATGAATACATAAAAACTAAATAAAGAAAATTTCTTATAAAAACATATTTTCTGGAGTAAATTAATAATTCAATCCAATTAAGGCTAAATTTACATCTTCATCCATAAAAATAAAATTACCTAAAACTAATTAATTAGAAGGCAAAATAAGTAGACTAGCTCATAATTATGGGTGAAATATATCAATACCAATCATGGATAAGTGTATAAAACTGACACTTATGACACCCCCAAACTTGAACTCTTGCTAGTCCCGAGCAAGACCCTTTATTTTCCACACACAACATAAAAAAATACACACACAAATTATGAAACGTAAGTATACATATAGAGAGAAAGATATCAAAATGCCATTATTGCACAACAACCAGCTTTATAAAAGGTGAAACATTATCATATTAAATCGGATTAAGGCAAGCCACTCACTCCATATAGGTCAAAGTTATGATAAGATCACACAATCTGTCAAAAAGTACGGCCGTAATATAAGGAGTTACGGCCGTAACAAACACATCATATAGCCGTAACATTGAACATTTACGGTCGTAACTAAGCTACGACATTGATATTTTGTTTTCTGAGTGTTGTATAGCCGTATAGATAGTTATACGGCCGTATTGAGTTTTCAGACTTCACTTTTAGCCCAGGATTTCTTTGACTCTTGTGTTTTAGCACCAAATCTTCTTCGGATGATAACTTTTGATATGTAACTCAAATTCTGAATCTGAAAAGATTGGCCAAGTCGTCTCGTAAAGCTCTACAACATGAATACATAAAACTCAATACAAAATTTATTATAAAATGTCATTTCTTGAGTAAATCAATAATTTAATCCGACAAGGGCTAAATTTACGTCTTCATCCCATAAAAATAAATTACTTAAAACTAATTAATTAGAAGCAAAAACAAGTAGACTAGCTCATAATTACGGGTGAAATATATCAATACTAATCACGGATAAATGTATAAACTGACAATTAACACACCCTCAAACTTGAACTCTTGCTAGTCCCGAGCAATACTATAATATCCGCATTTTTCCTTTTCCCGGTATTTTTATTTTGGTGTAATTTCCATTTTTAGCGACTCACTTGTAACCGTATTGGTATTTCGAGAATACTTATTACTGGACTTTTTGTCATCCTAGCTTGTTTTGGACTTGTTTCACTCAATTCTGCGTTTAATGTCTTTTCCGTCGCTATTTCGTTCGATTCTCGTAATCGTTGTTCGGAACCGCCGTCTCGGGGTTCCGCAGATCTATCTCATGTTATTATGCATGTTGTGAACTTTCGTATGTTGTTTCGATCATGTATCGTGTGTTTCAGATGTTTTGGGCCGTTTTGTAATTTCCTAAAGTTTTGGGTGATTACTAACGTTGTCGTTTTCCGAACCTTTGGGTAGTCGGAATCATGTTTTCTTTTAGTGCTTTGGTTCTGAATCGATCTTGTTGTTCGTGTGTCTTCTTCGGTCCGTTGTTTGGTGTCGGATGCGCGTTGTTTTCATCCAAGGTGGAATTCGCTGTTTTCCATCTTTGGGTGCTGTCTGTACTGCTGTCTGCACTTGCTAGCGTGCGCGATTCCTGTTGTATACCGCACGCTAGATTCTTTGAGTAGCGCACGCTACGTTTGTTTTGTAGCGTGCGCTAACGACTTGAGCACAACAGTGGCAGTGGGGTGTTTTTGCTCCGTGCCCTCTGGACGAGCAGCTTAGCGCGCGCTAAATTTGTATATTAGCGCACGCTAGCGCACGCTGGGTGTCCGGTAGCGTGTGCTAACTCGGTAGTCCAGACTGGGCAGAATGTTTCTGGACTCAGTCTGGTGTCCAGGTAGCGCACGCTATGGCCCGATAGCGTGATGTGAATCGAGATATTATGAAGAACCCGAATGAGGATTTGAGCATGCCGACTGGACCAATAACGAGGTCTCGATCAAAGAATTTCAAAAATAATTTATCGACACTCGTCATTGATATGTTTAAAAATAACTATGATATCAAAGACAACAAATACGTAAGTAGTATCGAAGTTGTTGAACAATAAGTTTTTCGTTTATTTTATCTTGGTGTATTTTAATTTGAGTTGTATTTATTGAGTTGTATTTGTTATATTTTGAGTTGTATATAATCGATTCATGTAATATTAAAGTCAAAGACGATAAAAAAAGACGAACAAACGAACAAGGATGCAAATCCCCGCGCGTAAGGCTGACACACAGCAGTCTCGTATTTTGGCCATGACTTACTCGTCCGAAATCCGATCCAGGTGATTCAAGTGGATATGGAAACCTAAGATAGAGTTCTACAAATCTTATGAAGACAATAGGACCAAATTCAAACCAATTGGAGCCCAGAAATGACAAAACCGATAGCATCAGATTTATGATGACTTGTTGTCCTTGTTTCCACACCTTAAAGTCTTGGTCTTTGATACTTTGTCCCCTAAACATGTGTTAGACTGACTCTGTATCAGATTCTAGGATCTTTGAATGTTGATTTTTTCTATTTTGTAGGTTTCTTAGTTATTTTCTTGTTCACACTAGAGTTAGGTGTAATATTTTGGCTATAAATAGCCTTGAAGTTTCATTGTAAGGGGGGACACCAAAGATTTTATGAAATTTGAGAGTGTTTGTATTAACAAACCTTTGTGAGTGCTTTCTTGTTTTGTTGAGTGTGTCTCCCAAACATCCCTTGTGTGATTTATATACTTATCAAGTGCAATCTTGTTAGTATTTATATTCCACCCCTTCCGAGTTGCTACGGCGTGCCACGTAGAGGTTTGGAAGTAAAACCCCATTTTACTTATTTTGGAAACATACTGGGAACGAATTCATCTAGCGGTGTCGGTTACCATAGCGTCTCGTGTGGGGTCGCATCAGTTGGATTTGGAGCTCGGTTATTCCAAAACTAAGTGGTATCATCTATTTTCCTTCATTACCATAATCTTCCTATCTTACCATCCTATCATTTCCTTCATCTTCTAAATCTTCCATCTTCTTCACAAATATAAAAAAATATATATAAGTGGTGAAGGTTTTGATTGTTTTTCATAACTGTTCAAGCTGAGGCCACGGGAAGAACTTGTTCCTTAGCCTTCGGGCGTCTGGTGATTTTAAGCTTGCGGATCGAATATCAAATATCAATCCATTCATTTCATTACTAAAAAAATATATAAAAAAAGCTAGTGATCGGCTTCGTTCCGTCCGTGCTGTAAAAAAAAATTACATCAAAAAGGAAGAAGAGAAGAACGAATTTTGATCGATCTTATCAAACAATTATCATACTTTTCGTTCCGTTCCATATTCTAAACTATTCCAAAATCTTTTGCTCCCATCCTTCCATTTTGTTCTTATCGTCATTTCGTAATCTTTGGGGGGATCGTGGGATTTGAGTTCTTTCAAGAAGAAACTTGATTTGAATCACCTAAAATCACCTTGTAAGTTGTGGAAAAAGGCAAAAAAAAAATTGTGAGGAATTAAGAAAAACCAAACGAGAGATACACGAGTGTGAGCGACCGAGCGATACACGTGAGGATCTTGTGAGGAAATTTTCTTAAAAAAAGAAAAAAAATGAAAAAAAAACAAAAAAAAAGAAAAGAAAAAGAAAAGAAAAAAAGGAAAAAAAGAAAAAAACAACAAAAAGAAAAAGAACAAAAAAGGAAAAAAAAACAAAAAAAAATGTCAGGAACCAAAGGAAACGATCAAAATATTATCCTTCAAAATATTATACAACAACGTGCTCAAATAGTCGGAAGACTAGACAAGCAAGAGGAAACCATTGCAACTCTCACGAAGGGTAGAGAAGAGGAGCCCGTACGAAGGGGACCGGAACCCATTCGATTTGGAGGCTATGATGACGAAGATACGATGAATTCCGAGGAGGAAACTCCGAGGTTTGTATAATATCCAGAATTTCTACTACTGTTGTTTAATGTTATTTTATCCGAGTTATGTTGTACAGCGTGGAATCTGTGCAGTATGGATAAATAAATGAAAGACTGAGATAGCTGTATTTGTATAATTGTCGTACTTGGTCGACAATTGTATATATGAGGATATCGTGTATTAGATGTATTGCATGAGAATATATTCGGAAGGAGTATGTGTATTCAGTATGCCATATGTTCATATTTAGTATGTTGAGACGTTGGACAAGTATAGCTGAAAATGGCTAAGTACAGCCACATTAGCGCACGCTACGATGTATACTTAGTGTACGCTAAGGCACAAGGATTACGTATGTTAAGGAGTATAGTTAACGTACGTTAAGATGCTAAGAGTTACGTACGCTATGTATAAGGCATTACGTACGTAACGAGAGGAATCGGACAGCTCAGGCTATGGCCGACAGTTGGAACCCGTGGTCGGCAGCTTTCGGCGAAGAGCGTGCTTGGTCGAGTCAACTCTAGGTTAACGTACGCTACGGGTAGCGCATTACGTACGTTAAATGAGGATTTAGTGTAGCAAGTCAACGTGCGTATTATGTACGCTATGAAGGAAATATTACGTACGTAAGCAAGTGAACGAAACAGGTCAGTGAGTTCTGGAATGATGTTACGTACGCTATGTTGGATGTGTAGCGTACGCTAGAGAGCATTGCGTACGTTAATGTTGAGTGCTAACGTACGTAATGAACAATGCAGTTTATAAAATGAAGTTCGTTCTTTCATTTCTTCACTAGAGAAAAACATTTCCTCCTCCAACCTTCGTCCCTCTGAGCATGTTAGTGAGTTTTAGCCTCTTCGAACTTGATTATAAGCTTGGGAACATGGATTTGAGGCTTGGAGATGAAGATGTTGATGATTCTTGAAGAGTTTGATTGGGTTATTCATGTTCTTGAGGTATGTTGTTGAACTATTCACCTTGAATTCGGATTTTGATGTTATTATTGATGAATAATTCGTATGGAGATGATTATGGTATCGTCGTTATGATTCTTGAGGTTATATGAATGGTATATTAGAAGATACAATGATATATGTCTTCGATTATGTCATTTGTTATAATCATGATTGTGGAATCATGGTGTTCTTGATGTTCCTGATGTTCTTGGTATATATATCACATCAAAGAGGGAAATTTGATAAGATATATGATGGTTTTTAAGTATAATCTTGGAATTGATGATTTAGACCAACGCTATTGTAGTGGTAGAATTCATATGTTCTTGACGAAATACGAATCATGATAACAATTTTGAATCCGGATAGATGATAGTTAATCTTATAACAAGATTCTCAAAGGTATAGAACTCATTGGGTAGTTCAGATTGCCGATTATGCGGATAGTATTATCCTACTATGAAATTTATAATTAAACAAGGAGGAATCGTGTTAATTCGTATGAATTCGGAATAGAGTCTGTTATGTAATCCTTGTTATCGAGATGAATTGATCGTTGATATGATTATCGGATTATGAAAACGTATCGTGGTTATGAGTTCACGATTTATTGATTCGGGTTGTTCGGATTTATGTTTAATCGGGATATTGTGAAACCGTTGGGTTTATTGATCGGTTGTATTGATTGTTAAGTATGATCATCGAGTTGCAGTTTGTATTGTAGATATAAGTTCGTATTTGTTGAGTTAGATTATTTGGTTTCGTATATGATCGAGGAATTTTTAAGCCGTTGAGTTTGATTGATTGGTTATAACGGGAATTGATTATTATCGAATATGTGTTAATTGATTACTTCAATAGATTGTGGTCATTGATCGTTGGTTATAATCGTCGACTAGAAAGTGTGTTGCGGTCGTGTTCGAGTACGTTCGTGAATCGCTTTGGCCGGGAGCTGAGGAGCTTGTAGACGACGACAAGGAAGTGGTAACGGCTTCATCATTGTCGTGTTGGTATGGAGGCAAGTTACTACTTGCACAGTTTATAATATTTAATGAATGGTTTCAGTTTCATTTCATTTATAAATCATATAGCAATGATTATTATTGTGAACCCTGGAGATTTGGATTTTATATTGTTTTCCGATCTTGGGAGTTAAATCATAATGTATATGGTTTATTTCGGTTATTGGCATTTTGGGTATCAAGGATACATTATGATAAAGACGAAGATATGAATATCTGTAGTCCATGTTACGTTTGGATTGCCGAGCATTGCGGATAATCGTTGGTGATGATTTGACATCGAGATTGCTCCCGAAGGACTCGGGCTAAGTATCTAAAATTGATTCGGTTTAGTGCTAATGATTTTGGTCATGCATATTGTCATTCATGTTGTTGAAGATGAGGTCGTTCTAGTTGATTGTCATATTGTCGTTCATGTCGTGTTGTTCATGTTGATGAATATATTGATTTACATATTTGTATGCATACTTGTATTGTTTATGTTGTGTTGATCCAATGGGATCGTGTGATCTATGCTGAGGGCGCTGGATCAAATGTCCACCTCGTTATGGTCCGACGAGATCATCTTGGGATCTATGCTGAGGGCGCTGGATCATTGGACGGGTTCTTCCACCTCGTTATGGTCCGACGGGATCATCTTGGGATCTATGCTGAGGGCGCTGGATCATTGGATTACCCTGTGTTGTGTTGATGGAATCATGTGGATTCGCATTGTTGGTTTTACCATGTGTTGTTTTGTGTATATGTATATTGTTGGTTATCCACCTCGTGTTGATCTAGTAGGATCATCTTGGGATCTATGGTGAGGGCGCTGGATCATGGGATTTCCATTGAGTATACAATGTTGTTATTGTTTTGAGCATATTGACGTTGTCATATGAGTATGCATTTGTAGGTCTTGTGTTAAGACCGTGTCCGTATGATGTATTGATCTGATTTCGGATTAGACTGAGTGATTGTCGTGGTATTGTGCATCTCGAGGTGTGTTCCGTATTTCCCTTGGTATTTGTCTTTGATGGACAATCGGTTTCGTGTTGAGATTTGATGATGATATCCGATGGATGAGTTAGTAGATTTCGTATCAGGGAGTTATGGTGATGTTTTGAGAACTTCGGGTATTGTGTGAGAATCAGTACGAAACATGAATTTGGTAGAGTATGACAGTAGGATTACTTTGATAGTATTCTTACTTAGTATGTCATTGGTATGTTATTGATGTGATGTGATTGTTATCATTGTTGGATATTATGGCTGACCCCGTCGTGGGCATTCTTTTTAGGTTCTTGGGATATCGAGCTTGTAGTGGTCGTGGAGAGATGAGCTTCCCGGAGGATACTGGCTAGGGCATGTATTTTGAGAATTGAGTTTCTTGATCAGTTGTTATATTCTGCTGCTAGAGTACTTTTAACTGTTGTCTTTTCCGCTGCGTGAGTATTTTAAATGACCTTTCGTTATCTGGTAACTCAGGTTACTTTGGAAAATCGTTTTCTAAACTATTGAGTTTCGGCTGTTTGGACTTGTCCTTTCAAATGAGATTTTACGACGGTTTTCATAAACGAGTTTTATAAAGTCTTCGAATGTTTTTAAAGATAGTACTGTCGTTCGCCTCTTAGGCGTTTTGTAAATATTTGCGAAAATGTCTTTTAGCCTTGTGGGTTCCATCTCGGAGCCCACGACACTGTAATATTCCCGGTCGGATCTGGGAGTATTACAGAATATGGTATCGGAGCTTAGGTTGAGAAAACCTAGGCAGTCGGGTCAAGTTGGGTCGTGTTTTGTCGTGCCATTCGAGTAGTCGATTGACTAATACAGAACCCTAGATTTTTGTTGTTCACTTGGGCTTGTGTGTTATGTGAATTACCAGTGTGGCACTGGGATTGTTGTAAACATTTCCAAATGGTGTCAACGTGTTTCTTCGGATAAAGTTGTGTTGTGTTCTCGAGTTGAACTGATTTTGCAAAACGTGTGTTTTTGAAAATATCTATGTCGAGTATTTTCTAGAGTTGAGACATGTGCCAGTATCACGGGGAATCATCGACTTCACGATCTGTAAGTATTTGGATTTTTGAATTGCATTCAGATTTATTGCCATTCTAAGTTGATATGCTTTGAGATTCCGAAAGATATTATGCGTCACAATATGAGGTGACAGAGTTGAGACAGGATTGATGATCTTGAGAAACTATGATTTTGGAAATCAGTATGTTGGTTAGATTTTGGAACGAAATTGTGCATTTGGGAGAAATGTTGCGGATGGTTGAGAAGAACATGTAGTCATGTTAGTTTAGTTTGAGATATATGAACTGTTTTTTAGCATTGGAAAATGATACTTTTCAAAATGAATGTTTCACGGATGTTTTACGGAAAGTGCTTTTGGGCCGAGACCCAATCGATTTTGAAATAGTTTTGTAACTCAGGACTTGAGGTTCGAAAAGGGTTTTTCTACTTTTTAAATTTCTTGTAATGCGGAACGAGATACAGGCTGAGACCTCGATGTTTCAAAAAGGCTTTTCTGTTTTCTAAAGAACGCCCGAGATTTGTAAAGCATTTTACTAATCGTTTATGCATTTTATTATTACCTTTCGGGGTTTTGGTTTATTTGTTCAAATGAGACTTCTCGGATAATCTTTCGCTGTGTTTGATTTGTTACTTATTCAAAGCTTTGTCATAGCATGGTTGAGGTGATCCAGGATGGGTTAATGGTTGACGTTGCGAGTCATGTGTGGAAAAGGAGTTTTTGTCGGAGTCTATACATTAAGATTTTGGAACTCTATCGTGTGGTTTTCCCGATAGAATGTCAGTGGAATTGGTGACGAACCGAATTGGTATACAGGAGTATGGATGTGGTCAATCATTTGCATAGTTTTCATTTTAACACTTCGAAATCGCGTGGATTCGAAGGATACTGTTATCGAATACTTGGCATTAGTGAGCCAGTTTAATTTTTCGAAAATTGATTTCGTGGTCTTACGATAATTTATCTTTTGAGTTTTGGAATTTTTGAAATTGTCTTCTTGACAAGATTACATGATTTCAAACTGGTTTTGAAAATGTGACTGATATACATACACATTTAGTGCATAGTGTATATCATGGTGAAGTTATGAGTGTGACTCACAAATTGGATAAGGCATCAGTATGGAACGATGAATAGAGATTCGAACTTCAGTATGGTAGTTTGGTTATCCAGGGATGATCAGTTGATTGATCTGATAAGAAGAATATGTTGCGTATTGTAGATTCGGGTACAGAATGTGATTTTGGAACTTTAGATTTTGTGAAACCAGGACATATGTGCTCTGTGATTCCATTGGTATGGTAGTAGTACGATTTTACCATAGTGATTTTTTAATGATTCCTTAGTAAGAATTGAAGGTGGTGACCCGAGGATGATTGTTTTGGATATTGATTGGTCATTTCCACTCCATGTATGATTTGGTATGTTCACCGATTTGCGATTGGTTGTTCGTATGCCGAGGGGTATGTTCACCAGTCGGTTGTGTTTATTGAGATCCACTGTATGTGATTGGTTTGTCGTTTTCAGATTATGCAAGCATTTGGTAGGACCAACTTGTGACGAAGAGAAGGAGTCGGGAGAGACCGGTTAGCAGTTGGGAAGAATTGAAGGTTGTTATGCGGAAAAGATTTGTTCCTAATTACTATCTTAAGGAACTATTTTCTCGCTTACAATCTTTAAAACAAGGCTCGAGAAACATTGAAGATTTTTGAAAGGAAATGGAGATGTTGATGATCCGGGCCAATGTTCGGGAATCGAGAGAGGCCACCATGGCGAGGTTTTTACACGGGATGAGAGCCGATATAGCTAAAGAAGTCGGCAAACAACACTTTGTTGAATTCGAGGACATGGTATATGCAGCGGTAAAAATCAAGCGGAACTCACGAGAGGGAGCAACAACAACTATTCCACGGGATAATCTACTCCTTGGAAACAACAATCTTAAGTAAGTTCAGACAAATTAAAAAATTTTGATAAAAGAGAAGGGAGTGTCTTGAAAGGAAAGTTTGAAGTTGGGAGTACTAGCAAACCAAAATTTGATGGGAAGCCTAAACCCGTCGAAAGCACCCAAAGGAGAAACCGGGACATCCAATGCTATAAATGCCAGGGTCGTGGACATATAGCATCCGAATGCACCAACAAACGGGTGATGGTACTTCGGGATGGGGAGATTGAAACGGAAAGCGAAAAAGTAGAAGAAGAAGAGACAAGAGAGATGGAGAGTGATGACAAGACGTATGAGTATGCACCCGCACTTGTTGTTCGGAGGGTATTATGTTCTCAAGCAAAAGAGGACGAAGGTAACGAACAAAGAGAAAATCTATTTCACACACGTTGTTTTATTAAAAATAAAAATTGTAGTGTGATAATAGATAACGGGAGTTTCACTAATGTCATTAGCGCTATGCTAGTAGAAGAACTCGATCTTCCAACAAGAAGACACCCTAAACCATATCGTTTACACTGGCTAAATGATTATGTGGAAGTTCGAGTTAATAAACAGGTACTTGTGGCTCTCATCATCGGAAGATATCAAGACGAAATCCTATGTGATGTCGTTCCGATGCATGCTTGTCATATCTTGTTGGGAAGACCATGGCATTTTGATCGAGATGCTACTTTGAGCGGAAGAAAAAATCGTTACTCATTCGAGAAGGACGGAAAGAAAATTACCTTAGCTCCCATGACTAAGGTACAAATACAAGAAGATCAACTTCGTCTTGAAAAGGAAGTTGAAGGAAAATCGAGAAAAGAAAAGGAAAAGAAAAATGAAAAAAATGAAAAAAGCGAGAAAAATGAAAAAAATGATAAAAGCGAGAAAAACGAAAAAAATAAAAAAAATGAGAAAAATAAAAAAAATGAAAAAAAAGAAAGAAAAAGAAAATTTGAGAAAATGTATGCTTGTAAGTGCAAAGAAACTTGAAGAAGATATCAAGGAAAATGCACCCATGTACTTGATTATTTTCCGAAAAGTTTGCGCTACTACTAACCCCTGGAACCGGATAATCCAGAGTTCTATTGAATCTTTATTGCAGGAATTTGTTGATGTTTTTCCCGAAGAACTACCTGCAGGGTTGCCACCAATCCGATGGATTAAACATCAAATAGACTTTGTGCCCGGAGCGGTCATTCCAAATAGACCGGCATACCGACACCACCCTGAAAAGACCAATGAAATCCAAAGACAAGTCGAGGAGTTGTTAAGTCTTGGGTATATCAGGTAGAGTCTAAGTCCTTGTGCCGTTCCTGTGATCATTGTGCCAAAGAAAGATGGAACGTGGAGAATGTGCACCGATTGCCGAGCAGTAAACAATATCACGGTTAAGTATCGATACCCTATTCCAATGTTAGATGATATGTTAGATGAATTACATGGTTCATGTGTTTTCACTAAAGTTGACCTAATGAAAGGATATCACCAAATTCGTATGAAAGAAGGAGATGAATGGAAAACAGCTTTCAAAACTAAATACGGATTATACGAATGGTTGGTAATGCCCTTTGGACTAACGAACGCACAAAGTACTTTTATGAGATTAATGAATCATGTTTTATGTGCATACATCGGAAAATCCGTTTGATGATATACTCATTTACAGCAAAAATGTTGAAGAACATGTTGAACATTTAAGATTAGCTTTAATTACCTTGAGAAGGGAACAATTATATGCTAGTCTTAAGAAATGTACTTTTTGCATGAATGAAGTTATTTTTCTTGGATATGTCGTTAGTGCTGACGGCATAAAAGTTGATGAAGAAAAGGTTAAGGCTATTCGAGAATGGCCTAGACCGACGACGCGTCTGAGGTAAGAAGTTTTCATGGCCTAGCAGGGTTTTACCGACACTTTGTAAAAAATTTTAGCACAATTGCAGCCCCATTAAACGAACTTGTCAAGAAACATACTAAGTTTAATTGGGGAAATGAACAAGAAAAAGCATTTAACACTCTGAAAGATAAATTGTGCACCACACCTGTTTTAGCATTACCTGATTTTTCTAACACTTTTGAAATTGAGTGTGATGCTTCAGGAGTAGGAATTGGAGCAGTATTAATGCAGGGAAAAAGGCCGATAGCCTATTTTAGTGAGAAACTTGGAAGAGCTACATTGAATTACTCGACTTATGACAAGAAATTGTGTGCTTTGGTTCGAGCCCTACGTACGTAGCAACACTACCTATGGCCTAAGGAGTTCGCGATTCATACTGATCATGAATCCTTAAAGCATCTCAAAGGATAAGGTAAATTGAGCAAGAGACATACCAAGTGGTTAGAAGAAATTGAATCCTTTCCTTACATCATCAAATACAACCAAGGTAAGGAAAACATTGTCGCCAACGCTTTGCCAAGAAGGTATGTATTACTCAATACACTTTCTTGTAAACTTTTGGGATTTGAGTTATTGAAAGAAGCATATGAGGGGGATAAAGATTTTCATGATATTTATGTTGCTTGCGAGAAAAAGGGTGTAGAAAATTTTTATCGGGATAATGGATTCTTGTTCCGTGAAAATAAACTTTGCATTCCTTTTTGTTCAACACGGGAATTATTGGTAAAAGAAGCACATGGTGGAGGTTTAATGGGACATTTTGGAATTGCTAAAACTTACGAAACATTGCATGAACATTTCTTTTGGCCAAAAATGAAACATGATGTTTTTAAAGTTGTAAATTCATGCATTGTTTGTCGGGAAGCAAAATCACGAGTGTTACCACATGGTTTCTATATGCCACTTCCAGTACCTTCCGAACCTTGAATCGATCTTTCTATGGACTTTGTATTAGGATTACCAAGGGCGAAATCTGGTTGTGACTCCATTTTTGTTGTAGTTGATAGATTTAGCAAAATGGCACACTTCATTGCATGTTATAAAACGGACGATGCCACACATATTGCTAATCTATTTTTCAAAGAAATTGTTCGTTTGCATAATATGCCCAAAAGCATCGTATCCGATAGAGATACCAAATTTCTGAGTCATTTTTGGAGAGTCTTATGGGCAAAAAATGGGGACGAAATTGATTTATTCTACAACATGTCATCCCCAAACCGATGGTCAAACCGAGGTTGTTAACCGAACGCTTGGTCAATTGTTGTGAACTATTGTTAACAAAAAATTGAAAAATTGGGAAACATCTTTACGATTTACCATTAATCGAGTTTGCCTATAATCGAACCGTACATTCTACTACGACATTTTCGCCATTTGAAATCGTGTATGGTTTTAATCCGATAACTCCTTTAGACTTGTTGCCTATTCCAATAGATGACAGGAGTAACCTTGATGGCAAGAAAACGATGGAAATGGTAAAGAAATTACATGCCAAAGTTTGTGAACAATATGAGAAGTGCAACGAACACAATGCAAGGATGAAGAACAAGGGACGCAAACAAGTACTCTTTGAACCAGGTGATTAGGTTTGGGTTCATTTGAGGAAAGAACGATTTCCCATTCAAAGAAAATCGAAGCTGATGCCAAGGGGAGATGGATCATTCCAGATCTTAGAGCGGATTAACGACAATGCCTATAAAGTAGATCTACCTGGTGAGTATAATGTTTCCACTACTTTCAATGTCGCTGACTTAAGTCCTTTTGAAATTTCAGATTCGAGGACGAATCCTTTTGAGGAACGGGGGAATGATGTGAATCGAGATATAATGAAGAACCCGGATGAGGATTTGAGCATGCCGACTGGAAGAATAACGAGGTCTCGATCAAAGAAGTTCAAAAATAATTTATCGACACTCGTCATTGAAATGTTTAAAAATAACTATGATATCAAAGACAACAAATTCGTGAATAGTATCGAAGTTGTTGATCAATAAGTTTTTCGTTTATTTTATCTTGGTGTATTTTAATTTGAGTTATATTTATTGAGTTGTATTTGTTATATTTTGAGTTGTATATAATCTATTCATGTAATATTAAAGTTGAAGACGATAAAAAAAGACGAACAAACGAACAAGGATGCAAATCCCCGCGCGTAAGGCTGACACGCAGCAGTCTCGTATTTTGGCCATGACTTACTCGTCTGAAATCCGATTCAGGTGATTCAAGTGGATATGGAAACCTAAGATAGAGTTCTACAAATCTGATGAAGACAATAGGACCAAATTCAAACCAATTGGAGCCCAGAAATGACAAAACCTATAGCATCAGATTTATGATGACTTGTTGTCCTTGTTTTCACACCTTAAAGTCTTGGTCTTTATACTTTGTCCCCTAAACATGTGTTGACTGAATTTGTATCAGATTTTAGGATCTTTGAATGTTGATTTTTTCTATTTTGTAGGTTTCTTAGTTGTTTCCTTGTTCACAGTAGAGTTAGGTGTAAGATTTTGGCTATAAATAGCCTTGAAGTTTCATTGTAAGGGGGGACACCAAAGATATTATGAAATTTGAGAGTGTTTGTATTAACAAAACTTTGTGATTGCTTTCTTGTTTTGTTGAGTGTGTCTCCAAAACATCCCTTGTGTGATTTAGTGCAATCTTGTTAGTATTTATATTCCACCCCTTCCGAGTTGCCACGGCGTGTCACGTAGAGGTTTGGAAGTAAAGCCCCATTTTGCTTATTTTGGAAACATCCCGGGAACGAATTCATCTAGCGGTGTCGGTTACTAGAGCGTGTCATGTGGGGGTCGCATCATAGCGTGCGCTATCGAGGGGCTATTAGCGCACGCTATTCTTTGGTAGCGAACGCTAACGGGCCAGAACCGTAGGTTATGGACTGGTTTTTGGCTGGGTAGCACACGCTAACTGTGGATCGTTAGCGCACTCTAAGCTCTCTGACATTATATACCAGAGAGTTGACCTAGATTCGTCACTTTATTCATTTCTTCTCCTTCTCCGCGACCGAGTGATCCTTTAGGCGATTTGGAGACGATTTCTTCTTCCAATCACTTCAAGTATCAGTTTTCTTAAGTTCTTGGTGTAGATTAACATCTACTCGTGTTCTTCGTCCTTAATCCAAGGTAATCTCCGAGAACCCTATTTTTGGGAAGGGGTTTTTAAGTTTTTGTCCGATTCGTTCCGTATTGTTGATTAATTCATGATGTATATTATGAATCTTAGTGGTATTCTGGTTTTCCCTATGAGTTCATGATAAGTTTCATGATATTTGTGAAATCGAGAGGGTTCGGTTGCGATCCATCCTCGTCTTTGTTTTTGTACGAACTTATATGAATCGTAGGTGGGTTTTCAGGTGTATTCCATTTCCGTACTCGTTTAGAAAAGGTTGTGATTGTGTTCTTCGAATCATTAAGTTTGGGTTTATCGGTTTGTAGCGATCGTGGTTGATCTTCCTTTCCGTTCGTGTCGTCGTCAATTACTCAAGGCAAGTACTCATGGAAACTTTTATGCTTAACATGAAATGGTGATGTGTTTGTGTATGCTTTGCTCACTCCGGGAGGGTCCTTAGAGGCCTCGAGTGGGATCAGTGGCTTCACCCCGGTCCTAGGTGATGCCTGTGCGTGGTTTGTTTTATGATATGGCCAGCTTGGGAGGGTCCTTAGAGGCCTCGAGTGGGACCAGTGGCTTCACCCCGGTCCTAGGCGAATTGATTGTTGACTGATTGTACGGGGATGCTGGCCAGGGTTGATGACATGTGCAAATGAGTCTCCTTATTTCTGTTTCCCTTGTGATGTGGTTGTTTTCAAACTTGTGAACTTATAGATAGTACTCGCGAGTACTTAGGCATTTTTACTGGGATTATGGTTTGTATTATTGAATGTTATTTATGATTGTCAGCGATGTCTGTTTTTCCGGTTATACCGGGCGTTTCATTTAATTTCGTCGTGGTGATGTGTGCTTTCTTGCTAACTGAGATAGTTAAACGAGTGGTATTTCTTACTTCAGCCTGGTGGGTCCCATGTAGGGGTCCACAACGCTGTAATATACCCTGAATATCTTGGGGGTGTTACAGAAAATGGTATCGGAGAACTAGGTTTATGGATACCTAGGCTTGTAGGTTATTTGGGTCTAGTCGTGTTTATTTCTGCACATCGTCATCACGCCGCTAGTGTCTCGGTACTCCCAGTGTTCGTAAGTTTTCGTTACTCGATTCTTCTGCTTTCTCATATCGTACTTCCGTTTCTTGTATTGTGATTGTTTTCTCTCGTACTTATCATTGAGTTGCTTTTGCCACCTCTTGTCCCCAGTATGGATGCTGGAAGAGGTCGAGGTCGTGGTCGTGGTCGTGGACGCTACCAGGGACATGGGGCAGCCATGTCACATTCTTCTGGAGCCGGCAGTACTGATGTCCGTCATAGCCATACTGCTACTCAAGATGGCGCCGACCTTGGTGTTGGAGCTGTAATGCAACATATGGTGAACCAAATGGCTGCGATAGCCCAGACGGTTCAAAACCCGACTCTGGCTCATGCTGCTCGGGCCAGGGTAGATTGTTGGCTTTAGGATGTCATCAAGATGCATCCTTCTCAGTTTTCGGGGGCTTCATACCCGATTGGCTGGGAGGGGTGGATCAAGGAGATGTCCAAGGTATTTACTGCCACTAGTTGTCCTGCGGATCGCAAGGTCCTGATTGCCGAGTATTTTCTCATTGGAGATGCTGCTGATTGGTGGGAGGTTGTCGGACCTCAAGATCATGTTGCTTCTTGGGCCGAGTTCAGAGACCTTATGGAAGCGGAGTACTGTTCGTGGCCGGTTCGTCAGGCGCGTATTCGTGCTTTTTATGATGCCCAACCTCGAGATATTCGGGTTTCTCGGGCTATTGCAGATTTCAACCGGGATTTGGGCTACATGAAGGCCCAGGTTAAGGAAAAGGATGACAAGATCTTTCACTTCTCGAGGCGAATGAAACCGAGGATTCGTGATAACATGTCTAGGATTCGCCTGCACCACCTTAAAGGACTATCATAGTAGAGCTCTTGCTTATGATATGTCCTTGACGGCCAGTGAGGCGGCTCGAGAAAGTAAGAAACAGAAATCCGTCGGGATCTTTTTGGGTCAAAGGGCGGAGTTCAGCAGAAGTTTCAGTCTGCTAATGTTCCTGCGGGCTGTTCGACTTGTTTTTCTGGGGTCTTTAGGGGTACCGCCAGTGCCTCCACTCGTGATGTCAGATGTTATAACTGTGGTAAGCCGGGTCATAGGAACCGGGAGTGTCTTTTGCCTTTGACTTGTCATACTTGTGATCAGTCGGGCCGCAAGGCTTCTTTATGGGAGCGTTTAGTGCAGACTCTTGGTGCCCAGGCTTCTTTTCCAGCACCTAAGGAGCCGAGTGTGAACCAGGGTCGTTTGCTCCGCCTGTTGGTCCCAAGAATGATCAAGACTATCCTCACTGTACCAACACGAGTCTTTTCTAGCTCGCTTTGTCCTCACTCACGCGCACCTGGGAAACTTCCCAGGGGGTCACCCATCCCATAACTACTCCAGGCCAAACACGCTTAATTTTGGAGTTTCTATGAGATGGATTACAGAAAAGAAGATGCATCTTTTTGGTATGAGTAGTCCAAATCAATTCATTTAACCACTTTCTAATGCAGATCTCACAGGTCGAATCACAATTCGCACCTCAGGATGCTGGACCGAATCCCAACAATCCCCCTCCCAGTACCTGCCAGCATCTCAGCCCCATTGTCTGGACACAGTCCTCCAACACTTGACATCATCATTTGTTCCAGCTCCGTTTACTTCTGCTACGCCAGTATCTCAGTTCCAGTATACTAGATTTGATCACATAGCCCTCCAGCACCTGACAACCTCCAAAGCGCCAACATCTTAGTTCCGGCCAACTAGCAATATTTGCTACATGCCCGCCTCTTAATTCCAAGACTCTGGCAGCCTCCACTGTAGGATACTTAGAGGGAATTCGCACCCGTGACCTGCTTTGATACCAATTGTTGGTCCCAAGAATGATCAAGACTATCCTCACTGTACCAACACGAGTCTTTTCTAGCGCGCTTTGTCCTCACTCACGCGCACCTGAGAAACTTCCCAGGGGGTCACCCATCCCATAACTACTCCAGGCCAAGCACGCTTAATTTTGGAGTTTCTATGAGATGGATACTAGAAAAGAAGATGCATCTTGTTGGTATGAGTAGTCCAAATCAATTCATTTAACCACTTTCTAATGCAGATCTCACAGGTCGAATCGCAATTCGCACCTCGCGCATTTTTAAGCCCATGCAGGCAGGATGCTGGACCGAATCCCAATACCGCTGCCTCCGTAGAGTGGCAGTCGAGGGAGAGGTCGGGGCCTGCCTGCTAGAGGGGGAGATTCCAGCGTCGGCTCTGCTCATCCGCGTGTTTACGAGATGAGGAGGGCCGATGATCCAGCGGGTACCGTGGCTATAGGTACCGTTCATATTCTTATTCATCCTGTTAGTGTGCTTTTCGATTATGGTGCTACGCATTCATTCATCTCTCTGGAGTGTGTGCGCCATTCAGATTTTCGGATGAGATACGGACATTATGAGTTTGTGATTATGCCCTTATGGTTAACTAACGGGCCGTCAGTGTTCATGCAGTTGATTAATAAGGTCTTCATCGAGTATTTGGATAAGTGTGTCATCGTCTTCATTGACGATATTCATATTTATTCAACGAACGAGGAGGAGCATGCGCATCATATGCATGTGGTGTTAGACATTTTGAGGACCGAGTGACTCAATGCGAAGTTCTCGAAATGTGAGTTCTGCTGAAGGAGGTGATGTTTCTGGGTCACGTGATTTTAGCCGAGGGGGTTCGTGTGGATCCACATAAGATTGAGGCAGTATTGGATTGGGCACCGCCTAAGAATGTGAAGGAGATCCGTAGTTTCTTGGGTTTGGCTGTCTACTATCATAGGTTCGTCAAGGGGCTCTCGAAACTGGCTCAGTCACTTACACAGTTGCTTCATAAATCTGAGAAGTTCGTCTGGAATGACGAAAGACAGTCGAGTTTGGAGGAGATGAAGAGGCATTTGACTTCAGCCCAGATTCTAGCATTGCCGTGTGGCAACAAGGGTTTTGCTGTTTATAGCGATGCTTCGAGTCAGGGTCTTGGGTGCGTGTTGATGCAGCACGATAAGACTATTGTGTTTGCATCGAGACAGTTTAGGTCATATGAGCTTAACTGCCCTACTCACGATTTGGAGTTAGCGGCAGTTGTTTTCGCGCTCATGATTTGACACCACTATCTTTTTGGCTCTGCGTGTCAGATTTTCACCGATCATAAAAGTCTGAAGTACATATTCACTCAGCGGGAGTTGAATATGAGACAGAGGAGGTGGTTGGAATTGATTAAGGATTATGACCTCGAGATCCTTTATCATCCGGGTAAGGCGAACGTTGTGGCCGACGCCTTGAGTCGAAAACCGGTTGCGTTGCGGATGCTTGAGATCCTTACATCTCAATCGGAGCTTCAGCGGGGTTTGATCGAGTTGAGTGTTAAGATTTTGCTGCCAGGAGCTGTCACGCAACTTTGCGCTTTGGAGATTTCATCGTCATTGATCGAAGAAATTAAACTGAAGCAGTTGGAGGATCCGATGATTACTCAAATCCGAGAGAATGCTCTTAAGGGAAAGTCTCCTGGGTTTGTGATTCACGAGGATAGTGTGTTGAGATTCCAGAGTCGGATTTATGTACCGAACGACTCGAAATTGAGGCAGAGTATTTTGCGCGAGGCCCGTGCTACGCCTTACTCGGTTCATCCTGGTTCGAGTAATATGTACAAGGACCTAGGGAGGAACTTCTGGTGGAATGACATGAAGGAGGAGGTCGCACGGGTTGTAACGAGATGTTTGACTTATCAGCAAGTCAAAATCGAGCATCAGCGACCAGCCGAGTTATTGCAGTCGCTTCCCGTTCCAGAATGGAAATGGGAAGATATTTCAATGAACTTCATCACGAGCTTTCTGAGATGTAAGTCTGGTATGAATATGGTTTGGGTGATTGTGGATCATCTGACCAAGTCGGCACATTTTCTGGGCATCAAGGATACTTGGGGTCCGGAGAAGTTGGCTCGTGTGTTTATCGGCAGATTGTGAGGCTTCACGGTACTCCGAAGTCTATTATTTAGGATCATGATGTCGTTTCCTATCCCATTTTTGGCAGGCAGTACATAAGGCGTTGGGTACTCATTTGCGTCTGAGTACTTCTTTTCATCCTCAGTCAGATGTGCAGTCGAAGCACACTATCCACACATTTGAGGATATGTTGCGTGCTTGTGCTCTCGATTGGAGCAGTGATTGAGAGGAGCATTTGCCGTTGATCGAGTTCACGTACAACAATAGTTGGCACGCATCGATTCAAATGGCAACATATGAGGCGCTTTATGGGCGGCGATGTCGATCGCCGATTTGCTGGCACGAGGCATCCGATTTGGTCGGGAACGAACCAGATATCGCTATGGAGACAAGGCAGAAGGTGGAATTGATTCGGGAGATGATGTTGACTGCTCAGAGTCGACAGAAATCCTATGCTGACGTCCGTCGTTGACCTTTGGAATTCGAGTGGGGAGACCACGTTTTGCTAAAGGTGTCGCCTACGAGGGGAGTTTTCCGCTTCGGGAAGAAGGGAAAGTTGAGTCCGAGATTTATTGGGCCCTTTGAGATTCTCGAGAGGGTCGGCAAGTTGGCATACCGTTTGGCATTGCCCCCGGCTTTGAGCCACGTCCATAGCATTTTCCATGTTTCCCAACTGAGGAAATATGTTCCGGATCCTAGTCATATCATCGACTATGGTGAGATCGATATCGCTGAGGATATTACCTTTGAGGAGCGTTCCTTGAAGATTTTGGAGCACCGTGAGAAGCGACTGAGGCATAAGACCATTCCTTTGGTCAAGGTGCAGTGGTCGAGGCATGGTGTCAAGGAGACAACTTGCGAAACCGAGGATAGCATGCATGCTAAGTACCCCGAGTTGTTTGTTTCTTAAGTTTCGGGACGAAACTTATTTTTAGAGGGGTAGAATGTAATATCCGTATTTTTTCCTTTTCCCAGTATTTTCATTTTTTGTGTAATTTTCGTTTTAGCGACTCGCTTGTAACCGTATTGGTATTTCGAGAATACTTATTACTGAACTTTTTGTCATCCGAGCTTGTTTCGGACTTGTTTTACTCAATTCCACGTTTAATGTCTTTTCCGTCGCTATTTCGTTCGATTCTCGTAATCGTTGTTCGGAACCGCCGTCTCGGGGTTGCCACAGATCCATCTCATGTTATTATGCATGTTGTGAACTTTCATATGTTGTTTCGATCATGTATTGTATGTTTCGGATGTTTTGGGCCATTTTGTAATTTCTCAAAGTTTTGGGGCGATTACTAACGTTGTTGTTTTTCGAACCTTTGGGTAGTCGGAATCGTGTTTTCTTTTAGCGCTTTGGTTCTGAGTCGATCTTGCTGTTCGTGTGTCTTCTTCGGTCCGTTATTTGGTGTCGGATGCGCATTGTTTTCATCCGAGGTGGAATTCGCTGTTTTCCATCTTTGGGTGCCGTCAGTACTGCTGTCTGCACTCGCCGGCGCGTGCTATTCCTGTTGTATAGCGCACGCTAGTGTTGTTGAGTAGCGCAATCTACATTCATTTTGTAGCGCGCGCTAACGACTCGAGCACAGCAGTGGCAGTGGATTGTTTCTGCTCCCTGCCCTCTGGACGAGCAGCTTAGCATGCGCTAAATTTGTATATTAGCGCATGCTACAATTAAGACTTAGCGCACGCTGGGTGTCCGGTAGTGTGTGCTAACTCGGTAGTCCAGACTGGGCTGAATGTTTCTGGACTCGGTCTGGTGTCCAGGTAGCGCACGCTATGGCCCGATAGCGTGCACTATCGAGGGGCTGTTAGCGCACGCTAACGGGCCAGAACCGTAGGTTCTGGACTAGTTATTGGCTGGGTAGTGCACGCTAACTATGGATCATTACCGCACGCTAAGATCTCTGATTATATATACTAGAGAGTTGACCCATATTCATCACTTTATTCATTTCTTATCCTTCTCCGCGGCCGAGCGATCCTTTAGGCAATTTGGAGGCGATTTCTTCTTCCAATCACTTCAAGTATCATTTTCCTTAAGTTCTTGGTGTATATTAACAA
Organism: Orobanche coerulescens; assembly: GCA_033398695.1. Lineage (NCBI taxonomy): Eukaryota > Viridiplantae > Streptophyta > Magnoliopsida > Lamiales > Orobanchaceae > Orobanche > Orobanche coerulescens. Next base: position 94,001,769 of record CM065809.1, read on the forward strand.
CATCTACTCGTGTTCTTCATCCTTAATCCAAGGTAATCTCCTAGAACCCTATTTTTGGGAAATTTGGGGTTTTTTAAGTTTTTGTCTGATTCGTTCCGTATTGTTGATTAATCCATGATGTATATGATTAATCTTGGTGGTATTCTTGTTTTCAGTACGAGTTCATGATAAGTTTCGTGATATTTGTGAAATCGAGAGGGTTCGGTTGCGATCCATCCTCGTTGTTGTTTTTGTACGAACTTATATGAATCGTAGGTGGGTTTTCGGGTGTATTCCATTCCGTGCTCGTTTATAAATGGTTGTGATTGCATTCTTTGAATCGTTAGGTTCGGGTTTATCGGTTCCTAGCGATCATGGTTGATCTTCCTTTCCGTTCGTGTCGTCGTCAATTACTCAAGGCAAGTACTCTTGGAAACTTTTATGCTTAACATGAAATGGTGATGTGTTTGTGTGTTCTTTGCTCACTACGGGAGGGTCTGGCGAGGCCTCAGGGGAATCTGTGACTTCACTCTGGATTCAAGAGCTTGATTCGCTAGCCAGCTCGGGAGGGTCCTTAGAGGCCTCGAGTGGGATCAGTGGCTTCACCCCGGTCCTAGGCGATGCCTGTTCGTGACTTGTTTTATGATATGGCCAGCTCGGGAGGGTCCTTAGAGGCCTCGAGTGGGACCAGTGGCTTCACCTCAGTCCTAGGCGAATTGATTGTTGACAGTTTGTTTCTGGAAATGACATGCTGGTTTTGGTTTATGAAATGAATTGATTCATGTACTATGAAATGTGTAAGCGAATGATTTGCGTTGATTACTTGTACTAGCGTAATTGCTAACCCCTTTGGGGACCCGTTTTGGGGAAATTCTTGTTATGAATTTGAGGTTATGTTCAGCGGGACGAGCGGGCACTGGGTCAGTACGAGGATGCTGGACAGGGTTGATGACGTGTGAAAATGAGCCTCCTTATTTCTGTTGCCCTTGTGATGTGGTTGTTTTCAAACTTGTGAACTTATAGATAGTACTCGCGAGTACTTAGGCATTTTTATTGGGATTATGGTTTGTATTATTGAATGTTATTTATGATTGTCAGCGATGTTTGTTTTGCCGGTTATACCGGGCGTTTCATTTAATTTCATCCTGGTGATGTGTGCTTTCTCGCTAACTGAGATAGTTTAACAAGTCGTATTTATTACTTCAGTCTGGTGGGTCCCATATAGGGGTCCACGACGCTGTAATATACCCTGAATATCTTGGGGGTGTTGCAACTACCCTTTATTTTTCACACACAACATAAAAAAATTATACACACACAAATTACGAAAAATAATTATATATACATATATAGAGAGAAAGACATCAAAATGCCATTATTGCACAACAATCAGCTTTATACAGCAGATAGAAATGAATCAAGATGCAAAATAAATCTACTTTTGATTTTGAAGTTAAAACTCCGTTTTATTTGTAATTTCCAAAATGTCAGTTTTTTTTAACCCTCTTTTATCACCCAAAAGGTTGAGTATCCTTTCCCACTCATGACACACATGATCCTTAAATGGTTTTACTCGATCACTTATTTGTTTTTTCGACTCAATTTAAGGAGAATTTCATCGACATCATCAAATATTATAATAGTTCACGAAATTAAGTTTATTAAAATTCAGCCACCAAATAATTCAAATTTTCTCATAATCTACATCCCTTTTATTTAAGAAATACAAAATAATACAATGTCCCAAATAGTCCATGTAGCCAAGTATTTAGTCGACGACACCCAAGTTCTTCACTCAAGGCATCAGGTTAAAACCGTTAAAGACTTAATAACTCGAACTAAAAAGGCAAGAAAATGATGACACGAACAATATTAGATGCTATTTGTTTCTTTTTATTTTCTTTTTTTCTTTTTTTTTGGGGAATAGAATTTTCATAGAAAAATCGTTTATTAGTTAAGCATAGAAAATAAAAAACTCTTCAAATTAAGTAAAAATTTCACTTCTACCTTTCATCAACCGACTGGTTCCTCTTCTTTTCTCAAGGTAAAAAATGACTCGATTTTAGTGATAATTACAAGGCTTGGAAAGAAAAATTAAAGCTCAATTTTTTTTAAAATATACAATTTTTAACCAGTTAAAATAATTTTAGAAATTTGTATTTAGCTAACTTATCGGTGTTATCAATATATATATATATATATATATATATATATATATACACACACACACACACTCCAAACCAAGCAAAGATCACACCGCACAAGAATAATAAAAATCAATTTAAACAAACAAACTATACTACGAATACCAATCACACCAAAATCCAAATATCTAAGAGAACTCAAAACAAATCACACAATTCAAAACCAAATGTCTAGAACCACATAATCAAAGCAAAATAACCAAAATGTTCAAAACACACCACCCCCAAACTTATTCAAAAAGAATTGTCCTCATGAAAAGCAAGGGAGAAATAGAATACTCCCTGAAATTTAGCCTTGTGATCCTCCTGGTGTGTCGCCAGGGTTGTTTAGATAGCGAAAAAGTTTCTCGAAGCACTTATCCACCCTTTTATGATGCTAGATTATTTCATTCTCGCTCCTCATTATCTTTGCCTGGGATATCTCTAATACCCGAACCCTCTCAAGCAAATCTCTCTCAAAAGGCGTGTTGTCATCCCTAGCCTCATCATCGGCATCCCAATCTTCGTATCACTAGCATCCCCCTACGACTCCACACGTGTAACACACCCAGAGCCATCCGAGAATATTACAGCGCCGTGGGCCCCGAAACGGAACCCACAAGGCTAAAAGATATTTTTACAAACATCTCAAATACGCCTAAGCGGCGATGACGGTAAAATCTTTAAAAATATTCGAAGACTTTATAAAATCCATTTATCAAAAAAGTCGTAAAATCTCATTTGAAACTACAAGGCCCGAAATGCCAAAACTCAACAGTTTAAAAGCATACGTTAAGCCATCGCTTACACGTACCGACAAAATAGTTTAGAAAATGATTTTCCAAAATAAACCCAAGTTCTCAAAATACTAGCAACCCATTTTCAAACATACTCGCAGCGGATATAACAATTGACTAAGAAATACTATTGCAGCGGAAAAATGACAACTAGTCAAATTACTCAATTAACAAACACACGCCACAGCCAGTATCCTCCGAGAAGCTCATCTCTTCACGACTGCTACAAGATCGATATCCCAAGAACCTAAAAATAAAGCCACAACAGGGTCAGCCATAATATCAACAATGATAACGATCACATCGCGTCAATAATTACATATCAATGAAAATACTAAGTAAGCATACTACCAATGTAATCTTACCGCCATAACTTTACCAACTCGTGATTATCCTTACCAAAGTAATCCTTACCATTCACATCTCGTATCCTCAACAACACAATAAACTCATACCCAAATATCTGTACTGTACCTCAAGCAATACCCAAGGTTCTCAAAACATCATAACTCACTGATACGAAATATACCAACTCTAACCAATTCAATCCATCAGATATCATTATCAAATCTCAACACGAAAATCGATTGTCCATCAAAGAAAAATACCAAAAAGGAAATACGGAACATACCTCAGGATACGTAATGCCACGATGAATCACGTCAGTCTAATCCGAGATCAGACCAATACAACATACGAACATGGTCCTAACACAAGACCTACAAATGCATACTCACATGACGACATCAACATGCCCACAATAATAACAATAATGTATACTCAATGGAAATCCGATGATCCAGCGCACACACCATAGATCCCAAGATGACCCTGTTAGACCAACAGGAGGTGGATTGTAATACCCGGTTGTAATTCATTCATTATCATTCAGTAATTATCAGACAGTATTTGTCACTCAGTAATTTTCACTCATTAATAATCACTCATCATTCATGATTCATTCATTTGCGTTCATTGTTGACATGTTGTAACCTTGTATCAGTTACCGATTGTCATTTTATCTCCGTTTGAGTATCAGAACGGGAGTTTTATCATTATCATCGTGATTGGTAGTCTTGTGCTGGAAGTATTATTTTTGGCATGTGTTGGACTTGTTCACTTTCACATACGTATGGTATGTCGGATCATTTATCAATCGTAGCGAGAAATCGGAGTTGTCGGATTTTCATCATGTCCAGCAACGAGTTACGGCCGTAAGGATTTGTCGGATACGGCCGTAACAGGCGTTCGTTGATTTTCAGGCCATTTTGGATGAACGGGACTTACCGCCGTAAGGGTTTCGACATACGACCGTAAGGCTTGGCCGGTTACGGCCGTACGTGTCGAGCAGGGTGCCCAGGCGTTTTTGGCCAAAGGCGAGATACGGCCGTAAGATGGGCAGGTTACGGCCGTAAGAGGTGTTCGTAATTTTCAGGTTTTGTCGGACGAGAAGGACTTACGGCCGTAAGGGTTGCGGCATACGGCTGTAAGATGAGGCAGGTACGGCCATAAGGCTTGGACGGATACGGCCGTACGTTACAGGCAGGGTGCTTGGTCAGTTTCAACGAAGGGGGCTTACGCCCGTAAGTTTGGCCGGATACGGCCGTATCGTCCGAGTTACACCCGTAAGGTATGCGGGTACGGCCATATGGATGTCGGCAGGCATTTTGGACGAGGGCGAGTTACGCTCGTAAGTCAGGTGCGGGTACGGCCGTAAGGCTGTCGGCAGGTGTTTGGACGAAGCCGAGTTACGGCCGTATGAGTTGGATGGTTACGGCCGTAAGGCCATTGACCTGGGATGTTACGGCCGTAAGAAGGCCGAGTTACGGCCGTAACTTCCGGCAGTTTATAAGGACTTGATCGGGACTTTTTCCTCATTTTCACCATTTCTTCATCCTACTTCCGAGAGAGAGAGGGTTTGTGGGAGAAATTTTCATCATCAATCATTTGAGTACTTGATTTTCTTCATTTCCATTCGATCGTGAAGCTCGGATAGTCGATCTAACGCGTGTTCTTCGGATCAAAGTGCTTGGATCTTCAAGAGGTAATTTCTTTAACATCCTATATTTCGATTTTGTATTGAGATATGATGTTTTGGACGTTAAAATCATGTTGTATGAAGTGTTGTACGCATGATTATGGATATGTATGATTATTCATTGGATTATTGAGGGATTATTCATGAACACTTTGAATATCAAGTTGGATTTGGGGGTTTTCGATTAATTGTTGTTGTAATCACGAATCTGGATATTCATTTTAGATTATTGATCGTATTGAAGATGTTTTGTTGGTTTGAAACACTTCTTGGGGATTTAATGTTGGTATAATTGAGGACTGATTGTAAACAATCGGAGATTGGTCACAACGTGTTTGATATAATGCCCCAATGAACTTGGTTTAGTCGTATCGACGTTTTGAGTTGGTTATCATCGTGTTTGATTCGTATGTTGAACGGATTGTTCGTAATTGTGTTATTCAAGATTTTTTGAGCGACCGACATCTCATTTAGGACGTTGTTCGTGGAAGGACATTCTTCATCGGTATTGAGTAAGTTAATTCTTACTCGGTTAAAAGGATATTCATTCCTTTTGTTGTTGTTCATTCATAATCATAACTCATTCATCATTGTATTAATCGTATTGAGACTTGTAATTGTCGAATAATCACTTCATTAATGAGGAACGACAGTTCCAATCATTTTATTGAGTTATCAATCACTTCACTATTATTTTCATCTCGGTGAGTCATTCTTGACTTTGTCGAATTATTATTCATTGATATTCATTATGGTCATTCTCGTTCATATGACCTTCTGGGTTCATATTGCGTGGCCGGGTGCGGATGTGTGGAATTTTTAGTCGAGCACGCGATGGTCATGTATTGGGATCGATACATTGGACCGTGCACACGGTAACGATTACCTCCGTGAGACTAATTAGGTACAAGGATGGGTGTGTCCGGTCATTCATCTTGTACACTTGCACAAAACATTACGGGCGTACTATGATGCTCCTCTTCAGCGTAATTCATAACTAAGGATATTTCATAACTTAAGATATATCATGATTTTGTATTTTCAACCCTTGAGGATTGTTGTTCTCTGTAACTGACCCCGTTGGGGGATTTTTTTTTCAGGTCGCGGCAAGGCAAAAGCACGGGAATAGAACATTGACGGCGAGGAGTCCCAGTTATACTAGTAGGGGCCCCCAAATCCTTTCAGTCATTCATGTTGTTGTCATTTATTTTTCCGCTGCAGATTTCCATTTGGATACTCCGTTTCATTCAGTGTTGTGTATTTTATCTTCATATAAAATATACATATATTCGGTATTATCCTGGGTGTGTTATAAATGAAACTCCTCATCGGAGTAATTTATGATATAATGTGGTTCGGTACTACAATTATATTATTCAATTAATGAATTTTCATTCGCTTGGTGGGTCCCAGTCGGGGGTCCACGGCACTGTAATATCCGCCTAGTTTGGGGTGTTACAGAGTTGGTATCGGAGCGTGGTTTTGAATACTACCTTCCGAGTCATGTCTCATTTGAAATCATCGTCATCGAACTAGTATCATTGGACTTTCGCGTCACATGTGACCTGTGCAAATGCCGAGCTAATTAGACCGAAAGAACTGTAAGACTTCTAACACCATGGTATAATTTCTGGCAATAATCATTCGTTCATAATTCATCAGTTAACAATCCTCAATCATCATTTTCATTTTGATCAGGACGATCATGTTAACTCATTAATCACTCAATTCATTTCATTACTCAGTTGTTGATCTGGAAGATCATATCATTAATCTTGTTAACTTGTTCAAGATAATCATTTCAAGAATTTCATCAGATAATCATGTTGTTGTTGCCCAAAATATCTATCCGAAGATTAAATACTGCTGGAAGACGGACAACAAACAACAATTGCGGGAGCACTTCCGAGAGAAGATAAATAATACAAGATTTGCCGGGTTTGTTAGGCCCGGGCTTGAATGCTCTCACGAGATGATATTAATACGAATATTCGTGGATACAAGTATTAATGAGAGAAATCTAAATACAATGAGTGTAAAAAGACTTTGTTAATCCGGCTCTTGAGCGAAGCTCGGTGTTCTTCGTCCCTTCCGATCGTCTTCTCGATGAGAGAGGCCGGGAGAAGTAAGACCGAATGATAGCTGTTGCCAAGAGTTGGAGATAGCCAAGTGCTGGGTGTTTTGCTTCTGTAATGTATACTGAAATCGCGATAATGCAGACAATGTTTTGTGAGCCAAAATCTCGGTCCTTTGGACAAGTGTAGGGAGCCGTGTATTTATAGTGGCAGCCCAGTCTTGTCCTTTGGTGGGCGATCGCCTTCCAGCCATTATAATAATGGGGCGATCGTCTGTCGACCAATATTATAATGGGGCGACTGTCCCCGATTCATATGGGTTGTCGGCCTAAAGTCCAAGGTAGGTGCTGGCGCCAGCTGGGCAGTCCAATAAGGAGCCGGCACGCATCCGGAGTCAGCCACATGTGGCCCTACTGACAGCTTTCGGCGGAATCAAAGTCATATGCGGCCCTACTGACAACTTTCGGCGGCTTGTCGGCTGGTGGAGAGATTCTGCCAGGCTGTGGTCAATGACTCGTGATTCGCGGATCTTGTCTCGGCCCTTGCACGTGGTGCCAGTCTTGAGGTTCGGCCTTTGCCGACATGAGGCGGTCGTCTCTAGCTGACCATCAGAGGTCGCCATCGGCCAGATGCTGAGGGTCGGCATTCGGTCGGTCACCAAGGGTCGGTCGGCAGATGCCGAGAGAGGACCGCCTGCTTGTCGGTCGCCAGGAGTCGGTCGCCGAGTACCGAGAGGCGATCGTATTGATGTCGATCGCTCGGCACCGGGATTCGTCCTGGGACCTTCGGTTGGCCAGTCTAGCTTGTCCGCCGGGTAAAGGCTTGGCCGCCCGGTCGCTGATCGGCAGTTCTGCCTTGGCTGCTCGGCAGTGACTCGGTCGCCCGACCTCCGAGGCGATCGCCGGTCGGAAGGTGTTAATTCTTGACACAACAATTGCCCCCCAGCTTGCTCCTATGTTGAAGACATGGGGCAAGGTGGTTCTTGCTGGCGATCGTGTAAGGATGAGGACGGGCGATCTTGCTGAGCTGACTTAGGATTCGGACATGGGTTATCATGGTCGATTGGCTAGCTATCTTTCGGTCTTGTACCTGCAAAAAACAACATTGGCCGATCCCCCTCGGAAACTTGGTGGTTTCGCTTGTTTGAGGAATCGTGCACAGTCGCGGAGATCGATGGACCGACTCCATGACCGTGTCTTGGTGCGCGAAGACATTGAGTGTCTCGTGACTCACTTTATTATGAGGGTCCTCCGTTAGGCTGCGCCTCGCCTCGTATTTAAACGAAGGGCGTGCGGTCTCGGTCTAGAGGAGTCCTTGCGCGGGGCAGCGTCGGATGAATAAACTCCACGCCTGTGGCCTTTTAGCTCTGCTTCCACCTCGGCCTGCCATGGAGATGGCCGACCTCGACGGTGTACGTTGAGACGGGGGTTGTGGCATGTGTCCACTGTTTAATGTTGGAGAGCCCTCAGACTACGCCGGCCTCGTATTTAAACGAAGGGCGGGCGATCTCGGCTGAAAGGGACCTTGCATGGCCGAAGCAGCCGGTTCCATCGACTGCCAGGACCATGGCTTTATAAAGTGCGGTGGAGGCGATCTTATGCCTTAGTCCGTCATGTTAGATGTTGGACTGTAAATGGCGATCGTGTCCTCCGGACTGCTGATGATGTAGCGTGATGATCGGCGATCGGGCCGGAAGACTGGCGATCGTCGCTCGGCAGCCGATCGCTTTATTCGTAGGTCGATATCGGCGATCGGCCGGGAGTTAGTCCCTCATTTAAAATGGTGGACTGTAGGCGGTGAGCGAGTCCTCCGGCACTGCTGGATAGTAGCGATCGGGCTGGGAGACTGGAGGTCGTCACGCGGGCGCCGATCGCTCTACTCCTAGGCTAAGAAGAAGCCTTTGCCTGGATAGGATATCTGCGGCTCTAGCCCGGAAGGCTGCGTAGGTCGTCGGTAGGGTCTTCGTGAGATGCCTGAACATAGGCGAGAAGCCCTGAAAACCTCCTAGGACCGCGTAGAGGGCGGTCTCATCGTTTACGGGCTCGCCGTTGAGGATGATCACGTCTACCCGGTTGATGTAGTCCGAGTCGGACTCTTCTTCTCCCTGCTTGATTTGCATCATGCGAAAGCGACCTTCTGGCCGGACGACCCTGGTGGCGAAGTGTTCCGTGAAGACGTGCGCCAGCTCGTTAAAGGAGCCAATGGACCGAGGTGGCAATGAGGTGTACCACCGGTGGGCGAGGTCGTCCAGTGTCAGAGGGAACATCCGGAACCTGGTCGCGTCCGATGCCCCACACCCGGTCATGTAGATGTTGAACTTCTTCAGGTGCGTCTGGGGGTCCGATCGCCCCTCGTACATGGGTGGTTGCGGGGGAGCGATCCTGTGCTGCACGGGGGCGAGCTCGATGTCGATCGCGAGCGGCTCGCTCGGCTAGGCGATCGTCTTCCTGGCGCCTGCCCCGGATTGCAGGAGCGCCTTCACGTCGTCGAGATGACGTTTCAATGCGGCAATCGCCGCGGCTCGGTTGCTTGCGGATCGGATTTGGGAGCGGGAGCCGAGGCGATCGTGTACCGATCTCCGGACTCCGCTGCTGCCGACCTCGGGAATTTGGCGAGCGGGAGCCAGGCGGCTGGGTTGCCTTCTGGGATCCGGGTAGGCCGAGCTCCTGGTGACGGACTCAAACTCCGTCGTCTCGTAGCTCGGGCCGATCGCCCGGCCGCCAGTCGGTCACCGCCTGTGCGATCGAGACAGAGGTGCCCATTGCCGGCGCCTCTTCTTGCGGGCGAGAGCCTCTGGCGATCGCTCGGCCGATGTGCCTTGAGCTTCCGCTTGGACTTCCGGCGGGAGACCGAGGGGGTGATAGCAGGAGGTGCGTCGAGAGCGCTCCGTCGCTCCTGTAGGACGGCTATGGCCTCTTCGATCTGTTCATTGGTTCGGAACTGATTGAGTGAGAGGCTCGGGCTGCCGTCCCGGGACGGGATCGAGCGCCTCTGACCACGGCGGCTGCCTTCCACCATCGGCTGCGGCTCGGGCCCGGGACAGGCAGGGTCCGCCGGCTGGTCAGCGGCTTTCTTCGACGCGGAGGCGGAAGACATGATTTCTGAAGGATTTCTTTGAAGTGCAATGAGTGTCACTTCAAGTATCTGCCCCGAGAACAGTGAGTGTTCTTCGGGACGGTAGGTATAAAAAATTCGAGGGTTGGATCCCCTTCCTCTAGCGCCAATTGTTGTTGCCCAAAATATCTATCCGAAGATTAAATACTGCTGGAAGACGGACAACAAACAACAATTGCGGGAGCACTTCCGAGAGAAGATAAATAATACAAGATTTGCCGGGTTTGTTAGGCCCGGGCTTGAATGCTCTCGCGAGATGATATTAATACGAATATTCGTGGATACAAGTATTAATGAGAGAAATCTAAATACAATGAGTGTAAAAAGACTCTGTTAATCCGGCTCTTGAGCGAAGCTCGGTGTTCTTCGTCCCTTCCGATCGTCTTCTCGATGAGAGAGGCCGGGAGAAGTAAGACCGAATGATAGCTGTTGCCAAGAGTTGGAGATAGCCAAGTGCTGGGTGTTTTGCTTCTGTAATGTATACTGAAATCGCGATAATGTAGACAGTGTTTTGTGAGCCAAAATCTCGGTCCTTTGGACAAGTGTAGGGAGCCGTGTATTTATAGTGGCAGCCCAGTCTTGTCCTTTGGTGGGCGATCGCCTTCCGGCCATTATAATAATGGGGCGATCGTCTGCCGGCCAATATTATAATGGGGCGACTGTCCCCGATTCACATGGGCTGTCGGCCTAAAGTCCAAGGTAGGTGCTGGCGCCAGCTGGGCAGTCCAATAAGGAGCCGGCACGCGTCCGGAGTCAGCCACATGCGGCCCTACTGACAGCTTTCGGCGGAATCAAAGTCATATGCGGCCCTACTGACAGCTTTCGGCGGCTTGTCGGCTGGTGGAGAGATTCTGCCAGGCTGTGGTCAATGACCCGTGATTCGCGGATCTTGTGTCGGCCCTTGCACGTGGTGCCAGTCTTGAGGTTCGGCCTTTGCCGACTGGATGGCCATCGGTGCTGATCGACATGAGGCGGTCGTCTCTAGCTGACCATCAGAGGTCGCCATCGGCCAGGTGCTGAGGGTCGGCATTCGGTCGGTCACCAAGGGTCGGTCGGCAGATGCCGAGAGAGGACCGCCTGCTTGCTTGGCCGCTGTGAGTCGGTCGCCGAGTACCGAGAGGCGATCGTATTGATGTCAATCGCCGCACCGGGATTCGTCCTGGACCTTGATTGCTTGATCTAGCTTGTCCGCGGGTAAAGGCTTGGCCGCCCGGTGTCAGCGATTCGCCTTGGCCTTTCAGCGATGACTCGGTCGCCCGACCTCCGAGGCGATCGCCGGTCGGAAGGTGTTAATTCTTGACACAACACATGTCACCTCAGTTAATCATTCATGTAATCACTGTGTTAGAGTGCGTATGCTCATTTTCATCATTTCATGACATAAATCATAATGCGGTACTCATACGAGATCTATGATTATCATGCGACCTTTCTACTTCAGTATGGAGAGAGCTGTCAGGGGATGCACGGGGAGAGGCCACGGTGCGGGCCGAAACCCGGGGAATAATCACTCACTGTCGGGAAACCGTACCAGGACTCCGCTCGATCGGAAGATGTTCGGGTTGATCCACTCACTTTTATGCAGGTCATGATGACCCATATGCAATTGCTTAATCATCATTGCGCCACTCTGGCCAAATTAATTGAGAGAACTCTCCCGTATGAGCCTGCTGCTAAGGAAATTGCTGATCAACAACCTTCATCTGTCAGCAAGAAATCAACGAAGCGTAATCAGTCCGAAGGCGGACAGTCAACCTTCAAGAAGCCTAGTGCGGGCCCTAACATTTCTGAGCGACCTCCTACGGCGCCTAATCATGCGGGATCTCAGTCCCGAGCGGCCAGTTCGTCCATCACCGGTTTCAACTGTGGAGCGCCGGGTCATTACAGCACTAAGTGTCTGAAACCGTCTATCACGTGCCATAACTGTGGGATTGTTGGGCATAAGGCCCGTTTTTGCCGTAAGGACTCCAAGCCAGCTCCGGTGGCATCTCAGGCCCCGAAGCAATCAGCGATTCAGAATCAGGCTGCTCTGTCAACGTCGTTTAAGACGACAGAAGCGAATAAAGGCGGAGCTCATATTTATCAGACGGGAGCGTCCGGTTCGGGGGCCGACAAGGCCCGAATTTATGCGAGGAAGAGGACCGACGATCCGGTGGCCCGAATGACCTTAGGTATACTAGTAATTTTATCTCAACCTGTGTGTACCCTTTTGATACTGGTGCACCGCATTCATTCATTTCCGAATCATGTTTGAATAGACTTAACTTGGATAGTCCTATTAATTGTGGGCCTTATATCATTGGTCTACCTGGCGGTAGAATAATTTTCGAAATCATGAGGATTAGAACTGAACGAATTAAGCTTAATGACCGCGATTGGTTGTTGGACCTCATCGTGGTGGATTTACCTAAGGACGATGTAATATTGGGTATTAGTTGGATGGATCGTCATGATACTATCCTCAGTGTTCGTAAGTGTTTGGTCACTATCATTTCAGTCGTTGGAGCCGAGTGTGTATTTCAGGGAGGTAATCCCCGTTGTTCTAAAAGAATTATTAATATGATGGAAGCAGTGAAATTACTCAATCGAGGTGTTCAATCATTCATTGTATCATTTTCATCGATTGACCGTTCTAAGGCAATCGAGGTGTTCAATCATTCATTGTATCATTTTCATCGATTGGCCGTTCTAAGGCAATCGAGGTGTTCAATCATTCATTGTATCATTTTCATCGATTGGCCATTGTAAGGCAATCGAGGTGTTCAATCATTCATTGTATCATTTTCATCGATTGGCCATTCTAAGGCAATCGAGGTGCTCAATCATTCACTGTATCATTGTCATCGATTGACCGTTCTAGGGCAATCGAGATGTTCAATCGTTCACTGTATCATTGTCATTGATTGACCGTTCTAGGGAAATCGAGATGTTCAATCATTCACTTTTTAATTTCATCGATTGACCGTTCTAGGGCAATCTAGATGTTCAATCATTCTTGTTATCATTGTCATCGATTGACGATGTATTCCCAGACGAGTTACCTGGTCTGCCTCCACAGAGAGATGTGGAATTCACGATGGAGTTGGAGCCCGGTACGTCCCCGTTATCGAAGGCACCGTACCGGATGGCCCCGACCGAAATGTAGGAATTAAATAATCGACTTGAGGAATTGTTGGAGAAAGGTTATATCCGACCGAGTGCGTTCCCGTGGAGAGCACCAGTGTGGTTTGTCAAGAAGAAGGATGGTTCATTTCGCTTGTGTATTGATTATCGGGAGTTGAACAGGGTGACGATCAAGAATAAGTATCCTCTACCCCGTATTGATGATCTCTTAGATCAACTTCAGGGAGCTTCAGTATTTTCCAAGATCGACTTGAGATCTGGATATCATCAGTTACGAATTCGAGAGTCGGATATCGCAAGGACAGCGTTTCGTACACGCTATGGTCATTATGAGTTCGTGGTAATGCCGTTTGGGTTAACTAATGCACCTACGGTATTCATGGAGTTAATGAATCGAGTCTTCATCGATTATCTGGATCAGTTCGTGGTTGTCTTCATTGATGACATTTTGATTTACTCTCGTGACCGGGAGGAGCACGAGTTTCACCTTCATCAGGTTCTCGACGTGTTGAGACAAGAGCAACTCTATGGAAAGTTTTCCAAATGTGAGTTCTGGATGTCTGTAGTGACATTTCTCGGGCATGTAATTTCTTCAGACGGAGTGCGTGTTGATCCTCAGAAGACGAAGGCTATCCGAGATTGGTTACCTCCGAAAAATATTAAGGAAATCCGAAGCTTTCTCGGATTAGCCGGTTATTATCGGCGGTTTGTGGAAGGATTTTCTAAATCACTCAACCAATGAAGAACCTTTTGCGAAAGGATAAGAAATATGTGTGGTCCGATGCGTGTCAGCGGAGTTTTGAGGAACTCAAGAGCCGGCTAATTTCAGCACCGGTACTTTCCTTGCCACAAGGGACAGAAGGATTCGTGGTTTTTAGTGACGCATCCAGACACGGTCTCGGATGTGTATTAATGCAGAATGGGAAGGTTATTGCCTATGCTTCATGGAAATTGTGACCTTACGAGGTTAATTATCCGACCCACGACCTGGAGCTAGCAGCCGTGGTTTTCGCGTTGGAGATTTGGCGTCATTACCTTTATGGCGTCACCTGTCATATATTCACCGATCATAAGAGTTAAATATGCGACATAGGCGGTGGTTGGAACTAATCAAAGATTATGATATCGAGATCCTGTACCACCCGGGTAAGGCAAATGTGGTTGCCGATGCATTGAGTCGTAAGTCCGTTTAGGAGCAAATGCTTGATCGTTTAACAGTTCAAAAGGAGCTCAGCAGGAATTCCTTAGACCCGAGATCGAGGTCTGGCTTCAGCAAGTGCAAGGGCAACTTTGCATGTTAGAGATTTCATCGCCACTTGAGGAGGCAATCAGAGTAAATCAGGGTTTAGACCCATCATTGTTACGCATCCAAGAGGATGTGGTTCAGGGGAAAGATCCTGGATTTGTAGTCCACGAGGATGGACTTTTGCGATTCAAGAATCAGTTATGCACACCGGCGGATGACGAGTTGAAAAAAAAAACTTGACTTTGAGAGAAGCTCAGGCTACCCCTTTTCCATTCATCCGGGTTCCAGCAAGATATTCAAGGACTTGTAACAAAATTACTGGTAGAGTAATATGAGCAAGAAGTCGCAAAATTTGTTTCGAGAGGTTTAACCTATCACCAAGTCATGATGGAACATCAGCGACCGGTAGGTATGCTGAAACCGCTCCCTATTCCAGAATGGAAGTGGGAAGATAGTTCTATGGATTTCATCACGAGTTTGCCGACGAGTCGTCGTGGCTTGAATACAATCTGGGTAATTGTGGACCGTTCGACTAAATTAGTTCATCATGCTATGGGAACTCAGCTTAATCTCAGTACCGCTTTTCATCCTCAGTCCGACGGACAATCAGGGAGGACTTTTCAGACATTGGAGGACATGTTGAGGGCATGCGTCCTCGATTAGAAGGACGATTGGGAAGCCCAACTACCGTTGATTGAGTTCACGTACAGTAATAGTTGGCATGCTTCGATTAAGATGGCACCTTACGAGGCCTTGTACGGTCGTCGTTGTCGATCTCCTTTGTGTTGGGATGATCTATCATAATCAATCAGTACCGAGCCCGATATGCTTATAGTCGCCCGTTAGAAGGTAGCTTTGATCAGGAGTCGTCTATTGACCGCTCAGAGTCGACAGAAATCATATGCAGATAATCGTCGTCGACCACTAGAGTTCGAGGCGGGTGACCACTTTTTGGTCAAGGTATCACCGAGTCTAAGAAGCGGGGAAAGTTGAGTCCGAGGTTTATTGGACCGTTTGAGATTTTGGATCGAGTAGGCGAGTTAGCTCATCGATTGGCCTTACCTCCGGCGTTAAGCCGAATTCATAATGTGTTTCATGTCTCTCAGTTGTGGAAATATGTTGCCGACCCGAGTCACATACTTCAGTTCGACGAAATCGAGATCGCGGATGATCATTCGTACTAGGAGCGTCCTATACGAGTTTTAGGGCGGCGAATCAAACAGTTGAGGAACAAGACGATTCCTTTGGTCAAGATTCAGTGGTCTAGACACGGAGTCTAAGAGGCTACTTGGGAAACCGAGGAGAGTATGCGGGAGAGTCATCCCGAGTTGTTTGACCCTTAGTTTCGGGGACGAAACTCTTTTTAATGGGGGGAGTATGTAATACCCGGTTGTAATTCATTCATTATCATTCAGTAATTATCAGACAGTCTTTGTCACTCAGTAATTTTCACTCATTAATAATCACTCATCATTCATGATTCATTCATTTACGTTCATTGTTGACATGTTGTAATCGTGTATCAGTTACCGATCGTCATTTCATCTCCGTTTGAGTGTCGGAACGGGAGTATTATCATTATCATCATGATTGGTAGTCTTGTGCTGGAAATATCATCTTTGGCATGTGTTGGACTTGTTCACTTTCACATACGTATGGTATGTCGGATCATTCATCAAGCGTAGCGAGAAATCGGAGTTGTCGGATTTTCATCTTGTCCAGCAACGAGTTACGGCCGTAAGGATTTGTTGGATACGGCCGTAACAGGCGTTCGTTGATTTTCAGGCCATTTTGGACGAATGGGACTTACGGCCGTAAGGGTTGCGACATACGGCCGTAAGTTGAGAAGGTACGGCCGTAAGGCTTGGCCGGTTACGGCCGTACGTGTCGAGCAGGGTGCCCAGGCGTTTTTGGCCGAAGGCGATATACGGCCGTAAGATGGGCAGGTTACGGCCGTAAGGGGTGTTCGTAATTTTCAGGTTTTGTCAGACGAGAAGGACTTACTGCCGTAAGGGTTGCGGCATATGGCCATAAGATGAGGTAGGTACGGTCGTAAGGCTTGGCCGGATACGGCCGTACGTTACAGGCAGGGTGCCTGGTCAGTTTCAACGAAGGGGACTTACGCCCGTAAGTTTGGCCGGATACGGCCGTATCGTCCGAGTTACACCCATAAGGTATGCGGGTACGGCCGTATGTATGTCGGCAGGCGTTTTGGATGAGGGCGAGTTACGCCCGTAAGTCAGGTGCGGGTACGGCCGTAAGGCTGTCGGCAGGTGTTTGGACGAAGCCGAGTTACGGCCGTACGAGTTGGGTGGTTACGACCGTAAGGCCGTTGACCTGGGATGTTACGGCCGTAAGAAGGCCGAGTTACGGCCGTAACTTCCGGCAGTTTATAAGGATTTGATCGGGACTTTTTCCTCATTTTCACCATTTCTTCATCCTACTTCCGAGAGAGAGGGTTTGTGGGAGAAATTTTCATCATCAATCATTTGAGTACTTGATTTTCTTCATTTCTATTCGATCGTGAAGCTCGGATAGTCGATCTAATGCGTGTTCTTCGGATCAAAGTGCTTGGATCTTCAAGAGGTAATTTCTTCAACATCTTGGATTTCGATTTTGTATTGAGATATGATGTTTTGGACGTTAAAATCATGTTGTATGAAGTGTTGTACGCATGATTATGGATATGTATGATTATTCATTGTATTATTGAGGGATTATTCAAGAACAATTTGAATATCATGTTGGATTTGGGGGTTTTCGATTAATTATTGTTGTAATCACGAATTTGGATATTCATTTTGGATTATTGATCGTATTGAAGATGTTTTGTTGGTTTGAAACACTTCTTGGGGATTTAATGTTGGTATAATTGAGGATTGATTGTAAACAATCGGAGATTGGTCACAACGTGTTTGATATAATGCCCCAATGAACTTGGTTTAGTCGTATCGACGTTTTGAGTTGGTTATCATCGTGTTTGATTCGTATGTTGAACGGATTGTTCGTAATTGTATTATTCAAGTTTGTTTGAGCGACCGACATCTCATTTAGGACGTTGTTCGTGGAAGGACATTCTTCATCGGTATTGAGTAAGTTAATTCTTACTTGGTTAAAAGGATATTCATTCCTTTTGTTGTTGTTCATTCATAATCATAACTCATTCATCATTGTATTAATCGTATTGAGACTTGTAATTGTC
Organism: Orobanche coerulescens; assembly: GCA_033398695.1. Lineage (NCBI taxonomy): Eukaryota > Viridiplantae > Streptophyta > Magnoliopsida > Lamiales > Orobanchaceae > Orobanche > Orobanche coerulescens. The sequence continues at coordinate 94,019,526 of CM065809.1, forward strand.
GAATAATCATTTCATTCACGAGGAACGACGGTTCCAATCATTTCATTGAGTTATCAATCACTTCACTATTATTTTCATCTCGGTGAGTCATTCTTGACTTTGTCGAATTATTATTCATTGATATTCATTATGGTCATTCTCGTTCATATGACCTTCTGGGTTCATATTGCGTGGCCGGGTGCGGATGTGTGGAATTTTTAGTCGAGCACGCGATGGTCATGTATTGGGATCGATACATTGGACTGTGCACACGGTAACGATTACCTCCGTGAGACGAACTAGGTACAAGGACGGGTGTGTCCGGTCATTCGTCTTGTACACTTGCATAGAACATTACGGGCGTACTATGATGCTCCTCTTCAGCGTAATTCATAACTAAGGATATTTCATAACTTAAGATATATCAATATTGTGTATTTTCAACCCTTGAGAATTGTTGTTCTGTGTAACTGACCCCGTTGGGGGATTTTGTTTTCAGGTCGCGGTAAGGCAAAAGCACGGGAATAGAACGTTGATGGCGAGGAGTCCCAGTGATACTAGTAGGGGGCCCAAAATCCTTTCAGTCATTCATGTTGTTGTCATTTATTTTTCTGCTGCAGATTTCCATTTGGATACTCCGTTTCATTCAGTATTGTGTATTTTATCTTCATATAAAATATACATGTATTCGGTATTATCCTGGGTGTGTTATAAATGAAACTCCTCATCGGAGTAATTTATGATATAATGTGGTTCGGTACTACAATTATATTATTCAATTTATTAATTTTCATTCGCCTGGTGGGTCCCAGTCGGGGGTCCACGACACTGTAATATCCGCCTAGTTTGGGGTGTTACATGGATAACCAATAATATACATATGCATAACAACCACACATGGTAATCCATGATCCAGCACACACAGCATAGATTCCCATGATCCATTCAGACCAACGCATGGTGGAAATACCTGTCCAACGATTCAGTGCATACAGCTATATATTCCCATGATGATCTCGTCGGACCAACACATGGTGGACATACGACAACAATGCACACTGCATAATAACAACAATACACAAATGCATGACAACAATAATACACGAATGCATCACAACATGATCGACATAAGGTGACAAAAATGACCAGAGTACTTGCCCCGAGTCCTTCGAGAGCAATCTCGATGTCAAAACCATCACTGATAATTTCCTCAATATTCGGCGATCCAGATATACCACGGACTGTAGATAACTCATATCCTCACATTTACCACAATATATCCTCGATACCCAAATATACCAATAATGAATGGAAATCATATACATTATGATTTAACTCCCAAAAATCGGAAAACGACATACAATCCAAATCTCAAGAGTTCACAACAATAATCATTGCTATATGCATTATAACCGAAATGAGACTGAAACCATTCATTAAGTATTATAAACTGAACAAGTAATAACTTGCCTTGATACCACCACGATGATGATGAAGTCGTTACCAATTTACTTGCCTTCGTGTACAAGCTCCTCGGCCCCAGCCAAAGAAATTCCCGAACATCCTCGAACACGACCGCAAAGCATGGTTCTAACCAATAATCAATCATCACAACCTATTGTAATAATCAATTAACAATAATCCGATAACAATCAACAACCAACATACCCAACCAATCTAACTCAATGGTTCCACAATATCTCGATCATATACAAACCAAATAATCCGACTCAACAAATACGAACTCATAACCATAATACAAACCGCAACGCGATAATCATATCAACAATTAATCTAACCCGATAAAAAGGATTACATAACATACTCTATCTCAAATTTAATCTCATATACGAATTAACAAGATTCCTTCTTGTTCATAATCATAAATTCATAGTAAAATAATACTAGCAACATAATCGACAATCCGACTTATCCATATAGTTCAATACCATTGATAATCACGTTCTAAGATTAACCACAATCTTTTCGGGTTCATCCTTTATCATGATGCATATTTCATCAAGAACGTACAAAGTCTTCCACTACAATCAACATAACATCGGTTCTAATCATCAAATCCATGTTTATATACAAAAACATATTCATAATCAACAAAACCACATAATCCAATACGTTCGAACATCTAGATCATTATCTAACTCATAATCCAAGGTATATATCATCAAACTCTCCAACATACACTTCACCTAACGTCAAGAATCACAATAATACCACCTTAACCATCATCATACGAATTAATCATCAATAACAACTTCAAAATATGAAAGTAAATGGAGGGGTAAACCAACATGCTTCCTAACAAGTAAACATCCTTCCAAAAACCGAGCTGTAATCAGAGGGATATGAATATTATCTTGTATTGATGAACTACGATGAAGAACAATCGAACTCCTTCCAAGAATCATCATCAACCCTATGAACAAAGCTCCAATTCTGTGTTCTCGAGTTCACAATCAACTGAGAGATGCCAAAAATCGGGCTGGGGAAGTTGGGAGATGAAAAATGAAGATGAACTCTCAAAATGATGAAATGACGGAGGTCTCATATTTATAAAAATTCAAACATTACGTACGCTACGTGACCTTCCTAGCGTACGTAACAACCATTACATACATTATCTGACCTCGATAGCGTACGTAATAACAGTTCAAAGGCTACTATCTCAATTCGCTCGGCTACTTACGTACGTAACCCTCATGACATAGCGTACGTAACACATAGTTTTTTTTTTGTTGACTTGCTACAGTAGTATGTCCATTTAACGTACGTAATGAACAATTCATAGCGTACGTTAACCTCTTCGTTGACTCTCCTGTCCACATGCGCGCCGAAAGTTGCCGACACAGGGCCCACTCGTCGCTCATATCCTAGATCATGTCAGATTCCACTCATAACGTACATTATGTACTCTTCGTAATGTACGTTATGCTTGTATGTTAACGTACGTAAGTTCTTATGCTTAATGTGCGTTATGGCTTCTATACTTGGCCATTTATGATTGTTCTTTCCTGTCGTCTCGACATACCGAATACATATGCACGACATGCTGAATACATATACTCCTTCCAATAACATTCTCATATGATACACTTGATACACAATATCCTCAAATGCAATTGTCGACCAAGTACGACAATTATACCAATACAACTGTCTTAGTCTTCTAATTATTTTATCCCTACTGTAGATTCCACACTGTGTAGTATAACTTGGATAAAATAATATTAAACAACTATAGTAGAAATTCAGGATATTACATTCTACCCCACTTAAAATAAGTTTCGTCCTCAAAACTTGCAATCCGTCATAAACAACAGTTCAACCAAAATATCCAGAATCATCACGAAAACGATCAATCATCACCAAAAGCGAATAACCGAAATAGTATACTTACAAATGCGTGAAGTCGATTATATCCCGTAATTACTAGAAAATGACTCCCCTTCAACGCCTCAACATGCTTACTATCACAATTTCATGAATTCAACAAAATGCATCGTTATAACTCAATTATGGAATAATCAATCCATGTCAAAGCCTGTCTGCCTGATTACACAATCAAGTCCCAATCCTGATAAAACGAATAATACACGATACATCTGTGAACCAACTGCCCAAAACAATGGAAACAAATCCCGAAACATCGACACAAAGTCCGAACGCTCATATGATTAATAATAATGATCAACCAATACTTCAACCGAGAATATCATCGACATGATAAACTCCAATACGACCAACCAAAGGTCAAAACACAAACGAGAATATCATCAACATGATAAACTCCAATATTACTAAAGAACGATCAACAATAACCGAGAATACCCTCACACGGTAAGATCCAACACGATCAACACAGAACCACAGAGACAGATATATGAAAGGATAAAATTCTCAAAACGTTACACAAATCACATACAGTGGATTTCAAAGAAACACGCCCAACTGTTGAACATACCCCTCAGCGTATGAACAACTAGCCGCAAACCGACGAACATACCATATCTTACATGGAGTATGAACGACTAATCAATGTGGCTCAAAAGTAAAAAATCACTATATCAAAATCACGCTACTACCACACCAATAGAGCCACATAACACCTATGACCCGGTTCTACAAAATCTAAAGTTCCAAAATCATATTCTGTACATGAATCTACAACACGCAGCATATTCCTCTTATCTGATCAACCAACCGATCATCCCTGGATAACCAAACTACCATGCTAAAGTTCGAATCTCTTTTCATCGTACCATTGATGTGTTATCCAGTTTGTGAGTCTCACTCATAACTTCACCATGATATGCATTATGTACTAAATTTGTACGTATACCAATCACCTTTTCAAAACGGTCGTCAAATCATATAATCTTGTCAATAAAACCCAATTTTTGAAAGTTCTTTCAAGAATTTCAAACTCAAGACATATATAGTCGTAAGACTACAAAAATCATTTTCCGAAGTTTTTTTTTAATCAGGCTCGCTTATGTCAAGTACTCGATGACAATTCTTTTTGAATACATATGATTAAATAAAATGAAATTATGCAAATGCTCGACTACATCTATACTACTGTATACCAGTTCGGCTCGTCACCAATTCCACTGACATTCCATCGGAAAACCACATGATAGAGTTCCAAAATCTTAATGTATAGACTTCGATAAAAACTCCTTTTCCACATATGACTCGCAACGTCGACCATTATCCTATTCTGGATCACCTCAACTATGCTATAACAAAATATTGAATAATCAACAAATCAAACCCAACGAAAGACTACCCGAGAAGTTTCATTTGGACAAGTAAACTAAAACCCAAAAAGGCAGTAATAAAATAGATAAACGATTGGTAAAGTATTTTACAAATCTCGAGAGTTTTAGAAAACAGAAAAGCCTTTTATGACTTCAAGTCCCAAGTTTTAAAGACTTTTTGAAACATTAGGGTCTCAGCCCATACCCCGTTCCACATTACAGGAAATTTATAAATTAGAAAACCCTTATGGACCCCAAGTCCTGAGTTATAAAATTATTTCAAAATCGATTGGGTCTCGACCCAAAATCGTTTTCCGTAAAACATCCGTAAAATATATATTTTTAAAAGTATCATTTTCAGATGTTCATAAACAGTTTCGTGTACCTCAAAATAAACTAGCATGACTACATGTTCCTCTCAACAATCCACAACAGTTCTGTAACCCCCTAAAAGGCGGCTATCACAGTGCCATGAACCCACACTGGGACCCACCAGGCGATACCAAAATATAGATTAATCATAACATACTTTGTGATACCGAACCACAAAACAATAATACTTACTCCGATCGTGAGTTTACAAATAGTACGGGTATTAGCCTTAAAATACAACACTAGTATCCTTCAAACCCTTCTCCGTCACAGTGCTCTTCCCGTGCCTTGCCCTTGCCTCGACCTAAAATACAACACAAGTATTTCACTCAAAACCACAGGGTCAGATATACATGATAATAATTCTCAAGACATTATACAATTCACATATACTGGATCTCAAGGAAACATCCCGACTATTGAACATACCCCTCGGGCGTATGAATAATCAGTCACAAACCATCGAACATATCCAATCATACATGGACTATGAACGACCAATCAACATGCCTAAAGACGGATATCACAGTACGCCCGATCCGGAAATGTGTCCGTGCACATGTCCACCTCGTATACGGAATCCAGTATATACATGTGACAATGTACCTAATTAGCCTCACGAACTACGTCTCGTGTGCACAGTCCAATATGAAAACATCCACGTATGACCATATGTGCCTGGCTAAAAATCCTACACAATAACCAATCGACATGCAGATATGATTCCAGATGTGTCACGATACAACATAACAACGAATTCAATAAATTATGTATCCAAGTAAGGATAAAAAAACTCACCGAAGTGACAATAAGAATCAACGAGATCAACGATTCAAAGGTGATGAACTTGGGAGTACAATCCCACAATGAAAACGGAAATATCCTCAAGAACAATATCACAATACGAATCATAGATTCATAAGCATTTCATATACACGAAACGTATAACATTCACAAGAATTCAATCATCATTATAACCAAGCAAGATAACTTGCCTCAATTCCGTAGACGAAAGATAGTCCTTCTCCAAATGATCGAACGGACGGTATCCTCGACTAAGTACTTACTCGAAATCAACCTTGAATGCAATGTAATTCATTCAACAATACATTCACACAATATTGATATCAAGCCGTAGGAAACGACACCCGAAACCTATCCAAAATAATTTATTCTATCCCAAGGAACGTTCTATCGACTATTGATGTATCTCTATGCATCTGATTTGTTTTAACAATCGGATTATCCGCTAAAAACGTCCTTCTAATACTCTTGCTATCATTATGAGCAAGTTTACTTAAACAACTTCAATTAACCACTTCAATATGTTTAGTATTGCCATAACCTGTAATAAACATTTTGAAAATGTCACCAACCTTCTTACATAATGCTTTAGACAGCCCAATTCATCAATTTATCAAGCTCATCATAAATGTATCAAATCATGAGTCTATTTACATAGTTCATTAACATTCCTCAAGGATTAACTAAACTTCTTCTTCAAGACATGATTAGATTCTAAAATCTCTAAGCATCAAGAGAATCCTAATCTTATAAGTTCCAATTATCATGTTCAATATCAGGTTCTAGACATAATCAACCATAACTAAGTTATCTTACAACCTTTCAATCATTCAAGAATTGATACTAACAATATTGTCATGTTTTTCACTTTAGTTTGATCAGATGTTCACTAATCATTAGATTATACCAGTTTAACCTAACATAATAAGAAGTACTCTTAACTAACATCATCAAAAGCATGGAATCAGCACGAGTTTAAGATAACTAACCTCAAGAAAAGAAGAATAACACCAAGACTATCAAGAACACACTCCAAGCTTCCAAACAATATGATTCAATCAAAGGTGAAAGCTCCAAGATAAGATGGAAGGGTGCAAAATTGGTCTAGGGAGGCAGTGGGATGGAAACTTGAAGGGAAAATCAAAGTTGGAACCTGCAAATGAAAGACACAAGCAGTCTTTTTTATAAACTGCACAATCTGTTACGTACATTATAGTATGAAGCTAACGTACGTTAATCACTTTACGTATGCTACACATAAGTTGTTACATACGTATTCTTTCTCCAGAGGCTACTGCCTCAAAACATCCACCTCTTTACGTACGTTATATCCTCAGCATTATGTACGTAATGTACGTCAACTTGGCTACCTCGAAAGGGCCAGTCATCCGAATCATGCCTGCCCCCCCATGCCGAAAGTCGAGATCGGATAAGATTCCCAGCATTACGTACGTAAGCAGGACCCCGTTATGCACGTAAAGCGAATGCATTAGCATACGTTAAGTTAAACCTTAGCGTACGTTAAACACATAAAACCTAGCCCAAAAAATATAACAATCTACACAATGTCAAGCAATCAACCACAATGCGAGTGACAGTTATAATCAAGTCTATTCTGATATATCCCGACATCAATAAACATTAAACTAAATGTAACATGATTACAACGATACTTAAATTATCCAAATAATACAAAGTAGATAAGAAATTACTGTCGGATATTAGATACCCCCCTTAAAAAGAGTTTCGTCCTCGAAACTAAGGGGTAAACAACTCAGGATACCTCTCTCGCATGCTGCTTTCGGTCTCCCACGTAGCCTCCTCGACTCCATGTCATGACCATTGAACCTTCAGCAGGGGAATCGTCTTGTTCCTAAATTGTTTGATCCTCCTGTCAATTATCTGTACGGGACGTTCCTCGTAAGAATGATCATTGTCTAACTCGATCTCTTTGAAATGAAGTATGTGGATCGGATCAGCAACATAGCTCCTCAACTGGTAGACATGAAACATGTTATGAATCCAAATCAAAGCTTGTAATACCCGATTGTAATTCAGTCATTATCATTCAGTAATTATCATTCAGTAATTGTCACTCGGTAATTATTCACTCATTAATGATCATTCATCGTTCATATTCATTCATTGTATTCATCGATCAGAGTAATTGTATCGTACATCAGTTATTATTCGTCGTCCTACCTGGTTGGAGGATCGAACCGTGATCATCATCATTGTCATCTTCATAGTGGGCTGTGTGTGAAGAGTAGCGCACGCTACGTACTCTCTTTAGCGTGCGCTAATTGAGTTCGGGTAGCGCACACTACCTCTCCGTATTAGTGCACGCTAATGAGTTTCAGGCCTGCAGTCCAAAAGGCACTGGACTGCAGTCGAGTTGGAGTGGCGCACGCTACGAATGGTAAGTAGCGCACGCTAGTAAGTTTGGATAGCGCCCGCTATGCAGTCAGTGTAGCGCGCGCTAAGGCCGATCAGGCAGAGTCCAGTGGGTACTGGACTGATTTTGGAATAATTCCTAGCGCACGCTATGAGTGGATTTTAGCGTACGCTAATGGGGCAGTAGCGCCCGCTGATTATTGGACGTAGCGCGCGCTATCACGAAAGGTGTCGAGGACAGAGGTTCGGACTTCGCCATCGAGCATCAGATATTCAGTTAGCGCGCACTAACACAAGGTTAACGCACGCTAAGTATATGGCTGTAGCGCACGCTACCGTTTCGGACAGAGGGTACTGGACTACCCAGAATACCCATTAACTCACGGTAAATATCAAGGCTTAGCGTGCGCTAAACTGGAATTACTATAAATAGGACAGTCCGGCTCAGATTCATCATTTTCATTTCTCACTTCGATTCCGGGCGATTTTGGGCGATTCAGAGAAATCTTTTCGAGCTGCACTCATCTATCATCATCTTCAAGCTTATCATTTGTATTTATCATAAATTCATCCTCTCTAACACATCAAATCAAGGTAATGATCTCTTGGATCTAGAATTTCGGATTTTGAGTATTTTCCTTCCGATCTCTTCGTGTAAGCTTGGATTTATGTTGGAACATGTTAGATATGGATTATCTACCATGGATAAATGTATTCTTATGGATTTATTGATATGTTTTTCAGATTTGATGAACATTTGGAGAATTAATCAAGAACCCTTGATGTTGACTTTGGTTGTTTTTGGGGGTTTCCGATTATAGTTGTCATAACTTTGAGTTATGGTTTCTATTGGAATATTGATGTCATCGAAGGTGTTTTGTTGGATTGAGCTACTCATTTTTGGAGTTGGTTTCGATATATTTGGGTTTTGGTTATAATCAAGGGTTGATGTTCGCTAAGTGGTTGTTTGAATGCCTCAATGAGGTTGGATATTGTTGTATCGACCTTTGAGTTAGTCGTAATCCATGCTTGATACGTATATTGAGCAGATTATTGGTAATTGTGTTATTCAAGGTTGTTCGAGCGACCGACATCTCTTTTTAGGACGTTATTCGAGGAAGGACATTTCAACACCGGTATTGTGTAAGTAAATTCTTACTCGGTTGAAAGGATATTCATTCCTTACGTTATTGTTCATTCATAGATGTAATTCACTCATAATATATCGTTCATGTCGAGACTTGTATTTATCAACTCATCATGTAACTCACAAGTAACGACGGTTCCAAATCATTTCACTGAAGCTATCACGCGTTGTGTGATTATTTCATCTTGGTGAGTCGTTCTTGATCCTTATCGGATTCTATTCATTACTCCTCACCTTGGTCATTTTTGTTCTGGTGATCTTCCAGAATTATATTGCATGGCCGATTGGCGCATGTGTGGAATTTTAGTCGGGGGCACACTATGGTCATGTGTATATGCGGGACTCCGGACACATTGGACTGTGCACATGGTAATGTGTATACGCGGGACTCCGGACACATTGTACCGTGAGACTAATTAGGCCAATAGCGGGTGTTTATGCAGGACTCCGGATACTCGGCTACTTGTGCTCTTACGTATTTCATTCGGGCGGTCATTGATGCTCATCATTCAACTTAATTCATTAATTCATTTATGTGATCGTTGTATACTGTTCAACTCTTGAGGATTGTTGTTTTGTGTAACTGACCCCGTTGGGGGTTGTTGTTTTCAGGTCATGGCAAGGCTAAGGCACGGGAAGAGAAAATTGACGGCGAGGAGTCCCAGTGATACTAGTAGGGGGCCCCAGTCCTTTTTAGTCATTTGTGTTTACTTCATTATATTTCCGCTGGAGACTTCCGTTTGAATACTCATTTTATTCAGTGTTGTAAATTTTATCTTCATATAAAATATGCATGTGTTCTATATGATCTTGGAATTCGATGTAATGAAACTCCTCATCGGAGTAATTAATGATATAATGTGGTTCGGTACTACAATTATGTTACTAATTCATTAATTCTCATTCGCCTAGTGGGTCCCAGTCGGGGGTCCACGGCACTGTAATATTCGCCTAGTTTGGGGTGTTACAGAGTTGGTATCGGAGCGTGGTTTTGAATACTACCTTCCGAGTCATGTCTCATTGAAATCATCGTTCATCAGACTAGTATCATTGGACTTTCGCGTCACGTGTGACCCGTGCAAGAGCCGAGCCCCTCAGACCAAAGAACAGTAAGATTTCTGACGCCATGGTATAATTTCTGGCAATAAGAATCACTCATTCATCATTATTGTTGACTCATTAATCACTCAGTTCATTTCACTGTTCAGTTGTTGAACTTGAGGATCGTATCATTAATCTTGTTAACTTGTTCAAGATAATCATTTCAAGAATTTCATCAGATAATCACGTCACTTCAGTTGATCATTCATGTAATCACTGTGTTTGAGCGCGTGTGCTCATTTTCATCATTTCATACCGTAATCATAATGTGATATTCATGCGAGATATATAATCATCTTGTGACTTTCCCACTTCAGTATGGAAACAGCTGGCAGAGGACGCGGGGGAAGAGGCCGCGGTGCGGGCCGAACCCCGAGAACTCGTGTGAATACATGTGCGAATGCGAGGAATAATGCCAATTCATCGAGCAGCGACGCCGCACTCATTCTCCTGGAAATGATCATTCACTGTCAGGGAGTCGTACCCGGGACACAGCTCATTCAGAGGGTGTTCGGGTTGACCCACTCGCTTTTATGCGGGGCATGATGGCCCAGATGACTCAAGAAGCCATAGACCACCTACTTTTGAGGGCTCGTCTGAGCCGGCGGATATTGTTCACTGGCTCGAGCATTTCGAGAAGTTGTTTGCCATGGTGGAGTGTCCCGAAGGGCACAAAGTTTCAGTCACGGCTTACTATATGGGTAAGAGCGCTCATTCATGGTGTTTATCGTTGAAGCCCACCGACGGATCTTGTACTTGGGATCAATTCAAGACCCTCATGATGGAGAGGTATTATCCGTCCCCACTCAGAGAGGCCAAGTTATCGGAATTACTCACTCCCGACCTCTCAGCGGACGATGATGTTCTTGCCATCGCCGAGAAATTTCAGGAGCTTCTTCCTTTCGCATCATCTATTATTTACTCCGAGGCAGACAAGATCAAGTATTTCAGCAAGAGGTTGAAACCTCGTATGCGGATGCAGTTGCTTAATCACAATTGCACCACTCTGGCCGAATTCATCGAGAAAGCTCTTACTTATGAGCTTACTGCTAAGGAGATTGCTAAGCAACAACCTTCATCTGCTAGCAAGAAGTCAAAGAATCGTAATCACCAAGGCAACGAGTAACTTTCAAGAAGCCTCGAGCGGCTCTACTTTCACCGAGCGACCTCCTATGGCGCCTGCACCCGCGGAATCTCGCCACGAGCGGCCTCGGCCATTACTGTTTAACCGTGGAGAATGGTCATTACAAAGACGAAGTGTTTGAGGCAAACCGTCACGTGCAATAACTGTGGAATGGCGGGGCATAAGGCCTGTTTTTGCCGAAGGGACTCCAAACCTACTCCGGCGTCATCTCAGGCCCCAAAAAGTCAGCGGTTCCGAATCAGGCTACTCAGTCTGCGTCGTTTAAGACGACGAGAGCTAACAAAGGCGGAGCCCACAACTATCAGACGGGAGCATCCGGTTCCGGCGCTGGCAAGCCCCGAATTTATAAGATGAAGAGAGCTGATGATCTGGAAGCCCGAATGATCTCAGGTACACTCGAATTTCTATCTCAACCTGTGTGTACCCTTTTTGATACTGGTGCATCGCATTCATTCATTTCCGAGTCATGTTTGAGTAGACTACGTCTGGGTAGTGCTACTAGTTGTGACCCTTGTGTCATTGGTCTACCTGATGGTAGAAGAATTATCGGGAATCGTGAGGTTAAGGATTGTCCGATTCAGCTTCATGGCCATGATTGGTTAGCAAACCTAATCGTGGTAGATTTACCGAGAGACGACGCCATCTTGGTTATTGATTGGATGGATCGTTACGATGCCATTATTAGTGTCCGTAAGCGTATGGTCATTATCATTTCAGACGATGGAGTCGAATGTGTTTTTTAGGGAGGAAATCCCAGCTGTTCCGGTAGAGTCATCAACTTGATGAAAGTAGTGAAATTACTCAGTCAGGGGTGTGTCGGTTATTGGTGCTATATGACCAAGACCGAGAAACCATCAGTAATGTTGACGGATATTCCTGTAGTGAGAGAATATGCCGATGTATTTCCAGACGAGTTACCTAGTTTGCCTCCACAGAGAGATGTGGAATTCACGATTGACTTGGAGCCTGGTATGTCCCCAATATCGAAGGCACCATACCGGATGGCCCCGAAAAAAATGCAGGAGTTGAAGAATCAATTAGAGGATTTGACCGAGAAGGGTTATATTCGACCGAGTGCATCTCCGTGGGGAGCACCAGTGTTATTTGTCAAGAAGAAGGATGGTTCGTTTCGCTTATGTATTGATTACTGGGAATTGAACCGGGTGACGATCAAGAATAAATATCCTCTACCCCGTATCGATGATCTTTTGGATCAACTTCAGGGAGCTTCAGTATTTTACAAGATCGATTTAAGGTCTGGGTATCATCAGCTGCGAATCCGAGAGTCGGATGTCTCTAGAACGGCGTTTCATACACGCTATGGTCATTATGAGTTTGTGGTAATGCCGTTTGGGTTAACTAATGCACCTGCGGTATTCATGGAGTTAATGAATCGGGTTTTCATCGACTATTTGGATCAGTTCATCGTCGTCCTTATTGATGACATTCTAATTTATTCTCGTGACCGGGAGGAGCACGAGTTTCACCTTCATCAGGTGCTCGACGTGTTGAGACGAGAGCAACTTTATGGAAAGTTTTCCAAATGTGAGTTCTGGATGTCCGAAGTAACATTTCTCGAACATGTAATTTCATCAGACGGAGTTCGTTTCGACCCTCATAAGATGGAGGCCATCTGATATTGGCAACCTCCGAAAAATGTTAAGGAAATCCGAAGTTTCCTCAGATTAGCTGGTTATTATCGGCGATTTATGGAAGGATTTTCTAAAATTGCTCAACCCATGATGAACCTTTTACGGAAGGATAAGAAATACACGTGGTCCGACGCGTGTCAGTAGAGTTTTGAGGAACTCAAGAGCCGATTAATTTCAGCACTTGTCCTTTCTTTACCGCAAGGGACGGAAGGATTTGTGGTTTATAGTGATGCGTCCGGACAGGGTCTCGGATGTGTACTAATGCAGAATGGGAAAGTTATTACTTATGCTTCACAGCAACTGAGACCTTACGAGGTTAATTATCCGACCCATGACCTGGAGCTAGCAGCCGTGGTATTCGCATTGAAGATTTGGCGTCATTATCTTTATGGCGTTACCTGCCAGATATTCACCGATCATAAGAGTTTGAAGTATATATTTACTCAGAAGGAGTTAAATAGGTGGCAGAGGCGGTGGTTGGAACTAATCAAAGATTATGATATTGAGATACTATACCACCCGGGCAAGGCGAACGTTGTCGCCGATGCCTTGAGTCGTAAGTCCGTTCAGGAGCAGATGCTTGCTCGATTAACAGTTCAGAAGGAACTTCAGCAGGAATTTCTGAGACCCGAGATCGAGGTCTGGTTACAGCGAGTACAAGGGCAACTTTGTACGTTAGAGATTTCATCGCCACTTGAGTAGGCGATCAGGGAGAATCAGGGTTCGGAACCATTTTTGTTACGCATTCGAGATGATGTGACTCAAGGGAAAGCCCCTGGATTTATGGTCCACGAGGATAGAATTTTGCGATTTAAGAATCGGTTAAGCGTACCGGCGAACGACGAGTTGAAAAACTAAATTTTGAGAGAAGCTCATGCTACCCCTTATTCCATTCATCCGGGGTCTAGCAAGATGTACAAAGATTTGAAACAAAATTACTGGTGGAGTAATATGAAGCGAGAAGTCGCAGAATTTGTTTCGAGATGTTTAACCTGTCAGCAAGTCAAGATAGAACATCAGGGACTGGCGGGTATGCTGAAACCTCTCCCTATTCCAGAGTGGAAGTGGGAAGATATTTCAATGGACTTCATCACGAGTTTGCCGACGAGTCGTCGTGGCAAGAATACAATTTGGGTAATTGTGGATCGTCTAACTAAGTCAGCCCATTTCCTTGAGATTAAGGATACGTGGGGTCTCGAGAGACTTGCCCAGTTGTTCATCAAAGAGATAGTGAGATTGCATGGTACTCATAAGAGTATCGTTTCTGATCGTGACGGGCGATTCATGTCACATTTTTGGAAATCAGTTCATCGTGCTATGGGAGCTCAGCTTAATCTCAGCACAACTTTTCATCCTCAGTCCGACGGACAATCAGAGAGGACTATTAAGACATTGTAGGACATGTTGAGAGCATGTGTCCTCGATTGAAAAGATGACTGGGAAGCCCAACTACCATTGATTGAGTTCACGTACAATAATAGTTGGCATGCTTCGATCAAGATGGCACCTTACGAGGCCTTGTACGGTCGTCGTTGTCGATCTCCTTTGTGTTGGTATGACTTATCAGAATCAATCGGCACCGAGCCCTATATGCTTATAGCCGCCCGTGAGAAGGTAGCTTTGATCAGGAGTCGTTTTCTGACCGCTCAGAGTCGACAAAAATCATAGGCAGATAACCATCGTCGGCCATTAGAGTTCGAGGCGGGTAACCATGTTTTGGTCAAGGTATCCCCGAGTCGAGGTTTATCTTCCATTTTGGAAAGAGGGGAAAGTTGAGTCCGAGATTCATTGGACCGTTTGAGATTTTGGATCGAGTAGGCGAGCTAGCTTATCGATTGGCCTTACCTCCGGCATTGAGCCGAATTCATAATGTGTTTCACGTCTCTCAGTTGCGGAAGTATGTTGCCAATTCGAGTCACATACTTCAGTTCGACGAGATCAAGATCGCAGACGATCATTCGTATGAGGAGTGTCCCATACGAGTCTTAGAGCGGCGAATCAAACAATTGAGGAACAAGACGATTCCTTTGGTTAAAATTCAGTGGTCTAGACACGGAGTCGAAGAGGCTACTTGGGAAACCGAGGATAGTATGCGGGAGAGTTATCCCGAGTTGTTTGACCCTTAGTTTCAGGGACGAAACTCTTTTTTTTGGGGGGGGGGGGGGGGGGATGTAATACCCGGTTGTAACTCAGTCATTATCATTAAGTAATTATCATCCAGTAATTGTCACTCGGTAATTATTCACTCATTAATGATCATTCATCATTCATATTCATTCATTGTATTCACCGATCAGAGTAATTGTATCGTACATTAGTTATTATTCATCGTCCTACCTGGTTGGAGGATCGAACCGTGGTCATCATCATTGTCATCTTCATAGTGGGCTGTGTGTGAAGAGTAGCGCATGCTACGTACTCTCTTTAGCGCGCGCTAATTGAGTATGGGTAGCACACACTACCTCTCCATATTAGCGCACGCTAATGTGTTTGCCCGCATCCACCCGTAAGGCACCGGATCGCAATGAAGCCGAGTAGCGCACGCTAGTAAGTTTGGATAGAGCCCGCTATGCAGTCAGTGTAGCGCGCGCTAAGGCCGATCAGGCAGAGTCCAGTGGGTACTGGACTCATTTTGGAATAATTCCTAGCGCACGCTATGAGTGGATTTTAGCATACGCTAATGAGGCAGTAGCGCACGTTGATTATTGGACATAGCGCGCGCTATCGCGAGCAGGTCAGAGGATAGGAGGTTCTGGACTTCAGTTACTGAGCATCAGATATTCAGTTATCGCACGCTAACACAAGGTTAATGCACGCTAAGTATATGGCTGTAGCGCACACTACAAAGCACGCTACCGTTCGGACAGAGGATACTGGACTACCCAGAATATCTGTTAACACACGCTAAATATCAAGGCTTAACGTGCGCTAAACTGGAATTACTATAAATAGGACAGTCCGGCTCAGATTCATCATTTTCACTTCTCACTTCGATTCCGGGAGATTTTAGGTGATTCGGAGAAATCTTTTCGAGCTGCACTCATCCATCATCATCTTCAATCTTATCATTTAGATTTATCATCATTTCATCCTCTCCAACATATCAAATTAAGGTAATGATCTCTTGGATCTAGAATTTAGAATTTTGAGTATTTTCCTTCCGATCTCTTCATGTAAGCTTGGATTTATGTTGGAACATGTTAGATATGGATTATCTACCTTAGATAAATGTATTCCTACAGATTTATTGATATGTTTTTCGGATTTGATGAACATTTGGAAAATTAATCAAGAACCCTTGATGTTGACTTTGGTTATTTTTGGGGGTTTCCGATTATAGTTGTCATAACTTCGAGTTGTGGTTTCTATTGGAATATTGATATCATCGAAGCCGTTTGTTGGATTGAACTACTCATTTTGGGAGTTGGTTTCGATATATTTGGGTTTTGGTTATAATCAAGGGTTGATGTTCACTAAGTGGTTGTTTAAATGCCTCAATGAGGTTGGATATTATTGTATCGACCTTTGAGTTAGTCGTAATTCATGCTTGATACGTATATTGAGTGGATTAATGGTAATTGTGTTATTCAAGGTTGTTCGAGCGACCGACATCTCTTTTTAGGACATTGTTCGAGGAAGGACATTTCAACACCGGTATTGTGTAAGTAAATTCTTACTCGGTTAAAAGGATATTCATTCCTTACGTTGTTGTTCATTCATACATATAATTCACTCATAATATATCGTTCATGTTGATACTTGTATTTATCAACTCATCATGTAACTCACAAGTAACGACGGTTCCAAATCATTTCATTGAAGCTATCACACGTTGTGTCATTATTTCATCTCGGTGAGTCGTTCTTGATCCTTATTGGATTCTATTCATTACTCCTCACCTTGGTCATTTTTGTTCTGGTGATCTTCCGGAATTATATTGCATGGCCGGTTGGCGCATGTGTGGAATTTTAGTCGGGCACACTATGGTCATGTGTATATGCGGGACTTCGGACACATTGGACTGTGCGAATGGTAATGTGTATACGTGGGACTCCGGACATATTGGACCGTGAGACTAATTAGGCCAATAGTGGGTGTATATGCGGGACTCCGGACACTCGGCTACTTGTGCTCTTACGTATTTCATTAGGGTGTTCATTGATGCTCGTCATTCAACTTAATTCATTAATTCATTTGTGTGATTGTTGTATACTGTTCAACTCTTGAGGATTGTTGTTCTGTGTAACTGACCCCATTGGGGGATGTTATTTTCAGGTCATGGCAAGGCTAAGGAACGGGAAGATAATGTTGACGGCGAGGAGTCCCAGTGATACTAGTAGGGGGGCCCAGTCCTTTTCAGTCATTCATGTTTACTTCATTATATTTCCGCTGTAGACTTCCGTTTGAATACTCATTTTATTCAGTGTTGTATATTTTATCTTCATATAAAATATGCATGTGTTCTGTATGATCTTGGGTGTGTTGTAATGAAACCCCTCATCGGAGTAATTAATGATATAATATGGTTCGGTACTACAATTATATTAATTAATTCATTAATTCTCATTCGCCTAGTGGGTCCCAGTCTAGGGTCCACGGCACTATAATATTCGCCTAGTTTGGGGTGTTACAAAGCTGGTGGCCATGCCAGACAATAGGCCCGATCGCCTACTCATTCCAAAACCTCAAATGGCCCATAGACCTCGGTCTCAGCTTGCATCTCTTCCCAAAATGAAAGACACCTCGAGTAGGCGACACCTTCATTAGAACATGGTCACCAACCTCGAACTCAAGCAGTCGTCGATGGTTGTCCGCATACGATTTCTGCCGGATCTGAGCCGTTAACAAACCACTCCTAATCAAGGCGATCTTCTCACGGGCTGTGAACAACATATCAGGTTTCGTACCCAGAGATTCAGACAGTTCGTCGCAACACAACAACATCCATACAATGCTTCATTAGGTGCCATCTGAATCGAAGCGTGCCAACTATTATTGTAGGTGAATTCCACCAAAGGGAGTTGGGCTTCCCAGTCGTCCTTCCAATCAAGAGCACACGCCCTCAACATATCTTCTAGAGTTTGGATAGTTCTCTCAGACTGGCCATCGGTCTAAGGATGAAATGATGTACTGAAGTTCAACTATGTACTCATCGCAGGATGAACTGCTTTCCAGAAGTGTGACACGAACCGCCCGTCACGATACGATATAATACTCTTGGTAGTACCGTGCAACCTTACAATTTCTTTAATGAATAACTGAGCCAACCTCTCGGGACCCCATGTGTAACCTCGGTGACTCGTCGTTAAGTTGGTGATAAAATCCATCGAGATGTCCTCCCATTTCCATTTGGGAATCGGGAGTGGTTTCAGCATACCTGCCGGTCGTTGGTGCTCAATCTTAACCTGCTGACAGGTCAAACATCTTGAAATGAATTCTACAACTTCTCATTTCATATTGCCCCACCAATAGCATTGCTTCAAATCCTTGTACATCTTTCTAGACCCCGGATGAATAGAATAAGGAGTAGCATGAGCCTCTCTCAGAATAGATTTTCTCAATTCTTCGTCTGTCGGTACACATACTCGATTCTTGAAACGTATCATTCCATCCTCGTGTATCACAAATGCAGGGGCCTTCCCCTGAGTTACTTCATACCGAACCCGAGATAAGAATGGGTCCGTAATCTTCTTCGATCTGATTTCATCATCAAGGGAGGATGAAATCTCAAGCGTGAAAAGTTGTCCCTGAACACGCTGTAGCCAAACTTCAATATTTGGCCTCATAAGATCTAACTGCAATTCTCTTTGGGCTGTCAGACGGATAAGCATTTGCTCCTGTACTATCTTGCAACTCAGGGCGTCGACAACCACATTAGCCTTTCCTAGGTGGTATAGGATCTCAATGTCATAGTCCTTAATCAGCTCTAGCCACCTTCTCTATCTCATGTTCAGCTCCTTGGAATATACTTCAAACTCTTATGATCAGTAAAAATCTGACAGGTGACTCCATACAAGTAGTGGCGCCAAATTTTCAAAGCAAACACCACAGTTGCTAGTTCCAAGTCATGGGTCGGATAGTTAACTTCATAGGGTTGCAGCTGTCTCTATGCATAGGCAATCACCTTCCCATTCTGCATTAATACACATCCGAGGCCCTATTGTGATGCATCACTATATACCACGAATCCTTCGGTCCCTTGAGGTAAGACCAAAACAGGTGCCGAAATCAATCAAATTTTGAGTTCATCAAAGCTTCGTTGACAAGCTTCTGACCAAGTATACTTCTTGTCCTTCCTCAACAGATTAGTCATCGGTTGATCGATCTTGGAAAAGCCTTCCACAAATTGTATATAATAGCCTGCGTGTAATACCCGGTTGTAATTCATTCATTTTCATTCAGTAATTATCAGTCTGTAATTGTCACTCAGTGTATTTTCACTCAATTATAATCATTCATCAATCATGTTCATTCACCGTGTTCACCGTTCGTATAAACTTCGAGTTGAGTATCGTTATTATTCATCGTTTCAACTTTCCTCATATGAGTTCGACTTTGTTAGATCACCATTAATTTTTGGTAACTCCAAAAATTCTAAATCTTTGCAATATTATAGAGCATCGAGTTAGCTTTCCAATGGTTCAGACGGTGAGTCAATCGGAGTCCGGACGAGAGAGTTATGGTCGTTTCAGTTTTTGGCCGATCACTGCCGACCGAACTCGGCCGTGTCGTCCGACACGGCCCGTGCCGTACTCGTCCGGAAAATGCAGAAGTTTCTGCCGACCAGGCTCGACCGTGTCGCCCGACACGGCCGTGCCGTACTCTTCCGGATAAGCTCGAACGATCGCCGACACGCCCACCGTGTCCCGTGACACGGCCGAGTCATGCCGAAGTCGCCGCCGCGGTCGCCGGAAGGCCTCGGCCGCGACCGTGTCGATCCGGACACGGTCGAGTCACTGCCGGCCAATCGTCGGCCAGCCGTGCGACACGACCGTGCCGATCGGCACGGCCGTGTCCGGCAGCATCAACCCCTATAAATTCATTTTTTCATCATTTCACCCATTTTCTCGCATTTTCTTCACCTTCAACCGAGAGATAAGGCTTGAGGGAGGGTTTTTCCTTCACAAATCATTTGGGTGTTTGATTTTCTTCATCTCCTTTCGATCGTGAAGCCCGGATAATCAATCTAACGCGTATTCTTCGATTGAAGCACTTGGATCATCAAGAGGTAATTCCTTCAACTCTTTGGACTTCGATTTTGTGTTGAAATAGGATGTTTTGGACGTTATAATCATGATATATGAAGGGATATGTATATGATTATGAGTTTGTATAAGGATTCATTGGATTATTGAGGGATTATTCAAGAACACTTTGGAAATCGAGTTGGAATTGGGGATTTTCAACTAATTGTTGTTATAATCACGTTTTCGGATAATCATAACGGATTATTGATCGTATTGGAGATGTTTTGTTGATTTGAAACACTTCTTGGGGATTTGAAGTTGATATTATTGAGGTTTAGTTGTATACAATCAAAGTTGGCCTCAAAGTGTTCGATATAATGCCCGATGAACTTGGTTTAATCGTATCGACGTCTTGAGCTCGCTTTTATTCGTGTTTAATTCGTTATTAATCGGATTGTTGGTAATTGTAATGAATTAAGGTTGTTCGAGCGACCGGTATCTTGGTTAGGGCGTTGTTCGTGACGGACATTCTTCATTGTTGTTAAGTAAGTTAAATCTTACTCGGTTAAAAGGATACTCATTCCTTTCGTTGTTGATTGTTCATAATCATAATTCATCATCATAATTATAATCATTTTGAGATTTGTAATTGTCGAATAATAATTTCATACACGAGGAACGAGGGTACCATCTCTTTTCATATGATTATCAAACACGACGCTAATACTTTCAAAACGGTGAGTCAATTTATAATTGAAAAATTAATTATTCATTGAAGTTCATAATTGTCATTCTCGTTCATGTGACCTTCTCGGGTTCATATTGCGTGGCGGGTGTGTCTGTGTGGAATTTTTAGTTGGGAACAGGATGGTTTTTGTATTGGGTTCACAGATACTTTAGACCGTGCACTCGAGTCTTATTGTCTCGTGTGACTAATTTGGTACACTGTCGGGTGTTGTACACTTGCATGAACATTACGGCGTACTATGGTACTCCTCTTCAGCGTAATTCATAATTAAGAATATTTCATAACTTCGCTTAATTCATGATTGTGTAATTTCAACCCTTGAGGATTGTTGTTACGTAATCGACCCGTTAGGGATTTTGTTTTCGTGTCACGGCAAGGCAAAGGCATGGGAAGAGCATGTTGACGGCGATTTAGTCGATGATACTAGTAGGGGGCCCCAATCATTTCGTTTGTTTGATTAGTTTCACTATTTCATCATTTGTATTTTCCACGCAAAATTCCGTTTGAAATGTTTATTTATTCGTGGTGGTGTATTTTATCTTCACATAAAATACACTAGTATTCAGTATTGTCTGGTGTGTTGTACTTAAACTCCTCATCGGAGTATTTGGTAATATAATGTGGTTCGGTACTACATTTATCTTGTGTAATTCATTCATTTTCATTTGCTCGGTGGGTCCTGGTCGGGGATCTACGACCGTAATATCCGCCTAGTTTGGGGTATTACAGAGTTGGTATCGGAGCGTGGTTTTGAATACTACCCTCCAAGTCATGTCTCGTTTGAAATCATCGTCATCGGACTAGTATCATTGGACTTTCGCGTCACGTGTGACTGTGCAAATGCCGAGCCAATCGGACCAAGAATCGTAAGATTTCTAATGCCATGGTATAATTTCGGCATTAATCATTCATTCATAATTCATCGATTAACAATCCTCAATCATCATTGTCACTTTGATCGAACGGTCAAGTTGACTCATTAATCACTCAATTCATTTCATTATTCGATTGTTGATTTGAAAGATCAAATCATTAATCTTGTTAACTCATTCAAGATAATCATTTCATAACTTCATCAGATAATCATGTCACGTCGTTAATCATTCATGTAATCGTTGTATTGGAGCGTGTATGCTCATTTTCATCATTTCATAATATAATCATAACATGATATTCATGCGGGAAATATAATCATCATGTGACTTTCCTACTTGATATGGAAAGAGTCGGGCAGAGGACGAGGAGGACGAGGCCGTGGAGCGGGCGGAATCCCGAGAACTCGTGCGAATACACGTGCAAATGCGAGAAATAATGCTAATTCATCTAGTAGCGACGCGCTACTCATTCACACGACGTGATCATTCTCTATCGTGAGTCGTACTAGGGACACCGCTCGGTCGAAGGTGTTCGGATCGATCCACTCGCCTTTATGCGGGCATGATGGCCTGGATGACTCGAGATGACACAACTAATGGAGACGATGCATAACTCCACTACTCAAAATCAACAGCTCCTCCGCCGCCACCTCCGAGGCAAGAGAGGAATGTGAGCAATATCATCGGCGACATCTCTCGCAGAGGCCACCGACTTTCGAGGGCCTGCCTCGAGCCGGCAGATATTATTCATTGGCTCGAACATTTCGAGAAGTTGTTTGCTATGGTGGAGTGTCCGGAAGGACACAAAGTTTCTGTTGCAGCTTACTACCTGGGTAAGAGCGCACATTCTTGGTGGTTATCGTTGAAGCCCACCGAAGGATCTTGTACTTGGGATCAGTTCAAGACTCTCATGATGGAGAGGTACTATCCGGCCCCACTCAGGGAGGCCAAGTTGTCGGAATTACTCACTCCCGACCTTTCGACGGATAATGATGTTCTCGCCATTGCCGAAAAATTTCAGGAACTTCTTCCGTTCGCCTCATCTATCATTCACTCAGAAGCGGACAAGATCAAGTATTTCAGCAAGAGGCTGAAACCCCGTATGAGACTTCAGTTACTTAATCATAATTGCACCTCGTTGGCCGAATTCATCGAGAAAGCTCTCACCTATGAGCTTACTGCTAAAGAGATTGCTAAGCAGCAACCTTCGTCTGCTAGCAAGAAATCGAAGAATCGAAATCAGTCTGAAGGCGGTCAGACAACTTTCAAGAAACCCCGCGGGCTCCGCTTTCTCGAACGACCTCTGTGTCGTCTAAACCCGCGGAATCACGGTCTCGAGCGCCGCCCGCCATCACCGTTATAATCCGTGGGGAACTTGGTCACCTCGACCAAGTGTCCGAGACAGACGATCACGTGTCATAATAGTGGGATTGCCGGGCATAAGGCCCGTTTTTGCCGTAGGGACTCCAAACCTACTCAGGCCATCTCGTGCCCCAAACAGCCACTGCTCGTAATCAAAGCCACTCAATCGGGCTGCTTAAAACGGCAGGAGCGACTAAAGGTGGAGCCTATAGTCAGCAGACGGGAGCGTCCGGTGCCGGGACTAGCAAACCCCGGATTTATGAGATGAAGAAGACTGATGATCCCGAGGCCCAAATGATCTCAGGTACACTCGATATTCTATCTCAACCTGTGTGTACCCTTTTTGATACTGGTGCATCGCATTCATTCATTTCCGAATCATGTTTGAGTAGACTACGTCTGGGTAGTGCTACTAGTTGTGAGCCTTATGTCATTGGTCTACCTGATGGTAGACGAATCATCGGAAATCGTGAGATTCAGGATTGTCCTATTCAGTTTCATGGTCGTGTATGGCCAGCGAACCTTATCGTCGTAGATTTGCCGAGAGACGACGTCATCTTGGGTATTGATTGGATGGATCGTCATGATGCCATCATTAGTGTCCGTAAGCGTATGATTACTATCATTTCAGACGATGGGGTTGAATGTGTATTTCAGGGAGGTAATCCTACTGCTCGTAAGGTCATTAATTTGATGAAAGCAAGGCGATTACTCGCCGTGGGATGTGTCGGTTATTGGTGCTATATGACCAAAACTGAGGAATCATCAGTAATGTTGTCGGATATTCCAGTAGTAAGGGAATATGCCGATGTATTTCCAGACGAGTTACCTGGTTTGCCTCCACAGAGAGATGTGGAATTCACGATTGAGTTGGAGCCTGGTACGTCCCCGATATCGAAGGCACCGTACCGAATGGCCCCGACCGAAATGCGAGAGTTGAAGAGTCAACTTGAGGAATTGTTCGAGAAAGGTTATATCCGACCGAGTGCGTCCCCGTGGGGAGCACCAGTGCTGTTCGTCAAAAAGAAGGATGGTTCTTTTCGCTTGTGTATCGATTATCGGGAGTTGAATAAGGTGACAATCAAGAATAAGTATCCCTTACCCCGTATCGATGACCTTTTGGATCAACTTCAGGGAGCTTCAGTATTTTCCAAGATCGACTTAAGATCTGGATATCATCAGTTGCGGATTCGAGAGTCGGATATCGCTAGGACGGCGTTTCGAACACGTTATGGTCATTATGAGTTTGTGGTTATGCCGTTCGGATTGACTAATGCACCTGCGGTATTCATGGAGTTAATGAATCGGGTCTTCATCGACTTTCTGGATCGGTTTGTTGTTGTCTTCATCGATGACATTTTGATTTATTCTCGTGACCGAGAGGAACACGAGTTTCACCTTCATCAAGTGCTCGACGTGTTGAGACGAGAACAACTTTATGGGAAGTTTTCCAAATGTGAGTTCTGGATGTCCGAAGTGACGTTTCTCGGACATGTAATTTCATCAGATGGAGTGCGTGTTGATCCTCAAAAGACGGAGGCTATCCAGAATTGGTTACCTCCGAAGAATGTTAAGGAAATCCGAAGCTTTCTCGGATAAGCCGGTTATTATCGGAGGTTTGTGGAAGGATTTTCCAAAATTGCTCAACCATTGACGAACCTTTTGCGGAAGGATAAGAAATACACGTGGTCCGACGCGTGTCAGCGGAGTTTCGAAGAACTCAAGAGCCGGTTAATGTCAGCACCTGTACTTTCCTTGCCGCAAGGGACGGAGGGATTTGTGGTTTATAGTGATGCGTTCGGACAGGGTCTCGGATGTGTACTCATGCAGAACGGGAAGGTTATTGCCTATGCTTCACGACAGTTGAGACCTTACGAGGTTAATTATCCGACACACGACCTTGAGCTAGCAGCCGTGGTGTTCGCTTTGAAGATTTGGCGTCATTACCTTTATGGCGTCACTTGTCAGATATTCACCGATCATAAAAGTCTAAAGTATATATTTACTCAGAAGGAATTAAATATGCGACAGAGGCGGTGGTTAGAACTAATCAAGGATTATGATATTGAGATCCTTTACCACACGGGCAAGGCGAACGTTGTCGACGTCGCCTTGAGTCGTAAGTCCATTCAGGAGCAGATGCTTGCTCGTTTTACAATTCGAAGGAGCTCCAACAGAATTCCTTAGACCCGAGATCGAGGTCCGGCTTCAACGAGTTCAGGGACGGCTTTGTATGTTAGAGATTTCATCATCTCTTGAGGATGCAATCGGGGAGAATCGTGGTTCGACCCGCATTGTTGCGCATTCGTGAGGATGTGGCTCGGGAGAGCCCTCGGATTCGTGGTCCACGAGGATGGACTTTTGAGGTTTAAGAACCGGTTGTGCGTGCCGGCGAATGACGAGTTGAAAACTCGATTTTGAGAGAAGCTCATGCTACCCTTATTCTGTTCATCCGGTCTAGCAAGATGTATAAGGACTTGAAACAAAATTACGGTGGAGTAATATGAAGCGAGAAGTCGCGAATTTGTTTCGAGATGCTTAACTTGCCAACAAGTCAAGATTGAACATCGGCCGGGCTGGTATGTCAAAACCTCTCCCTATTCCAGAGTGGAAGTGGGAAGACATTTCTATGGATTTCATCACGAGTTTGCCGACGAGTCGTCGTGGCATGAATACGATCCGGTGATTGTGGACCGTTTAACTAAATCAGCTCATTTCCTTGAGATCAAGGATACGTGGGGTCCCGAGAGATCGGCCCGATTATTCATCAAGGAGATAGTAAGACCGCACGGTACTCCTAAGAGTATCGTTTCCGATCGTGACGGACGATTTGTATCTCATTTTGGAAATCACCACCGTGCTATGGGAACTCAGCTCAATCTCGCATCGCTTTTCATCCTCGGTCCGACGGACAATCGAGAGGACTATACAGACATTAGAGGACATGTTGAGGGCATGCGTCCTCGATTGGAAGGACGATTGGGAAGCCCAACTACCATTGATCGAGTTCACGTATAATAATAGTTGGCATGCTTCCATTAAGATGGCACCTTACGAGGCCTTGTACGGTCGCCGTTGTCGATCTCCCTTGTGTTGGGATGACTTGTCGAATCAATCGGCACCGAACCCGATATGCTTATAGCCGGGAGAAGGTAGCTTTGATCAAGAGTCGTATGTTGACAGCTCGAGTCGGCGTAAATCATATGCGATAATCGTCGCCGACCACTAGAGTTCGAGACGGGTGACCACGTCTTGGTCAAGGTATCCCCGAAGTCGAGGTATTTTCCGCTTCGGAAAACGGGGAAGTTGAGTCCGAGATTCATTGACCGCTTGAAATTTTGGATCGAGTAGGCGAGTTAGCTTATCGATTGGCTTTACCTCCGGCCCCGAGCCAATTCATAATGTGTTTCATGTCTCTCGCCATGAAGTATGTTGCCGACCCGAGTCACATCTGCGGTTCGACGAAATCGAGATCGCCGACGATCAATCATATGAGGAGCGTCCTATACGAGTTTTAGAGCGGCGAATCAAACAGTTGAGAAATAAGTCGATTCCTTTGGTCAAGATTCAAAGGGTCCGGACATGGAGTCGAAGAGGCCACTTGGGAAACCGAGGAGATTATGCGAGAGTTATCCCAAGTTGTTTGACCCTTAGTTTCGGGGACGAAACTCTTTTAAGGGGGAGTATGTAATACCGGTTGTAATTCATTCATTTTCATTCAAGAATTATCGATCTGTAATTGTCACTCAAAGGTATTTTCACTCAATTATAATCATTCATCAATCATGTTCATTCACCGTGTTCACCGCTCGTATAAACTTCGAGTTGAGTATCGTTATTATTCATCGCTTCAACTTTCCTCATATGAGTTCGACTTTGTTAGATCACCATTAATTTTTGGTAACTCCAAAATTCTAAATCTTGCAATATTATAGAGCATCGAGTTAGCTTTCCAATGGTTCAGACGGTGAGTCAATCGAGTCGGACGAGAGAGTTATGGTCGTTTGAGTTTTGGCCGATCACCGCCGACCGAACTCGGCCGTGTCGTCCGACACGGCCCGTGCTGCACTCGTCCGGAAAATGCAGAAGTTTCTGCCGACCAGGCTCGACCGTGTCGCCCGACACGGCCCGTGCCGTGCATTTCTTCCGGATAAGCTCGAACGATCGCCGACACGCCGACCGTGTCCCGTGACACGGCCGAGTCATGCCGAAGTCAGCCGGGCGGGTCGCCGGAAGGCCCTCGCCGCGACTGTCGATCCGGACACGGCCGAGTCATCGTCGGCCAATCGCGGCCAGCCGTGCGACACGACTGCGCCGATCGGCACGGCCGTGTCCGCAGCAGCCAACCCCCTATAAATTCATTTTTTCATCATTTCAGCCCATTTTCGCATTTTCTTCACCTTCAACCGAGAGATAAGGCTTGAGGGAGGGTTTTTCCTTCACAAATCATTTGGGTGTTTGATTTTCTTCATCTCCTTTCGATCGTGAAGCCCGGATAATCAATCTAACGCGTATTCTTCGATTGAAGCACTTGGATCATCAAGAGGTAATTCCTTCAACTCTTTGGACTTCGATTTTGTGTTGAAATAGGATGTTTTGGACGTTATAATCATGATATATGAAGGGATATGTATATGATTATGAGTTTGTATAAGGATTCATTGGATTATTGAGGGATTATTCAAGAACACTTTGTAAATCGAGTTGGAATTGGGGATTTTCAACTAATTGTTGTTATAATCACGTTTTCGGATAATCATAACGGATTATTGATCGTATTGGAGATGTTTTGTTGATTTGAAACACTTCTTGGGGATTTGAAGTTGATATTATTGAGGTTTAGTTGTATACAATCAAAGTTGGCCTCAAAGTGTTCGATATAATGCCCCGATGAACTTGGTTTAATCGTATCGACGTCTTGAGCTCGTTTTATTCGTGTTTAATTCGTTATTAATCGGATTGTTGGTAATTGTAATGAATTAAGGTTGTTCGAGCGACCGGTATCTTGGTTAGGACGTTGTTCGTGGACGGACATTCTTCATTGTTGTTAAGTAAGTTAAATCTTACTCGGTTAAAAGGATACTCATTCCTTTCGTTGTTGATTGTTCATAATCATAATTCAGTCATCATAATTATAATCATTTTGAGATTTGTAATTGTCGAATAATAATTTCATTCACGAGGAACGACGGTTCCAAATCATTTCATTGGATTATCAATCACGTCGCTATTACTTTCATAACGGTGAGTCATTTTATCCTTGTCTAATTAATTATTCATTGACGTTCATTATGGTCATTCTCGTTCATGTGACCTTCTGGGTTCATATTGCGTGGCCGGGTGTGTCTGTGTGGAATTTTTAGTCGGGCACACGATGGTTATTGTATTGGGTTCACCGATACATTAGACCGTGCACACGAGTCATATTGTCTCGTGAGACTAATTAGGTACACGGACGGGTGTTGTACACTTGCACAGAACATTACGGGCGTACTATGGTACTCCTCTTCAGCGTAATTCATAATTAAGAATATTTCATAACTTCAGTTAATTCATGATTGTGTAATTTCAACCCTTGAGGATTGTTGTTAGGTAATCGACCCCGTTAGGGATTTTGTTTTCGTGTCACGCCAAGTCAAAGGCATGGCAAGAGCATGTAGACGGCGAAGTCCCAAGTGATACTAGTAGGGGCCCCAATCATTTCGCTTTGTTTGATTAGTTTCATCATTTGGTCATTTGTATTTTCCGCTGCAAAATTCCGTTTGAAATGTTTATTTATTCAGGGTGGTGTATTTTATCTTCACATAAAATACACTAGTATTCGGTATTGTCCTGGTGTGTTGTACTTAAACTCCTCATCGGAGTATTTGGTAATATAATGTGGTTCGGTACTACATTTATCTTGTGTAATTCATTCATTTTCATTTGCCTGGTGGGTCCCAGTCGGGGATCTACGGCACTGTAATATCCGCCTAGTTTGGGGTATTACACTGCGAGACCAAGGAAACTACGAATTTCTTTCACATTCTTAGAAGGTAACCAATCCCAGATAGCCTCTATCTTTTGTGGGTCCACACTAACCTCTTAAACCGATATAACATGTCCAAGAAAAGTAACCTCAGCCATCCAGAACTCGCATTTGGAAAATTTTCCATAGAGTTGTTCTCGTCTCATCACATCGAGAACCTGGCAGATGGTACTCGTGTTCTTCACGAATATGGGAGTAAATCAAGATGCCATCGATGAATACGACCATGAAACGATCCATAAGTTAATGAAAATCCGTTCGTCAATTCCATGAATACCACTGGTGCGTTGGTCAGTCCAAACCGCATTACTACGAACTCATAATGCCCATAGCGAATATGAAAAGCTGTCTTCGAGATATCGGACTCCCAAATCCTCAACTAGTGATATCCAGATCTCAAGTTGATCTTAAAAAACATAGCAGCGCCTTTGAGTTGATCCAACAAATCATCAATACGAGGCAACGGATATTTATTCTTGACTGTTACTCTGTTCAGCTCACGGTAGTCAATACATAAACGTAAGGATCCATCTTTCTTCCATACAAATAGTACTGGTGCCCCCCAAGGGGACGCACTGGGTCGAACATAACCCTTTTTGGTCAAATCCTCAAGCTGATTCTTCAACTATTGCATCTCAGTTGGAGCCATGCGATACAATGCTTTTGAAAGCAGGGACGTACCTGGCTCTAACTCAATGGTAAATTCTTCCTCACGATGTGGAGGTAAACCCGGTAACTCAACTGGAAAAACATCTACGTAGTCTCGGACTACCGGAATATCGGCCAATTCAATTGATCGATCCACTGTATTGGTCATGTAGCACCAATAACCAATACATCTCGATTAGCGGTTTCACCGCCAGAGCTGGCGATGATTCTCCTAACGGGCCTGGGATTATCACCCTGAAAAATACAATCGAAGCCATCGTTAGCAGTGACAGTCACTATCCGCTTGCGGACGCTAAGTATGGCATCATGACGATCCATCCAATCGATACCCAATATTACATCATCTTTAGGTAAATCGACGACAATCAAGTCTGACAACCACTCACAGTCATTCATACGAATTGGATAGTTTTAAACTTCACGATTCCCAAAAATTCTTCTACCATCGGGTATACCAATTACATAAGGCTCACAATCGATAACATGATCTAATTGCAAGCGACTCAAACAAGAAGCAAATATAAAGGAATATGAAGCACCAATATCAAAAAGAACACATACGGGCTGAGAGCGAATCTCGAGGGTACCTGCAATCATGCTGGATTCGGGATCATCGGCCTTCTTCATCTCATAGACTATGGGTTTCGCAGTCCCGGTACCATATGTACCAGCTTGATTTCCACGGCCCATCCCTCTGTTCGCACCGGTAGTCTAATAGGAAGCGGACGGAGGCACACGGTCCTGAACAGAAGACTGAACTGGAGCATGAGAGGCTACTGGAGTACGCCCTAGTCCACCCCTGCAATAACGAGCACGATGCCCCACAATCCCAGAAGCATGGCATGCAATAGCCGGTTTCGGGCACTTGGAGCCGATGTGCCCCTGATCTCCACAATTATAACACACAATCAACGAGCTGACCGCTTGAGGATGTGATCCTGCCAGTTTTGATGCCGCATAATGCTGCTCAGAAGGATTCTGCATAGACTAGGTTTTCTTGAACGTCCCCCAGTTGCTATTAGTCTGGTTCTGGTTCCTGGACCTCTTATTATTGGAATTGTTGTTGCTTCTTGGAAATCTCCTTTGCCGTAAGCTCGTACTCAAGAGCTTTCTCAATGAATTCCGGCAGAGTCGTGTAGTGGTGATTCAACAGCTGCACTCTCATTCGGGGTTTAAGCCTCTTGAGAAAATATTAGATCTTATCGGCCTCAGTTCGGACAATCGAAGAGGCAAAAGGAAGAAGTGCCTGAAATTTCTCGGCAACAAATAGTACATCATCGTCTTCAGACGGTCCCGCGTTCAGCAATTCTGATAGTTTGGACTCACGGAGGGGTCCTGGATAATAACGGTCCAGCATGAGGTTTTTAAATTCCTCTCAAGTACATACACCATCAGCGGGTCTCACTGAAAGCCACCAAGTATGGGTGCTCTTACTGAGGTAGTAAGCCGCCACGGAAACGTGATTCTCCACTGGATAATAAACCATCTCGAATAACTTCTCGAAATGCTCTATCCAGTGTACAATATCAGTAGGCTCAGAGGAGCCTTCAAAGGTCGAAGGTCACTGTCGTGATATGTCGCTAATGATTCGGCTCACGATCCCGCCATGCACCAGAGGCGGAGGCTGCTGTCCTTTCTGTTGGCCAGTAGTAGCAGCTGGTTGCATGGTCTCCATCAATTGACCCATCTAGGTCATATGGGTCATCATACCCTGCATAATAACATAAGAGTCGACGCGAGCATCCTCATGTCGTTCAGCGTGGTGAGACTAGTTCTCAGAAGGCGAGTGACTGCGTGCTGAACTTTGTCCCACATTCGAATGGGTATTGGCCCATGGCCTCGGGATTCGGCCCCTTCCGCGGCCTCGACCCCCTACCACGGCCTCTCAGGTTTCTTTCCAAACTGAAACAATCAAACAAATACCATAAGTACAGTTTATGACCATCTTTACGACTGATCAAAAATCATGCTAAGTTAATAGCAACAATGAAACTACATATTTAAGAAAACAATTTATAATGAATCATCGGCACCGCGAGTGCCACAAAAAATATCATATTGACATCAAGTCGAAACAAATTCAATCACATAATCAGTCCAGAATTTTCTTGGAATATCGATTAGATAAATCCCACCACAGATCCTCGAAATATCAAGATCAACAAAAAGATCCATTCCGACATTAATATGATGCCAGTAATTAAATCATGGCTCACAAAGGACATACCATATTTGGCTCGTAGGGTCAGGCGCTTGCACAGGTCACAAATGACGCGAAGGTTTCTTGATACTAGTTCACTTCATAACGACTCTTAAAGAGAAACGACGCTCTGATACCATCTTCTGTAACACCCCCTAAAAGGCGGCTATCACAGTGCTGTGGACCCACATTGGGACCCACCAGGCGATACCAAAATATAGATTAATCACAACATACTTTGTGACACCGAACCACAAAACAATAATCCTTACTCCGATCGGGAGTTTACAAATAGTACGGCTATTAGCCTTAAAATACAGAGGATCCAAGTACGACTATAGACCATATGAAGATGGAATATACTTAAATAATAGTACAATCGACAACAGTTTAAATGAAACAGAGAAGTAATATTACACGATTTAAGCACAACCGGACACCAAAAGAATTTGGGGGGCCCTAACTAGTATCATTCAAACCCTTCGCCGTCACCGTGCTCTTTCCGTGCCTTGCCCTTGCCTCGACCTAAAATAAAACACAAGTATTTCGCCCAAAACCACAGGGTCAGATATACATGATAATAATTCTCAAGACATTATACAATTCACATATACTGGATCTCAAGGAAACATCCCGACTATTGAACATACCCCTCGGGCGTATGAACAATCAGTCACAAACCGTCGAACATATCCAATCGTACATGGACTATGAACGATCAAACAATATGGCTCAAGATAGACATCACAGTACGCCCGATCCTAAAATGTGTCCGTGTACATGTCCACCCCGTATACAGAATCCAGAATATACGTGTGACAATGTACCTAATTAGCCTCACGAACTACGTCTTGTGTGCACAGTCCAATATGGAAACATCAACGTATGAGCATATGTGCCTGGCTAAAAATCCTACACGATAACAAATCGGCACGC
Source organism: Orobanche coerulescens (assembly GCA_033398695.1). Taxonomy (NCBI): domain Eukaryota; kingdom Viridiplantae; phylum Streptophyta; class Magnoliopsida; order Lamiales; family Orobanchaceae; genus Orobanche; species Orobanche coerulescens. Next base: position 94,052,902 of record CM065809.1, read on the forward strand.
AGATATGATTCTAGATGTGTCACGATACAACATGACAACGAATTCAATAAATTATGTATCCAAGTAAGGATCAAGAAACTCACCAAAGTGACAATAAGAATCAACGAGATCAACAAAGGTGATGAACTTTAGAGTACAATCCCACAATGACAACGGAAATATCCTCAAGAACAATATCACAATATGAATCATAGATTCATAAGCATTTCATATACACGAAACATATAACATTCACAAGAATTCAATCATCATTATAACCAAGCAAGATAACTTGCCTCATTTCCGTCGACGAAAGATAGTCCTTATCTAAATGATCGAACGGACGGTATCCTCGACTAAGTACTTACTTGAAAGCAACCTTGAATGCAACGTAATTCATTCAACAATACATTCACACAATATTAATATCAAACCGTAGGAAACGACACCCGAAACCTATCCGAAATAATTTATTCTATCCCAAGGAACGTTCCATCGACTATTGATGCATCTCTATGTATCTGATTTGTTTTTAACAATCGGATTATCCGCTAAAAACGTCCTAATACTCTTGCTATCATTATGAGCAAGTTTACTTAAACAACTTCAATTAACCACTTCAATATGTTTAGTATTGCCATAACTTGTAATAAACATTTTGAAAATGTCACCAACCTTCTTACATAATTCTTTACACAGCCCAATTCATCAATTTATCAAGCTCATCATAAATGTATCAAATCATGAGTGTGTTTACATATTTCATTAACATTCCTCAAGGATTAACTAAACTTCTTCTTCAAGACATGATTAGATTCTAAAATCTATAAGCATCAAGAGAATCCTAATCTTATAAGTTCCAATTATCATGTTCAATGCCAGGTTCTAGACATAAACAACCATAACTAAGTTATCTTACAACCTTTTAAACATTCAAGAATTGATACTAACAAGATTGTCACGTTTTTCACTTCAGTTTGATCAAATGTTCACTAATCAATAGATTATACCATTTTAACCTAACATAATAAGAAGTACTCTTAACTAACATCATCCAGAGCATGGAATCATCACGAGTTTAAGATAACTAACCTCAAGAAAATAAGAATAACACCAAGACTATCAAGAACACACTCCAAGCTTCCAAACAATATGATTCAATCAAAGATGCAAGCTCCAAGATAAGATGGAAGGGTGCAGAATTGGTCTAGGGAGGCAGAGGGATGGAAACTTGAAGGGAAAATCAAAGTTGGAACGTGCAAATGAAAGACACAAGCAGTCTTTTTTATAAACTGCATAATCTGTTACGTACGTTATAGTATGAAGATAACGTACATTAATCACTTTACGTACACTACACATAAGTTGTTACATACGTAATCTGCCTCCAGAGGCTACTGCCTCAAAACACCCACCTCTTTACGTACGTTTTATCCTCAGCATTACGTACGTAATGTATGTCAACTTGGCCGCCTTGAAAGGGCCAATTATCCGGATCTTGCCTGGCCCACCATGCCGAAAGTTGAGATCGGATAAGATTCTCTGCATTACGTACATAACCAGTACCCCGTTACGTACGTAAAGCGAATGCATTAGTGTATGTTAAGTTAAACCTTAGCGTACGTTAAACACAGAAAACCTAGCCCCAAAAATGTAACAATCTACACAACGTCAAGCAATCAACCAGAATGCGAATGACAGTTATAATCAAGTCTATTCTGATATATCCCGACATCAATAAATATTAAGCTAAATGTAGCATGATTACAACGATACTCAAATTATCTGAATAATACAATAATAGATAAGAAATTATTATCGGATATTACATGTTCTCCCAAGTACGTAATTCCATTTTCCATGTTTACTCGACCTATTGATTTTCCATTATCATAGTTCCTCAAGATCACCAGTTCTGTCCCAACTATTATGTTCTGCTATTTCATACCGTAACACATGATATCCTTCTGAATCTCAAAACACATCAACTTATAACTACAAATAATTCCAATACAATCCAAAAATCCAAATACTTACAGATCGTGAAGCCGACGATTCCCCGTGATACTGGCACCTGCCTCAACTCTAGAAAATACTCGATACAGATATTTTCAAAACATACATTTTGTAAGATTAGTTCAACTCAAAATACGACACATCTCTTTCCAAAGAAACACGTTAATACCATTTGGAAAAGTTTAAAACAACCACAGCACCACACCGGTAAATCACATAACACACAAGTACGGTGATCAATAAAAACCCAAAACTCTAACACTTGTCAACCGACAACTCGAATGTCATGACAAAAACACGACCCGACTCGACCCGCCAGCTTAGGTTTTCACAACCTAAGCTCCGATACCATATTCTGTAACACCCCCAGAGCCATCCGGGAATATTACAGCGCCGTGGTCCCCGAAACAGAACCCACAAGGTTAAAAGATATTTTTACAAACATCTCAAATACGCCTAAGCGGAGATGACGGTAATATCTATAAAAATATTCGAAGACTTTATAAAATCCATTTATCAAAACCATCGTAAAATCTCAATTGAAACTACAAGGCCCGAAATGCCAAAACTCAACAGTTTAAAAGCATACGTTAAGCCATCGCTTACACGTACCGACAAAATAGTATAGAAAACGATTTTTCCAAAATAAACTCAAGTTCTCAAAATAATAGCAACCCATTTTTAAACCTACTCGTAGCGGACATAACAATTGACTAAGAATACTATTGCAGCGGAAAAATGACAACTAGTCAAAGTACTCAATTCACAAACAAATGCCACAGCCAGTATCCTCCGGGAAGCTCATATCTTCACGAATGCTACAAGCTCGATATCCCAATAACCTAAAAACAAAGCCACAACGGGGTCAGCCATAATATTCAACAATGATAACGATCACATCGCGTCAATAATTACATATCAATGAAAATACTAAGTAAGGATACTACCAATGTAATCTTACCACCATAACTTTACCAACTCGTGATAATCCTTACCAAAGTAATCCTTACCAAAATTCACATCTCGTATCCTCAACAAGACAATAAACTCATACCCAAACATCTGTATTGTACCTCAAGCAATACCCAAGGTTCTCAAAACATCATAACTCACTGATACGAAATATACCAACTCTAACCAATTCAATCCATTGGATATCATTACCAAATAATCCGACACAACAAATACGAACTCATATCTATAATACAAACCGCAACTCGATAATCATACCAACAATTAATCCAACCCGATAACAAGGATTACATAACATACTATATCTCAAATTTAATCTCATATACGAATTAACAAGATTCCTTCTTGTTCATAATCATAAATTCATTGTAAAATAATACTAGCAACATAATCGACAATCCGACTTATCCAAATAGTTCAATACCATTGATAATCACGTTCTAAGATTAACCACAATCTTTTCGGATTCATCCTTATATCATGATGCATATTTCATCAAGAACGTACAAAGTCTTCCACTACAATCAACATAACATTGGTTCTAATCATCAAATCCATGTTTATATCCAAAACCATATTCATAATCAACAGAACTACAGAATCCAGTACATTCGAACATCTAGATCATTATCTAACTCATAATCCAAGGTATATATCATTAAACTCTCCAACATACACTTCACCTAACGTCAAGAATCACAATAATACCACCTTAACCATCATCATACACATTAATCATCAATAACAACTTCAAAATCCAAAAGTAAATGGAGGGGTAAACTAACATGCTTCCTAAAAAGTAAACATCCTTCTAAAAACCGAGCTACAATCAGAGGGATATGAATATTACCTTGTATTGATGAACTACGATGAAGAATAATCGAACTCCTTCAAGGAATCATCATCAACCCTATGAACAAAGCTCCAATTCAGTGTTCTCGAGCTCACAATCAACTGAGAGATGCCAAAAATTGGGCTGGGGAAGTTGGGAGACGAAAAATGAAGATGAACTCTCAAAATGATAAAATTACGGAGGTCTCATATTTATAAAAATTAAAACATTACGTACGCTACGTGACTTTACTAGCGTACATAACAACCATTACATACGTTATCTGACCTCGATAGCGTACATGTAATCACAGTCCAGAGGCTACTGTCTCAATTCTCTCGGTTGGTTACGTAACTAACCCTCATGACATAGCGTACGTAACACATAGTTGACTTGCTACAGTAGTATGTCCATTTAACGTACGTAATGAATAATTCATAGCATACGTTAACCTCTTCGTTGACTCTCCTATCCACATGCGCGCCGAAAGTTGCCGACACAGGGCCCACTCGTCGCTCATATCCTAGATCATGTCAGATTCCTCTCATAACGTACATTATGTACTCTTCGTAACATACGTTATGCTTGTATGTTAACGTACGCAAGCTCTTATGCTTAACGTGTGTTTTGGCTTCTATACTTGGCCACTTACGATTGTTCTTGCCTGTCGTCTCGACATACCGAATACGTATGCACGACATGCTGAATACATATACTCCTTCCAATAACATTCTCATACAATACACTTGATACACAATATCCTCAAATGCAACTGTCGACCAAGTACAATGGAAACAAATCTCGAAAACATCAACACAAAGTCCGAATGCTCATACGATCAATAACAATGATCAACCAATACTTCAACCGGGAATATCATCGACATGATAAACTCCAATACGACCAACCAAAGGTCAAAACACAACCAAGAATATCATCAACATGATAAACTCCAATAATACTAACAAACGATCAACCATAACCGAGTATACCCTCACACGGTGAGCTCCAACACGATCAACACAGAACCACAGAGACAGATATATGAAAGGATAAAATTCTCAAAACGTTACACAAATCACATACAGTGGATCTCAAAGAAACACGCCCAACTGTTGAACATACCCGTCGGCGTATAAACAATCAGCCGCAAACCGACGAACATACCCTATCCTACACGGAGTATGAACGACTAATGAATGTGGCTCAAAAGTCAAAAATCACTATATCAAAATCACGCTACTACCACACCAATAGAGCCACATAGCACCTATGACCCGGTTCTACAAAATCCAAAGTTCCAAAATCATATTCTGTACATGAATCTACAACACGCAGCATATTCCTCTTATCTGATCAACCAACCGATCATCCATGGATAACCAAACTACCATGCTAAAGTTCAAATCTCTTTTCATCGTACCATTGATGTGTTATCTAGTTTGTGAGTCTCACTCATAACTTCACCATCATATGCATTATGTACTAAATTTGTACGTATTCCAATCAAGTTTTCAAAACGATCTTGAAATCATATAACCTTGTCAATAAAAACCAATTTTCGAAAGTTCTTTCAAGAATTTCAAACTCAAGACATATATAGTCGTAAGACTACAAAAATCATTTTCCGAATTTTTTTTTAAACATGCTCGCTTATGTCAAGTACTTGTTGGGATAACAATCCCTGTATCGAAAGATCTTGATAAGAGTGTTTTGACAATATGCCAATCCAGCATACAACAAGCTGCTGTATCGATAGATCGATCGAAGTTGCTGATCCTGTATCGAAGACCTATCATCATCATACAGCAACAAGAGTCTAAAAGCGCCAATTATGGAAGCTGTCCCTTCATACAACAAACATTCCATACATCGACTTCTCCTCTATAGCCTACATCGCTAATAGATACAACATTCAAGCTGTGAAGTATTGAGACCTTCAATACACATTGAAACAGGACTGAAGACCGTTTGGAAAGGAATCTTTGGTATTCGCTAAAGTCAAGTCCCGTTTGATAAAGAAGTATTTAAATACTGAAGGGATAAAGTATTTAAATACTGAAGCCGACAGATATCTTCAGACCACGCAATATCCGGATCTTAGTCTATTCAAGTCAACTATCTAGTTGTCATAGAATCTTGCTCAACGGATCTTTCACAACGGATATATTTCAGAAGGCTATATATATCTCCAAGAGTTTGAAGATCACAGATATATACATACAGACGAAGATAGCTGAGCAATAACAAGCAACAAGTGCTTACACGAATAATTAGAGCAAACATATTTCTTCAAGTATAATGCATATTCTGAGAGAAGAAATATTCAAAGTGCTCAACCTTGAACAACACATTATCAGCTGAAGATCGAGAAAGTCAAGCTGTTGTTCAAACCATCGTTCTATCATTGAACAAACCGATCAGCCCTGTGTGGACTAAGAAAGCATTGCTTTTCCTGAACTGTGTGTGATGGACTTGCATTGAAGAGACAAAGCTTCAGAACTGTGTGTGAAGAAGTTAGTCAAGTGAAAGCCTAAACCAATCTGTGTGAATGGTTTAAAGCTTCAATCATTGTATCAATCTGTGTGAATGATACATTGATAGGTTTGATTATAAATACATAGTTGTGTACGTAGTATTTATAATAAACTTTTTAACTCATGTGTGGAGGACCAGTGGACATAGAGGGGTTTACCTCGAACCACATTAATTACTGCGTCATTTACCTTCTGCATTTACTGTTTTAATATTTGTGATTATCTTTAAGTATACACTTCATATCTAGTTGCTGTATTTACAGCAACCTACTTTAACAAGACTTTCGCTACGCACTCAGATTTGAAAATCATACAGCCTGTTGTTTAAAACACTTTCCAAGCTGTATTCTGTATACTTAGTGGCCTACAAGTGGTATCAGAGCGGTTCATTCTAAAAAGAATCAGTCGTATTTTTAACCGAATCAGATCCAAATCACTTATTTTTGATAAACAGTCTTTTTCTTCCTTATATTCTCATATAGATACGTCAACGATCAATAAAGTTCATATGTTTTCTATTAACGAATTTGATGATTGGAGAATTAGGATGGAGGTTCATCTTGCAGCAATGCACGAAGAGATGGTTTTTGTCATACAAGATGGCCCCATAAAGATCATGATCCGTTCCCAAGAATTGAAGGCCAGGATCATGCAGAGATTCTCGAGAAAGAGCGCGAACAATGGACTTTGATGATAGAAAGCGCGCCAACCTCGACATTGTTGCGAAGAACGCGCTATTTATCACTCTTGAGAAAGGCACATTCTCTAAGGTAAAGAGCTGTAAATCAGCCAAGGATATCTGGGATAAACTCAAGTTAATTTGTGAGGGAACTGAGATCTCAAATGAAAACAAAATTTGAAAATTAACTCCGCAATTTGAATCTTTTGAAATGAAACCAACTGAAACACTTGAGGAACTTGACCTCAGATTCACTGGCATTGTTGTTGAACTTGAAGCATTAGGCAAAATTTATACCCAAAGGGTGAAAAACCTAAAAATTTTCAAATCTCTCCCTGCCCGATGGGACATTAAGACCACAGCTATGCGTGTGTCGTGCAATCTTAGTGAAATATCTATTTTTGTTCTCTTTTCTGACCTCAAAGCATTTGAGTACGATATAGACAGGAGAGAGAAAGTTGAAGAATCTCCCACCAGGATTACAGCCTTAGCCGCTGTATCCAACCGAAGACACAGCACGCCTAGCTCATCAAAACCCATTCACAAGAATGCTGACAGCGATGACGACATCCTATCACAAGAGGAATTGGCGCTCCTCATGAATAAGTTCAAGAAGTTTATCAAGCAGTCGGGAAAGACCATACAAGCCCAAACCTGTTCACAAGGTAAGTACTGAAACTTCCTCTGGTGATGCTAACCTGTGTTATAATTGCAGAAAACCAGGACATTACGCAAATAAATGTCCTCATCCCAAAGTTCAAAGGTTGCCAGAATCCGAGCAACACGAAAAGGATGAAAGAAGACGTGCTTGGAAAAACAAGCTCAAGGCCCTGATTGGTGAATCAGAAGCCTCCCCCGCACCATCTAAATCCGAAGAATGTCTTCAGGTAGTCACCGACAGTGATTCATATGATGATGATTATGAAGATAAAGCCTATATGTGCTTTATGGCCAAGGACATTCCGAAAGATGAAGATAGCGACGATGAGGTAAGCTCAACCTCAGCCATTCCTTCCAATGCATCTCATACTTTTGCAAACATGATGAATGAGTTTAAGAACATTCAAAAAGCCCATGAGACATTGAAAAATGAAAATATGCAGCTCCAACTTTCTAACTTAGAGCTGAAAGAAGAAAACGACTTGCTGAAAGTAAATTACGAAAATATGTCTGTTGATTGTGAAAATAGCAAAGTCGAGTATGAAAAACTCATGGAGAGCAATCATCAACTTGCTCATGAACTTAGTGAGACTAAATCTCATAGTGAGAGCAATATAAATGATTTTGTTCTGCTTCAAGCCAAAGTAAAAACTCTCAAAAAATGAGAAGGAGAACTTGAGACCATTCTGAAATCTTTCGAGAAATCATCTAAAAGAATGGAAGAAATTCTAAGCACTGGGCAACATGCTCATGATAAAAGTGGCTTAGGATACATCTCATTTTCCAATAAAGTGAAAACTAGTACTGTGTTCGTCAGGGGTGTGGAACCCATTCCTATATCGGAAGAAGTTTCGAGTCATGTGAAGGAACCCGTTGCACCGCGAACAGCAAAAGCTGCCATTCCGCCACCACAGTCATATTCCAGACAGCGGAATCACCAGCCATTCAGACCTGTAAGGCGTACCCAACAGCATTCTCCCCGAGCATATCAACAGCGCCAACAGCCGTTCAGAAAGAAAGCTGTATCCAAATATCAAAGGCCCGCACGGCAGTACTTTCAGTATAGCACGCCTAGATATTGAATACAGGAGCCGCGGTATCCCTCGCGAAAGCAAGTATCCTCACAGTATCAACAACAACTTTGGGAATCCAGCTGGAGACCCAGAAGGCAAGCTGTAAGGCCGAAGAAAATGGCACCACCTCCAAGACGGCATTTGTACTGGACTAATAATAACCCTGAATTTTACATGCATAATAATTGTCATGGTTATAGCAACTACATACATGACCCACGTAGAAAACGCAACTACGGACCTAAACCATCCTAGAGTAAACCTACTGCTGTCAGGAAAATTTAGGTACCTAAAGGCACTAACATCCATGGACCCAACAATCAAAGAGGACCTAAATCTACCTAATTTGTTTGCATACAGGACATTTTGGAGAAGGACATCTGGTACTTCGACAGCGGATGTTCCCAGCACATGACAGGAGATAAATGCAAGTTGTCAGATTACGTAGAAGGTCGCGGTCCAAAAGTGCTCTTCGGTGATAAATCTAAAGGGAGAACAAGATGGAAGGGAACCCTACTTGTAGGAAAATTCAAAGTCACCGATGTAGCTTACGTTGAAGGCTTACAGTACAATATACCTAGTATTAGCCAGTTCTTTGACAAACAGTTCTCGGTGAAGTTCTATATAGATCACTGTAGAGTCAAGAACATCCTGACGAAAGAGGTTGTGCTCACAGGAAACAGATCAGGTAATATGTATATTGCTGACTGGATGCCTACGAGCTCCACAATTCCTTGTTTTGTTGCCAAAGGCACTGCAGATCAAGCTGGCTATGGCACAAGAGGATGTCACACGTCAACTTCAAGACTATCAACAAACTCTTCAGACAGGGAATGGTTAGAGGATTGCCAAATCTTTCATTCCAAAAAGACAGCGTATGTGGACCCTGTCAGAAAGGCAAGCAAATCAAGACCACCCTGAAAAGCAAATCCTACCTTTCCACCCATAGAGTTTTGGAAATGCTACATATGGATCTCTATGGTCCTGTAGACTCGGTAAGTTTGGGAGGTAAGAAATACTGTCTCGTTATTGTTGATGATTATTCCAGGTATGCTTGGACAATTTTCCTAAGCAAGAAGAAGGAAACAACATCAAAACTACCCGAGCACCTGAGAAAGCTTCAAAATGAAAAAGGGTCGAGTATCGGGTCCATTCGTTCCGATAGAGGTACAGAATTCACTAACCGCTTTATAGAGCAATACTGTTCGGAAAATGGAATACAGCACGAATACTCAGCTGCCCGTACACCTCAACAAAATGGTGTTGCCGAGCAAAAGAATAGGATGCTGAAGGAAGCAACAAGGACAATGATTGCCGCAAGCAAGTTGCCACATCGTTTATGGGGCGAAGCCACCAATACAGCGTTCTATACAAAAAAACCGCTGTATCATCAACAAGCATCACAACAAAACAGCATACGAGGTATGGAACAACAAAAATCCATTAGTTTCGTACTTTCACATATTTGGATGCAGGTGTTACGTTTTGAACAACGGTAAGGATCAACTTAGAACCTTCGATGAGAAATCAGATGAAGGGATATTCGTTGGATATTCCTCTGTTAGCAAAGCTTACAGGATCTTCAATAAAAGGAAGCTCACAATCGAGGAATCAGTTCATGTAGTGTTCGATGAACCTTACCATTATCCTACAGGAGTAGAAGACATTTCTCAGAACATCCAACAAGTTTCCATCATTGATCCACCAACTCTTATAGAACCTGTCGTTGACCTAGAAATCAACCCCGCAGCTGTAAGAACTGACGTAGGTGAAGCCGATGTTGCACAAGCTGAAGCCGAAACTACAGCAACTCAGGATACAGTACGGGACCCCGAATTAGAACCCGACAGAAGATGGTTGAGAGATCACCCACAAGAGTTGATCATATGAAACATTGATGTTGGTGTTTCTACCCGTAGGAGAATACAGAGTACACAAGGAAATGTAATATGTGCTCAAGAAGACCCCGAGTCTAAGATATCTCCATTTCGTGTATGGAAATCTCAATCCGAGCTTATAAGACTTAACATGTGCACTATTGCTGTATTCTTAGCCCAATCCGAACCTGTTTCTACTAAAGAAGCTCTCAACAACTCTCATTGGATTACTTCTATGGAAGAAGAGCATAACGGTTTCGAAAGAAACAACGTATGGTATCTTGTACCCAGACCTACTCAACAATCCGTAATTGGAACGAAATGTGTATTTAGAAACAAGAAGGATAGAAATGGACTCAATATCAGGAATAAATCCTGACTAGTCGCCCAAGGCTACAGACAGGAAGAGGGTATAGACTATGATGAGACATTTTCCCCTGTAGCCAGACTAGAAGCCATTAGGATATTTTTAGCCTTTGCCGCCCATAAGAGCTTCATTATATACCAAATGGACGCAAAAAGTGCATTCCTGAATGGAGACCTTGCTGAAGAAGTATATGTTGAACAACCACCAGGGTTGGTCAATCCAGAAGGCGATGGCCTAGTATACAGGCTAAGGAAAGCGCTGTATGGACTTGAGCAAGCCCCTAGAGCATGGTATGAGACTCTGTCCCAGTATCTAACCAATAATGGATTCGAGAAAGGTTCTGTGAACAAGACCTTATTCAAAATACAGGAAGGTGATGACCTTCTAATGGTTCAAATATATGTATACGATATAATATTTGGTTCAACTAACCTTGCTTTGTGTCAAAGGTTCACTAATCTCATGCAAAGAAAATATGAAATGAGTATGATGAGAGAACTTAGTTATTTCCTAGGATTGCAGGTAAAGCAGTTGCCTACAGGGATTTTCATCAACCAGGAAAAATACAGCAAGGAGCTTCTCAACAAATTTGGAATGAATACATCCGAATCATCGTCAACCCCCATGAGCACTTCCGTATAAATTAGTGCTGATGAAGCTGGAAAGCCGGTTGATCAGTCACTCTACAGGAAGCTTATTGGCTCACTCATATACCTAATGGCTAGCAGGCCCGATATCCAGTTTGCTGTAGGAGTGTGTGCGCGATATTAAGTAGCACCTAAAGAATCACACTTTGCAACAGCCAAACGAATCCTGAAATACGTCAAAGGAACAGTCGATGTAGGACTGTGGTATCCTAAATAAGGCGGATTCGATTTAGTTGGCTACAGCGACTCGGATCTCGGAGGTTGCAAGCTATATAGGAAAAGTACAAGTGGAACTTGTCACTTTCTTGGACCTAGACTTGTATCTTGGTTTAGAAAGAAACAATTGGCAAACTCGCTTTCAACAGCTGAATCAGAATACTATGCTGCTGGTAGCTGCTGTATGCAGATCCTTTGGATGCAACAATAGCTGTCACACAATGGAATTGAATCCAAAGAAATGCCAATTATGTGCGATAGCACGAGTGCAATTGCTATCACGCACAACCCTGTATTGCACTCGCGCACCAAGCATATTCACATGAACCATCACTTCATTAGGAATCATGTTTAGAACAGGATGTTCGGCTGGAAAAAGTTCATACAGATATCCAATTATCTGACATCTTTACTAAACCTCTAGACACAGCAAGATTCTACATGCTTCGACATGAATTGGGATTGCTACAGCCTAACTCCCTGTAAGTTCTTAATGCTTTTACTCAGCAAATTGAGGGGGAATACTATAAGACCCAAGAATACAGTATCCACCGTTAGTTATCCATGCACTCAGTCTATCAGAACAGCACTGTAGGAACAAAGAGACATGAACGATCATACAGCTGACGTATGCAATAATTAAGGGGGAATACAGTACGACCCAAGAATACAGCATTAATCCGAAAGTTGCTGTATGAAATTGAAACCCGTATGTACCTTTTAAGGGGGAACGCTGTATTTTCGCGGATACAACACATACTATGGGAAATCAATTATCATGTTATTTATTTTAAAATGATTTTTGTGTCCACGTGCCTTGTCATAATTAAAAAGTCTTTTGCATTAAATGCTTTACACGACATATGGACATTGGTGTCTTCAAAGCCGCGATGTTTCATATTAATTTATAAATTTTACACTGCCGTTTCGGGCAATAAGGGTAATTTGATAAGTCAGAAGTGGGACCCGATCTTATTTTAAAATTAGATGGATAAGTTGTACCGGTTACACTCAGTCCATCGTGGTCGTCCATTTTAGACATCGGTTCCCATCCCTTAAATCTGACCATTCATTATCTGTAAACCCTTCTTCGCCGCCCATTATAAAAGGACTCCATTTGAGACTCTTTACGGTTTCTGCATATTGAAAGAGTCCTTGAGCATGCATCCTACAAGTCTTTTTGTTTTTACTATATTTCTCCTTGAATCCTCTTTATGTTTTCTTCGAGAATCGTCAATGGCATCTTCTCAGACTTCTTCCATCTCTCTCAAGAAGTCATCCAACATCATCGACGGACGAATCTTTTCAAGATCTATCGTGCTTGAACGTGTTCTTTCCGAAGGTGATGACATCGAATCGATGGAATACGTGATTACGAGGATACATCAGCAAGGCCTTTATCGCCTTGGAAGTCACACTGCCGAACGTTTTGATGTTCACCTGGTTGAGGAATTCTACCTCAATGCTGCTATCCGTTTCTTCTCGCTTGCTTAGGGAGGAAATGTTGCTGACATCACTGTTGTCAGTTGCGAGTCGAGATCCGTGTTGACCAAGAGCTACTTCAGAATCTATACAGGCTTCCTGCTGATGGCCTGACAATGGAAGATCTTGAGACCTTTGGGTCCCAATATCTCTTAACCGAATATTATGGGTTGTTCACCGGTTCAACATCGGTTGAAACGGTTCACACCTCTTGCCACAAGAAACTCTTTTGTTTACCTTTCGTTTATTTACACGATTTCTGTTGCCGTGTAATTGAGAATAGAACAGGTGCGTTTGAGATGTGCACCAATCTAAGGTTCAGAATGATGGTTGCAATCATGACCTGTGAAAAGGTCAACTGGTGTCAAATAGTCCTCAAACGGTTGCAGGAAGAAGTCTCTAAGCCTGTCTCGCAGAAGAAATCTTTTGGTTTGCTTCTGAATTACATTCTTACAAAATGCGGTGTTCCGCAAGCCGAAAAAGCAAAGAAGATCACTTCTCAGATATATATGGGAAGCATCAGACCCACCGTTTTCAAGAAAGGACCCCTGATTGCAAACAGACATTTCGTCCGGAAATTATCCCTTTCTGCCGATCCAAGGGATGTGTCTTCGAAGTCCCAGAGCGAAGAAACTTCAAGGAAGAGAAAAAGACCTCACAGCAAAACTCCTATTACTGTTGAGAAGCCGAAAAGGAAGCTAAGGAGGCTTTCAAAAGTTAAAGCTACAGAAATCTCCGGGGATGCTCCTTCAACAGCCCAACCCACTGTATCGAGCCGCCAGGGTGCAAACCCTATGGAAGAGATGACCGCTACTGTCGCGACAGTAGATCTCGAGCCTTTGGCGGCTACGATGGATATTTAGACATCTGCCAATTTACAAGACTCTGGCGAGTCGGCTGCCTCTTTGGAGCCAATAGCCACTTCTCCTATTCGGGATTCCACACCCATTCAGGATCCTTCTCCCATCAGGGCACCAACCCCTATTCGGGATCCAGCTCTGACACAGGAACCCATACCTATCGAGGAACCCGTGCATACAGCAGACCCAAGCGCTGTACGCAGCCCCTCCCCAGACACCATAATCAATAAAACTTTGCTTTCTGTGTAAATAGAGCAAGAATATGAATGCTTTGTCCAGTGGAAAACCTACAGGCTCGCTCCGGACAACACTCTATACAACTGGAGCGATTGGTGCGAAGAAGAACGGTTTGTCTTGGAAGTGACGGACTCTCAAGATGTTGAAGTCCTGATCCAATGGGACAACCTGTGCTGCGAAGAGTTGAACACCAGCCACCTGATGGACAAGGAAGATGCCCGCAAGAAAGGAAAAGCAAAATCCATTGGCTCTGATCCCCACAGTCCCAAATCTGATCATGTCTCAGACGACGATGACGCCTTCCAGGCAGGTATGAGAATGAGTTGTGAGGAAACCCAGCCAGATCAAGGGACCTCTAGCTAATATAATGTTCCCAACAGTGAGGATTCAGTCCCTCCTGTAGCGGAGGAACTACCAGCCCCGGCACAGGCATCCGCGCCCGTCGCCGCCGAAGACCAGACCAGCGCCATCCCTCATGAGGAATCAGTCCCTCTGCAGGAGCAGATGGAAGCTGAGAGACAGCAGGAGGAATCAGTCCCTCCTGTATCTATGTCTTCAGAACCTAACTCAGAACAGGAGATAACAGCCCCTGTTGCCGAGCCCGCATCTGATGCTCCCGCACCCTCAACTGTTTTGGAATCCGGCGACGGTATAATACCTGAGGATATCCAACTCAATTCATGTCCCAATGTGAACTTGAGATGGTTGAATGGAGTTGAAGATTTCGCCGATCCAGACTCTCCAAGATCCGCCAAGAAAAAAGAGTAACTGCATGCTCTTGGCCTACAAACTGTCTTCATACAGGATGTCGTGACCGCCCTACATTCTGTTGAAAAGGCACTCGACTAGATACACCAATTATCCGTTGAAGAAATGACGGGCCTGAGGCACGAAGTTTCTAGTGTAGAAGAAGCCTTCAGAATCCTACCTTCAATCTTCCAACAGGCCCTTAGCCAATTACAACAGCATCAGGAGCAGATCCTGAAAGAAGAGTAATCCAAGCTCCATGTGTCTGAGGCCAAGACTGCATCAGCTCTCATTGAATCCGGTTCCCAGTTCCGAGCCCACGAAAAGAAAATTCAAGATATGTCGTAGGTTCTCACCTCCCTTGTGAATAAAATGACAAGCTTTGAGACCAAACAGGATGCTGCTATGCAAATCCTGGAACATCTTGATGAAAAGGTGTCCTATCTTGATGATGACAAAAAGGGAGAAGAAGCGAGGGAAGCTGCGAGGAGAACAAGGCTTGAGCAAGAGAAGAAAATTCTAGCTTCTTTTGAAGACAACATCACTGCTGATATTACCCGTCTATCATTTCCTACTCCCAACATTAGGATACAGGGAGATCGCCCAGAATTCCAGGACCCTAAGTTTCTTTGGATGAACCTCGTTCAAAAACCGCAAGCTATGAACCTCCGGGCCAACCGACAGCCTACTGCAGAAGATATCAAGAACTGGAGGAAGAATGAACTGCTAAGATACTTTGTTGTTCTTATCAAGGAATCTTCGATTTTCAATAGTTGCAGGACGGTACAGAAATCCGCTGAGGAATATAAGAAGAGGTTGGATGAAGGGACGCTCCCGCTACAATAGAAGATGAAATCCAAGCACAGGCAAGGTGACTTGGTTACCCATACAGAAGATTGGATCCTAGCTTTCGATAAGTCCTATAAAGGTCAAGCTATCTATCAAAATCGAAACAAGGACGCTCATCAAAACTGGTGGAAGGGTTCCAAGAATGACCCTAAAAGGCCTTGGAGGCATTCTGACCATAGGAGCTAGATTCCCTCCTGTATTCCTATTCCTGTATTCTTATTTGCTGTTTTATAACAAATACATTGTAATCCTTGTTCAACATCAATAAAATGTTTTTCTCCTGAAAGATTACAACTCGTAATCTACTGTGTATTTGTATGAGTACGTAATACAATCTATTTGCTGAAATAATACAAGTATAAAAACTTGTTAAAATATTAAGCTGTACGAACTTGTCTGCGAACAGTTCATAGATTCAGTTGTATGTATCTAGATAAACATTGTAAGGCTGTGCCTGCACGCTAATCATAAGTTTAAAGATGTAATAATCTTTTGATAAAAGCTGAACTTGCCTACGAGCATTTCCTAGTGTTAGGCAAATTGCTGAAAACCAGAACATTCGAACAGAAGACCAAGAAGTCTGCCCTCCTTCAAAATGTTAATTGTCAAAGTTTTGGCATCATCAAGGATGTTTGTATAACATCAAAAGGTTTTAAAAGGAAGACTTGGTAAATTATCAAAAAAGGGGAAATTGTTGGGATAACAATCCCTGTATTGAAAGATCTTGATAAGAGTGTTTTGACAATATGCCAATCCAGCATACAACAAGCTGCTATATCAATAGACCGATTGAAGTTGCTGATCCTGTATCGAAGACCTATCATCATCATCATACAGCAACAAGAGTCTAAAAGCGCCAAGTATGGAAGCTGTCCCTTCATACAACAAACATTCCATACAACGACTTCTCCTCTATAGCCTACAACGCTAATAGATACAACATTCAAGCTGTGAAGTATTGAGACCTTCAATACATATCGAAACAGGACTGAAGACCGTTTGGAAAGGAATCTTTGGTATTCGCTAAAGTCAAGTCCCGTTTGATAAAGAAGTATTTAAATACTGAAGGGATAAAGTATTTAAATACTGAAGCCGACATAGATCTTCGAACCATGCAATATCCGGATCTTAGTCTATTCAAGTCAACTATCTAGTTGTCACGGAATCTTGCTCAACGGATCTTTCACAACGAATATATTTCAGAAGGCTATATATATATATATATATATATATATATATCCAAGAGTTTGAAGATCACAGATATATACATACAGACGAAGATAACTGAGCAATAACAAGCAACAAGTGCTTACACGAATAATCAGAGCAAACATATTTCTTCAAGTATATTGCATATTCTAAGAGAAGAAATATTCAAAGTGCTCAACCTTGAACAACACATTATCAGCTGAAGATCGAGAAAGTCTAGCTGTTGTTCAAACCATCGTTCTATCATTGAACAAACCCATCAGCCCTGTGTGGACTGAGAAAGCATTGCTTTTCCCGAACTGTGTGTGACGGCCTTGCATTGAAGAGACAAAGCTTTGAAACTGTGTGTGAAGAAGTTAGTCAAGTGAAAGCCTAAACCAATCTGTGTGAAGGGTTGAAAGCTTCAATTTGTATCAATCTGTGTGAATGATACATTGATAGGTTTGATTATAAATACATAGTTGTGTACGTAGTATTTATAATAAACTTTTTAACTCCTGTGTGGAGGACCAGTGGGCGTAGAGGGGTTTACCTCGAACCACTTTAATTACCGCGTCATTTACCTTCTGCATTTACTGTTTTAATATTTGTGATTATCTTTAAGTATACACTTCATATCTAGTTGCTGTATTTACAGCAACCTACTTTAACAAGACTTCCGCTACGCACTCAGATTTGAAAATCATACAGCCTGTTGTTTAAAACACTTTCCAAGTTGTATTCTGTATACTTAGTGGCCTACAGTACTCGATGACAATTCTTTTTGAATACATATGATTAAATAAAATGAAATTATACAAATGCTCGACTACATCTATACTACTGTATACCAGTTCGGCTCGTCACCAATTCCACTGACATTCCATCGGAAAAGCACATGATAGAGTTCCAAAATCTTAATGTATAGACTTCGATAAAAACTCCTTTACCACATATGACTCGCAACGTCGACCATTATCCCATTCTGGATCACCTCAACTATGTTATAACAAAATATTGAATAATCAACAAATCAAACCCAACGAAAAACTACCCTAGAAGTTTCATCGAACAAGTAAACCAAAACCCGGAAAAGGCAGTAATAAAACAAATAAATGATTGGTAAGGTGTTTTACAAATCTCGGGAGTTTTAGAAAACAGAAAAGCCTTTTATGACTTCAAGTCTCAAGTTTTAAAGCCTTTTTGAAACATTAGGGTCTCAGCCCATACCCCGTTCCACATTACAAGAAATTTATAAATTAGAAAACCCTTTTGGACACCAAGTCCTGAGTTATAAAACTATTTCAAAATCGATGGGGTCTCAACCCAAAATCTTTTTCCGTAAAACATTTATTTTGAAAAGTATCATTTTCAGATGTTCATAAAGAGTTTCGTGTACCTCAAAATGAACTAGCATGACTACATGTTCCTCTCAACAATCCACAACAGTTCTGTAACCCCCTAAAAGGTGGCTATCACAATGCCGTGGACCCACACTGGGACCCACCAGGCGATACCAAAATATAGATTAATCATAACATACTTTGTGATACCGAACCACAAAACAATAATCCTTACTCCGATCGTGAGTTTACAAATAGTACGACTATTAGCCTTAAAATACACAGGATTCAAATACGAGTGTAGACCATATGAAGATGGAATATACTTAAACAATAGTACAATCGAGAACAGTTTAAATGAAACGGAGAAGTAATATTACACGATTTAAGCACAACCGGACAACAAAAGACTTTGACCCCCCCGAACTAGTATCCTCCAAACCCTTCTCCATCACAGTGCTCTTTCTGTGCCTTGCCCTTGCCTCGACCTAAAATACAACACAAGTATTTCACCCAAAACCACAGGGTCAGATATACATGATAATAATTCTCAAGACATTATACAATTCACATATTCTGGATCTCAAGGAAACATCCCGACTATTGAACATACCCCTCGGGCATATGAACAATCAGTCACAAACCGTCGAACATATCCAATCATACATGGACTATGAATGACCAATCAACATGCCTCAAGATGGATATCATAGTACGCCCGATCCGGAAATGTGTCCGTGCACATGTCCACCCCGTACGGAATCCAGAATATACATGTGACAATGTACCTAATTAGCCTCACGAACTACGTCTCGTGTGCACAGTCCAATACGGAAACATCAACGTATGACCATATGTGCCTGGCTAAAAATCCTACACAATAACCAATCAACATGCTGATATGATTCCATATGTGTCACGATACAACGTGACAACGAATTCAATAAATTATGTATCCAAGTAAGGATCAAGAAACTCACCGAAGTGACAATAAGAATCAACGAGATCAACGATTCAAAGGTGATGAACTTTGGAGTACAATCCCACAATGACAACGGAAATATCCTCAAGAACAATATCACAATATGAATCATAGATTCATAAGCATTTCATATACACGAAACGTATAACATTCACAAGAATTAAATCATCATTATAACCAAGCAAGATAACTTGCCTCAATTCCGTAGACGGAAGATAGTACTTCTCCAAATGATCAAACAGACGGTATCCTAGACTAAGTACTCACTCGAAATCAACCTTGAATGCAATGTAATTCATTCAACAATACATTCACACAATATTGATATCAAGCCGTAGGAAACGACAGCCGAAACCTATCCGAAATAATTTATTCTATCCCAAGGAACGTTCTGTCGACTATTGATGTATCTCTATGCATCTGATTTGTTTTTAACAATCGGATTATCCACTAAAAACGTCCTTCTAATACTCTTCCTATCATTATGAGCAAGTTTACTTAAACAACTTCAATTAACCACTCCAATATGTTTAGTATTGCCATAACTTGTAATAAACATTTTGAAAATGTCACCAACCTTCTTACATAATGCTTTAGACAGCCCAATTCATCAATTTTTCAAGCTCATCATAAATGTATCAAATCATGAGTGTATTTACATAGTTCATTAACATTCCTCAAGGATTAACTAAACTTCTTCTTCAAGACATGATTAGATTCTAAAATCTCTAAGCATCAAGAGAATCCTAATCTTATAAGTTCCAATTACCATGTTCAATATCAGGTTCTAGACATAAACAACCATAACTAAGTTATCTTACAACCTTTCAAACATTCAAGAATTGATACTAACAATATTGTCATGTTTTTCACTTTAGTTTGATCAAATGTTAACTAATAATTAGATTATACCAGTTAAACCTAACATAATAAGAAGTACTCTTAATTAACATCATCAAAAGCATGGAATCAGCACGAGTTTAAGATAACTAACCTCAAGAAAAGAAGAATAACACCAAGACTATCAAGAACACACTCCAAGCTTCCAAACAATATGATTCAATCAAAGGTGCAAGCTCCAAGATAAGATGGAAGGGTGCAGAATCGGTCTAGGGAGGCAGAGGGATGGAAACTTGAAGGGAAAATCAAAGTTGGAACGTGCAAACGAAAGACACAAGCAGTCTTTTTTATAAACTGCACAATCGGTTACGTACGTTATAGTATGAAGCTAACGTATGTTAATCACTTTACGTACGCTACACATAAGTTGTTACATACGTAATCTACCTCCAGAGGCTACTGCCTCAAAACACCCACCTCTTTACGTACGTTATATCCTCAGCATTACGTACGTAATGTACGTCAACTTGGATGCCTCGAAAGGGCCAATCATCCGAATCATGCCTGGCCCCCCAAGCCGGAAGTTGAGATCGGATAAGATTCCCAGCATTACATACGTAACTAGTACCCCGTTATGGACGTAAAGCGAATGCATTAGCGTACGTTAAGTTAAACCTTAGCATACGTTAAACACAGAAAAAATCTACACAACGTCAAGCAATCAACCATAATGCGAATGACAGTTATAATCAAGTATATTCTGATATGTCCCGACATCAATAAACATTAAACTAAATGTAACATGATTACAACGATACTCAAATTATCCAAATAATACAACAGTAGATAAGAAATTACTGTCGGATATTACATACTCCCTTAAAAGGAGTTTTGTCCTAGAAACTAAGGAGTAAACAACTCGGGATCTCGCATGCTTCTTTCGGTCTCCCACGTAGCCTCCTCGACACCATTTCATGACCATTGAACCTTCAGCAGGAGAATCGTCTTGTTCCTCAATTGTTTGATCCTCCTCTCAAGTATCTGTACGGGACGTTACTCGTAAGAATGATAATCGGCTAATTCGATCTCTTCGAAATGAAGTATGTGGCTCAGATCAGCAACATAGTTCCTCAACTAGGAGACATGAAACACGTTATGAATCCGACTCAAAGCTGGTGGCCACGCCAGACAATAGGCCAGATGGCCTACTCGTTCCAAAACCTCAAATGGCCCGACATACCTCGGACTCAGCTTGCATCTCTTCCCAAAATGAAAGAAACCTCGAGTAGGCGACACCTTCATTAGAACATGGTCACCAACCTCGAACTCAAGCGGTCGTCGATGGTTGTCTGCATAAGATTTCTGCCGGCTCTGAGCCATTAACAAACGACTCATAATCAAGGCGATCTTCTCACGGGCTGCTAACAAAATATCAGGTTCCGTACCCATAGATTCAGATAGTTCGTCCCAATATAAAGGGGACCTACAACGACGGACATACAATGCTTCATTAGGTGCCATCTGAATCGAAGCGTGCCAACTATTATTGTAGGTGAATTCCACCAAAGGCAGTTGGGCTTCCCAGTCGTCCTTCCAATCAAGAGCACACGCCCTCAACATATCTTCTAGAGTTTGGATAGTTCTCTCAGACTGGACATCGCTCTAAGGATGAAATGATGTACTGAAGTTCAACTGTGTACCCATCGCACGATGAAATGCTTTCCAGAAGTGTGACACGAACCGCCCGTCATGATCCGATATAATACTCTTTGGAGTACCGTGCAACCTTACAATTTCTTTAATTAACAGCTGAGCCAACCTCTCGGGACCCCATGTGTCTTTAATCTCCAAGAAGTGGGCTGATTTGGTCAGACAATTCACAATCACCCAAATGGTATTCATTCCACGGTGACTCGTCGGTAAGTTGGTGATAAAATCCATCGATATGTCCTCCCATTTCCATTTGGGAATCGGGAGTGGTTTCAGCATACCTGCCGGTCGTTGGTGCTCAATCTTAACCAGCTGACAGGTCAAACATCTTGAAACGAATTCTACAACTTCTTGTTTCATATTGCCCCACCAATAACATTGCTTCAATTCCTTGTACATCTTTCTAGACCGCGGATGAATAGAATAAGGAGTAGCATGAGCCTCTCTTAAAATAGATTTTCTCAATTCTTCGTCTGTCGGTACACATACTCAATTCTTGAAATGTATCATTCCATCTTCTTGTATCACAAATCTAGGGGCCTTCCCATGAGTTACTTCATTCCGAACCCGAGATAAGAATGGGTCCGTAATCTGCTTCGATCTGATTTCATCATCAAGGGACAATGAAATCTCAAGCGTGCAAAGTTGTCCCTGAACACGCTGTAGCCAAACTTCAATCTTCGGCCTCATAAGATCTAACTGCAATTCTCTTTGGGCTGTCAGACGGATAAGCATTTGCTTTTGTACTATATTGCAACTCAGGGCATCGACAACCACATTCGTCTTTCCTTGGTGGTATAGGATCTCAATGTCATAGTCCTTAAATCAGCTCTAGCCACCTTCTCTATCTCATGTTCAGCTCATTCGGAGCAAAAATATATTTCAAACTCTTATGATCAGTAAAATTCTGACAAGTGACTCCATACAAGTAGTGGCGCTAAATTTTCAAAGAAAACACCACGGTTGCTAGTTCCAAGTCATGGGCCGGATAGTTAACTTCATAGGGTTGCAACTGTCTTGATGCATAGGCAATCACCTTCCCATTCTGCATTAATACACATCCGAGGCCCTGTTGTGATGCATCACTATATACCACGAATCCTTCGGACCCTTGAGGTAAGACCAAAACAGGTGCCGAAATCAATCGACTTTTGAGTTCATCAAAGATTCGTTGACAAGCTTCTGACCAAGTATACTTATTGTCCTTCCTCAACAGATTAGTCAGCGATTGAGCGATTTTGGAAAAGCCTTCCACAAATCGTATATAATAGCCTGCGAGACCAAGGAAACTACGATTTTCCTTCACATTCTTCGAAGGTAACCAATCCCGGATAGCCTCTATCTTTTGTGGGTCCACACTAACCCCTTAAACCGATAATGTCCAAGAAAAGTAACCTCAGCCATCCAGAACTCGCATTTGGAAAATTTTCCATAGAGTTGTTCTCGTCTCAGCACATCAAGAACCTGGCGGAGATGGTACTCGTGTTCTTCACGGCTACGGGAGTAAATCAAGATGTCGTCGATGAACACAAACACGAAACGATCCAGAAGTTAATGAAAATCCGTTCATCAATTCCATGAATATCGCTGGTGCGTTGGTCAGTCTAAACGGCATTACTACGAACTCATAATGCCCATAGCGAGTACGAAAAGCTGTCTTCGAGATATCGGACTCCCAAATCCTCAACTGGTGATATCTGGATCTCATGTCGATCTTAAAAAACACAGCAGCGCCTTGGAGTTGATCCAACAAATCATCAATACGAGGCAACGAATATTTATTCTTGATTGTTACTCTGTTCAGCTCACGGTAGTCAATATATAAACGTAAGGATCCATCTTTATTCCATACAAATAGTACTGGTGCCCCCCCAAGGGGACACACTGGGTCGAACATAACCCTTTTCGGTCAAATCCTCAACCTGATTCTTCAACTATTGCATCTCAGTTGGAGCCATGCGATACGGTGCTTTCGAAAGCGGGGACGTACCTGGCTCTAACTCGATGGTAAATTCTACCTCACGATGTGGAGGTAAACCCGGTAACTCAACTGGAAAAACATCTGCGTAGTCTCGGACTACCGGAATATCGGCCAATTCAATTGATCGATCCACTGTCTTGGTCATGTAGCACCAATAACCAATACATCCCTTACTAAGCAGTTTCACTGCTTTCGTAGCGCTGATGATTCTCCCGGAACGGCTGGGATTATCACCCTGAAAAATATAATCGAAGCCATCGTCATCAATGACAGTCACTATCCGCTTGCGGACGCTAAGTATGGCATCATGATGAGTCATCCAATCCATATCCAAGATTACATCATCTTTAAGTAAATCGACCACAATCAAGTCTGACAACCACTCACAGTCGTTCATACCAATCGGACACTTCTGAACTTCACGATTCTAAAGAATTCTTCTACCATCGGGTAGACCAATTACATAAGGCTCACAATCGATAACATGATCTAATTGCAAACGACTCAAACAAGAAGCAGATATAAAGGAATATGAAGCACCAGTATCAAAAAGAACAGATACGGGTTTAGAGCGAATCTCAAGGGTACCTGCAATCATGCTGGCGTCGGGATCATCGGCCTTCTTCATCTCATAGACTCTGGGTTTCGCAGTCCCGGTACCAGATGTCCTCGGTAGTCTGATAGGAAGCGTACGGAGGCACACGGTCCTTAACAGAAGACTGAACTGGAGCATGAGAGGCTACTGGAGTACGCCCTGGTCCACCCTTACAATAACGAGCACAATGCCCCGCAATCCCAGAAGCATGGCATGCAACGGCCGGTTTTGGGCACTTGGAGCTGATGTGCCCCTGATCTCCACAATTATAACACACAATCAATGAGCTGACCACTCGAAGATGTGATCCTGCTGGTTTTGACGCTGCATAAGGCTGCTCAGAAGGATTCTGCATAGACTGGGTGTTTTGCGGCGATTAATACGCCTCGATAGGCGGTCGGAATCACGATCAGAGAAGCCAACCATAGAAGACATACTCTGGGCAAACGCCCAGCGATCGGCACAATACGGCGATCGTCTTTTGGTACCAGCGACCGTCTTTTGATATAAGGCGATCGTCTTTAATAAACGAACCAGAGGCGATCGTCTCATGCCACATATGGATCCAACACCCGTCAAAGTCATTGAAGACCGAATCTTGAACGGTGGCCCACGTGCGGATCTTCAAAGGGCGCCGACAGATAGGACCTTTGACCCCAGCCTGTCACCTACCACACCTACCGACAGGGCCTCCGAAAGGTACAAAGTGGGTCCTCCCCAGACAGCGACCCAAGACGCGTGCTGGCTTCCCATTGGCTCGCACAGCTGGCCACAAGCAACGACCCCAGACTTTAAGGGAACAGCCCCACGTGACGGGGCGATCGACCATCTTATTATAACATAGAAAACGGCGGTCGCCCGCGATCGCCTGAGGGGTTCCAACTACCTTGTCCCCTATAAATAGAGAACCCACTGCAGTGGCCAAAGGGACGCGATTTTTACTGTGAATTCAGTGCAAAATACACACAAAAAGAGAATCAAAGACTCTTCTGGCAACCACTTATATATTCATAGTGATATTCATACACATTTATCACATACCCCAAGCAAGAACCCACAGATTTACCTATCTGGTTCTTCCGGCAATCTACGCGCTCTACAACCTAGATAACTAGAAGTCATTACACTCCTTGTAATAGATTCTAACATTGATATTTGTACTCGACAGTATATTTATTAATAACATCTCGCGAGAGCATTCAAGCCCGGGATTAACAACCCCGGCAAATCTTGTGTTATCTATTTTCTCACGGAAGTGTTCTCGCATTTTGTTTGTTACTCGATCATTCCAGCAATACTATCTCCGGATAATATTTTGGGTAACAACAATTGGCGCTAGAAGGAGGGCATCTAAACCCTCATTTTTATTCGTGCCATCTCGAAGAACACTAACTGTTCTCCGGACATATACTTGAAGAAACACTCATTGTTCTTCAACAGCAAAGCCTTCAGAAAAATGACTTCTGCTACGACTTCCAAGAGAGCCACCCTGAGATCCGCCGGAAATCTCATTCCGGCCCGGACCGAATCCCAGCCCACGGCGGAAGGCGACCGTGGCGACGCTAGGCTCTCACTCCCGCCCCTAAGGGACGGTTCTAGCCTCTCACTCGATCAGTTCCAGACAGCGGAACAAATTGAGGAGGCTATAGCCATCCTCAGGGAACGACGGAGGGCCTGCGATTCGCCCACCATCACTCCGTCAGCTAACCGCCAGGCAAGCAAACGGAAGCTCAAGGGGATCTACGTTGAGAAATCGATAAAAAGCCCCGAGCCGCTGGAGAAGGCTCTCGTGAGGCGGGACGATTCCGTTTTCATCCGCCTAGGGAGCGATCCCTCATGGCGACCCGGGCACTCAGGCCCCAGCCGGGAGACATCGGAGTCCGAATCCTTTACCAGGAGTTCGGCATATCCGACTCCCAGGAGACAAGCCGGTCAGCGAGCCCCTGCTTGCCCGAGAAATGAACCCACTGGCAGGGAGCTCGTCATTCACCACAGGGCCAGGGGATCAGTACACGATCGCCTTGGCTCGCGCTCCGGGAGCCAATCGGCGAGCAGTCAGGAAACGGCGATGGCCGCCATGCAACGCCAGCTCGACGAGATGAAGGCGCTCCTGGAAACTGGGGCAGGCGCCAGGATATCGATCGCTGGGCCAAGTGAACCACTCGCGGTTCAGATCGATCTCGCTCCAGTCCAACCAAAGATCGCTTCCCCACAAACACCTCTATATGAGGGGAGATCGGATCCGGAGACCCACTTGAGCAAATTCCGGATCTATATGACCGGGAGTGGAGCATCAGATGCGACGAAGTGTCGTATGTTCCCACTAACTCTGGGAGACCTCACCTACAGGTGGTACATCTCACTTCCACCTCGCTCAATCAATTTCTTTGAGAAGCTGGTGAACGACTTCACGTCGTACTTCGCCGCCAAAGTTGTTCGGCCAGAAGGGCCCTCCGCGTGATGAAAATCAGGCAGGGGAAGGACGAGTCAGACGAAGATTACATCGACCGGGTAGACGAGATTGTCCTCACCGGCGAACCCATCAGCGACGAGCTCGGTCTCCACTTAGTCATGAGCGGATTCCACGGACGCTCGCCCATGTTCAGGCAACTCACAAAGGATATCCCCCCGACCTACTCGGTCTTCCGCGGCAGAGCCGCCGATTTCCTGGCCAGGCAGAGGATGCTCTCCCTCCGCTTAGGCGAGGGATCTGCCGGGGAAGGAAAGTCGCCGTCCCACGTCCAGAAGAAGGCGGTCGCCAAGCCCAAAAAGGCCGTCGCCAAGCCGCCCGGTGAGTTCAAAGCCTTCGAGGATGTAGAGGTCCACCTTCTCCACAACCTCAACTTATCTCCGACCCATATCTTCAACGCGATCAAAGGGCGCGAGTGGCTCTCCTAACCAAAGCCGATAAGGGACCATGGTCACCTAGATCGCAGCAAATTCTGTGCATACCAAGCCAGAACCTAGGACGGAGAGAGCTGGATTATGGCGAACTGGACAACTTGGTCACCAAGCCAGAACCTAGGACGGAGAGAGCTGGAGGGCGCGAGTGCCGACCAAACGAAAGAACTCCTCCCAATCCGGTCGCCATAATCGAGCATGAGCCGGAGTATTCTGATGAGTCGATCCCTCCGATCAACCCGGGCAGTCGGATCAACATGCTTCAAGCAGGAGATGGAAACCTCGGGGGCCTTTCCCCGGTTTCCACCATGTCAAACAGGAAGCGAAAGGCCGAGCTGAGGGCGTTCGCCAGGGTCCATACTGTGGTACCTCCGGAGCCGACCATTTCTAAAGACGCACTCATCACCTTCTCCAACAAGGACAGGGAGGGAGTGCAGTGCCCCAAAGAGGATGCACTGGTTATCTCTGCTTATATCCTTAGGAAGATGGTCGATCGCGTGCTGGTCGACAATGGAAGTTTCTGCAACATCATATTCAAATCCGCCCTGGACTAGCTCGGCAACTTGACCAAATTCATCAAGCCGTTCAACACCGTGCTCCAAGGGTTCGGCGACAACACAGTCCAAGCCTACGGGAAGATCAAGCTCTCTGTCGAGCTAATATGCTTTTACGATCCCAAGGTTAGGATTACTAGGAACCTAAACTTTGTAATCATAGATAGGCCCAGCATCTATAATGGGTTCCTAGGTCGCCCCTTTCTAGAAACCTTTGAGGCGGTCGCCTCGTCTTTCTTTTACTGTATCAAATTCCCCACTGCCGATGGGACGGTCGGTACTGTAAAAGGAGATAAGCTAATGGCAAAAAGATGTTTGAATTACTCCTATGTTGTTACTTCTTTCAATACTTCCCATACTGTGTGTAACATTGAAGCGATCAACGATCAACCCATGGAGACCGACGAGTCGAGCACATCGTACCAACCCGACTCAGGGGACGCCATCTCTCATCAATTGACGGACGACATCGAGCCAAGGATCGGTTTCGAGCCAAGTCTCGACATCAATCCAAGGACCGAGTCCGGAGATGGTACCAAACGAGAGGCGACCGTCCCTGTCGAAGAGTTGGAAAGCATTACGATGGATCCGGTTCATCCAGAGCGGGAAGTACAGATCGGCGCAAGCATCGACCACGAACTAAAAGGGGACCTGATCGATTTACTACGTAAGAACATCGGAATCTTTGCCTGGTCGCATCAAGACATGGTTGGCATAAGTCCTGAACACGCTTGCCACTATCTAAAGATCGACCCGGCAATGAAGCCTGTTCACCAAAAACGCAGGAAATTCGGTCCCGAGAAATACGCTGCGCTCGACATAGAAGTCCAAAAATTGCTCAACAACAAATTAATCGGAGTAGCTACAGACGAACCACAGTGGGTCGCCAACGCGGTGCTCGTCAAAAAGCTAACTGGCTCCTGGAGATTATGCATCGACTTCACCGACCTCAACGCGGCATGTCCAAAAGATCACTTTCCGATGCCTCATATCGATCACTTGGTCGATAGCACAGCAGGTTGCGAAATGATGTCGTTTATGGATGCCTTCGCCGGATATCATCAAATCCCAATGGCGGAGAAAGACATAAAACACACATCTTTCCACACGGAAAAAGACATATACTTTTGGGTCGGAATGCCGTTCGGCTTGAAGAACGCAGGGGCAACCTACCAGCGACTAGTCAACAGAATGTTCGCCAATCAGATCGGCAAGACCATGGAGGTCTACATTGACGACATCGTGGTCAAAAGCCTCAAGAAGGAAGATCACCTCAATGATCTTGCCGAGACGTTCGCCATCCTCGAAAAGTTTAACATGAAGCTGAACCCCAAGAAGTGCAACTTCGGGGTGGGCTCCAGGAAATTCCTGGGGCACATCGTGAGCCAAAGGGGGATCTAGGTGAACGCCACCAAGATACAGGCGATCCTTGACATGAAGGAGCCGCGAAACATCAAGCAGGTGCAACGCCTCACAGGTTATCTAGCCGCCCTAAACCATTTCATATCTCGACTCGGCGATAAAAGCAAGCCTTTCATCGCGGCCATCAAGAACAAGAAGTTCGCATGGACAAAGGAAAGTCAGATAGCGTTCGCCAAAATAAAGGAATATCTATCTAACCCCCAGATCCTGGCAAAGCCGATCCCCGGTGAGAAACTATTCCTTTACCTAGCAGCCTCGGAGGTCGCACTGAGTGCCGTTTTGGTGCGAGCAGAGGGACAAGTCCACTTGCCGATCTACTATGTAAGTCAAGCACTCCATGACGCTGAAACACGTTATACACCATTGGAGAAGATCGCCTACGCCCTTGTCATGAGTGTCCGTAAACTGAGAGCTTATTTCTTCCAACATCAAGTGGAAATCCTGACAACTCTACCTCTAAGACAAGTTCTACACCGTCCAGACACCAACGGGCGACTTCTCAAGTGGTCACTGGAGATCGCCCAATACGGTATCACTTACGCTCCTCGCACGGCGATCAAAGGCCAAGCTCTGGCGGAATTCGTGGTGGAATTGACTTTCCCTCACAGTCCGACCCAGATCGGCCGACCTGCCTGGAAGTTATATGTGGATGGCTCGGCGACCAATTCGCGAGCAGGGGCAGGGATTGTCCTCATCAGCCCCGACGGACAAAGTTTCACAAATGCTGTGCGTTTCGGTTTTCGTGCGACCAACAATGAGGCCGAATACGAATCTTTGGTAGGTGGGCTCGATCTAGCCCTCGCCCTAGATGTTCGTCGCCTTCATATCTTCATGGACTCCCTCCTGGTCGTGAACTAGGTCAAGGGAGAATATGAGGCGCGCGGCGAACAGATGGTCAAGTACCAAGAGCTGGTCGCCGAAATGTGCACGAAATTTGAGGAGGTGCTAATCGAACAAGTCCCGAGAGAGCACAAATCCCAGGCCGATGCCCTATCCAAGCTGGCTTCATCAGATGGGGCAGCCGATTTCTCCAATATCCAAATTACCAAATTAGCAAGGCCGACGATCGACAGGATCCTGGTTACCACGATTACTGTTGCCGAGGAGAACTAGATGACTCCGTTCATCAAATATTTAAAGGACGGAACGGTCCCGGACGACCGTATCAAAGCTCGCCAACTCCAGCTCCGTGCGACCAGATACACCCTTCTAGATGATCGGCTTTATAAGAGAGCTTCCAGCCTTCCCCTCCTCAAGTGTATTACACCGGAGGAAGGCCGACTCGTTTTAGCCGAGATCCATGACGGGATCTGTGGAAACCATGCTAGCGGATGATCTCTCATCCATAAAACAACCAGACAAGGTTTCTTCTGGCCGTCGCTTCAGAAGGATGCGATCGCCTACGCTAGGTCGTGTCACAGGTGTCAGATAATGGGCCCAAACATCAAACTCTCCTCCGAACATCTCACCTCCATGTACATCTCTTGGCCATTCGCGCAATGGGGCATCGACCTTATTGGTCCCCTGCCGACGGCTCCAGGGGGCTGTAAGTTTGCTATCGTAGGGGTCGACTATTTCATCAAGTGGGCAGAGGCCGGACCACTAAACAAGATCGGCCAGGAACAAGTGATCAAGTTTATCTGGAAAAACATCATATGCCGATTCGGTCTGCCCCAGGCCATCATCTCCGACAACGGAAAGCAATTCGACGACTTAGAAGTCATGCAATTTTGTGAGAAGTGGGGAATCAGAAGATTGTCCTCAGCGCCCTATCACCCTCAGACGAACGGGCAGGTAGAAGCAGTGAACAAGATCCTCAAACACACAATTAAAGCACGACTCGAATCCAGGCAAGGACGATGGGCGAGCGAGCTCCCAGATGTTTTGTAGTCCTATCGAACGACGACCCATAATTCATCCGGCGAAACCCCATTCGCCCTCACCTTCGGAACAGAAGCGGTGATTCCCTCGGAGATCGCCGTCCTCATCCATCGAACCGAACAATAGATGACGATCGATAATGATGTGGCCCGACGAATCGACCTTGACATGCTCGAAGAACGACGACTGACCTCAGAAATGAAAAACACAATCCACAAAAGGAGATCCGAGAAATTCTTCAATTCAAAAGTCAAGGAAAGAAGGTTTCAAGTAGGCGATCTCGTCCTCAAGAAGATCCAAACCCACACAGGTGTCTTTGGTCCGAACCAGGAAGGCCCCTTCAGGGTATCCAGATGGCTAACTAAGGGAGCCTACCAACTTGAACATCCTGACGGTACTCCGGATCAATATCCCTGGAACGCCGTACATCTGAAGAAATACAGCAGTAAAAAACTTTGTAATCAGTTTCTACTATCCTATGTACAAGGAATATAATGAGATTTTTTGCTGTCCCATATATTTTGACGATCGGCCCACTGAACATTTCACATACCGACGAGGATCGTCATCCAATCATGATGATCCAAGGAAGAAACAATGCAGCCATGGTCCTGGAGGTCGATGGAACCGATAGCTTCGCCCATGCAAGGTTCCTTTGGGCTGAGATCGCCCGCCCTTCGTTCAAATACGAGGTCGGCGTAGCCAAAGGACCCTCCAAAATAATCAGTGAACACGTTCGCACGTCCTCGAGGTACATCATCTAACATGGTGAACCCGGACAATACGATGTGCCACTACCCCTGTCTCAACGTACACCGTCGAGGGTCGCTATCATCATGGCGGGACAAGGTGTAAGCAGAGCTAACAAGCCGCGGACGTGGAGTCGAATAAGCCGACGACGCCCCGTGCAAGGACTCCACCTGACCAAGATCGCCCGCCTTTCGTTTTAACACAAGGCAGGCGCAGCCTAACGGAGGACCCTCACAAAAAAGTGAGTCGCGGGATGTACAGTGTCCCTCGCACGCAAAGACACGATTGGGGAGGTCGGTCCATCGAACTCCCCGACCGTGCATGATTCTTCAGAATCGGCAAAACTGAAGGTAGCCCGCCAGACAAACTAGTTTTTTTTCCCTTACTTACAATAAGTAAACAAAAACAAGGGGGCAGAAATGGGTCGAGCTAACCCCAAATACGATCAAACAAAAAAGAGCCACGCACGATCGGCTTCGCTCAAACACACGCAGGACGATCGGAGTCGTTCGACAAAGTTACAAGTAAGAATTCCGATTCAAAACATATCAATGCTTTCAACACTCAGACAATCGGTCGGATGAACAAAACGTCGAATGCAATCATACACGTACTTGTAAAAATTTCAAGCAAACATTCAAAGGCGATCGTATGTAAAGAGACAGTATGAAAAGAGGAACATTTTATTCATAACACAAGTTTCGTACATTACGGGCCCGAAGGCATTACAAAAGGAAAACAGAAAAGTACAAGTTCCAAAGGAAAACAAAAATATCTCTCAAGGCCCCGCCGGTTGGTCATCGCC
Source organism: Orobanche coerulescens (assembly GCA_033398695.1). NCBI lineage: Eukaryota > Viridiplantae > Streptophyta > Magnoliopsida > Lamiales > Orobanchaceae > Orobanche > Orobanche coerulescens. Next base: position 94,085,884 of record CM065809.1, read on the forward strand.
TTCAGGTTGCGGATCGGCTTGGGCTCCCCCATCGCCCTCGGGATGAATGAGTTTTCCAGTATACTAACTCAAGTCAATCCCAAAGTCGACAAGGTCAAGGATCGGCAAAGAGAACTCCAGGTGCAGAGGGTGCTCGAGCGCATAAGCTTTGAATCTTTCCATCAAGGGACCGATCTCGATCCCTACCTTTTTGGCAGCTCGAACAGCATCGGCATAGGCCAAATAATAGGCGAACTCGCCGACGAGTTCCACATTGAGATAGGGATCGGTCTCGATCGCCTTCAGCTGACCTTTCAACTCCACGGCCGTCTTCTCAGCCTCCGCCAGCTCGATCACCTTGGCGGCATTCTCACCCTTAGCCTTCTCCAGCTCCTTCTTCGCCGCCTCCAGCTCACCGCTGAGCCGATCCACCATCGCCTTCAGCTCGGCCGCCTCCTCCTGCGAAGCCGCATGCTTCCGGCGGGTTTCCTTATCCTGATCACGAACCGGTCGACAACGTCCTTGGAGCGGCTCAGCTCCTGCTTCAATCGGTCAACGTCCTGTTTATCCCTTTTGGCCGTCTCCACATACTCCTTCTCCATGGTCTGGATCCGATTGGCGAATTCAATGTTTTTATTCCGGGCGGCCTCGAGGTCGCTATGGAGACGAGCGGTGGAGGGTCGCCCCTCAAAATCCCTAGCAGCTTGGACGGCCATCGTCGCCGTCTGGAGAGCCAGGGCAACGGTCGCCTGCATGGCATCTCCAGATCGCCGACGAGCGATCGCATCAAGGTCAGTCGTCCAAGTCTTGGGCAGAGAAGTGACAGCCTGCTGGACGTAAGTAAGGACGTCGAGGGACTTTTGCGGGGCCTTACTCGACAAAAAGTCCAACACCATATGAGCGACGTCCGGGTCGGCGAGACGGACCCTGCAGCACGAACCAAAGAAACCAAGGAGTTAGCCTATACCTTACTCAGAATGCCTAACTCGGAAATTTTGGTCCTTTCTTACCTGTTGACCAGCTCGGGATCGCGACCAAAATAAGGCCTGCCCCGAGAGTTTTCCGCCTCAGCGATCGCCACCTTCTTCGTGGGACCACCCGATGACCGGGATTCGGAGGTCGAGGGCCTAGGGCCTGATCGATCCGTAATCGGGATGGCAGAAATAGGAGCCGCAGCAACCGGAGGCTCAAGAATGGACACATCCGCCTCAGTAATCGGCAGGGACTCCTCCGGCCTCCGCCTCTTACGACGCTGCAGTTGTTCCTCTTCCTGAGCTACCGGTTCGGCGACCGGCACCTCAGCAGGCCTCATCACCGGAGCAGGGCGAGACGTCGTCGCAGGAACGAGACCAGTCTTCTTACCCAGGTGAAGGTGACCGATGAGTCCCGGATTAGACATGGCAATCTCTGGTGGTGGCTCGGTAAAGAGGGGGAAATGAATCTCTGTCAAAGAAGAAATACAAATAAGTTAAGCAACTACTTAAACGCTGCGACCTCCTGGAGGCAATCGTCAAGCACCACTTAAGTTTATACCTGGAGCATTCAAATGACGAGGGAAGCGAAACAATCGAGCCCCCAACCGATGAAGTTCGGTACCAAGCGAGCGAACTTCGATAAAAGAATCCGGCAAAGCGTGAATCCGCTCCCAAACGATCAAGAAATCGAAGGGGAGATCGACGATCGCTGGAACGAGAGGTCCTGCAAAAAGGAAACGAAGTTAGATCAGTTCAAGGAGTATCCAAATAAAGGGAGATTTAAAACCCTTACTCGGATTCCTCTCCCGAAAATTGGTGGGGATATCCAACTCTTCCTCCGGATTTTCGCTCGATGCCGATCGCCACTCTCCGCCGACCCAGCACCATTTTGCCAGGTCGCCTCGGGTCTTGTTCGGCACACCAAGGACCATTCTTCCCATCCGGCCTTTGATATGATTACCGCCGATCGACCCTTTCTGCACCGCCAGTTTGAAAAGATAGTTCATCTCCAGCGCAGAAAGGAGGCGGAACAACCGGTGACCGCCGAAGAGCGTCAAAGTGCAGATGACCTGTAGCCAAGCATTCGGCGTTAGTTGGAGCGGCGCTAAATTCCAGGCGATCAACAAATAGGAGACGACGAACGCCAGATGGAATCGCAAACCGGCCTCCATGATCATCTCACTGACGGCGACCATACCCTCGGGCGGTTGATCGGCACGTTCATTCTCCGAAGGCACATGGAGGGAAACGTCAGAGGGGATGTGATATTTTTCCCTCCAGCGGCTCAGATCTTTCTTGGTCGCCGAACTTCGGATCTTTCCAAGGGTCCACTGAGACAGGCCGGCGGGCCGAAACACCATCCGTTTTACATGCTCGTAAGGATGAGCGGCGGAGTAGGCTTCGAAGTCAAATTCCGGACAGGGTCCGGCGATCCCTCCATGATCTTGGCAAAAGCCATATAGACGGGGCCAAATACGCTTTCCCGTTCCCAAGTTATCCTCACCAATTCATCCTCGTCCACCGGCGAGCCCCCTAGCTCCGCCGTCGCCGCCGTCCTCGCCACTTCGGCCTCGCTGAAAAGCTCTTCAAGTTCTGCGGGTGCAATCCCCGCACGAATAGCTTCAACGACCGTCTCCATATCCACTCCAACGGGAACCTCCTCCCGGTCAGGCGATGCTGCGGCGGCGGAAGAACTTCCGGTCTCGAAGGTTTTGAATCCTCCCGACATATTACAGAAAGTAAAGGGAGAGAGAAGATTGATTTTTCTTACCTAGAGAAAAGAAGACGATCGACACAAGAAGCTCCAGAAATTTTTGCAGAGTTTCGGCTATGGAAGCAAGAATGCGTGAAGGTTGAAAATGAGGGAGCCCGAGCCCTTTTATAGACGGAGGCGGGGGTCTAAGTGCAAATAGGTGAAATTCTGAGGGCCGGATCGCAACCGTCGGAGACAGGACGCATTAAATGCGGCCCTCGAATCCCGCGTACGCGTCTTTTCGAGGGCACGCCAGACGACAAATCTGACAAACCGTCGGACTCCCCCAACAATAGCGTGACACGTGTCCTTGCAACATTTCGAGAGCCCGCCTTCATTTCCCGCTGACTCCCAGCACAAAAGGAGATCGTCTAAATTTGAAATCAGATCGCCCGATCGTCGAAACATTGGCGATCACCAACAGTGCCACCTCACCCCGTGTCTTGAACATCGAGGCGAGCTGGGGGGCAATTGTTGTGCGGAAATTAATACGCCTCGATAGGCGGTCGGCATCACGATTAGAGAAGCCAACCATAGAAGACATACTCTGGGCATATAAGGCGATTGTCTTTAATAAACGAACCAGAGGCGATCATCTCATGCCACGTATGGATCCAACACCCGTCAAAGTCATCGAAGACCGAATCTTGAACGGTGGCCCACGTGCGGATCTTCAAAGGGCGCCGACAGATAGGACCTTTGACCCCAGCCTGTCACCTACCACACCTACCGACAGGGCCTCCGAAAGGTACAAAGTGGGTCCTCCCCGGACAGCGACCCAAGACGCGTGCTGGCTTCCCATTGGCTCGCACAGCTGGCCACCAGCAACGGCCCCAGACTTTAAGGGAACAACCCCACGTGACGGGGCGATCGGCCATCTTATTATAACATAGAAAACGGCGGTCGCCCGCGATCGCCTGAGGGGTCCCAACTACCTTGTCCCCTATAAATAGAGAACCCACTGCAGTGGCCAAAGGGACGCGATTTTTACTGTGAATTCAGTGCAAAATACACAAAAAGAGAATCAAAGACTCTTCTGGCAACCACTTATATATTCATAGTGATATTCATACACATTTATCACATACCCCAAGCAAGAACTCACAGATTTACCTATCTGGTTCTTCCGGCAATCTACGCGCTCTACATCCTAGATGACTAGAAGTCATTACAATCCTTGTAATAGATTCTAACATTGATATTTGTACTCGACAGTATATTTATTAATAACATCTCGCGAGAGCATTCAAGCCCGAGATTAACAACCCCGGCAAATCTTGTGTTATCTATTTTCTCACGGAAGTGTTCTCGCATTTTGTTTGTTACTCGATCATTCCAGCAATACTATCTCCGGATAATATTTTGGGTAACAACACTGGGGTTTCTTGAACGTCTCCCAGTTGCTATTAGTCTGGTTCTGGTTCCTGGACCTCTTATTATTCGAATTGTGGTTGCTTCTTGGAAATCTTCTTTGCCGTAAGCTCGTATTCAAGAGCTTTCTCAATGAATTCCGGCAGAGTCGTGCAGTGGTGATTCAACAGCTGCATTCTCATTCGGGGTTTAAGCTGCTTGAGAAAATATTTGATCTTATCGGCCTCCGTTCGGACAATCGACGAGGCGAAAGGAAGAAGTGCCTGAAATTTCTCGGCAACAAATAGTACATCATCGTCTTCAGACGGTCCCGTGTTCAGCAATTCTGATAGTTTGGCCTCACGGAGGGGTCCTGGATAATAACGGTCCACCATGAGGTTTTTGAATTCCTCCCAAGTACATACACCATCAGCGGGTTTCACTGAAAGCCACCAAGTATGGGTGCACTTACTGAGGTAGTAAGCCGCCACGGAAACGTGATTCTCCAAAGGACAATCAACCATCTCGAATAACTTCTCAAAATGCTCTATCCAGTGTACAATATCAGCAGGCTCAGAGGAGCCTTCAAAGGTCAGAGGTCGCTGTCGTGATATGTCTCTAATGATCCGGCTCACGATCCCGCCATGCACCAGAGGCGGAGGCTGCTGTCCTTGCTGTTGGCCAGTAGTAGCGGCTCTCTGCATGGTCTCCATCAATTGACACATCTAGGTCATCTAGGTCATACCCTGCATAACAACATAAGGGTCGACGCGAGCATCCTCATGTCGTTCAGCGTGGTGAGACTGGTTCTCAGAAGGCGAGTGACTGCCTGATGAACTTTGTCCCACATTCGAACGGGTATTGGCCCGTGGCCTCGGGATTCGTCCCCTTCTGCGGCCTCGACCCCCTACCACGGCCTCTCAGGTTTCTTTCCAAACTGAAAGAATCAAACAAATACCATAAGTACAGTTTATGACCATCTTTACGACTGATCAAAATTCATGCTAAGTTAATAGCAACAATGAAACTACATATTTAAGAAAACAATTTATAATGATTTATCGGCACTGCAAGTGCCACAAAAAATATCATATTGACATCAAGTCGAAACAAATTCAATCACATAATCAGTCTAGAATTTTCTCTGAATATCGATTAGATAAATCCCACCACAGATCCTCGAAATATCAAGATCAACAAAAAGATCCACTTCGAAATCAATATGATGCCAGTAATTACATCATGGCTCACAAAGGACATACCATATTTAGCTCGTAGGGTCAGGCGCTTGCACAGGTCACAAATGACGCGAAGGTTTCTTGATACTAGTTCACTTCATAACTACTCTTAAATAGAAACGACGCTCCTATACCATCTTCTGTAATACCCCCTAAAAGGTGGCTATCACAGTGCCGTGGACCCCACACTGGGATCCACCAGGCGATACCAAAATATAGATTAATCATAACATATTTTGTGACACCGAACCACAAAACAATAATCCTTACTCCGATCGGGAGTTTACAAATAGTACGGCTATTAGACTTAAAAGACAGAGGATCCAAATACGAGTATAGACCATATGAAGATGGAATATACTTAAATAATAGTACAATCGACAACAGTTTAAATGAAATGGAGAAGTAATATTACACGATTTAAGCACAACCGGACAACAAAAGAATTTGGGCCCCCCGAACTAGTATCCTTCAAACCCTTCGCCGTCACCGTGCTCTTCCCGTGCCTTGCCCTTGCCTCGACCTAAAATAAAACACAAATATTTCGCCCAAAACCACAGGGTCAGATATACATGATAATAATTCTCAAGACATTATACAATTCACATATTCTGGATCTCAAGGAAACATCCTGACTATTGAACATACCCCTCGGGCGTATGAACAATCAGTCACAAACCGTCGAACATATCCAATCGTACATGGACTATGAACGATCAAACAATATGGCTCAAGATAGACATTACAGTACGCCCGATCCGGAAATGTGTCTGTGTACATGTCCACCCCGTTTACGGAATCCAGAATATACGTGTGACAATGTACCTAATTAGCCTCACGAACTACGTCTTGTGTGCACAGTCTAATATGGAAACATCAACGTATGAGCATATGTGCCTGGCTAAAAATCCTACACAATAACCAATCGGCACGCAGATATGATCCCAGATGTGTCACGATACAACATGACAACGAATTCAATAAATTAAGTATCCAAGTAAGGATCAAGAAACTCACCGAAGTCACAATAAGAATCAACGAGATCAACAAAGGTGATGAACTTTGGAGTACAATCCCACAATGACAACGGAAATATCCTCAAGAACAATATCACAATATGAATCATAGATTCATAATCATTTCATATACACGAAACGTATAACATTCACAAGAATTCAATCATCATTATAACGAAGCAAGATAACTTGCCTCAATTCCTTAGACGAAAATAGTCCTTCTCCAAATGATCGAACGGACGGTATCCTCGACTAAGTACTTACTCGAAAGCAACCTTGAATGCAATGTAATTCATTCAACAATACATTCATACAATATTGATATCAACCCGTAGGAAACGACACCCGAAACCTATCCGAAATAAATTATTCTATCCCAAGGAACGTTCCATCGACTATTGATGTATCTCTATGCATCTGATTTGTTTTTAACAATCGGATTATCCGCTAAAAACATCCTTCTAATACTCTTGCTATCAATATGAGAAAGTTTACTTAAAAAACTTCAATTAACCACTTCAATATGTTTAGTATTGCCATAACTTGTAATAATCATTTTGAAAATATCACCAACCTTCTTACATAATGCTTTAGACAGCCCAATTCATCAATTTATCAAGCTCAGCATAAATGTACCAAATTATGAGTGTATTTAAATAGTTCATTAACATTCCTCAAGGATTAACTAAACCTATTCTTCAAGACATGATTAGATTCTAAAATCTTTAAGCATCAAGAAAATCCTAATCTTATAAGTTCCAATTATCATGTTCAATATCAGGTTCTAGACATAAACAACCATAACTAAGTTATCTTACAACCTTTCAAACATTCAAGAATTGATACTAACAATATTGTCATGTTTTTCACTTTAGTTTGATCAAATGTTCACTAATCATTAGATTATATCAGTTTAACCTAACATAATAATAAGTACTCTTAACTAACATAATCAAAGGCATGGAATCAACAAGAGTTTAATATAACTAACCTCAAGAAAAGAAGAATAACACCAAGACTATAAAGAACACACTCCAAGCTTCCAAACAATATGATTCAATCAAAGGTGCAAGCTCCAAGATAAGATGGAAGGGTGCAGAATTGGTCTAGGGAGGCAGAGGGATGGAAACTTGAAGGGAAAAATCAAAGTTGGAACGTGCAAATGAAAGACACAAGCTGTCTTTTTATAAACTGCACAATCTGTTACGTACGTTATATTATGAAGCTAACATATGTTAATCACTTTACGTACGCTACACATAAGTTGTTACATACGTAATCTGCCTCCAGAGGCTACTACCTCAAAACACTCACCTCTTTACGTACGTTATAGCCTCAACATTACGTACGTAATGTACGTCAACTTGGCCGCCTCGAAAGGGCCAATTATCCGGATCATGCCTGGCCCACCATGCCGAAGGTTGAGATCGGATAAGATTCTCAGCATTACGTACGTAACCAGTACCCCGTTACGTACGTAAAGTGAATGTATTAGTGTATGTTAAGTTAAACCTTAGCGTACGTTAAACACAGAAAACCTAGCCCAAAAAATGTAACAATCTACACAACGTAAAGCAATCAACCACAATGCGAATGAAAGTTATAATCAAGTCTATTCTGATATATCCCGACATCAATAAACATTAAACTAAATGTAGCATGATTACAACGATACTCAAATTATCTGAATAATACAATAGTAGATAAGAAATTACTATCGGATATTACATGTTCTCCCACGTACGTAATTCCAGTTTCCAAGTTTACTCGACCTATTGAATTTCCATAATCATAGTTCCTCAAGATCACCAGTTCTGTCCCAACTATTATGTTCTGCTATTTCATACCGTAACACATGATATCCTTCTGAATCTCAAAACACATCAACTTCTAACTACAAATAATTTCAATACAATCCAAAAATCCAAATACTTACAGATCGTGAAACCGAAAATTCCCCGTGATACTGGCACCTGCCTCAACTCTAGAAAATACTCGATACATATATTTTCAAAACATACATTTTACAAAATTAGTTCAACTCAAAATACGACACATCTCTTTCCAAAGAAACACGTTAATACCATTTGGAAAAGTTTAAAACAACCACAGCACCACACCGGTAAATCACATAACACACAAGCACGGGTGATCAATAAAAACCCAAAACTCTAACACTTGACAACCGACAACTCGAATGACATGATAAAAACACGACTCGACTCGACCCGCCAGCCTAGGTTTTCACAACCTAAGCTCCGATACCATATTCTGTAACACCCCCTGCAGAGCCATCCAGGAATATTACAGCGCCGTGGGCCCCGAAACAGAACCCACAAGGTTAAAAGATATTTTTACAAACATCTCAAATAGCCTAAGCGGCGATGATGGTAATATCTTTAAAAAAATTCGAAGACTTTATAAAATCCATTTATCAAAACCGTCGTAAAATCTCATTTGAAACTACAAGGCCCGAAATGCCAAAACTCAACAGTTTAAAGCATACATTAAGCCATCGCTTACACGTACCGACAAAATAGTTTAGAAAACGATTTTTCTAAAATAAACTCAAGTTCTCATAATAATAGCAACCCATTTTCAAACATACTCGCAGCGGACATAACAATTGACTAAGAATACTATTGCAGCGGAAAAATGACAACTAGTCAAAGTACTCAATTCACAAACAAACGCCACAGCCAGTATCCTCCGGGAAGCTCATCTCTTCACGACTGCTACAAGCTCGATAACCCATAACCTAAAAACAAAGCCCACAACGGGGTCAGCCATAATATCCAACAATGATAACGATCACATCACGTCAATAATTACATATCAATGAAAATACTAAGGATACTACCAATGTAATCTTACTGCCATAACTTTACCAACTCATGATAATCCTTACCAAAGTAATCCTTACCAAAATTCACATCTTGAATCCTCAACAACATAATAAACTCATACCCAAACATTTGTACTGTACCTCAAGCAATACCCAAGGTTCTCAAAACATCATAACTCACTGATACGAAATATACCAACTCTAACCAATTCAATCCATTGGATATCATTATCAAATCTCAACACGAAAAGTGATTGTCCATCAAAGACAAATACCAAAAAGGAAATACAAAACATACCTCAGGATACACAATGCCACGATGAATCACGTCAGTCTAATCCGAGATCAGACCAATACAACATACGGACATGGTCCTAACATAAGACCTACAAATGCATACTCACATGACGACATCAATATGCCCACAACAATAACAATAATATATACTCAATGGAAATCCGATGATCCAACGCACATAGAATAGATCCCAAGATGACCCTGTTAGACCAACACGAGGTGGATAATCAATAATATACATATGCACAACAACAACACATGGTAATCCAACGATCTAGCACACACAACATAGATTCCCATGATGATCCCGTCGGACCAATGCATGGTGGAAATACCAGTCCAACGATCCAGTGCACATAGATATAGATTCCTATGATGATCCCGTCGGACCAACACATGGTGGACATACGACAACAATGCACAACTGCATAATAACAACAATACAGAAATGCATGACAACAACAATACACGAATGCATCACAACATGATGGACACAAGATGACAAAAATGACCAGAGTACTTGCCCCGAGTACTTCGAGGCCGTCTCTGTTTTCTTTCTCTTTTGAGCAATCTCGATGTCAAAACCATCACTGATAATTTTCTCCATATTCGGCGATCCAGAAGTACCACGAACTGTATATACCTCATATCCTCACATTTACCACAATATATCCTCGATACCAAATATACCAATAGTGAATGGAAATTATATACATTATGATTTAACTCCCGAAAATCGGAAAACAACATACAATCCAAATCTCCAGAGTTCACAACAATAATCATTGCTATATGCATTATAATCGAAATGAGACTGAAACCATTCATTAATTATTATAAACTGAACAAGTAATAACTTGCCTCGATACCGCCACGACGATGATGAAGTCATTACCAATTTCCTTTCCTTTGTCTACAAGCTCCTCGGCCCCGGCCAAAGAAATTCCCGAACATCCTCGAAAACGACCGCAAAGCATGGTTCTAACCAATAATCACAACCTATTGCAATAATCAATTAACAATAATCTGGTAACAATCAACAACCGACATAACCAAGCAATAAAACTCAACGTTTCCACAATATCTCGATCATATACAAACCAAATAATCTGACTCAACAAATACGAACTCATATCCATAATACAAACCGCAACTCGAGAATCATATCAACAATTAATCCAACCCGACAACAATGATTACATAACATACTCTATCCCAAATTTAATCTCATATACGAATTAACAAGATTCCTTCTTGTTCATAATCATAAATTCATAGTAAAATAATACTACCAATATAATCGACAATCCGACTTATCCAAATAGTTCAATACCATTGATAATCACATTCTAAGATTAACCACAATCTTTCCGGATTCATCCTTATATCATGATGCATATTTCATCAAGAACATACAAAGTCTTCCACTACAATCAACATAACATCGGTTCTAATCATCAAATCCATGTTTATATCCAAAACCATATTCATAATTAACAAAACCACATAATCCAATACGTTCGAACATCTAGATCATTATCTAACTCATAATCCAAGATATATATCATCAAACTCTCCAGCATACACTTCACCTAACGTCAAGAATCACAATAATACTACCTTAACCAACATCATACGAATTAATCATCAATAACAACTTCAAAATCAGAAAGTAAATGGAGGGGTAAACCAACATGCTTCATAACAAGTAAATATCCTTCCAAAAATTGATCTACAATCAGAGGGATATGAATATTACCTTGTATTGATGAACTACGATGAAGAACAATCGAACTCCTTCCAAGAATCATCATCAACCCTATGAACAAAGCTCCAATTGCGTGTTCTCAAGATCACAATCAACTTAGAGATGCCAAAAATCGGTCTGGGGAAGTTGGGAGATGAAAAGCGAAGATGAACTCTCAAAATGATGAAATGACGGAGGTCTCATATTTATAAAAATTCAGACATTATGTACGCTACTTGACCTTCCTAGCGTACGTAACAACCATTACGTACGTTATCTGACCTCGATAGCGTACGTAATCACAGTCCAGAGGCTACTATCTCAATTCACTTGATTGCTTACATACGTAACCCTCATGACATAGCGTACGTAACACATAGTTGACTTGCTACAGTAGTATGTCCATTTAACGTACGTAATGAACAATTCATAGTGTACGTTAACCTCTTTGTTGACTCTCATGTCCACATGCATGCCAAAAGTTACCGACATAGGGCCCACTCATCTCTCATATCCTAGATCATGTCAGATTCCTCTCATAACGTACGTTATGTACTCTTTGTAATGTACATTATGCTTGTATGTTAACGTACGTAAGCTCATATGCTTAACGTGCATTATGGCTTCTATACTTGGCCATTTACGACTGTTCTTGCCTATCGTCTCTACATACCGAATACGTATTCACAACATGCTGAATACATATACTCCTTCCAATAACATTCTCATACGATACACTTGATACACAATATCCTCAAATGTAATTGTCGACCAAGTACGACAATTATACCAATACAACTGTCTTAGTCTTCCAATTATTTTATCCCTACTGTACAGATTCCACAATGCGTAGTATAACTCGGATAAAATAACATTAAACAACTATAGTAGAAATTCAAGATATTATAACACGTGCCCGCTTGCTTCTTAAATGAGTTTGGTGAATAACAATGCTTTTGATGTTGAGACGGTCCCTGTATGTCAATATATCCCCTCCTGCAGGAATTTTAACTTTCTGATTTCTGCAAATTCCTGTGATAATGCAAGGATACGACATTTTCTGTCTCGTAGGGACCGTGTCGGTATAGTGGCAAATGGTATTATATATATGGTTGTCCAAATCCATTTTTACTCCTCGGCAGATAGCGTAGAGGCCCTTCAGATTTCCGATAGAAATTGTCGTCAGAGTTGATGTCGGGTAGATGCTCCCGGCAGCCCACATCCACAAGAACCATGCATCATTCATAAGGCGACTGATTGTGTCGGGGTTTGATGATACCGATACTATCATGTAGCTCTCTCACAAGCGCCCATCTTTGCACCATTTCATCGGTCGTATCCTCATCAGGCAATATGGAAATGGCAACCGCTTTAGTCCTATTGACCTTCAAATAATTGTCGATCACTTCTGATGAAAACTTTATAACTTTACCGTTCACCATTGTCTGATGATACGTGGGCGATCCCTCCAACCTAATCGATTTGTTGAATGTTTTATAGAAGTTGAGGGTTAGGGTGGGGTTGCCGTTTAGATGGTCGGACACGAACTACTCCCACCCATTGTCGATGAATTTCTGGATGAATGGTGTCGTGATAGTGCCGCGGTCCTGTTCTCCAATGAAATCTTCCAGTCTAAATAGTCGTTCCTTGATGCACCCTGTGTTTTGTAATTTTTGAGGTGGTACCGGTTCTTGTGAGGAAGAATCGACCTTCTCTTTTCCCTTGGTAGACTTCTTCGGTGCCATTCCTGAAATTATCACAAACAAACACCATTGACGTACTTAGCAAATCACTTTCATTCGCAATACTATAATCATCAAGTAAAGCAATAAAAAAACAAAAAAAATCAAAGATTTTCATTATGGCATTTCATCGGACACCTTGAGTTCATTGATATTTAACAAGTTTTTAAAAAATATCTAACTTAAATCCTCCAATTCATCATAGATCTTTGAAATAAAAATCCACAAACACTCTAATATCAACAAAACCAACAATTATACATGTCCAAATCCAAGAAACTAACTATAATTTCAAAATCTAAACAAATTGAAAACTAAGAAACCAAAAAAAAAAAAAATTGAAACAAAAATAGTGAAGAAAACCTGATGAAAGCGTTTGGATTGAACGGAGTAATATGTTTTATTGATGATTTTAATTATTTTTGGGGTAGAATTTGAAAAATGGGAAAAATCGCCTTTGGTACGTCTCTCCCGTCGGGTTCTGGGTGTAATATGAAGTGCAGCCCAATTTTTTTCTTATAACGGATCCAGGTTATGGCCGTAACATACATAGGTTATGGCCGTAGAGTCTTATAGAAATGTGGCAGATAAGATGTTACAGCCGTAAATTATCTGGGATACGATCGTAACTGGTATACGTAAATTTGGCAATTTCGCTATTACGGCCGTACAATATGTTGGACATGGCCATAACTGGCGTTCGTTAAAAACCTGTCAGACAAGAATATGTACGGCCGTAAGGCACAAATGTTACGGCGGTAAGAAGCTTACGGGAATATGTTGTATGACAATAATTAGAATACGACCGTGATGATAAGAGGCACATCCGTAAATTATGGAATGTAGGCTCATTTTATTCCGAATATGGACGTAAGCATTTTTCTCTTTTGGATTTTATGATTATTATAATGAGAATAATACAAGAAAAACTCCCTCGATTTGCGAATGAGATGATTCCTTGTTCCGGATGTTGAATCTTTCTATGTTACCCCCAAACTTATTTTGCGAAAAATAAAAGAAATCGGGTTGCCTCCCAATAAGTGCTTTGTTTAACGTCCTTAGCTTATCTTCTTGTCTGATCAGTTCGGCATTTGCATTGCTATAATTGACTTTGCTCTTAAGAATTCTCCTCCCAAATATGGCTTTAACCATTGGCCATTTACTTTGAAACTTCTATTCATTGTATGGTAAATTTCCACGATTCTATGAGAAAATACCTCTTTGATTGTGTATGGGCCTATCCACCATGATTGTTCCTTACCCAGAAATAAATGCAGTCGTGCATTAAAAAAATCACTTGGTCTCCTGCTTTAAATTCTCTTCTAAAAGTTCCGTTGCATGCCATCTTTTGCCTTCTCTTTGTAGATTTTGGCATTTTCATATGAGTCGAGTTGAATTTTGTCGAACTCATTCAATTGCAACAACTTATTTTTCCCAGCCTTCTGTTCGTCAAAATTTAATTTTTTTATAGCCTAGAAAGCTTGATGTTCAAATTCTACCAGCAGGTGGTAGGCTTTTCCAAAAACCAAACGAAAGGGAGACATCCATATTGGTGTCTTAGAGGTCATCGTGTAAGCCTAGAGTGCATCGTCTAGCTTCTTCGACTAATATTTCCAAGATGAATCGACTATCATCTCTAGTATGTATTTTAATTCACGATTGGGGACTTCAACTTGTCCACTGGTTTGTGGGTGGTAAGAGGTAGCAACACGATGTTTTACTCCAAATTTGGTCAGCAGAGTCTTAACTTGGTGATTGCAGAAATGAGATCCGCCATCGCTGATGATAACTCTCGGAGTTCCGTAGCGGGTGAATATGTTTTTCTTTAGGGAATTTACCACCACTCTAGCCTCGTTTGTTGGTTATGCAACAACCTCTACCCATTTAGATATGTAATCTGCACCTACAAGGATGTACTCATTAGAGGAAGATGATAGAAAGGGTCTTATGTAATCAGTTCCCCAAACGTCAAAGATTTCAACCTCTAAGATGAAATTCATTGGCATTTCATTTCTTTTGGACATGTTTCCATGTCTTTGGCACCTATCACATTTAGAGACATGTGTATGTGCATCTTTGAAATTGACACTAAATTTAACAAAAAAATCCAAAAGAAGAGAAAACATGGTGAGGCTGGTGAGTGCGAGGGTGGTGATGATGGTGAGTGTGGGGTTGATGGTGAGGGTGAGAGCAGTGTGACTGTCGCTAGGTTGTTCAAAAAATAATCAATCCTCTTTGAATTAGAGTACTCGAAACACTTATTAATTCACCATCAGTTAGATGTAATGCACATTGAGAAAAATTTGTGTGAAAGCATCTATGGCATATTACTTAATCAACCGGGGAAGACAACAGATCGACTTAATGTTAGAAAAGATTTATTACAATCTGATTTAAGTAACAAGTTAAATAAAGTCTCCACCATATTATCTTATGATGATCAAAGCAAAGCCCTAAAACCTGTCCCATTCACTCTAAATAAGAAAGGAAAAAGAATTATTTTGCGAAACTTTACAAGGTGTCAAGGTCCCTGATGGTTATAGTTCCAACTTTAGAAACCTTGTTGTGATGGATGAATGTCGTCTTCACATTCTTAAGTCACATGACTATCATACTCTAATGCAACAGATTCTCCTCTTAGCTATTCGAAACTGCTTGTAAAAAAATGTCAGATCTGTCATAACTAGGTTGTGCTTCTTTTTTAATTCCATGTGTTCTAAAGTAATACAACCTGATTCCCTTGACCAATTGCAACAAGAACTTCAAGTGACCTTATCCAGTACATAATAGTACTCTCTCCCCGCCTTGTTCCATAATATGGTCCATTTGATAATCCTTTTAGTGGAAGAAGTTAAATTGTGTGACCCAGTCTACCTTCGTAGGATGTTTCCATTTCAGAGAGGAATGAAACCTACAAAAGTGGTATGTCCACAACCAAAATAGGCCTACAGGTTGCATTGCGGAGTGCTACATTGCTGAGGAAGCATTTGAATTTTGCCTGAGTACCTCTCAAATTGTGAATCAATTGGACTATCTTCTGGTTGTGTAATTAATTTCACAATTGAAAAACCACTAGGAGGTGCATCTATTAAGCTGGTTGATGGCCTTACATTGGCACAAGCGCACCGATGTGTTTTAGATAACACTCCCGAGATGCAACCTTATATAGACTAAGTAACCTCAACCTTAAATATTGATTTTACAACCTGATGCCTTTTATTTATGTTACTTAATTAATTTTATTTATTTTTAGGGAGCATTTGACATTTTTGCAATCAAAATACCCTTGACAATCAAAAAAACCTTTGTGGTTACAAAATGAGCACTCATGAACATTTGCTGATTTGTTGAAACAAAAGGTTAGACCACCAATGTTATAATTTAATCCCAGAAGTCTATGTAAACACATTGTGACAAGCTATTTAAATGCTATCAGCTTTAATGATAACAATAGGTAACAATTTCTAAATCAAAGAATGTAGCATTTGATAGTTTGGTGTGGTTGTTGGCAAACAAACCATGATCAAGTGTGGTGATACTTAAAGGCTACTATGTTAATGGCTTTAGTTTTGCAACAAGAGAACAGGATGACAACCGTGTAACACAAAACAGTGGGGTTCACGTTATTGCCAAAGCTGTACATGTTTCGAGCTCAGAAGACAAAAATTTCCACACAGGGGACATGCATTTTATGGCCAGATTGCTGAATTTAGCATGTTGATTATTTAGGAGTCCATAATGTACTTTTCAAGTGTGATTGGGTGTATGCTAGTGGGGTTCTCATTGATGAATTTGGGATGACCGTAGTTAATCTTGATAGAATATGATATAATTCCGATTCTTTCATTTTAGCTTGCCATGCAAAGCAAGTGTTTTATGTGAAATACCAGTTATGTGAGGAGGCCTCTTTTGGTCCAAAAAAGACCAAAAAGAAAGATTTACAAAAAAAAGGATCAAGTGGAAGGTGAAATTGTCTACAATTCTTTTGGAGTTCCTCTTGACTTGAAAGGAAGTGATCTAAGGAACAATGTTAGGGTTGTTTCATGAGATAGAGTACTGATAATATATGATGATTGGAGGAGAGTTCCTATAGAATTGAAGGAATCACTTTTGAGTAATTTCCAAGAGAAGTTCAAGCTGACTGTTAAGGCTAAGAGGCAAGTTTTCAATTAAATGTGATCATCATTGAGGATATTTAGATCTAAGTTGGTCAATGATTATATTCTTCCCAACTTAGCTAACATGAACTCACTAAGAAAACCTCCAATAGAGTTTGAATTCATCAAAAAGTATCATTGAAAAAGCTTTTGTTGCCAAAGCTTTATCAGACAACTTTATTGTATATGTCGAATACTTGTTTTTCTCATGAATATTTGTAATTTTTCTGTCCTTTTAGCTGTTTACTCTCTTGTGTAGGAAAAAAGTAATATAACAAACGACAAATGAGCAAAGTATGTGTATAATCATTACTTAGGCAGTGGTGGATATGCGGGGATGTTGCACATAATAGTAAGTATGTAATACCCGGTTGTAATTCAGTCATTATTCAGTATTCATCATTCAGTAATTATCACTCAGTAATTTTCACTCATTAATGATCACTTTTCACTCATATTCAATCATCGTAGTCATCGTTCAGAGTAATTGTATCGAGTATCAGTCGTCATTCATCATCAATATAGACGGAGTTTCGTGCCGTGCTTACCACCGTTGTCATATTCATAGTGTGCTGTATGTGAGGAGTAGCGCACGCTACGTACTCTCTTTAGCGTGCGCTAATTGAGTATGGGTAGCGCACGCCACCTCTCAACACTAGCGCACGCTAGTGTAGTCGAGCAGGAAGTCCAGAAGGCACTGGACTGCAGTTGGGATGGTAGGTAGCGCACTCTACGAATGGTAAGTAGCGCGCGCTAGTGTTATGAAGTAGCGCACGCTATACAGTCGGTGTAGCGCGCGCTAAGGTCGGATCAGGTTGAGTCCAGTGACTACTGGACTGAATTGAATTAATTCATAGCGCATGCTAATTGTTGGTTGTAGCGCACGCTACTGAGATCAGATCAGAGGACAGAAGGTTTCTGGACTCCAGTACTGGGCATCAGATAAATTGTTAGCGCACGCTAACATTTGAGGTTAGCGCACGCCAATTGTACATCCGTAGCGCACGCTACCAAAGGTACGTAGCGCGTGCTACCATTGTCGGACAGTGGGTACTGGACTACCCAAAACACCCGTTAGCGCACGCTAAGCATAGGGGCTAGCGCGCGCTAAACTGGGATTTCTATAAATTGGACAGTCTAGCCCAGATTTCGTCATTTGTCATCTATTCTCTTTCTCTCATCGGTTCTAGGCGATTTGGGCGATTTAGAGAGTATTCTTCAAGGTGTAATCATCGATCATAATCTTCAAGTCTTTGAGTTGGATTAAGCATCACTTCATCATCTCCAAAACATCATAATCAAGGTATTAATCTCTTGGATCTAGAGTTTCGGATTTTTGGGTTTTCTTCCGATTTTCTTCGTGTAAGCTTGGATTGTTGTTGGATTATGTTAGATATGAATTATCTATCTTGGATAAATATATTCCTACGGATTTAATGGCTATTTCGGGGATTATTTCAAGAACCCTTGGGGTTGACTTCGGTTAATTTGGGGATTTTCCGATTAATGTTGTCGTAATCTTGAATTGTTGATTCCTATTGGATTATTGATGCCTTTGATATTGTTTTGCTGGTTTGAATCAATCATTTGATGGTTGGTCGATTATTTGGGTTTGGTCATAACCAACGGGAAGGATATTTTCAACGTATTCGTTAGAGTGCATCTACGAGTTTGGATATTGTTGTATCGACGTTTGAGTTGGTTATAATCGTGTTTGATGCGGGTATTGATCGGATTATTGGTAATTGTGTTATTCAAGGTTTTTCGAGCGACCGACATTTCATTAGGACGTTGTTCGTGGACGGACATTCTTCATCGGTGTTGTGTAAGTTAATTCTTACTCGGTTAAAAGGATATTCATTCCTTTTGTTGTTGATCATTCATAATCATAACTCATTCATCATTGTATTAATCGTATTGAGACTTGTAATTATCGAATAATCACTTCATTAACGAGGAACGGCGGTTCCAATCATTTCATTGAAACTATCAATCACTTCATTATTACTTTCATCTCGGTGAGTCATTCTTGACTTTGTCAGATTATTATTATTCATTGATTTCATTGTGGTCATTCTCGTTCATACGACCTTCTGGGTTCATATTGCGTGGCCGGGTGCGGATGTGTGGAATTTTTAGTCGGGCACGCGATGGCCATGTATTGGGAGTGATACATTGGGCTGTGCACACGGTAAAGCTTAACTCCGTGAGACTAATTAGGTACAAGGACGGGTGTGTCCGGTCATTCGTCTTGTACACTTGCACAGAACACTACGGGCGTACTATGATACTCCTCTTCAGCGTAATTCATAATTAAGGATATTTCATAACTTCAGTTTAATCATGATTGTGTACTTTCAACCCTTGAGGATTGTTGTTCTGTGTAACTGACCCCGGCTGGGGATTTTGTTTTTCAGGTCATGGCAAGGCAAAAGCACGGGAATAGCATGTTGATGGCGAGAAGTCCCAGTGATACTAGTAGGGGCCCCCGATCTTTCAGTTATTCATGTTATTGTCCTTTATTTTCCGCTGCAGACTTCCATTTGGATACTCCATTTCATTCAGTGTTGTGTATTTTATCTTCATATAAAATATACTAGTATTCGGTATTGTCCTGGTGTGTTGTACTTAAACTCCTCATCGGAGTATTTGGGTAATATAATGTGGTTCGGTACTACAATTATATTATTTAATTCATCATTTTCATTCGCCTGGTGGGTCCCAGTCGGGGATCCACGGCACTGTAATATCCGCCTAGTTTGGGGTGTTACAGAGTTGGTATCGGAGCGTGGTTTTGAATACTACCTTCCGAGTCATGTCTCATTTGAAATCATCGTCATCGGACTAGTATCATTGGACTTTCGCGTCACGTGTGACTTGTGCAGATGCCAAGCCAATCAGACCGAAGGAATTGTAAGATTTCTAACGCCATGGTATAATTTCTGGCAATAATCATTCATTCATCATTCATCAATTAACAATCCTCAAACATCATCATTCATTATGATCAGGACGATCATGTTAACTCATTAAGCACTCAATTCATTCATTACTCAGTTGATGATCAGGACGATCATGTTAACTCATTAATCACTCAATTCATTCATTACTCAGTTGATGATCAGGACGATCATGTTAACTCATTAATCACTCAATTCATTCATTACTCAATTGATGATCAGGACGATCATGTTAACTCATTAATTACTCAATTCATTTCATTATTCAGTTATTGATCTGGAAGATCATATTATTAATCTTGTTGACTTATTCAAGGTACTCATTTCAAGAATTTCATCAGATAATCATGTCACCTCAGTTAATCATTCATGTAATCACTATGTTAGAGCGCATATGCTCATTTTCATCATTTCATGACGTAAATCATAATGCGGTACTCATACGAGATCTATGATTATCATGCGACCTTCCTACTTCAGTATGGAGAGAGCTGTCAGGGGATGCACGGGGAGAGGCCGCGGTGCGGGCCGGAACCCGGGGAATAATCACTCACTACCAGGAAGTCGTACCCAGGACTCAGCTCGGTCGAAAGATGTTCGGGTTGATCCACTCACTTTTATGCAGGTCATGATGACCCATATGCAATTTCTTAATCATCATTGCGCCTCTCTGGCCGAATTAATCGAGAGGACTCTCACGTATAAGCCTGTTGCTAAGGAAATTGCGGAGCAACAACCTTCGTCTGTCAACAAGAAATCAACGAAGCGTAATCGGTCCGAAGGCGGTCGGTCAACCTCTAAGAAGCCTCGTGTGGGCCCTAACTTTTCGGAGCGACCTCCTAAGGCACTTAAACCTGCAGGATCTCAGTCCCGAGCGGCCACTGCGGCCATCACCTGTTTCAACTGCGGAGGGCAGGGCCATTTCAGCACTAGGTGTACGATGCCGTCTATCATGTGTCATAATTGTGGGAATTTTGGGCATAAGGCGCGTTTTTGCCGAAAGGACTCCAAGTCGGCTCCGGCGGCATCTCAGGCCCCGAATCAATCAACGATTCAGAATCAGACTGCTCTGTCAGCGTCGTTTAAGACAATGGAAGCAAATAAAGGCGGAGCTCATATTTATCAGACGGGAGCATCCGGTTCGGGGGCCGGCAGGTCCCGGATTCATGTGATGAAGAGGATCGACGATCCGGTGGCCCGAAAGATCTCAGGTATACTCGTAATTTTATTTCAACCTGTGTGTACCTTTTGATACTGGTGCACCACATTCATTCATTTTCGAGTCATGATTGAATAGACTTAATTTGGATAGTCCTATTCCTTGTGGACCTCATACCATCGGTCTACCTAACGATGGAAGATTTTCGGAAATCATACCAAGGTAAGCTTAATGACCGCGATTGGTTAGTGGACCTAATCGTGGTGAATTTATCTAAGGACGATGTAATATTGAGTGTTAATTAGATGGATTGCCATGATATTCTCAATGTTCGTAAGCGTATGGTCACTATCATTTCCGTCGTTGGATGTCGAATGTGTGCTTCAGGGAGGTGATCCCCGTTGTTCCAGAAGGATTATTAATATGACGGAAGCAGAGAAATTCCTCAATCGAGTCGTTCAATCATTCATTATATCATTGTCATCGATTGGCCGTTCATAGGCAATCGAGTTATTCAATCATTCATTGTATCATTTTCATCGATTGGCCGTTCATAGGCAATCGAGTTATTCAATCATTCATTATATCATTGTCATCGATTGGTCGTTCATAGGCAATCGAGTTACTCAATCATTCATTATCTCATTGTCACCTATTAGCCGTTCTTAGGCAATCGAGGTGTTCAATCATTCATGGTATCATTGTCATCGATTGACGATGTATTTCCCAGACGAATTACCTAGTTGCCTTCACATAGAGTTGTGGATTTCATGAGTGAGTTGGAACCCGGTATGTCCCCGTTATCGAAGGCACCATACCGGATGGCCCCGACCGAAATGCAGAAGTTGAAGATTCAACTTGAAGAATTGTTAGAGAAAGGTTATCTCCGACCGAGTGCGTCCCCATAGGGAGCACCAGTATTATCTGTCAAGGAGAAGTATGGTTCGTTCGTGTGTGTGTATTATTACCAAGAGTTGAACAGGATGATGATCAAGGATAAGTATCCCTTACCCCATATTGATGATCTCTTAGATCAACTTCAGGGAGCTTCAGTATTTTCCAAGATCGACTTAAGATCTGGATATCATCAGTTGCGAATTCGAGAGTCGAATATCACGAGGACGGCGTTTCGAACACGCTATGGTCATTATGAGTTTGTGGTTATGCCGTTTGGATTGATTAATGCACCTGCGGTATTCATGGAGTTAATGAATCGGGTTTTCATCGACTTTTTTGGATCAGTTTGTTGTTGCCTTCATCGATGACATTTTGATTTATTCTCGTGACCGAGAGGAACACGAGGTTCATCTTCATCAGGTTCTCGACGTGTTAAGACGAGAGCAACTTTATGGTAAGTTTTCTATGTGAGTTCTAGATGTCCGAGGCGACGTTTCTCAGGCATGTAATTTCATCAGTCGGAGTACGTGTCGACCTTCAGAAGACGAAGGCTATTCAAGATTGGTTACCTCCGAAGAATGTTAAGAAAATTCGAAGCTTTCTCGGATTAGCCGGTTATTATCGGCAGGTTGTGGAGGGATTTTCTAAAATTGTTCAGTCAATTCATTCATCACTCAGTTAACCTCATTGTTGAATTAATTCATTCATCACTCAGTCAATCTCATTGTTTAGTCAATTCATTCATCATTCAGTTAACCTCATTGTTCAATTAATTCATTCATCACTCAGTTAACCTCATTGTTCAATTAGTTCATTCATCACTCAGTCAATCTCATTGTTCAGTCAATTCATTCATCACTCAGTTAACCTCATTGTTCAATTAATTCATTCATCACTCAGTCAATCTCATTGTTCAGTTAATTCATTCATCACTCAGTCGATCTCATTGTTCAATCAATTCATTCATCACTCAGTTAATCTCATTGTTCAATTAATTCATTCATCACAGAGTCAATCTCATTGTTCGATTAATTCATTAACCATCCAGTCCATCTCACGGTTCAATTGTTGATCTTGTGAATCAAATTTTTCAACCTTGTGAACTTGTTCAAGGTAATCATTTCAAGAATTTCATCAGATAGGCTTGTCACCTCACTTGATTTTTCATGCGATATTCTCATATTACGGCGTCATGACGGCGATCGTTTTATTGCATTATTAATGCATTCATTTTGTTAGAGCGTGTATGCTCATTGTTATCATTCCGTCTCGTAATCATTATGCAATCTTCATACGAGATCTGTAATCATCACGTGACTTTCCTGCCTCGGTATGGAAATAGTTCAGAGGGACATCGGACTCCGACGTCCAAGAGATCGTTTCTAGTCGTATTCGTGCTGGGAGAGCATCTTATTCTCAGACGACGAGTTCGACTGTTGTTTGCTTTAATAGTGATACAACAGGACATTCATCACCGATGTTGAGCAAGTTAATTCTTGCTCGGTAATAGGATAATCATTCATTTCATCGCCGTTCAATTATTCGCATAGGTCATTCATCATATATCAATCACGTTAAGACTTATGATTATCAACCAATCATTCACTTCACGGAGAACAATGGTTCAAATAATTTCATTTGAGTTATCACTCATTTCGTTATCAGTTCACCTCGACGAGTCATTCTTGATCCTTGTCGGATTTCTAATCATTTATCATTCATCATAGTTACTCTCGTTTTGGTAACCTTCCGGGGTCATATTAAGCGGTGAGTTCAGATTTGGGTCTTCGTTGAATCGTTGGGATCGAGGAGATTGATGATATGGAGGATATCGATGTTGGGTACATTTGAATTATAGCCTTGTCTTTCATATGACTGTATAACTCAATCCGTAATAATGTGTCGTGGATGTGGATCATTTATTGTTGATCTATTTTATAATGATCGTAGTTGAGAATCTTGAGATTTTTAGATCGTTTGATGCATTCCTTTTGGTGTCGTACCGAGACTTCGTGATAATTTGGGAAATCGTTCACTGTGATCCGAGACGTCAAGTCTTGGGGACTTGGGCGTGCGATTGATTTGGTCCCGAGAACTATTTGGACATTATTCTTTGCAGATCGTGATGGATAGTTCATATCCCGAGTTGTTTACCCTTAGTTTCGGGGACGAAACTCTTTTAAGGGGGGGTGTATGTAATACCCGGTTGTAATTCAGTCATTATTCAGTATTCATCATTCAGTAATTGTCACTCAGTAATTTTCACTCAGTAATGATCACTTTTCACTCATATTCAATCATCGTAGTCATCGTTCAGAGTAATTGTATCGAGTATCAGTCGTCATTCATCATCAATCTAGACGGAGTTTCGTGCCGTGCTTACCACCGTTGTCATATTCATAGTGTGCTCTGTGTGAGGAGTAGCGCACGCTACGTACTCTCTTTAGCGTGCGCTAATTGAGTACGGGTAGCGCACGCCACCTCTCAACACTAGCGCACGCTAGTGTAGTCGAGCAGGCAGTCCAGAAGGCACTGGACTGCAGTTGGGATGGTAGGTAGCGCACACTACGAATGGTAAGTAGCGCGCGCTAGTGTTATGAAGTAGCGCACGCTATACAGTCGGTGTAGCGCGCGCTAAGGTCGGATCAGGTTGAGTCCAGTGACTACTGGACTGAATTGAATTAATTCATAGCGCATGCTAATTGTTGGTTGTAGCGCATGCTACTGAGATCAGATCAGAGGACAGAAGGTTTCTGGACTCCAGTACTGGGCATCAGATAAATTGTTAGCGCACGCTAACATTTGAGGTTAGCGCACGCCAATTGTACATCCGTAGCGCACGCTACCAAAGGTACGTAGCGCGCGCTACCGTTGTCGGACAGTGGGTACTGGACTACCCAAAACACCTGTTAGCGCACGCTAAGCATAGGGGCTAGCGCGCGCTAAACTGGGATTTCTATAAATTGGACAGTCTAGCCCAGATTTCGTCATTTGTCATCTATTCTCTTTCTCTCATCGGTTCTAGGCAATTTGGGCGATTTAGAGAGTATTCTTCAAGGTGTAATCATCGATCATCATCTTCAAGTCTTTGAGTTGGATTAAGCATCACTTCATCATCTCCAAAACATCATAATCAAGGTATTAATCTCTTGGATCTAGAGTTTCGGATTTTTGGGTTTTCTTCCGATTTTCTTCGTGTAAGCTTGGATTGTTGTTGGATTATGTTAGATATGAATTATCTATCTTGGATAAATATATTCCTACGGATTTAATGGCTATTTCGGGGATTATTTCAAGAACCCTTGGGGTTGACTTTGGTTAATTTGTGGATTTTCCGATTAATGTTGTCGTAATCTTGAATTGTTGATTCATTGGATTATTGATGCCTTTGATATTGTTTTGCTGGTTTGAATCAATCATTTGATGGTTGGTCGATTATTTGGGTTTGGTCGTAACCAACGGGAAGGATATTTTCAACGTATTCGTTAGAGTGCATCTACGAGTTTGGATATTGTTGTATCGACGTTTGAGTTGGTTATAATCGTGTTTGATGCGGGTATTGATCGGATTATTGGTAATTGTGTTATTCAAGGTTTTTCGAGCGACCGACATTTCATTAGGACGTTGTTCGTGGACGGACATTCTTCATCGGTGTTGTGTAAGTTAATTCTTACTCGGTTAAAAGGATATTCATTCCTTTTGTTGTTGATCATTCATAATCATAACTCATTCATCATTGTATTAATCGTATTGAGACTTGTAATTATCGAATAATCACTTCATTAACGAGGAACGGCGGTTCCAATCATTTCATTGAAACTATCAATCACTTCATTATTACTTTCATCTCGGTGAGTCATTCTTGACTTTGTCAGATTATTATTATTCATTGATTTCATTGTGGTCATTCTCGTTCATACGACCTTCTGGGTTCATATTGCGTGGCCGGGTGCGGATGTGTGGAATTTTTAGTCGGGCACGCGATGGCCATGTATTGGGAGTGATACATTGGGCTGTGCACACGGTAAAGCTTAACTCCGTGAGACTAATTAGGTACAAGGACGGGTGTGTCCGGTCATTCGTCTTGTACACTTGCACAGAACACTACGGGCGTACTATGATACTCCTCTTCAGCGTAATTCATAATTAAGGATATTTCATAACTTCAGTTTAATCATGATTGTGTACTTTCAACCCTTGAGGATTGTTGTTACGTATGGCCCGGCCCGGTGGGATTTTGTTTTTCAGGTCATGGCAAGGCAAAAGCACGGGAATAACATGTTGATGGCGAGAAGTCCCAGTGATACTAGTAGGGGCCCCCGATCTTTCAGTTATTCATGTTATTGTCCTTTATTTTCCGCTGCAGACTTCCATTTGGATACTCCATTTCATTCAGTGTTGTGTATTTTATCTTCATATAAAATATACTAGTATTCGGTATTGTCCTGGTGTGTTGTACTTAAACTCCTCATCGGAGTATTTGGGTAATATAATGTGGTTCGGTACTACAATTATATTATTTAATTCATTATTTTCATTCGCCTGGTGGGTCCCAGTCGGGGATCCACGGCACTGTAATATCCGCCTAGTTTGGGGTGTTACAGAGTTGGTATCGGAGCGTGGTTTTGAATACTACCTTCCGAGTCATGTCTCATTTGAAATCATCGTCATCGGACTAGTATCATTGGACTTTCGCGTCACGTGTGACTTGTGCAGATGCCAAGCCAATCAGACCGAAGGAATTGTAAGATTTCTAACGCCATGGTATAATTTCTGGCAATAATCATTCATTCATCATTCATCAATTAACAATCCTCAAACATCATCATTCATTATGATCAGGACGATCATGTTAACTCATTAATCACTCAATTCATTCATTACTCAGTTGATGATCAGGACGATCATGTTAACTCATTAATCACTCAATTCATTCATTACTCAGTTGATGATCAGGACGATCATGTTAACTCATTAGTCACTCAATTCATTCATTACTCAATTGATGATCAGGACGATCATGTTAACTCATTAATTACTCAATTCATTTCATTATTCAGTTATTGATCTGGAAGATCATATTATTAATCTTGTTGACTTATTCAAGGTACTCATTTCAAGAATTTCATCAGATAATCATGTCACCTCAGTTAATCATTCATGTAATCACTATGTTAGAGCGCATATGCTCATTTTCATCATTTCATGACGTAAATCATAATGCGGTACTCATACGAGATCTATGATTATCATGCGACCTTCCTACTTCAGTATGGAGAGAGCTGTCAGGGGATGCACGGGGAGAGGCCGCGGTGCGGGCCGGAACCCGGGGAATAATCACTCACTACCAGGAAGTCGTACCCAGGACTCAGCTCGGTCGAAAGATGTTCGGGTTGATCCACTCACTTTTATGCAGGTCATGATGACCCATATGCAATTTCTTAATCATCATTGCGCCTCTCTGGCCGAATTAATCGAGAGGACTCTCACGTATAAGCCTGTTGCTAAGGAAATTGCGGAGCAACAACCTTCGTCTGTCAACAAGAAATCAACGAAGCGTAATCGGTCCGAAGGCGGTCGGTCAACCTCTAAGAAGCCTCGTGTGGGCCCTAACTTTTCGGAGCGACCTCCTAAGGCACTTAAACCTGCGGGATCTCAGTCCCGAGCGGCCACTGCGGCCATCACCTGTTTCAACTGCGGAGGGCAGGGCCATTTCAGCACTAGGTGTACGACGCCGTCTATCATGTGTCATAATTGTGGGAATTTTGGGCATAAGGCGCGTTTTTGCCGAAAGGACTCCAAGTCGGCTCCGGCGGCATCTCAGGCCCCGAATCAATCAACGATTCAGAATCAGACTGCTCTGTCAGCGTCGTTTAAGACAATGGAAGCAAATAAAGGCGGAGATCATATTTATCAGACGGGAGCATCCGGTTCGGGGGCCGGCAGGTCCCGGATTCATGTGATGAAGAGGATCGACGATCCGGTGGCCCGAACGATCTCAGGTATACTCGTAATTTTATTTCAACCTGTGTGTACCTTTTGATACTGGTGCACCACATTCATTCATTTTTGAGTCATGATTGAATAGACTTAATTTGGATAGTCCTATTGCTTGTGGACCTCATACCATCGGTCTACCTAACGATGGAAGATTTTCGGAAATCATACCAAGGTAAGCTTAATGACCGCGATTGGTTAGTGGACCTAATCGTGGTGAATTTATCTAAGGACGATGTAATATTGAGTGTTAATTAGATGGATTGCCATGATACCATTCTCAATGTTCGTAAGCGTATGGTCACTATCATTTCCGTCGTTGGATGTCGAATGTGTGCTTCAGGGAGGTGATCCCCGTTGTTCCAGAAGGATTATTAATATGACGGAAGCAGAGAAATTCCTCAATCGAGTCGTTCAATCATTCATTATATCATTGTCATCGATTGGTCGTTCATAGGCAATCGAGTTATTCAATCATTCATTGTATCATTTTCATCGATTGGCCGTTCATAGGCAATCGAGTTATTCAATCATTCATTATATCATTGTCATCGATTGGTCGTTCATAGGCAATCGAGTTACTCAATCATTCATTATCTCATTGTCACCTATTAGCCGTTCTTAGGCAATCGAGGTGTTCAATCATTCATGGTATCATTGTCATCGATTGACGATGTATTTCCCAGACGAATTACCTAGTTGCCTTCACATAAAGTTGTGGATTTCA
Source organism: Orobanche coerulescens (assembly GCA_033398695.1). Taxonomy (NCBI): domain Eukaryota; kingdom Viridiplantae; phylum Streptophyta; class Magnoliopsida; order Lamiales; family Orobanchaceae; genus Orobanche; species Orobanche coerulescens. The sequence continues at coordinate 94,114,722 of CM065809.1, forward strand.
CGAGTGAGTTGGAACCCGGTACGTCCCCGTTATCGAAGGCACCATACCGGATGGCCCCGACCGAAATGCAGAAGTTGAAGATTCAACTTGAAGAATTGTTAGAGAAAGGTTATCTCCGACCGAGTGCGTCCCGTAGGGCACCGATATTATCTGTCAAGGAGAAGTATGGTTCGTTCGTGTGTGTGTATTATTACCAAGAGTTGAACAGGATGATGATCAAGGATAAGTATCCCTTACCCCATATTGATGATCTCTTAGATCAACTTCAGGGAGCTTCAGTATTTTCCAAGATCGACTTAAGATCTGGATATCATCAGTTGCGAATTCGAGAGTCGAATATCACGAGGACGGCGTTTCGAACACGCTATGGTCATTATGAGTTTGTGGTTATGCCGTTTGGATTGAGTAATGCACCTGAGGTATTCATGGAGTTAATGAATCGGGTTTTCATCGACTTTTTTGGATCAGTTTGTTGTTGCCTTCATCGAAGACATTTTGATTTATTCTCATGACCGAGAGGAACACGAGGTTCATCTTCATCAGGTTCTCGACGTGTTAAGACGAGAGCAACTTTATGGTAAGTTTTCTATGTGAGTTCTAGATGTCCGAGGCGACGTTTCTCAGGCATGTAATTTCATCAGTCGGAGTACGTGTCGACCTTCAGAAGACGAAGGCTATCCAAGATTGGTTACCTCCGAAGAATGTTAAGAAAATCCGAAGCTTTCTCGGATTAGCCGGTTATTATCGGTGGGTTGTGGAGGGATTTTCTAAAATTGTTCAGTCAATTCATTCATCACTCAGTTAACCTCATTGTTCAATTAATTCATTCATCACTCAGTCAATCTCATTGTTCAGTCAATTCATTCATCACTCAGTTAACCTCATTGTTCAATTAATTCATTCATCACTCAGTTAACCTCATTGTTCAATTAATTCATTCATCACTCAGTCAATCTCATTGTTCAGTCAATTCATTCATCACTCAGTTAACCTCATTGTTCAATTAATTCATTCATCACTCAGTCAATCTCATTGTTCAGTTAATTCATTCATCACTCAGTCGATCTCATTGTTCAATCAATTCATTCATCACTCAGTTAATCTCATTGTTCAATTAATTCATTCATCACGGAGTCAATCTCATTGTTCGATTAATTCATTAACCATCCAGTCCATCTCACGGTTCAGTTGTTGATCTTGTGAATCAAATTTTTCAACCTTGTGAACTTGTTCAAGGTAATCATTTCAGGAATTTCATCAGATAGGCTTGTCACCTCACTTGATTTTTCATGCGATATTCTCATATTACGGCGTCATGACGACGATCGTTTTATTGCATTATTAATGCATTCATTTTGTTAGAGCGTGTATGCTCATTGTTATCATTCCGTCTCGTAATCATTATGCAATCTTCATACGAGATCTGTAATCATCACGTGACTTTCCTGCCTCGGTATGGAAAGAGTTCAGAGGGACATCGGAGTCCGACGTCCAAGAGATCGTTTCTAGTCGTATTCGTGCTGGGAGAGCATCTTATTCTCAGACGACGAGTTCGACTGTTGTTTGCTTTAACAGTGATACAACAGGACATTCATCACCGATGTTGAGCAAGTTAATTCTTGCTCGGTAATAGGATAATCATTCATTTCATCGCCTTTCAATTATTCGCATAGGTCATTCATCATATATCAATCACGTTAAGACTTATAATTATCAACCAATCATTCACTTCACGGGGAACAATGGTTCAAATAATTTCATTTGAGTTATCACTCATTTCGTTATCAGTTCACCTCGACGAGTCATTCTTGATCCTTGTCGGATTTCTAATCATTTATCATTCATCATAGTCACTCTCGTTTTGGTAACCTTCCGGGGTCATATTAAGCGGTGAGTTCAGATTTGGGTCTTCGTTGAATCGTTGGGATCGAGGAGATTGATGATATGGAGGATATCGATGTTGGGTGCATTTGAATTATAGCCTTGTCTTTCATATGACTGTATAACTCAATCCGTAATAATGTGTCGTGGTTGTGGATCATTTATTGTTGAACTATTTTATAATGATCGTAGTTGAGAATCTTGAGATTTTTGGATCGTTTGATGCATTCCTTTTGGTGTCGTACCGAGACTTCGTGATAATTTGGGAAATCGTTCACTGTGATCCGAGACGTCAAGTCTTGGGGACTTGGGCGTGCGATTGATTTGGTCCCGAGAACTATTTGGACATTATTGTTTGCAGATCGTGATGGATAGTTCATATCCCGAGTTGTTTACCCTTAGTTTCGGGGACGAAACTCTTTCAAGGGGGGGCGTATGTAATACCCGGTTGTAATTCAGTCATTATTCAGTATTCATCATTCAGTAATTGTCACTCAGTAATTTTCACTCATTAATGATCACTTTTCACTCATATTCAATCATCGTAGTCATCGTTCAGAGTAATTGTATCGAGTATCAGTCGTCATTCATCATCAATCTAGACGGAGTTTCGTGTCGTGCTTACCACCGTTGTCATATTCATAGTGTGTTGTGTGTGAGGAGTAGCGCACGCTACGTACTCTCTTTAGCGTGCGCTAATTGAGTACGGGTAGCGGACGCCACCTCTCAACACTAGCGCACGCTAGTGTAGTCGAGCAGGCAGTCCAGAAGGCACTGGACTGCAGTTGGGATGGTAGGTAGCGCACGCTACGAATGGTAAGTAGCGCGCGCTAGTGTTATGAAGTAGCGCACGCTATACAGTCGGTGTAGCACACGCTAAGGTCGGATCAGGTTGAGTCAAGTGACTACTGGACTGAATTGAATTAATTCATAGCGCACGCTAATTGTTGGTTGTAGCGCACGCTACTGAGATCAGATCAGAGGACAGAAGGTTTCTGGACTCCAGTACTGGGCATCAGATAAATTGTTAGCGCACGCTAACATTTGAGGTTAGCGCACGCCAATTGTACATCCGTAGCGCACGCTACCAAAGGTACGTAGCGCGCGCTACCGTTGTCGGACAGTGGGTACTGGACTACCCAAAACACCCGTTAGCGCACGCTAAGCATAGGGGCTAGCGCGCGCTAAACTGGGATTTCTATAAATTGGACAGTCTAGCCCAGATTTCGTCATTTGTCATCTATTCTCTTTCTATCATCGGTTCTAGGCGATTTGGGCGATTTAGAGAGTATTCTTCAAGGTGTAATCATCGATCATTATCTTCAAGTCTTTGAGTTGGATTAAGCATCACTTCATCATCTCCAAAACATCATAATCAAGGTATTAATATCTTGGATCTAGAGTTTCGGATTTTTGGGTTTTCTTCCGATTTTCTTCGTGTAAGCTTGGATTGTTGTTGGAATATGTTAGATATGAATTATCTATCTTGGATAAATATATTCCTACGGATTTAATGGCTATTTCGGGGATTATTTCAAGAACCCTTGGGGTTGACTTCGGTTAATTTGGGGATTTTCCGATTAATGTTGTTGAAATCTTGAATTGTTGATTCCTATTGGATTATTGATGCCTTTGATATTGTTTTGCTGGTTTGAATCAATCATTTGATGGTTGGTCGATTATTTGGGTTTGGTCGTAACCAACGGGAAGGATATTTTCAACGTATTCGTTAGAGTGCATCTACGAGTTTGGATATTGTTGTATCGACATATGAGTTGGTTATAATCGTGTTTGATGCGGGTATTGATCGGATTATTGGTAATTGTGTTATTAAAGGTTGTTCGAGCGACCGATATTTCATTAGGACGTTGTTCGTGGACGGACATTCTTCATCGGTGTTGTGTAAGTTAATTCTTACTCGGTTAAAAGGATATTCATTCCTTTTGTTGTTGATCATTCATAACCATAACTCATTCATCATTGTATTAATCGTATTGAGACTTGTAATTATCGAATAATCACTTCATTAACGAGGAACGGCGGTTCCAATCATTTCATTGAAACTATCAATCACTTCATTATTACTTTCATCTCGGTGAGTCATTCTTGACTTTGTCAGATTATTATTATTCATTGATTTCATTGTGGCCATTCTCGTTCATATGACCTTCTGGGTTCATATTGCGTGGCCGGGTGCGGATGTGTGGAATTTTTAGTCGGGCACGCGATGGCCATGTATTGGGAGTGATACATTGGGCTGTGCACACGGTAAAGCTTAACTCCGTGAGACTAATTAGGTACAAGGACGGGTGTGTCCGGTCATTCGTCTTGTACACTTGCACAGAACACTACGGGCGTACTATGATACTCCTCTTCAGCGTAATTCATAATTAAGGATATTTCATAACTTCAGTTTAATCATGATTGTGTACTTTCAACCCTTGAGGATTGTTGTTCTGTGTAACTGACCCCGGATGGGGATTTTGTTTTTCAGGTCATGGCAAGGCAAAAGCACGGGAATAGCATGTTGATGGCGAGAAGTCCCAGTGATACTAGTAGGGGGCCCCGATCTTTCAGTTATTCATGTTATTGTCCTTTATTTTCCGCTGCAGACTTCCATTTGGATACTCCGTTTCATTCAGTGTTGTGTATTTTATCTTCATATAAAATATACTAGTATTCGGTATTGTCCTGGTGTGTTGTACTTAAACTCCTCATCGGAGTATTTGGGTAATATAATGTGGTTCGGTACTACAATTATATTATTTAATTCATCATTTTCATTCGCCTGGTGGGTCCCAGTCGTGGATCCACGACACTGTAATATCCGCCTAGTTTGGGGTGTTACAAAGTATACAGTTTGATTATTATGCTTTTCAAATCTGATATAATTTATTGAACCGTCAGACTATATCTACTTAAGGATACTTAGTCATATTGTTGGCTTGCAGAAGTTAGAGCTTGGAGTTTCTCAATGTGAGATCGACCATAGTGAAGCATGGTTGGCTCATAAAAAAAGGATGGGATCTACACACCTGAAGTGCAACAAGTGGCTGATAGAATTGTAAGTATTATGATATATTGTTATTTTATATTATGATATCTGTAATATGATGATTAATTCTACAATTATCTTTAAAGTTTCTTAAGAGTTTGTTTTTATTTATTTCATAGAAACCAAGAAGCCAAGTTGAGCAAGGTAGTCTCCAACCCCAAGGTTCAAATGACATATTGAGCAAAGCACTTAAGAAAATGCTTAATAGAGCTAAGGTGCAAGCACCTGGTCAGTTCGTGACTCCTTTAATGTACTTCTACATTCTTGATCCTCCGGAGCTGGCACGAGAAAGAAGAGCGTATGAAGAGAGTTTTCTATTCATGCATGATAAATAAAATCAATTAGGAGCAAAGTTTAATGGGAGCATCAATACTAAAGTTGGAAGTTTGAACCCCCCTCAATCAAAACCTGCTTGTGGTGCTAAGATGGATGATAAATCCCCAACAAGTATCCAAAAGGGTATTGATTTTTTTGAATACAAATCAGAATGTTTTTTTTCCCTTTTAGTCGCATATTTCATTGATTTTATGTTATGTTCCTTTTGACCACCAATATTGCTACTTCGAATGATGAGATGAACATTGACATGCCTATCTTACCTTTTCCAATACCAATTCAATCCCACATGGATGGGGATACTTCGAAACACACCCACTTTATGGATCAACCAGATTAACCCCTTCCCAAAAAACAAGCTGGTTCCCTAAAGCCTACAAATTGTGAAGTGGCATGTATTAGGACAGATCCATTACCTTAGGAACCAGATGTTGTAAAACCAGCAACTGCACGGAAGCTTGTTTTAAAGAAGAATACTCGTGGGGCTCTGAAGAAAAGAAAGAATAATAAAAGTGCACAAATGAGCATATTTGAGCTAATGGTAGAGTGTTCCTTACCATGTGCAATTATCGTGGAACATGATATGAGGACATTTGGCTGTCCAGTTCATGGAACCAGGTTGGATAAATAGATTTGTAGAGAAGTTATTTGATGAGGTTTCAAATTTTATGATTGAGATATGGATCAAGTAAGATATTTGACCATCTTTATTCTTATTTTATTTTCTAATCTTACTGTTGTTTTACAATATTTATAAACTTTTATTGGTTGACACTTGTTTGAAGAGATGCAAAGTTGTGGTAATGGCTTACTAATTCAATATGGTGATATTTCAAAGTTAAGTTCAACTACTAGCTTTCCAAGTAGATATTCGTACCTGTCAAATCTTTTGGACACCATACAAATAGCCTAAATTATTGTGTTCCCATATAACCTCGGGTATGCTCTACTTATTTCTTTGCTTATGTGATTGATTTATGGTTATCTTTTATAATTCTTGTTCTATATTATTGATCAGTGGTCAGTGGGTGGTTGTGGCAACTGATATGGTGACTCATAAGGTGTATCATCTTGATCCATTACATGATTCTCGTTCGGATAAGGAATTGAAGCGAATGGTGAATGAGTAAGTTTAATATCTGTCTTTTATTTTATTTTGTTGGTTGATGTTAGCTTCAAGTGGCTTTAAATGTTTTATGCTTTAATTGGTTGACATTGGTTATTGTTTACTTATAGTGCCGTACAAATGCATCAAGTCAAATGTAATAGAAAGAAGGATATGCAGTGGGTACCTGTGCAGGTATCAATAAAACATTTGCATGGTTATGATATCTACTTCAATCAATATGAAACTTAAGTTTTTTTTATTCTTTTCTTTAGTGTCCAAAACATCCTAGTACGTTTGAATGTGGCAATTATCTCATGAAGTACCTCCAAGATGCCGTGCATGACCCGTACATTTTTGAACATAATGTTTCTTCTTGTTAAGTCTATATAATATATAAAGCTTGAGTTTTTTTCTTGCACATCTATACGTTTTCTTTTTATTTTCCAGTTTTGGCAATTCTCACATTTCCCAACGTTTATTGGAATGATAGATTTTCATTTCAATTTTAATTTTGTTTGCATTTTTAATAATAATTTAAGCTATGATAAATCATTCAATTCTTTGGCATTGTAGATTTTTTGGCCATTTATTGAATTTTTTATTTACGGCTGATTCTTCTCATTTGTTACTTTTGTCAGGTTTGGAAATTATTGATTAACGTCTAACTGCTTATATTTAGTTTCTTATCTTTTTATTTTCCCCACACGTAATTTTAGCAAATTTTCAACGATATTTTCCCCATATTTATAGGAATTGTCAGGTTTGGAAATTGTTCATTAACGTCTAACTACCCAAATTTAGTTTCTTATCTTTTTATTTTCTCCACAAGTAATTTTGGCAAATTTTCAAAAAGATTTTTCCCCACGTTTGTAGGAATTGTCAGGTTTTCGTTTCAATTCTGATTTTGTTTGTCTTTTTAATAATAATTTAAGTAATGATAAAATCAAAACTTAAAACGTAACTAGATATTCTCCCTATATTTTCCATAATGTCATTCACGTAATTTTAGCAAATTTCAAATAATATTCCTAAATTTCCATGTTTCCTTGAGATAGCCGAATCTTCCCTTTTTTGTAAATATAATTTTCCATCGGCCAAACTCATACCGACGTGCAATAGAGGGTTTCTTTCCAAGTGCATAGTTTTTTAACCGTTCATTTATTAAACTATTTTGAAACATAAAACTATTAAACAGAACACTATTTCACTAATGTGCAGCCCTTATAATATATTTATTTTTTTCTAATATTTTTCGTCACTTATCAATGTCATTTAATATTATAATTTTTTTTTGCATTATATGAGTGTAGCTAAATGTAACACCCCAAAAGGCGGCTATTACAGTGCCGTGGACTCTACAATGGGACCCACCAGGCGATATCAAAATACATATTAAATAAGTATTACTTTGTGATACCGAACCACAATAAATAGTCATTACTCCGATTAGGAGTTTATTAATGGTATGGCCAATGGCCTTATGATACACAGGATCCGAAATACAAGTATAGACCATATAGAGATGAGGTATACTTCAAATATAAATACAACCAGACAATAATTTAAATAAAGCGGAATTAAAGTAATATTACAGGGTTTGAACAATAACCGGACACAAAAGACATGGCCCCCCCGAACTAGTATCCCTCGAACCCTTCGCCATCACCGTGCTCTTCTAGTGCCTTGACTTTGCCTCGACCTAAAATACAACACAAGTATTTCGCCCAAAAGACATGGTCAGATATACATGATAAATGATTCTCCCGACAATATACAATCCACATATATTAGATATCAGGGAAAATATCCCGACTATTGAACATACCCCTTGAGCATATGCACAATCAGTCCCAAAATCATCGAACATATCCAATCATACATATACTATGAACGATTAAACAATATGGCTCAAGATGGACATCACAGTACGCCCGATCCGGAAATGTGTCTGTGTACATGTCCACCCCGTATATGAAATCCAGAATATACGTGTGACAATGTACCTAATTAACCTCACGAGCTACGTCTCATGTGCACAGTCCAATACGGAAAACATCCACGTATGACTATATAAGTGCCCGACTAAAAGTCCTACACAATAACCAATCGGCACGTAGATATGATTCCAGATATGTCACGATAGAACATGACAACGAATTCAATAAATCACATATCCGATTAAGGATCAAGAAAAACTCACAGAAGTGACAACGAGGACCAACGAGATCAACGATTCAAGGTGACATACTTGGGAATGCAATCCCATGATGAAAAACGGAACAACATCAAGGACAATATCAAATTACGAGTCACAAATTCATAAACATTTCATATACATGAAACATATAAACATCACAAGAATCTAATCATTATTATAAGCAAGCAAGATAACTTGCCTCAATATGGAGACGAGAATAATCCTCCCTTGTCGAAATGAACGAACGGTCCTCGACTAATATCGGTTACTCGAACAATCAACCTTGAATGAAACGTAATCCTTTCAATAACGTATTCACATAATATTAATATCAATTCGCATGAAACGACGCCCGCAACCTACCCGAATAATCCATTCCACCCTAATGAATATCCTACCAATTAATGAAGGGTTCCAATACATCTAGTTCGCCTTCCACAATCGGATTACTATATCAACAATGTCCTTTAATACTCTTGTCATTTCTATTAACAAAATATCTTCAATTCACCAATAAAATCGGTTTAATGAATTTCTTTATGTTCTACAACATCTACTACTATACAAGGTTGATCATAATGAATTTGATACTCAAACTATTATGACTTTATCAATCACATTCAGCAACTCCTTCTTAAAACACTATCCATTCTACCATGATGATCAAACACATCCTTAAGTTATCAACACATTAGATTAATAAAAAGTTATTGTTGTATTGATCAATATCCGTATCATTCCTTAAAGACTTGTAAAGCTGAACCATAATGATGGTAAAACTTCTAAGATTTCTGAACAAGAGAACATAATCCTATCTTTAACATTGTCAAGTTCTTCCCAAGGTAATTAAATTCCTAATATGGGGTTTAAACACTTTATGATATCAATTCTATTGATTAAATCCAACTATGATTAAGCTAACTGATTATCAATGTTGTACTGAGATTAATTCGTCCAGCAAGATGAGCATGATAATATAAACATGGTTACTATCACTATAACATCAAGAATACATCCATTCCAAACCCTCATTTATCATATTCATCAAGAAGTGTTAAAAGTTTAATTATAACCAGGTTTTACTTGATTCATTTAACTCTAGGTGAAGTATTCTACATTACTAACATCAACATATGAAAAATACAGAGGATAATCGTATACATACCTCCAGAAACGAAGAACAACCCTCAACACTACAAGAAACACACTTCTAGCTCAAGAACACCTTCTAACTTCGAATCAATGAGCTCCACTCCGAGTTACAAGATTCAAAACCAAGTTGGAGAAGGTTAATATCGGTCTAGGGAGGCAGGATAGGGGATATACGGAGAGAAAATCGGGTTGGAGTTGTGAAGAAATGAAAAACAGGCTGTGTCTTTAAATAGACTGTACAGCCTTTTAACGTACGCTATCGAACAAATTTAGCGTACGTTAAAATGGGTTACGTACATTAACCAGTTGGTGTTACATACCTAATCGACTTACAGGGGCTACTGTCTCGATTTTACAGGCTATTTACATACGCTAAAAGAAAGGTATTACGTACGCTAGATATGGTTGACTCTGACCGACATGACAGCTCAATCACCTTTCACGTGCATGGCAACGGATAACAAATTCACGTGCGGAAGTCAACTGATGTCTGATTCCTTCTTAACGTACGCGACAGATAACGAATTACGTACATTAAGGCACAAGCTTAACGTACGTTAATCAAACTATGTAGCGTACGCTACACCACCAGAATAGGTCCAAAAATGCAACTCTCCAATTAACATCGAACAACAAACATAAAGTGAATAACAACGATAACTAACTCAATTTCGTGACATCTCGACATTGTAGTCATATAATAAATGCAACATGATTCAACGATATTCAAATTATATGAACAATACAGTAGTAAGGATGAAGAATTATAGTCGGATATTACATACTCCCCCCTTAAAAGGAGTTTCGTCCTCGAAACTAAGGGGCAAATCATTCGGGATATCTCACTCACATGTTATCCTCGGTTTCCCACGTAGCCTCCTCGACTCCGTGTCGTGACCACTGAACCTTCAGTAGGGGAATCGTCTTGTTCCGCAACTGTTTGATCCTCCTCTCGAGTATCTGTACAGGACGCTCCTCGTACGAATGATCCTCTTCTATTTCAATCTCTTCGCACTGAAGTACATGGCTTAGATTAGCAACATACTTCCTTAACTGGGAGACTTGAAACAAGTTGTGAATACGACTCAAAGCTGGTGGCAAATCCAGTCGATAGGCCAGATCACCTACATGCTCCAAAATCTCAAACGACCCAATATACCTCGGGCTCAGCTTGCCTCTCTTCCCAAAACGAAAAACACCTCGAGTAGGAGACACCTTCATTAGAACATGGTCACCAACCTCGAACTCAAGCGGTCATCGACGGTGGTTTGCGTAGGACTTCTGTCGACTTTTAGCCGTTAACAAACGACTCATAATCAGAGCGATTTTCTCACGGGATGCTAACAGCATATCGGGTTCCATCCCCAGAGATTCTGACAGTTCATCCCAACACAAAGGGGACCTATAACGATGGCCATACAATGCCTCATACGGAGCCATCTGAATCGAAGCATGCCAACTATTATTGTAAGTGAATTCCACCAAAGGTAGCTGGGTTTCCCAATCGTTCTTCCAATCAAGAGCACATGCCCTCAAATTTGTAGACTCCTAATGAGAGTAATGATTATTATTTTGTGGTTCGGTATCACTATAATGAAATATTTAAATTGTGTTTTGGTAACGCCTGGTGGGTCCCAGTGTGGGGTCCACGGCACTGTAATGGCCGCCGTATTTGGGGTGTTACAGAAGATGGTATCAGGGAGTCCTTTATATTTAAAAGTCGTTGTGGATTGAACTAGTATCAATAAACCTTCGCGCATGTGTGACCTGTGCAAGCACCTGACCCTACGAGCGAAATACGGTATGTTACTTTATGTGCCATGATTTAATTACTGGTAAGACGTTTGTGGCAGAATTTATTTTATTGATATTCTGAGGAAATTTTGAATTGATTATGTGATTGAATTTATTTCGACTTGATGTCGATATGATATTTTTCATAGCCCTCGTGGTGTCGATAATTCGTGATGAACTTGAAATTGTAGTTACATTGTTGCTATTAACTTAGCGTGAAAATTATGATTGCCATAGAGGTGGTCACGAAATGTGCTTATGATTATTGTTTGATTCTTTCAGTATAGATAGAAATTTGAGAGGCCGTGGCAGAGGGGGTCGAGGCCGTAGAAGGGTCCGAATCCCGAGGCCACAAGCCAATACACGTTCGAATATTGAGCAGAGCTCAGCAGGTAGTGATTCACCTACTGAGAACCAGTCACACCACACCAAGCGACACGAGGGCGCGCACATCGACCCGTATGTTTTTATGCAGGGCATGATGACCCAGATGACCCAGATGGGTCAATTGATGGAAGCTATGCAGAGAGATGCTACTATTGGCCAGCAGCAGGGACCTCATCCACCACCTCCTATGCACGGCAGACCCGTGAGTTGGATCATTAGCGACATCTCTCGTCAGCGGCCTCCGAGTTTTGAAGGCTCCTTTGAGCCTGCGGATATTGTACACTGGATCGAGCACTTCGAAAAATTGTTCGAGATGGTAGAATGTCCGGAAGAGAACCGCATCTCCGTGGCGGCTTACTACCTTAGTAAGAGTGCCCACACTTAGTGGCTTTCGGTGAGACCAGCTGATGGTGTATGCACTTGGGAGGAATTCAAGAATCACATGCTGGATCGTTATTATCCAGGTCCAATTCGTGATGCCAAGTTGTCAGAGTTGTTGAACCCAGACCCATCTAAGGGGGATGATGTGTTATCGATTGCTGAAAAATTTCAGGCACTTCTTCCATTCGCTACATTGATTGTTCGGACGGAGGCAGATAGGATCAAGTATTTTCTCAAAAGGCTGAAACCCCAGATGAGGATGCAGTTACTTAGTCACCAATGCACGACTCTACCGGAGTTCATCGAGAAAGCTATGAAATACAAACTTACTGCGAAGGAGATTTCCAAAAAGCAGCCACAGTCCAACAATAAGAGATCCAGAAACCAGAACCATGCTGACAATAATCGGGGAACATTCAATAAGCCCCAATCTGTACCAACTTTTTCTGAGCGGTCACCTATGGCGCCAAAACCAGTAGGATCACATTCTCGAGTGGCAGCTCATCTATTGTGTGTTTTAACTGTAGAGATCAGGGGCACGTCAGCTCCAAATGTCCAAAGCCGGATGTTGCATGTCATACTTGTGGGATTAGTGGACATCGTGCTCATTTTGTAGAGGTGGGCCAGGACGTACACTAGTAGACTCTCATGCTCCAGTTCAGTCTTCAATTAAGGATCGGGAACCTTCGTCTGCCTCCCACCAGGCTACCGAGGCAAACAGAGGGATAGGCCATGGAAGTCAAGCTAGTGCAGCCGGTACCGGAGCTACAAAACCAAGAATCTACGAGATGAAGAAGACTGACGATCCCGAAGCTAGCATGATCGCAGGTACACTTGAGATCCACTCTCAACCTGTATGTGTTCTTTTGATACTGGTGCTTCACACTCCTTTATAGCTGCTTCTTGTTTGAGTCATTTGCAATTAGATCATGTTATCGATTGTGAACCTTACGTGATTGGTCTACCCGATGGTAGAAGAATTATTGGGAATCGTGAAGTACAGAACTGTCCGATTCGTATGAACGACCGTGGGTGGTTGTCAGACATGATTGCGGTCGATTTACCTAAAGATGATGTGATATTGGGTATTGATTGGATGGATCATCATGATGCCATACTTAGCGTCCGCAAGCGTATGGTGACCATCACATCTGACAATGGTTTCTAGTGCATTTTTCAGGGTGACAATACCATCCGTTCCAGGAGAATCATCAACGCAATGAAAGCAGTGAAACTGCTTAATCAGGGGTATGTTGGTTATTTGTAATGCCCGGTTATCCCCTTCTAAGCCAATAACTATTTTATACCTAAATGCATTTACATAATATGCATTAGGGAAGCATGGCATTCAAGTAGACATTTCATGAGCATGAATAATTGCTATTTATGTGCTTAATTATATTTTATGTCTATGATACATGCAACATGTTATTTATTCCTCCTAACATGGTAAAGTGTGTCTTTATAAATGTCTCATTGCAGTGAGAAGCTCAGTTTCTCGGTTAAAGGAGATCGATGTGCTAAATGTCTACAAGTGATTTTATTTGTTAATTGCATTTTTACATTACTTCACATATGATATTCACTCCACCTCATAGTTAACTCACTATGGTGAAGAGTATTGAACATATTAAATTAGCTCTAAGCATAGGTGGCAAACATATAAGTACTAATAGGGTCACTGATAAGTCTATCGTAGGTTAACCAGTTTAATACAGGAGCCTAGTGGTGTGTGTGTGTTGAGTAAATTTAGATATATGAATCAAGTAGATAATATTTGTTTATCCTAATAAAACGTGTCAAATATTTGATTCTTATCTACATTATAATTGGTTCAATTGGTAGTTGCAGACGGCATCACCTGTTATGTAATTGGATATGTCACTTCCCTATTCATCCCAGTTGCGCTCGGAACCAGTTGAATTTGTCTTTTGTTTTATCATCATCATCATATCATATTAATAAGTGAGCCCTTTCATTCTTATCTATAGCTTTATAGGTAGGAAGGTCTAGAAAGTTTGACAATAAAATCCCTTATTAGCATTTTTAATGCTTTCCGCATAGTAATCGGTTTTAAACAATAAAAACACACCTTAAAATTCTACAAAACCACTAGACCTGATATTTATACCCTAAATATGTTCAATATCTATTAATAACCGGTTTAAACCAACCAATAACCGGCCTATAACTACTTGAATTGATCGAGTCTTTAAAACACGATTTATAGAAGCTATTTGAGGGTATCTTCGGTATTTCACCCTCAAAACCGCCTCTGGGGAAAACCGACCTTCAACCCTCATTAACACTCTGGACTCGACCTAGAAGCATCCATAAAATCACCAAAAATTCAAGAAAAAATCATCAAAACACCAAAACCTCATATCCTTTGTGAATCAAGGTGAGTTTCCTTTGTTTTCTTCATGTTCTTGGTGTCTTTATTGATTATTTCGATGAGGAGGATTTTTACAGGCCCTTATACATATCATGATAATGTTAAAAATTCATCCATGGCTCCACTTTATGTTTATTGTGGGTTTATAAAGCCTAAATCATCACTAGACAACATAGAACTCAATTCTGCCAACTTTTCTAAATATATATGGATTGTGCATATTCGGTATATTTAAGGGTCTGGTGTTCACATATATTTGTTCTTCAGTATGTTATGGATGTTATATCAAAATTTGATGCAAATCCAACTTATATTCAAGCGGTTATAAGCTAAACAAGTTCTGTTATTCAAAGGTTTTGATAAACTTTCTTGAACAATTATGTTGTTGTAAAATAGGTTACACAAATTACTATATGTTCATATTTTCAGAATAAGTTTTCTTGTATAAGTAAAGGAGAAATATATGAAGTTAAAACATAGTGTAAACGGGTATATATGTATAACTATTGCATCACAGTAACTAGTTGTGAAGGGATAAGGCATAGATGATCCTAAATTGTATTCCAAACATTTTGTAGCATTCGTGAAAGTAATGTTAAGTGCATTATGGTTAATTAATTCAGGGATTTTAGCAAATCCATCTAGATAGAGAATATGATCTTTTCATCTCAATACGCAGCTGGACCCGAGGTAAGATGATGCTTTTCCTTGCTGTATCATAAGGATCATATATTGATTGATATTTTCATATGTGACTGTTATTGAATGATCATGCACAACATGTGTATGTGAAATAATGTTTAAAATAAATATGGTGCTTGATTGATGGCGGGTAGGCACGGGACGTGGAGGACCAGTGGACCCAAAACATGGTGGCAAATACTTGCGGCTGAAAGTCAGTCAAGGAAACCCACACTAAATGAAAGAGGTTGAATACGGATAATACCATTGGTTGAAAAACCAGTATGGGAACCCCCGTATACATGCTTTATTGTCCAATTATATGAACAGTTTCCGAAAACCTTGGCCTATCACTATCAGTCGAGTACCATGCTTCAAGGGTACCCAAAGAAAGAATTTTACAAGAACATGACTATATCATATAAAGTAGTTATTTGTTGATGAATGTGATATGTGATACCTTGCTATTACAGAAGTCTCATCTTACTGAGCCATTAGCTCACTATATTCTTATGATATAGGTGATGATGCTCATGTTTAGGGGTTGACCATACTTCTTCAGTGTTGCCAGTTGGAGACTTGTCCATATGCCATTCCCCAGCTATTTTGCTCCTCTGCTGGAAGACTATGTTGTGTTTTGAATAAGATCGTTCTGTTATGGTTTTGTCTATGTATTAAATTTAAGGTTGTGTAATGTTTTAAATAAAAAATACCAGTTTGCGTTATTTCCCCGAGTTCTTGCTTTTACCAAATTTACAATTATGGCTTTTCAAAGTATAAAAGAGTGATACTCCCCAACTTAGTAGCACGGACCCCTTTGCGGTTCAACTGCTAGGTTAGGGGGTGTTACAGTTGTGGTATCGGAGCGAAGGTTTAAATCTTTCCTGCAGACAGAAGATGGCATATGGACATTCTCGACTGAGGGATATGGTCAAGTTTTATTTGTTAAGTATTATGTTTAATAGATTACAATCTATTAGTTGTCATTATCATTATTGTGTGTTTGTTATTGGCTTATGAATGGGTGAGATTGGGCAGTACAGGGGCAGTGATGGCACCCAAAAGGAAGACAAGAGATGCTCCAAATCTAAACCACAAGCTTTTTGAGAATTTGGCTGAGCTAATGCAGCAACAGACAAGGATGTATGGTGAACAGATGCAACAATTGCTGAATATGCAACAAAGAAACCAGGAACAAAACAGAGAACCTCCACCAAGAAACAATAATGGACCAGCAGTGTATGAGAAATTTAGGAAAATGGAACCTCCTAGTTTTCATGGTGGGTCTGATCCTATGTTTGCAGAGGAATGGGTCAAATCACTTGATGTTATCTTTGATTACATGCACATCGAAGACACTGAGAAGATACTTTGTGCGGTCTTTCAACACAAAAAAGATGCCAGAACTTGGTGGGAAGGAGCCAAACTTGCAGTCAACATGGAATAGATGACATGGGAGAGATTTAAAATAATAATTTATGATAAATACTTCACCAGGGATACCCGATCTCTGAAGGTCAAAGAGTTTTTAGAGCTGAAGCAAGGGGATATGTCTGTTTGTGAATATATCCAAAAATTTGAAGAAGGCTGCAGGTATGTTCCTTATATTGCTAGGGATAATGCTGAGAAGATGGATCATTTCCTAAGAGGCCTCCGACCTGAAATTAAAAGAGATGTCAGAATGTCTGCATTAACTGAGTTCAGAGAAATAGTTGACAAAGCGCTGCTCGCATAAGCTGACGAAAAGGAGATACAAAAGTCTTATCAGCAGAAGAGGCAAGCATTTGCTTCAAAAAATTCAGCACATTGGAAGAAATCGGAGCAAAAACCAGGCGAAGCCAATCAGAAGCATCCTACAGCGAGACATGCTCCAAATACAACTGAGAAGCCTAAGTGTACTAAATGTGGGAAAAATGACTTTGGAGAATGTTTTGTTGGGTCCAATAATTGTTTCAGATGCAAGAAGCCCGGACATATGGCGAAAGATTACCCAAACCCAGAGAATAAAGTTCAAGGAAGGGTGTTTGCAATGACACGAGAACAAGATGATGCAGATGCTTCCGTAGTCTCAGGTATCATTCTGAGGTATCATTTTGATCTCAGGAATTCCTGCATTTACATTGATAGACCCAGGTTCCACACATTCATTTGCATCATATGCATTTATGAGAAAATTGGGCATTAAACCAGAGCTATTGAAAGTTGGTTATAATGTGGCTGCTCCGTTTGGAGAAAATATGGACTCTGAGCAAATGTTGAGGGTCTGTACAGTTCGAATGGGCGAGAGGGTACTCTACGCCGACCTTATTGTCCTACCAATATCTAATTTTGATGTTATCCTTGGTATGGATTGGTAAGCTAAATATTGGGCAAATATCGATTGTAATATGAAGATTGTGGCCTTTCAACCAGCAAATGGAGGACGGTTTATTTTTAGAGGTAATTTATATTCGTGCTCTTTGCCAATTATAACTGCACTGAAAGCTAAGAAGATGTTAAATAAGGGGTGTACTGGCTATTTGGCTAATGTTTTGGACACCTCCCTTGAAATGAAATTGAATCCTGAAGATGTAGATGTGGTTAGAGAATTTCCTGGGGTGTTTCCAGATGATCTACCAGGGTTGCCGCCAGATCGGGAAATTGAGTTTGCAATCGATGTAATGCCTGGGACTACCCCTATTTCTAAAGCCCTGTACAGAATGGCACCAACAGAATTGAAAGAATTAAAAATTCAGCTACAAGAATTACTTGATAAGGGATTCATCCGTCCTAGTTGTTCACCTTGGGGAGCGCCTGTCTTATTTGTGAAAAAGAAAGATGGCTCATTGCGATTATGCATTAACTATAGAGAACTGAATAAGGTGACCATCAAGAACAAATATCCTCTTCCAAGGATAGATGATTTATTTGATCAGTTGCAAGGAGCATTAGTATTCTCAAAGATTGATTTATGTTCCGGATATCATCAACTGAAGTTCAAAGAAGAAGATATACAAAAGACAGCATTTAGAACGCGATATGGTCACTATGAATTTTTAGTGATGCCTTTTGGTTTGACAAATGCTCCGGCAGCATTTATGGATCTGATGAACTGGATATTCAAAGAGTTCCTTGATAAATTTGTGGTGGTGTTTATCGATGATATCCTTATCTATTCACATGATAGAGATGAACATAAAGAACACCTCATAATTGTGCTTCAAATTCTCAAAGAAAAACGGTTGTATGCTAAATTCAAGAAATGTGAATTCTGGATAGAACAAGTGGTAATTTTAGGGCATTGGTATCCAAGGATGGCATTTCAGTTGATCCAAACAAGGTAGAGGCGGTGAGCAACTGGACAACACCAACAAATGTATTAGAGGTTCGAAGTTTCTTAGGACTAGCTGGCTACTACCAACGGTTTGTACAAGGATTCTCAAAGATTGCAACCCCATTGACATTGTTAACAAGGAAGAACACAAAGTTTGTTTGGACTGATGCTTGCGAGGGGAGTTTCCAGGAATTGAAGCGTAGATTAACTACAGCTTCTGTCCTTGCCACTCCTATAGGAACAGGTGGCTTTGTAGTTTACACTGATGCTTCTAAAAATGGTTTGGGTGCTGTATTAATGCAACATGGGAAGGTAATAGCCTATGCATCCAGGCAATTAAAAGAGTATGAAAAGAATTATCCAACGCATGATCTAGAACTGTCTGATATTGTATTTGCACTAAAACTTTGGAGGCATTATCTATATGGTGAAAAGTCCGAAATCTATACAGACCACAAGAGTTTGAAGTACTTTTTCAGACAGAAGGAGCTGAATATGCGACAACGGATGGTTAGAATTGGTGAAAGACTATGATTGTGAGAAAATTATCATCTTGGTAAGGCAAATGTGGTTGCAGACGCATTAAGTAGAAAGTCTATGTCTTCCTTTCTAATCACACAGAAGCCATTATTATTAGACTTGCAAAAATTAGAACTGGAAATTGTGCCCAAAAGGAAGATTTGTTCATTATCAGCACTCATATTGAAACCTGCACTTCAAGATATAATCAAAGAAACCCAGAAGGCGGATCAGTACATAGGCAAATTGAGGGAAAAAGTTGATGAGGGCAAATTACCTGTAACACCCCCAATCCACTCAGGGATATTACACGCCGTAGACCCTCTCCTCGAGGATCTACCAGGCTGATAACTAAAATCAAACATCTAAACATCGCCTTTAAGGCTAAAATGACTCAGTAGACCGACTTGGTCTTTCAATAATAACATACAACTCATTCCCAAACACATACCCACGCAGGGGTCAAAATGAAATAAACTCCCGTACAACGGGGAAAAGATACCGCAGCGGAAAAAGAAAATACAACTGGACCAATACGACATCAACGGAACCTCGTGTGATTAGTATCGTTCATCTTTCATCATCCTTCGTGCCGACCCTGTGCTATGCTCCAAAACCTGAATGCAAAAATAGACATCCACCCCCCGAATACTCGGGGGTTAGCAAAACTCCACTGTTTTGCTAGTGCAAGTACAAGTGCAAAAATACGAGCCATACAATACAAGTTCCAAGAACAATAATAATCAGGAATCCTCAAAGATCCAAACGTAAAGAAAAGTACTTCCCGAGGCAAGAGTTTTGGGTAAACATTTCCAAAACCGAAAGATCGCAAATAAGGGAAACAATTTACAAAACAGTTTAAAATGCCATCGAGAGTTTTAATAGAAAACAATTTAGGATTATAAAATCCTTCTCTTTCCAAAAATTCAATAGGGTCACACCCAAAGGTTTTGTTTTCGCAAATAGGAAATCACCAACAATTTACAGGGTCGAGCCCAACATCACGTGTCCTCAACGGACGTAAAATCAACGAAACATAATCATGCACACGCATCGCCTAGGACCGGACGACACCACCGACGTCCCACCCGTGGCCTCGAAGGACCCTCTCGAGTGGCTAGCGAAACAAATCACACACATCTCACGGTTGGATCAATCGCTTGTTGCATCGCCACATGATCGCATGCCATGTGCCACCGTAGATTATCTCAGGCTCTCACGGTTGGATCAATCACTTGTTGCATCCTGGCCACATGATCACATGCCATGTGCCACCGTAGACCTTCAACCATATCCACACATTCACACAAATAACATATCACATCAAGGATATTCAAACAATTCGCCTGAGGCATCAAACACTTAGCAAAACACCACGTCAATTCACAACGCACCGAAATGAAATAATATACGCCCACACACAATACCAAGTGCAACATGAACACCAAGCATATACATAGAATTCACATAGTTATTCACGAACACACCAATCACAAAACACACACGGTTTTGAAAGGGGCCTTTAACGAGGCTAACCAAATCTTTTGAAAACTCATTTCAAACAAACAAACAAACCAAGACGATCACCAATCATCATATCCGCGAAACAAGAAATGTATGGACAAGGTACTTGCCTCGAATAATTAGACGATGACACGAACGGAGCGGAAGAGTTGAACACGACCGCAAGGAACCGCGGAAATGAACCTAACGATTCGAATAGCACAATCACAACCACTTCTAAACGATTACGGAAATGGAATACACAGTAAACCCGCCTACGATTCATGTATATTCGCACAAAAATAACAACGAGGGCGGACCACAACCAAACCCTCTCGATTCCGTAAAAATCACGAAATATACCATGAATCCGTAGGGAAACTAAGAATACCAACAAGAATAATCATATTCATCAAGAATCCATCAACAAAACGGAAAGAATCGGACAAAACCCCAAAATCCCCAATTATCCAAAAAGGTAGGGTTTCAAGAGATATTACCTTGAGTGATTCAAGTGTCAAGATCCGTAGAACACGCGTTAGATTGATTATCCGAGCCTCACAACCGAAAAGAAATGATGAAAATCGACCCCCGGATGAAGAACTCTCTCCTCTCTATGACTCTCTCTCGCGGCCGTGCAAAATGGGGAAGGAAAATGAGCGGTTCGCTCAAAACAACACATTTATAGGGTAACGCAGAGAACTATCGCCGCCTATCGGCCGATAGTTCACCGATAGCCATACGGAATGCCGACAAGAAGGTCTATCGACCCCCTTATCGGCCGAAAGGCTACCGAAGTTCGAAGGTGAAGAAATTTACATATCGGCCGCCTATCGGCCGATAGCCCAACCGATACCCATACAGAATGCCGGCAGAGAGTCTATCGGCCCCCTATCGGCCGAAAGGCTCCCGGGAGTGCTCGGCCAAAACCCAAACGACCATAACTCTCTCGTCCGGACTCGATTGACTCACCGTTTGAACCATTGGAAAGCTAACTCGATGTTCTATAATATTGCAAAGATTTATAATTTTGGAGTCACCAAAAATTAATGATGATCTAACAAAGTCGAACTCATACTTAGAAAAGTCGTTTAGTAATCTGAATTCAACAAAACGACACCGAAACCGAATCGAATACGAACCGAAGATACGGTTACGAAGTACTCACAAAGACGAATCTAAGAGCTAGTAGGACACACAATTCCGACCACCCGAAGGCTCGAAATTCGACAACGGAAGGTAATTACCCCAAACTTTGGGAAATTACGAAAATGGCCCAAATGCCCGAAAATCACGATACGTGATCGAATAACCAAACCGAAGTTCACAACACGTCTAACAAAGTTAAACGGACTTGCGGGAAACTCAAATGAGTTTGGTCGAGATTCGCAAGAATCGAACTCAAGTGCGGAAAAGTCGCTAAAAGGCACAGAAATCAACGAAACTACACCTAAACGAACTCGGATTTAAAAAATTGTAGAATTAATCATTCTCATAATGACGAAACGAACATGAGCGAAGTCGTCAAAACAGACTTCCCAAAAAAAAAAAGAAATTACCGGAAATCGAAAATTGCGGATATTACATTCTACCCTCCTTAAAAGAAGTTTCGTCCCGAAACTTAAAACAAGTAGGGAGAAGAAATATTCCGCCAGGAAAAACTCAACGAGATACACAAGAATGCGTAACTAACGCCCAACGGCGAAATGTTACAAACAACGCAAAGGAGTATACGGCGTGAAAACACGCTCCACGGCGACCAACACAACGTCGCCGTTAGGGATATAATAAAAACCAACAAGTGACAAGCGTCATCAAATGGATAACACAATCAAGTCAATGATCCAAACAATCACAAAACACAAATTACTTGTTACAAGAAAACACGCACAGTCGAGAAAACAGAGAATAAACACAAAACGATCCACAAGGGTAATTATAAATAATTCGGACTACGCCGAAATCCTCAAAACCACCCTAGGCATCTCCGTGTCCTTTCGGAGCAGAGACGCAACCTCGATCCCCAAATCTCTCAGCTACCGTCTCGCAATGCACGGATCGGTGACCCACCTGGCCACACTCGAAACAGCTGACTAACGGTGAACGACAATTCTTCGCAGTATGGCCCGCTCGACTACAGTTATAACATATCTTCGAAGTGCTCACATTACTCACTGCAGGGGTACTACTCCTCTGATCACGCGATCTAGGAACCATATTGGGATGACGAGACGAAGTCCCAACCTCAAGGGGCCCACTCCCGATTTCTGAAAAGTTCCCAACGGTTTTCTGTTTCTTCGAGTCCGACATACTCTCGGTCGATAATCTGGATAGCTCGTAGGCTAACGCCCTATTTTGATAATCTCTCAAGGAAGTACAAGCGAGACCTGCCATGTACTGGCGAATCTCCGGCTTCATCCGCCTACTAAAATGACAAATCTTGTCCTCCTCTGTCCTTACTTGATTCTGCACATAGCCGAGCTGTTTGCTAAAATCAATAATAGCTTGAGACAGCGGTACATCCTGCGGTTTCGCCGAAAAGAATTCATTAATCCTCTGATTTCTGATCGGTTCCGGACAAAACTCATCTCTCATGAATTTCTGGAACTCTGCCCACGTGACAACGCGATCTCGAGGCTTAAAAGCCTCCCACCAGCTAGCGGCATCTTTGTCGAAAAGATACTGAGCTACCGGGACCTTACGTTCTTCTGGACAATCAACTATCTCGAAAATCTTTTCCAACTGGAAAAGCCAACCATCCCAGCCCAACGCATCCGCAACACCGGCGAATCGAGGGGATTCATACGAATCACTTCTCGGCCACCGATTTACCCAGTGTCTTTGGGTCACATCTGTAACACGCCGAATCGCCTGAGTCAATCGAGTCATCCGAGTGGCTACTGCTGCAAAATAGTAGCAACACCAATACCAATACCATCACCGCGGCATGCTCTCGACCACGCGTCCGATCGCCACGACCACGACCTCGGCCCCTCGGCATACTAAATAAGTAACCACTCAAAGACAACAAGGAATCATAATACATATCATATACAACAATTTCCATCGTAAAGTAATACACACACAAACACTACAAAGCGACGGTATCGCTCGCGACCTCAACGGCCCGAACGATAACCAGCACATAATTTCAACCATAATGAAACAATCACACATGTACACAAACGTACAAACTCAAGCTTCAACAGCTCACACCCGTGCGACAACACGCAAAGCACCACGAGGCGACAAACAGTAAACACCAGTTCACACCTCTCACAGAGGGTTAACAAAACATATGCGTGGCGAACGACTCAACGTTCACACCACCAATTCAATCACAATTCGGGGTTAACACCGTAACGAAAGTTCGAAAACCATACACGCATTTCCGGTCCGCAAACAGGAATGATAGGTTTTAAAAATGAAAACCACCTTTTGAAAACAGTTTGGAAACAAAGTTGATCTTGAGTATCATTTTACAAAAAGTAGTACAAACACCATTATCGAGACTTTGAAAATCATCTTGCGTTTGAACAAAAATGAGGACACCTTTCCTTTAGTGAAAAACTTTCAAAAAATATTCGACCCTTGGGTCTAAGCAACTGCATTTGAAAATATCTCAAAAAAAATATTTTTGGTCCTCAACCGGAAATTTTTTTGAAATGTATTGCGGCATTAGAAAACACCTTGAAAACACCGCAAGAAAATAATTCGCTTTAAAAGTACGTCTCGAATTTCAATTTTCTAAGATACTCAAGGTTTTCAAAATAATTCAATGGGTTAGAATGCCCAAAAAGGTCGATGACGGTAGTACTTATCAAACTCACAAAATCATTTGAAAACACCCAACTACCGTCAAAACGGTCAAGGTCAACAACTCGGTTAAAGGAATCGATTTTCGAAATAAAATTCAGTCGGTAAGATACCGAAAGCCATTACAAAGGAACTCACGCAGCGGAAAAAAAAAAGAACTACAGTCCAACATGCACAATCCAGCAACTACTCCTCACATGAAAGAAATATGAGAGTCAACTAGTCACGTATCAAGAAATCAAAATCCATAAGAGGATCCCGTCACTTAACAAATAATCATAAAAAAATAGCTCGTGTCACACGAGGCTCAACACAGATAAGGGAGACTTACATCCACAGGTCGCACGAAGATGATGATCGCCCACGATACTAATCACGACCAACAAACTCAGACGACGCGTCGCGACACGACTTAGTCAGACAAAATCCGACGAGACAAAGACTCAACAGACACCACTGACCCGACAGCCTAGGTTTCCACAACCTAAGCTCCGATACCATTTATGTAACACCCCCAATCCACTCAGGGATATTACACGCCGTAGACCCTCTCCTCGAGGATCTACCAGGCTGATAACTAAAATCAAACATCTAAACATCGCCTTTAAGGCTAAAATGACTCAGTAGACCGACTTGGTCTTTCAATAATAACATACAACTCATTCCCAAACACATACCCACGCAGGGGTCAAAATGAAATAAACTCCCGTACAACAGGGAAAAGATACCGCAGCGGAAAAAAGAAAATACAACTGGACCAATACGACATCAACGGAACCTCGTGTGATTAGTATCGTTCATCTTTCATCATCCTTCGTGCCGACCCTGTGCTATGCTCCAAAACCTGAATGCAAAAATAGACATCCACCCCCCGAATACTCGGGGGTTAGCAAAACTCCACTGTTTTGCTAGTGCAAGTACAAGTGCAAAAATACGAGCCATACAATACAAGTTCCAAGAACAATAATAATCAGGAATCCTCAAAGATCCAAACGTAAAGAAAAGTACTTCCCGAGGCAAGAGTTTTGGGTAAACATTTCCAAAACCGAAAGATCGCAAATAAGGGAAACAATTTACAAAACAGTTTAAAATGCCATCGAGAGTTTTAATAGAAAACAATTTAGGATTATAAAATCCTTCTCTTTCCAAAAATTCAATAGGGTCACAGCCCAAAGGTTTTGTTTTCGCAAATAGGAAATCACCAACAATTTACAGGGTCAGAGCCCAACATCACGTGTCCTCAACGGACGTAAAATCAACGAAACATAATCATGCACACGCATCGCCTAGGACCGGGACGACACCACCGACGTCCCACCCGTGGCCTCGAAGGACCCTCTCGAGCTGGCTAGCGAAACAAATCACACACATCTCACGGTTGGATCAATCGCTTGTTGCATCCTGGCCACATGATCGCATGCCATGTGCCACCGTAGATTATCTCAGGCTCTCACGGTTGGATCAATCACTTGTTGCATCCTGGCCACATGATCACATGCCATGTGCCACCGTAGACCTTCAACCATATCCACACATTCACACAAATAACATATCACATCAAGGATATTCAAACAATTCGCCCAGAGGCATCAAACACTTAGCAAAACACCACGTCAATTCACAACGCACCGAAATGAAATAATATACGCCCACACAATACCAAGTGCAACATGAACACCAAGCATATACATAGAATTCACATAGTTATTCACGAACACACCAATCACAAAACACACACGGTTTTGAAAGGGGCCTTTAACGAGGCTAACCAAATCTTTTGAAAACTCATTTCAAACAAACAAACAAACCAAGACGATCACCAATCATCATATCCGCGAAACAAGAAATGTATGGACAAGGTACTTGCCTCGAATAATTAGACGATGACACGAACGGAACGGAAGAGTTGAACACGACCGCAAGGAACCGTGGAAATGAACCTAACGATTCGAATAGCACAATCACAACCACTTCTAAACGATTACGGAAATGGAATACACCCGGAAACCCGCCTACGATTCATGTATATTCGCACAAAAATAACAACGAGGGCGGACCACAACCAAACCCTCTCGATTCCGTAAAAATCACGAAATATACCATGAATCCGTAGGGAAACTAAGAATACCAACAAGAATAATCATATTCATCAAGAATCCATCAACAAAACGGAAAGAATCGGACAAAACCCCAAAATCCCCAATTATCCAAAAAGGTAGGGTTTCAAGAGATATTACCTTGAGTGATTCAAGTGTCAAGATCCGTAGAACACGCGTTAGATTGATTATCCGAGCCTCACAACCGAAAAGAAATGATGAAAATCGACCCCCGGATGAAGAACTCTCTCCCTCTCTATGACTCTCTCTCGCGACGCCGTGCAAAATGGGGAAGGAAAATGAGCAGTTCGCTCAAAACAACACATTTATAGGGTAACGCAGCAGAACCTATCGGCCGGCCTATCGGCCGATAGGCCCAGCCGATAGCCATACGGAATGCCGACAGTAGGGTCTATCGACCCCCCTTATCGGCCGAAAGGCTACTGGAAGTTCGAAGGTGAAGAAATTTACATATCGGCCGGCATATCGGCCGATAGGCCCAACCGATACCCATACAGAATGCCGGCAGTAGAGTCTATCGGCCCCCCTATCGGCCGAAAGGCTCCTGGGAGTGCTCGGCCAAAAACTGAAACGACCATAACTCTCTCGTCCGGACTCCGATTGACTCACCGTTTGAACCATTGGAAAGCTAACTCGATGTTCTATAATATTGCAAAGATTTATAATTTTTGGAGTCACCAAAAATTAATGATGATCTAACAAAGTCGAACTCATACTTAGAAAAGTCGTTTAGTAATCCTGAATTCAACAAAACGACACCGAAACCCGAATCTGAATACGAACCGAAGATACGGTTACGAAGTACTCACAAAGACGAATCTAAGAGCTAGTAGGCCACACAATTCCGACCACCCGAAGGCTCGAAATTCGACAACGGAAGGTAATTACCCCAAACTTTGGGAAATTACGAAAATGGCCCAAATGCCCGAAAATCACGATACGTGATCGAATAACCAAACCGAAGTTCACAACACGTCTAACAAAGTTAAACGGACTTGCGGGAAACTCGAAACAGCAGTTTCGGTCGAGATTCGCAAGAATCGAACTCAAGTGCGGAAAAGTCGCTAAAAGGCACAGAACTCAACGAAACGACACCGAAACGAACTCGGATGTCAAAAAGTGTAGAATTAATCATTCTCAGAATGACGAAACGAACATGAGCGAGTCGTCAAAACAGACTTCCGCCGAAAAAAAAGAAATTACCGGAAATCGAAAATTGCGGATATTACATTACCGAACTTCTCAGTCTTTAGTAATAAAATATTGCGATATAAAGGGAGACTATGTGTGCCAGCCGACGCAACCATGATAGGGGACATTCTGAAGGAGGCTCATTCTAGTCATTATTCAATACATCCAGGTAGCACAAAAATATATAAAGACTTGCAACAACATTATTGGTGGCCTAACATGAAGAAAGATATTGCAAATTTCGTTTAAGAATGTCTAGCTTGCCAGCAGATCAAAACTAAACATTAGAGACCAGCAAGATTATTGAAGCCTTTACTAATTCCGGAATGGAAATGGTAACACATTACAATAGATTTTGTGCTTGCGCTACCAAGGACTCAAAGTGGGTATAATTCGATATGGGTGATTGTTGATAGATTGACCAAATCTGCTCATTTCCTTCCAGTAAAATCAATATAAAATATGGATCGATATGCTCAGGAATATATTAAAGAGATAGTCTGACTACATGGGGTGCCAGTATGAATAGTGTCTGACAGGGACCCTAAATTCACATCTGTATTTTGGAAAAGTTTACATAACGCAATGGGTACGAAGCTTGCTTTCAGCACCGCATTTCATCTAAAAAGTGATGGGCAGTCAAAAAGAGTTATTCAAATACTCGAAGATATGTTGAGAGCATGCATATTAGATTTCAAGGGCAATTGGGATACAAAGCCACTACACCATATATGGGTTTCAGCAACACCTGAAAAACTGTGTTCAAAAGTCCAAAAAGTGTTGCTGAAGGCAAAAAAACAGGCTACGGCTACACTTTGACCAAATTTGAAGGTGTTACAAAAACGGCCGCAACCATAGGGGTCTAAGGTAACACTTTTCTTGTTTTTGGTAACATGTAAAAAAAGTGTAACAATAGACCCCTATGCCAACACTTTTCTTGTCTGTGCCCACACTAAATTTTGTGTTGCTATAGACTTAAGGCCACACTTTTATATATTTAGTGACACAAATGTTTGTGTAGCTGTAGACCAATGCTAACACTCATGAGGTCTAATGTAACATTAAATTGTGAAACACTTTGACATCTTTACCAACAACTTTAACACTATGGCTACACTTATATGTGAACAGTTCTAACTTTTTGCCAACACACTTCTAATCTTTGCCAACACAATTTTTATATTTTGCCAACAGGAAGAATTATAAATTAAAGTCTATGGCTACATTTTGCAGATTTTTACCAATATTTTTCATAGTAAAAAGCAACATGTTATATTGAAAAATAAATATTTTCATAACACAGTCAATAACAGCCAAATACACTTACATAACCCAACATCCAAAATCTAACTTAAAATGCCATTCAATAATTATCATAAGTAATATTTAATAGCTAAGAAAAAGTTATCATCACAATCCATAAATATAACAAAATTAATAGATCACTTAGCAAAATTTCATCATCTCAACCCCCCAAAACGGCACTCTAGTTGCCTCATGGTCTACGTCGAGTAGAACATTTAGCATCTTCGGCTTCTTTCCTCGCACTCAGTTGTAGAGTATGTTGTATTTGAGAAGATCCCGCATTATCTTCCTCAGTTGAAGGAAGTTCCCAGCCTCCATTGCTATGCTGGCTAATTTGTGGCTCATTATTACCAATCACCAAACGAATCAACAGTCAACTACATAGAACAACAATTAGCAAAAAAACTACATAGCACATCAGTTAAATTCTGATACAAAACACAGGACATACCATGATCATAATAAACTAGAACTAAAGCGTGAAAAACTATCATTATAAGCAACCAAGATTTGAATGCAAAAATACAACACTGATTTTTAAATAAAAAACCGAAGTTATTGTCTGTGCCAACTTTAAATGACCGTCATTTTTCGGTCGCCAAACAGTTTAATGAACATTAATAACCACTTTATAGGGTGAACATCCTTCATACATCTAAATGGAAATGACACCAAAGATATACAAGTTGGTGATATATATGCCTGAATTATATTTCTCCATAATAATCATATATTTAAAATTTTGTCAAACTATGAGGTAACACACAACAAGCCTGCATCAGTTACTTCAAATTACATATTACAATCTTTATGATAAAAAATGAGATACCATTAGTAATATCCAACAATAAAACGAAAAATGAAAAGAAGTATTCTTCTCCTTTGTACCTTATAATAAAAATACCCTAGTCTAATTTCCTGACTCTCTCCCTCAAGGCATGCTGGCCATTGAACTTGTTCAAAGAACCTTGAAAAAGGGTGTTAATTTGAGATTCTAGAACATTGACTTTAATATTCAGCATGCATGTTTGCATCTATGTAATTTAAAATTCTTAGTAAGCATACCTGATCTGGAGTCTATTATGCTGGACAGTAAAAAATTTCCGCTCTAGCAGTAGCACGCGTCGACTGAAAAAGGAGAAACAAGTAGATTATAAGCATAGAAGTGGAAAGTGAAAATTATCAATAGGACATTAATAAGGAGTGCTTGGATTTGTTCCTTCGTGCAAAGATAAGAGTAAAACCATATCTAAGATTTAGTAAATTGTTGTTAGTGTTCAAGAAAGTTCGAATCTTGTTGTTGATAATGTCAAAGTGACAGACTTTCCTTATGAACTTGGAGCTTCACATGTGCATATCCATTTTGGAAAGTAGTAGTCAACATCGCACAAAATAAAAGTTTAATTCTCATCCGTAGAAACTTTCTTGTTGAGGTTTATCTCCATCTGGTCCTGACTAGAACAACTTTCCGTAAGAAGTTGTCTCACAATTGCACCATATACTAGAGTAAATAGCTCAGAGTTCTGTAAATAAATTGAACTTGATCTTAAAGAATTCATTAGGGAACCGATATATCTTATCATAGAATATATCATTTATCCTGAATTGGCAGTGAACCACTTTAGAAGCACTTTGTATGTAATCTACATACCATCAACAAGTGTCTTACCCACGAATGTGGTCTCTCAGGTCATCATCTGAAATCTTGGTCCTGACATAGCCAAAGATGTTTACTTCATGTGACTACAAGAAACCCTGTCAAGGAGGAACGGGCCTTAGGCCGTTAATATCATTTTTTTTACTATTTTATAGTTATTCTTATTATTCAATGTTAATTTTAATTATGTTTGGACCATGTTTAATTATTGGGCCATGGGCTAAACTAGTACTTAAGGTTGTGATTAGGGCATTAATCGAATTATTGGATATTGAATTGAATTTTTAGTCTGTTCCTGAACATGTTATCATAGTTTTTCTGTTCTACTCCCTCTTCCGCTTAACATAGATGCTCCATCTTTAAAGTTGTAGGTATCGACGGTGTTTGCAATAGAGTTCCAGTGCTTCAAAAAGTGGAAATGAATACCACGTGTCAGTACTCTAGTTGGAGATACATAGGCCAAGAAAATAGGCACAACGATGGATCATGGATGCAAATTAATCAAGCTTCAGTCGAGCTTTTAGAGCAAATTTAAATTCGTGTAAAAATATTTGATCTAGAACTCGTAGAGCTTATAAATTAGTCTCAAACTGGAGCTCAATCAACAAAGGCATGGTTCATCTACATTTATTTCAGAAAACGATATACACCTATAATACAACATAATTTTGATTTTTGAATTAATATGGACTGGTATATTTGGTCAATTTAAAATGTTTGTTAGTATATGTATCTTTTATATTTTACTCAAAAAAATACCATAAAAGTTATGAAATAAAAACTGTTACCATGATATTATATTAGATATTTATTATGCTAATATAAATGTATTATTATGATTGATATATGTATAAAGATCATACCAAGAATGTTATTACTAACTGTATTCTTTATAACAAAACATTAGAAAAAGATGAAGCCCAAAAGTCGACACTATACCTGAGAGCCCAGCTAGCGAAAAAGCACAACCTCTGCAAGCTTAAGCTCAAGTCTCAAGTATTCCTTCAATCCAGTTTAATAGGCTTGCAATCCATCTGTACTCATTGTTAGACCCTACCAACATCCCTTTAGTATCTACCACACAATAACCAACCAAAGACATAAGGTGTCGATGATGGACATGGCTGATGATCTCAACCTCAGCCTGAAATTCTCGTTCGCCTTGGCAGCTACCAGATTTAAGACTTTCCACAAAATAACAACAAAGTACTACTAATTGTTGAGACATACTACGAGCTAACCACCTAAACCCAACCTTAAACCTTAACAAGGTCACTGGATGAATCGAGGGCTGCACTTTGGGCTCACAGTCCTTGCAGGCTTCTCCAACGTGTTCATGAGATGTGAATATTCAGCTGATAGAAAGGGAAATGATAAAGACATGCTCGCAAGGGAAACAGATAAAAAAAGTTTAAGCACCAAAACATGAACTCATTTATTGCTAAAAAATAAATATTAATTTGGCTTCACCTTCTGAGGCCATTTTCGTGAAATAAGTACGCAGTCCTAGAAGGCTTTATAAGACCCCTGAGGCCATTTTCTTCATACAAATACATTATACCACGACAAGCCATGTCAAATTTCAAAGCAAGCAAGTAGTCACAAAAGAAAGTGAACAAATATAAGCTTAAAGAAAATAAGAAGGCAACCAAATCACAGGAGCTCAAAAGCACTACATTTCAAGCATTAACAAGGCAAACTTGAAGAATAACCAACTAGCTAAAGCATATTTCTCACATCAACTCTTGAATAATGAACCTTGAAACGAAAAACACATTGGTCAAGTCACACACTCACTAACTCACACACACACAAACACAAACACACACATACTCACTGTGTAAACAACATTGAAGAAACCCTGATTTATGCAATTAATACCTGTAAAGAGTAGGATTAGAAGGGTCTTTCTTAATAGCATAGATGTAAAGAGTTGCTGCTTTGAGATAATTCCCTACTTTGAAAAGCTCAATGCCCAAATCTTTCAGTGAAATCTCTCTGCTATTTTCCTCCTGATTCAACAAGAAGAATTATAAACCATTATCAAGAACCTCTACTGATATCAAAGGGTCTTACTCTGATTGTAGAAATTCAATAACTTCAGAAATCAATTTCAGTAATGAAACTACACTTCAGATGCATAGGGATTGGTAACAAAGAGTTGATTAGTTCTATATTAATCAACATTGAGATGTTATACATGTATTTATAGCAGCAGATTATTAAATATTTGTAAACCATACACAAACACGCACAAAATTAAAAGACTTACAAACTCATGCCAAACCTTTCTCAAATTCTTACTAACTAAAAAGACTTACAAACTCACGCCCCTTTAAAACTTCATCAGTTTCAAATCATCTTCCATTGATCTACGAATTAAAAGGCAAAATTCACAATTTTTAGTCACATGCCAAACAACCTCCCTACACAATGTATTACAGTTGGTCAAAGAGCTCGGCAGCCTAACAGAGCAAAACACATAACAATCTCGCAATTATGGTTTATAAATATACCAACTCCAAGGCACATGGTACCACCTAAATAGCATAAACACCAAGAGAGAAGCAG
The DNA here is from genome assembly GCA_033398695.1 of Orobanche coerulescens. Taxonomy (NCBI): domain Eukaryota; kingdom Viridiplantae; phylum Streptophyta; class Magnoliopsida; order Lamiales; family Orobanchaceae; genus Orobanche; species Orobanche coerulescens. Next base: position 94,148,081 of record CM065809.1, read on the forward strand.
ATGACACAAAATGAATTGATCCCACAATTATGGAATCCACTATTTTTCATCTCTTTTTTCAAATCACAATAAAATGCAGAACATGAAAGCAAGCAGACTATCATTATCACAAAATTTAGACACCAAACCTATAACATCATAGATGTAACATGCCCGTAAAATTACACCACATTTTTCATGCTTGCATTCATAGCTTGGCCCAGAACTGACCAACCAAATTAAATAAAAATAAAAATAAAAATAATAATAAAGTTCTTTTTTCAAAACTAAATTGTCCCACATTAACAAAAAACCCGTGAGCCAACCAAGCAGAACTGCACACAAGAAGATTAATAATTATAAAGGAAAAATAAAAAATGATGAAAATGGAAAGAGATCAATGAAGTACCCAAAACAGCAGCAAGTTTCTCAACATTTTGAGGTGACGAAAAAGCTTCGACAATAAGTAGTACCAAAACATATATACCTAATAATTAACAAAGCTTAATCAACAAATGAAGAAAACAAACAAGTGAATTGATACCTTCGAGTTGCAATGGTGAAAGAACTTGGGTAGAAGAAGAAAAGTAGGTTTTGGGGGAAATCAGATTCCGTAATCCTTACAAATTTCGCCACCTACAAAATTCACAAAATCATACATTGGCAAAAACAAATCAATAGATTAGGGATCGATATCTACCTCTTTGGACAGGCATAACCATGTCTTCTTCCAAACTAAATGTCGTTGTTGCAACATCTCGATCTCGTTTCTCTGTTTCTCCGTAGATGAATGGAATCACACATCTCTACACAAGATAACTATGTATCTCTCTTTCAAACTGTGCATGCAATTCAGATAACATAAAAACCCCAACTGAAACCCTTATAAATACTACAAACCATACCCATATTGAAACCCATATACAAAAACTATAAGAATATGGTTTATACCCGTGAGTGGAAGCCCCAATTGAAACTTGTATAGAAGCCTAATTGCTAATTGTTGAGTAGAGAACCGTGTAGACTCATGAAGAATCCGTAGAGATGGTGAAGAACCCTAATAGACCCGTGAAGAACACCCGTAGTTTATCGCGGTTTTTTGAGAGAGAGAGAGAGAGAGAGAGAGAGAGAGAGTTGAGTGGAGTGAGAGTTACAATAATAGGGAGTAGAGTGTTTTTGATCGGTTTTTGCACAGATTAATGACCCGCTCATGAACAGGGCTGTTCTCGGTCCGGTTCGGTTCGGGTATTGTCTTCTCGGGTTTAAGGTATCGAGTACTATTGGTTTCGGTTCTTATCGATTTCGGGTCCCAACTTCAATACTTGTATTCGGACCGCTAACGATTCAGGTGAGTATCGGTCCCGAGTATTTCGGGCGGGTTTTCGGGTATCTTGGATCATTAAAAGCCATAATCACCAAAACCACATAATCGAAACAAGAATTAGGGTTTCTTTCAAATGTATGCTAAGGAAATTAAGAGATAAGTTCTTTTAAACTTATTTTTTTCTATACGTACTAATACATTATACAATATTTTGTACAATGTATGTTTATGAAAAAATACAAGTTTTTTTATCGGGTTACCGGTTTCGGTCCTTATCGGTTTTGGTTCTAACTTTGGTACCAGTATCCGGACCGTTAACGTTTTGGGTGAGTATCGGTCCCGGATATTATCGGACGGTTCTCGGGCGGTTCTCGAGCAGTTCTCGAGTATACTTGGACCGCTAACAACCCTACTCATGAAGCCCGCCGAAATTTTTTATTTTTTACATGGACCTGCCTATTTTTTTGTTTTAGTAACAATTTTTTTAATGATCAACTCCAACACCAATTCTAGCGTTACCATAGATACTGATTCATATCTATGGTAACACTGATAGATATCAATGGTAATACCAAAAAAAAGTATTTCCTTAGATCAATTTTAAGGCATGTAAGGCAACACTTTTGCTGGTAACACCGACAAAAGTGTCGTGAAAGCCCATATATGGTGTAGTAGAGTTCACCTACAACAACAGTTACCAATCTACAATTGGGATGGCACCTTATGAAGCACTGTATGGGAGAAAATGTAGATCTCCCGTACACTGGGATGAAGTTGGAGAAAGAAGTCTACTGGGCCCAGAGATGATACAACAGACTGCTATGGTAGTAGAAAAGATAAGAGAACGAATGAAGATTGCACAACGTAGACAGAAGAGTTATGCAGATATTCGAATAAGAGATTTAGAATTTGCAGTTGGAGACCATGTGTTCTTGAGGGTATCCTCAATGAAAAGCATAATGAGATTTGGGAAGAAAGGAAAACTTAGACCGAGATATGTTGGCCCATTTGAAATCCTTGAGAGAGTTGGTGACAGAGCTTATAGAGTAGCCTTACCTCCTTCGCTATCTGGTGTGCACAATGTTTTCCATGTGTCCATGTTAAAGAAGTACATTTCAAACCCCTCACATGTGTTAAATTATGAGCCGTTGGAATTATCCCCAGATTTGTCCTATGAAGAGAAGCCGGTACAGGTTCTTGATAAGAAAGTACAGAAACTAAGAAACAAGGAGATTCATTTGGTAAAGATTTTGTGGAGGAACCATGCTGTTGAAGAGGCTACATGGGAAAGAGAGGAGGAAATGCAAAGCAAGTATCCAGAACTGTTCGGTATGTTAATTTCGAGGACGAAATTTTATAAGGAGGGGAGGATTGTAATGCCCGATTATCCCCTTCTAAGACAATAATCATATTATACCTAAATGCATTTACATAATATGCATTAGGGAAGCATGACATACAAGTAAATATTTCATGAGCATGAATAATTGCTATTTATGTGCTTAATTATGTTTTATGTCTATGATACATGCAACATGTTATTTATTCATCCAAACATGGTAAAATGTGTCTTTATAAATGTCTCATTGCAGTGAGAAGCTCAGTTTGTCGGTTAAAGGAGATCGATGTGCTAAATGACTACAAGTGATTTTATTTGTTAATTGCATTTTTACATTACTTTCACATATGATGATTCACTCCACCTCATAGTTAACTCACTATGGTTAAGAGTATTGAACATATTAAATTAGCTCTAACCATAGGTGGAAAACATATAAGTACTAATAGGTCACTGATAGGTCTATCATAGGTTAACCAGTTTAACACAGGAGCCTAGCAGTGTGTGTGTTGAGTAAATTTAGATATATGAATCAAGTAGATAATATTTGTTTAACCTAATAAAACGTGTCAAATATTTGATTCTTATCTACATTATAATTGGTTCAATTGGTAGTTTCATACGGCATCACCTGTTAAGTAATTGGATATGTCACTTCCCTATTCGTCCCAGTTGCGCTCGGAACCAGTTGAACTTGTCTTTTGTTTTATCATCATCATCATCATATCATATTGATAAGTGAGCCCTTTCATTCTTATCTATAGCGTTATAGGTAGGAAGGTCTAGAAAGTTTGACAATAAAATCCGTTATTAGCATTTTTAATGCTTTCTGCATAGTAATCGATTTTAAACAATAAAAACACACCTTAAAATTCTACAAAACCACTATACCTGAAATTTATACCCTAAATATGTTCAATATCTATTAGGAACCGGTTTAAACCAACCAATAACCGGCCTATAACTACTTGAATTGATCCAGTCTTTCAAACACGATTTATAGAAGCTATTTGAGGGTATCTTCGGTATTTCACCCTCAAAACCGCCTCTCTCACTTGGATAAGAGAGGAAAACCGACCCTCAACCGTCATTAACACTCTGGACTCGACCTAGAATCATCCATATCCGAAAAATCACCAAAAATTCAAGAAAAAATCATCAAAACACCAAAACCTCATATCCTTTGTGAATCAAGGTGAGTTTCCTTTGTTTTCTTCATGTTCTTGGTGTCTTTATTGATTATTTAGATGATGAGGGTTTTTAAAGGACCTTATACATGTCATGATAATGTTAAAAATCCATCCATGGCTTCACCTTATGTTTATTGTGGGTTTATAAAGCCTAAATCATCACTAGAAAACATAGAACTCAATTCTGCCACCTTTTATAAACATATATGGATTGTGCATATTTCGTATATTTAAGGGTCTGGTGTTCCCATATATTTGTTCTTCAGTATGTTATGGATGTTATATCAAAATTTTATGCCAATCCAATTTATATTCAAGCGGTTATAAGCTAAACAACTTCTGTTATTTAAAGGTTTTGATAATTTTCTTGAACAATTTTGTTGTAAAATAGGTTACACAAATTACTATATGTTCATATTTTCAGAATAAGTTTTCTTGTATAAGTAAAGGAGAAATATATAAAGTTAAAACATAGTGTAAACAGGTATATATGTATAACTATTGCATCACAGTAACTAGTTGTGAAGGGATAAGTCATAGATGATCCTAAATTGTATTCCAAACATTTTGTAGCATTCATGAAAGTAATGTTAAGTGCATTATGGTTAATTAATTCAGGGCTTTTAGCACATCCACCTAGCTAGAGAATCTGATCTTTTCATCTCAATACGCAGCTGGACCCGAGGTAAGATGATGCTTTTCCTTGCTGTATCATAAGGATCATATATTGATTGATATTTTCATATGTGACTATTATTGAATGATCATGCATAACATGTATGTGAAATAATGTTTAAAAGAAAAGGAAGTATGGTGCTTGATTGATGGCGGGTAGGCACGGGACGTGGGGGACCAGCAGACCCAAAACATGGTGGCAAATACTTGCGGCTGAAAGTCGGTCAAGGAAACCCACACTAAATGAAAAAGGTTGAATACGGCTAATACCATTGGTTGAAAAACTAGTATGGGAACCCCCGTATACATGCTTTATTGGCCAATTATATGAACAGGTTCCGAAAACCATGGCCTATCACTATCAGTCGAGTACCATGCTTCAAGGGTACCCAAAGAAAGGATTTTACAAGAACATGACTATATCATATAAAGTAGTTATTTGTTGAAGAATGTGATATGTGATGCCTTGCTATTACAGAAGTCTCATCTTACTAATCCATTAGCTCACTAGATTCTTATGATACAGGTGATGATTCTCATGTTTAGGTCTTGACCATACTTCTTCAGTGTTGCCAGTTGGAGACTTGTCAATATGCCATTCCCCAGCTATTTTGCCCCTCTGCTGGAAGACTATGTTGTGTTTTGAATAAGATCGCTCTGTTATGGTTTTGTCTATGTATTAAACTTAAGGTTGTGTAATGTTTTAAATAAAAAATACCAGTTTGCGTTATTCCCCCGAGTTCTTGCTTTTACCAAATTTACAATTATGGCTTTTCAAAGTATAAAAGAGTGATACTCCCCAACTTAGTAGCACGGACCCCTTTGCGGTTCAACTGCTAGGTTAGGGGGTGTTACATTATTAGTGTTACATGACCAAGACAGTGGATCGTGTTGGAGTATTTTATTCCAAATATTCATTATCTAGTTTTGATGATTAAGTTGTTAAACAAAGAAAACAACAAAGAAGCGAAACAAAACAATGAAGAAGTCGAAGACGGAATAAGTCGCACAATCCTGATGAAAGTTACCTGATTAGACAAGAAGGAAAGTCACCAGATGAAAGTTACCTGATCAGATAAGAAGAAAAGTTACCTGATCAGACAAGAAGGAAAGTCACCTGATCAGCTTAACCTACGTAACGCAAAGCAGATAACGTACGTAATGTGAAAGCTACCTGATGTCTCACTGAAGTTACCTGATGGTATTAATGCACGCTAAGTTACAAGCATAAGGCATGCTATTAGAGGAGCATAACGTACGTAACACAAACATGTTAACGTACGTAATGAAAGATTTCAGAATTCAAACAAGGAGCCGTTGAAGATGATGTCATGGCATAGATCAGCATGCAACGGATAATTTGACTAAAGATAACGTACGTAAGGGGGAGAAGCTTAACGTACGTAAGGGTCAAGGCAGAAGCTACTGGATTGATTTGTACTATACTTAATGTACGTAACAAAATGGTGTTAACATACGTAATACATCTAACGTACGTAATGGATGGATAATAACGTACGTAAAGGAGTCAGAAAGAGCTAACAGCTAGTTGAGGCTTTGGAGCCTATAAATACCACTTCCTATGGTATTGAACCTACAACAACTTCAAGCAATCGAGACATTGATCTGATATTGTTATAGATTCTATCGTTGTTGTATTTGAGCGTATATTGATAAGAGTTTGACTGTGATACACGAAAACTCATACACGAGAGGAAAAAGAAAGGATAAGATTGGATTCGGTGTTATTAGGATCAAGGATCCGGCAATGTTAGAATCGCAATCTATATCCATGTGAGGTTTGTCTAGTACCCATAGAAAGCTAGATAGGTTGATTCCTTGTCCTATAGAAAAGGAATTTAACTTGGACAGACAAAAAGACAAGTGTTTGAATGGTTTATCTCGACTGATAGAAGAGAGATTGTAACAGTTTATCTCGGACCGATAGAAGACGAGATTGTAACGGTAATCCCTCGACCGATAGAAGAGAGGAGCAGAGGTTGATCTTCATCCTATAGAAAAATATACGGAGAGAGGACGTAGGCACGTTTGGCCGAACCTCTATAAATCTTGTGCTGTTTATTTTGCGCACCTTTAAATACGCTTCCGCACAATAGCGCGTATACCTAATCCTGCTTCAACAATTGGTATCAGAGCGGTACTCCTAGAAGCGGCTTAACATCCTAGGAGAGAAGATCCAATGGCATTTCAAATTGTACCGGTTGAAGGTCTGGCTCTAAATCGACCATTATTCTTTGATATAACTTCATGACATGGAAGAATAAGATGTCGATATTCATTAGAGCCTACGACATCGAGCTATGGAAAGTCATATGCCTTGGTCCTAAAATTCCAATCAAATCCGACAGTACGCTTAAATCTTTGAAGAACATGATAATTCCGATTGGAAAAATGACCACTATAATTTCAATGCTACGCAATTATTATGTTGTGCTCTAAATCCGGAAGAACACAACCAAATATCCTCTTGTGATAGCGCCAAAGAGATTTGAAAGATGTTAGAAATCACACACGAATACACAAATCAAGTCAAGGAGACAAAGATCAATATGCTTCTCCATGACTACGAGTTATTCATGATGAAGGGTGATGAGTCCATCACGAACATGCTCGACCGATTTTCGGTCATCACCAATGGACTAGCTTCGTTCGGAAAACCACTATCAAGTAGTGAGAAAGTCAAGAAAATCTTACGATCACTACCTAGAGAATGGGACGGCACCATGATGGCGATCATGGAGTCTAAAGATCTCAATACGCTCGACTTTAGCGCCCTCGTTGGTTCGCTAATTAATTATGAGATTGTTCTAAAATCACGAAACAACAAGCCGAAGCCGAAGGAAAGAAGGATAGCTATGAAAGCTAAGATGTCTCACAAATAAGAAATCCTGGTGGATTAAAGTGATGAAGAATCGGCATATTATGCCAAAAATATTCATAAGTTTCAAAACTTATTAAACCGAAGAAATAAAGACATCAAGACGGGCGAATCTATGAAATTCGACAACAACTGTCGAATCTGTGGTAAACCAGGCCACTTTGCAAAGAATTGTTGAGCCTCAACTTCCAAGAAGGAAGTACTTGTCCAACATGGAGCGATGAAGATGAAGATGATGATTTCAATCAAAATAATATCGCTCTTATGGCACGAAGTTCATTCGAGGAAATCGACGTCGAAAGTCAAGTAAATACATCCTCTCAAGATGAACCTTTTGAAGCATTCGAATTATTTCATACAGGTTTTCAAAATGCTTTATCCGAAATTAAATTCCTCAAATCTAAAAATAAATCTTTGGAAACCGAAATTTCCAAAATTCTTGAAAAAAGGAAATTTACCGAGACCGATCATTCTAAATGCCTTGAAAGTGAATAATTTAGGGAATGATCTTCTGAAAGTTCAAGACGAACTTAAAGGTTTAACAAATAAATTTTCATGTGGAAATGATAAATTTGAACAAATGGTATCGGTTCAAAAATTTCATTTAAACAAACAGGGGTTAGGATTCAAACCTCGTATTAAAACAGAATCCTTAAATTTGAAAGTACCCCGTTGCGATAAATGTTTAAAAATTGGGCATCATATTTCAAATTGTAAAAGCCCACACCGGACGATTAAAATTAAAAAGATTTGGATTCCAAAAGGAAACGTTATTCCGAACATCGTCCATATTAATGAAAAACGACCGACTTTCGGTTAGATCCCCATAAACAAAAATTAATTTTCATTAATTGATATTTTACTCAGAGGGGGTTTATATTTTTAACTGGAGATTTTTGTCAGGGGGAGTTTTACCCATTTTTTGTGCTCATTCATTGTAATTTTATTATTAATTCTATTTGTATACACTTTTTGCTGATAACAAAAAGGGAAGAAGAATGGACTAAAAGAAGAATGATATAAGGGGAGAAATACGAGAGAAGCGTCATGGAAGAATGACGAGAAAAATAAAAATATATACGAATGATGAAAGGAGGATAAAAGACGGAGAAGTTGAAAAATGAAAAGAAGAAGTCGAAAAGGAGAAAATAAAAGATGGGAGATGGAAACTAACGAAACGGACAAAGTCGAAAACTTTGATCTGTATGCATATATATATATATATATATATGTTTATATTTTGCAGGTTTATCCCATTCAAGGTGTTGTTTTGTTATCATCAAAAATGGGAAGATTGTTGGAATATTTTATTCCAAATATTCATTATCGATTTTTGATGATTAAGTTGTTAAACAAAAAAAACAACAAAGAAGCGAAAGAAAACAACAAAGATGTTGAAGACGCAATAAGTCGCACAATCCTGATGAAAGTTACCTGATCAGATAAGAAGGAAAGTCACCTGATGAAAGTTACCTGATCAGACAAGAAGAAAAGTTACCTGATCAGATAAAAAGGAATGTCACCTTATCAGCTTAACCTACGTAACGCAAAGCAGATAACGTACGTAATGTGAAAGCTAGCTGATGTCTCACCGAAGTTACCTGATAGTATTAACGCACGCTAAGTTACAAGCATAGCGCATGCTATCGAATGAGCATAACGTACCTAACACAAACATGTTAACGTACGTAATGAAGGATTTCAGAATTCAAACAAGGAGCGGTTGAAAATGACGTCATGGCATAGGTCAGCATACAACAGATAATTTAACTGAAGATAATGTATGTAAAGGGGAGAAGCTTAAAGTACGTAAAGGTCAAGGTAGAAGCTACTGGATTAATTTGTACTATACTTAACGTACGTAACAAAATGGTGTTAACATACGTAATACATCTAACGTACGTAATGGTTGGATAATAACGTATGTAAAGGAGTCAGAAAGAGCTAACGGCTAGTTGAGGATTTGGATTCTCTAAATACAACTTCTTATGGTATTGAACCGACAACGATTTCAAGCAATCGAGACATTGATCTGATATTGTTAAACATTCTATCGTTGTTGTATTTGATCTTATATTGATAAGAGTTTGAGTGTGATACACGAAAACTCATACACGAGAGGAAAAACAAAGGATAATATTGGATTCGGTGTTAATAAGATCAAGGATCCGGCATTGTTAGAATCGCAATCTATATCCACGTGAGGTTTGTCCAGTACCCATAGAAAGCTAGATAGGTTGATTCCTTGTCCTATAGAAAAGAAAAACGGTTTAACTTGGACCGACAAAAAGACAAGTGTTTAAATGGTTTATCTCATCCGATAGAAGAGAGATTGTAATGGTTTATCTCAGACCGATAGAAGACGATATTCTAACGGTAATCCATCGACCGATAGAAGAGAGGTGCAGAGGTTGATCTTCATCCTATAGAAAAAGTTAAGGAGATAATACGTAGGCACGTTTGGTCGAACCTCTATAAATCTTGTGTCGTTTATTTTCCGCACCTTTAAATAAACTTCCGCACAATAGCGCGTATACCGAATATTGCTTCAACAGATCGACCAGCTGAATTGGCCGATATTCCAGTGGTCCGAGACTACCCAGATGTTTTTCCAGATGAGTTGCCAGGCTTGCCTCCACATCGTGAGGTAGAGATTACCATTGAATTAGATCCAGGTACGTCCGTGCTTTCCAAAGCACCGTATCGCATTGATCCAACTGAGATGTAGGAGTTGAAGAGTTAGCTCGAGGATTTAACTGAGAAGGGTTATGTTCGACCTAGTACGTCCCCTTGGGGATCACCAGTATTATTTGTGCGAAAGAAAGACGGATCCTTGCGTTTATGTATTGATTACTGAGAGTTGAACAAGGTAACAATAAAGAATAAATATTCGTTGCCTCGTATTGGTGATTTGTTGGATAAACTACAAGGCGCCTCTGTATTTTCCAAGATCAATTTAAGATCCATCTATCATCAGCTGAGGATTCGAGAGTCCGATATTTGTAAGACAACCTTTTGTACTCGTTTTGGGCATTATGAGTTCGTGGTGATGCCGTTTGGACTGACTAACGCACCGACAGTGTTTCATGGAATTGATGAATCGAGTTTTCATTTACTTTCTGGATCGTTTTGTGATCATTTTCATCGACGACATTTTGATTTATTCCCGTGACCATGAAGAACACGAATTTCATCTCCGTCAGATTCTTGGTGCGTTGAGACGAGAACAACTCTATGGAAAAATTTCCAAATGCGAGTTCTGGATGTCTAAAGATACTTTCTTGGGCATGTGATATCAGTTTAATGGGTTAGTGTGGACCCAAAGAAGACAGAGGCTATCCGAGATTGGCTACCTCCGAAGAATGTGAAGGAAGGTAGTTTTCTTGGTTTAGCAGGCTATTACAGACGGTTTGTGGAAGGCTTCTCCAAGATTGCTCAACCGCTGACCAATCTGTTAAGGAAAGATAAGAAGTATACGTGGTCAGAGGCATGTCAACAAAGCTTTGACGAACTCAAAAGCCAATTGATTTTGGCACGAGTTTTGGTCTTACCACAAGGGACCGAAGGATTCGTGGTGTATATTAATGCATCCGGACAGGGCCTTGGAGTGATGATGCAAGATAGGAAAGTGACTGCCTATGCATCGAGACAGTTACGACCCTACGAAGTCAACTACCCTACTCACGACTTAGAGCTAGCAGCCGTGGTGTTTGCCTTGAAGATATGGCGCCACTACTTGTATGGAGTCACCTATCAGATTTTTACTGATCACAAGAGTCTGAAGTATATTTTTACTCAGAAGGAGTTAAACATGAGACAGAGAAGGTGGCTAGAACTGATTAAAGATTATGACATTGAGATTCTATACCATCCCAGGAAGGCGAATGTGGTTGTCAATGCCCTGAGTCGGAAGACAGTACATGAGCAAATGCTTAGCCATTTGACAGTTCAAAGAGAATTATAGTTAGATCTTATGAGGCCAGAGATTGAAGGCTGGTTACAGCGTGTTCAGGGACAAGTTTGCACATTTGAGATTTCGTCGTCCCTTGATAATATAATCAAATCGAAGCAGGTTACGGACCCATTCTTATCACGGATTCTGAATGAGGTGACTCAGAGGAAAGCCCCTGGATTTGTGGTCCACGAGGACGGACGGATACGTTTCAGAAATCGAGTATGTTTACCAGCAGATGAAGAGTTGAGAAACTCTATCCCGAGAGAGGCTCATGCTACCCCATACTCCATTCACCCGGGGTCTAGCAAGATGTATAAAGATTTGAAGCAATGTTATTGGTGGGGGAATATGAAACGAGAAGTTACAGAATTCGTTTCGAGATGTTTGACCTGTCAGCAGGTTAAGATTAAGCATCAGCGACCAGCAGGTATGCTGAAACCACTCCCGATTCCCGAATGGAAATTGGAGGACATGTCGATGGATTTTATCATAAGCTTGCCGACGAGTCGTTGAGGTATGAATACGATTTGGGTGATTGTGGATCATCTGACCAAATCACCCCACTTTTTGGAGATTAAAGACACATGGGGTCCCGAGAGGTTGGACCAGCTGTTTATTAAAGAAATTGTAAGGTTACATGGTACCCCTACGAGTATCGTATCGGACCGTGACGGGTGGTTCATGTCACATTTCTCGAAAGCAGTTCATCGTGCGATGGGTATGCAGTTGAACTTCAGTATTGCATCTCATCCTCAGACCGACGGCCAGTCGGAGAGGACTATCCAAACTTTAGAAGATATGTTGAGGGTGTGTGCTCCCGATTGGAAGGACGATTGGGAAGCCCAACTACCTTTGGTGGAATTCACCTATAATAATAGTTGGCATGCTTTGATTCAGATGGAACCTTATGATGCATTGTATGGCCGTCGTTGTAGGTCCCTTTTGTGTTGGGACGACCTGTCTGAATCTCTGGGTACAGAACTTGATATGTTGTTAGCAGCTCGTGAGAAGATTTCTCTGATTTAGAGTCGTTTGTTAACGGCTCAGAGCCGGCAGAAATCTTATGCAGACAACAATCGACAACCGCTTGAGTTCGAGGTTGGTGACCATGTGCTAATGAAGATGTCTCCTACTCGAGGTGTCTTTCATTTTAGGAAGAGAGGCAAGCTGAGTCCGAGGTATATTGGACCATTTGAGATATTGGAACGTGTAGGTGATCTAGCCTATCGTCTAGCGTTACCACCAACTTTGAGTTGAATTCATAATGTGTTTCATATTTCCCAGTTGAGGAACTATGTTGTTGGTCTGAACCACATACTTCAGTTCGAAGAGATCGAGTTAGCCGATGATCATTCTTACGTGGAACGTCCCATGCAGATACTCAAGAGGAGGATCAAACAATTGGGGAACAAGACGATTCCCTTACTAAAGGTTCAGTGGTCACGGCACGAAGTCGAAGAGGCTACGTGGGAGACCGAGAGCAGCATGTGGGAGAGGTATCCCGAGTTGTTTACCCCTTAGTTTCAAGGACGAAACTCCTTTTAAGGAGGGAGAATGTAATATCCGACTGTAATTTTCTTATTTACTATTGTACTACCCGAATAATTTGAATATCGTTGAATCACATTGCATTTAGTATAATGGTTATTGATGTTGAGATATATCAGGATCGAATCAATTATTATTGTTTTTCGTACGGCGTTTGATTATTAGTCATACTGTATATTATTGCATATTTAACTAGGTCTTGTGTGCCTAACATACGCTACTGCTCCAAGCTTAGCGTACACTATTTCATTGACCTTACGTACGTAATGGAGAATATCTTACATACAGAATGGGGAGAATCTGATCCGATCTCACTTTCGGCATGTGAGTCCATGCAAGATTCGAATATTTGGCCTTTTCGAGGCAGCCAAGTTGACATACATTACGTACGTAATTCTTATGCTATAATGTACGCAGTACAAGAGAGCTTACGTACGTTTATATGGCAACGTACGTAAGGAGGTGGGTATTTTGAGGCAGAGACTTTTGGAGGCCTATTACGTACGTAACACTTAGGTGCACGTACATAATGGATGTGCAGTTTATAAACAGACAGGTTTGTCTTTCATTTTGCACGATCCAAACTCAATTTCTTATCCTTGTTATCATCCTTCTGCCTCCCTGGATCGATACTACCCTCTTCCATCTTGTCATTGAGCCTTACATCTTGGATAGGAGCTTAGTGTTTGGAAGTTGGAGTGCATTCTTGTAGTTTTGGTGGTTTGTTCTTCATTTCTTAAGGTATGTTATACAATCCTACTCTATCTTTCGTAGTAATAATGATATTGATATAGAATATTGCTCATAATGTCGAATTGATCAACTAAAACATGATAATGGTTAAGATGTTGAACACTTATTGAAGAATATAGTGATTAAAGGTTTCAAATGAAGATGTTTTAAAGGTTGATGACATAGGATGTGTTAGAACATTATGTTAAGTATTAACCAATATCTTGGGAACAAATTGATGAATGATGAAGATTAGGATGATGTTCTTAAGATTCAGAAACCCTAAATGATATAACTATATTTTTGGAAATGTCTTAGTAAATTATTTGGGAGATATTAATGGATTATGAAGCACACAAATATAACTTTTATATATTTAAGTTAATCGAATGTATTGATGACTTAAGAATGTGTTAATCATCGTATCATAGGCTGATAGTGTTCTTAGGAAGATTATGATGATTATTGGTGATAATGTAATTATAGAATGAGTGTTCGAATTCATTAACAAGGATCCTTGTGTAATAGATGATGTAAATGTGGGTGAACCTTAAGAACTTGTGGTTTTTAAAGATGAATTTGGGGTATTATAATTCGTAAATGAAGCGATAGAATGTTCATTAGGATGGGATGAACTATTCCGGTAATATTACGGGTGTCGTTTCCTATGAATTGATATCATTGTCGTATGAATGTGTTGTTGAATGAGTTACATTTCATTCAAGGTTGCTTGTTCGAGTGAGTATTATTAGTCGAGGATACCGTCCGTTCGTTCGTTCGAAGAAGGACTACTCGTCTACAGAATGGAGGCAAGTTATCTTGCTTAGTTATAATGATGATTGAATTCTTGTAAACGTTATACGTTTCGTGTATATGAAATGCTTATGAATTTGTGATTCATAATGTGATTGTTCTTGATGATATTTTCATTTTCATTGTGGGACTTCATTCCCAAAGTTCATCATCTTGTAGCGTTGGTCTCGTTGAACCTTATTGTCACCTCGATGAGTTTCTCGATTCTTGATCGAATGTGTAATTTATTGAGTTTCGTTATCATGTTGTATCATGACATATCTGGAATCATATCTACGTGCCAATTTGTTTGTTGTCTAGGATTTTTAGCCATGCACTTATGGTCACACATTGATGTTTCCGTATTGGACTGTGCACACGAGGCGTAGTTCGTGAGGCTAATTAGGTCTCACGTATATTTTGGATTCCGTATACGGGGTGGACATGTTCACGGACACATTTCCAGGTCGGGCGTACTGTGATGTCCGTTTTGAGCCATGTTGATTGGTCGTTCATATTCCATGTATGATTGGGTATGTCCGACGGTTTATGACTAGTTGTTCATACGCCCGAGGGGTATGTTCAATAGTCGGGTTGTTTCCTTGAGATATATATATATATATATGAATTGTATAATGTCTTGAGAATTAGTATCATGTATGTCTGATCATGTGGTTTAAGTGAAATACTTGTGTTGTATTTTAGGTTGAGGCAGAGGCAAGGCACAGAAAGAGCACGGTGACGGCGAAGGGTTTGAAGGATACTAGTTCGGGCCCCCCAAGTCTTTTGTTGTCCAGTTATGCTTAAACCGTGTAATGTTACTTTCTGTTTCATTTAAACTATTGTCGATTGTATTATTATTTAAGTATATTCCATCTTCATATGGTTTGTACTAGTATTTGAATCTTATGTATTCGGAGACTAATAGCCGTATCATTTGTAGACTCCTAATCGGAGTAATGATTATTGTTTTGTGATTCGGTATCACGATAATATTACGTTTAAATTGTGTTTTGGTATCACCTGGTGGGTCCCAGTGTGGGGTGCACGGCACTGTAATGGCCACCGTATTTGGGGTGTTACAGCAGCGTGGAAGAGGTAAATCTTCCATTATCTAACTCTATTTGTATAGTTTCCTTTTTAAATTTATTTCACAATCTTGAGAAACAAAATTGTCGTATTACTGTCTGTTGTCAGTTAATTGTTTACAAAATTGATGTTTGAAACCTGAAGATAGGCCTGACATGCTATGCAGGGTTTTCAAAATAAAACTTGATCAATTGGTGAATGATTTGAAGGCTAATCATATTTTTGGAAAGCTCAAAGCAGGTTAGTTATACAATTTACATATCAAATTTGTTATTACTTTATCATTGTATATGTGATTTGTTAACTATTTTAAAAATAATACGTGTCCATTCATAATTTTGACGCTTCAAGAACAAATTATGTAGATTAAATCTTCAGGTCACTCTCTAACTCAAATGTTAGGTATTTTAAATTCAACGCCTGTAGGTGGACTATAATTAGTAGAGACTCGAGTTTTCAACCACAATAAGATAATAGTAAATGTCTATTTTTACTATGTACAAATATAGAAATAATATGACTTTCTACTTTCAATTTACAAATTGTTAATTGAAAAAAAAGATAATAATTAGCTTGCTCGATTTTGGGATTCGAAAAAACACATCCGGATGAGCTTTTATACCTTTTGATTCTAGACTGCTAACTTTCATGAATTGATGTAGTTATCTATATGATCGAGTTTCAAAAGTGAGGTTTGTCTCATGCTCACATCGTCCTCTTTCTCAACGTGATAATCAAGTTAACATGGCCGAATATATGGATAAGGTCATATGCGCTGAGATACCTGATAAGTAAAGTAATCCAAAGTTATACGAGGTCATCTCTAATTACATGGAACATGGTCCTTGCAGTGCTGCTAATCTTTATTCCCCGTGCATGGTTGATGGAAAGTGCTCCAAGCGCTTCCCAAGAGTTTTAATGAATGAACCATCATTGACGATCTGGGATATCCTGTTTATAAGAGAAGGGATACGGGTACCACTATAGAAAAGAATGGAGTTTCTGTTGACAACTGGTTCATTATACCTTATAATCGTTATACTGCTTTTGAAGTATCAGGCTCACATCAATGTTGAATATTGTAATCAAAGTAGAGCCATCAAGTATCTCTTCAAATACATCAGCAAGGGTAATGGTAGGATTAATGCTAGGTTCTCCACCACTGGATTCGATGATGAAGGGGATGGAAGAGATGATAAGATCAAGTGATACATGAACTGTCGATATATCTCTGCATGTGAATCGGTTTGGAAAATATTTATGTTTGACATTCATTATCGAAGTGTCGTTGTGGAGCCTTTACCATTCCATTTAGAGGGTGAACATAATTGTTTTTTCAAGGATGATGATGATATTTTGGATGTCTTTAATAAGCCTTCGTCCAGCGAGTCAAAGTTTTTAGCATGGATGGAAATGAACAAGGTGAGTAAGGAAGCTAGAAAGTTGAAATATTGGGAGTTCCCCTAAAAATTTGCATGGAATGATGTACAACAGAAATGGACTCCGAGAAAACAGAACTTTGCTATAGGATGACTTTACCATGTCCCTGTTGGTGCTGGTGAGCTCTATTACCTTCGAATTATGCTGAATCACATCAAGGGCCCAACATGCTATGCTGATTTATGAACGGTGGATGGCGTCATTTATGAGAGTTTCAAGTCAGGTTGTTATGCTTTGGGTTTGTTAGATAATGACAAGGAGTGTATCGATGGTATCACTGAAGCAAGTTCGCGGGGATCCAGACCCCACCTACGTCACCTCTTTTCAATGTTGCTATTATCTAATAGTATCTCGAGACCTAAAGTTACATGTGATAAGACTTGGCGGCTTTTGTCAAATGATGTCCTTTACCGCTGGCGCCAAAATTTAAATAATGGGGTAACAATGTTTTATGTCTAAACTTCATAACAATTACCTTATCAGTATATGATTAAACTATTATCTGTTTGCAATTATTTTTACTTCATTCATAATATTATGCTGTTTCATAATATCTGCAATTGCATTTATTTCACTTAGTTTTCTTCATTTCATCACATACATATTTGGAGCTCACTGATGAACAAGTGCAGAAGTATGCATTGGTTGAAATTGAAAAATTACTCTCGCTTAATTATACAAGTCTCCATTGTTTTCCACCTATGCCCTTACCGAATGACTCTATCATCTCGGATGGTTAGAAAAAACTTATATTGGATGAAACATCTTACGACAGAGATAATTTACTTGCAGAGCACTCAAGATTGTATTCATGTTTAAATGAGGATCAGTCTTTGGTTTATAAAAAAAATTATAGATGCGGTTGATAGAGGCACTGGTGGAGTGTTGTTCTGATATGGCTCAGGGGGCACGAGAAAAACTTTTATTTGGAGGACACTGTGCTCGGCGCTTAGATGCAGGGGGATATAGTTCTTCCAGTAGCTTCCAGTGGTATTGCTTCGTTGCTCCTACCTAAAGGTCGAACTGCACACTCAAGATTTGGTATTCCATTGTTGATTGATGAGATAACAACTTGCAGCAAGGTCAAGCCAGGAACTGACTTGGCAGAACTCCTAAAGAGGACAAAGCTAATAATTTGGGATGAAACACCAATAACTCATAGATTCTGCTTTGAAGCACTTGATAAAGGCTTGAAGGACATTATGCGACAGCCGGACGGAGAGCCCTCTGATAAGCCATTCAGAGGGTTGGTAGTCGTGTTAGGTGGTGATTTCAGACAGATATTGCCCGTTGTCCCCAAAGGAAGCAGACAGGATATTGTGCATGCTGCCATCAGTTCATCCAAACTTTGGGATGCATGTGAGGTCATTAAGTTGACAAAAAACATGCGCTTGAAGGTCTTATCGGGTACTCCTGAATTTTTATTATTGCTGCACTTTATTATGATTGTTTTTAAATGTGATTCAAATTCTTTGATATGTTACAGTATTTATGTCAATACAGGTTGACACATCTACTTCTGAGGTTATCGAGGCAAGGGAATTCGCCAAGTGGATATTAGATATTGGGGATGGGACTGTTGGTGTAA
The DNA here is from genome assembly GCA_033398695.1 of Orobanche coerulescens. Taxonomy (NCBI): domain Eukaryota; kingdom Viridiplantae; phylum Streptophyta; class Magnoliopsida; order Lamiales; family Orobanchaceae; genus Orobanche; species Orobanche coerulescens. Next base: position 94,166,631 of record CM065809.1, read on the forward strand.
ACAATGATGGAGAAGCAGATGTTGAACTACCCAATGATATTCTAATACGTGATACGATTGATCCTCTTGCAACCATCGTTGAGAGCACTTATCCATTCATATTCCATAATATGCATGATCCACTATTTTTTCAAGATAGGATTATACTTGCTCCAACTAATGAGATAGTTGAGAAAATCAAGGACAACATATTATCCCTATTACCTAGCGATGCGGTGGAGTATATGAGTTCGGACAACATCAGCAAAGAGGATGGAGACATGAATAGTCACGAAGAGATATTTTCTGTTGAGTTTCTTAATAAAGTTAAGTGTTATGGGTTGCCCAACCACGTGATCAAATTCAAAGTTGGATGTCCAGTCGGCTGAGTTGTGCAATGGTACGAGGATGCTAGTGACTGTAATATCTGGATTTATTATTGTGTATTTCATCTGTATTTGAACCCTGTATTATTCGGAATTGTGATCTCGATAATTGGAGTATGATATTTCTTACATCTGTATCCTTGTACATAAGTATAACAACATGCTAAATTTCTCATGCAAACTCGTGATAGCGCACGCTAAGATTGTAGCTTAACGTGCATTATCGGCTGCAAATAGAGCACGCTACGAATGAAGGATTGCGTGCGCTAGTCAGTCAATTATTGAGCTATATGGCTAGCATATGCGCCAACCAGACATGGGTCCGGATAAGATTCCCGCAGGCGGAACTGGACAGTTTTGGATTCAACGCTTATTAGCGTACGCTAAGGATAGTAGGATAGCGTTTGCTAATCAGCTAATGTGCAGAAACTTTATTTAAGGGACAACACTCCATTTCGTCTTATTCCCATCACTCGTCCTCATTTCTTGATAGTCCAGAGAGCCTATTATCCTCCTTAAACACACTTATACCACCTCTACTTGATCATTGGAGATTGAATGTCACTTGTGATTGATCGTTGAAGTGGAGAAACACCTTGGATTGGCATACAAACAACCGGAGCTGGATTCTACCTTTTTGACTCGGTGTTTTCTTCATATTAAGGTATGTTAATTCTTTCTCCAGCCTTATATTCGTGTTCTGAAGAGTTAGATGAATCATGCTATCATTATACTGAGTTCCATTGGTGAATTATTCGAACAAACATCATGTTTAGAAGTCGGAATAACTATACTTATGATATCATCGTTGAAACATCGTAGTTGGCATTGCTAGTTCACCTTCAAGATGAAGTCTGAATGTATATATATGACAATGGAATCTAGTATATCAACTTGAGATCACGAACTTCACATGAGAATGATGATCGAGTCGGATATAAGAGTTGTGATGATATTCACTTCCTTGAATTCAAAGATGTTTGAATCCGTAAGATCATTCATAAAGTTTATGAACATGACATGTAGACGGATAACATACGTTAATCACTGAGGAGTTCGTAAGTTTCATCACCGTTAGAACAAGTCTGCTGCCCAGTAGTGAAACTGCCATGCACGCTTAGCGTACGCTAAGCTATGTGAATTAACGTACGTTCTCGGGCATGTTTAGCATATGCTACGCTTGTAACTTAGCGTGCGTTATATCATTAGACGAGTCAATCGACTGATTAGTGAGGTACTGACCGTGCATGGTTAGCATATGCTAGGCTGCGTATAATTACGTGCGCTAACGAGTAGCCTTAACGTACGCTACATAGGACACGTAGCGTGCGTTAAGCAAGCCAGACATATTTCATTTTAAGAACTTCCGACCGTAATTTGGATTGTTAGATGTTCGTTCGACTTGAGATGAATTCTATATTATTTCTTTTGTTAAGGTTCGAGCTTAGCAACATGATTGATCGAAGGGGACAACCTCCGAGTATTTTGATATTCGTGGAAGTTTTATTCTTGTCATCGAACCGAGGCAAGTACTCTAATTAAAATTGATTGTATTATGACAAGTTATATTGTGATTGTATTGTGTATATGTATTGTGATTAAATGTCCACCATGCGTTGATCCGATGGGAATCATCATGGGAATCTATAGCTGTGTGCGCTGGATCGTTGGACAGGTAGTTCCACCATGCATTGGTCCGACGGGATCATCATGGGAATATATAGCCGTGTGTGCTGGATTGTTGGAATACCATCAGTATGTTGAGACTGTTATGATGTGATATGTGTTGTTATTTCTCGTTGGAGAAACTTGTTATGATAATTTTTGATTATATCACTGTTGTATGATTATTGTACTTGTACTAGCATCGTTGTGCTAACCCCTTCGGGGGTGAACATTTGTTTATGTTCAGGATCCAGGAGAGCGGGGAAACAACCACTGGAGTTGCATGACGACGAGGGTGCAGAGTGATGTTTCGGTCGGGTTTATTTGTCTGTTGTTTGTATCGTTTTAATAAGTACTCGAGTACGTAGTCGTTTATGATGAATTTGGATTTGGTGATATACTAATACTTTTTCGTTGAACATTACTGGTCAGAACTGTTGTACCTTATTTCCGTTATTTTCATACGTCGGTATCTGTTAATGTCTTTTTAGCTCTTCAGCCTTGTAAATTCTTATGTAAAGGATTTACGGCGCTGTAATATTCCTGAATATATCGGCGTTGTTACAGAATATGGTATCGGAGCTAAGATTATGGATATCTTGGCCATTGGGTTAAAATAGGGGTCATATATGTCTTTTGAGGTAACCGGCCGCGAATAACATCACTGTACTGCCTGTGTCTTCATGCGAACGGTGGTTGTAAGTTCCTAAACTCTATCTCATCCTTTACATATTGTATCTCTTTATACTTGAACATTAGAACGATATTGTTTCCTGTATATTGAGTATTTATGCTGACAGTATGTTGAGAGGTGGATGTGGACGTGGTCGCGGTCGCGGGCGCGGATGAAGGAATGCCGAAAGAGAAGCTTCGCCTTCTAATGAGGCCAACCATAGCTCAGGCAAGCCACAGGGATCTATTAATAATGAACCAGAACCTGATGTGCCCGAAATCCTTCGTCAGGTGGTGAACTAGATGACTCACTTCGCCCAGGTCGTGGACTGAATGCAGGTGGTGGTGGGATTACAGCAGGGAGATAGACAGCAAGGGATCCCAGACATGGGAAATCGAGGTGACCGATGGCTGCAAGAGGTGGCGAAGATGCAACCACCCAAATTCGATGGCTTTTCTGAGACTCCCACATGGGACCATTGGTTGAAGGAATTGGAGAAATTTTTTGCCAGAATTAATTGCCCAGACGACTGGAGAGCCTCTATTGCTCAGTACTTTTTGATAGGGGAAGCATCCGAGTGGTGGGAAGCCATCCGGCCTGCAGATCATGATGCTAACTGGATAGAATTTAAATTGATGATGGAAGCTCAGTACTGCCCTCGTCCTGTGAGGGAAGCCAAAGTTCGGGAGTTTTTCTCCGCTCAGCCGTCAGATGAACCTGTATCCCAGACAATTAAGACGTTTAACCAGCAGTTAGCATTCGTACAACATCTGGTCAGAACGGATGCAGAAATGATGATCCATTTTGATATGAGAATGAAACCAGAAATCCAGAGGTACATGTCCGGTTTTGAATGTACCACTCTCCGTCAATACCAGGATAAGGCGTTGGCGTATGAGATCAAGGAAGCAGCAATGGAGAAGTTTACACAATCCAAGAAGCAGAAAGTCTCTGGTAGTTTCACAGAGCACAAGAGCAGTGGGCCCCGCAAGGCCCAGTCATCCTTTCACCCTTTCAAGAAACCTCCGCACCCATATAAGAGCGGAAAGAATTTTGGAACGATGTCAGCCACGACGGATACAGCTAGGAGGTGCTTTAACTGTGGTCGCCCAGGCCACCTTTGGCGTGATTGTTTGCGCACTCTAGTTACATGTTTTCATTGCGGACAGGAAGGGCACCGTGCGATGTTTTGCAAGGATGCCACCAAGTTCAATGGAACCCGTACATCACAGCTAGTTCAGAAGGAAGCTAGTATCCAACAGACGTAGCAAAATGTTCAGATGCCGCAGAATTTTGGCCGCGGGCGAGGCAGAGGACAGTGGGACCGAAAGGGTACATCGAGTGCCGGATCTGTTCCCCCACGTCTGTACGAGATGAGGAGAACAGACGATCAGGATGCTGCTGTCGCATCAGGTACTGTTCAGATCCTTTCCCAGCCAGTTAGCGTTTATTCGATATAGGAGCTACGCATTCATTTATATCCTTATCTTGTGTAAATCGTTTGAATATTTCTGGTTTTCATAATTGTGAACCTTATGTTGTTGGTTTACCGAGTGGAGAGAGGATTGTTGGAAACTTAGAAACTAGAGATTTCCCTGTATCGTTTGGAGGTAGAGAGTGGCTCTCAAATCTGATTGTGATAGAAATGCAAGGAGACGACCTGATACTCGGAGACGATTGGCTTTATCGATATGGATGTATTGTAAACTACCGAAGGAGGAATATCTTACTGATCGCTGATGATGGTTCCGAAATACTGTTTGAAGGATGGAAACCAGGAAGCTCAGGAAAGTTGATCAAGGCGATGAAAGCTATCAAATTGTTGAAACAGGGCTGTACCGGATACTGGTGCTATGTAATGAAGAAAGAAGACAAAATTGTGGAACTTTCATCCATTCATGTTGTGAACGAATTTCTGGATGTATTTCCTGATGAGTTACCTGAACTACCTCCACGACGAGATGTAGAATTCACCATTGAGCTGGAACCCGGAGCTACACCAATTTCTAAGGCGCCGTATCATATGGCACCTACTGAGATGTACGAACTGAAAAATCAGGTGGAGGAATTACTGGACAAAGCCTTTATCCAGCCAAGCGTTTCGCCCTGGGGAGCGCCAGTTCATTTTGTCCGAAAGAAGGATGGATCGTTTCGACTGTGTATTGACTATCGAGCGCTGAACAAAATGATGATTAAGAACAAGTATCCATTGCCACAGATTGATGATTTGTTTGACCTGTTACAAGGAGCAACAATATTTTTTAAAATCGATCTGAGGTCAGGATATCATCAGCTGAGGATTAAGGAATCTGATGTTCCGAAATCAGCATTCAGAACTCGCTACGGACACTATGAGTTTGTAGTGATGCCGTTTGGTCTCACTAACGCACCTGCTGTATTCATGCAATTGATGAACCAAGTGTTCATCGAATATTTGGATAAATTTGTGGTTGTGTTTATTGATGACATTCTAGTTTATTTCAAGAGCATGGAAGAACATGCACAACATTTGCGGATTATATTAGAACTTTTGAGGAGCGAGCAATTGTACGCCAAACTTTCTATGTGTGAATTCTGGCTAAAGGAAGTAATGTTCCTAGGCCATGTGGTATCGGCTGAAGGAGCCCGAGTAGATCTTCAGAAGATCAAAGCGGTTATGGATTGGAAGCCTCCAAAGAACGTGAAAGAAGTCCGGAGTTTCTTATGACTTGCTGGATATTATTGTCAATTCGTGGAAGGGTTTTCCAAAATTTCCCGCCCACTGACTCGACTCCTGCAGAAAACTCAAAAGTTTGAGTGGAATGAAATGTGTCAGAAAAGCTTTGATGAATTGAAGAAGAGATTGACGACAACACCAATTTTAACACTTCCACAGGGAACTGGAGGATTTATAGTTTACAGTGATGCTTCGAACCAAGGACTCGGATGCGTATTGATGCAGAATGATAAGGTGATCGCTTATGCGTCACGATAGATGAAACCTTATGAAGTGAATTACCCAACGCATGATTTGAAGCTAGCAGCAGTAGTTTTTGCTTTGAAAATCTGGAGGCACTACCTGTTCGGGACTCACTGTCAGATCTTTACGGATCACAAAAGTCTCAAATACATCTTTAGTCAGAAAGAGTTGAACATGCGGCAAAGAAGATGGTTAGAGCTGATTAAGGACTACGACTTGGAGATTCTGTATCATCCAGGCAAAGCGAATGTAGTGGCCGATGCACTCAGCCGCAAGACTGTTTCTATCCAGTTGCTGGAGACTCTGACCTCCCAGCTCAGCATTCAACAAGAGATGATTCGAGAAGGAATTTAAGTGTGGTTACAAAGATTCCAAGGACAACTGTGCGTGATGGAAATAACTTCATCATTAACCGAAGAAATCAAATCTATGAAGGCAGATGATCCTCTGATGATTCAGTTACGTGATAAAGTGATCAAGGGAAAGGCCCCCGGATTCGTAATTCATGATGATGGAGTTTTGAGATTTCAGAACCGACTCTGCGTTCCCGATGTCGATGTTCTGAAACAGACGATTATGAAGGAAGCTCATAGCTCACCCTATTCTATCCACCCGGGCACCAGTAATATGTACAAGGACTTGAAGCAGAATTTCTGGTGGGGCAACATGAAGAAAGATGTAGCGGACTATGTTTCGAAATGCTGGACTTGTCAGCAGGTTAAGATCGAGCATCAACGACCTGCCGGGATGTTGAAGTCGCTCCCGATTCCTGAATGGAAGTGGGAGGACATATCGATGGACTTTATCACTAGTATGCCCACAACCAAGACAGGAATGAACATGATTTGGGTAATAGTTGATCGTTTGACCAAATAAGCTAATATTCTAGGCATTAAGGACACATGGGGACCAGAGAGGTTGGCACGAGTATTTATTTCAGAGATAGTCCAATTGCATGGTACGCCGAAGACCATTATTTCTGACCGAGAGGGTCGATTTGTATCGCATTTTTGGAAAGCAGTTCATAAGGCCTTGGGAACCGAATTGAACTTCAGTACAGCTTATCACCCGCAGACTGACGGACAATCCGAGAGGACTATTCAAACGGTGGAATATATGCTAAGGGCTTGTGCCTTAGATTGGTCAACCGACTGGGAAATTCATCTACCGTTGATTGAATTTACCTACAACAATAGTTGGCATGCTTCCATTAAGATGGCACCGTTTGAGGCCTTGTACGGGAGAAGATGCAGATCGCCCCTATGTTGGGACGATTCATCAGACTTGATCGGGACAGAACCAGAGTTGATCGTACAGATACAAGAGAAGATAGCCTTGATTCGTGAAAGGTTGTTGACCGCCCAGAGTCGACAGAAATCTTATGCAGACGTACGTCGTCGCCCATTGGAGTTCAGTACTGGAGACCACATACTTTTAAAGGTTTCTCCTACTCGGGGAATCTTTCATTTTGGAAGGAAGGGAAAGCTGAGTCCAAGATATATCGGACCATTCGAGATCCTCGAGAGAGTTGGAGAGTTGGCATACAGATTGGCATTACCGCCGTCATTGAGCCACGTTCATAACGTGTTCCACGTATCCCAGTTATGGAGATATATACCGGATCCTAGCCATATCATTGATTTCGGCAATATCGAAGTCGCTCAGGATGGAACATTTGAAGAAAGACCGGTCAAGATACTCGAGAGTCGAGTTAAGCAATTGAGGAATAAACCAATCGTTTTGGTCAAAGTTCAGTAGTCACGCCACGGAGTGGAAGAAGCCACTTGGGAAACGGAAGATAGCATGAAGTCCAGATATCCAGAGTTATTTTCGTCTTGAGTTTTGGGACGAAACTCCTTTTTAGTAGGAGAGTATGTAATATCCAGATTTATTATTGTGTATTTCATGTGCATTTGAACCCTGTATTATTCAGAATTGTGATCTCGATAATTGGAGTATGATATTTCTCACATTTGTATCCTTGTACATAAGTATAACAACATGCTAAATTTCTCATGCAAACTCGTGATAACGCACGCTAAGAATGTAGCTTAACGTGCGTTATAGGCTACAACTAGCGCACGCTACGAATGAAGAATTGTGTGCGCTAGTTAGTCAATTATTGAGCTAGATGACTAGCATATGCGCTAGCCGGACATGGGTCCGGATAAGATTCCCGCGGGCGGAACTGGACAGTTTTGGATTCAACGCTTATTAGCGTACGCTAAGAATAGTAGGATAGCGTGCGCTAATCAGCTAATGTGCAGAAACTTTATTTAAGGGACAACACTCCATTTCTTCTTATTCCCTTCACTCATCCTCATTTTTTGATAGTCCAGAGAGCCTATTATCCTCCTTAAACACACTTATACCACCTCTACTTGATCATTGGAGATTGAATGTCACTTCTGATTGATCGTTGAAGTGGAGAAACACCTTGTATTGGCATACAAACAACCGGAGCTGGATTCTACCTTTTTGACTCGGTGTTTTCTTCATCTTAAGGTATGTTCATGCTATCAAGATATTGAGTTCCTTTGGTGAATTATTCGAACAAACATCATGTTTATAAGTCGGAAGAACTATGCTTATGATATCATCATTGAAACATCGTAGTTGGGATTGTTAGTTCATCTTCAAGATGAAGTCTGAATGTATATATATGACAATGGAATCTAGTGCATCAACCTGAGATCACGAACTTCACATGAGAATGATGATCGAGTCGGATATAAAAGTTGTGATGATATTCACTTCCTTGAATTCAAAGATGTTTGAATCCGTAAGATCATTCATAAAGTTTATGAACATGACATGTAGACGGATAACGTACGTTAATCACTGAGGAGTTCGTAAGTTTCATCACCGTTAGAACAAGTCTGCTGCCCATTAGTGAAACTGCCATGCACGCTTAGCGTACGCTAAGCTATGTGAATTAACGCACGTTATCGGGCATGTTTAGTGTACGCTACGCTTGTAACTTAGCGTGCGTTATATCATTAGATGAGTCAATCTACTGATCAGTGAGGTACTGACCATGCATGGTTAGCATACGCTAGACTGTGTATAATTGAGTGCACTAACGAGTAGCCTTAACGTACGCTACATAGGATACGTAGCGTGCGTTAAGCAAGCCAGACATATTTCATTTTAAGAACTTCCGACCGTAATTTGGATTGTTAGATGTTCGTTCGACTTGAGATGAATTCTATATTATTTCTTTTGTTAAGGTTTGAGCTTAGCAACGTGATTGATCGAAGGGGACGACCTCCGAGTATTTTGATATTCGTGGAAGTTTTATTCTTGTCATCGAACTGAGGCAAGTACTCTAATTAGAATTGTTTATATTATGACAACTTATATTGTGATTGTATTGTGTATATGTGTTGTGATTAAATGTCCACCATGCGTTGATCCGATGGGAATCATCATGGGAATATATAGCTGTGTGCGCTGGATCGTTGGACAGGTAGTTCCACCATGCGTTGGTCCGACGGGATCATCATGGGAATCTATAGCTGTGTGCGCTGGATTGTTGGAATACCATCAGTATGTTGAGACTGTTTTGATGTGATATGTGTTGTTATTTCTCGTTGGAGAAACTTGTTATGATAATTGTTGATTATATCAATGTTGTATGATTATTGTACTTGTACTAGCATCGTTGTGCTAACCCCTTCGGGGGTGAACATTTGTTTATGTTCAGGATCCAGGAGAGCAGGGAAACAACCACTGGAGTTGCATGATGACGAGGGTGCAGAGTGATGTTCCGTCCGGGTTTATTTGTCTGTTGTTTGTATCGTTTTAATAAGTACTCATACGTAGTCGTTTATGATGAATTTGGATTTGGTGATGTACTAATACTTTTCCGTTGAACATTCGTATTTTCAGTATTGGTCAGAACTATTGTACCTTATTTCCGTTATTTTCATACGTCGGTATCTGTTAATGTCTTTTTAGCTCTTCAGCCTTGTAAATTCTTATGTAAAGGATTTACGGCGCTGTAATATTCCTAAATATATCGGGGGTGTTACAGTGACAAAGCTTTATAAGCACGTCATTGAGGCTGCAATGGTGTTTGGAAAAAATGACGGTAAGAAAGTATTTATTCCTCGAATGATATTGAGCCCTTCAGATTTCACCAAATTCCCTATCAAGGTCCAACGTATACAGTTCCTCCTATTCGTTTGCTTTGCAATGACTATAAATAAGAGTCAGGGGCAGTCTCTTTCGCAAGTTGAACTTTACCTTCCTAAACCTGTATTCAGCCATGGTCAGTTGTACGTGGCAGTCTCAAGAGTAACTAGCAAAAAGGGTCTGAAACTTCTAATTTGTGATGGATAGGGTTAGACTCCTAATTCGACGACTAATGTAGTTTACAGAGAGATTTTCGACAACCTGTGAGGAATTTTTTTGAGTAAATTTTTTGGTGTTTGACTCTTAATATAAAGGAGATCTATATTCCATCGACAGTCAATTAATTTTTCTATACTTGAATTTTAATTTTTCAAACATATATTTATCTTTATGTTTACATTTAAGTAAACGAGAAATCTATATCCCGTCGACGTTCGACGGGTCTTGCACTAGTTTCTTACTAGAATGAAGTTAGCATGTGGTTGATTTACAAATTAACCTATTGTTGCCTTCCTATATATTGAATTATTATAATTTTGGATATATAATTTTCTGAATGTGATTTTAATATGGATGACCTTTCTCGATTGCGTGACGAGTGGGTTACATATATGTTGTGAAGCTAATTATTACTTACAACTAGGTAAAATTTTAATTCTATTTTTCTTTGATATATGAATTATTCAACAAGTACTGTACATATACATTAAGTTTTCCTATTTTCATAATTGCAGGCGAGCTGGGTGAAGGAAAAGGCCACTGTTGGTTAGAACCATGAATGATTTATACTTTTTAGAAGAACAATGTGATCTTTTCCTTTGTTATTTTGAACATGTTAACTAGTTTTGTTATGTGATATTTGGTTAAACCTTATGTATGAAAATGCCACTATTGGTTAGAAGCATGGATGATTTATACTTTTTGAGAAGAACAATGTGACCATTTTGGTTGTTATTTTGAGCATGTTAACTAGTTTTGTTATGTGCTATTTGGTTAAACATATGTACTTTGTAACTATTAAGGATAAGGATGTTAATGGTTAATTTATTATTTGTATTTAGAGTTTATTAAATATTGTTACAGCATTAAAAAGTATGTAGCATATTCAAAATATGTTTTAATTTATAAATTGATATGTGCTTTTTGTTACATATTTAATTATAAAATTACCATTAATTAAATTATCAATTTCTGATACGAGAATGTCAAGCGTGTTTTGATACTCAAGTTTCACAATTTACTCTCACTAATGTGTCACTATTATGTTTCATAAATAATTTTCTTCTGACACCAAACAAGTGTCAGTACAATATAAATTACATTATAAAATAGGGAAATTTATGACACCGAAATACTATTACCACTTGCTCATATTATCTTATCGTTACCTACTCGAGTGTGATATACTAGTGACATGTAATATTATTAGAAGATACTAACATTATCATATCGGAATATAGTTACATTCATGTAACACGGACTATTGATACTAGTTTTGGTGACACCGCAAAATGGTGTCATTGTATTTTGGCTGCTGAGTTACTGACACATTTAGCGTGTGTCACTAAAAGTGTTTAGTGATAGTTTTTTGATTCAGTAAAGCCCATTTTTTAGTAGTGTCATAAGCATTATTATCTTCATAACCAAGTAATAATTAACTTGCCTCAATATCAAAGAGAAAATGCCCTTCCACGAACAACGTCCTCCAATGAAATCAACATTCGCTTGAACAACCTCAAATGAACTACGGCTAATTCAATCATAAATAATCCACAACTGATAACCAAAACAACATGGTATACGTCCTTGATTCGACAAGAATCGAACAAAAACGCACTTGAAGTCCAGTCCTAAAATTATGGATTCTTACATCATCAATTCACCTAAGCGATTAAAATCAATAAGGTCATCAATCCCCTATTCAAATAATCAATCGGTTTCTTCAAGAACACCAAGAACAACATATCATCTTCCTTCTAAAGTACGACCGTACAAATTCCAACAACAACCTATGATTATACCACCCTCTATTATCATAATCATCTTAAGAATATCACTACCATCTCAAATATGATATCTATGATGAATAAACATCAATACAAGAAGAATTGTGGATTCACCCACAAGGTAAACTTAACCATTTTGAATTTATGATAATCGCTACACATTTATCATAACATTCTATCAAAATGACTATAGTCTTTCAATAATATGATCAACCACATCACCTCAAAATTGTGTTAATCATTCAAAAATGTTAACATAATCCTTCCAAATAAATGATTATACAATCTAAGAGTTCTTAAATGACATGAATATCTCATCCCCAAGTCATAATTATCATCTTGTTCATCATGTATACATAAAAACCATCAAGAACCATGTTAACTTCCAACAATCCATCAATACATAACGTAATCACCAACAATAACCCCATAATCTCCGAAATAGCACAAGATTAGCCAACATACCTCTTGAAGATGAAGGACAGCTCCAAACACTTCAACAATCCACCACAATCCTCAAGCCTCCAAGCTCTAATTCAAGGTAGGAAGCTCCAAAGCAAATGGGGAGGGGCTGATTATCATTTAGGAGGGTAGAGGGATGAATTCTAGAGAGTAAAATCAGAAGTGGATCATGAAAAAACTGAAAGAAAAGACATGTCTTTATAATCTATACTTTCTCTTACGGCTGCTATCTTGTATGTTATAATCTATACTTTCTCTTACGGCTTCTATCTTGTATGTTAATATCCTTCACGTACGGTACACTATCACGGTAACGTATGCTACTGCCTTCTAGGGGCTACTGCCTCACTTTGTAAATTGCCTTACGTATGTAACAAAATATAACGTACGTAAGGACTCCTCCTTTGCATACGCTAGGCCATGCACAGATGCTTATGCAATACTCGTCGACTCGATTATCTCAATCATGCTGAAAGCACTAAAGTACTCAAACATACACGCCGAAAGTTGATCCAATTTGATTCCCATCATTATGTGCCAACTTAGCAACAATAACATAGGTAACAAACTACTGGTAGCATACGCTAGCTGTTACATGTAGCGTATACTAGGCTAATACACTAGGCCAAAAATCAACAACTAAACATGTAATGGTAAACTTAAAGTCAATCTCACATCAATCCAGTACTAGATACATATTATAATGCTGATCCCAATTCAACAATAATTGAACAATAAAATATGAATACATATGTACTCCCTCTTAACAGAAGTTTTATCCTTGAAATTAAGGGGTAAATAACTTGGTGTATCTCTCCCGCATAAGGTCCTTGGTCTCCCATGTAGCCGCTCCTAGACTCTATGCCTCGACCACTCGATCTTTACTAAAAGAATCGACTTGTTCCTCAATTGTTTGATCCTCCTCTCCAAAATCTTTATGGGATGCTCCTTCTAAGAATGATCATCCGAGATCTCAATCTGGTCAAACTGAAGCATCTCGCTTGGATCAGCGACATACTTCCTCAACTGCAACTCATGAAACATGTTGTGCACTTGACTCAAAATCTGCAGCAATGCCAAATAATTGGCCATATCACCTACTCGTTCCAAAATCTCAAATGTTCTGATGTACCTCAGACTCAACTTCCCCCTCTCCCTGAAATAAAAAACACCACAGGTAGGAGATACCTTAACCAGTACATGGTCACCAACCTCGAAATCAAGCGGTCGTCGATGCTTATATGTATACGACTTCCGTCGACTCTGAGCCTGTAACAAATGAATCCTGATCAAAGTGATATTCTCATGAGCTGCTATCAACATATAGAGTTTCGTACCCAAAGATTCATATAAGTCCTTCCAATATAACTGATACCTACAATGACGGCCATACAAGGGCTCGTACCGTAGCATTTAGATTGAAGCATGTCAACTGTTATTATAGGTGAACTTAACCAAAGGTAGTTGGGGCCAATCATCCTTTCATTGAGACCACAAGCTCTCAACATATCTTCCAAAGTATGTATAGTCCTCTTCGATTGACCGTCGACCTAAGGATAGAATATCGTACCGAAGTTCAACTGCATACCCATAGCCCGATGAACAGCCCTCTAGAAATATGACATGAATCATCATAAAGATCCGATATGATACTCTTGGGAGTACCGTGCAACCTCACAATCTCAGGGCCCCACATATCCTTAATTTCCAGAAATGATCTATTTTGTCATACGATCTACAATCACCCAAATCATAGTCATACCCCGATAATCGGCTAACTCGTAATGAATTCCATAGATATGTCCTCCCATTTCCACTCTGGAATAGGGAGTGGTTTCAGTATTCCCACCAGTCGATATTCTCAGTCTTAACCTATTAACAGGTTAAACATCTTGAAATAAACTATGCGACTTCTCTCTTCATATTACTCCACCAATTATACTGTTTCAAATCCTTATATATTTTTATAGACCTAGGATGCATGGAATACGGGGTACCACGAAAGCCGTCGAGTTTATTGTGAAAGCCCTCAAGTTTAAGCTTACTTTAGATTGCTCAAAAGCATTCGCCATCTTATTGAAAGAAATCGAAGAATCAGAATAAGTCTGATGGTAGTCGGGTGACATTAACGAAGCCACCTTCTTGCCCCAGTCATTCTGAGCAGCCACCTATAGCGCCTGGACCATTGGGATCATAGTCCCAAGCGGCTAGTTCCGCCATTGTTTATTTAATTTTGGGGAGCATGGTCATATCCGCTCCAGGTGTTCCAGACTGGCTATCTTATAACAATTGAATTAATGTTGGTTACGGGCCTAATTTTTCTGTGGTGGACTTGGACATGCTTCAATGGCTTTACATGCCCCGGTGCATTCTAATGTTCAGGACCATGCCCCTTCATCTGCTTCTCACTAGTGCACAGGGGCGAACAGAGGAGTAGGTCGAGGAAGTCAGGCTGGTAAATCTGGTACCTGGGAGGGAAAGCCCAGAATTTATGAGATAAAGAAGGTCGATGATCCAGAGACCAATATGATTGCATATACACACGAGATCCTTTCTCAGAATGTATGTACTCTTTTTTATATTGTGCTTCGCATTCTTTTATATATGCATCTTGCTTGAGTATTACATATTGATTTTGTTATCGAGTGCGAGCCTTATGTGATTTGTCTACTTGACAGTAGAAATAGCATTTTGAATCGAGAAGTTTAGAACTGTTCAATTCGGATGGATAGGCTTGAGTGATTGTCAAATTTGATCATGGTTGATTTATCTAAATATGATGCGACTGGATGGATCATCACTGTGCCATTTTTAGCATCCGTAAGCGGATGGTGACCATCACTTATAGCAATATTTTGAGTGTGTCTTTCAGGGTGGCAATCCCAGTTGTTCCAGGAGTCAACACTGTGATGAAAGCAGTGAAACTATAATCAGGGATGTGTTGCTTATTAGTGCTATATGATCAAAACTGAGGATCGACCAGTTGAGTTGGCCGACATTCAGGCAGTCTCAGACATTCAGGTAGTCTGAGACTACCCTGAGGCTTTTCCAGATGAGTTGCCTGATTGCCTCTGCAGCGAGATGTTGAGTTAAAGATTGAGTTCGAGCCAGGTATATCCTCGATTTCAAAAGCACCGTAATGCATGGACCTGAATCAAGCCACATACTTCAGTTTGAGGAGATCGAGGTAGCTGATGATCATTCGTACGAGGAGTGTCCTGTGCAGATACTAGAGAGAAGTATCAAACAGTTGAGAAACAAGACAATCCCGTTGTTGAAGATTCAATGGTCGAGGCTCGAAGTCGAGAATGCGGCGTAGGATACTTAAGACATCATGCGGGATAGGTATCCCGTGTTGTTTACCCCTTAGTTTTTAGGCTGAAACCCTTTTTAAGGGAGGGAGTATGGAGTATCCCGCTGTAATTTTTTATTTTGTACTGTTGATATGTACGTATTCAATTAGAATCGTACAAGTGATGTTGTATTTTATTTGGAATTATAAAACATGTATTGTATTGGATCATTGTGGAAGCAAATTTCTTATGTTTGTCGTTAGGATTGTTTTTACTGTTTGGACATTACTTGGTAAGTTATGTTTGGCTAAATTTATTAGTCGTAGCGTATGCTACATGCACTGGCTAGCGTATGGTACATACAAAGGGTAACATACATTGATGTTGTTGGTTACATACTTAACAATGGGTATCAGATCGGATCAACTTTCAGTGTATAGGGTCGGGTGCTTTTGGCGAGAATGGACAACTGAAGTCAACGGGCTTTACGTACGCAATGTATAGGGTTATAGTGTATGCTTGTTACGTACGTCAATTTTGACAAGATATATAAAACCATTTACGAAGTCAGGTAGTAGCCTCTAGAGCATGTTTACGTATGTAACAGGGAAGAGTTGGAGTAGGTAAGAGAGCTTAACATATGTTAACAAGAGAGAGTAGCATCCGTAATGGAAAGTGCAGATTATAAAAAATATGTTGTGTTTCATTTTTGCACAATGCACTTTCGGTTTTTCTCTCTAGAAATCATCTCTATGTCATGATAATCGATATGCAGCCCCTTCCGACTTACTTTGAAGCTTCATAACTTGGATTGGATCTAGGAGCTTGAATATTGTAGATTCTTGAAGTATTTGAGGCTGTTCTTCATCTTCAAGATGTATGTTGACCATTCTTGTGCTAACTCCGATATTATGAAGATGTTGTTGATGATTACTTCATGTATTGATAGATTGTTGCGGGATAACATGATTCTTCTGTTTTTTATGAACACTTGATGATTATAAATTAAGGATGAGTATGTTCTAGCTGTTTAAGAATACTTTTCTGTTATAATCATAATTTAGAAAGATTATGTTAAGCTTGTAGGATGATAGACATAGTTGAAGAGATTGTTGATGTTGGGGTTGTTATAATTATGTCATATACGAGAACTAGATGATCATGCCTTAAATTAAGAACATGATATTTTCTTGGTGTTATTGGTGTTCTTGAAGAATGTAATTATGTTAAAAATATTAGTAACTTATTAGTTTTAGTCATTGAGTTGTTTTAAGGAGTTGGAATTCATATATTTAGGCTTGTTGAATTCGCGTGTGCTTATTGATCGATTTTCGTCAAATTGAAGTTAACTATCATTGATATTATTATTGAGATAGTTGGATTATTGTTATGGAATGAATTGTACTTCATTCAAGGTTGCTTGAGTGGTTGGAGATTGTCTAAGGAGGATCTTCGTTCATTCAAATGAGGACTATTATTCATCTTCAGCGTTAAGGCAAGTTATCTTGTTTGGTTATGATGAAAGTGATTCTTGTGAATGTGGTGCATTTCATGTACATGTTAATGCTTTATGAATTATGAATCATATTGAGGCATTGTTCGTTTTGTTATGGGATTGTAATCCCAAGTTCACTATCTTCGATGTCATTGATCCTCTATATCGATGTTTCACTTCCGTGAGTTCCTTTGATCCCTGCTCAATATGTTTTTATTGAGTTTTTTGACATGTTGCATTGCGACATTTCTATAGTCATACTTGCATTCCGATTGGTTGTGTAGGATTTCTAGTCGGGGACTTAAGGTCGTGTATTGATGATGTAATAGCCGTACTTTTTATTAAATTATTAGCTTTGACGTTCCTTCACTTTTATCGCTCTTGTAAGCACTTATCGAGATGTTGTTGATTCTAGAGTTTCGTATCCTTCGGAACATGTTCGTATTGATTGGACCTTGCGTCGATGTTATCAGATGGAGAAGATGGCACATGCTAGGCGTGAGCTAACGCACGCTAATTCTGTTTGGTAGCGCGCTAACTTCGCCAGTAGCGCGCGCTAATGGTCTGAGTTGGGCAGTGGCAGTAGCCGAGTTCTGCTCTCTGGACTGGCATTTAGCGCACGCTAGGCGTGAGTTAACGCATGCTATTCGTGTCGAGTAGCGCGCACTAATGGGTTGAGTCTGGCAGAGGCAGTAGGTGAATTCTGCTCTTTGGACTAGCAGTTAGCGCATGCTAGGCGTGAGCTAACCCACGCTATCGACGTTGCGCAGCGCACGCTAGCGCCATATGTAGCGCACGCTAACGACGCAGGTCAGAAGCCACTAGACTAATAGGTATCCCCGTTAGCGCATGCTAACCTTGAGATTTAGCGCGCGATAAATAGGCACAGTATATAATGGCGGTCGGCCCTGTTATTCGTCACTTTTCTTCATTTACTTCACTTCCGGCGAGAGAGCATGAGAGGGTCGACTCCGAGGTAATTTGGGGCATCTACTCATCATCTATCATCATCGTAGGTGGGATAACAAAGATTATACAACATCTAATCCGTTTCTAACTTCCAAATTAAGGTAAATTCTTTAGAACCCTAGTTTGGGGAATTTTTGGGCATTCTCTTAGATTCGTCTGATTTATCCATTTTGGAGATTGAGTTCTTTGAGATTATGTTGTATCTACCCCGTACCCATGTTTCCCTACGATTATATGGATGGTTATGCACTTTGTTCGGACTTGAGAGGGTTTGGATGATTTCCAAACCTCTAGGTGATTATCCTTGTAGTTTTGTGAATCGTAGGTGGATTTCGGGAGTTTCTTCGTGTGATTTGAGTATGGATTATTGATTGTCGTATTTCTTACAAACTGTTTAGGTGCCGGAAGTGCGTTCTTGGACCTACCGAACTTGTATTCTTTTCCTTCCGATTCTCGATGTCTCAAAGGCAAGTATATGTTTATGATTGTACATTCTCGACTTTTAAAGTAAGGTATATGAATTGTATGATTGTATATATTCACTCTGGGACTGGCCGACGGGTCCTCTGAGGGTTTCGTTGCCTTTGGTGTGGTTCCACGAATATTTTGGATTAACCACTCTGGGAGGATCCGACGGGGCCTCTGAGGGTTCCGTTGCCTTTGGTGCGGTTCCACGGTTAATCACCTATGTATTGAAATGAAGTGCTATAATATTTAGTTATTCCGGAATACTAGTCTTGAGCTTGATGGAATGATGATTGCATTTACTTTATTGTCGAGAAGTATTGTGTTTCAAATTCGATATACTTGTATTAGCTATTCGACGACTAAACCCTTTCTGGGGGAAGTACCTTTCATGTATTTCAGGATCCAGGAGAGCAGATAGGCATGTACCGGGTCGGCATAAAGATGATGGGCAAGTGTGATGCTGTGTCTTGTCACTGGTTATTCTTTGTATTTCCTTCATTAAATGATGTTGTACTTGAAATGGTTATGAGTACTCGTGTACTGTTTCTGGTTTTCTTGATGTTTTGGCCTGTGTTGCCATGGGATTGATTCTTGATGTATTGTATTCGATTTTATTGGATATTGTCTTGAGTGCCAACTTTATTGTCCTCCATTGGATTATGCTTGGACTTTATCGGTCAAAGTTCATGGTTCCGTGTGTTAATAGCCTTCTGGGTCCCACGACAGGCCTCACGGTGCTGTAATATACCCTGAATTATTTGGGGGTGTTACAGAATATGGTATCAGAGCTTAAGTTTATGGATACCTAGGCTGTCGGTCTTTTAGCTCGATTGAGTCATCGTTTGTCAACAGTATCACAACTTTGCCATCATCACAGTGCGCCTGGTACTGGTAAGTCCTTTTACTCTTATTGTATTCTTCCTAATCGTTTCACTTTAATTTGGTATTCTTGGGAATCGGTCACTTCGATAACGTGCGTTTGAATTGTACTTACGTACTTTGTGTGTCCTTCAGAATGTCTGCTGACAGGGGACAGAGGCGAGGTCGTGGTCGTGGACGCGGATGAGGATGTGGCGTGGCCGCTTCCCTGAGTTCCGTTGTGGGTTGACTACCCCTAGTTTATATAACTCAGTGCATCCCGATACCGAGAGTCAACACGACCAGTTGACCGGTCAAGGGAATAATGCAGATGTTGGGGCTACGAACGCTCTTCAACAATTGGCAAATCATATGACTATCCTGGCCCAAGTTGTTCAGCTGAAAATCCTAATCCGACAACGGATGTTTTGCTCCAAAATGTGGTCCGTATGCATCCTCCGCAGTTTAGCGGTGCTACCGACCTGAATGATTGGGGGATTCGAGTTGGAAAAACTGTTCGAGGCTGTTGATTGCCCCGTAACGAGGAAGGTACCTATTGCTCAGTACTTTCTTACTAAAGAAGCCGCGACTTGGTGGAAAGCTGTTAAACCACGAGATCGTGTTGTTACTTGGGACGAATTTAAAGAGCTACTTGAGGCTGAGTTTTGTCCTTGGCCAGTGCAAGAAGGCAGAATCCGAGCACTTTTCGAGGCTAAGCCGCAGAGCATTCCAGTCTCGCAGGCGATAGTGGATACAACCAACAGCTGATCCATGTAAAGAATCAAGTGTGGGATGAACGTGACAAGATCTGCTACTTCGACATGCGGTTGAATATGGATTCACGGCGTTACATGGTCGGATTTGCTTGCACTACTCTGTAGGAATACCAAGACAGCGCTTTGGCATATGACATGTTAAGTCCCAACAATGATACCACAGAAGAGCCGAAGAAGCAAACACTACTAGAAAAAGGGCTATCCTTGACCCGCTTTTTATGACCCACGCTACAAGATGACGCGCAAAGAGCAAAGTCACAAAATAAGAGTCATTTCGAGTAAATTTTCTATTGGGGATGACTCGTTTTCAGAAGTGTCATAACATATGGGTCATAATAAGTTAAAATTTAGCCTGCTAGATGATGCTCGTTTTGCTTCGTCCTAAATAGGGGTCATCTATGTTTTTCTTGGTACGATTCCCTAGGCATTTCGTCATAACATATGTTTTTTTTGACAATTTGCTTAATCAAAATCTATCTTTTTTTTTGGTCCAAAACACTTTCCCGCTCTCAAACTCTCCAAACCTTCACTCGGCATCAAACCCCTCTCAAAACTCTCAAAACACTCCCGCCCTAATTTCCCATCTCAAAACCTTCGCTCGACATCAAAACCTCTCAATACTCTCAAAACACTCCCTAATTTGTTTGTTTGAGAGTTTTATGTTTTCTGTTTTAATGTAGTTGTAGAGTTTTATTTAGGTTATAAAATCAATTTATTGATTTTTAATGTAGCACACCAGGATTTTGGTAATGGATAAATCTTGGATTTTGTCCGATAGATTATCAATGGCATACGAGGAAGGTGTGAATGACTTTCTAGAGTTTGCACAATGCAATAACCCAAATTCCAACGCCATTCCGTGTCCTTGTGTAAATTATATCAATTTGTGTCACACTTCCATCTCCAACGTGCGTTATCACCTGTTTAAACACAGTTTCGATGAGAATTATAATGTTTGGTCCTTCCACGGAGAAAATTCATCTAAGGATGAAGCTCAATGCCCTAATGAGTCTAGACCTCCCGAGTTCAATTACACAAAGGAGATGCTACATGAGGCCTTCACATATGCATAGAATGAACCTAGTTTATTGAAGTCACTTCTCGAAGAATGCGACAAGCCACTGTATGAAGGGTCTAAGTATAATGCACTAAATGGATTGCTGAAATTCCAACATTTGAAGGGTCAATTTGGCTGGTCTGATACAAGCTTTGATGCTTTATTGGGCGAGCTAAATGATGTTTTGCCTTCAAATAATATAATCCCTAAGTCGATAACGAGGCCAAGAAGTTGCGAAAAGAAATAAGCATAGAATACATTAAGTATCATGCTTGTGAGAATGATTGTGTCTTGTTCTGGGATGAGCACAAGGATGCTTCTCAATGTCCAACTTGTGGCACTTCTCGGTGGAAGGAGAATAGCAAGACGGTGCCGAGAAAAGTTGTTTGGTATTTCCCGCCCATTCCTAGATTTAGAAGAATGTTCTCGTCACCAGAAACCGCACATGACCTAACTTGGCACACGCAAGGTCGGGTCAGTGATGGCAAGCTAAGACATCCGTGTCATTCCCCATCTTGGAAGCTTGTTGACGACAAGTGGAAATAATTTGGAAAGGAAGATAGGAATATGAGATTAACCTTGTCCACGGATGGTATAAACCCTCATAAGTCATTAAGTGCAAAGTATAGTTGTTGGCCGGTTACCCTAGCAACATACAATCTGCCTTCTTATTTGTGTATGTCAAGAAAGTTCATGATGTTGACTCTACTGATATCAGGTCCAAGGCAACCTGGTAATAGTATTGATGTCTACTTGGCACCACTAATAGCAGATCTGAAATAGTTGTGGGAACCTTGCGTTAAGACGTATGATGCTTAAAAGACTGGTGGTAATTTTTCTGGCTCTAAAGGTGGCAACTTCCAGAGACCTCAGGCGGCTAACCGTTCTGTCGGGCAGTCGTCACGTTCTTTTAAAGGGAAGAAGAGTTTTCGTTCTGCTCCGAGCACCTCGACTCTGTAACACCCCAAACTAGGCGGATATTACAGTGTCGTGGACCCCTGACTGGGACCCACCAGGCGAATGAAAATTAATAAATTACACAATACAAATGTAGTACCAAACCACATTACGTCATCATCTACTTCGATGAGGAGTTTCAAATACAACACACCCAGGGAATACTGAATACATGTATATTTTATATGAAGATAAAATATACAACACTGAATGATTGACAAACCAAAAGGAAGTGCAGCAGAAAATACATAATAAGAAACATGAATGGAATGAAGAGACTGGGGCCCCCTACTAGTATCACTTGGACTCCTCGCCATCAACGTTCTCTTCCCGTGCTTTTGCCTTGCCATGACCTAAAAAAAATATCCCCAATAGGGTCAGTTACACAGAACAACAATCCTCAAGAGTTGAACAATATACAACAATCACATGAATGAATTAAGAAATAGAGTTGAATGATGGGCATCATAGTACGCCCGAATGGAATGTGTAAGTGCACAACTAGCCGAGTGTCCGGAGTCCCGCATATACACCTGCAACTTGGCCTAATTAGTCTCACGGAGGTACTTTACCGTATTCATAGTCTAATGTGTCCGGAGTCCCGTATATACACATGACCATAGTGTGCCCGACTAAAAATTCCACCCATACGCCACCCAACCACCCAATACAATCCCGGAAGGTCAAGAACAAAAGCGACCAAGATGAGAGATAATGAATAAAATCCGACAACGATAAAGAATGACTCACCGAGATGAAATAATGATACAACGAGTGATAGCTTCAATGAAATGATTTGGAACTGTCGTTCCTCGTGAGTTACATGATTAGTTGATAATTACAAGTTTCGACACAAATGATATATTATGAGTGAATTACATGTATTAATGAACAACAACGTAAGGAATGAATATCCCTTTAACCGAGTAAGAATTAACTTACACAACACTGGTGATGAAATGCCTTCTCACGAACAAACGTCTCTAATGGAGATATCGGTTGCTCGAACAACCTTGAATGACATAATTACCAACAAACGCTCAATATACGTACTAAACACGATTATCACCAACTCAAAATTCATTACAACAATAACCAAAACTCATTGGGGCATTCTAACGGATACGTTGTAAACATTCTCTCGTTGGTTAAAACTATCCCCCAAAAATATATCGAACCAACCTCCACAAGTATATCAATCCAACAAAACTTCATCAATGACATCAATGATCCAGTAGGAAACCACAACTCAAGGTTACGACAACATCAATCGGAAACCCCCAAAATATCCAAAGTCAAACCCCAAGATTTCTTGAATAATTCCCCAAATATTCATCAAATCTGCAATATACACCAATAAATCCGTAGGAATACATGTATTCAAGGTAGATAATCCATATCTAACATATTACAACATCATAGCAAGCTCACACGAAGAGATCAGAAGGAAAACACTCGAACTCCGAAATTCTAGATTCAAGAAATGATTACCTTGATTGATGTGCTGGAGAGGATAAGGTGATGATTAATCCGACTTAGATGCTTGAAAGTAATGATAGGTGAGTGAAGCTCAAAAAGATCTCTCCAAATCGCCTGAAATCGCCCGAAAACGCCGAAAAACAAAGTAAGGAGTGAAAATGACGAAACTTGACTGGACTGTCCAATTTATACTTATCCAGTTTAGTGCATGATATGCCCTTATATGTAGCGTGCGCTAGCGGGTTAACCGGATAGTCTAGTGAGCTCTGACTGCCTCGTTAGCGTACGCTACGAACTTGGTAGCGTGCGCTAACATCTTCCCGATAGCCTGCGTTAATCCAAAATGTTAGCGTGCGCTAACTGATGCCTGATGCCCAGTAACTGAAATCCAGAACCTACTGTCCTATGGCCTGATTGAGCCTTAGCACGCGCTACCCTATTAATATCATGCGCTACCAACTAACCCTTGCGTACGCTATGCACACTCTTAGCATACGCTACGAATTATCTCAACTCAGTCCAGTACCCACTGGACTGTCTTTTCCAATACGCTAGTGCGCGCTGATGGATCCCGATAGCGTACGCTACACACATCATTTACGTACGTTATACTCCAATTGTAGCGTACGTTATGAGCCTCACTCGTCCAGTCCAGTGCCTTCTGTGTAACACCCCCAAAACCATAAGGGAATATTACACGCCGTAGACCCTTTCCACAAGGATCTACCAGGCTAAACATCCATAAACAACCAAATGCTTGCCCAGCCAGGGTCAAACAATAAAATGATACAGACCGATATGGTCACTTACACGTGAATACACAGACCGATGAGGTCACACAACCCAATCGACAAAACTGACTTAAATAACATTACCCACACAGGGGTCGAAATACAATACAGCGGAAGACTGAATCAACTCTAACAATACAACTAAACTCTACCAACTCTCAACTCTTGATTAGTATCGCAGCTCGTCATCCCCTTGTGCCAATCCTGTGACTGCTCCCCCGAACCTGCATGTACCTGGACGCAGAACAGACATCCACCCCCCGAATACTCGGGGGTTAGTAAAACTCCACTGTTTTACTAGTGCAAGTATCAAACCATACGAAATGTAACAAGCAAATAGCAACTACGAATTTAATACGGAAATCAATTATCAAAATGTTCCCGAGAAGTTTTAGAATTTCGAACTCAAGTAAGAGATATTTGAAAAGGAACACATCATCTCGGGGATTTTTAAAGTAGAAATTCTTCTGGACCTCGAGTCTTAATTTACAAAACCTTTTCGTAAACATTAGGGCCTTAGCCCGATTCTCGTTTCAAAGCATACTAAATAATATATCATTATGAGTCCGAGATCCATATTTAAAATGTTACCCGAACAATCACTGCTACACGATCATTGTTCATACACATCATGTACCGAACTCCGGAGGCCTCGACGGACCTTACCCGGACCACACACACTGTTCGTACACATCATGTACCGAACTCCGGAGGTCTCAACGGACCCTACCCGAACCACACACACTGTTCGTACACATCATGTACCGAACTCCGGAGGTCTCAACGGACCCTACCCGAACCACACACACTGTTCGTACACATCATGTACCGAACTCCGGAGGTCTCAACGGACCCTACCCGAACCACACACCTGCTCGTACACATCATGTACCGAACTCCGGAGGTCTCAACGGACCCTACCCGAACCACACACACTGTTCGTACACATCATGTACCGAACTCCGGAGGCCTCAACGGACCCTACCCGGCCACACACATCGTTCGTACACATCATGTACCGAACTCCAGAGGTCTCGTCAGACCCTACCTGGATCACACACCTTGTCCGTACACGTCATGTACCGGACTCTAGAGGCCTCATCAGACCCTACCTGGTTCACACACTTTGTTCGTACACATCATGTACCGAACTCCAGAGGCCTCGTCAGACCCTACCTGGTTCACACACACATCGACTCGACACAATTCATAATCATTAAATGTCAAGTCATTCCACATTACGCCGAAATGTACAATCAAGCATGTAAACCAAAGCAACACGAATATCATGATCGTCACAACGACTCTTAACCAACATAACACACATTCGGTACACAATACATTGCACAACCACGTGTACAACCATCTCATATGTACATCGCAATCCTGCACAAATGGCACAATGCCGAACACGTATACCAATATATCACTATTATCACAAAGCCTTCAAATTTCGGGAAACACAACCAACTCAACGAAACATATTTACGGAGGCAAGCAAAATCGTCATACAAATCATACGTAATTACTAGTCACAAGATACAAGTCGTATAATAAGATACTTGCCTTAATAACCGCTACCGAACGCTCCGAAGAACACGGTTCGACCGGGAAGCTCGGACCCCAAAGAAGGCAACGAACGGAAGGGTTCCGACTCGAGTTCTTCACAAGAATTCGTTCCTAAGTCACAACGATATCAATTCAATCACAATTCTACGAAAACGTATGGAACTTTCCAAGTTCTACCCATTGAAGCATTTTATCGGACACTTTGAGGGCGTAGTCCAATTTAATCGATTATTTAAAGGAATTCTCAAATCCGTTCCACAAAACTTCAAGGGTATTGAATGATTACGAGTTTACAATCAAGTTCTAACAATAATATGAATCAAAACGAAGCAAATCGGCCAAAACACCAAGAAACCTCAAGAACATCCAAAAACCAAAAGTTTAGGTGTTCTTACCTTCGATCCGGGTGGAAGATGATGTTAATCAATGATTAGAACTTCCAAAACATGTTTCTCCATGTCATATCCATCCAAATCCATCCATTATTGACGAAGAAACGCGAAGAAATGAAGAAAAAGGGTGAAAATGGCCGGATGACTCGGTCCAGGCCCTTAAATAGCCGACCCTGGCCGGCAGGGACTCGACCGTGTCCTGCTAGACACGGTCGCGTCGCCCGATAGTGACCCGTCCGCGGCGGCATTGACTCGACCGTGTCCTGGAACACGGTCGGGCCTCCGGGCGTAGACTTCGCTTATCCGGACGAGTACGGCACGGCCGTGTCGGACGACACGGCCGAAGTTCGCCGGCAGTGATCGGCCAATAACGAGCGGGTGAGCTAAAACGACCATAACTCTCTCGTCCGGACTCCGATTGACTCACCGTTTGAACCATTGGAAAGCTAACTCGATGCTATATAATATTGCAAAGATTCAGAATTTTTGGAATTACCAAAAATTAATGGTGATCTAACAAAGTCGAACTCATACTTAGAAAAGTCGTTTAGTAATCCTGAATTCAACAAAACGACACCGAAATCCGAACCTGCATACGAACCGAAGATACGGTTACGAAGTACTCACAAAGACGAATCTACGAGCTAGTAGAACACACGATTCCGACCACCCGAAGGCTCGAAATTCGACAACGGAAGGTAATTACCCCAAACTTTGGGAAATTACGAAAATGGCCCAAATGCCCGAAAATCACCATACGACAACGAATAATCAAACCGAAGCTCACAACACGTATAACAACGTTAAATGAACTTACGAAAAACCCCAAACGACGCCAACGAGATTCGCAAGAACCGAACTCAAGCGCGAAAAGTCGCTAAAAGCACGGAACTCAACAAAGCAAAGACCAAACGAACTCGGATGACAAAAAGTGCAAAATTAAATATTCTCCAAATGACGAAACGGTCAAAAGCGAAGTCGTCAAAACGACTTCGCCGAAAAAAGAAATTTACCGAAAATCGAAAATTTGCGATATTACATTCTACCCTCCTTAAAAGAAGTTTCGTCCCAAACTTAAAACAAATAGGGGAAGAAATATTCCGCCAGAAAACTCAACAAGATACACAAGAATGCGTAACTAACGCCCAACGGCGAAATGTTACAAACAACGCAAAGGAATATACGGCGTGAAAACACGCTCCACGGCGACCAACACAACGTCGCCGTTAGAGATATAATAAAACAAACAAATGACAAGCGCCATCAAACGGATAATATAGCCAAGTCAATTATCCGACAATCACAAAACACAACGAACGAAAATCAATATGATTGACCAACCCAACGGTACATCAATCAAAACGCGAGCCAACCGCTAAAAAAATACGTAATCCCACCGACCAAGGGTTGGAAGATCGAAAACGAGACTAATTTCCCGAACTTAAGGGAATTAGGAAGGAGCCTGAATGCTAAACAATCACGAAACGAGAACAAAACCGAACAAACAAACGATCGAACCACAACGATCGAGACAACAAAAATCGAACAATCATGTTCGAAACACGAAGGATAAGAAAATTCAAACAACAACTCCTAGGATGATCTGGTGAGAACAACAAGACGTGCATTCCCATAAGATCCACAGGAAAGGGAATAGCGATTGAAAAGTCACAACGACAAATGAGTTATTCCAAAACAATACCACACTCGTTCGATCAACAAAAGTAAGGGGCAGGACAAGCTCAGAAATGTCAACGAACATAATGAGTCGACAGAGTCGAAAACACAAGAGTTCCAATCCGATCCACTTCGAATAAAAGAACTAATAGAACCAGATGAGGTCACTCCCGAACAAGGTTCACAAGAATCGAACTGAAACCAAAAAGTCACATCGATAACCAGATCGACCCACAACAAGATCACAGTTCGTTCGAACGATGAAACCGAAATACAGAACAAGTTCATAAAGTATCAACGAACACGACGAGTCGATAGACCTGAGTAAGAGGAAATGCAGAAGTCAAAACGATACAGGCATTACATTCGACCTCTTATAAAAGAAATGTCGTTCCCGCAACTCACAACAAGCTGGAGTAAGGTGACAACACAAAAGCAAACGAGTAAATATCTCCCAAGGGCCTCTCGATCCGATCCTCATATCTATCTGAAGTTCGCGCCCGAAAGACTCGAACCCAACTCCCAAAATCGGATCCTGTGTCTCTCGGGTCCACACTTGAAAAGCGCACGACGAGAAGGACAATGGGCACGTTCATGCCCCGGCACAATACGTTCGAAATGCCTCGGCTCGGCATATCGAAAATACAGATGCTAGATACAATGGAACATAACACCGCAAAACAACATACCGGAGATGCCAACTCAGCATAATAAAGAATCATAACACATATCATATACAACGATTACCATCGTAAAGTAATACACACACAAACACTACAACAACGATGACGTTTCGGCGACATCAACGGCCCGAACGATAATCAGCACATAATTACAAACATTATGAAACAATCACACATGTACACAAACGTACAAACCCAAGCTTCAACATCTCACACTCGTGCGACAACACGCAAATCGCCACGAGGCGATAAACAATAAACACCGGTTCACACCTCTCACATAGGGCTAGTACAGCAAATGCGTGGCAACGCCTCGACGTTCATGGCACCAATTCGATCATACTCGGGAGCAAACATCATAACGACAACGTGAACATCATACATACATACCTATCCCTCAAACGGGAATGGATAGGTTTTTAAAAACGAAAACCTCCTTTTGAAAATAATTTTGGAAACACCGATTGATCTTGAGTATCACCCCTCAAAAAAAAATTACAATCGTGAAACATCGTTATCGAGACTTTGGAAAACTATTTCGCATTCGATAAAAATGAGGACACTTTCTTTTCGTGAAAAACTTTCGGAAATATTCGACCCTCGGGTCTAAGTAAAAGTGTTTATAAAACATTGAAAAATATCTCAAAACATTTTGGTCCTCGAGGTAGAAGAATTCGGAAACATATCGTGGCACCTTGGAAGTACCATGAGAAAACAATTCATTTTAAACGTACGTCTCGAAATTTATTTCTAAGATACTCAAGATTTTCAAAGATAATTCAATGGGCTAGAATGCCCAAAAACTTCAGGTAATTACGCAAAACATTATAGCGCCGTGGGTCCCGCGCCGGAACTCACCAGGCTAAAACCATTTACAACGTTAAAAAGGCCGATGACGGTAATATTTCAAAAACTCACAAAAGCCATTTACAAAATACTAAGTACCGTCACAAGAATTTTGCCAAAACGTTCAAGGCCATAACGCCAAAACTCGGTTAAAGGAATCGGTTTTCAAAATAAAACTCGTCGCGGTACCTTTTCGAAATCCATCAAGGTTTACAACTTCCACACCATACCACACCACCCGGTGGTTCAAAGATAAAACAATAATGTGCCCAGTTCTATACACATACTATATGCCACAAGTACTAAACACAATTATATTACACAATACTGTGTAAAGAAAATCATGCACCGCAATTAACTCACTAAGATAAAATCGAGATACACAGGTACTACGCATAAAGGAGGAGACTTACATCCACAGGTCGCACGGAGGTGACGGTCGCCCACGATACTAATCTCGTCCGACAACATATCCAACGCGTTGTGACTACGCACAACTCAACTTGTCACCTGACGACTCGAACGACAAGACAACACATTACTCGACAAATCACAACTCGACTCGACCCGACAGCCTAGGTTTCCGCAACCTAAGCTCCGATACCATAAATGTAACACCCCCAAAACCATAATAGAATATTACACGCCGTAGACCCTTTCCACAAGGATCTACCAGGCTAAACATCCATAAACAACCAAATGCTTCTCCAGCCAGGGTCAAACAATAAAATGATACAGACCGATATGGTCACTTACACGTGAATACACAGACCGATGAGGTCACACAACCCAATCGACAAAACTGACTTAAATAACATTACCCACACAGGGGTCGAAATACAATACAGCGGAAGACTGAATCAACTCTAACAATACAACTAAACTCTACCAACTCTCAACTCTTGATTAGTATCGCAGCTCGTCATCCCCTTGTGCCAATCCTGTTGCTCCCGAACCTGCATGTACCTGGACGCAGAACAGACATCCACCCCCCGAATACTCGGGGGTTAGTAAAACTCCACTGTTTTACTAGTGCAAGTATCAAACCATACGAAATGTAACAAGCAAATAGCAACTACGAATTTAATACGGAAATCAATTATCAAAATGTTCCCGAGAAGTTTTAGAATTTCGAACTCAAGTAAGAGATATTTGAAAAGGAACACATCATCTCGGGGATTTTTAAAGTAGAAATTCTTTTGGACCTCGAGTCCTAATTTACAAAACCTTTTCGTAAACATTAGGGCCTTAGCCCGATTCTCGTTTCAAAGCATACTAAATAATATATCATTATGAGTCCGAGATCCATATTTAAAATGTTACCCGAACAATCACTGCTACACGATCATTGTTCATACACATCATGTACCGAACTCCGGAGGCCTCGACGGACCTTACCCGGACCACACACACTGTTCGTACACATCATGTACCGAACTCCGGAGGTCTCAACGGACCCTACCCGAACCACACACACTATTCGTACACATTATGTACCGAACTCCGGAGGTCTCAACGGACCCTACCCGAACCACACACACTGTTCGTACACATCATGTACCGAACTCCGGAGGTCTCAACGGACCCTACCCGAACCACACACACTGTTCGTACACTTCATGTACCGAACTCCGGAGGTCTCAACGGACCCTACCCGAACCACACACACTGTTCGTACACATCATGTACCGAACTCCGGAGGCCTCAACGGACCCTACCCGGCCACACACATCGTTCGTACACATCATGTACCGAACTCCAGAGGTCTCGTCAGACCCTACCTGGATCACACACCTTGTCCGTACACGTCATGTACCGACTCCGCAGGCCTCGTCGGACCCTACTGGTTCACACACTATGTTCGTTCACATCATGTACCGAACTCCGAGGCCTCACAAACCCTACTGGTTCACACACACATCGACTCGACACAATTCATAATCATTAAATGTCAAGTCATTCCACATTACGCGAAATGTACAATCAAGCATGTAAACCAAAGCAACACGAATATCATGATCGTCACAACGACTCTTAACCAACATAACACACATTCGGTACACAATACATTGCACAACCACGTGTACAACCATCTCATATGTACATCGCAATCCTGCACAAATGGCACAACGCCGAACACGTATACCAATATATCACTATTATCACAAAGCCTTCAAATTTCGGGAAACACAACCAACTCAACGAAACATATTTACGGAGGCAAGCAAAATCGTCATACAAATCATACGTAATTACTAGTCGCAAGATACAAGTCGTATAATAAGATACTTTCCTTAATAACCGCTACCGAACGCTCCGAAGAACACGGTTCGACCGGGAAGCTCGGACCCCAAAGAAGGCAACGAACGGAAGGGTTCCGACTCGAGTTCTTCACAAGAATTCGTTCCTAAGTCACAACGATATCAATTCAATCACAATTCTACGAAAACGTATGGAACTTTCCAAGTTCTACCCATTGAAGCATTTTATCGGACACTTTGAGGGCGTAGTCCAATTTAATCGATTATTCAAAGGAATACTCAAATCCGTTCCACAAAACTTCAAGGGTATTGAATGATTACGAGTTTACAATCAAGTTCTAACAATAATATGAATCAAAACGAAGCAAATCGGCCAAAACACCAAGAAACCTCAAGAACATCCAATAACCAAAAGTTTAGGTGTTCTTTCCTTCGATCCGGGTGGAAGATGATGATAATCAATGATTAGAACTTACAAAACATGTTGCTCCATGTCATATCCATCAAAATCCATCCATTATTGACTAAGAAACGTGAATAAACGAAGAAAAAGGGTGAAAATGGCGGATGACTCGTCCAGGCCCTTAAATAGCCGACTGCCGGCAGGGACTCGACCGTGTCTGCTAGACACGGTCGCGTCGCCGATAGTGACCCGTCCGCGACGGCATTGACTCGACCGTGTCACGGAACACGGTCGGGCCTCCGGGCGAGACTTCGCTTATCCGACGAGTACGGCACGGCCGCGTGTCGGACGACACGGCCGAAGTTCGGCCGGCGTGATCGCCAATAACGAGCGGGTGAGCTAAAACGACCATAACTCTCTCGTCCGGACTCCGATTGACTCACCGTTTGAACCATTGGAAAGCTAACTCGATTCTCTATAATATTGCAAAGATTCAGAATTTTTGGAGTTACCAAAAATTAATGGTGATCTAACAAAGTCGAACTCATACTTAGAAAAGTCGTTTAGTAATCCTGAATTCAACAAAACGACACCGAAATCCGAACCTGAATACGAACCGAAGATACGGTTACGAAGTACTCACAAAGACGAATCTACGAGCTAGTAGAACACACGATTCCGACCACCCGAAGGCTCGAAATTCGACAACGGAAGGTAATTACCCCAAACTTTGGGAAATTACGAAAATGGCCCAAATGCCCGAAAATCACCATACGACAACGAATAATCAAACCGAAGCTCACAACACGTATAACAACGTTAAATGAACTTACGAAAAACCCCAAACGTCAGTTTCAAACGAGATTCGCAAGAACCGAACTCAAGCGCGGAAAAGTCGCTAAAAGCACGGAACTCAACAAAGGAGCACCGAAACGAACTCGGATGACAAAAAGTGCAGAATTAAATATTCTCCAAATGACGAAACGGTCAAAAGCGAGTCGTCAAAACGGACTTCGGCCGAAAAAAGAAATTTACCGAAAATCGAAAATTTGCAGATATTACATTCTGGACTGTCTGCCCAATTGCATTAGCGTGCACTAATACTAAGAGGTTAGCGTGCGCTACCTGTACTCAATTAGCGCACGCTAAAAAGAGTACGTAGCGTGCGCTACTCCTCACGCACAGTCCACCACAAAAATGACGATGAAGATAAACTCGGCTCAAATCTCAAACAAGGTAGAAAGACGAATGATAACTGATCCAGGATTCTAAGTACGTCCAACAGTGAATACGATGAACAAACATGAATGATGAATGATTATTACTGAGTGAAATATACTAAGTGACAATTACTGAATGATAATGAGTGAATTACAACCGGGTATTACACTCCCACCTTAAAAAGAGTTTTGTCCTCGAAAATAACGGTCAAACAACTCAGGATAACTCTCCCGCATACTATCCTCGGTGTCCCAAGTAGCCTCTTCGACTCCGTGTCTAGACCACTTAATCTTAACCAAAGGAATCGTCTTGTTCCTCAACTGTTTGATACGCCACTCTAAGACTCGTATAGGACGCTCCTCATACGAATGATCATCCGCGATCTCGATTTCATCGAACTGAAGTATGTGACTCGGGTAGGCAACATACTTCCACAACTAAGAGTCGTGAAACACATTATGAATTCGGCTCAACGTCGGAGGTAAGGCCAATCGAGAAGCCAGCTCGCCTACTCGATCAAAAATCTCAAATGGTCCAATGAACCTCGAACTCAACTTCCCCCGTTTCCCAAAACAGAAGATACCTCGACTCGGGGATACCTTGACCAAAACGTGATCGCCTGTCTCGAACTCCAAGGGTCGACGATGGTTATCGGCATATGATTTTTGTCAACTCTGAGCGGTTAATAAACGACTCCTGATCAAAGCTACCTTCTCGCGGGCGGCTATAAGCATATCGATCTCAGTGCCGATTGATTCTGACAAGTCATCCCAGCATAGAGGAGATCGAAGCATGCCATCTTAATCGAAGCATGCCAACTATTATTGTACGTGAATTCGATCAACGGTAGTTGGGCTTCCCAATCATCTTTCCAATTGAGGACGCATGCTCTCAACATGTCCTCGAACGTCTGAATAGTTCTCTCTGATTGTCTGTCAGACTGAGGGTGGAAAGCTGTGCTGAAGTTGAGTTGAGTTCCCATGGCACGATGAACTGATTTCCAAAAATGTGACACGAATCGCCCGTCATGATCAGAAACGATACTCTTAGGAGTACCGTTCAATCTCACTATCTCTTTGGTGAACAACTGGGCAAGTCTCTCGGGACCCCACGTATCCTTAATCTCAAGGAAATGAGCTGACTTAGTTAAACGGTCCACAATCACCCAAATTGTATTAATGCCCCACCGACTCATCGGCAAACTCGTGATGAAATCCATTGAATTATTCTCCCACTTCCATTTTAGGATAGGAAGTGGTTTCAGCATGCCTGCCGGTCGCTGATGTTCTATCTTGACTTGTTGGCAGGTGAGACATCTCGAAACAAACTCTGCGACTTCTCGCTTCATATTACTCCACTAGTAATTTTGTTTCAAGTCTTTGTACATCTTGCTGGACCCCGGATGAATAGAATAAGGGGTAGCATGAGCCTCTCTCAAAATCAAGTTTTTCTACTCGTCATCTGCCGGAACACATAACCAGTTCTAAATCGCAAAAGTCCATCCTCGTGGACCACAAATCCAGGGGCTTTCCCCTGAGTCACATCATCTCGAATCCGTAACAAAAACGAGCCTGAACCCTGTTTCACTCTAATCGCCTCTTCAAGTGGCGACAAAATCTCCAGCATACATAACTGTCCTTGTACACGCTGTAACCAAACATCCGAGACCCTGCCCGGACGAGTCACTATAAACTACGAATCCATCCGTCCCTTGCGGTAAGGAAAGGACAGGCGCTGAAATTAAACGGTTCTTGAGTTCCTCAAAACTCCACTGACACGCGTCAGACCAAGTGTATTTCTTATCCTTCTGCAACAGGTTCGTCATAGTTTGAGCGATTTTAGAAAATCCTTCCACAAATCTCCAATAATAACCAGATAATCCGAGAAAGCTTCGGATTTCCTTAACATTCTTCGGAGGTTGCCAATCTCGGATAGCCTCCATCTTTTGAGGGTCGACACGTACTCCGTCTGATGAAATCACATGACCGAGAAACGTCACTTCGGACATCCAGAACTCACATTTGGAAAACTTTCCATAGAGTTGCTCTCGTCTTAACACGTCGAGAACCTGACGAAGGTGAAATTCGTGCTCCTCTCGGTCACGAGAATAAATCAAAATGTCATCAATGAAGACAACCACGTATTGATCCAAATAGTTGATAAATACTCGATTCATTAATTCCATGAATACTGCAGGTGCATTAGTTAACCCAAACGGCATCACTACAAACTCGTAATGTCCATAGCTTGTTCGAAACATTGTTCTCGCGATATCCGACACTCGAATTTGCAACTGATGATACCCGGATCATAAATCGATCTTGGAAAATACTGAAGCTCCCTGACGTTGATCTAAGAGATCATCAATACGGGGTAGGGGATATTTATTCTTGATCGTCACCCTGTTCAACTCTCGATAATCAATACACAAGCGAAATGAATCATCCTTCTTCTTGACAAATAACACTGGTGCTCCCCACGGGGACGCACTCGGCCGGATATAACCCTTCTCGGTCAGTTCCTCCAGTTTATTCTTCAGTTCCTGCATTTCAGTCGGGGCCATACGATATGGTGCCTTCGATATTGGAGATGTACCAGGCTCCAACTCAATCGTGAATTCCACATCTCTCTGCGGAGGCAAACTAGGTAACTCGTCTGGAAATACATCGGCGTATTCCCTCACTACCGGAATGTCCGCCAATGACACTGATGATTTCTCGGTTTTGGTCATATTGCACCAATAACCAACACACCCTTGATTGAGTAATCTAACTGCTTTCATCATATTGATAACTTTTCCGGAATGGTTGGGGTTACCCCCCTGAAAAACACACTCGACCCTATCATCTGAAATGATAGTGCCATACATTTACGAACACTAAGGCGGCATCATGACGGTCCATCCAATCAATACCCAAAATAACATCGTCTTTGGGTAAATCTACTACGATCAGGTCTGCCAACCACACACGACCATTAAGCTGAATCGGACAATCCTTAATCTCACGATCTCCGATAATTCTTCTACCATCAGGTAGACCAATGATATAAGGTTCACAACTAGTAGCACTATCCAGGTGAAGTCTACTCAAGCATGACTCGGAAATGAATGAATGCGATGCACCAGTATAAAAAAGGGTACACACAGGTTGAGATAAAATTTCCAGTGTATCTGAGATCATTCGGGCCTCTAGATCATCAGCTCTGTTCATCTCATATATTAGGGGCTTGCCAGCCCCGGAACCGGATGCTCCTGTCTGATAGCTGTGGGCTCCGCCTTTGTTTGCTCCTGTCATTTTAAACGACGCTGACTGAGTAGCCAGATTCTGAATAGATGACTGCTTCGGGGCCTGAGATGTCGCCGGATTAGGCCTGGAGTCTCTTCAGCAGGAACGGGCCTTATGCCCAGCAATCCCACAGTTATTACACGTGACAGTCTGCCTCAGACATTTCGTGCTGAAATGGCCCTGTTCACCACAGTTGTAACAGGTGATGGCCGATCTGGCTGCTCTGGACTGATATTCCGCAGGTTTAGACTCCGTAGGAGGTCGCTCAGAAAAAGTAGAGCCCGTACGAGGCTTCTTGAAAGTGTCCTGACTGCCTTCGGACTGATTACGCTTCTTCGATTTCTTGCCGGAAGATGAAGTCTGATTCTTAGAAATTTCCTTAGAAGTAAGCTCATAAGCAAGAGCTTTCTCGATAAATTCAGCTAGAGTGGTGCAATGATGATTAAGCAATTGAAGCCTCATACGATATTTCAACCTCTTACTGAAATACTTGATTTTATCCGCCTCCGAGTGGATAATAGATGAGGCGAAAGGCAACAGCTCCTGAAATTTCTCGGCAATGGCGAGAACATCATCTTGCGTTGAGAGACCGGGACTGAGTAACTCCGATAATTTGGCCTCTCTGAGTCGGGCATATAATATCTTTCCATCATGAAAGTTTTGAACGGGTCCCACATGCAAGCTCCGTCGGTGGGCTTCAGAGATAGCCACCATGAGTGAGCGCTATTACCCAGGTAGTAAGCTGCGACTGAAACTTTGTGTCCTTCGGGACACTCCACCATAGCAAATAACTTCTAGAAATGCTCCAGCCAGTGATTAATGTCCGCCGGCTCAGATGAGGCCTCGAAGGTAAGCGGCCTCTGGCGAGAAATGTCATTGATGATGCTCCTCACACTCATTTCTTGTCTCTGAGGTGGCGAAGGAAGAGTCTGCTGATTTTGAGCCATTGAGTTATGCATCATCTCCATCAGACGTGCCATCTAAGTCATTTCGGCCATCATGCCCTGCATAAAATCGAGAGGGTCAACTCGAACACCTTCAGTTTGAGCTGTGTCCCGGGTACGACTCCCTGACAGTGAAGGATTATTTCCAGGTGAATGTGTGGCAGCGTCGCTGCTCGATGAGTTAGCATTATTCCTCGTGTTCGCACGA
Source organism: Orobanche coerulescens (assembly GCA_033398695.1). NCBI lineage: Eukaryota > Viridiplantae > Streptophyta > Magnoliopsida > Lamiales > Orobanchaceae > Orobanche > Orobanche coerulescens. The sequence continues at coordinate 94,204,532 of CM065809.1, forward strand.
GTATTCATTAGAGCTCCCAGGTTTCGGCCCGCACCACGGCCTCTTCCCCTGCATCCTCTGCCAGCTCTCTCCATACTGACGTAGGAAAGTCACATGATATTTATAGATCTCATGTGAATACCGCATTATGTTTACGTCATGAAATGATAATAATGAGCATATGCGCTCTAACAAAATGATTTCATGAATGATCAACTGAGGTGACATGATTATCTGATGAAATTCTTGAAATGATTATCTTGAACAAGTTAACAAGATTAATGATACGATCCTCAAATTCCACAACTGAGTAATGAAATGAATTAAGTGATTAATGAGTTAACATGATCGACATGATTAAGATGAAAATGATGATTGAGGATTGTTGACTGATGAATAATGAATGAATGATTCTTATTGCCTGAAATTATACCATGGCGTCAGAAACCTTACAGATCTTTCAGTCTGAGGGGCTTGGCATTTGCACTGGTCACACGTGACGCGAAAGTCCAATGATACTAGTCTGATGAACGATGATTTCAAATGAGACATGACTCGGAAGGTAGTATTCAAAACCACGCTCTGATAGCAACTCTGTAACACCCCAAACTAGGCGGATATTACAGTGCCGCGGACCCCCGACTGGGACCCACCAGGCGAATGAAAATAAATAAATTACACAATACAAATGTAATACCGAACCACATTACGTCATCATCTACTCCGATGAGGAGTTTCAAATACAACACACCCAGGGAACACTAAATACATGTATATTTTATATGAAGATAAAATATACAACACTGAACGATTGACAAACCAAAAGGAAGTGCAGCGAATACATAATAAGAAACATGAATGCAATGAAGAGACTGGGGCCCCCTACTAGTATCACTGGGACTCCTCGCCGTCAATGTTCTCTTCCCATGATTTTGCCTTGCCATGACCTAAAAACAATATCCGCAACGGGGTCAGTTACATAGAACAACAATCCTCAAGAGTTGAACAATATACAACAATCACATGAATGAATTAAGAAATAGAGTTGAATGATGGGCATCATAGTACGCCCAATGGAATGTGTAAGTGCACAAGTAGCTGAGTGTCCGGAGTCCCACATATACACCTGCAACTTGGCCTAATTACTCTCACGGAGGTACTTTACCGTGTGCACAGTCCAATGTGTCCGGAGTCCAGCATATAGACATGACCATAGTGTGCCCGACTAAAAATTCCACACATATGCCACCCGGCCATGCAATACATTCCCGGAAGGTCCCAGGAACAAAAGCGACCAAGATAAGAGATAATGAATAAAATCCGACAAGGATAAAGAACGACTCACCGAGATGAAATAATGATACAACGAGTGATAGCTTCAATGAAATGATTTGGAACCGTCGTTCCTCGTGCGTTACATGATTAGTTGATAATTACAAGTTTCGACATGAATGATATATTATCAGTGAATTACATGTATTAATGAACAACAACGTAAGGAATGAATATCCCTTTAACCGAGTAAGAATTAACTTACACAACACCGGTGATGAAATGCCTTCTCACGAACAAACGTCTCTAATGGAGGTATCGGTTGCTCGAACAACCTTGAATGACATAATTACCAACAAACGCTCAATATATGTACTAAACACGATTATCACCAACTCAAAAGTCGTTACAACATTAACCAAAACTCATTGGGGCATTCTAACGGATACGTTGTAAACATTCTCTCGTTGGTTACAACTATCCCCCAAAAGTATATCGAACCAACCTACACAAGTAAATCAATCCAACAAAACTTCATTAATGACATCAATGATCCAGTAGGAAACCACAACTCAAGGTTACGACAACATCAGTCGGAAACCCCCAAAATATCCAAAGTCAAACCCCAAGGTTTCTTGAATAGTTCCCCAAATATTCATCAAATCCGCAATATACACCAATAAATCCATAGGAATACATATATTCAAGGTAGATAATACATATATAACATATTATAACATCATAGCAAGCTCACACGAAGAGATTGGAAGGAAAACACTCGAACTCCGAAATTCTAGATTCAAGAAATGATTACCTTGATAGATGTGTTGGAGAGGATAACGTGATGATTAATCTGACTTAGAAGCTTGAAGTGATGATAGGTGAGTGAAGCTAGAAAATATCTCTCCAAATCGCCTGAAATCGCCCGAAAACGCCGAAAAACAAAGTGAGGAGTGTGTTGTATCGAGATTTATTCACCTAGACAAGCGATCGACTGCAAAGCCGAGAGACCGAGTCCACTATCAATCAAGCTATGGCAAACTCGCCTAATCGAAGATACCAGACCACCATCAAGTACCTGGCGATCGAATCCCAAGGCGATCGCCCTTTGGCACCTGGCGATCGACTCTAGTGCCCGGCTAAGGACGATCGTCCTGCACCACGAGCTGGGACCATCGTCCGTCAAAGTCCACGAAGAATAGATCTCAAAGCAGTGCTCATGTGCAGATCCAGGACACGATCCACATTGCATGGATCATGGACCACCAACAGCTGTCTCTGACAAGGGCGGCTTTACCTACCGACAAGCCCACCGAAAGGCACAAGGTGGTACCGCCCGTGACAGCGACTCAGATGCGTGTAGGCTTCTCATTGGACCGCGCGACTGACTGGCAGCAACTCCTGCAGACTTTAAGGGGACAAGCCCATGTGCTAAAAGATGATCACCCGCTTATTATAATGCAGCTGAGGCGATCGCCCGGCATGTCCAAGTCCTATAAATAGAGAACCTCCTCCTACTGGAAAAAGGTTCAGAATTAGTTCACTTATATTCCGAATTCATTCACGGAAATACAGAAGAACATACATACCATCAAGCTCCCAGCTTTCTCTCCTGAATCTACCTCAGGATTTCTCTCTCAAAACCTCTCATCCAGAAGACGGTCGGCAGAGGAAAGAAGTCTCCACAGTGCAGATTCCAAGAGACATACAAGTCCAGGAACTTAAACATACAGCTAATACACGCCGTGAGAGACTGTCGATCTCTCACCGCCGTCTCAACTCATCTATGTTGTTACAAAAACTCACAGAGCATCATCTCTGGTTCTTCCGGCAATCTACACGCTCACTAGCTAAGATAACAAGAATCTTTACACTCATTGTAATTGTATTCTTACATTAATACTTGTATCCCCGAATATTTGTATTAATAATATCTCGCGAGAGCATTCAAGCCCGGGACTAACAACCCCGACAAACCTTGTGTTATTCACTTTTCTCACGGAAGTGTTCTCGCATTTGTTTGCTATCCACTCATCCAGCAATATCTATCTCCGGATAATATTTTGGGTAGCAACAATTGGCGCTAGAGGAAGGGCATATTTACCCTCATTTTTATTCCTACCGCCTCGAAGAACACTCACTGTTCTCCGGGGCATATACCTGAAGAAACACTCACTGTTCTTCAAAGAAAGCTTTCAGAGTCATGTCTTCCGCCTCCGCATCGAAGAAAGCCGCTGGCCAATCCACCAGACGCCTCCTTCCATCTCAGTCCGAGCCACAGCCGATGGCGGAGGGTAGCCGCCGCGGTCCGAGACTCTCGATCCCGCCCCTGAAGGACGGCCCAAGCCTCTCGCTCGACCAGTTCCAAACCGCGGAACAGATCAAGGAGGCCATGGCCATCCTACAGGAGCGACAGAGTGCTCTCGACGCGCCGCCCGCTATCACCCCCTCGTCCATCCGCCGCATGACCAAACGGAAGTACAAGGCGTTACTGACCAAGCGATCGCCAGGAGGCTGCCATTCGCAAGAAGAGGCGCTCGCCAGCTGGGGTACCTCTGTTTTCGATCATCTAGGCAGCGACTCATCTTGGCGACCGGGGCAGTCCGGCTCCAGCCACGAGACGACGGAGCTCGAGTCCGTCACCAGGAGTTCGGCGTATCCAACTCCCAGAAGGCAGGCCATCTATCTGGCTCCCCCTCTCCAAAGAGCCAAGGCCGGAAGTAGCGGAGTCAGGAGATCGGTACACGATCGCCTCGGCTCCCGCTCCAAAAGCCGATCCACGAGCGACCAAGCTACAGCGATGGCCGCGAAGCAACGCCAGCTCGACGACATAAAGGCCCTCCTGGAATTTGGGGCAGGCGCCAAGAGCAAGATCGGCGGGCCGAGCGAGCCGCTTGCGGTCCACATCGAGCCCGCCCCCGTACATCATAAGATCGCTCCTCCGCAAACACCTCTGTACGAGGGGAGATCAGACCCCGAAACTCACCTGAACAAGTTCCACATCTACATGACCGGGTGTGGGGCATCAGACGCGACCAGGTGCCGAATGTTCCCTCTGACGCTGGACGACCTTGCCCATAGGTAGTACACCTCATTGCCGCCTCGATCCATTGGTTCCTTCAATCAACTGGCGAACAACTTCACAACATACTTCGCCACCAAGGGCGCTCGGCCAGAAGGTCACCATCGCATGATGCAGATCAGGCAAGGGGAAGAAGAGTCCGACTCGGACTACATCGACCGGGTAGATGAGATCATCCTCAACGGTGAGCCCGTAAGCGATGAAATCGCCCTATACTCGGTCCTAGGAGGATTCCATGGTCTTTATCCTATGTTCAGGCATCTTACGAAGGACCAACCCACGACCAACGCGATCTTCCGCGCTAAGGCCGCAGACTTTCTGGCCAGGCAAAGGTTTCTTCTTAGCCTATGAGCAGCGCGATCGGCACCTGAACGACGATCTCCGATCTTCCAGCCCAATCGCCAATATCAAGCAACATCATCAAAACCGGAGGACTCATTCGCCATCTACAGTTCATCATCTAACATGGTGGACTACGGCACGAGATCTCCTCCACCGCACAACGTACACCGTCGAAGGTCGGCATTTAACATGACGATCTGAGGTGGAAGAGTGCAGCCATGGTCCTGGTGGTCGATGGAACCGACTGCCTAGGCCATGCAAGGTCCCTTTGGGCCAAGATCGCCCGCCCTTCGTTTAAATACGAGGCCGGCATAGTCTGAGCGCCCTCCAAAACTAATCAGTGGACACGATCGCCCACCCTCAAAGGTTCATCATTTAACGTGGTGAACCCGGACAATGTGACCCGTCACTACCCCCGTCTCAACGTACACCGTCGAGGGTCTCCATCTTCATGACGGGCCAAGGTGGACGCAGAGCTATCAAGACGCGGAAGTGGAGTTGATTAATCCGACGACGCCCCGCACAAGGACTCCTCCAGACCAAGACCGCACGCCCTTCGTTTAAATACGAGGCGAGGCGCTGCCTAACGGAGGACCCTCACAATAAAATGAGTCACGAGACAGACGATGTCGCTCGCGCACAAGACATGGTCGTAGAGATCGGTCCATCGAACTCCGTGATCGTTGATGGCTCCTCAGGACAGAGAAGGACGACCTTCCCCGAGGATTCGACAAAACTGAAGACCGCTCACTCAACGAGTTATTTTCATCCCCTTATTTTCACTAAGTGAACAAAAACAAGGGGGAAGAGTGCGGACTACATATACGACAATCGTCCCTATTCAATCACATACGGAGATCGCTAGTTTTCAAATGTTGTGCAGCGATCGATTTAGTTGTAAGAGTTATCTATATGAGTTTATCAATTCACGTAGACCTACACTTGCAACAATCTCTCTTCACATATTTGTACAAAGTCAAGCAAAAGACTCAAAAAGCAATCATTCAAGTGATAAATTGAAGAATCAAACGTTCATTACATTACTTGGAGTCTCAAAGGTACATACACGGTCGCCCGAAGGCCTGAATGCTACCTAAGTACTACAAAAAGAAAGCTACAAATTACAAGACAAGAAAAGCTAAAACAAACAAAAAAAATGAAGTGCCTCAGGCCCCGGCCTGGCCTTCGCCTTCAGCCTCCGGAGCGGCCTCCCCATCTTCCGGAGCGTCAGGATGAACAAGATTGGCCGGAGTCGGATACCAGCTCAAGTCCACGACAATATCTGCGAGATCCAAGATCGGCAAGGAGAAAGCAAAATGGAGAGGATGCTCCAACGCGTACGCCTTGAAGTTCTCAGCAAGAGGGCCGACCTCCAAACCTCCCTTCTTAGCAGCCCGGATCGAGTCGGCGAATGCCATATAATAGGCGAACTCGCTGACAAACTCCAAGTTTTGAAAGGGATCGGCCTTGGTCGCCTCTACCTCCCCTTTCAGCTCCGCCATCGCCTGCTGCGCGCCTTGGAGCTCGGCCTCCATTGCAGCCGTCTTTTCCCGTGACTCTGTCAGCTCACTAGTCAACTGAGCGATCGTCACCTTGAGACGATCGGCCTCCGTCTCACCGGCCTTCTGCGAGCGTACGGAATTTGTCATCCGATCCCAAAATCGATAAACCGACACCCGAGCCATCTCGGCCTCCTTCCTCGCCAGCTCAAGCTCTTGGTTCGCCCACTTAGCTGCGTCCAAGGAATCCTTCTCCATTGCCACAATCTTATCGGCGAACTCGGCGTTCTCTTTCCGAGCCGCCTCGAGGTCCGCCTGCAGGCGAATAGTGGAAGGACGCCCCTCAAACTCCTGCACAGCCTGGGCAGCCATGGTCGCCATCTAGAGAGAAAGGGCAAGAACAGCCTGCATCGTACTCCCAGATCGCTGACGAGCGATCGCATCTAGATCGGTCGTCCAGGCCTTCGGTAGAGCAGAAATGGCCCGGTTGACGTATTGCGGAATGTCACAGGACTGGCGAGGAGATCGGCTCGCTAAGAAATCCAACACCATCGGCGGGCAAGATGGATCTGTGCGACGGATCCTGCATCAACACAAAAAAAGTTAACACATCTCCTACGCGAATAACCAGTTTCAACTCAACAAGCAAAGTTTACCTCTCGGCTCTCTCGGGATCGCGGCCGAAGTATGGTTTCCCACGAGGGGTCTCAGCATCGGCGATCGCCATCTCCCGTAAGAAAGCCACAGAGGGCGTAGGCTCGTTCTCCGGAGAAACAATGGTGATCGGAGGCGCGGCGATCGGCACCTCATTGGCCGGGGCAGAAACCGGAGTTTCTCCCGACCTCTGCTGTTTGCGATTCGCCCGATGCCCCTCCTCATGAACTTCCTCCTCAGCCACGGTCGACTCTATGTGAGGCTCCACCTCTGGAAGTATAGGTAGCGCCACAGGAGGAGCCCGAGATGACTTCGTCTGGCGGAGATGACCCAAAACTCCTGGATTCGACATAGCTATCTCCAGTGGGGGCTCCAGAAAGCGAGGAAAACGAACCTCTGGAAATAAGAACAATCAAGCCACAGTTAGTCATATTCCTCCAACAAGACGATCGCCCAGAAAATGGAGATCGGGGAAATTCGTACCTGAGACCGAGAGATGTCTCGGAAAACGGAATAGGCGAGCGGACAACCGACGACTCTCCTTGTTAATCCGGTTAGCGTCCAATTCGTTGTCCAGCAAACTTCGTATCCTCTCCCAGACGACCAGGAAATCAAAAGGCAGCTCCTCAATCACCGGAATATGAAAACCTGCAAGAACAAAATCAAATTAGATCAGTTCAGAACATATCCAAACAAAGGGAGAGTCTGAACCCTTACCGGGATTTCTCTCCCGAAAGCCAGTGGTAATCTCTAGCTCGCCAGTGGGATTGTCGCTCGCTAAGGATTTCCAGGCACCGGCGACCCAGAACCACTTCGCCGGATCGCCCCGCGCCTTGTTCGGGACTCCAAGGATCACCCGACCAGATCGGCCTTGTATATGATAGCCTCCGACCGACCCTTTCTGAACCGTCAGCTTGAACAGGTGGTTCAGCTCCGACGGCGAAGAGAGGCGGTACAGCCGGTGACCGCCGAACAAGGTGAGGGTACAAATTATCTGAAGTCAAGCATTTGGCGTCAGCTGGAGAGGTGCCACGTTCCAGGCAGCCAACAGATGGGAGACAGCGAACGACAAAGGAAATCGCAACCCTGCCTGCAAGATCGCTTCGTTCACAGCGACCATCCCCTCCGGAGGCTGATCGGCTCTCTCATTATCGGCCGGCACAAAGAGATACACGTCTAAAGGGATATGAAACCTCGTCCTCCAGACGGCCAGATCCTTCCTGGTCGCCGAACTCCTAATTTGGCCAAGCGACCACAGAGATCGCTGAGCAGCCCGAAATAGCGATTGCTTGGGAGGTTGATAAGGGTGAGCGATCGAATACTCCCGGAAGTCAAATCTTGGAGACGGACCGGCCAACCTCTCCATTATATCAGCAAATGCCACATATGCCTGGCCAAAGGCACTATGCCGCTCCTAGTAGGCCCTCACCGCAAGATCTCTCTCCATCTGCGAGCGCCTATGTTCGACGGCCTCGTCCTTAGCCACATCGGCCTCGTTGAACAGCGCCTCGACCTCCGCGGGGTCAATTCCGGCCCGAATAGCCTCAGCGGCCGTCTCCAAATGGAACTAAGCGGAGGATCCTCCACGGACATCAGAAGTCCCAGCGGCAGAGGAAGTGACCACTCCAGATGAAGAAGATGTTCCAACCATTTTTGAAGAAAACAGGAGATAAGGATTGTTCGTCTTACCCGAGATTGAATCGATCGATGATCGGCAGCAAAGTCTCCAGAAAAATCTGCAGCAAAATCCTTTTTTCTCCAGTAAGTGTGCGTAAGAATGAACACTGCCACCCTGCCCCTTTTATAGGAGATGGCAGGGACTTAAGAGCAATTAAGGAGAGTCCCAGGGGTAGAAGTGCAACCGTCGCATTTATTGACCCCCTTGAAACCCGCATACGCGTCTTTTGAAGGACACGTCAGACGAGGAGTCATAAATGACCGTCGGTCTGCCCCAACAGGAACCCGACACGTGTCCCAAAGACCTTTCCGCATCCGCTGCCGTTTCCCGCTCTTTTCAGCGACCTACCAGATCGTCCAAATTCAGAATCAATCAGCTCAAAGACGATCGCCAGTTCAGTGAAACGCAGAGTCGCTCGTCGAAAGTTCAGCGATCGCCAGTTCAGTAAAACGCAGATTCGCTCGTCGAAAGTTCAGCGATCGCCAGCAGAACCACCTCACCCCACGTTTCCAACATAGGAGGGAGCTGGGGGGCAATTGCTGTATCGAGATTTATTCACCTAGACAAGCGATCGACTGCAAAGCCGAGCGACTAAGTCCACTATCAATCAAGCAATGGCAAACTCGCCTGATCGAAGATACCAGACCACCATCAAGTACCTGGCGATCGACTCCCAAGGCAATCTCCCTTTGGCACCTGGCGATCGACTCTAGTGCCCAACTAAGGATGATCGTCCTGCACCACGAGCTGGGACCATCGTCCGTCAAAGTCCACGAAGAATAGATCTCAAAGCAGTGCCCATGTGCAGATCCAGGACAAGATCCGCATTTCATGGATCATTGACCACCAACAGCTGTCTCTGACAAGGGCGGCTTTACCTACCGACAAGCCCGCCGAAAGGCACAAGTTGGGACCGCCCGTGTGGCGACTCGACGCTGCGCGTGTGCTTCTCATTGGACATGCGCGATCGCCAAAGAACTCCCCGCAGACTTTAAGGGGACAAGTCCATGTGCTAAAAGACGATCGCCCGCTTATTATAATGCAGCTGAGGCGATCACCCGGCATGTCCAAGTCCTATAAATAGAGAACCTCCTCCTACTGGAAAAAAGGTTCCGAATTAGTTCACTTATATTCCGAATTCATTCACGGAAATACAGAAGAACATACATACCATCAAGCTCCCAGCTTTCTCTCCTGAATCTACCTCAGGATTTCTCTCTCAGAACCTCTCATCCAGAGGACGGTCGGCAGAGGCAAGAAGTCTACACAGTGCAGATTCCAAGAGACATACAAGTCCAGGAGCTTAAACATACATCTAATACACGTCGTAAGAGACTGTCGATCTCTCACCGCCGTCTCAGCTCATCTATGTTGTTACAAGAACTCACAGAGCATCATATCAGGTTCTTCCGGCAATCTACACGCTCACTAGCTAAGATAACAAGAATCTTTACACTCATTGTAATTGTATTCTTACATTAATACTTGTATCCCCGATATTTGTATTAATAATATCTCGCGAGAGCATTCATGCCCGGGACTAACAACCCCGACAAACCTTGTGTTATTCACTTTTCTCACGGAAGTGTTCTCGCATTTGTTTGCTATCCACTCATCCAGCAATATCTATATCCGGATAATATTTTGGGTAGCAACAATTGGCGCTAGAGGAAGGGCATATTTACCCTCATTTTTATTCCTACCGCCTCGAAGAACACTCACTGTTCTCCGGGGCATATACCTGAAGAAACACTCACTGTTCTTCAGAGAAAGCTTTCAGAATCATGTCTTCAGCCTCCGCATCGAAGAAAGCCGTTGGCCAATCCACCAGACGCCTCTTTCCATCTCAGTCCGAGCCACAGCCGATGGCGGAGGGTAGCCGCTGCGGTCCGAGACTCTCGATCCCCCCCTGAGGGACGGCCCAAGCCTCTCGCTCGATCAGTTCCAAACCGCGGAACAGATCAAGGAGGCCATGGCCATCCTACAGGAGCGACGGAGTCGTCTCGACGCGCCGCCCGCTATCACCCCCTCGTCCGTCCGCCGCATGACCAAACGGAAGTACAAGGCGTTACTGACCAAGCGATCGCCAGGAGGCTCCCATTCGCAAGAAGAGGTGCTCGCCAGCCGGGGCACCTCTATTTTCGATCGTCTAGGCAGCGACCCATCTTGGCGACCGGGGCAGTCCGGCTCCAGCCACGAGACGACGGAGCTCGAGTCCGTCACCAGGAGTTCGGCGTATCCAACTCCCAGAAGGCAGGCCATCCATGTGGCTCCCCCTCGCCAAAGAGCCGAGATCGGCAGTAGCAGAGTCAGGAGATCGGTACACGATCACCTCGGCTCCCGCTCCAAAAGCCGATCTATGAGCGACCAAGCTACAGCGATGGCCGCGATGCAACGCAAGATCGACGACATAAAGGCGCTTCTGGAATCTGGGGCAGGCGCCAAGAGCAAGATCGCCGGGCCGAGCGAGCCGCTTGCGGTCCACATCAAGCTCGCCCCCGTACATCATAAGATCACTCCTCCGCAAACACCTCTGTACGAGGGGAGATCAGACCCCAAAACTCACCTGAACAAGTTCCACATCTACATGACCGGGTGTGGGGCATCAGACGCGACCAGGTGCCAAATGTTACCTCTGACGCTGGACGACCTTGCCCACAGGTGGTACACCTCATTGCCGCCTCGATCCATCGGTTCCTTCAATCAACTGGCAAACGACTTCACAACATACTTCGCCACCATGGTCGCTCGGCCAGAAGGTCTCCATCGCATGATGCAGATCAGGCAAGGGGAAGAAGAATCCGACTCGGACTACATCGATCGGGTAGACGAGATCATCCTCAACGGCGAGCCCGTAAGCGATGAAATCGCCCTATACTCGGTCCTAGGAGGATTCCATGGTCTTTTGCCTATGTTCAGGCATCTTACGAAGGACCAACCCACGACCTACGCGATCTTCCGCGCTAAGGCCGCAGACTTTCTGGCCAGGCAAAGGTTTCTTCTTAGCCTATGAGCAGCGCAATAAGCGCCCGAACGACGATCTCTGATCTTCCAGCCCGATCGCCAGTATCAAGCAACATCATCAAAACCGGAGGACTCGTTCGCCATCTACAGTTCATCATCTAACATGGTGGACTACGGCACGAGATCGCCTCCACCGCACAACGTACACCGTCGAAGGTCGGCATTTAACATGACGATCTGAGGTGGAAGAGTGCAGCCATGGTCCTGGTGGTCGATGGAACCGACTGCTTAGGCCATGCAAGGTCCCTTTGGGGCAAGATCGCCCACCCTTCGTTTAAATACGAGGCCGGCGTAGTCTGAGCGCCCTCCAAAACTAATCAGTGAACATGATCGCCCGCCCTCAAAGGTTCATCATTTAACGTGGTGAACCCGGATAATGCGACGCGTCACTACCCCTGTCACCGTCGAGGGTCGCCATATTCATGGCGGGCCGAGGTGGAAGCAGAGCTATCAAGCCGCGGAAGTGGAGTTGATTAATCCGACGACGCCCCGCGCAAGGACTCCTCCAGACCAAGACCGCATGCCCTTCGTTAAAATACGAGGCGAGGCGCAGCCTAACGGAGGACCCTCACAATAAAATGAGTCACGAGACAGACGATGTCGCTCGCACACAAGACATGGTCGTGGAGATCGGTCCATCGAACTCCGCGATCGTGCACGGCTCCTCAGGACATAGAAGGACGACCTTCCCCGAGGATTCGACAAAACTGAAGACCGCTCACTCAACGAGTTATTTTCATCCCCTTACTTTCAATAAGTGAACAAAAACAGGGGAGAAGAGTGCGGACATATACGACGATCGTCCCTATTCAATCACATACGGAGATCGCCAGTTTTCAAATGTTGTGCAGCGATCGATTTAGTTGTAAGAGTTATCTATATGAGTTAATCAATTCACGTAGACCTACACTTGCAACAATCTCTCCTCACACATTTGTACAAAGTCAAGCAAAAGACTCAAAAAGCAATCATTCAAGTGATAAATTGAAGAATCAAACGTTCATTACATTACTTGGAGTCTCAAAGGTACATACACAGTCGCCTGAAGGCCTGAATGCTACCTAAGTACTACAAAAAGAAAGCTACAAATTACAAGACAATAAAAGCTAAAACAAACAAAAAAATGAAGTGCATCAGGCCCCTGCCTGGCCTTCGCCTTCAGCCTCCGGAGCGGCCTCCCCATCTTCCGGAGCGTCGGGATGAACAAGATTGGCCGGAGTCGGATACCAGCTCAAGTCTACGCCGATATCCGCGAGATCCAAGATCGGCAAGGAGAAAGCGGAATGGAGAGGATGCTCCAATGTGTACGCCTTGAAGTTCTCATCAAGAGGGCTGACCTCCAAACCTCCCTTCTTAGCAGCCCGGATCGAGTCGGCGAACGCCATATAATAGGCGAACTCGCTGACAAACTCCAAGTTTTGAAAGGGATCGGCCTTGGTCGCCTCTACCTCCCCATTCAGCTCCGCCATCGCCTGCTGCGCGCCTTGGAGCTCGGCCTCCCTTTCAGCCGTATTTTCCCGCGACTTCGTCAGCTCGCTAGTCAACCGAGCGATAGTCACCTTCAGACGATCGGCCTCCATCTCAGCGGCCTTCTGTGAGCGTACGGCATTTGTCATCCGATCCTAAAATCGGTCAACCGCCACCCGAGCCATCTCGACATCCTTCCTCGCCAGCTCAAGCTCTTGGTTCGCCCGCTTAGCCGCGTCCAAGGAGTCCTTCTCCATTGACACAATCTTATCGGCGAACTCGGCGTTCTCTTTCCAAGCCGCCTCGAGGTCCGCCTGCAGGCGAATAGTGGAAGGACGCCCCTTAAACTCCTGCACAGCCTGGGCAGCCATGGTCGTCGTCTGGAGAGAAAGGGCAAAAACAGCCTGCATCGTACTCCCAGATCGCTGACGAGCGATCGCATCTAGATCGGTCGTCCAGGCCTTCGGTAGAGCAGAAACGGCCCCGTTGACGTATTGCGGAATGTCACAGGACTGGCGAGGAGATCGGCTCGCTAAGAAATCCAACACCATCGGCGGGCAAGATGGATCTGTGCGACAGATCCTGCATCAACACAAAAAAAGTTAACATATCTCCTACGCGAATAACCAGTTTCAACTCAACAAGAAAAGTTTACCTCTCGGCTCTCTCGGGATTGCGGCCGAAGTATGGTTTCCCACGAGGGGTCTCAGCATCGGCGATCGCCATCTCCCGTAAGAAAGCTGCGGAGGGCGTAGGCTCGTTCTCCGGAGAAACAACGGTGATCGGAGGTGCGACGATCTGCACCTCATTGTCCGGGGCAGAAACTAGAGTTTCTACCGACCTCTGCTGTTTGCGATCCGTCCGAAGCCCCTCCTCATGAACTTCCTCCTCAGCCACGATTGGCTCTACACGAGGCTCCACCTCCGGAAGGATAGGTAGCGCCACAGGAGGAGCCCGATATGACTTCGTCTGGCGGAGACGACCCAAAACTCCTGGATTCGACATAGCTATCTTCGGTGGGGGCTCCAAAAAGCGAGAAAAACGAACCTTTGGAAATAAGAACAATCAAGCCACAGTTAGTCATATTCCTCCAACAGGACGATCGCCCAGCAAATGGAGATCATGGAAATTCATACCTGAGACCGAGAGATGTCTCAGAAAACGAAATAGGCGAGCGGACAACCGACGACTCTCCTTGTTAATCCGGTTAGCGTCCAATTCGTCGTCCGGCAAACTACGTATCCACTCCTAGACGACCAGGAAATCAAAAGGCATCTACTCAATTGCCGGAATATGGAAACCTGCAAGAACGAAATCAAATTAGATCAGTTCAGAACATATCCAAACAAAGGGAGAGTCTGAACCCTTACCGGGATTTCTCTCCCGAAAGCCAGTGGTAATCTCCAGCTCGCCAGTGGGATTGTCGCTCGCTGAGGCTTTCCAGGCACCGGCGAACCAGAACCACTTCGCCAGATCGCCCCGCGCCTTGTTCGGAACTCCAAGGATCACCCGACCGGATCGGCCTTGTATATGATAGCCTCCGACCGACCCTTTCTGAACCGTCACCTTGAACAGGTGGTTCATCTCCGACGGCGAAGGGAGGTGGTACAGTCGGTGACCGCCGAACAAGGTGAGGGTCCAAATTCTCTGAAGCCAAGCATTTGGCGTCAGCTGGAGAGGCGCCACGTTCCAGGCAGCCAACAGATGGGAGACAGCGAACGACAAAGGAAATCGCAACCCTGCCTGCATGATCGCTTCGTTCACAGTGACCATCCCCTTCGGAGGCTGATCGACTCTCTCATTCTCGGCCGGCACAAAGAGATACACGACTGAAGGGATATGAGACCTCGTCCTCCAGATGGCCAGATCTTTCCTGGTCGCCGAACTCCTGATTTGGCCAAGCGACCACAGAGATCGCTGAGCAGCCCGAAATAGCGATCGCTTGGGAGGTTGATAAGGGTGAGCGATCGAATACTCCCGGAAGTCAAATATTGGACACGGGCCGGCCAACCTCTCCATTATATCAGCAAATGCCACATATGCCTCGCCAAAGGCACTATGCCGCTCCTAGTAGGCCCTGACCGCAAGATCTCTCTCCATCTGCGAGCGCCTATGTTCGACGGCCGCCTCCTTAGACACGTCAGCCTCGTTGAACAGCGCCTCGACCTCCGCGGGGTCAATTCCGGCCCGAATAGCCTCAGCGGCCGTCTCCAGATGAAACTCAGCGGAGGATCCTCCCCGGACATCAGAAGTCCCAGCGGCAGAGGAAGTGCCCACTCCGGATGAAGAAGATGTTCCAGCCATTTTTGAAGAAAAGAGGAGAAAATGAGTGTTCGTCTTAACCGAGATTGAATCGATTGACGATCGGCAGCAAAGTCTCCAGAAAAATCTGCAGCAAAATCCTTCTTTCTCCAGTAAGTGCGCGTAAGAATAAACACTGCCACCTTGCCCATTTTTATAGGAGATGGCAGGGACTTAAGAGCAATTGAGGAGAGTCCCAGGGGTAGAAGTGCAACCGTCGCATTTATTGACCCCCTTGAAACCCGCACACGTGTCTTTTCAAGGACGCGTCAGACGAGGAGTCATAAATGACCATCAATCTGCCCCAACAGGAACCCAACACGTGTCCCAAAGACCTTTCCGCATCCGCTGCCGTTTCCTGCTCTTTTCAGCGACCTACCAGATCGTCCAAATTCAGAATCAATCAGCTCAAAGATGATCGCCAGTTCAGTGAAACACAGAGTCGCTCGTCGAAAGTTCAGCGATCGCCAGTTCAGTAAAACGCAGATTCGCTCGTCGAAAGTTCAGCGATCGCCAGCAGAACCACCTCACCCCACGTTTCCAACATAGGAGCGAGTTGGGGGGCAATTGTTGTATCGAGATTTATTCACCTAGACAAACGATCGACTGCAAATCCGAGCGACCGAGTCCACTATCAATCAAGCTATGGCAAAGTCGCCTAATCGAAGATACCAGACCACCATCAAGTACCTGGTGATCGACTCCCAAGGCAATCGCCCTTTTCCACCTGGCGATCGACTCTAGTGCCCGGCTAAGGACGATCGTCCTGCACCACGAGCTGGGACCATCGTCCGTCAAAGTCCACGAAGAATAGATCTCAAAGCCGTGCCCATGTGCAGATCCAGGAGAAGATCCGCATTTCATGGATCATTAACCACCAACAGCTGTCTCTGACAAGGGCTGCTTTACCTACCGACAAGCCCGCCGAAAGGCACAAGGTGGGACCGCCCGTGAAAGCGACTCAGACGCGTGCAGGCTTCTCATTGGACTGCACGACTGACTGCCAGCAACTCCTGCAGACTTTAAGGGGACAAGCCCATGTGCTAAAAGACGATCGCCCGCTTATTATAATGCAGCTGAGGCGATCGCCCGGCATGTCCAAGTCCTATAAATAGAGAACCTCCTCCTACTGGAAAAAAGGTTCCGAATTAGTTCACTAATATTCCAAATTCATTCACGGAAATACAGAAGAACATACATACCATCAAGCTCCCAGCTTTCTCTCCTGAATCTACCTCAGGATTTCTCTCTGAGAACCTATCATTCAGAAGACGGTCGACAGAGGCAAGAAGTCTCCACAGTGCAGATTCCAAGAGACATACAAGTCCAGGAGCTTAAACATACAGCTAATACACGCCGTGAGAGACTGTCGATCTCTCACCACCGTCTCAGCTCATATACGTTGTTACAAGAACTCACAGAGCATCATATCTGGTTCTTACGGCAATCTACACGCTCACTAGCTAAGATAACAAGAATCTTTACACTCATTGTAATTGTATTCTTACATTAATACTTGTATCCCCGAATATTTGTATTAATAATATCTCGCGAGAGCATTCAAGCCCAGGACTAACAACCCCGGCAAACCTTGTGTTATTCACTTTTCTCACGGAAGTGTTCTCGCATTTTTTTGCTATCCACTCATCCAGCAATATCTATCTCCGGATAATATTTTGGGTAGCAACAGAGTGAAATTGACGAAACTTGACTGTACTGTTCAATTTATACTGATCCAGTTTAGCGCACGCTATGTCCCGATATGTAGCGTGCGCTAGCGGGTTAACCAGATAGTCCAGTGAGCTCTGACTACCTCGTTAGCGTACGCTACGAACTTGGTAGCGTGCGCTAACGTCTTCCCGATAGCGTGCATTAATCCAAAATGTTAGCGTGCGCTAACTGATGTCTGATGCCTAGTAACTGAAGTCCAGAACCTAATGTCCTCTGGCCTGATTGAGCCTTAGCACACGCTACCCTATTAGTAGCGTGTGCTACCAACTAACCCTTGCGTACGCTATGCACACTCTTGGCGTACGCTACGAATTATCTTAACTCAGTTCAGTACCCACTGGACTATCTATTCCAATACGCTAGTGCGCGCTGATGGATCCTGATAGCGTGCACTACACATATCATTTACGTACGTTATACTCCAATTGTAGCGTACCTTATGAGCCTCACTCGTCCAGTCCAGTGCCTTCTGGACTGTCTGCTCAATTGCATTAGCGTGCGCTAATAGTAAGAGGTTAGCTTGCGCTACCAGTACTCAATTAGCGCGCGCTAAAAAGAGTACGTAGCGTGCACTACTCCTCACGCAAAGTCCACCACAAAAATAATGATGAAGATAAACTCGAATCAAATCTCAAACAAGTAGAAATATGAATGATAACTGATCCAGGATTCTAAGTAAGTCAAACAGTGAATACGATGAACAAACATGAATGATGAATGATTATTACTCAGTGAAATATACTGAGTGACAATTACTGAATGATAATTACTGAATGATAATGAGTAAATTAGAACCGGGTATTACAAACTCGCCCGGTAACCGATTTTAATTGTGATCGTCCAGGCCACATCAATCTGGAGTGCAATTTTACACCTCTGAAGTGTCACACTTGTGGTCGGATGGGACACATGGCAGTTTATTGCCCCGAACAAGATCAAACTTTGGACACTCGGGCTTCTGCCCCAGCGCCTATAGATCAGAGTATGAATCAGTGGCAACCAGTTAGTCAGTCACAACAGAGTTACGGCAGAGGTCGGGGACGGAGTCAGAATGCTAAAGGAGGAGATTCCAGCAACGGTTCGGCACACCCACGCATCTATGAGATGCGTCGAGCAGATGAACTCGATGCAGTGGTGGCCTTAGGTACCATTCATATCCTATCTCATCCAGTTCGTGTACTTTTTGATTTGGGTGCTACACATTCTTTCATCTCCTTGGAGTGTGTACGTTGTTTGAATATAAATTGTATGACTGCTTGCGATCCTTTCATTGTGAAACTGCCTAGCAGGGATAGAATCATGGGGAATCGGGATATTAGAGAATTTTTGGTGAGCATAGCCGGTATTGATTGGTTATCGAACTTGATTGTGGTTGATATCGAGTGCGAGGATGTGATCATCGGTGAAGATTGGCTTGACAGTCACCAAGCAATTATGAATTACCGCACTAAGGTTATCACTATGATGACCAAAGATGGTTCCGAGTACTCGTTCATGGGGCATAAATCGGGCAAACCTAAGTTGCTGATCAGCGCCATGAAGGCCGTAAAACTCTTGAATAAAGGTTGCACGGGCTATTGGTGTTTTGATTTGAAGTCGGAAGGGGACGTAGTCGATTTATGTTCGATTCCAATTATTAATGAGTATCCAGACGATCTTCCGGGATTACTGCCGAATTGAGAGATAGAATTTTTTGTGGATTTAGAGCCAAACGTGGCTCCGATTTCTATGG
The DNA here is from genome assembly GCA_033398695.1 of Orobanche coerulescens. Lineage (NCBI taxonomy): Eukaryota > Viridiplantae > Streptophyta > Magnoliopsida > Lamiales > Orobanchaceae > Orobanche > Orobanche coerulescens. The sequence goes on from CM065809.1 coordinate 94,223,293, forward strand.
TGCCTTATCGAATGGCACCTTCCGAGATGCAAGAATTGAAGAACCAATTGGGAGAACTATTGGAGAAAGGGTACATTAGACCGAGCGCTTCGCTCTGGGGCGCGCCTGTTCTTTTTGTGAGGAAGAAGGATGATTCACTATGGTTATGCATTGATTATCGTGAGCTAAACAAAGTGACCATCAAGAACAAGTATCCATTACCTCATATAGATGATTTATTTGATCAGTTGCAAGGAGCCGCAGTATTCTCAAAAATTGATTTGAGATCAGGATACTACCAGCTCCGGGTGAAAGAGTCCGACGTTCTGAAAACTGCATTTCGATGAGATACGGACATTATGAATTTGTGGTCATGCCTTTTGGATTGAGTAATGCACCGGTAATATTCATGAAACTAATTAACAAGATATTCATCGAATACCTTGGCAGATAGGTGGTTGTCTTTATTGACGACATCTTGATCTATTCTCGGGATAAGGAGTAGCATGCCCGACACTTGCATTTGATACTAGATGTCTTCAGATCCGAACACCTCTATGTGAAATTCTCGAAATGTGAGTTCTGTCTGAAGGATGTTATGTTTCTTGGCCATGTGGTTTCAGTCGAAGGGGTTCGTGTAGACCCACCGAAGATTGAGGCAGTGGTAGAGGGCGCTGCCTAATAATGTTAAGGAAGTTCATAGTTTTTGGGTCGTGTTGGGTATTACCGTCGATTTGTCGAGGGGTTCTTGAAACTCGCTCGAACGCATACGCAATTACTTCAGAAGACAGAAAAGTTTGTCTGGACTGCTGAGAGACAGCAGAGCTTCGATGAGCTGAAGAGACGTTTGACCTCAGCACCGATTTTAGCTTTACCACAGGGTAGTGAAGGATTTGCAATTTATAGCGACGCTTCAGGACAAGGGCTTGGATGTGTGCTTATGCAACATGATAAAACGATAGCTTTTGCATCACGGCAGTTGAAGCCTTATGAGATTAACTATCCTACTCACGATTTGAAATTGGCTGCAATTGTTTTTGTTAAGATTTGGCGGCATTATTTTTATGGCTCTCCGTGTCGGATTTATACCGATCACAAGAGTTTGAAGTATATTTTCAGTCAGAAAAAGTTGAATATGAAGCAGAGACGTTTGTTGGATTTGATCAAGGATTATGATTTGGAAATTCTTTACCATCCGGGGAAGGCCAATGTCGTCGCGGAAGCTTTGATCCGTATATCGGCATCGCTTCAAATGCTCGAGGTTCTGACATCTCAGACGAAGATCCGTCAGGATCTAATTGAGCAAGGAATAGAACTTTGGCTTCAAGGAATGTAGGGACAATTGTGTACTCTCGAGATTACTTCATCCTTGGTTGATGACATCAAAGGGAAACAGTGGAGTGACCCGATGATCTCTCCGCTGAAGGAAGATGTGAGTAAAGGAAAAGCCCCTAGTTTTATGGTCCATGAGGATAGTATTTTGAGATTTCAGGGAAGACTTTGTGTTCCGAATGATCAAGAGTTGAGCCAGATAATTCTTCGAGAAGCCCATGCTACGCCTTACTCAATCCACCCTGGAACGAGAAAGATGTGCAAGGACTTGAAGCGAAATTTTGGTGGAATAATATGAAGTAGGACGTCAGAGAGTTTGTTTTACGATGCTTGACGTGTCAACAAGTCAAGATTGAGCATCAACGACCGGCAGGGTTGTTGAAGCCACTTCCCATTCCGAGTGAAAGTGGGAAGACATCTCTATGGATTTTATCACTGGGATGCCGAGAACTAGAGCCGGAATGAATATGATTTGGGTAATCGTCGATCGGTTAACCAAGTCTGCACACTTCCTGGGTATTAATGTATAACATCCCCAGAGTCATCCAGGAATATTACAGCACCGTGGGCCCCGAGACGGAACCCACAAGGCTAAAAGACGTTTTTACAAACATGATGTGAATCGAGATATTATGAAGAACCCGGATGAGGACTTGAGCATGCCGACTGGACCAATAACGAGGTCTCGATCAAAGAAGTTCAAAAATAATTTATCGACACTCGTCATTGATATGTTTAAAAATAACTATGTTATCGAAGACAACAAATTCGTGAGTAGTATCGAAGTTGTCGAACAATAAGTTTTTTATTTATTTTATCTTGGTGTATTTTAATTTAAATTGTATTTTTTGAGTTGTATTTGTTATATTTTGAGTTGTATATAATCGAGTCGTGTAATATTAAAGTCGAAGACGATCGTAAAAGACGAACAAACAAACAAGGATGCAAATTCCCGCGCGTAAGACAGACACGCAGCAGTCTCGTATTTTGGCCATAACTTAGTCATCCGAAATCCGATTCAGGTGATTAAGGTGCTATGGAACTCTATGAAAGAGAGCTACAAATCTTGTGAAGACCATAGGACCAAATTCGGACCCATTAGAGCTCAGAAATGACAAAACAGACAGCATTGGATTTATGATGACTTGTTGTCCTTATTTTCACACCTTAAAATCTTGGTCTTTGATATTTTGTCCCCTAAACATGTGTTGACTGACTTTGTATTAGATTTTAGGATGTTAGAATATTGATTTTTCTATTTTGTAGGTTTTCTAGTTGTTTCCTTGTTCACTCTAGAGTTAGGTGTAAGATTTTGGCTATAAATAGCCTTGAAGTTTCATCGTAAGAGGAAACCAAAGATTTTATGAAATTTGAGAGTGTTTGTATTATCAAACCTTTGTGAGTGCTTTCTTGTTTTGTTGAGTGTGTCTCCAAAACATCCCTTGTGTGATTTATATACTTATCAAGTGCAATCTTGTTAGTATTTATATTCCACCCCTTTCGAGTTGCTACGGTGTGTCACGTAGAGGTTTGGAAGTAAAGCCCCATTTTGCTTATTTTGGAAACATCCTGGGAACGAATTCATCTAGCGGTGTCGGTTACCATAGCGTGTCGTGTGGGGGTCGCATCAGTTGGTTTCGGAGCTCGGTTATTCCAAAACTAAGTGGTATCATCTATTTTCCTTCATTACCATAATCTTCCTATCTTACCATCCTATTATTTCCTTTATCTTCTAAATCTTCCATCTTCTTCACACAAAAAAAAGGAAAAAAAATATATAAGTAGTGAAGGTTTTGATTATTTTTAATAACTCTTCAAGTCGAGGCCAGGGGAAGAACTTGTTCCTTAGCCTTCGGGCGTCTGGTGATTTTAAGCTTGCGGATCGAATATCAAATATCAATCCATTCATTTCATTACTAAAAAATAAAATTATAAGTCGTGAAGGTTTTGATTGTTTTTTATAACTCTTCAAGCCGAGGCCAGGGGAAGAACTTGTTCCTTAGCCTTCGGGCGCCTGGTGATTTTAAGCTTGCGGATCGAATATCAAATATCAATCCATTCATTACCCAAAAACAAAAAAATAACGTAAAAAAAAAAGAAGAAAAAAATATCAAGGAAGAAGAGAAGAACGAATTTTGATCGATCTTATCAAACAATTATCATACTTTTCGTTCCGTTCCATATTCTAGACTATTCCAAAATCTTTTGCTCCCATCTTTCCATTTTTTTCTTATCGTCATTCGCAATCTTTGGGGGGATCGTGGGATTTGAGTTCTTTCAAGAAGAAACTTGATTTGAATCACCTAAAATCACATTGTAAGTTGTGTGGAAAAAGGCAAAAAAAGAATAATAATTTTGAGGAATTAAGAAAAAGGAAAAAAAAAAGCCAAACGAGAGATACGCGAGTGTGAGCGACCAAGCGTTACACGTGAGGATCTTGTGAGGAAACTTTCTTGTAAAAGAAAAAAAAGAAAAAAAAAAGAAAAAAAAGAAAAAAAGAAGAAAAAAAAGGAAAAAAAAGAGGGGAAAAGAAAAGGAAAAAAAAATGTGAGGAACTGAAAGAGACGAGCAAAATCTTATCCTTCAAAATATTGTACAACAACTTGCTCAAATAGTCGGAAGACTAGATAAGCAAGAGGAAACAATTGCTACTCTCACGAAGGGTAGAGAAGAGGAGCCCGTACGAAGGAGACCGGAACCCATTCGATTTGGAGGCTATGATGATGAAGATTCGATGAATTCCGAGGAGGAAACTCCGAGGTTTGTACATCGAGGAGGGCGTGGAGAACGAGGAGGAAGGAGAGAGTATGAAGGAAGGCGAGGAAGATATGTCCGAGACGAGGAGGATCGGAATATGGGAAACATCAAAATGAAAATCCCATCTTTCGAAGGGAGAAGTGATCCGGACACATATCTCGATTGGGAAAGGAAGTTGGAGACCATTTACGATTGCCACAACTATTCCGATGAGAAGAAAATGAGATTAGCAATAACCGAATTTTCAGAATATGCAAGCATTTGGTGGGAACAACTTGTGACGGAGAGAAGGGGGAGTCGGGAGAGACCGGTTAGCGGTTGTGAAGAATTGAAGGTTGTTATGCGGAAAAGATTTGTTCCTAATTACTATCTTAAGGAACTATTTTCTCGCCTACAATATTTAAAACAAGGCTCGAGAAACATTGAATATTTTCGAAAGGAAGTGGAGATGTTGATGATCCGGGCCAATGTTCGGGAATCGAGAGAGGCCACCATGGCGCGGTTTTTACACGGGATGAGAGCCGATATAGCTAAAGAGGTTGACAAACAACACTTTGTTGAATTCGAGGACATGGTATATGCGGCGGTAAAAATCGAGTGGAGCTTACGAAGAGGGAGCAACAACAACTATTCCACGGGATACTCTACTCCTTGGAAACAACAATCTCAAGTAAGTTCAGACAAATATAAAAATTTTGATAAAAGAGAGGGGAGTGTCTTGAAAGGAAAGTTTGAAATTGGGAGTACTAGCAAACCAAAATTTGATGGGAAACCTAAACCCATCGAAAGCATCCAAAGGAGAAACCGGGACATCCAATGCTATAAGTGCCAGGGTCATGGACATATAGCATCCGAATGCACCAACAAACGGGTGATGGTACTTCAGGATGGGGAGATTGATACGGAAAGCGAAAAAGAAGAAGAAGAAGAGACAAGAGAGGTGAAGAGTGATGATGAGACGTATGAGTATGCACCCGCACTTGTTGTTGGGAGGGTGTTAAGTTTTCAAGCAAAAGAGAAGGAAGTTAACGAACAAAGAGAAAATCTATTTCACACACGTTGTTTTATTAAAAATAAAAATTGTAGTGTGATAATAGATAATGGGAGTTGCACTGATGTCATTAGCGGTATGCTAGTGGAAGAACTCGATCTTCCAACAAGAAGACACCCTAAACCGTATCGTTTACATTGGCTAAATGATTGTGGGTAAATTCGAGTTAATAAACAGGTACTTGTGGCTCTCACCATCGGAAGATATCAAGACGAAATCCTATGTGATGTCGTTCCGATGCATGCTTGTCATATCTTGTTGGGAAGACCATGGCATTTTGATCGAGATGCTACTTTGAGCGGAAGGAAAAATCGTTACTCATTCGAGAAGGCCGGAAAGAAAATTAATTTAGCTTCCATGACTAAGGTACAAATACAAGAAGATCAACTTCGTCTTGAAAAGGAAGTTGAAGGAAAATCGAGAAAAGAAAAGGAAAAGAAAAATGAAAAAAATGAAAAAAAAAATGAGAAAAATGAAAAAAATGAAAAAAATGAAAAAAAAGAAAGAAAAAGAAAATTTTAGAAAATGCATGCTTGTAAGTGCAAAGGAACTTGAAGAAGATATCAAGGAAAATACACCCATGTACTTGATTATTTTCCGAAAAGTTTGCGCTACTACTAACCCCGGGAACCGGATAATTGCGAGTTCTATTGAATCTTTATTGCAGGAATTTGTTGATGTTTTTCCTGAAGAACTACCTGCAGGGTTGCCACCAATCCGAGGGATTGAACATCAAATAGACTTTGTGCCTGGAGCCGTCATTCCAAATAGATCGGCATACCGACACAACCCCGAAGAGACCAATGAAATCCAAAGACAAGTCGAGGAGTTGTTAAGTCTTGGGTATATCCGGGAGAGTCTAAGTCCTTGTGCCGTTCCTGTGATCATTGTGCCAAAGAAAGATGGAACGTGGAGAATGTGCACCGATTGCCGAGCAGTAAACAATATCACGGTTAAGTATCGATACCCTATTCCAATGTTAGATGATATGTTAGATGAATTACATGGTTCATGTGTTTTCACTAAAATTGACCTAATGAAAGGATATCACCAAATTCATATGAAAGAAGGAGATGAATGGAAAACGGCTTTCAAAACTAAATACGGATTATACGAATGGTTGGTAATGCCCTTTAGACTAACGAACGCACCAAGTACTTTTATGAGATTAATGAATCATGTTTTACGTGCCTACATCGTAAAATCCGTTGTTATATACTTTGATGATATACTCATTTACAGCAAAAATGTTGAAGAACATGTTGAACATTTAAGATTAGCTTTAATTACCTTGAGAAGGGAACAATTATATGCTAGTCTTAAGAAATGTACTTTCTGCATGAATGAAGTTATTTTTCTTGGATATGTCGTTTGTGCTGACGGGATAAAAGTTGATGAAGAAAAGGTTGAGGCTATTCGAGAATGGCTTGCAAATGACGCGTCCGAGGTAAGAAGTTTTCATGGCCTAGCAGGGTTTTACCGACGCTTCGTAAAAGATTTTAGCACAATTGCAGGCCCATTAAACGAACTTGTCAAGAAACATGCTAAGTTTAATTGGGGAAATGAACAAGAAAAAGCATTTAACACTCTGAAAGATAAATTGTGCACCGCACCTGTCTTAGCATTACCTGATTTTCCTAACACTTTTGAAATTGAGTGTGATGCTTCAGGAGTAGGAATAGGAGCAGTATTAATGCAGGGAAAAAGGCCGATAGCCTATTTTAGTGAGAAACTTGGAGGAGCTACATTGAATTACCCGACCTATGACAAGGAATTGTATGCTTTGGTTCGAGCCCTACGTACGTGGCAACACTACCTATGGCCTAAGGAGTTCGTGATTCATACTGATCATGAATACTTAAAGCATCTCAAAGGACAGGGTAAATTGAGCAAGAGACATGCCAAGTGGTTAGAAGAAATTGAATCCTTTCCTTACATCATCAAATACAAACAAGGTAAGGAAAACATTGTTGCTGACGCTTTGTCAAGAAGGTCTATCTTACTCAATACACTTTCTTGTAAACTTTTGGGATTTGATTTATTGAAAGAAGCATATGAGGGGGATAGAGATTTCCATGATATTTATGTCGCTTGCGAGAAAAAAGGAGTAGAAAAATTTTATCGGGATAATGGATTCTTGTTCCATGAAAATAAGCTTTGCATTCTTTTTTGTTCAACACGGGAATTATTGGTAAAGGAAGCACATAGTGGAGGTCTAATGGGACATTTTGGGATTGCAAAAACTTACGAAATATTGCATGAACATTTCTTTTGGCCAAAAATGAAACATGATGTTTTAAAGTTGTAAATTCATACATTGTTTGTAGGAAAGCAAAATCACGAGTGTTACCGCATGGTTTGTATATGCCACTTCCGGTACCTTCCGAACCTTGGGTTGATCTTTCTATGGAATTTGTATTAGGATTACCCAGGGCGAATTCCGATTGTGACTCCATTTTTGTTGTAGTTGATAGATTTAGCAAAATGGCACACTTCATTGCATGTCATAAAACGGACGATGCCACACATATTGCTAATCTATTTTTTAAAGAAATTGTTCGTTTGCATGGTATGCCCAAAAGCATCGTATCCGATAGAGATACCAAATTTTTGAGTCATTTTTGGAGAGTCGTATGGGTAAAATTGGGGACGAAATTGCTTTATTCTACAACATATCATCCCCAAACCGATGGTCAAACTGCGGTTGTCAACCGAACGCTTGGTCAATTATTGCGAACTATTGTTAACAAAAGTTTGAAAAATTGGGAAACATATTTACCATTTATTGAGTTTGCCTATAATCGAACCGTACATTCTACTACGACATTTTCGCCATTTGAAATCGTGTATGGTTTTAATCCAATAACTCCTTTAGACTTGTTGCCTATTCTAATATATGACAGGAGTAATCTTGATAGCAAGAAAAAGGCGGAGATGGTGAAGCAATTACATGCCAAAGTTCGTGAACAAATTGAGAAGCGCAACGAACACAATGCAAGGATGAACAACAAGGGACGCAAACAAGTACTCTTTTGACCAGGTGATTGGGTTTGGGTTCATTTGAGGAAAGAACGATTTCCCATTCAAAGAAAATCGAAGCTAATTCCAAGAGGAGATGGACCATTCCATATCTTAGAGCGGATTAACGACAATGCCTATAAAGTAGATCTACCTGGTGAGTATAATGTTTCCACTACTTTCAATGTCGCTCACTTAAGTCCTTTTGAAATTTCATATTCGAGGACGAATCCTTTTGAGGAACGGGGGAATGATGTGAATTGAGATATTATGAAGAACCCGGATGAGGATTTGAGCATGCCGACTGGACCAATAACGAGGTCTCGATCAACGAAGTTCAAAAATAATTTATCGACACTCATCATTGATATGTTTAAAAATAACTATGTTATCGAAGACAACAAATTCGTGAGTAGTATCGAAGTTGTCGAACAATAAGTTTTTAATTTATTTTATCTTGGTGTATTTTGATTTGAATTGTATTTTTTGAGTTGTATTTGTTATATTTTGAGTTGTATATAATCTAGTCGTGTAATATTAAAGTCGAAGACAATCGGAAAAGACGAACAAACAAACAAGGATGCAAATTCCCGCGCATAAGACTGACACGCAGCAGTCTCGTATTTTGGCCATAACTTAGTCGTCCGAAATACGATTTAGGTGATTAATGTTGGAACATTTTGTTCCATACATAAATTAAAAGTGTTTTGATGATTAATGTTGATAAGCAAAACAAAACAACGAAGAGACGAAGCAAGCATCGAAGGAAAACGAAGTGCAAAAAGCTGGAAAAACACAAGCCTAACGTACGTAACTCAGCATGATTAACGTACGTAAATGAAGCAGCTTAACGTACGTAATGGAAGTAAGATAACGTACGTAATGCAGTTCAAACAAGTGAACGTTGGAGGAGTCAAAGTCAGAAAAGCATGCAACGGATATATGACGTCATCAGTGATGTAATGTTAACGTACGTAACGAAGCCTATGCTAGCGTACGTAACCCAAAATGATGAAACTCACTGGACTGATTTGTGAAGATGCTAACGTACGTAACCAGCCACGGTTAACGTACGTAATGAGGCTTACGACGTAATGGAGAGCATATAACGACGTAAAGAAGGTTCAGCAGCTAACGGCTAGTTTGAAGATGGAGCCTATAAATACCATCCCTATGGTATTGTTTGAGTACAACAACCTTGAGCATATTGTCTATTCTTGTGATATTATTACACACATTCTTGTTGTTGATATTGAGCTTAATTGTAAGTGTTTGAGTGAGAATTCACGAAAACATACACGAGTGGTAAAAGAAAAGATACGATTGGATTCGGTGTTATTAGGATCAAGGATCCGGCATTATTAGAATCGCAATCGCTATCTTCGTGAGGTTTATCTAGTACCCATAAGAAAGCTAGAGCGGTTGATTCCTTGTCCGATAGAAAAGGAAAACGGTTTAACTTGGACCGACGCAAAGACAAGTACGAGTGGTTTATCACGGACCAATAGAAGACGTGATTGTAAACGGTTATACCTCGACCGATAGAAGAGAGGCGAAGAGGTTGCTATCTTTAACCTATTGAAAAAGATAAAGAGAGGACGTAGGCTCGTTTATAGCCGAACCTCTATAAATCCTTGCGTCATTTATTTTCCGCACTTTTTATTTACGCTTCCGCAAACGGCGCAAATATCCGACCCTGTACCCAACAATTGGTATCGGAGCGGTACTCCAATACGCGGCTTAACATCCGAGGAGAAGATCCAAAATGGCGTTTCAAATGGCTCCCGTCGAAGGCCTTGCTCTCAACCGACCACCATTCTTTGATGGCTCAAATTATTTGACGTGGAAGAAGAAGATGTCGATATTCATCCGAGCATACGACATCGAAATTTGGAAGATTATTTGCCTTGGCCCGAAAGTTCCTATCAAATCCGACGGTACGCTCAAATCTTTCGAAGAATACGATGATGCCGATTGGAAAAATGACCATCTAAATTGTAAGGCTACTCAACTCTTATTTTGTGCCTTAAATCCAGAAGAGGTCAATCGAATCTCATCGTGTGAGAGTGCGAAAGAAATATGGAAAATTCTTGAAATCACACACGAAGGGACGACTCAAGTCAAGGAGACGAAGATAAATATGCTTCTCCATGACTACGAGTTATTCATGATGAAGGGTGACGAGTCCATCACCAATATGCTCGACCGATTCTCGGTCATCACCAATGGACTAGCTTCGTTTGGCAAACCATTATCTAGTAGTGAAAAAGTCAAGAAAATCTTGAGATCACTACCTAGCGAATGGGACGGCACCGTGACCGCAATTATGGAATCCAAAGATCTCAACACGCTCGATTTTAGCGCCCTCGTTGGTTCGCTAATTAATTATGAGATCGTGTTAAAATCACGAAGTGTCAAGCCGAAACCGAAAGAAAAATCGTTAGCCATGAAGGCTAAGATATCGAGAAAGAAGGAAGAAATCCCCGTGGAAGAAAGCGATGAAGAAATGGCATATTATGCCAAGAATATTAATAAATTCCAAACATTATTAAACCGGAGGAAGAAGGATATCTCGAGCGAAACGAAGAAGTTCGACAACTCTTGTCGACAATGTGGAAAACCAGGCCACTTCGCTAAGCATTGCCGTGCCAAACACAAGAAGGAGGTTCTCGTGGCTACTTGGAGCGATGACGACGAAGATGATGAGTTCATCAATCAAAATAATCTCGCTCTCATGGCCCGGAGTTCGTTCGACGACAGCGACGTCGAACGCGAGGTTAGTACATCCTCCCGTGATGAACTTTTTGATGCATTTGAATTACTTCATACGGATTTTCAAAATGCATTATCGGAAATCAAATCCCTTAAATCTAAAGTTAAATCTTTGGAAATTGAAAATTCCAAAATTATCGAGAAGGGAAAATTTGTTGAATTCGATCATTCAAAGTGTATTGAAAATGAAAATATTTTGAAGAATGATCTTTTAACAGTTCAAGATGAACTAAAATCTTTGACAAGAAAATTCTCGTGCGGCAACGATAAATTTGAACAAATGTTATGTGTTCAAAAATATACTTTAAATAAAGAGGGGTTAGGATTCAAACCTCGTTCGAAAAACGAATCCGTTAATTTTAAGATACCCCATTGCGAAAAGTGTTTGAAAATCGGGCATCACGTTTCAAATTGAAAAAGCCCTCGCCAGACGATAAAAATTAAGAAAATTTGGGTTCCTAAAGGAACAATCGTTTCAAATATCGTCTACGTTTCTAAACAAAAACCAACTATTGGATGGATCCCCAAAAATTGATTTTTGTATTTTACTCAGGGGGAGTATTTTTTAAGGGGAGATATTATTTTCAGGGGGAGTTTTTACCCTTTATGCATTTATTTATCATAAATTAGTATCATGCATATTTTATATTTTGGTATTATTTCAATTGATATTTTATCCACTTTTTGATGAATACAAAAAGGGGGAGAGATAGGAGAATGGAGAAATAAGTCGAAAATGTGATTAACCGTGAAAGGGGGAGAAAAATCGAAGAAAATCGATTGCATTCAAAAAGAATTAGAAAAACGAAGGAGTTGAAGAAAAATGAGGAGAGGTCGAAAAGACGATGAAGAATTCGAAAAATTCAAAAAGTTAAAGGTAAGGAGAAAGAAGGAGTCGAAAAAGTAATGAGAGAAGATTCTAACGAAACGGACAAAGTCGAAAACTTTGGTCTGTAAAGATATACATATATTTGTATTTTTTGCAGGAAAATCCCATTGTCGGAGTGTTGTTTTGTAATCATCAAAAAGGGGGAGATTGTTGGAACATTTTGTTCCATACATAAATTAAAAGTGTTTTGATGATTAATGTTGATAAGCAAAACAAAACAACGAAGAGACGAAGCAAGCATCGAAGGAAAACGAAGTGCAAAAAGCTGGAAAAACACAAGCCTAACGTACGTAACTCAGCATGATTAACGTACGTAAATGAAGCAGCTTAACGTACGTAATGGAAGTAAGATAACGTACGTAATGCAGTTCAAACAAGTGAACGTTGGAGGAGTCAAAGTCAGAAAAGCATGCAACGGATATATGACGTCATCAGTGATGTAATGTTAACGTACGTAACGAAGCCTATGCTAGCGTACGTAACCCAAAATGATGAAACTCACTGGACTGATTTGTGAAGATGCTAACGTACGTAACCAGCCACGGTTAACGTACGTAATGAGGCTTACGTACGTAATGGAGAGCATATAACGTACGTAAAGAAGGTTCAGCAGCTAACGGCTAGTTTGAAGATGGAGCCTATAAATACCATCCCTATGGTATTGTTTGAGTACAACAACCTTGAGCATATTGTCTATTCTTGTGATATTATTACACACATTCTTGTTGTTGATATTGAGCTTAATTGTAAGTGTTTGAGTGAGAATTCACGAAAACATACACGAGTGGTAAAAGAAAAGATACGATTGGATTCGGTGTTATTAGGATCAAGGATCCGGCATTATTAGAATCGCAATCGCTATCTTCGTGAGGTTTATCTAGTACCCATAAGAAAGCTAGAGCGGTTGATTCCTTGTCCGATAGAAAAGGAAAACGGTTTAACTTGGACCGACGCAAAGACAAGTACGAGTGGTTTATCACGGACCAATAGAAGACGTGATTGTAAACGGTTATACCTCGACCGATAGAAGAGAGGCGAAGAGGTTGCTATCTTTAACCTATTGAAAAAGATAAAGAGAGGACGTAGGCTCGTTTATAGCCGAACCTCTATAAATCCTTGCGTCATTTATTTTCCGCACTTTTTATTTACGCTTCCGCAAACGGCGCAAATATCCGACCCTGTACCCAACAATTAAGGTGTCTATGGAAAGCTATGAAAGAGAGCTACAAATCTTGTGAAGACCATAGGACCAACTACGGACCCGTTGGAGCTCAGAAATGACAAAGCAGACATCATCAGATTTATGATGACTTGTTGTCCTTGTTTTCACACCTTAAAATCTTGGTCTTTGATATTTTGTCCCCTAAACATGTGTTGACTAACTTTGTATCAGATTTTAGGATGTTTGAATGTTGATTTTTCTATTTTGTAGGTTTTCTAGTTGTTTCCTTGTTCACACTAGAGTTAGGTGTAAAATTTTGGCTATAAATAGCCTTGAAGTTTCATCGTAAGAGGACACCAAAGATTTTATGAAATTTGAGAGTGTTTGTATTAACAAACCTTTATGAGTGCTTTCTTGTTTTGTTGATTGTGTCTCCAAAACATCCCTTGTGTGATTTATATACTTATCAAGTGCAATCTTGTTAGTATTTATATTCCATCCCTTCCGAGTTGCTACGGCGTGTCACATAGAGGTTTGGAAGTAAAGCCCCATTTTGCTTATTTTGGAAACATCCTGGGAACGAATTCATCTAGCGGTGTCGGTTACCATAGCGTGTCGTGTGGGGGTCTCATCAAAACATTTCAAATACGCCTAAGCAGCGATGACGGTAATGTCTTTAAAAATATCCGAAGACTTTATAGAACCTATTTATCAAAACCGTCATAAAATCTCATTTGAAATTACAAGGCCCAAAACGCCAAAACTCAACAGTTTAAAAGCATACGTTAAGCCACCGCTTACACGTACCGACAAAATAGTTTAGAAAACGATTTCCAAAATAACTTTAAGTCGCCAAAAACCAAACGTCCAATCAAAAATACTCACGAAGCGGAAAAGACAACAATTAAAACACTCTAGCAGCGAAATACATCAACTAGTCAAAGTACTCGATTCATAAACACATGCCATATCCAGTATCCTCCGGGAAGCTGATCTCTCCACGACCGCTACAAGCTCGACATCCTAAGAACCTAAAAAGAGAGCCCACGATGGGTTCAGTCATAATACTCAACAATGATATCGATCACATCACGTTAATAATTATGTACCAATGAAAATACTAAGTAAGAATACGACCAATGTAATCTCACCGCCATAACTTTACCAACTCGTGATAATCCTTACTAAAGTATTGCTTACCAAAATTCACACCTCGTATCCTCAACAACACAATAAACTCATACCCGATCATCTATACTGTACCTCAAGCAATACCCAAGGTTCTCAAAACATCATAGCTTACTAATATGAAATATATCAACTTTGACCAATTCGATCCATCGAATATCATTATCAAATCTCAACATGAAAACAGATTGTCCATCAAAGACAAGTATCAAAAAGGAAATACGGAACATACCTCAAGATACGCAATGCCATGATGAATCACGTCAGTCTAATCCGAAATCATACCAATACAACATACGTACATGGTCCTAACACAAGACCTACAAATGCATACTCACATGACGACATTAATATGCCCACAACAATAACAACAATGTATACTCAATGGAAATCCGATGATCCAGCGCACACAGCATAGATCCCAAGATGACCCTGCTAGATCAACACGAGGTGGATAACCATTAATATACACATCATAGATTCCAAGATGACCTACTAGATCAACACGAGGTGGATAACCAATAATATCCATTTGCACAACAACAACACATGGTAATCCAACGATCGAGTGCACACAACATAGATTCCCATGATGATCCCGTCGGACCAACACATGGTGGAAATGCCTGTCCAACGATCTAGCACACATAGCTATAGATTCCCATGATGATCCCGTCGGACCAACGCATGGTGGACATATGACAACAATGCACAACTGCACAAAACAACAATACATAATTCACGACAACAACAATACATGAATGTATCACAACATGTTCGACACTAAATACCAAAAATGGTTAGAGTACTTGCCTCGAGTCCTTCGAGAGAAATCTCGATGTCAAAACCATCATTAACAAATATCCTCACAATTCGGCGATCCAAAATTACCACGGACTGTAGGTAACGCATATCCTCACATTTACCACAATATATCCTCGATACCCAAATATACCAATGACGACTGGAAATCATATACGTTATGATTTTACTCCCAAAAATCGGAAAACAACATACAATCCAAATCTCCAGGGTTCACAATAATAATCATTGTTATATGCATTATAAATGAATGAAACTGAAACCATTCATTAAATGTTATACATTGTGCAAGTAATAATTTGCCTTGATATTGATATGACGATGATGAAGCCGTTACCAATCCCATTGCCTTCGTCTACGAGCTCCTCGGCCCTGACTAAAGCAATTCACGAACATTCTCGAACATGACCGCAACACACTTTTCTAGTCGACGATTATAACCAACGATTAATGATCACAACTTATTGAAGTAATCAATTAACACACATTCGATAATAATCAATTCCCGATATAACCAATCAATCAAACTCAACGTCTCAACAATTCCTCGATCATATACAAAACCTAATAGTATAACTCAAACCATCACGATCCATAATACGAACCGAAATATGATAATCGTTATTAACAATTAATATAACCGATCAACAAACCCAACGATTTTACAATATCTCGATTAACCACAAGTCCGAACAATCCAAATCAAACAATTACGAATTCACAACCACAATACGATTACGGATACGAATGTAAAGGAAATCATATTCGATGATCAATCACAATCTTTTCGGATTCCAAATTGTTTATCATGATTCGTATTTGATCAAGAACATACGAATTCTACCACTACAATCAACATGGCTTAACGAACATTCCATCTTCATATCTAAAAATACTGATAATTCAACATACAATCGTCTTTCTATGTTCTATCTATCAAAAGTTCTTCAAGAACACTAAGTGATTCGAAACCGTGATAATAGTCATCAAAACAACATAATCCGATATCCTTTAACATGTTGATAATCATCCAACTCATAATTCAAGTCATGTATTATCGTATTCTTCAACATACAATTCACATAACATCAAGAATCACAACAACAACACCATAATCATCTTCATACGAATCATTCATCAATAATAACATCAAAATCCGAATTCAACGTGTAGAGTTCATCAACATACCTCAAGAACATGAACAACACCATCAAACACATCAAGGATCATCGATATCTTCATATCCAAGCCTCAAATCCATGTTTCCAAGCTTATAACCAAGTTAGAAGGGGCTTATCTTCACCAACATATGAAGGGGGAGGAATCTAGGAGGAAGGAATGGTTTTGTTCTCGTGAAGAAATGAAAAACCGATCATCCATTTATAATATGCAGCGCTCATTACGTACGTTACCAATCGACATTAACGTACGTAATGCTCCTTACGTACGCTGCATGTCCTTCATAGCGTACGTAACATCATTCCAGAACTCACTGCCTTGTTTCGTTCGATCGCTTACGTACGTAATGCATAGGCCATAACACACGTAATACATACATTGACTTGCTACAGTAAATATCCATTTCGCGTATGTAATGTGTAGTCCATAACGTACGTAATACACGACATTGACTCGTATGTCCACGTTCTGCGCCGAAAGCTGCCAACCACGGGACCCACTTATCGGTCATAGCCTGATCCTGTCCGATTCTCTTCATGACATACGTTATGTACACTACGCAACGTACGCCACGTATGTGTCTTGGCATACGTAAACTCCTATGCTTAACGTACGCTACGCTTGACAAAGTCCTCTCTGATCAGCCAACTATATCTCACCTGATACTTTAACGTATGTAAAGACCTCATGTTAACGTACGCAACTTTTGGGGATTAACGTACGTATGCTCATATGCTTAACGTACGTTATGGCTTCTATACTTAGCCATTTACACTGATCTTGCTCGTCGTCTCAATATACCGAATACGTATACACAACACACTATATCCTCAAATGCAATTATCAACCAAGTGCGACAATTATACCAATACATATGTCTTAGTCCTTCAATTATTATATCCACACTGTACAGATTTCACACTGTACAACATATCTCGGATAAAATAACATTAAACAACAGTAGTAGAAATCGCGGATATTACATAAAACACCACTTAAAATAAGTTTAACCCTCGAAATTGCAATCTGGTCGCAATCAAAAGTTCAACCACAATATCCAGAATTATCACGAAACTGATCAATCATCGAATAATCGAAACAGTATACTTACAAATGCGCGATGTCGATGATATCCTGTGATACCAACGATTGACTCCACTTCAAAGCCTTAATACGCGTACAATCACAATTACATGAATTCAACAATTTGCATCACCTCTGGATGAAATAATCTATCCATGTCAAATCATGTCTGCCTGATTACACAATCAAGTCCCAATCCTGATACAAATCAATAATACACGATACACCTGAGAGACAACTGTCCAAAACCATGGCAACAAATCTCGAAACGTCGACACAAAATTCGAATGCTCATACGATCATTAACAATGATCAACCAACAAATTAACCGAGAATACCATTGACATGATAAACTCCAATATGACCAACGAAAGGTCGAAACACAACCGAGAATATCATCCACTTGGTAAACTCAATATTACAGACGAAGGATCAACAAGAACCGAGAATACCCTCACGTGGTAAGCTCCAACACGATCAACACAGAACCATAGAGACAGACATACGGACGAATAACATTCTCAAAACGTTACACAAATCACATACAGTGGATCTCAACGAAACACAACCGACTGTTGAACATACCCCTCGGCGTACGAACAACCAGTCACAAACCGATGAACATACTCAATCATACAAGGAGTGGGAATGACTAATCAATATTCTAACAACCATCGTGGGGTCACCATCCTCAAATCTGCACTTACTAAGAAATCGGTCACAATACTGCATGCGAATAAAAAATCAGTTGGCCCAAAATTCAAAAGTCACTATAGCAAAATCACGCTACTACCATACCAATAGAGCCACATAGAACAAAATCCCAAGTTCCAAATCACATTCTGTACATGAATCTACAACATGCAGCATATATCTCTTATATGATCAATCAACCGATCATCCCTGGATAACCAAACTACCATACTAAAGTTCGAATATCTTTTCATCGTACCATACTGGTGTATTATCCAGTTCGTGAGTCACACCCATAACTTCACCATGATATGCACTATGCACTAAATGCGTTTGTATATCAATCACATTTTCAAAAACAGTTTGAAATCATATAGTCTTGTCAAGAAGACAAATTTTCGAAAGTTCTTTCAAAACTGAAAACATAAATTTTCGTAAGACCACGAAATCAATTTTTGAAAAATTAAATCGGCTCACTTACGTCTCGTTCTCGATGACAATCCTTTTCGAAAATACACAATTAAGTAAAATGGAATTATTCAGATGATTGACCACACCCATACTCCTGTATACCAGTTCGGCTTGTCACCAAATCCATTGACATTCCATCGGAAAACCACACGATAGAGTTCCAACATGTCAATATATAGACTCCGATAAAAACTCCTTTTCCACATAGGTCTCGCAAGGTCGACCATTAACCCATCCTGGATCACCTCAACTATGCTATGACAAAACATTGAATAATCGAAAAATCAAACACAACGAAGGACTACCCGAGAAGTTTCATTTGGACAAATAAACCAAAACCCCGAAAGGTAGCAATAAAATAGATAAACGATTGGTAAAGTGTTTTACAAATCTCGGGAGTTCCTTTGAAAACAGAAAAGCCTTTTAGAAACATTAGGGTCTCAGCCCAATCCCGTTCCACATTACAAGAAGTTTATAAAGCAGAAAACCCTTTTGGCCCCCAGGTCCTGAGTTATAAAACTATTTCAAAATCGATTAGGTCTCGGCGCAAAAATCATTTCCGTGAAACATCCGTGAAACATTCATTTCGAAAAGTATCATTATCAAATGATCAAAAACAGTTCATATATCTCAAAATGAATTAACATGACTACATGTTCTTCTCAACCATCCACAACATTTCTCCCAAATGCACAACTCCGTTCCAAAATTTAACCGATATATTAATTTCCAAAATCATAGCTTCTTAAGATCATCAATCCTATCTCAACTCTGTCACCTCATACTGTGACGCAAAATATCTTTCTGAATCTCAAATCATATCAACTTAGAATGGCAATAAATCTCAACGAAATTCAAATATCCAAATACTTACAGATCGTGAAGCCGACGATTCCCCGTGATATTGGCACATGTCTCAACTCAAGAAAATACTCAAACCGATAATTTAAAAACACACATTTTGCAAACTCAGTTCAACTCGAGAACACAACACATCCATATCCGAAGAAACACGTTAATACCATTTGGAAAAGTTTACAATAACCCCACTACCACACTGGTAAATCACATAACGCACAAGCCCGAGTGAACAACAAAACCCAGGGCTCTAGAATTCGTCAATCGACAACTCGAATGACGCGACAAAAGCAAGACTGGACTCGGCCCAACTGCCTAGGTTTTCTCAAACTAAGCTCTGATACCAGAGTCATCCAGGAATACTACAGCGCCATGGGCCCCGAGACGGAACCCACAAGGCTAAAAGATGTTTTTACAAACATTTCAAATACGCTAAGAGGCGATGACGGTAATGTCGTTAAAAATATCCTATACTTTATAGAACCCATTTATCAAAACCGTCATAAAATCTTTTTTGAAACTACACGGCCCAAAACGCCAAAACTCAACAGTTTAAAAGCATACGTTAAGCCACCGCTTACACGTACCGACAAAATAGTTTAGAAAATGATTTCCAAAATAAGTTAAGTCGCCAAAAACCAAATGGCCAATAAAAAATACTCACGCAGTGGAAAAGACAACAATTAAAATACTCTAGCAGCGAAATACATCAACTAGTCAAAGTACTCGATTCATAAACACACGCCATAGCCAGTATCCTCCAGGAAGCTCATCTCTCCACGACCGCTACAAGCTCGATATCCCAAGAACGTAAAAAAAGAGCCCACAATGGGTTCAGTCATAATACTCAACAATGATATCGATCATATCACGTTAATAATTACGTACCAATGAAAATACTAAGTAAGAATACTACTAATGTAATCTCACCGCCATAACTTTACCAACTCGTGATAATCCTTACCAAAGTATTACTTAACAAAATTCACATCTCGTATCCTCAACGACACAATAAACTCATACCCGATCATCTGTACTGTACCTCAAGCAATACCAAGGGCCTCAAAACATCATAACTTACTAATACAAAATATACCAACTCTGACCAATTCGATCCATCGACTATGATTGGCAAATCTCAACATGAAAATCGATTGTCCATCAAAGACAAGTAAAAGGAAATACGGAACATACCTCAAGATACGCAATGCCACGATGAATCACGTCAGTCTAATCCGAGATCAGACTAATACAACATACGGACATGGTCCTAACACAAGACCTACAAATGCATACTCACATGACGACATCAATATGCCCACAACAATAACAACAATGTATACTCAATGGAAATCCGATGATCCAGCGCACACATCATAGATCCCAAGATGACCCTGCAAGATCAACACGATGTGAATAACCAATAATATACATATGCACAACAACAATACATGGCAATCCAACGATCCAGCGCACACATCATAGATTCCCATGATGATCCCGTCGGACCAACGCATGGTGGAAATACCTATCCAATGATCCAGCGCACACAACTATAGATTCCCATGATGATACCGTCGGACCAACGCATGGTGGACATACGACAACAATGCACAACTGCACAAAACAACAATACACAATGCACGACAACAATACACGAATGTATAACAACATGATTGACACTAAATGCGAAAAATGGTTAGAGTACTTGCCTCGAGTCCTTCGAGAGAAATCTCGATGTCAAAACCATCACTAACAAATATCCTCACAATTCGGCTATCCAAAACTACCATGGACTTTAGATAAAGCATATCCTCACATTTACCACAATATATCCTCGATACCCAAATATATCAATGACGAATGGAAATCATATACGTTATCATTTAACTCCCAAAAATCAGAAAACAACATACAATCCAAATCTCGAGGGTTCACAATAATAATCATTGCTATATGCATTACAAACGAAATGACACTGAAACTATTCATTAAATATTATAAACTGTGCAAGTAATAACTTGCCTTGATATCGACATGACGATGATGAAGCCGTTACCAATCCCATTGTCTTCGTCTACGAGCTGCTCGGCCCTGACCAAAGCAATTCACGAACATTCTCGAACATGACCGCAACACACTTTTCTAGTCGACGATTGAAGTAATCAATTAACACACATTCGATAATAATCAATTCCCGCCAATCAATCAAACTCAACGGCTCAACAATTCCTCAATCATATACAAAACCTAATAGTATAACTCAAACCATCATGAACTAATATCCATAATATGAACGAAATCCGATAATCGTTATTAACAATCAATATAACCGATCAACAAACCCAAAGATTTTACAATTTCTCGATAACCACAAGTCAGAACAATCCAACTCAAATAATTACGAATTCACAACCACAATACGATACGGATACGAATATAAAGGAAATCATATTCGATGATCAACCACAATCTTTCTAGATTCCAAATTGTTTATCATGATTCGTATTTCTTCAAGAACATACGAATTCTACCACACAATCAACATAACTTAACGAACATTCCATCTTCATATCTAAAAATACTGATAATTCAACATACAATCATGTTTCTATGTTCTATATATCAAAGTTCTTCAAGAACACTGAGTGATTCGAAACCATGATCATAGTCATCAAAACAACATAATCCGATATCCTTTAACATGTAGATAATCATCCAACTCATAACTCAAGTCATATATTATCGTATTCTTCAACATACAATTCACATAACTTGAAGAATCACAACTACAACACCATAATCATTTTCATACAAATCATTCATCAACAATAACATCAAAATCCGAATTCAAGGTGTAAAGTTCATCAACATACCTCAAGAACATGAACAACACCATCAAACACATCAAGGATCATCGATATCTTTATATCCAAGCCTCAAATCCATGTTTCCAAGCTTATAACCAAGTTAGAAGGGGCTTATGTTCACCAACATATGAAGGGGGGACGAATCTGGGAGGAACGAATGGTTTTGTTCTCGTTAAGAAATGAAAACCGATCCTCCATTTATAATGTGCAGCGCTCATTACGTACGTTACCAATCCACATTAACGTATGTAATGCTCCTTACGTACGCCACAGGTCCTTCATAGCGTACGTAACATCATTCCAGAACTCACTGCCTTGTTTCGTTCGATCGCTTACGTATGTAATGCATAGGCCATAACGTACGTAATACATACGTTGACTTGCTACAGTAAATATCCATTTATCGTACGTAATGTGTAGTCCATAACGTATGTAATACAGGACATTAACTCGTCTGTCCACGTTCTGCGCCGAAAGCTGCCGACCACGGGACCAACTTGTTGGTCATAGCCTGATCCTGTCTGATTCTCTTCATAACGTACGTTATGTACACTACTTAACGTATGTTACGTTTGTGTATTAGCGTACATAAGCTCCTATGGTTAACGTACGCTACGCTTGACAATGTCCACTCTGATCAACCAACCATATCTCACCTGATACTTTAACGTACGTAAAGACCTCACGTTAATGTACATAACTTTTGGGGATTAACGTACGTTAGCTCATATGCTTAACATACGTTATGGCTTCTATACTTAGTCATTTACACTGATCTTGCTCGTCATCTCAATATACCGAATACATATACACGACACACTATATGCTCAAATGCAATTATCGACCAATTACGACAATTATACCAATACAGATGTCTCAGTCCTTCAATTATTTTATCCATATTGTACAGATTCCACACTGTACAACATAACTCGGATAAAATAACATTAAACAACAGTAGTAGAAATCCCGGATATTACATACAACACCACTTAAACTAAGTTTCGTCCTCGAAACTTGCAATCCGGTCGCAATTAAAAGTTCAACCACAATATCCAGAATTATCACGAAACTGATCAATCATCGAATAATCGAAACAGTATACTTACAAATGCGCGATGTCGATGATCTCCTGTGATACCAACGATTGACCCCACTTCAAATCCTTAATACACGTACAATCACAATTACACGAATTCAACAATTTGCATCACCTCCGGATGAAATAATCTATCCGTGTCAAATCATGTATGCTTGATTACACAATCAAGTCACAATCTTGATACAAATCAATAATACACGATACACCTGAGAGACAACCGTCCAAAACCATGGAAAGAAATTCCGAAACGTCGACACAAAATTCGCACGCTCATACGATCATTAACAATGATCAACCAACAAATCAACCGAGAATACCATTGACATGATAAACTCCAATACGACCAATGAAAGGTCGAAACACAACCGAGAATATCATCCACATGATAAACACAATATTACCGACGAAGGATCAACAAGAACCGAGAATACCCTTACGTGGTAAGCTCCAACACGATCAACAAAGAACCATAGAGACAAACATACGGACGAATAACATTCTCAAAACGTTACACAAATCACATACAGTGGATCTCAACGAAAAAGAACCGACTGTCGAACATACCTCTCGACGTTCGAACAACCAGTCATAAACCGACGAACATACTCAATCATACAAGGAGTGGGAATGACTAATCAATATTCAACCAACCATCCTGGTGTCACCATCCTCAAATATACACTTACTAAGAAATCAGTCAAAATATCGCATGCGAATAAAAATCAGTTGGCCCAAAAGTCAAAAGTCACTATAGCAAAATCACGCTACTACCGTACCAATAGAGCCACATAGTGTAACACCCCCAATCCACTCAGGGATATTACACGCCGTAGAACCTTTCCTCAAGGATCTACCAGGCTGGTAACAACATCGAACAATTCAACAATGCCTTTAAGGCTAAAAATGACTCAATAGACCGATTTGGTCCTTCAATAAAAACATACAACTCAATTACAACACATGCCCACGCAGGGGTCAAAATACAACGAACTCCCGTACAATGGGGAAAAATACTGCAGCGGAAATAAAGTACAACTGAACCAATACACAACGTACGGTTCCACATGTGATTAGTATCGATCCTCTTTCATCATCCTTCGTGCCGACCCTGTGTTATGCTCCCAAAACCTGAATGTAAAAATAGACATCCACCCCCCGAATACTCGGGGGTTAGCAAAATTCCATTGTTTTGCTTGTGCAAGTACAAGTGCAAAAATACAAGCCATACAATACAAGTTCCAAGGACAATAATAACCAGGAATCCTTAAAGATTTTAAACACAACGAAAATACTTCGTGAGGCGAGAGTTTAGGTAAAGCCTTCCAAAATCGAAAGATCCCAAGTCAAGGGAAACAATATATAAAGTGATTTAAAATGCCATCGGGAGTTTTGATAGAAACAACTCAGGATTTTCGAATCCTTCTCTATCCAAAATAAACAGGGGTCACAGCCCAAAGGTTTTTGTTTTCGCAAAAAGAAAACCACTAACAATTCACAGGGTCAGAACCCATATCACGTGTCCTCGACGGACATAAAAATCAACACAACGTAATCACGCACGCGCATCGCCTAGGACCGAGACAAAGCCACAAATCCCACCCGAGGCCTCGAAGGACCCTCCCGAGCTGGCTAGCGAAACAAAAGTCACAACATCTCACGGTTGGATCAATCACTTGTTGCATCCTGGCCACATGATCGCATGCCATGTGACACCGTAGATTATCTTTGGCGCTCACGGTTGGATCAATCACTTGTTGCATCCTGACCACATGATCGCATGCCATGTGTCACCGTAGTTTTTATTACGCTCTCACGGTTGGATCAATCGCTTGTTGCATCATGGCTGTAACACCCCCAAAACCATCCGGGATATTACAGCGCCGTGGGTCCCGCGCCGGAACCCACCAGGCTAAAAACCGTTTACAAAACCAATTCAAAAGCGCCAAAAGGCCGACGACGGTAATATTTTAAATACTCAAATATGGTACCATCAACATGATAACTCCGACACGATCAACAAAGGATCAACAATAACCGAGAATACCATCAACAAGGTAAACTCCAAATGATCAACAATAATGGATCTCAAGAAATAACTCCGACTGTCGAACATACCCCTCGGGCGTATGAACAACCAGTCACAAACCGTCGAACATACCCAACCATAAATGGAGGATGAACGACCAAACAATATGGCTCAAAGATGGAAATCATAGTACGCCCGATCCGAATATGTGTCAGTGCACATGTCCACCCCGTATACGGAATCCAGGATATACGTGGGACAATGTACCTAATTAGCCTCAACGAACTACGTCTCGTGTGCACTGCCTTTCACGGAAAATATTCACGCATGACTATATATGTGCCCGGCTAAAAATCCTACACAATATCCAATCAGAACGCAGATATGACTCCAGATATGTCACGATGCAACATGACAACGAAACTCAAAGAAACACATATCCAATAAGGATCAAAAGACTCACCGAAGTGAACAACAACGATCGACAATGAAAAGTCGACACGACTAATCAATATCCAAAACATCAATCCTGGGATCATCATCCCCAAATGAATGACCAAAACGTCTACGATATCAATACAAAGGTCCTGGGATCAACATCCCTCAACGAACAACCAATATGAATCTTAATACACGAAGCCTCAACGTCTGACATATACAACAACTCAACATAATAATTATCTCATAACTGGACAATACATAAATTACCTCAAGGCCGGAGACAACATCCTTTCCACGAACAACATCCCTGAACGAATACACAGTTATACGAATAATCCCGAAATAGGTATAGTCCATTTATACCAACAAACCACCATCCCGACATCAATATCGACACGATAACTATCCTCGATATCCGATATTCTATATCCTTGACCAAAGATAACTCACGTCTCCCTTGAACACAATTAAATCATATACCTTATGATTTAATACAAACCAGAGCACGATATACAACTCATTAACCAACAATTTACCTTTCTAACAACATTGCTATATGAATTATAAATGAAATGAAAACGAAACCATTTATCAAATATTATAAACTGAACAAGTATAAACTTGCCTCGATACCGATACCACGAAGCCGTTACCAATATCCATTGCCTTTGTCTACGAGCTCCTCAGCCCCGACCAAAAGCAATCTACAAACTCTTCGACTTCAACCGCAACACAACGGTCATAATCCACGATCAAAACATCACAACCTATTGAAGTAATCAATCAACAACAATCCGATAACAATCAATAACCGACATACTCAACCAACAAACTCAACGGTTCAACGAAACCTCGATCATATACATAATACCAAATAATCCAACTCAACAAATACGAACCCATATCCACGATACAAGCCGTAACTCGATGATCACAAATAACAATCAATAACCGATCAACAAACGCAACAGTTCTACAATATCCCAATTAAACACATATCCAAACAACCCGAACCAATCAACACGAATTCAAAACCCCAATACGATTCCAAAATCCGAAGATCATATCAATAATCAATTTAAACCAACAAGGGTCTAACATTACCGATTCCAAATTCAGTCTTAAAAACAATTACAAGTTTCCTCCTTGTATAATCATAATAAAATCCAATTACCGGTTATCATCATCAATCCGGACGATCCGATTAATTCAACATCATAGATAACCATATTCCAAAGGTTTCAAATAATTCCATTATCCGAATTGAACTCTTGTTAAATACTTATGAATTCTCAAACTCAAAAGTGAATCATAAACTTATCAAATCCGAAATCATATTCGTATTCCTATACGAATATTGTACCAAAACACATAACTTAGATCTAAATGTGAATATTCCATATTCATATCCAAAACACCAACACCTCTTAAACATGTTCAACAATTCATATAATCCAAGAGTTCCTTAAGAACACAACTAATTCCGAAATCATATTCAAAATCTCCAATATGACATAATCCGATGTGTCCTAACATCTAAACAATCTTTAATCATAATTCAAGGTGTATATAATCATGTCCTTAAACATATATACTTCTCATAACATCATGAATCGCAACAAACCACCAAGAACATCGAGAATACTACGATTCCATAATCATAACGACATAATCAAGGCATTTGATCACCAATTCATTATCTTCCTTTAACAAAATTCCCATAATTACCAAGAATTATCACAACAATATCATTTCCATCACCATTCATACGAAAACGTGTAGAATTTTCCAAGTTCTACTCATTGAGACATTTCATCGAACACTTTGAAGGCATAGTCCAATTCAATCGATTATTCAAAGGAATACTCGAATCTGATCCACAAAACTTCAAGAACAACGAATAATCTCAAGAATACAACAAGATTCCATCAATAATCGAGTTAAAACGAATCAAATCGCCAAGACATCAAGAAACTTCAAAATATCCAAAACCAAGTGTTTAGGTGTTCTTACCTTCGATCCGGGTGGAAGATGATGTTAATCCATGATTCCAACTTCCAAAACATGTTGCTAGATGATGATATTACTCAAATCCATCCACTTTGATGAAGAAATCGCCAAAAGCGAAGAGAAAACATGAAAATGGCGGATGACTCGGTCGGGCCTTTAAATAGGCGGACCACTGCCGGACCGTTACGTCACATGCGTAATCGCCATCGCCTTACGTGCGTCGCCACGGCCTCGCTCGCCAGATTCTGCGGAACCCTTACGTGCGTAACGGCGGTGGCTTACGTAATGGCCCTTACGGCAGAATCGCCACCGCCTTACGCGTAATCGGATCCTAGCCATCCCTGCGAGTCACTGCCGACCGTGATCGGCCATCCATGCGAATCACTGCCGACCATGCTCGGCCATCCCAACGAGTCACGACCGGCCATGCTCGGCCATCCAGGTCATCTCGGCCACGACTCGACCGGCTACTCCGTAACGTACGTAACACTTAATCCGTTGCGTACGTAATACGTACGTTGACTTGCTACAGTATTATACTCGTATTACGTACGTAATACACCCTGTATAACGTACGTAACTCCGTCCGTTGACTCACCTGTCCACATCTGCGCCGAAAGCTGCCGACCACGGGCCCCACTGTCCGATTCCTCTTGTTACGTACGTTATGTACACTATATAACGTACGTAAGCTAACACATTTTACGTACGTAAGCTCCAAGGCTTAACGTACGTAATGGCTTTTATACTTAGCCAAAAATCCAATCGTTCTGTTCGACGTCTCGACGTACAAAATACAAACATACGGCATACCGAATACACATACTGAATCCAAAATATTTTCATACGGTATACGATATCCAAATCTGTTTAACCCGATACAACATATCTGAATATATCCCGGTCAAAAACGATAATCACACCAGTATAACTGTCTCGGTTCTCAATTTATTTTATCCATACTGTATAGATACCAAACTATACAGTATATCTCAGATAAAATAACGCGAAAAATTTATACTGAAAATTCGGGTATTACATACTACCCCCCTTAAAATAAGTTTCGTCCTCGAAACTTGCAACCTGTCGCCAACAACAGATAAGTCCAAAATTTTCCAACTCATCACAAAAACAATCAAGCGTCGCCACAAGCGAAATAACCAAACCAATATACTTACAGGTGCGTGAAGCCGATGATCTCCCGTGATACTAGCACACGACTCCCATACGAAGTCTCAACACAACCAACGCACACCAATATCACAAATAGCAGTTTGAAAAGAATCTCGAAAATTTTGGAAACTCCAAAAATCGATACGACTCAAAAGTCAGAAAAACTCATTTTCAAAAGCCACGCTACTACCGTACCGGTAGAGCCACATAACACACACGCCTGGGTTTCACAAAACCCAAGCTCCGATACCATCTTCTGTAACACCCCCAAAACCATCCGGGATATTACAGCGCCGTGGGTCCCGCGCCGGAACCCACCAGGCTAAAAACCGTTTACAAAACCAATTCAAAAGCGCCAAAAGGCCGATGACGGTAATATTTTAAATACTCAAATATTTTCAAAAGCATAATTTTGAAATACCGTCATAAAATACCATTATAACTCATACGCGGAAATAATCTGTTCGTGCCAAATCGTGTCCGTCGGATTTGCACCATCAAATCTCAACCTGGATAAACCAATAACATACCACATATCTGTAGATCAACTACCATAAAACAATGAATACAAATCCCGAAGCAACGACATACAGTCCGAATGCTTATACGATCAATAACCAGATCAACCGATAAATCAACTGAGAATATCATCGACATGATAACTCCAATACGACCCATAAAGGATCAACGATAATCGAGAGTACCATCAACATGATAACTCCGACACGATCAACAAAGGATCAACAATAACCGAGAATACCATCAACAAGGTAAACTCCAAATGATCAACAATAATGGATCTCAAGAAATAACTCCGACTGTCGAACATACCCCTCGGGCGTATGAACAACCAGTCACAAACCGTCGAACATACCCAACCATAAATGGAGGATGAACGACCAAACAATATGGCTCAAAGATGGAAATCATAGTACGCCCGATCCGAATATGTGTCAGTGCACATGTCCACCCCGTATACGGAATCCAGGATATACGTGGGACAATGTACCTAATTAGCCTCAACGAACTACGTCTCGTGTGCACAGCCTTTCACGGAAAATATTCACGCATGACTATATATGTGCCCGGCTAAAAATCCTACACAATATCCAATCGGAACGCAGATATGACTCCAGATATGTCACGATGCAACATGACAACGAAACTCAAAGAAACACATATCCAATAAGGATCAAAAGACTCACCGAAGTGAACAACAACAGTCTGACAATGAAAAGTCGACACGACTAATCAATATCCAAAACATCAATCCTGGGATCATCATCCCCAAATGAATGACCAAAACGTCTACGATATCAATACAAAGGTCCTGGGATCAACATCCCTCAACGAACAACCAATATGAATCTTAATACACGAAGCCTCAACGTACAACATATACAACAACTCAACATAATAATTATCTCATAACTGGACAATACATAAATTACCTCAAGGCCGGAGACAACATCCTTTCCACGAACAACATCCCTGAACGAATACACAGTTATACGAATAATCCCGAAATAGGTATAGTCCATTTATACCAACAAACCACCATCCCGACATCAATATCGACACGATAACTATCCTCGATATCCGATATTCTATATCCTTGACCAAAGATAACTCACGTCTCCCTTGAACACAATTAAATCATATACCTTATGATTTAATACAAACCAGAGCACGATATACAACTCATTAACCAACAATTTACCTTTCTAACAACATTGCTATATGAATTATAAATGAAATGAAAACGAAACCATTTATCAAATATTATAAACTGAACAAGTATAAACTTGCCTCGATACCGATACCACGAAGCCGTTACCAATATCCATTGCCTTTGTCTACGAGCTCCTCAGCCCCGACCAAAAGCAATCTACAAACTCTTCGACTTCAACCGCAACACAACGGTCATAATCCACGATCAAAACATCACAACCTATTGAAGTAATCAATCAACAACAATCCGATAACAATCAATAACCGACATACTCAACCAACAAACTCAACGGTTCAACGAAACCTCGATCATATACATAATACCAAATAATCAAACTCAACAAATACGAACCCATATCCACGATACAAGCCGTAACTCGATGATCACAAATAACAATGAATAACCGATCAACAAACGCAACAGTTCTACAATATCCCGATTAAACACATATCCAAACAACCCGAACCAATCAACACGAATTCAAAACCCCAATACGATTCCAAAATCCGAAGATCATATCAATAATCAATTTAAACCAACAAGGGTCTAACATTACCGATTCCAAATTCAGTCTTAAAAACAATTACAAGTTTCCTCCTTGTATAATCATAATAAAATCCAATTACCGGTTATCATCATCAATCCGGACGATCCGATTAATTAAACATCATAGATAACCATATTCCAAAGGTTTCAAATAATTCCATTATCCGAATTGAACTCTTGTTAAATACTTATGAATTCTCAAACTCAAGAGTGAATCATAAACTTATCAAATCTGAAATCATATTCGTATTCCTATATGAATATTGTACCAAAACACATAACTTAGTTCTAAATGTGAATATTCCATATTCATATCCAAAACACCAACACCTCTTAAACATGTTCAACAATTCATATAATCCAAGAGTTCCTTAAGAACACAACTAATTCCGAAATCATATTCAAAATCTCCAATACGACATAATCCGATGTGTCCTAACATCTAAACAATCTTTAATCATAATTCAAGGTGTATATAATCATGTCCTTAAACATATATACTTCTCATAACATCATGAATCGCAACAAACCACCAAGAACATCGAGAATACTACGATTCCATAATCATAACGACATAATCAAGGCATTTGGTCACCAATTCATTATCTTCCTTTAACAAAATTCCCATAATTACCAAGAATTATCACAACAATATCATTTCCATCACCATTCATACGAAAACGTGTAGAATTTTCCAAGTTCTACTCATTGAGACATTTCATCGAACACTTTGAAGGCATAGTCCAATTCAATCGATTATTCAAAGGAATACTCGAATCCGATCCACAAAACTTCAAGAACAACGAATAATCTCAAGAATACAACAAGATTCCATCAATAATCTGAGTTAAAACGAATCAAATCGGCCAAGACATCAAGAAACTTCAAAAATATCCAAAACCAAGTGTTTAGGTGTTCTTACCTTCGATCCGGGTGGAAGATGATGTTAATCCATGATTCCAACTTCCAAAACATGTTGCTAGATGATGATATTACTCAAATCCATCCACTTTGATGAAGAAATCGCCAAAAAACGAAGAGAAAACATGAAAATGGCCGGATGACTCGGTCCAGGCCTTTAAATAGGCGGAACCTGCCGGACCGTTACGTACGTAACCGGCCACTGCCTTACGTACGTAACCGGCCACTGCCTTACGTACGTAACCGGCCACGGCCTGCTCACTGCCCAGTTCTGCCGGAACCCTTACGTACGTAACCGGCAGCTGGCTTACGTACGTAACTGGCCCTTACGGCCGTAACCGGCCACTGCCTTACGTACGTAATCGGCCAGTCCTAGCCATCCCTGCGAGTCACTGCCGACCGTGATCGGCCATCCATGCAAATCACTGCCGACCATGCTCGGCCATCCCAACGAATCACGACCGGCCATGCTCGGCCATCCAGGTCATCTCGGCCACGACTCGACCGGCTACTCCGTAACGTACGTAACACTTAATCCGTTGCGTACGTAATACGTACGTTGACTTGCTACAGTATTATACTCGTATTACGTACGTAATACACCCTGTATAACGTACGTAACTCCGTCCGTTGACTCACCTGTCCACATCTGCGCCGAAAGCTGCCGACCACGGGCCCCACTGTCCGATTCCTCTTGTTACGTACGTTATGTACACTCTATAACGTACGTAAGCTAACACATTTTACGTACGTAAGCTCCAAGGCTTAACGTACGTAATGGCTTTTATACTTAGCCAAAAATCCAACTGTTCCTGTTCGACGTCTCGACGTACAAAATACAAACATACGGCATACTGAATACACATACTGAATCCAAAAATATTTTCATACGGTATACCTGATATCCAAATCTGTTTAACCTGATACAACATATCCTGAATATATCTGTCAGTCAAAAACGATAATCACACCAGTATAACTGTCTCGGTTCTCAATTTATTTTATCCATACTGTATAGATACCAAACTATACAGTATATCTCAGATAAAATAATGCGAAAAATTTATACTGAAAATTCGGGTATTACAATGGCCACATGATCGCATGCCATGTGCCACCGTAGGCCCCGCCCACATCCACACATTCACACACAGCACAATACAACACATATATTCAAACAATTCATCCAGAGGCATCAAACACTTAGCAAAACACCACGTCAAACCACAACGTACCGAAATGAAACCATATACGTCCACACACAATATCAAGTGCAACTTGAAAACCAAACATATCTATAGGATTCACATAGTCATTCACAAACCATACCATTCACAAAACACACGCGTTTTGAAAACAAGCCTTTAACAAGGCTAAACCGAATCTTTTGAAAGTTCGATTCAAACGATCAAACAAACACATAGAGACGATCACTAATTATCATATCCACAAAACAAGAATTGTATGGACAAGGTACTTGCCTCGAATAACCACAACGCGGAGAATCGACCGAAGTAGGTTGGCACAAACCGACTACGAACCCGCCGACTCCACCGAACGCCAACTCGCCATAATAAACTACGAAGGACAATAACAACAATTAAAATGAATTCCATAGCACG
This sequence comes from Orobanche coerulescens, assembly GCA_033398695.1. Classification (NCBI taxonomy): domain Eukaryota; kingdom Viridiplantae; phylum Streptophyta; class Magnoliopsida; order Lamiales; family Orobanchaceae; genus Orobanche; species Orobanche coerulescens. The sequence goes on from CM065809.1 coordinate 94,256,990, forward strand.
ACTTAAAGCCGTTGAATTCAAAGAACGAATGACGAAAGTTCAAGTGTTTCCTCCAAAACGGCCAAGAACACGATTCGTCCCGTCAAAACACGAAAACAGAATTCCCAACCGAAATATGGATATTCAATCCATAGGATATGTTTAAAACATCATTTAACAACAATCGATCCATCAAAAACGGATGGAAAACGAGATCAAGAACAAATCCCCCAAAAAGTCGATTCGAAGGAAATCAAGAAATATACTTCGATTCGACGAAGAACAATAGATTAAATGATGTTAAACACAAGAATATTACTAAGATTAATCATACCCATCATGGATTAATCAACAATACGGAACGAATCAGACAAAAACGCAAAAACCCGAAAATTTCTGAAAATAGGGTTCTAGGAAATCTCACCTTGATTCGCTGGATCAAAGGATGATATAGGATGATCAATCAATGATATTGTTGTTGCCCAAAATATTTATCCGAAGATTAAATACTGCTGGAATGAACGGACAACAAACAACAATTGCGGGAGCACTTCCGAGAGAATATCAATAAACACAAGATTTGTCGGGTTTGTTAGGCCCGGGCTTGAATGCTCTCGCGAGATATTATTAATACAAATATTCGTGGATACAAGTATTAATGTGAGAATCTAAGTACAATGAGTGTAAAAAGACTCTGTTAATCCAGCTCTTGAGCGAAGCTTGGTGTTCTTCTTCCCTGCCGATCGTCTTCTGTATGAGAGAGGCCGAGAGAAGGAAGAACCAAAAGATAGCTGTTGCCAAGAGTAGGAGATAGCCAAGTGCTGTGTATTGTTTCTATATTGTGTGCTGAAATCGCGATAATGTCAGGCTTGTGAGGAAAAAATCCGAGAGAGGTCCAAGTGCAGGGAGCCTTGTATATATAGAGGCTGAGGAGCCTTGTTTCCTAGCGGGCGATCGTCTTCCGGCCATTATAATAATGCGGCGATCGTCCTAAAGGTCACATGGGCAGTCTTCCAAAAGTCCAAAGCTACAGCCGGCAGACAGCTGTGCGGTCCAATGAGGAGCCAGCACGCGTCCGGAGTCACTGTCACATGCGGTCCTACTGACAACTTTCGCGGGCTCAGCCGGTGGATGATGCCGACAAAGTCAGGGTCAACGATCCGTGAAATGCGGATCTTGTCTAGGCACTGCACGTGGGTTCTGTCCTGAGGCTTCGGCCTTGGCTGATTGGATGATCATCGGCATGAGGCGATCGTCATTGGTCGGTCACCAAGGGTCGATCGGAAAATCACTAAGAGTTGGCATCGGGCGGTCACCAAGGGTCGGTCGGCAAGTGCAGAGAGATGATCGTCTGGGAGTCGGCCACCAGGAGTCGATCGCCAAGTACCGAGAGATGATCGTCTTAGATGTCGATCGCTCGGCACTGGGACTTGTCCTGGGACCTTCGGTCGGTCGATCTATCTTGACTGCTTGGCTACGGCTAGGTCGCTTGGCCGCTGGTCGGTAGTTCTGCCTTGGCTGCTCGGCAATGGCTAGGTCGCCCGATCTCCGAGGCGATCGCCGGTCGGAGAGTGTAATTCTCGACACAACAATTGCCCCCCAGCTTGCTCCGATGTTGAAGACATGGGGCGAGGTGGTTTTTGCTGGCAATCGTGTAAGATGAGGACGGGCGATCCGTTTGAGCTGACTTTGGATTCGGACTTGGGCTATCTGGTCGATTGTCTAGCTATCTTTCGGTCTTTTACCTGCAAAAAACAACATTGGCCGATCCCCCTCAGAAACTTGATGGTTTCGTTTGTTTGAGCAATCGTGTACAGTCGCGGAGTTCGATGGACCGACTCCATGACCGTGTCTTGGTGCACGAAGACATTGAGTGTCTCGTGGCTCATTTTATTGTGAGGGTCCTCTGTTAGGCTGCGCCTCGCCTCGTATTTAAACGAAGGGCGTGCGGTCTCGGTCTAGAGGAGTCCTTGCGCGGGGCATCGTCGGATTAATCAACTCCACCTCCGCGGCTTGTTTAGCTCTGCTTCCACCTCGGCCCGCCATGAAGATGGCGAACCTCGACGGTGTACGTTGAGACGGGGGTAGTGGCACGTGTCGCATTGTTCGGGTTCGCCATGTTAAATGATGAACCTTGAGGGCGGGCGATCATGTCCACTGATTAATTTTAGAGGGCTCTCAGACTACGCCGGCCTCGTATTTAAACGAAGGGCGGGCGATCTTGGCCCAAAGGGACCTTGCATGGCCGAAGCAGCCGGTTCCATCGACTACCAGGACCATGGCTTTACGATGTGCGGTGGAGGCGATCTTATGCCTTAGTCCGTCATGTTAGATGCTGGACTGTAGATGGCGATCGTGTCCTCCGGGTTGCTGATGTAGCTTGATGATCGGCAATCGGGCTGGAAGACTGGAGATCGTCGCTCGGCTACCGATCGCATTATTCGTAGGTTGATAACGGTGATCCGGTGGGAGATCGCCGTTCGGGCGCCGATCGCGCTGTTCAGAGGTTAAGGAGAAAGCTTTGCCTGGACAGGAAGTCTGCGGCTTTAGCTCGGAAGACCGTGTAGGTTCTGGGTTGGTCCTTCATAAGATGCCTGAACATAGGCGAAAGACCATGAAATCCTCCTAGGACCACGTGGAGGGCGATCTCATCGCTTACGGGCTCGCCGTTGAGGATGATCTCGTCTACCAGGTCGATGTAGTCCGAGTCGGATTCTTCTTTCCCTTGCTTGATTCGCAGCATGCGATGGGGACCTTCGTGACGAACGGCCCTGGTGGCGAAGTATGCTGTGAAGACGTTCGCCAGCTCGTTAAAGGAGTCAATGGACCGCGGTGGCAATCAGGTGTACCACCTGTAGGCGAGGTCGTCTAGCGTCATAGGGAACATTCGGCACCTGGTCGCGTCAGATGCCCCACATCCGGTCATGTAGATGTTGAACTTGCTCAGGTGCATTTCGGGGTCCGATCTCCCCTCGTACAAAGGTGTTTGCGGAGGAACGATCTTGTGCTGCACAGGGGCGAGCTCGATGTTGACCGCGAGCGGCTCGCTCGGCTCAGCGATCGTCTTCTTGGCGCCTGCCCCGGATTCCAGGAGCGCCTTCATGTCGTCAAGATGACGTTGCATCGCGGCCACCGCCGTGGCTCGGTCGCTTGCGGATCGGCTTTGGGAGTGGGAGCCGAGGCGATCGTGTACCGATCTCCGGAATCCGCTGCTGCCGACCTCGGCTATTTGGCGAGGGGGAGCCAGACGGCAAGGCTGCCTTCTGGGAGTCGGGTAGGCCGAGCTCCTGGTGACGGACTCAAACTCCGTCGTCTCGTGGCTGGGGCCGGACTGCCCCGGTCGCCAGGTCGGGTCGCTACCCAGGCGATCGAAAACAGAGGTGCCCCAGCTGGCGAGCGCCTCTTCTTGCGTATGGGAGCCTCCTGGCGATCGCTCGGCCAGTAACGCCTTGAACTGCCGCTTGGCCTTCCGGCGGCTGGCCGATCGGGTGATAGCGGGAGGCGCGACGAGAGCACTCCGTCGCTCCTGTAGGACGGCCATGGCCACGTCGATCTGTTCTTTGGTTCGGAACTGATCGAGCGAGAGGCTTGGGCCGCCCGTCAGGGGCGGGATCGAGCGTCTCGGACCGCGGCGGCTACCCTCCGCCATCGGCTGTGGCTCGGACTGCGAGGGAACGAGACGTCTGGCGGGCTGACCGGCGGCTTTCTTCGACGCGGAGACGGAAGACATGATTTATGAAAGATTTCTTTCAAGCGCAGTGAGAGTCACTTCAAGTATATGCCCCGAGAACAGTGAGTGTTCTTCGAGACGGTAGGAATAAAAATTTGAGGGTTAGATGCCCTCCTTCTAGCGCCAATTGTTGTTGCCCAAAATATTTATCCGAAGATTAAATACTACTGGAATGAACGGACAACAAAAAGCAATTGCGGGAGCACTTCTGAGAGAATATGAATAAACACAAGATTTGCCGGGTTTGTTAGGCCTGGGCGTGAATGCTCTCGCGAGATGTTATTAATACAAATACTCGTGGATACAAGTATTAATGTCAGAATCTAAGTACAATGAGTGTAAAAAGACTCTGTTAATCCAGCTCTTGAGCGAAGCTTGGTGTTCTTCGTCCCTGGCGATCGTCTTCTGTATGAGAGAGGCCGAGAGAAGGAACAACCAAAAGATAGCTGTTGCCAAGAGTAGGAGATAGCCAAGTGCTGTGTATTGTTTCTATATTATGTGCTGAAATCGCGATAATGTCAGGCTTGTGAGGAAAAAATCCGAGAGAGGTACAAGTGCAGGGAGCCTTGTATATATAGAGGCTGAGGAGCCTTGTTTCCTAGCAGGCGATCGTCTTCCGGCCATTATAATAATGGGGCGATCGTCCTAAAGGTCACATGGGCAGTCTGCCAAAAGTCCAAAGCTACTGCCGGCAGACAGCTGTGCGGTCCAATGAGAAGCCAGCACGCGTCCGGAGTCACTGTCACATGCGGTCCTACTGACAACTTTCGGCGGGCCTGTCGGCTGGTGGACGGATGCTGACAGGCTGTGGTCAACGATCCATGAAATGCGGATCTTGTCTAGGCGCTGCACGTGGGTTCTGTCCTGAGGCTTCGGCCTTTTCCGACTGAATGATCATCGGCATGAGGCGATCGTCATTGGTCGGTCACCAAGGGTCGATCAGCAAATCACTAGGAGTCGGCATCGGGCAGTCACCAAGGGTCGGTCGGCAAGTGCAGAGAGATGATCGTCTGGGAGTCGGCCACCAGGAGTCGATCTCCAAGTACCGAGAGACGATCGTCTTAGATGTCGATCGCTCGGCACCGAGACTTGTCCTGGGACCTTCGGTCGGTCGATCTATCTTGACTGCTTGGCTACGGCTAGGTCGCCTGGCCGCTGGTCTGCAGTTCTGCCTTGGCTGCTCGGCAATGGCTAGGTCGCCCGATCTCCGAGGCGATCGCCGGTCGGAGAGTGTGATTCTCGACACAACAGATATGAACTCACGAACTTCGTGTATTTGTTGTTCAACAATATGGTTTCAAGATCCCCAAGGCTCCAGCCGCGGAAGAGAAACATAGAAATGGGAAAAATGACCGAAACTGGGCTGCTCTGTCACATTTATACTGGTGCAGCCTAGCGTGCGCTAGGCTGCCGAGCTAGCGTACGCTATCGGCCTGGGCCGCAATCCGCAGGCACCGCTCGCCGTAGCGTGTGCGGCCTTCCGGCCGAAGCGCGCTACTCACGGCCAGAAGGCGGCGAAGGTCTTGCAAAGAGCGCGGCGCTACCCGCCGAGCCACCCGAGTCTGTAACCCTCGCCGGCCGACTAGTGCGCGCAGCTAACCGGACGTAGCGTGCGCTACCTTCCGGCCGTGGCACGCGCTACCTTCCGGCCGTAGCTTGCGCTACGCCGGTTCCTGCCGCACTCGTCCGGCCAGTGCCCGCAACCGTCCGGCCAGGACCCGCAACCGTCCGGCCAGGACTCGACGACTCGATTTTCCGAAATCGTACGGAACGAACACGACAAAACGCTCGTGGGCAACATCATCGACTCGAAATGAAATACTATGCAACAATTAATCACACGCGACCATGAAAAGGATCAAGACAACAAATACGAATGCGGATACCCACAACTTTGGGTAAATTACAAAATGGCCCAGAATGCCCGAAAATCGCGATACGTGATCGATAACCAAACCAAAGTTCACAACACGTCTAACAAAGTTAAACGGACTTACGGGAAACTCGAAACAGTAGTTTCGAACGAGATTCACAAGAATCGAACTCGAATGCGGAAAAGTCGCTAAGAAACACGAAACTGAACAAAACAACGCCGAAACAAACTCGGATGTCAAAAAGTGTAGAATTAATCATTCTCAGATTGACGAAACGGTCATGAGCGAGTTGTCAAAACGGACTCTCGCCGAAAAAAGAAAATCACCGAAATCCGAAATTGCGGGTATTACATTCTACCCTCCTTAAAAGAAGTTTCGTCCCGAAACTTAAAACAAGTAGGGAGAAGCAATATCCCCGCCAGGAAAACTCGACGAGATACACAAAAACCGAAAACTCGCGCCCAACGGCAAAACGCTACAAGAAACGCAAAGAGACATACGGCGTGAAAACACGCTCCACGATGACCAACACAACGCCACCGATAGAGACATAATAAAACCAACAAGTGACAAGCGTCATCAAACAGATAGTACAATCAATTCGATTATCCGAACAATCACAAAACACAACGAACGAAAATCAATACGATTGTCCAACCCAACGGTTCATCAATCAAAACTCGAGCCAAATGCTGAACAAATACGGATCACCGCCCCAGGGTTGGAAGATCGAAAACGAGATTAATTTCCCGAACTTAAGGGAATTACGAAGGAGTCTGAACGTTCAACAATCACGAGACGAGATCAACAAAAACCGAACAATCAAACGATCGAACCACAACGATCGAGACAACAAAAAATCGAACAATCATGTTCGAATCACGAAGAACAATAAAAGCCAAACAACAACTCCAAGGTTCACAAGAATCGAACCGAACTCAGAAAAGTCACAGCAACAAACGAGTTATTCCGAAATAATACCACACTCGTTCGATCAACAAAAACAAGGGGCAAGACAAGCTCAGAAAATGTCAACGAACATAAACGAGTCGACAGAGTCGGAAATACCGAAGTTCAAAATCCGATCCACTTCGAATAAAAGAACTTGATTTCCGAAGTTCGAAACAACAAGGTAAGAAAATAACATAACATACAACTAATAGACCACGCCCCTCAGGAACTCCTCGGAGCCGGTCCTGATATCAATGCTCAAGTCCGTGCCTCGGAAGGCTCGGTAATCAACTCACAAAACTGAACATAATGTCCCTCGAGTCCGCACTTGAAACGCGTCACAGACGAGGAAGGACAAAGTGCACGAACATTCCCCCGGCACATCACGGTTGAAATGCCTCGGCTCGGAATACCGAAAATACAGATGCTAGATACAATGGAACATAACACCGCAAAACAACATACCGGAGATGCCAACTCAGCATAACATATCAACACATACAAAAATCACAACAACAACAACGGCATCATTCGTCGATTACAACGGCCCGAACGATAGCCAGCACACAATCACAAACATCATGAAACAATCACCCATGTGCATAAACGCACAAAAATCCAAGCTTTAACAACTCACACTCGTGCGACAACACGCAAATCACCACGAGGCGATAAACAAGAACACTACCACTCTCACAAAGAGCTAGTACAACAAATGCGTGGCAACGCCTCGACGTTCATGCCACCAATTCGATCATACTCGGGAGCAAACATCATAAGACAACGCGAACATCATACATACATACCCAGCCCTCAAACGGGAATGGATAGGTTTTAAAAAAGAAAACCTCCTTTTGAAAATAATTTAGAAAAATACCGGTTGATCTTGAGTATCACCTTTCAAAAAAAGTACAAATGTGAAACATCGTTATCGAGACTTTTGAAAACCATCTTGCGTTTGAACAAAAATGAGGACACTTTTCTTTTAGTGAAAAACTTTCAGAAATATTCGACCCTTGGGTCTAAGCAACTGCATTTGGAAATATCTCAAAATACTTTTGGTCCTCAACTGGAAATTGAAATGTATTGCGGCATTAGAAAGCACCTTGAAAACACCACAAGAAAATAATTCGTTTTAAAAGTACATCTCGAAATTTAATTTTCGAAGATACTCGAGGTTTTCAAAAATTCAATAGGCCAGAATGCCCAAAACTCACAAAATCCTTTATCAACCGTCATAAAACATCCAAGGCCAAAGTGCCAAAACTCGATTTAGGGGACCAGTTTTAGGAATTAGAACTCAGTTTGCAAAATACTAAAAGTCATTTTGAAAGGACTCACGCAGTGGATAAAATACAGTTCGAAAATGCCTTAGCAGCGACACCGCTCCGCATATAAATAAAATATTAGAGTCGAATACCCACATATCACGTAATAAAAATCCACAGAAGGATTCAATAAATCAACGATCTAATCATACAAGCAGCTCATGTCACACGAGGCACAACACGAAGAAGGGAGACTTACATCCACAGGTCGCACGAAGATGATGATCGCCCACGATACTAATCACGACCAACAAACTCAGACGACGCGTCGCGACACGACTCAGTCAGACAAAATCCGATGAGGCAAAACTCAACAGACACGACTAAACCCGACAGCCTAGGTTTCCACAACCTAGCTCCGATACCATTTATGTAACACCCCCAATCCACTCAGGGATATTACACGCCGTAGAACCTTTCCTCAAGGATCTACCAGGCTGGTAACAACATCGAACAACTCAACAATGCCTTTAAGGCTAAAAATGACTCAATAGACCGATTTTGTCCTTCAATAAGAACATACAACTCAATTACAACACATGCCCACGCAGGGGTCAAAATACAACGAACTCTCGTACAATGGGGAAAAATACTGCAGCGGAAATAAACTACAACTGAACCAATACACAACGTACGGTTCCACATGTGATTAGTATCGATCATCTTTCATCATCCTTCGTGCCGACCCTGTGTTATGCTCCCAAAACCTGAATGCAAAAATAGACATCCACCCCCCGAATACTCGGGGGTTAGCAAAATTCTATTGTTTTGCTAGTGCAAGTACAAGTGCAAAAATACGAGCCATACAATACAAGTTCCAAGGACAATAATAACCAGGAATCCTTAAAGATTTTAAACATAACAAAAATACTTCCCGAGGCGAGAGTTTAGATAAAGCCTTCCAAAATCGAATGATCCCAAGTCAAGGGATACAATATATAAAGTGATTTAAAATGCCATCGGGAGTTTTGATAGAAACAACTCAGGATTTTCGAATCCTTCTCTTTCCAAAATCAACAGGGGTCACAGCCCAAAGGTTTTTGTTTTCGCAAAAAGAAAACCACTAACAATTCACAGGGTCAGAACCCATATCACGTGTCCTCGACGGACATAAAATCAACACAACGTAATCACGCACGCGCATCGCCTAGGACCGGGACAAAGCCACAAATCCCACCCGAGGCCTCGAAGGACCCTCCCGAGCTGGGTAGCAAAACAAAAGTCACAACATCTCACGGTTGGATCAATCACTTGTTGCATCCTGGCCACATGATCGCATGCCATGTGCCACCGTAGATTATCTTTGGCGCTCACAGTTGGATCAATCACTTGTTGCATCCTGACCACATGATCGCATGCCATGTGTCACCGTAGTTTTTATTAGGCTCTCACGGTTGGATCAATCGCTTGTTGCATCCTGTCAACATGATCGCATGCCATGTGCCACCGTAGGCCCCGCCCACATCCACACATTCACACACAGCACAATACAACACATATATTCAAACAATTCACCCAGAGGCATCAAACACTTAGCAAAACACCACGTCAAACCACAACGTACCGAAATGAAACCATATACGTCCACACACAATATCAAGTGCAACTTCAAAACCAAACATATCTATAAGATTCACATAGTCATTCACAAACCATACCATTCACAAAACATACGCGTTTTGAAAACAAGCCTTTAACAAGGCTAAACCGAATCTTTTGAAAGTTCGATTCAAACGATCAAACAAACACATAGAGACGATCACTAATTATCATATCCACAAAACAAGAATTATATGGACAAGGTACTTGCCTCGAATAACCACAACGCGGAGAATCGACCAAAGTAGGTTGGCACAAACCGACTACGAACCCGCCGACTCCACCGAACGCCAACTCGCGATAATAAACTACGAAGGACAATAACAACAATTAAAATGAATTCCATAGCACGAATTAAAGTCGTTGAATTCAAAGAACGAATGACGAAAGTTCAAGTGTTTCCCCCAAAACGGCCAAGAACACGATTCGTCCCGTCAAAACACGAAAACAGAATTCCCAACCGAAATATGGATATTCAATCCATAGGATATGTTTAAAACATCATTTAACAACAATCGATCCATCAAAAACGGATGGAAAACGAGATCAAGAACAAATCCCCCAAAAAGTCGATTCGAAGGAAATCAAGAAATATACTTCGATTCGACGAAGAACAATAGATTAAATGATGTTAAACACAAGAATACTACTAAGATTAATCATACCCATCATGGATTAATCAACAATACGGAACGAATCGGACTAAAACGCAAAAACCCCAAAATTTCTGAAAATAAGGTTCTAGGAAATCTCACCTTGATTCGCTGGATCAAAGGATGATATAGGATGATCAATCAATGATATTGTTGTGTCGAGAATTATACTCTCCGACCGGCGATCGCCTCGGAGATCGAGCGACCTAGCCATTGCCGAGCAGCCGAGGCAGAGCTGCCGACCAGAGATCGGGCGACCTAGTCTTAGCCCCGCAGACAAGATGTATCGGCCGACCGAAGGCCCCAGGACAAGTCCCGGTGCCGAGCGATCGACATCTAAAGACGATCTTCTCTCGGTACTTGGCGATCGACTCCTGGCGACCGACTCCCTGACGATCATCTCTCGGCACTTGCCGACCGACCCTTGGTGACCGACCGATGCCGACCCTTCGTGACCGACCTTTGACGACCGCCTAATGCCGCTCAAAGCCGATGGTCATCCAGTCGGAAAAGGCCGAAGCCTCAGGACAGAGCCCACGTGCAGCGCCTAGGCAAGATCCTCATTTCACGGATCGTTGACCACAGCCTGTCAGCATCCGTCCACCAGCCGACAAGCCCGCCGAAAGTTGTCAGTAGGACCGCATGTGACAGTGACTCCGGACGTGTGCTGGCTCCTCATTGGACCGACAGCTGGCTGCCGGCTGTAGCCTTGGACTTTAGGCAGACTGCCCATGTGACCTTTAGGATGATCGCCCCATTATTATAATGGCCGGAAGACGATCGCCCGCTAGGAAACAAGGCTCCGCTGCCCCTATATATACAAGGCTCCCTGCACTACTTCTTCAACTTCCTTTGGATTTCACACACAATACAGAAGCAACTCATGCAGCACTTGTCTATCTCCTACTCTTGGCAACAGCTATCTTTTGGCTCTTCCTTCTCTCGGCCTCTCTCATATAGAAGACGATCGGTAGGGACGAAGAACACCAAGCTTCGCTCAAGAGCTGGATTAACAGAGTCTTTTTACACTCATTGTACTTAGATTCTCAAATTAATACTTGTATCCACGAATATTTGTATGAATAACATCTCGCGAGAGCATTCAAGCCCGGGCCTAACAAACCCAGCAAATCTTGTGTTTATTCATATTCTCTCGGAAGTGCTCCCGCAATTGTTGTTTGTTGTCCGTTCATTCCAGCAGTATTTAATCTCTGGATAAATATTTTGGGCAACAACAACTGGCGCTAGAAGAAGGGGATCTAACCCTCAAATTTTTATTCCTACCGTCCCGAAGAACACTCACTGTTCTCGGGGCACATACTTGTAGTGGCACTCACTGCGCTTCAAAGAAATATTTCAGAAATCATGTCTTCCGCCTCCGCGTCGAAGAAAGCCGCCTGTCATCCCGCCAGACGCCTTGTTCCCTCGCAGTCCGAGCCACAGCCAATGGCGGAGGGTAGCCGCCGCGGTCCGAGACGCTCGATTCCACCCCTGAAGGGCAGCCCAAACCTCTCGCTCGATCAGTTCCGAACCAAAGAACAGATCGACGAGGCCATGGCCGTCCTACAAGAGCGACGGAGTGCTCTCGACGCGCCTCCCGCTATCACCCGATCGGCCAGCCACTGGAAGGCCAATCGGAAGTTCAAGGCGTTACTGGCCGAGCGATCGCCAGGAGGCTCCCATCCACAAGAAGAGGCGCTCGCCAACCGGGGCACCCCTGTCTTCGATCGCCTGGGCAGCGTCCCGTCTTGGCGACCGGGGCAGTCCGGCCCCAGCTACGAGACAACGGAGTACGAGTCCGCACCAGGAGCTCGGCCTACCCGACTCCCAGAAGGCAGCCCCGCCGTTTGGCTCCCCCTCGCCAAATAGCCAAGGTCGGCAGCAGCGGAGTCCGGAGATCGGTACACGATCGCCTCGGCTCCCGCTCCCAAAGCCGATCCGCAAGCGACCGAGCCACGACGATGGCCGCGATGCAGCGTCAGCTTGACGACATGAAGGCGCTCCTGGAATCCGGGGTAGGCGCCAAGAAGACGATCGCCGAGCCGAGCGAGCCGCTCGCGGTCAACAGCACAAGATCGCTCCTCCGCAAACACCTTTGTACGAGGGGAGATCAGACCCCGTAATACACCTGAGCAAGTTCAACATCTACATGACCGGGTGTGGGGCATCTGACGCGACCAGGTGCCGAATGTTCCCTATGACGCTGGATGAGCTCGCCTACAGGTGGTACACCTCATTGCCACCGCGGTCCATTGACTCCTTTAACGAGCTGGCGAACATCTTCACAGCGTACTTCGCCACCAGGGCCGCTCGGGCAGAAGGTCCCCATCGCATGCTGCGAATAAAGCAAGGGAAAGAAGAATCCGACTCGGACTACATCGACCGGATAGACGAGATCATCCTCAACGGCGAGCCCGTAAGCGATGAGATCGCCCTCCACGTGGTCCTAGGAGGATTTCATGGTCTTTCGCCTATGTTCAGGCATCTTACGAAGGACCAACCCAGGACCTACGCGGTCTTCCGAACTAAAGCCGCAGACTTCCTGGTTAGGCAAAGGTTTCTCCTTAACCTCTGAACAGCGCGATCGGCGCCCGAACGACGATCTCCCGCCTGATCGCCGTTATCAACCTATGAATAATGCGATCGGCATCCGAGCGATGATCTCCAGTCTTGCAGCCCGATCGCCGATCATCAAGCTACATCAGCAACCCGGAGGACACGATCGCCATCTACAGTCCAGCATCTAACATGACAGACTAAGGCATAAGATCGCCTCCACCGCACATCATAAAGCCATGGTCCTGGTAGTCGATGGAACCGACTGCTTCGGCCATGCAAGGTCCCTTTGGGCCAAGATCGCCCGCCCTTCGTTTAAATACGAGGTCGGCGTAGTATGAGGGCCCTCCAAAATTAATCAGTGGACACGATCGCCCGCCCTCAAAGGATCATCATCTAACATGGTGAACCCGGACAATGCGACACGTGCCACAACCCCCGTCTCAACGTACACCGTCGAGGTTCGACATTTTCTTGATGGGCCGAGGTGGAAGCAGAGCTAAACAAGCCGCGGGCGTGGAGTTGAATCATCCGACGCTGCCCCGCGCAAGGACTCCTCTAGACCGAGACCGCACGCCCTTCGTTTAAATACAAGGCGAGGCGCAGCCTAACAGAGGACCCTCACAATAAAATGAGTCACGAGACACTCAATGTCTTCGCGCACCAAGACACGGTCATGGAGTCGGTGCATCGAACTCCGCGACTGTGCACGATTCCTCAAACAAACGAAACAATCAAGTTTCTGAGGGGGATCGGCCAATGTTGTTTTTTGCAGGTACAAGACCGAAAGATAGCTATCCAATCGACCAGATAGCCCAAGTCTAAAACCAAATTCAGCTCAACGGGTCACCCGTCCTCATCCTACACGATCGCCAGAAAGAACCACCTCGCCCCATGTCTTCAACATAGGAGCAAGCTGGGGGGCAATTGTTGTGTCGAGAATTATACTCTTCGACCGGCGATCGCCTCGGAGATCGAGCGACCTAGCCACTGCCGAGCAGCCGAGGCAGAGCTGCCGACCAGAGATCGGGCGACCTAGTCTTAGCCCCGCAGACAAGATGTATCGGCTGACCGAAGGCCCTAGGACAAGTCCCGGTGCCGAGCGATCGACATCTAAATACGATCGTCTCTCGGTACTTGGCGATCGACTCCTGGCGACCGACTCCCAGACGATCATCTCTCGGCACTTGCCGACCGACCCTTGGTGACCGACCGATGCCGACCCTTCGTGACCGACCTTTGACGACCGCCTCATGCCGCTCAAAGCCGATGGTCATCCAGTCGGCAAAGGCCGAAGCCTCAGGACAGAGCCCACGTGCAGCGCCTAGGCAAGATCCGCATTTCACGGATCGTTGACCACAGCCTGTCAGCATCCGTCCACCAGCCGACAAGCCCGCTGAAAGTTGTCAGTAGGACCGCATGTGACAGTGACTCCGGACGCGTGCTGGCTCCTCATTGGACCGACAGCTGGCTGCCGGCTGTAGCCTTGGACTTTAGGCAGACTGCCCATGTGACCTTTAGGACGATCGCCCCATTATTATAACGGCCGGAAGACGATCGCCCGCTAGGAAACAAGGCTCCGCTGTCCCTATATATACAAGCCTCGCTGCACTTGGATACTTCTTCAACTTCCTTCGGATTTCACACACAATACAGAAGCAACTCATGCAGCACTTGGCTATCTCCTACTCTTGGCAACAGCTATCTTTTGGCTCTTCCTTCTCTCGGCCTCTCTCATATAGAAGACTATCGACAGGGACGAAGAACACCAAGCTTTGCTCAAGAGCTGGATTAACATAGTCTTTTTACACTCATTGTACTTAGATTCTCAAATTAATACTTGTATCCACGAATATTTGTATTAATAACATCTCGCGAGAGCATTCAAGCCCGGGCCTAACAAACCCGGCAAATCTTGTGTTTATTCATATTCTCTCGGAAGTGCTCCCGCAATTGTTGTTTGTTGTCCGTTCATTCCAGCAGTAATTAATCTTCGGATAAATATTTTGGGCAACAACAGATATGAACTCACGAACTTCGTGTATTTGTTGTTCAACAATATGGCTTTAAGATCCCCAAGGCTCCAGCCGCGGAAGAGAAAGATAGAAATGGTAAAAATGACCGAAACTGGGCTGCTCTGTCACATTTATACTGGTGCAGCCTAGCGTGCGCTAGGCTGCCGAGCTAGCGTACGCTATCGGCCTGAGCCGCAATCCAGAGGCACCTTTCGGCGGTAAGCGTCGCGACCTTTCCGCCGTAGCGCCGCGTTACTGCACGGTCGTAGCGTCGCAGCGATGCCGGCAGCATGCGCTACCTGCCGAGCCACCCGAGTCCAGAACCTACTACCTCGGCCGACTAGTGCGCGCAGCTAACCGGACGTAGCGTGCGCTACCTTCCGGCCGTGGTGCGCGCTACCTTCCGGCCGTAACGTGCGCTACGCCGGTTCCTGCCGCACTCGTCCGGCTAGTGCCCGCAACCCTCCGGCCAGGACCCGCAACCGTCCGGCCAGGACCCGCAGCCGTCCGGCCAGGACCCACAACCATCCAGCCAGGACTCGACGACTTGATTTTCCGAAATCGTACGGAACGAACACGACAAAACGCTCGTGGGCAACATCATCGACCCGAAATGAAATACCATGCAACAATTAATCACACGCGACCATGAAAAGGGTCAAGACAACAAAAACGAATGCGGATACCCACAACTTTGGGTAAATTACAAAATAGCCCAAAACGCCCGAAAATCGCGATACGTGATCGATAACCAAACCAAAGTTCACAACACATCTAACAAAGTTAAACGGACTTACGGGAAACTCGAAACAGTAGTTTTGAACGAGATTCACAAGAATCGAACTCGAATGCGGAAAAGTCGCTAAGAAACACGAAACTGAACAAAACAACGCCGAAACAAACTCGGATGTCAAAAAGTGTAGAATTAATCATTCTCAGATTGACGAAACGGTGATGAGCGAGTCGTCAAAACGGACTCTCGCCGAAAAAATAAAATCACCGAAATTCGAAATTGCGGGTATTACATTCTACCCTCCTTAAAAGAAGTTTCGTCCCGAAACTTAAAACAAGTAGGGAGAAGCAATATCCCCACCAGGAAAACTCGACGAGATACACAAAAACCAAAAACTCGCGCCCAACGGCAAAATGCTGCAAGAAACGCAAAGAGACATACGGCGTGAAAACACGCTCCACGATGACCAACACAACGCCACCGATAGAGACATAATAAAACCAACAAGTGACAAGCGTCATCAAACAGATAGTACAATCAATTCGATTATCCGAACAATCACAAAACACAACGAACGAAAATCAATACGATTGTCCAACCCAACGGTTCATCAATCAAAACGCGAGCCAAACGCTGAACAAATACGGATCACCGCCCAAGGGTTGGAAGATCGAAAACGAGATTAATTTCCCGAACTTAAGGGAATTACGAAGGAGTTCGAATGTTCAACAATCACGAGACGAGATCAACAAAAACTGAATAATCAAACGATCGAACCACAACGATCGAGACAACAAAAATCGAACAATCATGTTCGAATCACGAAGAACAATAAAAGCCAAACAACAACTCCAAGGTTCACAAGAATCGAACCGAACTCAGAAAAGTCACAGCGACAAACGAGTTATTCCGAAATAATACCACACTCGTTCGATCAACAAAAACAAGGGGCAAGACAAGCTCAGAAAATGTCAACGAACATAAACGAGTCGATAGAGTCGAAAATATCGAAGTTCAAAATCCGATCCACTTCGAATAAAAGAACTTAATTTCCGAAGTTCGAAACAACAAGGTAAGAAAATAACATAACATACAACTGATAGACCACGCCCCTCAGGAACTCCTCGGAGCCGGTCCTGGTATCAATGCTCAAGTCCGTGCCTCGGAAGGCTCGGTAATAAACTCACAAAACTGAACATAATGTCCCTCGAGTCCGCACTTGAAACGCGTCACAGGCGAGGAAGGACAAATTGCATGAACATTCCCCCGGCACATCACGGTTGAAATGCCTCGGCTCGGCATACCAAAAATACAGATGCTAGATACAATGGAACATAACACCGCAAAACAACATACCGGAGATGCCAACTCAGCATAACATATCAACACATACAAAAATCACAACAACAACGGCATAATTCGATGATTACAACGGCCCTAACGATAGCCAGCACACAATCACAAACATCATGAAACAATCACCCATGTGCATAAACGCACAAAAATCCAAGCTATAACAACTCACACTCGTGCGACAACACGCAAATCACCACGAGGCGATAAACAGTAAACACCAGTTCACAGCTCTCACAAAGAGCTAGTACAACAAATGCGTGGCAACGCCTCAACGTTCATGCCACCAATTCGATCATATTCGGGAGCAAACATCATAACGACAACGCAAACATCATACATACATACCCAGCCCTCAAACGGGAATGGATAGGTTTTAAAAACGAAAACATCCTTTTGAAAATAATTTAGAAAAATACCGGTTGATCTTGAATATCACCTTTCAAAAAAAAGTACAAACGTGAAACATCGTTATCGAGACTTTTGAAAACCATCTTGCGTTTGAACAAAAATGAGGACACTTTTCTTTTAGTGAAAAACTTTCAGAAATATTCGACCCTTGGGTCTAAGCAACTGCATTTGGAAATATCTTAAAATACTTTTGGTCCTCAACTGGAAATTGAAATGTATTGCGGCATTAGAAAGCACCTTGAAAACACCGCAAGAAAATAATTCGTTTTAAAAGTACGTCTCGAAATTTAATTTTCTAAGATACTCAAGGTTTTCAAAAATTCAATAGGCCAGAATGCCCAAAACTCACAAAATCCTTTATCAAAACGTCATAAAACATCCAAGGCCAAAGTGCCAAAACTCGATTTAGGGGACCAGTTTTACGAATTAGAACTCAGTTTGCAAAATACTGAAAGTCATTTTGAAAGGACTCACGCAGTGGATAAAATACAGTTCGAAAATGCCTTAGCAGCGACACCGCTCCGCATATAAATAAAATATTAGAGTCGAATACCCACATATCACGTAATAAAAATCCACAAAAGGATTCAATAAATCAACGATATAATCATACAAGCAGCTCATGTCACACGAGGCACAACACGAAGAAGGGAGACTTACATCCACAGGTCGCACGAAGATGATGATCGCCCATGATACTAATCACGACCAACAAACTCAGACGACGCGTCGCGACACGACTCAGCCAGACAAAATCCGACGAGACAAAACTCAACAGACACGACTAAACCCGACAGCGTAGGTTTCCACAACCTAGCTCCGATATCATTTATGTAACACCCCCAATCCACTCAGGGATATTACACGCCGTAGAACCTTTCCTAAAGGATCTACCAGGCTGGTAACAACATCGAACAACTCAACAATGCCTTTAAGGCTAAAAATGACTCAATAGACCGATTTGGTCCTTCAATAAAAACATACAACTCAATTACAACACATGCCCACGCAGGGGTCAAAATACAACGAACTCCCATACAACGGGGAAAAATACTGCAGCGGAAATAAAGTACAACTGAACCAATACAAAACGTACGGTTCCACATGTGATTAGTATCGATCATCTTTCATCATCCTTCGTGTCGACCCTGTGTTATGCTCCCAAAACCTGAATGCAAAAATAGACATCCACCCCCTGAATACTCGGGGGTTAGCAAAACTCCACTGTTTTGCTAGTGCAAGTACAAGTGCAAAAATACGAGCCATACAATACAAGTTCCAAGGACAATAATAACCAGGAATCCTTAAAGATTTTAAACATAACGAAAATACTTCCCGAGGCGAGAGTTTAGGTAAAGCCTTCCAAAATCGAAAGATCCCAAGTCAAGGGAAACAATATATAAAGTGATTTAAAATGCCATCGGGAGTTTTGATAGAAACAACTCAGGATTTTCGAATCCTTCTCTTTCCAAAATCAACAGGGGTCACAACCCAAAGGTTTTTGTTTTCGCAAAAAGAAAACCACCAACAATTCACAGGGTCAGAACCCATATCACGTGTCCTCGACGGACATAAAATCAACACAACGTAATCACGCACTTGCATCGCCTAGGACCGGGACAAAGCCACAAATCCCACCCGAGGCCTCGAAGGACCCTCCCGAGCTGGCTAGCGAAACAAAAATCACAACATCTCATGGTTGGATCAATCACTTGTTGCATCCTGGCCACATGATCGCATGCCATGTGCCACCGTAGATTATCTTCGGTGCTCACGGTTGGATCAATCACTTGTTGCATCCTGACCACATGATCGCATGCCATGTGTCACCGTAGTTTTTATTAGGCTCTCACGGTTGGATCAATCGCTTGTTGCATCCTGGCCACATGATCGCATGCCACCGTAGGCCCCGCCTGTAACACCCCCAATCCACTCAGGGATATTACACGCCGTAGACCCTCTCCTCGAGGATCTACCAGGCTGATAACTAAAATCAAACATCTAAACATCGCCTTTAAGGCTAAAATGACTCAGTAGACCGACTTGGTCTTTCAATGATAACATACAACTCAATCCCAAACACATACCCACGCAGGGGTCAAAATAAAATAAACTCCCGTACAACGGGGAAAAGATACCGCAGCGGAAAAAGAAAATACAACTGGACCAATACGACATCAACGGAACCTCGTGTGATTAGTATCGTTCATCTTTCATCATCCTTCGTGCCGACCCTGTGCTATGCTCCAAAACCTGAATGCAAAAATAGACATCCACCCCCCGAATACTCGGGGGTTAGCAAAACTCCACTGTTTTGCTAGTGCAAGTACAAGTGCAAAAATACGAGCCATACAATACAAGTTCCAAGAACAATAATAATCAGGAATCCTCAAAGATCCAAACGAAAAGAAAAGTACTTCCCGAGGCAAGAGTTTGGGTAAACATTTCCAAAACCGAAAGATCGCAAATAAGGGAAACAATTTACAAAACAGTTTAAAATGCCATCGAGAGTTTTAATAGAAAACAATTTAGGATTATAAAATCCTTCTTTTCCAAAAGATCGATAGTGGTCACACCAAACGCTTGTTTTCGCAAATAGGAAATCACCAACAATTTAGGTCAAAGCCCAACATCACGTGTCCTCAACGGACGTAAAATCAACGAAACATAATCACGCACGCGCATCGCCTAGACCGGACGATACCACCGACGCCCCACCCGTGGCCTCGAAGGACCCTCTCGAGCGGCTAGCGAAACAAATCACACACATCTCACGGTTGGATCAATCGCTTGTTGCATCCTCGCCACATGATCGCATGCCATGTGCCACCGTAGATTATCTCGAGCTCTCACGGTTGGATCAATCACTTGTTACATCGACCACATGATCACGTGCCATGTGTCACCGTAGACCTTCAACCGTATCCACACATTCACACAAATAACATATCACATCAAGGATATTCAAACAATTCACCCAGAGCATCAAACACTTAGCAAAACACCACGTCAAACCACAATGCACCGAAATGAAACAATATACGTCCACACGCAAATACCAAGTGCAACATCAACGCCAAACATATCCATAGAGTTCACATAATCATTCTCAAACCACACCATTCATAAAACACACGCGTTTTGAAAGCAAGCCTTTAACAAGGCTAAACCGAATCTTTTGAAAACTCATTTCAAACAATCAAACAACCACATAAAGACGATCACCAATTATCATATTCACAAAACAAGAATAGTATGGACAAGGTACTTGCCTCGATACCACGAGCACGGAACCACGAACGGATACGGCTCAACCGGGAAGCTTCGGAACGCCCAATGCTAACGAAAAGGAATACGACAACGAACGGAACGGAAGAATCAAGCACGACCGCGAGGAACCGACGAAAATGAACCTAACGATTCGAATAGCACAATCACAACCACTTCTAAACGATTACGGAAATGGAATACACCCGGAAACCCGCCTACGATTCATGTATATTCGCACAAAAATAACAACGAGGGCGGACCACAACCAAACCCTCTCGATTCCGTAAAGCTATGAAAATATACCATGAATCCGTAGGAAAACTAATGATATCAACAAGATTAATCATATTCATCAAGAATCCATCAACAAAACGGAAAGAATCGGACAAAACCCCAAAATCCCCAATTATCCAAAAAGGTAGGGTTAAAGGAATTCTTACCTCTTGATGAATCAAGCATTCAAATCCAAACACCACGGGTTAGATCCGCAATCCGAGCCACCCGATCGAAAAGGAATGAAGAAATTTACACAAGTAAGTGATAGATGGAGGAACTCTCCCTCTCAAGTCTCTCTCTCTCGCGCACGGTTGAAGAAGGGGAGGAAATGAACGATTTACGCCGAAACAACACATTTATAGTGTAACACAGTGAGAACCTATCGGCCGGCCTATCGGCCGATAGGCTAACCGATATCCATACCGAAAGTAGGCGAGAGTCTATCGACCCCCTATCGGCCGAAAGGCTCTGGAAGTGCTCGGCCAAAAGCGAAACGACCATAACTCTCTCGTCCGACTCGATTGACTCACCGTTTGAACCATTGGAAAGCTAACTCGATGTTCTATAATATTGCAAAGATTTATAATTTTTGGAGTTACCAAAAATTAATGGTGATCTAACAAAGACGAACTCATACTTAGAAAAGTCGTTTAGAAATCCCGAATTCAACAAAACGACACCGAAACCCGAACACGAATACGAACCGAAGATACGGTTACGAAGTACTCACAAAGACGAATCTAAGAGCTAGTAGGACACACAATTCCGACCACCCGAAGGCTCGAAATTCGACAACGGAAGGTAATTACCCCAAACTTTGGGAAATTACGAAAATGGCCCAAATGCCCGAAAATCACGATACGTGATCGAATAACCAAACCGAAGTTCACAACACGTCCAACAAAGATAAACGGACTTGCGGGAAACTCAAACAATGATTTGGTCGAGATTCGCAAGAATCGAACTCAAGTGCGGAAAAGTCGCTAAAAGCACAGAACTCAACGAAACGACACCAAACGAACTCGGATGTCAAAAAGTGTAGAATTAATCATTCTCGAGAATGACGAAACGGACATGAGCGAGTCGTCAAAACAGACTTCGCCGAAAAAAGAAATTAATGGAAATCGAAAATTGCGGATATTACATTCTACCCTCCTTAAAAGAAGTTTCGTCCGAAACTTAAAACAAGTAGGAGAAGAAATATTCCGCCAGAAAACTCAACGAGATACACAAGAATGCGTAACTAACGCCCAACGGCGAAATGTTACAAACAACGCAAAGGAGTATACGGCGTGAAAACACGCTCCACGGCGACCAACACAACGTCGCCGTTAGGGATATAATAAAAACAACAAGTGACAACGTCATCAAACGGATAATATATCCAAGTCAATTATCCGACAATCACAAATCACAACGAACGAAAATCAATATGATTGACCAACCCAACGGTACACCAATCAAAACGCGAGTCAACCGAACAAACACGAAATCCCACCGCCTAAGGGTGGAAGATCGAAACGAAACTAATTTCCCGAATCAAGGGAATTACGAAGGAGCCCGAATGTTCGCCAATCACTAACGAGGTCAATATAAACCGAACAATCAAACGATCAAACCACAACGATCGAGACAACAAAGATCGAAGAATCATGTTCGAATCACAAAGAACAATAAAGTTCAAACAACAACTCCCGTGATGATCCGTGAGAACTACAAGACATGCATTGCCGAAGATCCGCAGGAAAGGGAATAGCGATTGAAAAGTCACCACGACAACGAGTTATTCGAAATAACACCACACTCGTTCGATCAACAAAAGCAAGGAGCAGACAAGCTCGAAATGTCAACGAACATAAATGAGTCGACAGTCGAAAACACAAGAGTTCCAAAGCCGATCCACTTCGAATAAAAGAACTAGTAGAACCAGATGATGTCACTCCCAAACAAGGTTCACAAGAATCGAATCGAAGAAAAAGTAACATCGATAACCAGATCGACCACAACAAGATCACACTCGTTCGGACGATGAAACCGAAATATAGAACAAGTTCATAAAGTACCAACGATCACGAGCGAATCGACAGATCGAGAAAGAGAAAATACGTAAGTCTAAAAACAACACGGGTACTACATTCGACCTCTTATAAAGGAAGGTGACGACACAAAACAGCAACCGATCAAACATCCTTCAAAGGCCTCTCAAAGCCGATTCGATATCTGTCTTTGAAGCGCGAACTCCGAAAGTCTCGGTAGCCAATTCACAACCGAATTCGGTGTCCTCGAGTCCACACTTGAAATGTGTCATCGACGAGAAAGACAATTTACACGTGCATGCCCCGGCACATCACGATTGAAACGTCTCGGCTCGGCATACCGAAAATATAAATGCTCGATACAATGGATCAAAACACCGCAAAACAACATACCGGAGATGCCAACTCAGCATAACATATCAACGCATACAAAAATCACAACAACAACGGCATCATCCGAAGATTACAACATCCCGAACGACAGCCATCACACAATCACAAACATCATGAAACAATCACCCATGTGTATAACGCATAAAAATCCAGGCTTTAACAACTCACACTAGTGCGACAATACGCAATCACCACGAGGCGATAAACAGTAAACACCAGTTCACACCTCTCACAGAGGGCCAACAAAACATATGCGTGGCGAACGACTCGACACTCACGCCACCAATTCAATCACAATTCGGGGTTGACACCGTAACGAAAGTTCGAAAACCATACACGCATTTCCGGTCCGCAAACAGGAATGATAGGTTTTAAAAACGAGAACCACCTTTTGAAAACAGTTTGGAAACAACAGTTGATCTTAGTATCATTTTACAAAAAGTAGTACAAACACCATTATCGAGACTTTGAAAATCATCTTGCGTTTGAACAAAAATGAGGACACCTTTCCTTTAGTGAAAAACTTTCAAAAATATTCGACCCTTGGGTCTAAGCAACTGCATTTGAAAATATCTCAAAAACATTTTTGGTCCTCAACCGGAATTTTTTTTTTTTTTTTTGAAATGTATTGCGGCATTAGAAAACACCTTGAAAACACCGCAAGAAAATAATTCGTTTTAAAAGTACGTCTCGAATTTCAATTTTCTAAGATACTCAAGGTTTTCAAAAATAATTCAATGGGTTAGAATGCCCAAAAAGGTCAATGGCGGTAGTACTTATCAAAACTCACAAAATCATTTGAAAACACCCAACTACCGTCAAAACGGTCAAGGTCAACAACTCGGTTAAAGGAATCGATTTTCGAAATAAAATTCAGTCGGTAAGATACCGCAAGCTATTACAAAGGAACTCACGCAGCGGAAAAAAAAAAATAGAGTCCAACATGCACAATCCAGCAACTACTCCTCACATGAAAGAAATATGAGAGTCAAATAGTCACGTATCAAGAAATCAAAATCCATAAGAGGATTCCGTCACTTAGCAAATAAATCATAAAAATAGCTCGTGTCACACGAGGCACAACACAAAGAAGGGAGACTTACGACCACAGTCGCACGAAGATGATGATCGCCCCACGATACTAATCACGACCAACAAACTGCGACGTGTCGCGACACGACTCGATCGAGATAAAATCCGACGAGACAAAAACTCGATAGACACCATCGACCCGGCTCAGGGTTTCCACAACCTAAGCTCCGATACCATTTATGTAACACCCCAATCCACTCGGGGATATTACACGCCGTAGACCCTCTCCTCGAGGATCTACCAGCCGATAACTAAAATCAAACATCTAAACATCGCCTTTAAGGCTAAAATGACTCAAGAGACCGACTTGGTCTTTCAATGATAACATACAACTCAATCCCAAACACATACCCACGCAGGGTCAAAATAAAATAAACTCCCGTACAACGGGAAAAGATACCGCACGGAAAAAGAAAATACAATCTGGACCAATACGACATCAACGGAACCTCGTGTGATTAGTATCGTTCATCTTTCATCATCCTTCGTGCCGACCGTGCTATGCTCCAAAACCCGAATGCAAAATAGACATCCACCCCGAATACTGGGGTTAGCAAACTCCACTGTTTTGCTAGTGCAAGTACAAGTGCAAAAATACGAGCAATACAATACAAGTTCCAAGAACAATAATAATCAGGAATCCTCAAAGATCCAAACGAAAAGAAAAGTACTTCCCGAGGCAAGAGTTTGGGTAAACATTTCCAAAACCGAAAGATCGCAAATAAGGGAAACAATTTACAAAACAGTTTAAAATGCCATCGAGAGTTTTAATAGAAAACAAATTATGATGATAAAATAATTCTTTTTCCAAAAGATCGATAGTTTCAAATCCCAAACGTTTGTTTTCGCAAATAGGAAATCACCAACAATTTACAGGGTCAAAGCCCAACATCACGTGTCCTCAACGGACGTAAAATCAACGAAACATAATCACGCACGCGCATCGCCTAGGACCGGGACGATACCACCGACGTCCCACCCGTGGCCTCGAAGGACCCTCTCGAGCTGGCTAGCGAAACAAATCACACACATCTCACGGTTGGATCAATCGCTTGTTGCATCCTGGCCACATGATCGCATGCCATGTGCCACCGTAGATTATCTCGAGCTCTCACGGTTGGATCAATCACTTGTTGCATCGACCACATGATCACGTGCCATGTGTCACCGTAGACCTTCAACCGTATCCACACATTCACACAAATAACATATCACATCAAGGATATTCAAACAATTCACCCAGAGCATCAAACACTTAGCAAAACACCACGTCAAACCACAATGCACCGAAATGAAACAATATACGTCCACACGCAAATACCAAGTGCAACATCAACGCCAAACATATCCATAGAGTTCACATAATCATTCTCAAACCACACCATTCATAAAACACACGCGTTTTGAAAGCAAGCCTTTAACAAGGCTAAACCGAATCTTTTGAAAACTCATTTCAAACAATCAAACAACCACATAAAGACGATCACCAATTATCATATTCACAAAACAAGAATAGTATGGACAAGGTACTTGCCTCGATACCACGAGCACGGAACCACGAACGGATACGGCTCAACCGGGAAGCTTCGGAACGCCCGATGCTAACGAAAAGGAATACGACAACGAACGGAACGGAAGAATCAAGCACGACCGCGAGGAACCGACGAAAATGAACCTAACGATTCGAATAGCACAATCACAACCACTTCTAAACGATTACGGAAATGGAATACACTGAAACCGCCTACGATTCATGTTTATTCGCACAAAAATAACAACGAGGGCGGACCACAACCAAACCCTATCGATTCCGTAAAGCTATGTAAATATAGCATGAATCCGTAGGAAAACTAATGATATCATCCAGATTAATCATATTCATCAAGCATCCTTCAACAAAACTGTAATTTTCTGTCTACACCCCAAAATCCCCAATTTTCCAAACAGTTAGGGTTAAAGTTATTCTTACCTCTTGATGAATCAAGCATTAAAATCCAATAACAACGTGTTAGATCCGCAATCCGAGCCTCCCGATAGAAAAGGAATGTAGATATTTACACAAGTAAGTGTTTGTTGGAGGAACTCTGCCTCTCTTGTCTGTCTCTCTCGCGCACGGTTGAAGAAGGGGAGGAAATGAACGATTTACGCTGAAACAACACATTTATAGTGTAACACGAGAACCTATCGGCCGGCCTATCGGCCGATAGGCCAACCGATAGCCATCTTGAAAGTAGGCGAGAGTCTATCGACCCCCTATCGGCCGAAAGGCTCCCGGAAGTGCTCGGCCAAAAATCAAACGACCATAACTCTCTCGTCCGGACTCGATTGACTCACCGTTTGAACCATTGGAAAGCTAACTCGATGTTCTATAATATTGCAAAGATTTATAATTTTTGGAGTTACCAAAAATTAATGGTGATCTAACAAAGACGAACTCATACTTAGAAAAGTCGTTTAGAAATCCTGAATTCAACAAAACGACACCGAAACCCGAACCTGAATACGAACCGAAGATACGGTTACGAAGTACTCACAAAGACGAATCTAAGAGCTAGTAGGACACACAATTCCGACCACCCGAAGGCTCGAAATTCGACAACGGAAGGTAATTACCCCAAACTTTGGGAAATTACGAAAATGGCCCAAATGCCCGAAAATCACGATACGTGATCGAATAACCAAACCGAAGTTCACAACACGTCCAACAAAGATAAACGGACTTGCGGGAAACTCGAAACAGCAGTTTCGGTCGAGATTCGCAAGAATCGAACTCAAGTGCGGAAAAGTCGCTAAAAAGCACAGAACTCAACGAAACGACACCGAAACGAACTCGGATGTCAAAAAGTGTAGAATTAATCATTCTCAGAATGACGAAACGGACATGAGCGAGTCGTCAAAACAGACTTCCGCCGAAAAAAAAAAATTACCGGAAATCGAAAATTGCGGATATTACACCGCCCACATCCACACATTCACACACAGCATAATACAACACATATATTCAAACAATTCACCCAGAGGCAGCAAACACTTAGCAAAACACCACGTCAAACCACAACGCACCGAAATGAAACCATATACGTCCACACGCAATATCAAGTGCAACATCAAAACCAAATATATCTATAGGGTTCACATAGTCATTCACATACCATACCATTCACAAAACACACGCGTTTTGAAAACAAGCCTTTAACAAGGCTAAACCGAATCTTTTGAAAGTTCGATTCAAACGATCAAACAAACACATAGAGACGATCACTAATTATCATATCCACAAAACAAGAATTGTATGGACAAGGTACTTGCCTCGAATAACCACAACGCGGAGAATCGACCGAAGTAGGTTGGCACAAAGCGACTACGAACCCGCCGACTCCACCGAACGCCAACTCGCGATAATAAACTATGAAGGACAATAAAAACAATTAAAATGAATTCCATAGCACGACTTATAGCCGTTGAATTCAAAGAACGAATGACGAAAGTTCAAGTGTTTCCCCCAAAACGGCCAAGAACACGATTCGTCCCGTCAAAACACGAAAACAGAATTCCCAACTGAAATATGGATATTCAATCCATAGGATATAATTCAAACATCATTTAACAACAATCGATCCATCAAAAACGGATGGAAAACGAGATCAAGAACAAATCCCCCAAAAAGTCGATTCGAAGGAAATCAAGAAATATACTTCGATTCGACGAAGAACAATAGATTAAATGATGTTAAACACAATAATACTACTAAGATTAATCATACCCATCATGGATTAATCAACAATACGGAACGAATCGGACAAAAACACAAAACCCCCAAAATTTCTGAAAATACGGTTCTAGGAACTCACCTTGATTCGCTGGATCAAAGGATTATATAGGATGATCAATCAATGATATTGTTGTTGCCCAAAATATTTATCCGAAGATTAAATACTGCTGGAAGACGGACAACAAACAACAATTTGCGGGAGCACTTTCGAGAGAATATGAATAAACACAAGATTTGCCGGGTTTGTTAGGCCCGGGCTTAAATGCTCTCGCGAGATGTTATTAATACAAATATTCGTGGATACAAGTATTAATGTGAGAAATCTAAATACAATGAGTGTAAAAAGACTCTGTTAATCCGGCTCTTGAGCGAAGCTCGGTGTTCTTCGTCCCTGCCGATCGTCTGCTTAATGAGAGAGGCCGAGAGAAGTAAGTACCGAAAGATAGCTGTTGCCAAGAGTTGTAGAAAGCCAAGTGCTGTGTTAAATCTCGTGGGAATGCAGAGAGTGCTTGTTCAGTGAGCAAAAATCCGAGAGCTGGACTTCAGTGAGTAGAAATTCCGTGGTAAAAGTTCTGTCCTGTGACAAGTGCAGCCTGCCTTGTATTTATAGAGGCTGAGGAGCCTTGTTTCCTAGCGGGCGATTGTCTTCCGGCCATTATAATAATGGGGCGATCATCCTAAAGGTCACATAGGCAGTCTGCCTAAAGTCCAAAGCAGCTGCTGGCAGCCAGCTGTGCGGTCCAATGAGGAGGCAGCACGCGTCCGGAGTCACTGTCACATGCGGTCCTACTGAAAACTTTCGGCGGGCTTGTCGGCTGGTGAACGGATGCTGACAGGCTGTGGTCAACGATCCGTGAAATGCGGATCATGTCTAGGCGCTGCACGTGGGCTCTGTCCTGAGGCTTCGGCCTTTGCCGACTGGATGACCATCGGCTTTGAGCGGCATGAGGCGGTCGGCATTAGTCGGTCACCAACGGTCGGTCGACAAGTGCCGAGAGATGATCGTCTGGGAGTCGGTCGCCAGGAGTCGATCGCCAAGTACCGAGAGACGATCGTCTTAGATGTCGATCGCTCGGCACCGGGACTTGTCCTGGGACCTTCGGTCGGCCGATACATCTTGTGTGCGGGGCTAAGACTAGGTCGCCTGATCTCTGGTCGGCAGCTATGCCTCGGCTGCTCGGCAATGGCTAGGTCGCCCGATCTCCGAGGCGATCGCCGGTCGGAGAGTATAATTCTCGACACAACAATTGCCCCCCAGCTTGCTCCTATGTTGAAGACATGGGGCGAGGTGGTTCTTTCTGGCGATCGTGTAGGATGAGGACGGGTGACCCGTTGAGCTGACTTTGGTTTCGGACTTGGGCTATCTGGTCGATTGGCTAGCTATCTTTCGGTCTTGTACCTGCAAAAAACAACATTGGCCGATCCCCCTCAGAAACTTGATGGTTTCGTTCGTTTGAGGAATCATGCACAGTCGCGGAGTTCGATGGATCGACTCCATGACTGTGTCTTGATGCACGAAGACATTGAGTGTCTCGTGACTCATTTTATTGTGAGGGTCCTCTGTTAGGCTGCGCCTCGCCTCATATTTAAACGAAGGGCGTGCAGTCTTGGTCTAGAGGAGTCCTTGCGCGGGGCAGTGTCGGATGAATCAACTCCACCTCCGCGGCTTGTTAGCTCTGCTTCCACCTCGGCCCGCCATGGAGATGGCGAACCTCGACGGTGTACGTTGAGACAGGGGTAGTGGCACGTGTCGCATTGTCCGGGTACATCCTGTTAGATGGTGAACCTTGAGGGCGGGCGATCGTGTCCACTGATTAAATTTTGGAGAGCCCTCAGACTACGCCAGCCTCATATTTAAACGAAGGGCGGGCGATCTCGGCCGAAAGGGACCTGGCATGGCCGAAGCAGCCGGTTCCATCGACTTCCAGGACCATGGCTTTATGATGTGCGGTGGAGGCGATCTGATGCCTTAGTCCGTCATGTTAGATGCTGGACTGTAGATGGCGATCGTGTCCTCCGGGTTCCTGATGTAACTTGATGATCGGCGATCGGGCTGGAAGACTCGTGATCGTCGCTCGGCTGCTGATCGCATTATTCATAGGTTGATAACGGCGATCGGGCGGGAGATCGTCGTTCGGGCGCCGATCGCGCTGCTCAGAGGCTAAGGAGAAACCTTTGCCTGGCCAGAAAGTCTGCGGCTCTAGCCCGGAAGGTCGCGTAGGTTGCGGGTTGGTCCTTCGTGAGATGCCTGAACATAGGTGAAAGACCATGAAATCCTTCTAGGACCGAGTAGAGGGCGATCTCATCGCTTACGGGCTCGCCGTTGAGGATGATCTCGTCCACTCGGTCGATGTAGTCTGAGTCGGACTCTTCTTCGCCTTGCTTGATTCGCATCATGCGATGGGGACCTTCTGGCCGAGCGACCCTGGCGGCGAAGTACGCCGTGAAGACGTTCGCCAGCTGGTTAAAGGAGCCGATGGACCGAGGCGGCAATGAGGCGTACCACCTGTAGGCGAGGTCGTCCAGCGTCATAGGGAACATTCGGCACCTGGTCGCGTCTGATGCCCCACACCCGGTCATATAGATGTTGAACTTGCTCAGGTGTGTTTGGGGGTCCGATCGCCCCTCGTACAAGGGTGTTTGCGGGGGAGCGATATTTTGCTGCACAGGGGCGAGCTCGATGTCGATCGCGAGCGGCTCGCTCGGCTCGGCGATCGTCTTCTTGGCGCCTGCCCTGGTTTCCAGGAGCGCCTTCATGTCGTCAAGCTGACGTTGCATCGCAGCCATCGCCGTGGCTCGGTCGCTTGCGGATCGGCTTTGGGAGCGGGAGCCGAGGCGATCGTGTACCGATCTCCGGACTCCGCTGCTGCCGACCTCGGCTATTTGGCGAGGGGGAGCCAGACGGCGGGGCTGCCTTCTGGGAGTCGGGTAGGCCGAGCTCCTGGTGACGGACTCGAACTCAGTCGTCTCGTAGCTGGGGCCGTACTGCCCCGGTCGCCAAGATGGGTCACTACCCAGGCGATCGAAAACAGAGGTGCCCCGATTGGCGAGCGCCTCTTCTTGCGGACGAGAGCCTCCTAGCGATCGCTCGGCCAGTAACGCCTTGAGCTTCCGCTTGGATTTCCGGCGGATGGCTGAGGGAGTGATAGCGGGAGGCGCGTCGAGAGCACTCCATCGCTCCTGTAGGACGGCCATGGCCTCGTTGATCTGTTCCTTGGTTCGGAACAGATCGAGCGAGAGGCTTGGGCCGGACCTCAGGGGCGAGATCGAGCGTCTCTGACTGCGGCGGCTACCTTCCGCCATCGTGTCACAGGGCGCTTTCCATATTATTCGGAGTACCCGGGATTGCCCCGAACTTACAAAGGATTATGTTGGATAGTTTCCCTGCGACACGAATAAGGTTGGGGACGTGCGACAGTGGTCGGCGTCCGGAGTGTGTCTGCGCGCGAGCAGGACATTGAGTCGTTGAGCAGAGGGCTTTAGGAGAAGAGTTTCGTGAAATTCTTGTAATGGGGAGTTCCTTGGAGTGTTGGGAAGGTCTCCACCAAGTTTCACAACTAGACGGTTCCGTTTGAGTAGCGAACGATGCGAAGGATCGAGATGCTGCAGTGCAGTGGCATTGTAGTAGTTTCAGAATATTGCAGAGGCAATTCCTCCCTCCTAGAGTATATGATGGGGCTGAAACTTTGAGGACTTATAGATAATGTCATAAGCTACTCTACGGTTCAAGCGTATAAGGATTTGGAGTTCGTATGAGGAAGTTACACCCGATGTGCTTCCTCGGCCAATCAATGTCTAGTGCAATTACAAGGCATTATTTTTCTAAGCCTATTATAGGGGGGACAGTCCTTAGATGGGCAATGGTGGGCAAGCGGCCAGTCTTCCTCATGCTATCGAGCACCAAGCGTGCAATCTTCCTAGAGGTAAGGGGGGCCTCTAGGGAGCCAACTCTAAGCATTCGAAGTGTGCGAGGAGTTCCCGAGCGAGTTGGAAATCGTTAGGGCGGCGTTGGACCTATGTGGTCTGCGTTGGGCTTAAGGTTGGCATGGAGGCTCTAGTGTGACCGGAGGGATGCCGTCGGCCATATAACACTTCCTCTATGTCGATTGGGCAATCGAGGCACTCACTTAAATCATACGCCTCGTGAGCTTACTCGTAAGCATTAGCTATCGGTTCCGGCTATGCTGCGGGGGATCGTTGGCTTGTATATGTGGTTGCGAGACAACACCACATTGCGGACTGAAGGTAATATGTCGGTATGCGAAGTAGTCCCAAATATCATGAGGGGCAAATATCTATTGATGGCATGAATCTAAGCCAAGATCTAAAAGGTTGTCCGTCTCGGGTGAGGTACTCTCAAGGGCGCCAAGGTACTGCACCTAGGAAGTCCCGAGTGAGTGTCGAGCACGAGGAATTGCACTTCGGGCATGCGAGTGACTCTTAGTGCCGAGTGCCATTGCGGGTTATGATTGAAGGGTATGAGATACCGACCCTTAGTTGGTCGGAGGCAAAGGAAAGGCGGGTGCCTAGCGTTTTACGCAGCACAATGGACCAGTGCATGATATCTCTAATGTTGGTATTCTATGAAATCTCGTTGATGGTAGCCGGATGGAGACTCAGAAGTCTCCTAGGCGCACGGGTGATTCGTGATCCGCTGCATGAATTCGACGGCCTGAACCTCAGTGAGACGCACCCCGTGACAAGTGGTATCAGAGATTGGAATGTCGCATCCAGGTTTCAGTTGAGCTTTGTTGAAGATCTTTCTTCCCTTGAGAACCGGATACCAAAATTGTGCCGAATTTTTATTATTAGCCATCGTAGTGGCATTTCAGCGAAGGGCTTGCAGTACGATCTTACGTATTGTGGCAGAGTTGAGAAATTAGTTGGAAGTGGGACTTGAGCGAATGGTAGTACCTCGAGTTGGCTTTGCAATTAGGCGAATGGTAGTACCCTGGTTGTTTGGTTTCTGTCAGTGATGTTCGAAAGCTTTGTTCGGTGCGAGTTGTTGGCATTAGTGATTTCGACGAATGTTAGTACCCGGGTTACGACGTGTTTAATGACTATTTATTCTCTACAAGTACGGTTGGCATTTGGTGGATGTGAGGTGAACATCCTCATCGGTAAATTGCGGACGCGCGAGTAACGGTGTTGGTGCAATCCAATCAGAATTGGTGTTAACCTTTTTGTGGGCTTATTAGACATCTTGATCTCCTAGAAGGAGACATGCCGGTAAGCCGGGTGGTGTGCAGTAGCCATGTCTGCCAAGTTGCACCCATGTTTGCGTAGCGCCGCAGATTGAGAGGTGATTTGGGTTTTAGACCTATTTGGGCGAGAACTTCAGTGCGGGAAACCGCCACAGCACGTTCAGGTGCAAAGCTTGGGCTTAATCTTAGTGCGCACAAGCACCACAGCACTTGAGGTGCATTGGTTACATGAGATTTGAATTAGTATGCGCAAAGCGCTTTCGCACATGAGGTGCAATCGTAACACAACCACCACGGAAGTTGCAAGAGTGGAGTGTTCAGTCTTCCTGGTTCGAGTCGGGCAGATATGAGAATGGGCATGCTCCAAGTGTGGCGTTGCATGTCCCAGCAGTCTATGAGGGACAAGAGATTTGGGTCTGGCCTCCAACATGAGTGGGGGAGGGCTAGACTCTCGAGACGTAGTGGGATGATTCGAGAATGATGTTCCTTAAGGGGATTCCAAAGCCTAGAGTATGGGCTCTGTGGTTGAGGGATTTTCTGAAAGGGACTGAGTTATATGGAGCATTGGGCTCCGTGGTTACCGAGGAGGTGTGTCCATCATGGACACACACGTGAGTGATTTCGAGATGGCTGTTCTTGGAAGTAATTTGGAAGCCAATAAATGGAACTATTGGTCTAAGGATTTCTGATGGGAGCAAGTCGGATGAGGTGTACTCGTACAGAGTTCACAATCGTGCATTGAGCAATAAGGCCAGATGGCCAGGTTTACGAGTTAGGCCAGATGGCCTGGGTTCGTGTCTTCATCTGAGTCAGAGGACCAGCGAGACCAACCCGTGAGTTTTCGTCACGCCAGGCTGAAGGCCGGTGACGCGGTGTGTCGAGATTTAGGCATCACCTTCGAGCGGGGGAGGGTGCGTTGATCACGCGTACGACCTTCAAGCTCCTTGCCGTAGAAGTGCGGTGGCCTGAGGGCCGAGAGTTTAGTGATTTGTGTGAATCCGTGTAGGCCTCTTTCGACTTGTGCTCGAGGGCACTTGTCTTGCAGAGTTTCTGATTGGGTTTGGCTCGTCATTGATAGAATTCGGAATCCGTATTATGGGGTATGGTTAGTAAGGATTTTTGAAAGGGCAGTCGTGGTGGTATTTTGAGCGGAGCGCAAGGCTCCTTTGGATGGGTTCTTGGTGTTAGTGAGCACTCTTAGAAGTATCATATACTCCAGATGTTCAGGCAAATTGACCCGGTTTAATTCGTAGAACTTGTCGCTAGTCTCGGACTTGACAATGAGGGAGTAGCTTGATTTGAGCTAGAGTGGCAATCTAACACCATCAGTGGGTTTTTCGTTATATCGAGGCATGGAGAGAATGATTCCTGCCAAGATCTGAGTGGGTGTGCGCCGAAGAGAGGCAACATCCGGGAGGAGATGGAGGTAGAGTGTCGGGTTCGTTGCCCAAGTATTTTCATGATGAGATGGGCAGCGCATGTACATAGAGCAGGTTGTGTGTGCATGCGTTGACGGGGACGTCAACGGATCGAGAGGGGGATGATGTCACAGGGCGCTTTCCATATTATTCGGAGTACCCGGGATTTCCCCGTACTTACAAAGGATTATGTTGGATAGTTGCCCTGCGACACGAATAAGGTTGGGGACGTGCGACAGTGGTCGGCGTCCGGAGTGTGTCCGCGCGCGAGCAGGACATTGAGTCGTTGAGCATAGGGATTTAGGAGAAGAGTTTCGTGAAATTCTTGTAATGGGGAGTTCCTTGGAGTGTTTGGAAGGTCTCCACCAAGTTTCACAACTAGACTGTTCCGTTTGAGTAGCGAACGATGCGAAGGATCGAGATGGTGCAGTGCAGTGGCATTGTAGTAGTTTCAGAATATTGCAGAGGCAATTCCTCACTCCTCGAGTATCGGATGGGGCTGAAACTTTGAAGACTTATAGATAATGTCGTAAGCTACTCTACGGTTCAAGCGGATAAGGATTTGTAGTTCGTATGAGGAAGTAACACCTGATGTGCTTCCTCGGCCAATCAATGTCTAGTGCAATTACAAGGCATTATTTTTCTAAGCCTATTATAGGGGGGGCAGTCCTTAGATGGGCAATGGTGGGCAAGCGGCCAGTCTTCCTCGTGCTGTCGAGCACCAAGCGTGCAATCTTCCTAGAGGTAAGGGGGGCCTCTAGGTAACCAAATCTAAGCATTCGAAGTGTGCGAGGAATTCCCGAGCGAGTTGGAAATCGTTAGGGCGGCGTTGGACCTATGTGGTCTGCGTTGGGCTTAAGGTTGGCATGGAGGCTCTAGTGTGACCGGAAGGATGCCGTCGGCCATATAACACTTCCTCTATGTCGATTGGGCAATCGAGGCACTCACTTAAATTATACGCCTCGTGAGCTTACTCGTAAACATTAGCTATCGGTTCCGGCTATGCTGCGGGGGATCGTTGGCTTGTACATGTGGTTGCGAGACAACACCACATTGCGGATTGAAGGTAATATGTCGGTATGCGAAGTAGTCCCTCATGAGGGGCAAATATCTATTGATTGCATGAATCTAAGCCAAGATCTAAAAGGTTGTCCGTCTCGGGTGAGGTACTCTCAAGGGCGCCAAGGTACTGCACCTAGGAAGTCCCGAGTGAGTGTCGAGCACGAGGAATTGCACTTCGGGCATGCGAGTGACCCTTAGTGCCGAGTGCCATTGCGGGTTATGATTGAAGGGTATGAGATACCGACCCTTAGTTGGTCGGAGGCAAAGGAAAGGCGGGTGCCTAGTGTTTTACGCAGCACAGTGGACCAGTGCATGATATCTCTAATGTTGGTATTCTATGAAATCTCGTTGATGGTAGCCGGACGGAGACTCAGAAGTCTCCTAGGCACACGGGTGATTCGTGATCCGCTGCATGAATTCGACGGCCTGAACCTCAGTGAGCCGCACCCCGTGACATATCGGCTGTGGCTCAGACTAAGATGGAACAAGGCATCTGGCGGGCTGGCCATCGGCTTTCTTCGACGCGGAGGCGGAAGACATGATTTCTGAAAGATTTCTTTGAAGCGCAGTGAGTGTCACTTCAAGTATATGCCCCGAGAACCGTGAGTGTTCTTCGAGACGGTAAGAATAAAATTGAGGGTTAGATGCCCTCCTTCTAGCGTCAATTGTTGTTGCCCAAAATATTTATCCGAAGATTAAATACTGCTGGAAGACGGACAACAAACAACAATTTGCAGGAGCACTTCCGAGAGAATATGAATAAACACAAGATTTGCCGGGTTTGTTAGGCCCGGGCTTGAATGCTCTCGCGAGATGTTATTAATACAAATATTCGTGGATACAAGTATTAATGTGAGAAATCTAAATACAATGAGTGTAAAAAGACTCTGTTAATCCGGCTCTTGAGCGAAGCTCGGTGTTCTTCGTCCCTGCCGATCGTTTGCTTGATGTGAGAGGCCGAGAGAAGTAAGTACCGAAAGATAGCTGTTGCCAAGAGTTGGAGAAAGCCAAGTGCTGTGTTAAATCTCGTGGGAATGCAGAGAGTGCTTGTTCAGTGAGCAAAAATCCGAGAGCTGGACTTCAGTGAGTAGAAATTCCGTGGTAAAAGTTCCGTCCTGTGACAAGTGCAGCCTGCCTTGTATTTATAGAGGCTGAGGAGCCTTGTTTCCTAGCGGGCGATCGTCTTCCGGCCATTATAATAATGGGGCGATCGTCCGAAAGGTCACATAGGCAGTCTGCCTAAAGTCCAAGGCAGCTGCTGGTAGCCAGCTGTGCGGTCCAATGAGGAGGCAGCACGCGTACGGAGTCACTGTCACATGCGGTCCTACTGACAACTTTCGGCGGGCTTGTCGGCTGGTGGACGTATGCTGACAGGCTGTGGTCAACGATCCGTGAAATGCGGATCTTGTCTAGGCGCTGCACGTGGGCTCTGTCCTAAGGCTTCGGCCTTTGCCGACTGGATGACCATCGGCTTTGAGCGGCATGAGGCGGTGGGCATTAGTCGGTCACTAACGGTCGGTCGACAAGTGCCGAGAGATGATCGTCTGGGAGTCGATCGCCAGGATTCGATCGCCAAGTACCGAGAGACGATCGTCTTAGATGTCGATCGCTCGGCACCGGGACTTGTCCTGGGATCTTCGGTCGGCCGATACATCTTGTCTGCGGGGCTAAGACTAGGTCGCCTGATCTCTGGTCGGCAGCTATGCCTCGGCTGCTCGGCAATGGCTAGGTCGCCCGATCTCCGAGGCGATCGCCGGTCGGAGAGTATAATTCTCGACACATCAAATATGAACTCACGAACTTCGTGTATTTGTTGTTCAACAATATGGCTTCAAGATGCCCAAGGCTCCAGCCGCGGAAGAGAAAGATAGAAATGGGAAAAATGACCGAAACTGGGCTGCTTTGTCACATTTATACTGGTGCAGCCTAGCGTGCGCTAGGCTGCCGAGCTAGCGTACGCTATCGGCCTGGGCCGCAATCCAGAGGCACTGCTCGGCCAGGTAGCGTGCGCAACCTTCCGACCGTAGCGCGCGCTACCTGCCGTTCGTAGCGTGCGTAGTGCCCAGCAGTAGCGTGCGCTACCTGCCGAGCCACCCGAGTCCAGAACCTACTGCCTCGGCCGACTAGTGCGCGCAGCTAACCGGACGTAGCGTGCGCTACCTTCCGGCCGTGGCGCGCGCTACCTTCCGGCCGTAGCGTGCGCTACGCCGGTTCATGCCGCACTCGTCCGGCCAGTGCCCGCAACCGTCCGGACAGGACCCGCAACCGTCCGGCCAGGACCCGCAGCCGTCCGGCCAGGACCCGCAACCATCCGGCCAGGACTCGACGACTCGATTTTCCGAAATCGTACGGAACGAACACGACAAAACGCTCGTGGGCAACATCATCGACCCGAAATGAAATACCATGCAACAATTAATCACACGCGACCATGAAAAGGGTCAAGACAACAAATACGAATGCGGATACCCACAACTTTGGTTAAATTACAAAATGGCCCAAAACGCCCGAAAATCGCGATACGTGATCGATAACCAAACCAAAGTTCACAACACGTCTAACAAAGTTAAACGGACTTACGGGAAACTCGAAACAGTAGTTTCGAACGAGATTCACAAGAATCGAACTCGAATGCGGAAAAGTCGCTAAGAAACACGAAACTGAACAAAACAACGCCGAAACAAACTCGGATGTCAAAAAGTGTAGAATTAATCATTCTCAGATTGACGAAAAGGTCATGAGAGAGTCGTCAAAACGGACTCTCGCCGAAAAAAGAAAATCACCGAAATCCGAAATTGCGGGTATTACATTCTACCCTCCTTAAAAGAAGTTTCGTCCCGAAACTTAAAAAAAGTAGGGAGAAGCAATATCCCCGCCAGGAAAACTCGACGAGATACACAGAAACCGAAAACTCGCGCCCAACGGCAAAATGCTGCAAGAAACGCAAAGAGACATACGGCGTGAAAACACGCTCCACGATGACCAACACAACGCCACCGATAGAGACATAATAAAACCAACAAGTGATAAGCGTCATCAAACAGATAGTACAATATATTCGATTATCCGAACAATCACAAAATACAACGAACGAAAATCAATACGATTGTCCAACCCAACGGTTCATCAATAAAAACGCGAGCCAAACGCTGAACAAATACGGTTCATCACCGCCCAAGGGTTGGAAGATCGAAAACGAGATTAATTTCCCGAACTTAAGGGAATTACGAAGGAGTCTGAACGTTCAACAATCACAAGACGAGATCAACAAAAGACGAACAATCAAACGATCGAACCACAACGATCGAGACAACAAAAATCGAACAATCATGTTCGAATCACGAAGAACAATAAAAGACAAACAACAAATCCAAGGTTCACAAGAATCGAACCAAATTCCGAAAAGTCACAGCGACAAACGAGTTATTCCGAAATAATACCACACTCGTTCGATCAACAAAAACAAGGGGCAAGACAAGCTCAAAAAATGTCAACGAACATAAACGAGTCGACAGAGTCGAAAATACCGAAGTTCAAAATGCGATCCACTTCGAATAAACGAACTTAATTTCCGAAGTTCGAAACAACAAGGTAAGAAAATAACATAACATACAACTGATAGACCACGCCCCTCAGGAACTCCTCGGAGCCGGTCCTGATATCAATGCTCAAGTCCGTGCCTCGGAAGGCTCGGTAATCAACTAACAAAACTGAACATAATGTCCCTCGAGTCCGCACTTGAAACACGTCACAGGCGAGGAAGGACAAATTGCACGAACATTCCCCCGGCACATCACGGTTGAAATGCCTCGGTTCGGCATACTGAAAATACAGATGCTAGATACAATGGAACATAACACCGCAAAACAACATACCGGAGATGCCAACTCAGCATAACATATCAACACATACAAAAATCACAACAACAACGACATCATTCGACGATTACAACGGCCCGAACGATAGCCAGCACACAATCACAAACATCATGAAACAATCACCCATGTGCATAAACGCACAAAAATCCAAGCTTTAACAACTCACACTCGTGCGACAACACACAAATGACCACGAGGCGATAAACAGTAAACACCAGTTCACACCTCTCACAGAGAGCTAGTACAATAAATACGTGGCAACGCCTCGACGTTCATGCCACCAATTCGATCATACTCGGGAGCAAACATCATAACGACAATGCGAACATCATACATACATACCCAGCCCTCAAACGGGAATGGATAGGTTTTAAAAATGAAAACCTCCTTTTGAAAATAATTTAGAAAAATACCGGTTGATCTTGAGTATCACCTTTCATAAAAAGTACAAACGTGAAACATCGTTATCGAGACTATTGAAAACCATCATGCGTTTGAACAAAAATGAGGACACTTTTCTTTTAGTGAAAAACTTTCAGAAATATTCGACCCTTGGGTCTAAGCAACTGCATTTGGAAATATATCAAAATACTTTTGGTCCTCAACTGGAAATTGAAATCTATTGCGGCATTAGAAAGCACCTTGTGTTGTTACCCAAAATATTATCCGGAGATAGTATTGCTGGAATGATCGAGTAACAAACAAATGCGAGAACACTTCCGTGAGAAAATAAATAACACAAGATTTGCCGGGGTTGTTAATCCCGGGCTTGAATGCTCTCGCGATATGTTATTAATAAATATACTGTCGAGTACAAATATTAATGTTAGAATCTATTACAAGGAGTGTAAAGACTTCTAGTTATCTAGGCTGTAGAGCGCGTAGATTGCCGGAAGAACCAGATAAGTAAATCTGTGAGTTCTTGCTTGGGATATCTGATCAATGTGTATGAATATCACTATAAATGTATAAGTGGTAGCCAAAAGAGTCTTTGATTCTCTTTTGGTGTGTATTTTGCACTGAATTCGTAGTAAATTCGCATCTCTTTTGGCCATTGCAGTGAGTTCTCTATTTATAGAGGAGAAGGTAGTTGGGACTCCTCAGGCGATCGCGGGCGACCGTCGTTTTCTATATTAAAATAAGATGGCCGATCGTCCCATCACGTGGGCCTCGTCTCGAAGTCCGAGGTCGTCGCCGTGGCACCGGGCGAACCAATGGGAAGCCAAAGACGCGCCTTGAGTCGCCGCCGGGAGGACCCACTTTGTACCTTTCGGCGGCCTTGTCGTAGGTGAGGTAGGTGACAGTCGTGGTCAAATGTCCTATCTGTCGGCGCCTTTGAAGATCCGCACGTGGCCACCGTCCCAAGATTCGGTC
The DNA here is from genome assembly GCA_033398695.1 of Orobanche coerulescens. NCBI lineage: Eukaryota > Viridiplantae > Streptophyta > Magnoliopsida > Lamiales > Orobanchaceae > Orobanche > Orobanche coerulescens. The sequence goes on from CM065809.1 coordinate 94,297,947, forward strand.
TTTGATTTACTTTGACGGATGCCGATCCGTGACGTGGCACGAGACGATCGCTTTGGTTCGCTCATTAAAGACGATCGTCGATATCAAAAGACGATCGCCGGGTACCAAAAGACGGCCGCCAGACAGGCCGAACTCTGGGCGTTTGTCCAGAGTATGTCTTCCATGGTTGGCTTCTCTGATCGTGATGCCGATCGCCTATCGAGGCGTATTAATCGCTGCACAACAATTGCCCCCCATCTCGCCTCGATGTTGAAAACACGGGGTGAGGTGGCACTGTTGGCGATCGCCAATGTTTAGCCGATCAGCCGACCTGAATTCAAATCTGGACGATCTCCTTTTGCGCCGGAAGCAGCGGGAAATGAAGGCGGGCTCTCGAAAAGTTGCAAGGACACGCGTGGCGCTACTGTTGGGGGAGTCCGACGGTTTTTCAAACATTGTCGCCTGGCGTGCCCTCGAAAAGACGCGCCCGCGGGATTCGAGGGCAGCATTTAATGCGTCCCCACTATGACGGTTGTGATCCGGCCCTCGAGATTTCGCCTATTTACAATTAGACCCCCGTCTCCATCTATAAAAGGGCTAGGGCCTCTTCTCTTTCATTCTTTACGCGTCCTTGTATCCATAGCCGAAACTCTGCAAAAATTTCTGGAGCTTCTTGTGCCGATCTTCTTCTTTTCTCTAGGTAAGAAAAATCAATCTTCTCTCTCCCTTTACTTTCTAATATGTAGGGAGGATCCAAAACCTTCGAGACTGGAAGTTCTTCCGCTGCTGCAGCGTCGCCTGAACGGGAGGAGATTCCCGTTGGAGTGGATATGGAGACAGCCGTTGAAGCTATTCGTGCGGGGATTGCACCCGCAGAACTCGAAGAACTTTTCAACGAGGCCGAAGTGGCGAAGACAGCGGCGACGGCGGAGCAGGGAGGCTCGCCGGCGGATGAGGATGATTCGGTGCGGGTGGCCTGGGAACGAGAGAGTATATTCGGCCCTGCCTATGTGGCTTTTGCTCAGATGATGGAGGCGATCGCCAGACCCTGTCCGGAATTCGACTTCGAAGCCTACTCTGCCGCTCACCCTTACGAATATGTGAAACGGACGGTGTTTCGGGCCGCCGGCGCGTCTCAGTGGACCGTTGGACAGATCCGGAGTTCGGCGACCAAGAAAGATTTGAGCCGCTGGAGGGCAAAATATCACATCCCCGCTGACGTTTCCCTCCATGTGCCTTCGGAGAATGAATGTGCCGATCAACCGCCCGAGGGTATGGTCGTCGTTAGTGAGATGATCATGGAGGCTGGTTTGCGATTCCCTCTGGCGTTCGCCGTCTCCTATTTGTTGATCGCCTGGAATTTAGCGCCGCTCCAACTGACGCTGAATGCTTGGCTACAGGTCATCTGCACCTTGACGCTCTTCGGCGGTCACCGGTTGTTCCGCCTCCTTTCTGTGCTGGAGATGAACTACCTTTTCAAACTGGCGGCGCAGAAAGGGTCGTTCGGCGGTAATGATATCCAAGGCCGGATGGGAAGAGTGGTCCTTGGTGTGCCGAACAAGACCCGAGGCGACCTGGCAAAATGGTGCTGGGTCGGCAGAGCGTGGCGATCGGTATCGAGTGAAAATCCGGAGGAAGAGTTGGATATCCCCACCAGTTTTCGGGAGAGGAATCCGAGTAAGGGTTTCAAATCTCCCTTTATTTGTATACTCCTTGAACTGATCTAATTTCGTTTCCTTTTTGCAGGACCTCTCGTTCTAGCGATCGTCGATCTTCCCTTCGATTTCTTAATCGTTTGGGAAAGGATTCGTGCCTTGCCGGACTCCTATATAGACGTTCGCTCCCTCGGTCGCGAAATTCATCGCTTGGGGGCTCGATTATTTCGGTTCCCACGCCATCTGAAAGTTCCGGGTATCAACTTAATTTTCTTCCTTGCTTAACGATCGTATCCAGGAGGTTGTAACGTCTAGGTAGTTTGTCTAACTTGTTTGTATTTCTTCTTTGACAGAGATTCACTTTCCCCTCTTTGTCGAGCCACCGCCAGAAATCGCCATGTCGAACCTGGGACTCATCGGTCGCCTTCACTTGGGTAAGAAGACTGGTCGCGTTCCTGCCACGACGTCTCGCCCTGATTTGGTGACGAGGCCTTCTGATGTGCCGATCGCCGAACTGGTAGTTCAGGAAGAGGAACAACTTCAGCGCCGCAAGAGGCGGAGGCTGGAGGAGTCCCTGCCGATTGCTGAGGCGGATGTGTGCATTCTTGAGCCTCCGGTTGGTGCAGCTCCAATTTCTGCCATCCTGATGACGGAGCGATCAGGCCCTAGGCCCTCGACGTCCGGCTCCCGGTCATCGGGCGGCCCCACAAAGAAGGTGGCGATCGCTGAGGCGGAAAACTCTCGGGGCAAGCCTTATTTTGGTCGCGATCCCGAGCTGGTCAACAGGTAAGAAAGGATAAAAATTTTCTGAGTTAGGCATTCCGAGCCTGGTATAAGCTAACTCCTTGGTTTCTTTGGTTTGTGCTGCAGGGTTCGTCTTGTCGACCCGGACGTTGCTCCGATGGTGCTGGACATTTTGTCGAGTAAGGCTCCGAAAACATCTCTCGACGTCCCTTCTTACATCCAGCAGGCTATCTCCTCTCTGCCCAAGGCCTAGACGACCGATCTTGATGCGATCGCTCGTCGGAGATCTGGAGATGCCATGCAGGCGACCGTTGCCCTGGCTCTCCAGACGGCGACGATGACCGTCCAAGCTGCTAGGGATTTTGAGGGGCGACCCTCCACTGCTCGTCTCCATAGCGACCTAGAGACCGCCCGGAATAAAAACATCGAATTTGCCCACCGGATCCAGTCTATGGAGAAGGAGTATCTAGAGACGGCCAAAAGGGCTAAACAGGACGTTGACCGATTGAAGCAGGGGCTGAGCCGCTCTAAGGAGGCTGCCGACTGGTCCCGTGACCAGGAGAAGGAAACCCGCCAGAAGTATGCGGCTTCGCAGGAGGAGGCGGCCGGGCTGAGGGCGATGGTGGATCGGCTCAGCGGTGAGCTGGAGGCGGCGAATAAGGAGTTGGAGATAGCCAAGGGAGAGAATGCCGCCAAGGTTGTTGAGCTGGCGGAGGCTGAGAAGACGACCGTGGAGTTGAAGGGGCAACTGAAGGCGATCGAGGCCGATCCCTATCTCAATGTGGCGCTCGTCGGCGAGTTCGCCTATTACATGGCCTACGCCGATGCTGTCAGAGCCGCCCAGAAGGTAGGGATCGAGATCGGTCCCTTGATGGAGAGCTTCAAAGCCTATGCGCTCGAGCACCCTCTGCACCCGGAGTTCTCTTTGCCGATCCTTGACCTTGTCGACTTTGGGATCGACTTGAGTTGGTATACTGTCAAACTCATTCATCCTGAGGCCGATGGGGGGGCCCAAGCCGATCCACAACCTGAGGGCGATGACCAGCCAGCGGGGCCTTGAGAGATATTTTTGTTTACCTCTGTAACTTGTACTTTTTGTTTTCCTTTTGTAATGCCTTCGGGCCCCGTAATGTACGAAACTTGTGTTGTTATGAATAAAATGTTCCTCTTTTCATACTGTCTCTTTACATACGATCGCCTTTGAATGTTTGCGTGCGAATTTGTACAAGTATGTGTATGATTTCATTCGACGTCTTGTTCATTCGACCGATTGTCAGAGTATTGAATGTATTGATATGTTTTGAATCGGAATTCTTACTTGTAATTTTTGTCGAACGACTCCGGTCGTCCTGCTTGTGTTTGTGCGAAGCCGATCGTGCGTGGGTCCTTTTTGTTCGATCGTATTTGGGATTAGCTCGACCCATCTCTGCCCCCTTGTTTTTGTTTACTTATTGTAAGTAAGGAAACAAAAACTAGTTTGTCTGGTGAGCTATCTTCAGTTTCGCCGATTCTGAAGAATCATGTACGGTTGGGGTGTTCAATGGACCGACCTCCCCAATCGTGTATTTGTGTGTGAGGGATACTGTGTATCCCGCGACTCACTTTTTGTGAGGGTCCTCCGTTAGGCTACGCCCGCCTTTTGTTAAAACGAACGGCGGGCGATCTTGGTCTGGAGGAGTCCTTGCGCGGGGCGTCGTCGGCTTATTCGACTCCACGTCCGCGGCTTGTCAGCTCTGCTTCCACCTCGGCCCGCCATGAAGATGGCGACCCTCGACGGTGTACGTTGAGATGGGGGTAGTGGCACGTCGCATTGTCCGGGATCATCATGTTAGATGATGTACCTTGAGGACGTGCGATCGTGTCTACTAATTATTTTGGAGGGTCCTTCGGCTGCGCCGACCTCGTATTTAAACGAAGGGCGGGCGATCTCAGCCCAAAGGAACCTTGCATGGGCGAAGCTGTCGGTTCCATCGACCTCCAGGACCATGGCTGCATTGATTTTACCTCGGATCGTCATGATCAACGATTCGTCGACGGTATGCGATATGCCTGGTGGGGCGATCGCCAGAATAGATGGGATAGGAAAAAATCTCATTATATTCCTTGTACATCATTGAAATTGAATACAAAAGTTTCACTGGTGGTATTTTTTCAGATGCACTGCGTTCCAGGGGTATTGATCCGGAGTACCATCAGGGTGTTCCAGTTCCTAGGCTCCTTTAGTTAGCCATCTGGATACTCTGAAGGGTCCTTCCCAGTTCGGACCGAAAAGGCCTGTGTGGGTCTGGATCTTCTTGAGGACGAGATCGCCCACTTTAAACCTTCTTTCTTTGACCTTTGAATTGAAGAACTTCTCGGCTCTCCTTTTGTGGATTGAATTCTTCATTTCTGAGGTCAGCCGTCGTTCTTCGAGCATGTCTAGGTCGATTCGTCGGGCCACATCGTTGTCGGTCGTCATCTCCTGTTCGGTTCGATGGCTGAGGACGGCGATCTCTGAAGGAATCACCGCTTCTGTTCCGAAGGCAAGGGCGAATGGGGTTTCGCTGGTTGAATTGCGGGTCGTCGTTCGGTAGGACCACAAAACGTCTGGGAGCTCGCTCGCCCACCGTCCTTGCCTGGATTCGAGTCGCGCTTTAATCGTGTGTTTGAGGATCTTATTCACTGCCTCTACCTGCCCGTTCGTCTGAGGGTGATAGGGTGCTGAGAATAACCTCTTGATTCCCCATTTTTCACAGAATTGCATGACTTCTGGGCATATGATGTTTTTCCAGATAAACTTGATCACCTGTTCCTGGCCGATTTTGTTTAGTGGCTCGGCCTCTGCCCACTTGGTGAAATAGTCGACTCCTACGATAGCAAATTTACAGCCCCCTGGAGCCGTCGGCAGGGGACCAATAAGGTCGATGCCCCATTGCGCGAATGGCCAAGGGATGTGCATGGAGGTGAGCTGTTCGGGGGAGAGTTTGATGTTTGGGCCCATTATCTGACACCTGTGACATGATCTGGCATAGGCGATCGCATCCTTCTGAAGTGATGGCCAGAAAAAACCTTGCCTGTTTGTCTTATGGATGAGAGCTCGCCCGCCTGCATGGTTTCCACAAATCCCGTCATGGATCTCGGCTAAAACGAGCCGACCTTCCTCCGGTGTAATACACTTGAGGAGGGGAAGGCTGAAAGCTCGCTTGTAAAGCCGGTCGTCCAATAGGGTATATCTGGTCGCGCGGAGCTTGAGTTGGCGAGCTTTAACACGGTCGTCAGGGACCGTTCCGTCCTTTAAGTATTTGATGAACGGAGTCATCCAGTTCTCCTCGACGATGGCAACCGTGATAACCAAGCTTCTGTCGATCGCCGGCCTGGCTGACTTTGTGATTTGGATATTGGAGAAGTCGGCTGCCCCATCTGATGATGCTAGTTTTGAAAGGGCATCGGCCTGGGAGTTGTACTCTCTCGGGATTTGTTCGATTAGTACTTCTTCAAATTTTGTGCACATTTCGGCGACCAGCTCTTGGTATTTGACCATCTGTTCGCCGCGCGCCTCATATTCTCCCTTGACTTGGTTCACGACCAAAAGGGATTCCATGAAGATGTGGAGGCGACGAACATCTAGGGCGAGGGCTAGATCGAGCCCGCCTACCAAAGCTTCGTATTCGGCTTCATTGTTGGTCGCACGAGAACCGAAATGCACAGCATTTGAGAAACTTTGTCCGTCGGGGCTGATGAGGACAATCCCTGCCCCTGCTCGCGAATTGGTCGCCGAGCCATCCACATATAACTTCCAGGCAGGTCGGCCGATCTGGGTCGGACTGTGAGGGAAAGTCAATTCCACCATGAAGTCCTCCAGAGCTTGGCCTTTGATCGCTGTGCGAGGAGCGTATGTGATACCGTATTAGGCGATCCCCAGCGACCACTTGAGGAGTCGCTCGTTGGTGTCTGGTCGGTGTAGGACTTGCCTTAGAGGTAGAGTTGTTAGGACTTCCACTTGGTGATCGAAGAAATAAGCCCTCAGCTTACAAACACTCATGATAAGGGCATATGCGATCTTCTCCAATGGTGTATAGCGTGTCTCAGCGTCGTGGAGCGCTTGACTAACATAGTATATCGGCAAGTGGACTTGTCCCTCTGCTCGTACCAAAACGGCACTCAACGCGACCTCCGAGGCCGCTAGGTAAAGGAATAATTTTTCACCGGGGATCGGCTTTGCCAGGATCTGGGGGTTAGATAGATATTCCTTTATCTTGGCGAATGCTATTTGACTTTCCTTCGTCCATGCGAACTTCTTGTTCTTGATGGTATCGAAGAAAGGCTAGCTTTTATCGCCGAGCCGAGATATGAAATGGTTGAGGGCGGCTACACAACCTGTGAGGCGTTGCACATGCTTGATGTTTCGTGGCTCCTGCATGTTAAGGATCGCCTGTATCTTGGTGGGGTTAGCCTCGATCCCCCTTTGGCTCACAATGTGCCCTAGGAATTTTCTGGAGCCCACTCCGAAGTTGCATTTCTTGGGGTTCAGCTTCATGTTAAACCTCTCAAGGATGGCGAACGTCTCGGCGAGATCGTTGAGGTGATCTTCCTTCTTGAGGCTTTTGACTACGATATCGTCAATGTATACCTCCATGGTCTTGCCGATCTGATTAGCGAACATTCTGTTCACTAATCGCTGGTAGGTTGCCCCTGAGTTCTTCAAGCCGAACGGCATTCGGACCCAAAAATATATGTCTTTTTCCGTGTGGAAAGATGTGTGTTTTATGTCTTCCTCTGCCATTGGGATTTGATGATATCCGGCGAAGGCATCCATAAATGACATCATTTCGCAACCTGTCGTACTATCGACCAAGTGATCAATATGAGGCATCGGAAAGTGATCTTTTGGACATGCCGCGTTGAGGTCGGTGAAGTCAATGCATAACCTCCAGGAGCCAGTTGGCTTTTTTACGAGCACCGCGTTGGCGACCCACTGTGGTTCGTCTGTGGCTACTCCGATTAATTTGTTGTTGAGTAACTTCTGGACTTCTATGTCGAGCGCCGCGTATTTCTCGGGACCGAACTTCCTATGCTTCTGGTGAACAGGCTTCATTGCCCGGTCGATCTTCAGATAATGGCAAGCGTGTTCGGGACTTATGCCAACCATATCTTGATGCGACCAGGAAAAGACTCCGACGTTCCTACGTAGCAAGTTGATCAGATCCCCCTTTAATTCGTGGTCGATGCTTGCGCCGATCTGTACTTCCGTGATATTTCATGTTACCTCCTTGAATATCATTTACATACGATTATGAATGATCTTTCGGATAACAACAACTTCGGATTCAAGGATATGCATACCATTATAGAACCATATTCCATTACGACTACAATTCTTCATACGACAATTCGGAAGGCTTAACGGTTGATATCGACACCTTTATATCCATCAAAATCATCATACTAAAGTGGTTTAACATTCCATCTATACTAGATAAATCCTTCCATGATCAATCCCTTAGATTCATCTTAACAACAATGATGTTAAAGTCAAGTCCATGATTGCTATGAATTCATCTACTAGATTCGGATTACCAATGATAGAAGTTTCCTTTACTTGTTCAATGTAGTAAGATTCGAACCATGATGATCATAATCAAGGTACTCAAGGCTTATTCATCTCACTATTCCAAACATGATGTACTTTGGATAATTCACTTATGAAAATCCATATCTCGTTAATATGATCATTCAATTCTTTAGAATCCAACTCTAAGTCTGGAGATAGGTTGAACATACCTTAATATGATGAAAATCACTGAACCGTAAGGTAGAATCCGACTCTGGTTGGTTGTATACCACTCCAAGGTGCTATTCCACTTCAATGATCACTCATAAGTGATAATCAATATACAAAGATCGAGAAAATGTTTTCTAAGTGTTTAGAAGGGAGATTCTTGCTCTCTGGACTCTCAAGAATGAAGTATAGACGAAGGAAATGTAATCCAAAACGGGTTGTTGTCCCATTTATAATATTCTGCATTTTAACAAGTTAGCGCACGCTACTAAGCTTTCCTTAGCGTGTGCTAATAATAGTTGACTTCAGTATTGTCCGGGTTCATCCGCGGGAATCTTATCCGGACCCATGTCCCGGCTGGCGCATGTGCTAGCCGTCCCGCTCAATAATTGAGTTCTTAGCGCACGCAACTCCTTCCTGCATAGCGTGCGCTAGTAATAGCCCGATAGCGCGCGTTAAGCTACATTCTTAGCGTGCGCTATCACGAGTTTGCATGAGAAATTTTGCATGTTTCTATACTTATGTACAAAGATATCAATGCAAGAAACATCATACTCCAATACTCAAAACCACAAATCCGAATAATACAGGGTTTGAAATACAGATGAAATACACCGTAATAAATCCGGATATTACATACTCTCCTGCTAAAAAGGAGTTTCGTCCCGAAACTCAAGATGAAAATAATTCGGGATATCTAGACTTCATATCAGCTTCCGTTTCCCAGGTGGCTTCTTCCATTCCGTGACGTGACCATTGAACTTTGACCAAAACAATTGGTTTGTTCCTCAGCTGCTTAACTCGACTCTCGAGTATCTTGACCGGTCTTTCTTCAAACGTCCCATCTTGTGCGATTTCGATCTCGCCGAAATCAATGATATGACTGGGATCTGGTATATACCTCCGTAATTGGGATACGTGGAACACGTTATGAACATGGCACAATGACGGCGGCAATGCCAATCTGTATGCCAACTCCCCAACTCTCTCGAGGATCTCAAATGGTCCGATATATCTCGGACTCAGCTTTCCTTTCCTTCCGAAACGAAAGATTCCCCGAGTTGGAGAAACCTTCAAAAGTACGTGGTTCCCAGTACTGAATTCCAATGGGCGACGGCTTACGTCTGCGTAAGATTTCTGGAGACTCAAGGTCAATGACCTTTCACGAATCAAGGCTATCTTCTCTCGAGTCTGCACGATCAACTCTGGTTCTGTTCCGATCAAGTCTGACGAATCATCCCCACATAGGGGCGATCTACATCTCCTCCCGTATAATGCCTCAAACGGTGCCATCTTAATGGAAGCATGCCAACTATTGTTGTAGGTAAATTCAATCAACGGTAGATGAACTTCCCAATCGTTTGACCAATCTAAGGCACAGGCCCTTAGCATGTCTTCCACCGTTTGTATAGTCCTCTCAGATTGTCCGTCAGTCTGCGGGTGATAAGCTGTACTGAAGTTCAATTCGGTCCCCAAGGCCTTATGAACTGCTTTCCAAAAGTGAGACACAAAACGGCCGTCTCGATCAGAAATAATGGTCTTCGGCGTACCATGCAATCGAACTATCTCCGAAATAAATACTCTTGCCAACCTCTCTGGTTCCCCCCTTTTCCTTAATGCCTAGAAAATGAGCTGATTTGGTTAAACGATCAAATATCACCCAAATCATGTTCATTCATGTCTTGGTTCTCGGCATACTGGTGATAAAGTCCATCGATATGTCCTCCCACTTGTATTCAGGAATAGGGAGCGTCTTCAACATTCCAGCAGGCCGTTGATGTTCGATCTTAACCTGCTGACAAGTCAAGCATTTAGAAACATAGTCCGCTACATCTTTCTTCATGTTGCCCCACCAGAAATTCTGCTTCAAGTCCTTATACATTTTACTGGTGCCCGGGTGGATAGAATAGGGCGAACTGTGAGCTTCCTTCATAATCGTCTGTTTCAGAACATCATCATCGGGAACGAAGAGTCGGTTCTGAAATCTCAAAACTGCATCATCATGAATTATGAATCCGGGGGCCTTTCTTTTGATCACTTCATCACGTAACCGAATCATCAGAGGGTCATCTGCCTGTCTAGATTTGATTCCTTCGGTTAATGATGAAGTTATCTCCATCACGCACAGTTGTCCTTGGACTCTTTGTAACCACACCTCAATTCCTTCACGAATCATCTCCCGTTGAAGACTAAGTTGGGAGGTCAGCGTCTCTAGCATCTGAATAGAAACAGGCTTGCGGCTAAGTGCATCGGCCACTACATTCGCTTTGCCTGGATGATACAAAATCTCCAAGTCATAGTCCTTAATCAGCTCTAACCATCTTCTTTGCCGCATGTTCAACTCTTTCTGTCTGAATATGTACTTGAGACTCTTGTGATCCGTGAAGATCTGACAGTGAGTCCCGTACAGATAATGCCTCCAGATCTTCAAAGCAAAAACTACTGCTGCTAGCTCCAAATCATGTGGTGGGTAATTCACTTCATAAGGTTTCAGCTGCCGCGACGCATAAGCGATCACCTTATCATTCTGCATTAATACGCACCCAAGTCCTTGGTTCGAAGCATCACTGTAAACTATAAATCCTCCAGTTCCCTGTGGAAGTGATAGAATCGGTGCCGTCGTCAATCTCTTCTTCAATTCATCAAAGCTAATCTGACATAACTCATTCCACTCAAACTTTTGAGTTTTCTGCAGGAGTCGAGTAAGTGCGCGGGAGATTTTAGAAAACCCTTCCACGAATCGACGATAATATCCAGCAAGTCCTAAGAAGCTTCGGACTTCTTTCACGTTCTTTGGAGGCTTCCAATCCATAATTGCTTCGATCTTCTGAGGATCTACTCGGACTCCTTCAGCTGACACCACATGGCCGAGGAACATTACTTCCTTTAGCCAGAATTCACACTTAGAAAATTTGGCGTACAATTGCTCGCTCCTCAAAAGTTCCAATACAATCCGCAAATATTGCGCATGTTCTTCCGGGCTCTTAGAATACACCAGAATGTCATCAATGAACACGACCACAAATTTATCCAAAAATTCGATGAACACTCGGTTCATCAATTGCATAAATACAGCAGGTGCGTTAGTGAGACCAAACGGCATCACTACAAACTCATAGTGTCCGTAGCGAGTTCTGAATGCCGACTTTGGAACATCTGATTCCTTAATCCTCAGCTGATGGTATCGTGATCTCAGATCGATTTTAGAAAATACTGTTGCCCCTTGCAACTGGTCAAACAGATCATCAATCCGTGGCAACGGATACTTGTTCTTAATCGTCATCTTGTTCAGCTCTCGATAGTCAATACACAGTCGGAGCGATCCATCCTTCTTTCGGACAAAAGAATCGGCGCTCCCTGTGGTGAAACACTTGGTCAATATAGCCCTTGTCCAAGAATCCTCCACCGCTTCTTGATTCAGACATCTCAAGAGGTGCCATACGATACGGCGCCTTAGAAATTGGTGTAGCTCAGGTTCCACCAATAGTAAATTCTACATCCCTTCGCGGAGGTAGTCCAGGTAACTCATCAGGAAATACATCTGGAAATTCGTTCACAACAGGAATGGATGAAAGTTCCACAATTTCGTCTTCTTTCTTCATTGCATAACACCAGTACCCGATAGAGCCCTGTTTCAACAATTTGACAGCTTTCATCGCCTTGATCAATTTTCCTGAGCTTCCCGGTTTCCACCCCTCGAACAATATTTCGGAACCATCGTCAGCGATCAGCGAGATATTCCTCCTTCGGTAGTTCACAATTGCTCCATATCGATTAAGCCAATCGTCTCCGAGTATCCGGTCGTCTCCTTGCATTTCTATCACGATGAGATTTGAGAGCCACTCTCTGCCTCCAAATGATATAGGGAAATTTCTAGTTTCTAAGTTTCCGACAATCCTCTCTCCACTCGGTAAACCAACAACATAAGGTTCACAAGTATGAAAACCGGAAATATTCAAACGATTTACACAGGACAAAGATATAAAAGAATGTAGCTCTGTATCGAATAAAACGCTTAATCGCTAGAAAGGATCTCGGGACAAGACTGATGCGATAGCAAGATCACCGGCCGTCTGTCCTCCTCATCTCGTAAAGACGTGGGGAGCAGATCCGCACTCGATGTCCCTCGGTCCCAATGTCCTCTCGCCTCGTCCGCGGCCAAAATTCCGAGGCATCTCGAACACTTTGCCGCGTCTGCTGATACCGGCTTCCTTCGATCGGCCGTGGTGTACGGGCTCTAAAAGACTTTGCGCCTCTTCACAAAACATCGCCCGATGTCCTCTCGCCCACAATCGAAACAAGTCATGGCAGGAATGGGGCAATTCCGCCGATAGTGCCTCTCGTCTGGGCGCAGCTTAAAGCATTTCTGGTAACATCAATAATAGTTGATGTCGCTCAAGTTCTTTCCGCTCCTAATCGGGTGCGGAGGTTTCTTGAAAGAGTGAAATGATGACTGGGCCTTACGGGGCCCCGTTCTTGTACTGTAAAAGTACCGAGACTTTCTCTTTCTTGGATTAGAAAATTTCTCCATAGCCGCTTCCTTGATCTCATACGCCAACGCTTTATCCTGGTATTGACAGAGAGTGTGGTACATTCAAATCCGACATGTACCTGGATTTACAGTTTCATCCTCATATCGAAATGGATCATCATTTCGCATCTGCTCGACCAAATGTCGAACAAATGCCACCGTTAAACGTCTTAATTGCAGGATACGGCACATCGGGAGGCCGAGCGGAGAAAAACTCCCGAATTTTGGCTTCTCTCACGGGACGAGGGCACATCGAGCTTCCATCATCAATCTAAACTCGCCCAATCGGCATCATGGTCTACAAAGCCGGATGGCTTCCCACCATTCGGACGCTTCCCTATCGTAAAATATTGAGCGATAGCGGCTCTCCTATTGCAGGGCGCTTAATTCCGCAAAGATTTTCTACAGTTCCTTCAACCAATGGTCCTGTGGGAGTCTCGTAAATACCGTCGAATTTGGGTGGTTGCATCTTCTCCACCTCTTGCACCACCGGTCACCTCGATTTCCCATGTCCGAGATCCCTTGTCGTCTCTCTCCTCGCCGTAGTCCCACCGCCACTTGCATTCGGTCCACGACTTGGGCGAACCGAGTCATCTCGGTTCACCACTTGACGAAGGATCTCTGCACAGCAGATCTGCCCGTTATTAATAGACTGTTGTGGCTCGCCTGAGCTATGACTGGCCTGATTGGAAGGCGACGCTTCCCTTTCAGCATTTCTTCGCCCGCGTCCACGACCGCGACCACGTCCACGTCCGCCTCTCAACATACTGTAAGCATAAATACTCAATATACAAGAAACAACATCGTTCTAATATTCGAGTATAAAGGGACATAGCATGTAAAGAACGAGATAGAGTTTAGGAACTTACAACCACCGTTCGCATGAAGACGTAGGCAGTGCAGTGATGTCATTCACGGCCGGTTTCCTCAAAAGACATAAATGACCCCTATTTTAACCCAACGGCCAAGATATCCATAATCTTAGCTCTGATACCATATTCTGTAACACCCCCGATATATTCAGGAATATTACAGCGCCGTAAATCCTTTACATAAGGATTTACAAGGCTGAAGGATTGAACAGACATTAAAAGGTACTAACGAATGGAAACAACGGAATTAAGATACAACGGTTCGGACCAAATACTGAAAATACAATTGTTCGACAGGAAACTTAATAATACATCACCAAATTCAAATCCAACATAAATGACTTCGTACTCGAGTACTTATTGAATTAGCCAATAAACAACAGATAAATGAACCCGGCCTAAACATCACTCTGCACCCTCGTCGTCATGCAGCTCCAGTGGTTGTTTTCCCGCTCTCTTGGATCCTGAACATAAACAAAATGTTCACCCCCGAAGGGGTTAGCACAACGATGCTAGTACAAGTACCACAACATATTATTCATATCTCACGAAGAATAATAACGTAAACGACAAAATACCAACGAGTCTTCTCCTACGAGAAACTCATAAATGACATACACAATTGATAATCACAACATGATATCATAACATACACATGGTAATTCCGTCGATCCAGCGTTCAGTGCCTAGAACCCACGATGATCCCGTCAGACCAACCCGTGGTGGAAAAACCCGTCCGATGATCCAGCGCACACTAGCATAGATCCCCCGATGATCCCGTCGGACCAACACGAGGTGGACATACAATAACGACATTCATGCACGACAATATGTATAACAACAATACATAAAACAAATAAGGTACTTGCCTCGATTTGAAGACAAGAACAATACTTCCACGAAAATGAACACTCGAAGGTCGTCCTCCTCAATCAATCACGCAACAAGATCAAACCTTAACAAAAGAAATGATATAGGATTTATCTCATGTCGTACGAATGTTTAACAATTCGGTTTACGGCCAAAAGTTCATAAAATGTAATCTGCCTGAACTGCTTAGCGCACGCTAAGTACTCTGTGTAGCGTGCGTTAAGTCTGCTCGATAGCGCACGCAAACAACAAGGCCTAGCGTACGCTAACTATGCATGGTCAGTACTCCACTGATCAGCTGACTGGCTCGTCTGATGGTCTAGCGTACGTTACGTACCAAACGTAGCGTGCGCTAACTCGGGCTCGATAGCGCACGTTAATCTATATAGCTTAGCGTGCGTTATCTGTGCATGGCAGTTTACTGCTGGACAGTAAACTGTTCTCATCATGATCAAAACAATGAAATCTTCCGTGATAATTCATGTTACCTCCTTGAATATCATTTACATACGATTATGAATGATCTTTCGGATAACAAAAACTTCGGATTCAAGGATATGCATACCATTATAGAACCATATTCCATTACGACTACAATTCTTCATACGACAATTCGAAAGGCTTAACGGTTGATATCGACACCTTAATATCCATCAAAATTATCATACTGAAGTGGTTTAACATTCCATCTATACTAGATAAATCCTTCCATGATCAATCCCTTAGATTCATCTTAACAACAATGATGTTAAAGTCAAGTCCATGATTACTATGAATTCATCTACTAGATTCGGATTACCAATGATAGAAGTTTCCTTTACTTGTTCAATGTAGTAAGATTCGAACCATGATGATCATAATCAAGGTACTTAAGGCTTATTCATCTCACTATTCCAAACATGATGTACTTTGGATAATTCACTTATGAAAATCAATATCTCGTTAATATGATCATTCAATTCTTTAGAATCCAACTCTAAGTCTGGAGATAGGTTGAACATACCTTAATATGATGAAAATCACTGAACCGTAAGGTAGAATCCGACTCCGGTTGGTTGTATACCACTCCAAGGTGCTATTCCACTTCAATGATCACTCACAAGTGATAATCAATATACAAAGATCGAGAAAATGTTTTCTAAGTGTTTAGAAGGGAGATTCTTGCTCTCTGGACTCTCAAGAATGAAGTATAGACGAAGGAAATGTAAGCCAAAACGGGTTGTTGTCCCATTTATAATATTCTGCATTTTAACAAGTTAGCGCACGCTACTAAGCTTTCCTTAGTGTGCGCTAATAAGAGTTGACTTCAGTATTGTCCGGGTTCATCCGCGGGAATCTTATCCGGACCCATGTCCCGGCTAGCGCATGTGCTAGCCGTCCCGCTCAATAATTGAGTTCTTAGCGCACGCAACTCCTTCCTGCATAGCGTGCGCTAGTAATAGCCCGATAGCGCGCGTTAAGCTACATTCTTAGCGTGCGCTATCACGAGTTTGCATGAGAAATTTTGCATGTTTCTATACTTATGTACAAAGATATCAATGCAAGAAACATCATACTCCAATACTCAAAACCACAAATCCGAATAATACAAGGTTTGAAATACAGATGAAATACACCGTAATAAATCCGGATATTACACGCAGTGGATAAAATACAGTTCGAAAATGCCTTAGCAGCGACACCGCTCCGCATATAAATAAAATATTAGAGTCGAATACCCACATATCACGCAATAAAAATCCACAGAAGGATTCAATCAATCAACGATATAATCATACAAGCAGCTCATGTCACACGAGGCACAACACGAAGAAGGGAGACTTACATCCACAGGTCGCACGAAGATGATGATCGCCCACGATACTAATCAAGACCAAGACAACGCGTCGCGACACGACTCAGTCAGACAAAATCCGACGAGACAAAACTCAACAGACACGACTAAACCCGACAGCCTAGGTTTCCACAACCTAGCTCCGATACCATTTATGTAACACCCCCAATCCACTCAGGGATATTACACGCCGTAGAACCTTTCCTCAAGGATCTACCATGCTGGTAACAACATCGAACAACTCAACAATGCCTTTAAGGCTAAAAATGACTCAATAACGGATGGAAAACGAGATCAAGAACAAGCCCCCAAAAAGTCGATTCGAAGGAAATCAAGAAATATACTTCGATTCGACGAAGAACAATAGATTAAATGATGTTAAACACAAGAATACTACTAAGATTAATCATACCCATCATGGATTAATCAACAATACGGAACGAATCGGACAAAAACGCGAAAACCCCAAAATTTCTGAAAATAGGGTTCTAGGAAATCTCACCTTGATTCGCTGGATCAAAGGATGATATAGGATGATCAATCAATGATATGAACTCACGAACTTCGTGTATTTGTTTTTCAACAATATGGCTTCAAGATCCCCAAGGCTCCAGCCGCGGAAGAGAAAGATAGAAATGGGAAAAATGACCGAAACTGGGCTGCTCTGTCACATTTATACTGGTGCAGCCTAGCGTGCGCTAGGCTGCCGAGCTAGCGTACGCTATCGGCCTGGGCCGCAATCCAGAGGCACTGCTCGGCCAGGTAGCGTGCGCAGCCTTCCGGCCGTAGCGCGCGCTACCTGCCGGTCGTAGCGTGCGCAGTGCCCGGCAGTAGCGTGCGCTACCTGCCGAGCCACCCGAGTCCAGAACCTACTGCCTCGGCCGACTAGTGCGCGCAGCTAACCGGACGTAGCGTGCGCTACCTTCCGGCCGTAGCGTGCGCTATGCCGGTTCCTGCCGCACTCATCCGGCCAGTGCCCGCAACCGTCCGGCCAGGACCCGCAGCCGTCCGGCCAGGACCCGTAACCGTCCCGCCAGGACTCGACGACTCGATTTTCCGAAATCGTACGGAACGAACACGAAAAAACGCTTGTGGGCAACATCATCGACCCGAAATGAAATACCATGCAACAATTAATCACACGCGACCATGAAAAAGGTCAAGACAACAAATACGAATGTGGATACCCACAACTTTGGGTAAATTACAAAATGGCCCAAAACGCCCGAAAATCGCGATACGTGATCGATAACCAAACCGAAGTTCACAACACGTCTAACAAAGTTAAACGGACTTACGGGAAACTCGAAACAGTAGTTTCGAACGAGATTCACAAGAATCGAACTTGAATGCGGAAAAGTCGCTGGGAAACAAGAAACTGAACAAAACAACGCCGAAACGAACTCGGATGTCAAAAAGTGTAGAATTAATCATTCTCAGATTGACGAAACGGTCATGACCGAGTCGTCAAAACGGACTCTCGCCGAAAAAAGAAAATCACCGAAATCCGAAATTGCGGGTATTACATTCTACACTCCTTAAAAGAAGTTTCGTCCCGAAACATAAAATAAGTAGGGAGAAGCAATATCCCCGCTAGGAAAACTCGACGAGATACACAAAAACCTAAAACTCGCGCCCAACAGCAAAACGCTGCAAGAAACGCAAAGAGACATACGGCGTGAAAACACGCTCCACGATGACCAACACAGCGCCACCGATAGAGACATAATAAAACCAACAAGTGACAAGCGTCATCAAACAGATAGTACAATCAATTCGATTATCCGAACAATCACAAAACACAACGAACAAAAATCAATACGATTGTCCAACCCAACGGTTCATCAATCAAAACGCGAGCCAAACGCTGAACAAATACGGATCACCGCCAAAGGGTTGGAAGATCGAAAACGAGATTAAATTCCCGAACTTAAGGGAATTACGAAGGAGTCTGGACGTTCAACAATCACGAGACGAGATCAATAAAAACCGAACAATCAAACGATCGAACCACAACGATCGAGACAACAAAAATCGAACAATCATGTTCGAATCACGAAGAACAATAAAAGCCAAACAACAACTCCAAGGTTCACAAGAATCGAACCGAACTCAGGAAAGTCACAGCGACAAACGAGTTATTCCGAAATAATACCACACTCGTTCGATCAACAAAAACAAGGGGCAAGACAAGCTCAGAAAATGTCAACGAACATAAACGAGTCGACAGAGTCGAAAATACCGAAGTTCAAAATCCGATCCACTTCGAATAAAAGAACTTAATTTCCGAAGTTCGAAACAACAAGGTAAGAAAATAATATAACATACAACTGATAGACCACGCCCCTCAGGAACTCCTCGGAGTCGGTCCTGATATCAATGCTCAAGTTCGTGACTCAGAAGGCTCGGTAATCAAAACTCACAAATCTGAACATAATGTCCCTCGAGTCCGCACTTGAAACGCATCACAGGCGAGGAAGGACAAATTGCACGAACATTCCCCCGGCACATCATGGTTGAAATGCCTCGGCTCGGCATACCGAAAATACAGATGCTAGATACAATGGAACATAACACCGCAAAACAACATACCGGAGATGCCAACTCAGCATAACATATCAACACTAAAATCACAACAACAACGGCATCATTCGACGATTACAACGGCCCGAACGATAGCCAGCACACAATCACAAACATCATGAAACAATCACCAATGTGCATAGACGCACAAAAATCCAAGCTTTAACAACTCACACTCGTGCGACAACACGCAAATCACCACAAGGCGATAAACAGTAAACACCAGTTCACACCTCTCACAGAGAGCTAGTACAACAAATGTGTGGCAACGCCTCGATATTCATGCCACCAATTCGATCATACTCGGGAGCAAACATCATAACGACAACGCGAACATCATACATACATACCCAGCCCTCAAACGGGAATGGATAGGTTTTAAAAACGAAAACCTCCTTTTGAAAATAATTTAGAAAAATACCGGTTGATCTTGAGTATCACCTTTCAAAAAAAGTACAAACGTGAAACATCGTTATCGAGACTTTTGAAAACCATCTTGCGTTTGAACAAAAATGAGGACACTTTTCTTTTAGTGAAAAACTTTCAGACATATTCGACCCTTGGGTCTAAGCAACTGCATTTGGAACTGGAAATTGAAATGTATTGCGGCATTAGAAAGCACCTTGAAAACACCGCAACAAAATAATTCGTTTTAAAAGTACGTCTCGAAATTTAATTTTCTAAGATACTCAAGGTTTTCAAAAATTCAATAGGCCAGAATGCCCAAAACTCACAAAATCCTTTATCAAACCGTCATAAAACATCCAAGGCCAAAGTGCCAAAACTCGATTTAGGGGACCAGTTTTACGAATTAGAACTCAGTTTGCAAAATACTGAAAGTCATTTTGAAAGGACTCACGCAGTGGATAAAATACAGTTCGAAAATGCCTTAGCAGCGACACCGCTCCACATATAAATAAAATATTAGAGTCGAATACCCACATATCACGTAATAAAAATCCACAGAAGGATTCAATCAATCAACGATATAATCATACAAGCAGCTCATGTCACATGAGGCACAACACGAAGAAGGGAGACTTACATCCACAGGTCGCACGAAGATGATGATCGCCCACGATACTAATCACGACCAAGACGACGCGTCGCGACACGACTCAGTCAGACAAAATCCGACGAGACAAAACTCAACAGACACGACTAAACCCGACAGCCTAGGTTTCCACAACCTAGCTCCGATACCATTTATGTAACACCCCCAATCCACTCAGGGATATTACATGCCGTAGAACCTTTCCTCAAGGATCTACCAGGATGGTAACAACATCGAACAACTCAACAATGCCTTTAAGGCTAAAAATGACTCAATAGACCGATTTGGTCCTTCAATAATCAAAATACAACGAACTCCCGTACAACGGGGAAAAATACTGCAGCGAAAATAAAGTACAACTGAACCAATACACAACGTACGGTTCTACATGTGATTAGTATTGATCATCTTTCATCATCCTTTGTGCCGACCCTGTGTTATGCTCCCAAAACCTGAATGCAAAAATAGACATCCACCCCCCGAATACTCGGGGTTTAGCAAAACTCCACTGTTTTGCTAGTGCAAGTACAAGTGCAAAAATACGAGCCATACAATACAAGTTCCAAGGACAATAATAACCAGGAATCCTTAAAGATTTTAACCGTAACGAAAATACTTCCCGAGGCGAGAGTTTAGGTAAAGCCTTCCAAAATCGAAAGATCCCAAATCAAGGGAAACAATATATAAAGTGATTTAAAATGCCATCGGGAGTTTTGATAGAAACAACTCAGGATTTTCGAATCCTTCTCTTTCCAAAATCAACAGGGATCACAGCCCAAAGGTTTTTGTTTTCGCAAAAAGAAAACCACTAACAATTCACAGGGTCAGAACCCATATCACGTGTCCTCGATGGACAAAAAATCGACACAACATAATCACGCATGCGCATTGCCTAGGACCGGGACAAAGCCAAAAATCCCACCCGAGGCCTCGAAGGACCCTCCCGAGCTGGCTAGAGAAACAAAAGTCACAACATCTCACGGTTGGATCAATCACTTGTTGCATCCTGGCCACATGATCGCATGCCACCGTAGATTATCTTTGGCGCTCACGGTTGGATCAATCACTTGTTGCATCCTGACCACATGATCTCATGCCATGTGTCACCGTAGTTTTTATTAGGCTCTCACGGTTGGATCAATCGCTTGTTGCATCCTGGACACATGATCGCATGCCATGTGCCACCGTAGGCCCCGCCCACATCCACACATTCACAGACAGCACAATACAACACATATATTCAAACAATTCACCCAGAGGCATCAAACACTTAGCAAAACACCACGTCAAACCACAACGCACCGAAGTGGAACCATATACGTCCACACGTAATATCAAGTGCAACATCAAAACCAAACATATCCATAGGATTCACATAGTCATTCACAAACCATACCATTCACAAAACACACGCATTTTGAAAACAAGCCTTTAACAAGGCTAAACCGAATATTTTGAAAGTTCGATTCAAACGATCAAACAAACACATAGAGACGATCACTAATTATCATATCCACAAAACAAAAGTTGTATGGACAAGGTACTTGCCTCGAATAACCACAACGCGGAGAATCGACCGAAGTAGGTTGGCACGAACCGACTACGAACCCGCCGACTCCACCGAATGCCAACTCGCGATAATAAACTACGAAGGACAATAACAACAATAAAATGAATTCCATAGCACGACTTAAAGCCGTTGAATTCAAAGAACGAATGACGAAAGTTCAAGTGTTTTCCCCAAAACGGCCAAGAACACGATTCGTCCCGTCAAAACACGAAAACAGAATTCCCAACCGTAATATGGATATTCAATCCATAGGATAAGTTTAAAACATCATTTAACAACAATCGATCCATCAAAAATGGATGGAAAACGAGATCAAGAACAAATCCCCCAAAAAGTCGATTCGAAGGAAATCAAGAAATATACTTCGATTCGACGAAGAACAATAGATTAAATGATGTTAAACACAAGAATACTACTAAGATTAATCATACCCATCATGGATTAATCAACAATACGGAACGAATCGGACAAAAACGCAAAAACCCCAAAATTTCTGAAAATAGGGTTCTAGGAAATCTCACCTTGATTCGCCGGATCAAAGGATGATATAGGATGATCAATCAATGATATGAACTCACGAACTTCGTGTATTTGTTGTTCAACAATATGGCTTCAAGATCCCCAAGGCTCCAGCCGCGTAAGAGAAAGATAGAAATGGGAAAAATGACCGAAACTGGGTTGCTTTGTCACATTTATACTGGTGCAGCCTAGCGTGCGCTAAGCTGCCGAGCTAGCGTAAGCTATCGGCCTGGGACGCAATCCAGAGGCACTGCTCGGCCAGGTAGCGTGTGCAGCCTTCCGGCCGTAGCACGCGCTACTTTCCAGTCGTAGCGTGCGCAGTGCCCGGCAGTAGAGTGCGCTACCTGCCGAGCCACCCGAGTCTAGAACCTACTGCCTCGTCCGACAAGCGCCCGCAGCTAACCGGACGTAGCCTGCGTTACCTTCCGGCCATGGCGCGCGCTACCTTCCGGCCGTAGCGTGCGCTACGCCGGTTCCTGCCGCACTCGTCCGTCCAGTACCCGCAACCGTCCGGCCAGGACCCACAAACGTCCGACCAGACTCCACACTGGCCCGGCCAGACTCCGCAACCGTCCGGCCAAAGGTGCGACCACTGTGACTCGACGACTCGATTTTCCGAAATCGTACGGAACGAACACGACAAAACGCTCGTGGGCAACATCATCGACCCGAAATGAAATACCATGCAACAATTAATCACACGCGACCATGAAAAGGGTCAAGACAACAAATACGAATGCGGATATTTGGGTAATTTACAAAATGGCCCAAAACGCCCGAAAATCGCGATACGTGATCAAATAACCAAACCGAAGTTCACAACACGTCTAACAAAGTTAAACGGACTTACGGAAAATTCGAAACAGTAGTTTCGAACGTGATTCACAAGAATCGAACTCGAATGCGGAAAAGTCGCTAAGAAACACGAAACTGAACAAAACAATGCTGAAATGAACTCGGATGTCAAAAAGTGTAGAATTAATCATTCTCATAATGACAAAATGGTCATGAGCGAGTCGTCAAAATGGACTCTCGCCGAAAAAAGAAAATCACCAAAATCCGAAATTGCGGGTATTACACATAGCACACATTTCCCGATATCACCAAAATCCCAAGTTCCAAAATCACATTCTATACATGAATCTACAACACGCAGCATATATCTCTTATCTGATCAATCAACCGATCATCCCTGGATAACCAAACTACCATACTAAAGTTCGAATATCTTTTCATCGTACCATACTGGTGTATTATCCAGTTCGTGAGTCACACTCATAACATCACCATGA
The DNA here is from genome assembly GCA_033398695.1 of Orobanche coerulescens. Lineage (NCBI taxonomy): Eukaryota > Viridiplantae > Streptophyta > Magnoliopsida > Lamiales > Orobanchaceae > Orobanche > Orobanche coerulescens. Next base: position 94,321,208 of record CM065809.1, read on the forward strand.
TATGCACTATGCACTAAATGCGTATGTATATCAATCACATTTTTAAAAATAGTTTGAAATCATATAGTCTTGTCAAGAATACAAATTTTTGAAAGTTCCTTCAAGAATTTCAAAACTCAAAACATAAATTTTCGTAAGACCACGAAATCAATTTTCGAAAAATTAAATTGGCTCACTTTCGTCAAGTTCTCGATGACAATCCTTTTCGAATACACACGATTAAGAAAAATGGAATTATGCAAATGATTGACCACACCCACACTCTTGTATACCAGTTCGGCTTGTCACCAAATCCACTGACATTCCATCGGAAAACCAGACGATAGAGTTCCAAAATCTCAATATATAGACTCCGATAAAAACTCCTTTTCTAGATATGACTCGCAAGGTCGACCATTAACCCATCTTGGATCACCTCAACTATGTTATGACAAAACATTGAATAATCGACAAATCAAACACAACTAAAGACTACCCGAGAAGTTTCATTTGGACAAATAAACCAAAACCCCGAAAGGTAGTAATAAAATAGATAAACGATTGGAAAAGTGTTTTATAAATCTCGGGAGTTCTTTTGAAAATAGAAAAGCCTTTTAGAAACATTAGGGTCTCAGCCCAATCCCGTTCCACATTACAAGAAGTTTATAAAGTAGAAAACCCTTTTGGACCCCAAGTCCTGAGTTATAAAACTATTTCAAAATCGATTGGGTCTCGGCCCAAAAATCATTTTCCGTGAAACATTCATTTTGAAAAGTATCATTATCAAATGCTCAAAAACAGTTCATATATCTCAAAATGAATTAACATGACTACATGTTCTTATCAACCATCCACAACATTTCTCCAAAATGCACAGCTCCGTTCCAAAATTTAACCAACATATTGATTTCCAAAATCATAGCTTCTTAAGATCATCAATACAGTCTCAACTCTGTCACCTCATACTGTGACGCATAATATCTTTCTGAATCTCAAAGCATATCAACTTAGGACGGCAATAAATCTCAAAAAAATCTAAATACTTACAGATCGTGAAGCCGACGATTCCCCGTGATACTGGCACATGTCTCGACTCAAGAAAATACTCGATACCGATAATTTTGAAACACACATTTTGCAAACTCAGTTCAACTCGAGAACACAACACTTCCCTATCCGAAGAAACACGTTAATACCATTTGGAAAAGTTTACAACAACCCCAGTACCACACTGGTAAATCACATAACGCACAAGCCCGAGTCAACAACAAAACCCAGGGCTCTAGAATTCGTCAATCGACAACTCGAATGATGCGACAAAAGCATGACTCGAATCGACCCGACTGCCTAGTTTTTCTCAACCTAAGCTCCGATACCATATTCTATAACACCCCCAGAGTCATCCAGGAATAATACAGCGCCGTGGGCCCCGAGACGGAACCCACAAGGCTAAAAGACGTTTTTACAAACATTTCAAATACGCTAAGCAGCGATGACGGCAATATCTTTAAAAATATCAGAAGACTTTATAGAACCCATTTATCAAAACCGTCATAAAATCTTATTTGAAACTACACGGCCCAAAACGCCAAAACTCAACAGTTTAAAAGCATACGTTAATCCACCGCTTACACGTACTGACAAAATAGTTTAGAAAATAATTTCCAAAATAACCTAAGTCGCCCAATCAAAAATACTCATGCAGCGGAAAAGACAACAATTAAAATACTCTAGCAGCAAAATACATCAACTAGTCAAAGTACTCGATTCATAAACACATGCCATAGCCAGTATCCTCCAGGAAGCTCATCTCTCCACGACCGTTACAAGCTCGATATCCCAAGAACCTAAAAAGAGAGCCCACGATGGGGTCAATCATAATACTCAACAATGATATCGATCATATCACGTTAATAATTACGTACCAATGAAAATACTAAGTAAGAATACGACCAACGTAATCTCACCGCCATAACTTTACCAACTCGTGATAATCCTTACCAAAGTATTACTTACCAAAATTCACATCTCGTATCCTCAACGACACAATAAACTCATACCCGATCATCTGTATTGTACCTCAAGCAATACCAAGGTTCTCAAAACATCATAACTTACTAATACGAAATATACCAACTCTGACTAATTCGATCCATCGAATATCATTATCAAATCTCAACATGAAAATCGATTTTCCATCAAAGACAAGTACCAAAAAGGAAATACGGAACATATCTCAAGATACGCAATGTAATATCCGGATTTATTACTGTGTATTTCATCTGTATTCAAACCCTGTATTATTCGGATTTGTGGTTTTGATTATTGGAGTATGATATTTCTTGCATTGGCATCCTTGTACTTAAGTATAACAACATGCAAAATTTTCTCATACAAACTCGTGATAGCGCAGGCTAAGAATGTAGCTTAACGCGCGCTATCGGCTATTACTAGCGCACGCTACGTATGTAGAAGTTGTGTGCGCTAGACACTGAATTATTGAGCTAGGCGGCTAGCACATGCGCCAGCCGGGACATGGGTCCGGATAAGATTCCCGCGGACGAACCTGGACAGATTTGGAGTCAACGCTTATTAGCGTGCGCTAAGTATTGTATGCTAGCGTGCGCTAATTAGCTAAAGTGCAGAATATTATAAATGAGACAACAACCCATTTTGGCTTACATTTCCTTCGTCCATTCTTCATTCTTGAGAGGCCAGAGGGCTATAATAATCCTTCTAACACACTTAGAACACATCTTATTGATCCTTATATATTGGTTATCACTTGTGAGTGATCATTGAAGAGAAGTAACACCTTGGAGTGGCACATAACCAACTGGAGTCGGATTCTACCTTGTGGTTCAGTGATTTCATCATATTAAGGTATGTTGATTCTATCTTCAAACTCTAGATTCTTGTTATGGAAAATAAGATGATCATGTTAGCAAATATTGATCTTCGTGGATGAATTATCCAAAGTACATCATGTTTGGAATATTGAGATGAATAGGCCTTAAGTACCTTGATTATGAACATCATGATTCGAATCTTATTACATTGAACAAGTAGAGGAAGCTTCTATCATTGGTAATCCGAATCTAGTAGGTGTTTTCATAACAATCATGGACTTGACTTTTACATCATTATTGTTAGACGAATCTATATGGTTGATCATGGAAGGATTTATTTTGTAAAGATGGAACATTATTCAAACTTCAGAGTGATAGTTTTCATTGATATAAAGGTGTTGATATCAACCGTTAAGCCTTCCGAATTATTGCATGAAGAATTGTATTAGAAATGGATTATGGTTTCATAATAGTATACTTATTCTTGAATCTGAAGTTGTTGTTATCCGTAAGATCATTCATAGCCGTATGAACATGATATTCATGGAGGTAACATGAATTAACACTGAGGATTTCATTTGGTTTGATCATGTTGAGGTCCGTCTACTGCCCAGTAGTAAACTGCCATGCACAGTTAGCGTACGCTAAGCTATGTAGATTAACGTGCGCTATCGAGCATGAGTTAACATACGCTATGTTTGGTACTTAACGTACGCTAGTCCATCAGACGAGTCAGTCGGCTGATCAGTGAGGTACTGACCATGCATAGTTAGCGTACGCTAGGCTTTGTTGTTTGCGTGCGCTATCGACCAGACTTAACGCACGCTACACAGAGTACTTAGCGTGCGCTAAGAAGTTCAGGCAGATTACATTTTATGAGCTTTTGGCCATAAATCGAATTGTTAGACATTCGTACGATGTGAGATAAATCCTATATTATTTCTTTTGTTAAGGTTTGAGCTTGTTACGTGATTGATTGAGGGGGACGACCTTCCAGTGTTCATTTTCGTGGAAGTATTGTTCTTGTCTTCAAATCGAGGCCAGTACCTTATTTGTTTTGTGTATTGATGTTATACATATTGTCGTGCATGTATGTCGTTGCTGTATGTCCACCTCGCATTGGTCCTACGGGATCATCGGGGGATCTATGCTAGCGTGCGCTGGATCATCGGACGGGTTTTTCCACCACGGGTTGGTCCGACGGGATCATCGTGGGTTCTAGGCAGTGAACGCTGGATCGACGGAATTACCATGTGTATGTTATGATATCATGTTGTGATTATCAGTTGTGTATGTCATTTATGAGTTTCTCGTAGGAGAAGACTCGTTGGTATTTTTTGTCATTTACGTTATTATTCTTCATGAGATATGAATAATATGTTGTGGTACTTGTACTAGCATCGTTGTGCTAACCCCTTCGGGGGTGAACATTTTGTTTATGTTCAGGATCCAGGAGAGCGGGAAAACAACCACTGGGGCTGCATGACGACGAGGGTGCAGAGTGATGTTCTGGCCGGGTGTATTTGACTGTTGTTTGTTGGTTATTTCAATAAGTACTCGAGTACGTAGTCTTTTATGATGAATTTGAATTTGGTGATGTATTAATAAGTTTCTGTTGAATATTTGTATTTTCAGTATTGTCATAACTGTCGTATCTTAATTCAGTTACTTCCATTTATTTGTACCTGTTAAGGTCTGTTCAATTCTTCAGCCTTGTAAATCCTTATGTAAAGGATTTACGGCGCTGTAATATTCCTGAATATATCGGGGGTGTTACAGAATATGGTATCGGAGCTAAGATTATGGATATCTTGGCAGTTGGGTTAAAATAGGGGTCACTTATGTCTTTTGAAGTAACCGGCCGCGAATAACTTCACTGTACTGCCTACGTCTTCGTGCGGGCGGTGGTTGTAAGTTCTTAAACTCTATCTCGTCCTTTGCATATTATATTTCCTTGTACTTGAGCATTCGAACGATATTGATTCTTGTATATTGAGTATTTATGCTTACAGTATGTTGAGAGGCGGACGTGGACGTGGTCACGGTCGCGGACGAAGGAATGCTGAAAGGGAAGCATCGCCTTCTAATCAGGCCAGTCATAGCTCAGGCGAACCACAGAGATCTATCAATAACGAACCGGAACCTGCTGTACCAGAAATTCTTCGTCAGGTGGTGAACCAGATAACTCAGTTCGCCCAGGTCGTGGACCGAATGCAAGTGGCGGTGGGACTACAGCAGGGAGAAGGACAGCAAGGGATCCCGGACATGGGAAATCGAGGTGACCGGTGGCTGCAAGAGGTGGCGAAGATGCAACCACCCAAATTCGACGGCATTTCTGAGACTCCCACCTGGGACCATTGGTTGAAGGAACTGGAGAAAATCTTTGCGAAATTGCGCCAGGCAATAGGAGAGCCTCTATCGCTCAATACTTTCTGATAGGGGAAGCGTCCGAATGGTGGGAAGCCATCCGGCCTGTAGACCATGATGCTGATTGGACAGAGTTTAAATTGATGATGGAAGTTCAGTACTGCCCTCGTCCTGTGAGGGAAGCCAAGGTTCCGGAGTTTTTCTCCGCTCAGCCTTCAGATGTTCCGGTATTGCAGGCAATTAAGACGTTTAATCAACAGCTGGCATTTGTTCGACATATGGTCAGAACAGATGCAGAGATGATGATCCATTTCGATATGAGGATGAAACCAGAAATCCAGAGGTATATGTCCGGTTTTGAATGTACCACACTCCGTCAATACCAGGATAAGGCGTTGGCGTATGAGATCAAGGAAGCGGCTATGGAGAAATTTTCGGAATCCAAGAAACAAAAAGTCTCTGGTACTTTTACAGAGAACAAGAACAGCGGGCCCCGTAAGGCCCAGTCATCCTTTCACTCTTTCAAGAATCCTTCGCACCCAGTTAGGAGCGGAAAGAACTTCGGAGCGACATCAACTATTACTGATGTTATCAGGAAATGCTTTAACTGCGCCCAGACGGGGCACTATCGACGGAATTGCCCCCTACCTGTCGTGACTTGTTTTGATTGTGGACGAGAGGGACATCGGGCAGTGTTCTGTGAAGAGGCTGCAAAGTCTTTTAGAGCCCGTACCCCACAGTCGGTCGAGAAGGAAGCCGATGCTCGAGCAGACGCAAAGCAAAGTGTTCGAGATGCCTCAAAATTTTGGCCGCGGACGAGGCGAGAGGACAATGGGACCGAAAGGGACATCGAGTGCGGATCTGCTCCCCACGTGCATGCGAGATGAGGAGGACAGACGATCGAGATCTTCTTTGTCGCATCAGTCTTGTCCGAGATCCTTTCCCGGCCGATTAAGCGTTTTATTCGATACAGGAGCTACGCATTCTTTTATATCTTTGTCTTGTGTAAATCGTTTGAATATTTCCAGTTTTCATACTTTTGAACCTTATGTTGTTGGTTTACCGAGTGGAGAGAGGATTGTCGGGAACTTAGAAACTAGAAATTTCCCTGTATCATTTGGAGGCAGAGAGTGGCTCTCAAATTTGATTGTAATAGAAATGCAAGGAGACGACCTGATACTCGGAGACGATTGGCTTAATCGATATGGAGCAATTGTAAACTACCGAAGGAAGAATATCTCGCTGATCGCTGACGATGGTTCCGAAATTCTGTTTGAGGGATGGAAACCGGGAAGCTCAGGAAAATTGATCAAGGCGATGAAAGCTGTCAAATTGTTGAAACAGGGCTGTACCGGATACTGGTGTTATGCAATGAAGAAAGAAGACGAAATTGTGGAACTTTCATCCATTCCTTTTGTGAACGAATTTCCAGATGTATTTCCTGACGAGTTACCTGGACTACCTCCACGAAGGGATGTAGAATTTACCATTGAGCTGGAACCCGGGGCTACACCAATTTCTAAGGCGCCGTATCCTATTGTAATATCCGCATTTTTCTTCCCCTTGTATTTTCATTTTCGGTGTATTTCTCGATTGTAGTAACCCTCGTGTATCTTTCAGTGTATCTTTCTTGTCATCTATTGATCTAATTCTCGTTGTTGTCGCGCGGAACCGCCGTTTCGGGGTTGCCGTGGATCCATTTCGTGTTATTGTTTCCCAAATATTGATTCTTATCGCTTTTATTCTCTTTCCGGATCATTTTTCATCATTTTAGGACCCAAAAGGGGGCGTGGGCCGCGGCACAAGGCGTGTGCGTCGCGGCACACACATTTTTCCAGTTTTGGCCGAGCGGACTGTACTGTGTGCCGCGGCACACCCGTCCGGGGCCGCGGCACACTGCCGAGTCAGTGCCGCGGCGCATCCGTCCGGGCCGCGGCACACTCATGTGGCATTTTCGGCCAAAACCCGACTGTACCGGGTGCCGCGGCACATGTAGGCTGTTCCGCGGCACACTACTGTAATATCCTAGAATTTCACTATGAATTTTTCGCATTATTTTATCTGGGATGTACTGTACTGAGTGGGACCGACACGATATGAGTGGGTAATTTTGGAAACCGTGACAGTCGTGCCAGTATGTCATCGAGGTTATTTTGATTCTAGGATATTACATGCTTGGTGTGTTTTCGATGTCGGATATACCATATGAGTATTTGTATGATTTTCGTACTTGGTCGACAGTTGTAATTGAGGATATCGTGCATCAGACGTACCGTATGAGAATATTTTGGGATTTCGTATATGTGTTCAGTATGTCCTATATTCACATTTGTTATGTCGATATGTTGGACAGGAATTGCTGGAAATGGCTAAGTATGGAAGCCATTACGTACGTTATGTGTTGAAGCTTACGTACGTTAAATTGGTAGAGTTACGTACGTTATGGCCGAGACATTACGTACGTAACATGGGAATCATACGATCGAGTCGTGGTCGGCAGGTGGGACCCTGTGTCGACAACTTTCGGCGGAGGAAGTTGACAGGTGAGTCAACGTACGTGTTACGTACGTTATACAGGACGTGTTACGTACGTAACACGACCATTATACTGTAGAAAGTCAACGTACGTATTACGTACGCAACGGAATAAGTGTTACGTACGTTACGGGGCGGCTGGCCGAGTCGTGGCCGAGAGGACCTGTAGTGGCCGAGCATGGTCGGCAGTGACTCGCGGGGGTGGACGATCACGGTCGGCAGTGACTCGCTGGTGGCTAGGACTGGCCGATTACGTACGTAGGCAGTGACCGGTTACGGCCGTAATGGACGATTACGTACGTAAGGGAGCTGCCGGTTACGTACGTAAGGGTGCCGAACGAACTGGACAGTGAGGTAGGCCACGGCCGGCTACGTACGTAAGGACCCGCCGGTTACGTACGTATCGGCGCAGTCTCGGCTATATAAGGCACGACCGAGTCACCCTTATCATTTTCCATTTTTCTTCGTTCCTTCCGCGATTTCTTCAGCAAATATGATGGTTTTGAGTATAATCAACTTATAACAACATGTTTTGGAAGTTGGAATCATGGATTAACATCATCCTCCACCCGGATTGAAGGTAAGAACACATGAACTTTTGGTTTTTAGATGTTCTTGAGGTTTCTTGGTGTTTTGGCCGATTTGCTCCATTTTGATTCAGATTATTGGTAGAACTTGATTGTATACTCGTAATCATTCAATACTCTTGAAGTTTTGTGGAACAAATTCGAGTATTTCCTTGAATAATCGATTGAATTGGATTATGCCTTCAAAGTGTTCGACGAAATGCCTCAATGAGTAGAACTTGGGAAATTCTATACATTTTCGCATGAATGGTGATTGAATTGATATTATTGTGATTTAGGAATGAACTTTTGAAGGAAGTTGAATCGGTACCCTTACCCTTTGTCGATTTCTTCGCACCGTGCTATTCAAAACAAGTGATTACTTGTGTATGTCATCTTCTAGAGGTATGTTTGATAATCCTCTCCTTGAATTCGGATTTTGATGTTATCGTTGAAGAAGGATTCGTATGAAGATGATTATGGTTTTGTTGCTACTATTCTTGCGGTTATATGAACTATATGTTGAAGACATTGTTAGGACTATTGAACACCGAATTTCGGCTTGTGTTCGTATTGTTAAGAGTTGATATGGGTTGGTTCCGTATGATCGAGATATCGTTGAACCATCGAGTTTGATTAGTTGGTCATTTCGGTTGTTGATTGTTATTGAACGTATCGTTAATTGATTATTGCATTAGGTTACGTTAGTGATCGTTGAAGTTAACCGTTGTGCTGCGGACGAGCTGGGGCTGCGGAGCTTGTAGACTAAGACGGCGGGATTGATAGTGGCTTCGTCGAATTGGTATCAAGGCAAGTTATGCTTGCTCAGTTCATAATATTAATGAATGATTTCGTTTTCATTTCATTTATGATTCATATAGCAATGGTATTATGGAATATATGAATTGTCGGAATGGTGGTATGTAAGATAAATCATAATGTATATGATTTTAAGGATGTCTAGTGTAAATGGGAACGTGAATTATAATTTGGTCTATTGCATGAGAAGTTGGATATCAAGGATACTTATCGTGTCGTTATTGAACTCGGGATGGTGGTTTGGTATTAGTTATGGACTGTTCTTCATTTTGGATTGTCGGATAAACCATGTATTCGTTCAGGGCGGTTGGTCGTGGAAAGGTTAGCGTCTCCAACTTGAGGTAAATTATTATTGTTAGATTATGATAATCATCATGTTGCATTATTGCATGTGTGTGTTGATATTTCATGTGGTGAGTGTGCACCATCGTTGTTACGTTTTGTAATGTGCTCTTCCTTTGAGCTGTGATCTGTTGGGCCGATGTGTTAGGGGATAAGACCTATATGGCACATATGTTCCGGGGTATTCCTGTGTGGATACTTTCGTGACCCTTGGTTGCGACCTTGGGGTATTTTGTGATTGCATGAACTGTGTTAGGGGATAAGACCTAAATGGCACCTATGTTCCGGGGTATTCCTGTGAGATGCTTCCGTGACCCTTGGCTGCTGCCTTGGGGTTTATGTGTTAATATTATATGCATTGTTGAGCATGATGTGGACTGTTGTCTGATGGAAATACGACATTGTGGTCGTGTCGGTCTTTCATGAACGAGTTACTGTTGCTCTTTTGGGAAGTCTTCTGATCCTTTATGGATATGAAATTCATTGAGATTTGTTGTCATGTTGTATCGTGGCATATCTGGAGTCAGATACGTTCTGATCGTTCATGTGTAGGATTTTCGGGACGGGCACGTGTAGCATGTGTTGATTTCGACCTCATATTGAACCGTGCACACGAGACTTACTTCGTGAGGCTGATTAGGTACAAGACCAGACGGGTACCTGATCAATACCTGTGGTTGGCTTGTACACGGACACATGTCTGGATCGAGCGTATCGTGACGTCCATCTTGAGTCTTATTGATTGGTCGTTCACAGTCCATGTATAATTGGATCTATTCGATATTCGGGTTGTCTTTGAAATCCCGTATATATGCTTTTTATATGGTCAACGATTTTATTCTCTCGTGTATCTGTCCCCGTTGATCCTTTTCTGATCTCGTTTGGAGTTACCTTATCGATGGTCAACTTTTCTATTATCGATCCTTTATTAATCTCGTTTGGAGTTTCCTCTATCATTGGTAGCCTCGTTCGTTATTGATCCTTATTGATTCCGTTTGGGAGTTTGCCTTACCGTTGGTATTCTCGGTTGTTGATCCCTTATTATCCCTATTGGAGTTTACCGTGTCGTCGGTATTCTCGGTTGTCTATTCCTTATTTCTCTTGTTGAAGTTTACCGTATCGTTGGTATTCCCGATTGTTGGTCCTTATTGATCTTGTTAGAGTTTACTGTGTCATCAGTATTCTCGGCTGTTGACCCTTATTGATCTTGCTGGAGTTTACTGTGTCGTCGGTATTCTCGGTTGTCAACCTTTTATTTATCTTGTTGGGATTTGCCATATTGTCGGTATTCTCGGTTATTGATTATGTCATTGATCTTGTTGGAGTTACCACATCATTGTATTCTCGTTCGTGGTTGATCCTTTGTCGATCTTGTGTGCAAATATCATGTCATTGATAATTCCGTTGTGATGCATTGATTGTTTATCATTATTGATTGTGTGAGCATTCACGCTTTGTATTGATATCCGGCACTTGCCATTGTTTCGGGATAGTTAATTTGCAGATGTATCGTGTGATATCAGTTTATATCAGTATTGGGATCTGATTGTGCGACCCATCCGACAGAGCTATTCATGGCCAGATCATTCTATAATTGAGATATGATAAGTTTGGGAATTTTGGTATCGTTTCGGATACAGTTCAGGTGGTTACTTTTGAATTCATTCATCACTTAAGGACACGAGGCGTGGGTTGGTAAGAATTGATTTGTTATGGATTGTGACAGGTTGGTAAGGTTACTTCGGTAAAATACATGTTACTCTGTAGATTACATCGATATGTAATTGTTTTTGTGATGTGATCGTTATCATTGTTGAGTATTATGGCTGACCCCGTCGTGGGCTTTAATTTTAGGTACTCGGAGTTCCAGCTAGTAGCGGTCGTGAAGGGATGAGCTTTCCGGTGATACTGGCTATGGCGTGATCATTGGGATTATGTATTCTTTTCTGGTTTTCTAATTCCGCTGCAAATGTAATTAATTGTGTTTTTATCCGCTGCGTGTGTATATTTAAAATGGCTTTCGGTATTCTTTGAACTATGTTTATATCCGCTGTGTGTGTGTGTACTTTCAAAGGGCTTTTCGACATTTTTAAACGTTTGCAAAAATGATTTTAGCCTTGTGGGTTCCAATGTGGGGCCCATGGCGCTGTAATATTCCCGTTTGGTTTTGGGGGTGTTACACTGCCGAGCCCTGGGAGCAAATTTTTGGCCTATGCCGCGGCACACAATGCGGTCAACCCTATAATTGCGTTGTTTTGAGCGAGAGCAGCTCATTTCTTCCTCCTTCTTCCATTTACGCGAGAGAGAGTGAGAGAGGAGAAGAACTTCTCATCATTCATCAATTGGGGGTTGATTTTCATCAGTCTCCTTCGGTTGTGAAGCCCGGAAAATCAATCTAACGCGTGTTCTACGGATCATAATACTTGGATCTTCAAAGGTAATGTCTCTTGGAACCCTACCTTTTGGATAATTGGGGGTTTTGGGGTTTTTGTCCGAATCTTCCCGTTTTGATGGTGGATTCTTGATGAATACGATTAATATTGTTAGTATCATTAACTTTCCTACGGATTCATGGTATATTTTGTGGTTTTTATGGAATCGAGAGGGTTTGGTTGTGGTCCGCCCTCGTTGTTATTTTTGTACGAATATACATGAATCGTAGGCGGGATTTCGGGTGTATTCCATTTTCGTGTTCGTCTAGAGTTGGTTGTAATTATGTTCTTCGAATCGTTAGGTTCGGTTCTGTTGGTTCTTAACGTTCGTCGGTGATTATCCTTTCCATTCGTTGCGTCATCAATTACTCAAGGCAAGTATTTTTGGAAACCTTTATGCTTATCGTGAAATGGGAATGTATATTGTATGTGATTGCTCACCTCGGGAGGGTCCGGCGGGATCACGGAGGGCATCCAATGGTATAGCCCTGGATTCACGAGTTTGTTTCGCTAGCCAGCTCGGGAGGGTCCTTAGGGATCACGGAGCGGGATCAATGGTATAGCCCTGTTCCCAAGGCGATGCGTGTGCATGATTTGTTTTATAATATGGCCAGCTCGGGAGGGTCCTTAGGGATCACGGAGCGGGATCAATGGTATAGCCCTATTCCCATGGCAAATTGTTTGACTGTTTATTTCCGGAAAAGACATGTCTGGTTTTGGTTTTTGAAATGATATTGGTGCATGTACTATGAAATGTGTAAGCGACTGGTTTGCCTTGATTACTTGTACTAGCGTAATTGCTAACCCCTTTGGGGGACCCGTTTTGGGGAAATTCTTGTTATGGATTTCAGGTTATGATCATCCGGACGAGCGAGCGCTGGGTCAGTACGAGGATGTTGGCCAGGGTCGTTGACATGTGCACTTGGGTCTACTTACTTCTTTTGTCCACTTCGATATGGTTGTTTCCTATATTTATAAACTGATAGACTGTACTCGCGAGTACTTAGGCTTTTCAAATTCAAACTCCGTGTTGTATTATTTTAAATTGCTACACTGTCGATTGTTGCTCATTTCGTCGGTTGCTGTGGGTGTATTTTCAAGTGATGTATTATTTGATTGTGTTTCCTCGCTAACCGAGATGGTTAGTCGAGGTGTGTTCGCTTGTTGTAGCCTGGTGGGTCCCATGTAGGGGTCCACGACGCTGTACTATACTCCGAATATCTTTGGGTGTTACAGAAAATGGTATCAGAGCACTAGGTTTATGGATACCTAGGCTTGTTGGTTATTTGGGTCTAGTCGTGTTTTGTTTTGCACATTGTCACACCGTTGCCAGCATCTCGGTACTTCCAGTGCTCGTAAGTTTTCTTATTCGGTCATTTGTTTTCTTGCATAGTATTTTTGCTTTTCGAATCGTGGTTGCTTTTTCCTCCCTTACTCATCATCAGTATACTTCTGTTATCTCTTAACACCAGTATGGATTCCGGAGGAAACCGTGGTCGTGGTCGTGGTCGTGGACGCGGCCGAGAACGTGGGGCAGCCGGTGGGGCAGCCACGTCGCATTCTTCGGGAGCCGGCAGTACCGGTGACCGTCACAGTCATGCTTATTCTCAGGAGCGCGCCGACCTTGGTATTGCGGCCGTCATGCAGCAAATGGTTAACCAAATGGCGGCTATAGCTCAGGTAGTCCAGAACCCCGATCAGGCTCATGCTAATCGGGGCAGAGCGGATCGCTGGCTACAGGATGTCATCAAGATGCATGCTCCTCAGTTTTCGGGAGCTTCGGACCCGATCGGCTGGGAAGGGTGGATCAAGGAGATATCTAAAGTCTTCACTGCTACCAACTGTCCCGAGGATCGTAAGGTCCCTATTGCTCAGTACTTTCTCACGGGGGACGCTACGGATTGGTGGGACGCCGTTGGGCCCAAAGATCATGTTGCTTCGTGGGCCGAATTTTAGGAGTTGATGGAGACTGAATATTGTCCGTGGCCAGTTAGACAGGCTCGACTCCATGCTTTTCTACGACGCTCAACCTCGGGATATTCCCGTATCCCAAGCTATTGCTGATTTCAACAAAGAGTTGGGCTATGTGAAAACCCAAGTTGTCGCTGAGAGCGACAAAATTTTCCATTTTTCCAGGAGGATGAAACCGTCCATTCGGGACTATATGTCTGGACTCGTCTGCACTACCTTGAAGGATTATCAGAGTAGGGCCCTCGCTTATGATATGTCAGTGACGGCTAGTGATTTGGCTCTCTAGAGCAAGCAGAAGTCGGTCGGAAAATTTTCTGGTCCCAAGAGTGGAGGCCAGCAGAAATCTCGAGCTGCGAATATTTCTACGGGCGGTTCGGCTCATTTCTCTGGGAGCTTTCGGGGTGCCGCCGGAACCTACGCTCGTGATCTCACATGCTTTAACTGTGGCTTTTCAGGTCATAAGAACCGGGACTGTCCTCGTCCGCCTTTAACTTGTCATACTTGTGGTCAGTCGGGCCACAAGGCTTCTTTTTGTGATCAGCTCAGACAGCTTCGCGGTGCCCGTTCTTCTCACCCAGCACCTATGGAGCCGAGTGTGAATCAGGGCTCATTAGCTCTGCCGCCTCCACCGAGTGCCGGCCGAGGTAGGGGTCGGGGTCAGCCCGCTAGGGGAGGAGCTTCCAGTGTCGGCTCTGCCCAACCGCGTATCTATGAAATGAGGAGGGTCGATGACCCAGCGGCCACTGTGGCAACAGGTACCGCTCATATCCTTTCTCATCCTGTCGATGTGCTTTTTGATTCGGGTGCGATGCATTCATTCATTTCTCTAGAGTGTGTCGTTTGAGTCTCGACTGCTTGTCACCTTGCGAGCCTTTTGTCGTTAAACTTCCTAGCAGTGATAGAATTGTCGGTGATCGAGAGGTCCGAGACTGCTCTGTGTTTATTTGTGAGAGAGCTTGGCTCTCTAATCTTATTGTTGTTAATATTGAGGGTGAGGATTTGATTCTCGGGGATTATTGGCTCGAGCGGCATGGCGTAATCATGAACTAACGCATGAGAATCATCACTATGTTAGCCGAGGATGGCACCGAACACTCTTTCGTAGGGCGAAAGAGGGGAAACTAGAAGTTCGTTATTAATGCCTTGAAGGCGACGAGTCTCCTGCGAAAGGGGTGTACTGGTTATTGGTGCTATGCCTTGAAGGCGGAGGATGGTGGAGTCGAGCTTTCGTCGATTCCAGTCGTTAGTGAGTTTCCTGATGTATTTCCTGACGAGTTACCGGGATTGCCACCGGATCGTGAGGTTGAGTTTGCTATAGAGTTAGAGCCGGGTGCGGCTCCGATTTCGAAGGCGCCGTATCGCATGGCACCTTCAAAGATGTCAGAGTTGAAGAAGCAGTTGAGTGAGCTTCTTGAGTCGGGGTATGTTCGACCGAGCGCCTCGCCTTGGGGCGCACCGGTCCTGTTTGTGTGGAAGAAGGATGGTTCACTACGTTTGTGTATCGACTATCGCGAACTAAACAAGGTGACCATCAAGAACAAGTATCCTTTGCCGAGAATTGATGACTTGTTCGATCAGTTGCAGGGAGCTGCGGTATTCTCGAAGATTGATTTGAAGTCGGGGTACTATCAACTTCGGGTGAGAGAGTCCGACGTGCCGAAAACAGCTTTTCGGACGAGATACGGACATTACGAGTTTGTAGTTATGCCTTTCGGGTTAACTAATGCGCCGGCGGTGTTCATGCAATTGATGAACAAAGTCTTTATCGAGTATTTGGATAAGTGTGTCATCGTCTTCATTGACGATATTCTTATCTATTCGAGGAATGAGGAAGAGCATGCCCATCATTTGCGGATAGTGTTAGACATTTTGAGGACCGAGCAACTCTATGCGAGATTCTCGAAATGTGAGTTCCGGCTGAAGGAAGTGATGTTTCTAGGTCACGTGATTTCAGCCGAGGGAGTTCGTGTGGATCCGCAGAAAATTGAGGCAGTGTTGGATTGGGCACCGCCCACGAATGTGAAGGAGGTCCGTAGTTTCTTGGGTTTGGATGGCTACTACCGTAGGTTCGTCGAGGGTTTCTCAAAACTAGCTCGGCCACTTACACAGTTGCTCCAGAAATCCGAGAAGTTCGTCTGGAATGACGAGAGACAGTTGAGTTTTGAGGAACTGAAGAAGCGTTTGACTTTAGCCCCGGTTTTGGCGTTGCCATGTGGCAACGAGGGATTCGCCGTTTATAGCGATGCTTCGGGTCAGGGTCTTGGGTGCGAATTGATGCAGCACGGCAAGACCATTGCCTTTGCGTCAAGACAGTTGAGGCCGTATGAGCTGAACTACCCTACTCATGATTTGGAGTTAGCGGCAGTTGTGTTCGCACTCAAGATTTGGCGTCACTTTCTTTTCGGCTCTACATGTCAGATTTTTACCGATCATAAAAGTCTGAAATACATATTTACTCAGCGGGAGTTGAATATGAGACAGAGGAGGTGGTTAGAGCTGATTAAGGATTACGACCCCGAAATCCTTTATCATCCGGGCAAGGCGAACGTCGTGGCCGACGCCTTGAGTCGGAAACCGATTGCGTTGCGAACGCTTGAGGTCCTTACGTCTCAATCTGAACTTCGACGGGCTTTGATGAAGTTAGATGTTGAGGTTTTGTTGCCTGGAGCTGTCGGGCAACTTTGTGCTTTAGAGATTTCGTCGTCTTTGATCGATGAAATTAAGCTGAAGCAATTAGAGGATCCAATGATTACTCAGATCCAAGAGAACGTTCTTAAGGGAAAGTCTCATGGGTTTGTGATTCACGAGGATGGTGTTTTGAGATTTCAGAGTCGGCTTTGTGTGCCGAACGACTCAGAGTTGAGACAGAATATTTTGCGTGAAGCCCGTGCTACACCTTATTCCGTTCATCCTGGTTCGAGTAAGATGTACAAGGACCTGAGGAGGAATTTCTGGTGGAATGATATGAAGGAGGAGGTCGCACAGTTTGTAGCGAGATGTTTGACTTGTCAGCAGGTCAAAATCGAGCATCAGCGACCGGCTGGGTTATTACAGTCACTTCCCGTTCCAGAATGGAAATGGGAAGATATATCGATGGATTTTGTTACGAGTTTGCCGAGATCGAGGTCGGGCATGAATATGGTATGGGTGATTGTTGATCGTCTGACCAAGTCGGCACATTTTCTGGGCATCAAGGACACTTGGGGTCCAGAAAAGTTGGCTCGTGTGTTTATCGCGCAGATTGTGAGGCTTCACGGTGCTCCGAAGTCTATTGTTTCGGATCGTGATGGCCGTTTCATATCGCACTTTTGGGAGGCAGTGCATAAGGCATTGGGTACCCGTTTGCATTTGAGTACCTCTTTTCATCCCCAGTCAGATGGACAGTCGGAACGCACTATCCAGACATTCGAGGACATGTTGCATGCTTGTGCTCTCGACTGGAGTAGTGACTGGGATGAGCAATTGCTATTAATCGAATTCACGTACAACAATAGTTGGCACGCGACGATTCGGATGGCACCATATGAGGCGCTCTACGGGCGGCGTTGTCGATCGCCGATTTGTTGGAATGAGGCGTACGATTTGGTCGGGACCGAACCGGATGTCGTTTTAGAGACGAGACGGAAGATAGAATTAATTCGGGAACGGATGTTGATTGTCCAGAGTCGACAGAAGTCATATGCCGATGTCCGTCGTCGACCTTTAGAATTCGAGGTGGGAGACCACGTTTTGCTGAAGGTGTCGCCGACGAGAGGAGTTTTCCGTTTCGAGAAGAAGGGGAAGTTGAGTCCGAGATTTATTGTACCCTTCGAGATTCTCGAGCGAGTCGGTGGGTTAGCATACCGTTTGGTGTTACCCCCGGCCCTGAGTCATGTTCATAGCATTTTCCATGTTTCCCAGCTGAGGAAATATGTCCCGGATCCGAGTCACATCATCGATTATGGTGAGATTGATGTCGCCGAGGATATTACTTTTGAAGAACGTCCCTTGAAGATTTTGGAGCATCGTGAGAAACGACTGAGGCATAAGACCATCCCTTTGGTCAAAGTGCAGTGGTCGAGACACGGTGTCGAGGAGGCAACTTGGGAAACCGAGGATAGCATGCGTGCTAGGTACCCTGAGTTATTTGTTTTTTAAGTTTCGGGACGAAACTTATTTTTAGTGGGGTAGAATGTAATATCCGCATTTTTCTTCCCCTTGTATTTTCATTTTCGGTATATTTCTCGATTGTAGTAACCCTCGTGTATCTTTCAGTGTATCTTTCCTGTCATCTATTGATCTAATTCTCGTTGTTGTCGCGCGGAACCGCCGTTTCGGGGTTGCCATGGATCCATTTCGTGTTATTGTTTCCCAAATATTGATTCCTATCGCTTTTATTCTCTTTCCGGATCATTTTTCATCATTTTAGGACCCAAAAGGGGGCGTGGGCCGCGGCACAAGGCGTGTGCGCCGCGGCACACACATTTTTCCAGTTTTGGCCGAGCGGACTGTACTGTGTGCCGCGGCACACCCGTCCGGGGCCGCGGCATACTGCCGAGTCAGTGCTGCGGCGCATCCGTCCGGGCCGCGGCACACTCGTGTGGCATTTTCGGCCAAAACCCGACTGTACCGGGTGCCACGGCACATGTAGGTTGTGCCGCGGCACACTGCCGAGCCCTGGGAGCAAATTTTTGGCCTGTGCCGCGGCACACTTCAGCTGGGCCGCAGCACACAATGCGGTCAACCCTATAATTGCGTTGTTTTGAGCGAGAGCAGCTCATTTCTTCCTTCTTCTTCCATTTACGCGAGAGAGAGTGAGAGAGGAGAAGAACTTCTCATCATTCATCAATTGGGGGTTGATTTTTATCATTCTCCTTCGGTTGTGAAGCCCGGATAATCAATCTAACGCGTGTTCTACGGATCATAATACTTGGACCTTCAAAGGTAATGTCTCTTGGAACCCTACCTTTTAGATAATTGGGGGTTTTGGGGTTTTTGTCCGAATCTTCCCGTTTTGATGGTGGATTCTTGATGAATACGATTAATATTGTTAGTATCATTAACTTTCCTACGGATTCATGGTATATTTTGTGGTTTTTACGGAATCGAGAGGGTTTGGTTGTGGTTCGCCATCGTTGTTATTTTTGTACGAATATACATGAATCGTAGGCGGGATTTCGGGTGTATTCCATTTCCGTGTTCGTCTAGAGTTGGTTGTAATTATGTTCTTCGAATCGTTAGGTTCGGTTCCGTTGGTTCTTAACGTTCGTCGGTGATTATCCTTTCCATTCGTTGCGTCATCAATTACTCAAGGCAAGTATTTTTGGAAACCTTTATGCTTAACGTGAAATGGTAATGTATATTGTGTGTGATTGCTCACCTCGGGAGGGTCCGACGGGATCACGGAGGGAATCCAATGGTATAGCCCTGGATTCACGAGTTTGTTTCGCTAGCCAGCTCGGGAGGGTCCTTAGGGATCATGGAGCGGGATCAATGGTATAGCCCTGTTCCCAAGGCGATGCGTGTGCATGATTTGTTTTATAATATGGCCAGCTCGGGAGGGTCCTTAGGGATCACGGAGCGGGATCAATGGTATAGCCCTATTCCCATGGCAAATTGTTTGACTATTTATTTCCGGAAAAGACATGTCTGGTTTTGGTTTTTGAAATGATATTGGTGCATCTACTATGAAATGTGTAAGCGACTGGTTTGCCTTGATTACTTGTACTAGCGTAATTGCTAACCCCTTTGGGGGACCCGTTTTGGGGAAATTCTTGTTATGGATTTCCGGTTATGATCATCTGGACGAGCGAGTGCTGGGTCAGTACGAGGATGTTGGCCAGGGTCGTTGACATATGCACTTGGGTCTACTTACTTATTTTGTCCACTTCGATATGGTTGTTTCCTATATTTATAAACTGATAGACTGTACTCGCGAGTACTTAGGCTTTTCAAATTCAAACTCCGTGTTGTATTATTTTAAATTGCTACACTGTCGATTGTTGCTCATTTCGTCGGTTGCTCTGGGTGTATTTTCATGTGATGTATTATTTGATTGTGTTTCCTCGCTAACCGAGATGGTTAGTCGAGGGGTGTTCGCTTGTTGTAGCCTGGTGGGTCCCATGTAGGGGTCCACAGTACTGTAATATACTCCGAATATCTTGGGGTGTTACACGTATGGCACCTACTGAGATGTATGAACTGAAAAAGCAGCTGGAGGAATTACTGGACAAAGGCGATATCCAGCCAAGCGTATCGCCCTGGGGAGCGCCAGTTCTTTTTGTCCGAAAGAAGGATGGATCGCTTCGACTGTGTATCGATTATCGAGAACTGAACATGATGATAATTAAGAATAAATATCCGTTGCCACGGATTGATGATTTATTTGACCAGTTGCAAGGAGCAACAGTATTTTCTAAAATCGATCTGAGATCAGGATACCATCAGCTGAGGATTAAGAAATCTGATGTTCCAAAGTCAGCATTCAGAACTCGCTACGGACACTATGAGTTTGTAGTGATGCCGTTTGGTCTCACTAATTCACCTGCTGTATTCATGCAGTTGATGAACCGAGTGTTCATAGAATATTTGGATAAATTTGTGGTCGTGTTCATTGATGACATTCTGGTGTATTCTAAGAACCCGGAAGAACATGCGCAGCATTTGCGGATTGTATTAGAACTTTTGAGAAGCAAGCAACTGTACGCAAAACTCTCTAAGTGTGAATTCTGGCTAAAGGAAGTAATGTTCCTCGGCCATGTGGTATCAGCTAAAGGAGTCCGTGTAGATCCTCAGAAGATCGAAGCGGTTTTGGATTGGAAGCCTCCAAAGAACGTGAAAGAAGTGCGAAGTTTCTTAGGACTTGCTGGGTATTATCGTCGGTTCGTGGAAGGGTTTTCCAAAATCTCCCGCCCACTTACTCGACTCCTACAGAAAACTCAAAAGTTTGAGTGGAACGAGTCGTGTCAGACTAGTTTTGATGAATTGAAGAGGAGATTGAGGACAGCACCAATTTTATCACTTCCACAAAGGACTGGAGGACTCATAGTTTACAGTGATGCTTCGAACCAAGGACTCGGATGCGTATTGGTGCAGAATGACAAGGTGATCGCTTATGCTTCAAGAAAGCTGAAACCTTATGAAGTGAATTACCCAACACATGATTTAGAGCTAGCAGCAGTAATTTTTGCTTTGAAAATCTGGAGGCATTATCTGTACGGGACACACTGTCAGATCTTTACGTATCACAAGAGTCTCAAGTACATCTTCAGTCAGAAAGAGTTGAACATGCGGCAAAAAAGATGGTTAGAACTGATTAAGGACTATGACTTGGAGATTTTGTATCATCCAGGCAAAGCGAATGTAGTGGCCGATGCACTCAGCTGCAAGCCTATTTCTATTCAGATGCTGGAGATGCTGACCTCCCAACTTAGCCTTCAACGAGAGATGATTTGAGAAGGAAGTGAAGTGTGGTTACAAAGAGTCCAAGGACAACTGTGCGTGATGGAAATAACTTCATCACTAACCGAAGAAATCAAATCTAGACAGGCAGATGATCCTCTGATGATTCGGTTACATGATGAAGTGATCAAGGGGAAGGCCCCCGGATTCCTAATTCATGATGATGGAGTTTTGAGATTCCATAACTGACTCTGCGTTCCCGATGTCAATGTTCTGAAACAGACGATTATGAAGGAAGCTCACAGTTCGCCCTATTCTATCCACCCGGGCACCAGTAAAATGTATAAGGACTTGAAGCAGAATTTCTGGTGGGGCAACATGAAGAAAGATGTAGCATACTATGTTTCGAAATGCTTGACTTGTCAGCCGGTTAAGATCGAGCATCAACAGCCTGCCGGAATGTTGAAGCCGCTCCCTATTCCTGAATACAAGTGGGAGGACATATCGATGGACTTTATCACCAGTATGCCGAGAACCAAGACATGAATGAACATGATTTGGGTGATATTTGATCGTTTAACCAAATCAGCTCATTTTCTAGGCATTAAGGAAAAGGGGGGAACCAGAGAGGTTGGCAAGAGTATTTATTTCGGAGATAGTTCGATTGCATGGTACGCCGAAGACCATTATTTCTGATCGAGACGGCCGTTTTGTGTCTTACTTTTGGAAAGCAGTTCATAAGGCCTTGGGGACCGAATTGAACTTCAGTACAGCTTATCACCCGCAGACTGACGGACAATCCAAGAGGACCATTCAAACGGTGGAGGATATGCTGAGGGCTTGTGCCTTAGATTAGACAAACGATTGGGAAGTTCATCTGCCATTGATTGAATTTACCTACAACAATAGTTGGCATGCTTCCATAGAGATGGCACCATTTGAGGCATTATACGGGAGGAGATGCAGATCGCCCCTATGCTGGGACGATTCATCATACTTGATCGGAACAGAACCAGAGTTGATCGTGCAGACTCGAGAGAAGATAGCCTTGATTCGTGAAAGGTTATTGACCACCCAGAGTCGCCAAAAATCTTACGCAGACATACGTCGTCGCCCATTGGAGTTCAGTACTGGATACCACGTACTTTTGAAGGTTTCTCCTACTCGGGGAATATTTCGTTTCGGAAGGAAAGGAAAGCTGAGTCCGAGATATATCGGACCATTTGAGATCCTTGAAAAAGTTGGAGAATTGGCATATAGATTAGCATTGCCGCCGTCATTGTGCATGCTCATAACGTGTTCCACGTATCTCAGTTACAGAAGTATATACCAGATCCCAGTCATATCATTGATTTCGGTGAGATCGAAGTCGCGCACGATGGGACGTTTGAAGAAAGACCGGTCAAGATACTCGAGAGTCGAGTTAAGCAGTTGAGGAACAAACCAATCATTTTGGTCAAAGTTCAATGGTCACGTCACGGAATGGAAGAAGACACATGGAAACGGAAGCTGGTATGAAGTCCAGATATCCCGAGTTATTTTCGTCTTGAGTTTTTGGACGAAACTCCTTTTTAGTAGGAGAGTATGTAATATCCGGATTTATTACTGTGTATTTCATCTGTATTCAAACCATGTATTATTCGGATTTGTGGTTTTGATTATTGGAGTATGATATTTCTTGCATTGGCATCCTTGTACTTAAGTATAAAAACATGCAAAATTTTCTCATACAAACTCGTGATAGCGCACGCTAAGAATGTAGCTTAACGCGCGCTATCGGCTATTACTAGTGCACGCTACGTATGTAGAAGTTGCGTGCGCTAGACACTGAATTATTGAGGTAGGCGGCTAGCACATGCGCCAGCCGGGACATGGGTCCGGATAAGATTCCCGCGGACGAACCTGGACAAATTTGGAGTCAACGCTTATTAGCGTGCGCTAAGTATTGTATGCTAGCGTGCGCTAATTAGCTAAAGTGCAGAATATTATAAATGAGACAACAACCCGTTTTGGCTTACATTTCCTTCGTCCATTCTTCATTCTTGAGAGTCCAGAGAGCTATAATAATCCTTCTAACACACTTAGAACACATCTTATTGATCCTTATATATTGGTTATCACTTGTGAGTGATCATTGAAGAGAAGTAACACCTTGGAGTGGCACATAACCAACCGGAGTCGGATTCTACCTTGTGGTTCAGTGATTTCGTCATATTAAGGTATGTTGATTCTATCTTCAAACTCTAAATTCGTGTTATGGAAAATAAGATGATCATGTTAGCAAATATTGATCTTCGTGGATGAATTATCCAAAGTACATCATGTTTGGAATATTGAGATGAATAGGCCTTAAGTACCTTGATTATGAACATCATGATTCGAATCTTATTACATTGAACAAGTAGAGGAAGATTCTATCATTGGTAATCCGAATCTAGTAGGTGTGTTCATAACAATCATGGACTTGACTTTTACATCATTATTGTTAGATGAATCTATAGGGTTGATCATGGAAGGATTTATTTTGTAAAGATGGAACATTATTCAAACTTCAGAGTGATAGTTTTCATTGATATAAAGGTGTTGATATCAACCGTTAAGCCTTCCGAATTATCGCATGAAGAATTGTATTTGAAATGGATTATGGTTTAATAATAGTATACTTATTCTTGAATCCGAAGTTGTTGTTATCCGTAAGATCATTCATAGCCGTATGAACATGATATTCATGGAGGTAACATGAATTAACACTGAGGATTTCATTTGGTTTGATCATGTTGAGGTCCGTCTACTGCCCAGTAGTAAACTGCCATGCACAGTTAGTGCACGCTAAGCTATGTAGATTAACGTGCGCTATCGAGCATGAGTTAACGTACGCTACGTTTGGTACTTAACGTACGCTAGGCCACCAGACGAGTCAGTCGGCTGATCAGTGAGGTACTGACCATGCATAGTTAGCGTACGCTAGGCTTTGTTGTTTGCGTGCACTATCGACCAGACTTAACGCACGCTACACAGAGTACTTAGCGTGCGCTAAGAAGTTCAGGCAGATTACATTTTATGAGCTTTTGGCCGTAAATCGAATTGTTAGACATTCGTACGATGTGAGATAAATCCTATATTATTTCTTTTGTTAAGGTTTGAGCTTGTTACGTGATTGATTGAGGGGGACGACCTTCGAGTGTTCATTTTCATGGAAGTATTGTTCTTGTCTTCGAATCGAGGCAAGTACCTTATTTGTTTTGTGTATTGATGTTATACATATTGTCGTGCATGTATGTCGTTGTTGTATGTCCACCTCGCGTTGGTCCGACGGGATCATCGGGTGATCTATGCTAGCGTGCGCTGGATCATCGGACGGGTTTTTCCACCACGGGTTGGTCTGACAGGATCATCGTGGGTTCTAGGCAGTGAAAGATGGATCGACGGAATTACCATGTGTATGTTATGATATCATGTTGTGATTATCAGTTGTGTATGTCATTTATGAGTTTCTCGTAGGAGAAGACTCGTTGGTATTTTTTGTCGTTTACGTTATTATTCTTCGTGAGATATGAATAATATGTTGTGGTACTTGTACTAGCATCGTTGTGCTAACCCCTTCGGGGGTGAACATTTTTTTTATGTTCAGGATCCAGGAAAGCGGGAAAATAACCACTGGGGCTGCATGACGACGAGGGTGCAGAGTGATGTTCCGGCCGGGTGTATTTGACTGTTGTTTGTTGGTTATTTCAATAAGTACTCGAGTACGTAGTCGTTTATGATGAATTTGAATTTGGTGATGTATTAATAAGTTTCTGCTGAATATTTGTATTTTCAGTATTATCATAATTGTCGTATCTTAATTCAGTTACTTCCATTTATTTGTACCTGTTAAGGTCTGTTCAATTCTTCAGCCTTGTAAATCCTTATGTAAAGGATTTACGGCGCTGTAATATTCCTGAATATATAGGGGGTGTTACACGCAATGCCACGATGAATCACCTCAGTCTAATCCGAGATCATACCAATACAACATAAAGACATGGTCCTAACACAAGACCTACAAATGCATACTCACATGACGACATCAATATTCCCACAACAATAACAACAATGTATACTCGGTGGAAATCCGATGATCCAACGCACACAGCATAGATCCCAAGATAACCCTGCTAGATCAACACGAGGTGGATAACCAATAATATACATATGCACAACAACAACAACAACAACACATAGTAATCCAACGATCCACCGCACACAGCATAGATTCCCATGATGATCCCGTCGGACCAACGCATGGTGGAAATACCTGTCCAACGATCCAGCGCACACAGCTATAGTTTCCCATGATGATCCCGTCGGACCAACGCAAGGTGGACATACGACAACAATGCACAACTGCACAAAACAACAATACACAATGCACGACAACAACAATACACGAATGTATCACAATATGATCGACACTATATGCCAAAAATGGTTAGAGTACTTGCCTCGAGTCCTTCGAGAAAAATCTCAATGTCAAAACCATCACTAACAAATATCCTAACAATTCGGCGATCCAAAAATACCACGGACTGTAGATAATGCATATCCTCGCATTTACCACAATATATCCTCGATACCTAAATATACCAATGACGAATGGAAATCATATACGTTATGATTTAACTCCCAAAAATCAGAAAACAACATACAACCCAAATCTCCAGGGTTCACAATAATAATCATTCTTATATGCATTATAAACGAATGAAACTGAAACCATTCATTAAATATTATAAACTGTGCAAGTAATAACTTGCCTTGATATCGACATGACGATGTTGAAGACGTTACCAATCCCATTGCCTTCGTCCACGAGCTCCTCGGACCTGACCAAAGCAATTCACGAACATTCTCGAACACGACATCAAGACACTTTTCTAGTCGACGATTATAGCCAATGATCAATAATCACAACTTATTGAAGTAATCAATTAACACACATTCGATAATAATTAATTCCCGATATAACCAATCAATCAAACTCAACGGCTCAACAATTCCTCGATCATATATAAAACCTAATATTATAACTCAAACCATCACAAACTCATATCCATAGTACGAACCAAAATCCGATAATCGTTATTAACAATCAATATAACCAATCAACAAACCCAAAGATTTTATAATATCTCGATTAACCACAAGTCCGAACAATCCAACTCAAACAATTACGAATTTACAACCACAATACGATTATGGATACGAATGTAAAGGAAATCATATTCGATGATCAATCACAATCTTTCTGTATTCCAAATTGTTTATCATGATTCGTATTTCATCAAGAACATACAAATTCTACCACTACAATCAACATGACTTAACGAACATTCCATCTTCATATCTAAAAATACCGATAATTCAACATACAATCGTCTTGCTATGTTCTATATAGCAAAAGTTCTTCAAGAACACTAACTGATTCGAAACCATGATCATAGCCATCAACACAACATAATTAGATATCCTTTAACATGTAGATAATCATCCAACTCATAATTCAAGTCATATATTATCGTATTCTTCAACATACAATTCACATAACTTCAAGAATCACAACAACACCATAATCATCTTCATACGAATCATTCATCAACAATAACATCAAAATCCGAATTTAAGGTGTAGAGTTCATCAACATACCTCAAGAACATGAACAAAACCATCAAACACATCAAGGATCATCGATATCTTCATATCCAAGCCTCAAATTCATGTTTCCAATATTATAACCAAGTTAGAAGGGGCTTATCTTCACCAACATATGAAGGGGGATGAATCTGGGAGGAAGGAATGGTTTTGTTCTCGTGAGGAAATGAAAAAACGATCCTCTGTTTATAATCTGCAGTGCTCATTACGTATGTTACCAATCCACATTAACGTACGTAATGATCCTTACGTACACTACAGGTCCTTCATAGCATACGTAACATCATTCCAGAACCCACTGTCTTGTTTCGTTCGATCGCTTACATACGTAATGCATAGGCCATAACGTATGTAGTACATACGTTGACTTGCTACAGTAAATATCCATTTAGCGTACGTAATGTGTAGTCCATAACGTACGTAATACACGACATTGACTCATTTGTCCACGTTCTACACCGAAAGCTGCCAACCACGGGACCCACTTATCGGTCATAGCCTGATCCAGTCCGATTCTCTTCATAACGTACGTTATGTACACTACGTAACGTACGTTACGTCTATGTCTTAGCATACGTAAGCTCCAATGCTTAACGTACGCTATGCTTGACAAAGCCATCTCTGATCAGCCAACTATATCTCACCTGATACTTTAACGTACGTAAAGACCTCAGGTTAACGTAAGTAAATTTTGGGGTTTAACGTGTAAAACCCCCTAAAATTCGATAGTTACTACATGTATAATTGTTAAATCATGATGTACTCCAATAACAATTGTTTTAATCTACATCTAGTTTCATTTGTTTTACTCATTTATTCGTAAATTATTTTATGAACCAAATAATCAAATTAATTAAAATTTGAAGTGGAAACATAAAATTCCTAATGGGCCATGTGTATCAACACATATACATATAAAAACACCATAAGACTCAAGCCCAAACTAAATAAAACCCCTAAGACTTGGAATCGCAATTTAAAGCCCAATTTAATCACTAGCCACTTCATTTAACACATACTTAATACATATATCTATATACACCAAAAATACAAAAAAAAATATAATAACACACACACACACACATACATAAGAACGGCCAAGAAACACTTGGGGGGAGGGGAATCCTTGTCCCCCATGCAAGACTCAATGTCTTACATTTTCTCTTCCCAAGTATTCCACCTCCCAACCCCATTAAACCCTTTTAAAAGTCAAACACCTTCATTCCTTTCACCCTTACAAAAACAAAAATCTGAAAATTAGAGAGAGTAAGATAGAGGAGGCCGAAATCAAGAAGAGAAGGAGAAGAGAAAAGAAGAGAAGAAGAAAGGTTCAACTTAAGGAGGTAATTTCACTATCTATATGTAACTTCAATATATATATGTAAATATATATATATATATATATATACCTAGATGTATCTTACATACACTAACTTAAACCACATATTCATCATCCATGGTGTGGCATACATTGGTCAAAATAAAAAGAGGAGAGGCAAAGAAGAGGTTGGTGCAACTAGTTCAAAGACTTAGATCTCTTCACCACTTCAAGAACTAAAGTGGGTAAAACTATTCTTCTCACTTTAATATGCAATTTATATTAAACAAAGATGCATGTCCTTTCCATGAAGTTCATATAGTCCACTTTTCTCATACCAATAGCATGCATAATGGTTTATAGCTTGTTGCATTTGAAATTAGCCAATTTTGATGATTTAAGTGAAATGTCCCAAAACTTCTTATCAATTAAGTATGATTTTGTCTTCCTTTATATTCTGGAAATTATGTTTGGAGAGGTATATTTGTGTTATATGATCATGCATGTGAATTTGAATGTTTAATTTGTGGCCTAACAAAAATAGGATGATCAAAACGGACACAAAACAAGAATTAAGTGAAGATAAAGAAAATTATAAGAATTATTACAAAAAAAAAAAAGAGATGTAATCTGACTTAAGTTCAGAAAATCCACCCACCCTTAAAATTTTATAAGAAACGTAAATCATTTTCTAAGTCAACGGGTTAAAATCGGCAAAACACGAAGATTGTGTAAATCCATCAAAATGGTGAAACTACTAAATAAAATCCATATATTTCAGTTTGTAACATCAAAGTGGACATAATAACACATTTAGCCTCTGTCCTAAAAATTCGTAGTAATCGGAATCCATTTCCGGTGTCTACGGACCAAGAGTGTAAATTAAGACAAAATAAGGGGGTCAAATGATAAATTCCTCAAAAATTTGGAACCAAAGTAAAAAGTTCACCTTCTGGACTGAAGACATAACTTATATAGAAATAAATATTCTGACCTTAAAATTTCGTAGAGAGCGTGAGTCGATTCAAGATTTGAGGCTAAAATGCAATAATTAGTAAAATTGGGGTCAATTAGTAAATTTCAATAAAAATTGAATTATAAAATATATTTTCAGGTCTATGGACCAGAATGCTAATTATCATAGGATGAATATTATATTCGAAAAATCCTATAACAATAGGAGCAAATTTTGGGTTTGGGGGTCAAAACGACATTTTAAATAGTTTTGGGGCAAAACTGAAATTTTTAGAAAATCAGTCAGAAACTGAAAATTCTGAAAAATTCACTCAAACATAGAAGTTCCAAGTTCAACATGAACTCTCCCATAAGTTTTGTCACCATCCGTGACGAAAACCAAACCTCATGGGCATAATAATCCGTTTCGCAAGAATTGTGGACGTAACCGTAAATTGGGAAAATGTAAACCAAAAATCAAAGATTGGAATTTATCAAGTCTGGAATCAATAATCACAATTATATTCCAAATATATGTCAATAACAGAACCATAATTTCATAAAAACTCGTGCCACGAATAAACTCCAAATCGCGATCGTATAATCAATTTACGCTAAGTATTGGATATATGACTCTGACCATATTATGTGCATTCACCGCAATGTGACTAACGTATAATCACATCTAACCGGGAACTAAGTGCCATACAAACAAAGTGCCACAGACAGATCCGCCTCTAATCCTATCGGGGCAAAGTGCCACGTCGGCAGACGGGGGCCACCTCTTGAGCCCATACGAAACTGAGAGCCGACCTAAAATATGGGGGCCACCTCTTGAGTTGTAGAGGCCACCTCTAGAGTCCCAAATTTGTGTCAGGGACGTTAGACCATGTCTTGGATCGAGCAGCACGGCTGCGGTTCATGAACAAGGCTACCGTCGTTTCCTATTCCCTTGAAGCCAATGGACGGAGTGTTCCGGAGGTGACTGGGTCGTAGACTTAGGGTATAATCGCGATTATGGTATGATCCGGTCACTGACCCACAATTAAGGATATGCCGAGCCCAGATAAGAGATAAGGAAGCACGTCACCAAGCGTGAGAGCGATAAGCTCAAAGGCCAAAGTTATAGTGACGGTCCGACAAACGCCCAAGGCTACGGTCATTAAACCAAAGGTCGTGGCGATAGTCAAAGGCCAAACACTGATAATGGTCTAAGATGTTATAAGGAGGCCGAGGGACTTAGTCATATAGACGACCTCCCGAAGCTAAATACTCACTAGGCGCTCGACGCCACATATTGTCATACTTAACAGCAATCTACGGAGATTGACTATTCACTCATAACCTAATTGATTGCATTATATTTTGAAACTTATACCATCCATAAATGATAAATTTTCAAAGGTGGGAGTAAAATTAGTATATATTTCAAATTAATTATATGCGTATAATTTCAGAAAATATACTCAACCCAACTCACTGAGAATCCATTATTCTCACCCCAATTTGTATTGTTTTTCTAAAACCCCAATAGATGAGGAGACCTAAGAAGATGACGAGACGAATGCTGATGACCAGTGAAGATCATCGTTGAAGAACTATCGAGACATAAGTATTAGAATGTTGAAATAAATGCTCCTTTTTATTCTTGTATCAATAAAGTATTCTGATCTCCGCTGTACTCTTTGAACATTATGTAACTATTCCGCTGTACTCTTTGAACTTTATGTAACTATTCCGCTGTACTCATGAATGTTTATTCCATCGAATAACCAGACTTAGTTCACTGGGATAAGATCTGACATTTGAATGCTCTACTGTAATTCTATTATCACAAACGTTATTTAATTACGTTAGCTGTCGCGTTCTCGTCCAACCCCATCGTGGGGGCGTGATAGATGTGGTATCGGAGCTCGGTTTGTAATAAGGACAGTTACATCGAGCTTTTCCAGGATAAGATTCTTCGGACTTAGATGGGAATTCCACCTAGGACGAAGTGAACCATAAGATTGAGACCTAAAGTAGATTTCTCGAGTCCACTTCCATTAAAAACCTCTTTCGGCTTGTCGCAATTCACTTGGAATATGCATAGTCAAAATTCAAAATTCCTAAGTCATTGGCCAAGGTACTTGATTAAGTATTCATGGCATTTCCCCAACTGAATCAATCCTTCTGTTGAACTCTTGAAATGAATATAGTTTATTTCACTTATCCATTTCTCAAAGTCACATCACTATTCATTCGAAATTGATGAAGTTCCTTTAAACTCCACTAAACTTTATTGTCTTCTTAAAAATGGAGTATTATTATTCTTGGTCACTAGTATCGTATAAGCATATTTGTTGGATCATTAAGTTCATTGCCTTAATTATTATTCATGCTTACTAGAGCCTTACATTGGATATTAGATTTTGCGAGATATTGACTTAGTTTCATTCTATTAATTAGATGGACCCCTCAGACAAGAAGATTGTGACCCAGGGAAATGAAGATACGCCTACCCCGCCGACGACAATTACTGATGATCAGCTTCGACAGGCCCTTAGTCAAATTGAGGGTGTCTCTAGACCCATTCTAAACGCAGCTTTTTTGGGCGATTCAAGGGAGAGGGAGACCCAGAACTTGAGTTCCGTGATTGCACACATTTTTCAAGATGTAACGGCGTATCGTAATCTGAGGGACGAGCTGTTTCAGTTATTGGAGAAGAAAAGGCAAGAGTACGAGGAGCTGGATGAGAGAGCGCATCAACTGGAAACCCAATCATTAGTAGACATCCGAACAATCGCCAATCTCCGCAGCCAGAAGTTTCTTCAATCCCACAGGATACAAATGCTGGAAGAACAAATCCTATATGAAAGGCACGAGCATGAAAAGTTCTAAGCTTTGGTGAAATCCAAGTTAGGAGCTGTGATCAACCTTATTCTTAACTCCAACATTGAGATCGGAACCTCATCACGAGCCCCACCGACTGCCGATGCTCAGTTTCGCGAATACGATGAATATCCGGAGGAAGATCTGGAGGAAGATCCGGAGGAGGACCCGGAAGAAGAGCGAGAGGAAGACGCAAGTATGGATTCAGGAGATAACTAAAGGGTTCTATAATTGAGAGTGTTAATTAAACTTGTTTGGTGTCATGTACTTTTAAGGTTACGGCCTCAGTGCTATGAAACTTGAAATGTATGTTTTGGTAGATAAACCAAGCGTGACTGAAATAAACTATGTTTTCTATCCTTATATCAATTTCATTATTCGCGAATAATTAGCACTCAATCATACGCTTAAATCTACATGACAACATAAATTACTGATAACTCCACATAAAATTGCTAATCGTCACACATTCCCCTAACTTATAATAGATGGCTGACCGAAGATGCGGGCGTCCACATGTGAACCGTGATGAAGTCTTAAAACCGTTGGCATTTCATAGGTTACTAATTTCTCAAAAACATCTTCATAAAATCACGCCCTCGCATGAATCGCGAAGAGAAGCATCAACGCGATGATCGCTCACGCTCTCCTCTACGGGGAAGAATTGGAAATCATGCCATAGCACAAGCACTAACCCAACTGACAAACTTCCTGCAACAACAAGCTGACAACAATCGGACTGCAGGAGGCACAGAAGACGGCATGTTGGAGAGATTCTTACGTTTCAGTCCGCCAACGTTTGACGGAGAACCAGATGACATCAAGGCAGAATTATGGGTAGAAAGGATGGAGAGCATATTCAATGCATTCCAGTACACCGATGATCAACATATAACGTTAGCTACGTTTCGACTCGAGGCTGCCGCGCATGATTTGTGGAAGATCGTTAATGCCCGCTGGATAAGAGAGGAACGTGCCAGAACTTGGGTCAATTTCTTATTGATTTTCGGACCCAGTACGTCTCAGCAGCTGCTAGAGAGGCTCGTCGAGATGAATTTTATCATCTGAAGCAAGGATCTTTGACTGTAGCTCAGTATGAGTCGCAGTTCAACCGATTCCCCAAGTTCGCACCAGGACTAGTAAGCACAGAGGAGGATAAGCTGTACAAGTTTACCTGAGGATTGAGGTTTTCTCTGCAACAGAATCTGCTTCCAGTGAGAGTAACGACTATGGCGGAAGCAGTCGAAGCTGCAACCCGAATCGAAAGTGGGATGACATGTCTAGGACAGGCGAAGGAGCGCACCGCTGGGAAGTTTAAGAGATCCGCACCAAACCTATCATCCAGACCACCCCAGAAATTCCAACGCAAGACTTCTGGCCAGAACGCCGAAAAGAGGCATGTGAACAATCTACCGCCCTGTCCGCACTGTAATAAGATGGGGCATAAACCCGAGGACTGCTGGAAGAAACAAGGGAGGTGCCTGCGCTGTGGAGATAATCAGCATCAAACTAGAGAATGCCCGAAGTGGGAGACACCAGACAACAATCAGCAGAGAAATGTGGCCAAGAAGGATGATCGCAAGGGCAAAGGGAAAGCACCAGCGAGAGTTTTTGCCTTAGCTGGACAAGAAGCTCCTAATGCGACAGACGTGGTGTAAGGTACATTTCTTGTGTCAAACCACTCTGCACATGCATTATTATATCCAGGATCATCACATTCTTTTGTTGCACCCCATTACGCACAAAAACTGAATGTATGTATGGAATCACTGCCTGTAAGCTTAGAGGTGTCCACACCTATGGGTGCAAGCCAGGAAACGGATTCGGTATTTCGGAATTGTGAAGTTGTATTTGAGGGTCAATGCTTCCATGCTGACCTAATACTTCTTCCCATACTTGAGTATGACCTCGTACTTGGTATGGATTAGCTATCTAAGAGCTATGCACAACTCGATTGCCATTCTAAGATAGTTCGATTCTGCAAACCCGAACACCCTGTCATTGAACTACACGGGAGTGCTAGAATTAATTCGGACCCAATTATATCAGCTACAAAGGCAAGAAAGGCCATTTCAAAGGGAGCAACGGGATATCTAGCTTTTGTCATGAACAAACCTAAGAGCAAAATGGAGATTGAAGCAATACCAGTAATATCATAATACCCCGATATTTTCACCACGGAACTCACTTCTCTGCCTCCAGATAGGGAAGTTGAATTTAACATATATATCTTTCCAGGGAAGGCACCTATGGCTAGAACGCCATATTGAATGGCCCCACTGGAACTGCAAGAAATGAAGGTTCACTTGCAAAAATTGCTAGAGGTTGGATTTATCCGGCCAAGCATATCCCCTTGGGGAGCACCAGTGCTATTCGTAAAAAAGAAAGATGGCACGCTAAGATTGTGCATTGATTACCGAGAACTTAACAACATTACAGTTAAGAACAAGTATCCCGAATTATTGAGTAGGAATTTGGGGACCAAATTCTTTTAAGGAGGGGAGGATGTAAAACCCCCTAAAATTCGATAGTTACTACATGTATAATTGTTAAATCATGATGTACTCCAATAACAATTGTTAATCTACATCTAGTTTCATTTGTTTTACTCATTTATTCGTAAATTATTTTATGAACCAAATAATCAAATTAATTAAAATTTGAAGTGGGAACATAAAATTCCTAATGGGCCATGTGTATCAACACATATATACATAAACACACCATAAGACTCAAGCCCAAACTAAATAAAACCCCTAAGGCTTGGAATCACAATTTAAAGCCCAATTTAATCACTAACCACTTCATTTAACACATACTTAATACATATATCTATATACACCTAAAATACAAAATATATATATATATAATAACACACACACATAAGTACGGCCAAGAAACACTTGGGGGGAGGGGAATCCTTGTCCCCCATGCAAGACTCAATGTCTTACACTTTCTCTTCCCAAGTATTCCACCTCCCAACCCCATTAAACCGTTTTAAAAATCAAACACCCTCATTCCTTTCACCCTTACAAAAACAAAAATCTGAAAATTAGAGAGAGTAAGAGAGAGGAGGCCGAAATCAAGAAGAGAAGGAGAAGAGAAGAAGAAGAAAAGAAGAGAAGAAGAAAGGTTCAACTTAAGGAGGTAATTTCACTATCTATATGTAACTTCAATATATATATAACTATATATATATTTACACCTAGATATATCTTACATACACTAACTTAAACCATATATTCATCATCCATGGTGTGGCATACATTGGTCAAAATAAAAAGAGGAGAGGCAAAGAAGAGGTTGGTGCAACTAGTTCAAAGACTTAGATCTCTTCACCACTTCAAGAATTAAAGTGGGTAAAACTGTTCTTCTCACTTTAATATGCAATTTATCTTAAACAAAGATGCATGTCCTTTCCATGAAGTTCATATAGTCCACTTTTCTCATACTAATAGCATGCATAATGGTTTATAGCTTGTTGCATGTGAAATTAGCCAATTTTGATGATTTAAGTGAAATGTCCCAAAACTTCTTATCAATTAAGTATGATTTTGTCTTCCTTTATATTTTGGAAATTATGTTTGGAGAGGTATATTTGTGTTATATGATCATGCATGTGAAGTTGGATGTTTAATTTGTGGCCTAACAAAAATAGGATGATCAAAACGGATACAAAACAAGAATTAAGTGAAGATAAAGAAAATTATGAGAATTATTACAAAAAAAAAAAAAGATGTAATCTTACTTAAGGTCAGAAAATCCACCTACCTTTAAACTTTATAAGAAACGTAAATCATTTTCTAAGTCAACGGGTTAAAATAGGCAAAACACGAAGATTGTGTAAATCCATCAAAATGGTGAAACTACTAAACAAAATCCGTATATTTTAGTTTGGAACATCAAAGTGGACATAATAACATATTTAGCCTCGGTCCTAAAAATTTCATAGTAATCGGAATCCATTTCCGGTGTCTACGGACCAAGAGTGTAAATTAAGACAAAATAAGGGGGTCAAATGATAAATTCCTCAAAAATTTAGAACCAAAGTAAAAGTTCACCTTCTGGAATGAAGACATAACTTATATAGAAATAATATTCTGACCTTAAAATTTCGTAGAGAGCAGGAGTTGATTCAAGATTTGGGGCTAAAATGCAATAATTGGTAAAATTGGGGTCAATTAGTAAATTTCAATAAAAATGGAATTATAAAATAAATTTTCAGGTCTATGGACCAGAATGTTAATTATCAAAGGATGAATATTATATCCGAAAAACCCTATAACAATAGGAGCAAATTTTGGGTTTTGGGGTCAAAACGACATTTTAAATAGTTTTGGGGCAAAACTGAAAATTATAGAAAATCAATCAGAAACTGAAAATTCTGGAAAATTCACTCAAACATAGAAGATCCAAGTTCAACATGAACTCTCCCATAAGTTTCGTCACGATCCGTGACGAAAACCAAACCTCATGGGCATAATAATCCGTTTCGCAAGAATTGTGGACGTAACCATAAATTGGGAAAATTTAAACCAAAAATCAAAGATTGGAATTTATCAAGTCTGGAATCAATAATCACAATTATATTCCAAAGATATGTCAATAACGGAACCATAATTTCATAAAAAACTCGTGCCACGAATTAACTCCAAATCGCGATCGTATAATCAATTTACGCTAAGTATTGGATATATGACTCTGACCATATTATGTGCATTCACCGCAATGTGACTAACGTATAATAACATCGAACCGGGAACTAAGTGCCATACAAACAAAGTGCCACAGACAGATCCGCCTCTAATCCTATCGGGGCAAAGTGCCACGTCGGCAGACGGGGGCCACCTCTTGAGCCCATACGAAACCGAGAGCCGACCTAAAATCTGGGGGCCACCTCTTGAGTTGTAGGGGCCACCTCTAGAGTCCCAAATTTGTGTCAGGGACGGTTAGACCATGTCTTGGATCGAGCAGCACGGCTTCGGTTCATGAACAAGGCTACCGTCGTTTCCTATTCCCTTGAAGCCAATGGACGGAGTGTTCCGGAGGTGACTGGGTCGTAGACTTAGGGTATAATCGCGATTATGGTATGATCCGGGCACTGACCCACAATTAAGGACATGCTGAGCCTAGATAAGAGATAAGGAAGCACGTCACCAAGCGTGAGAGCGATAAGCTCAAAGATCAAAGTTATAGTGACGATCCGACAAACGCCCAAGGCTACGGTCATTAAACCAAAGGTCGTGGCGATAGTCAAAGGCCAAACACTGATAACGGTCTAAGACGTTATAAGGAGGCCGAGGGACTTAGTCATATAAACGACCTCCCGAAGCTAAATACTCACTAGGCGCTCGACGCCACATATTTTCATACTTAACAGCAATCTACGGAGATTGACTGTTCACTCATAACCTAATTCATTGCATTATATTTTGAAACTTATACCATCCATAAATGATAAATTTTCAAAGGTGGGAGTAAAATTAGTATATATTTCAAATTAATTATATACGTATAATTTCAGAAAATATACTCAACCCAACTCACTCAGAGTCCATTATTCTCACCCCAATTTGTATTGTTTTTCTAAAACCCCACTAGATGAGGAGACCCAAGAAGATGACGAGACGAATGCTGATGACCAGTGAAGATCGTCATTGAAGAACTGTCGAGACATAAATATTAGAATGTTGAAATAAATGCTCCTTTTATTCTTGTATCAATAAAGTATTCTGATCTCCGCTGTACTCTTTGAACTTTATGTAACTATTCCGCTGTACTCATGAATGTTTATTCCATCGAATAACCAGACTTAGTTCACCGGGCTTAAGATCTGGCATTTGAATGCTCTACTGTAATTCTATTATCACAAACGTTATTTAATTACGTTAGCTGTCGCGTTCTCGTCCAACCCCGGTGTGGGGGCGTGACATAACGTACGTAAGCTCATATGCTTAACGTACGTTATGGCTTTTATACTTAGCCATTTACACTGATCTTGCTCGTCGTCTCAATATACCGAATACGTATACACGACACATTATATCCTCAAATGCAATTATTGACCAAGTACGACAATTATACCTATACAGATGTCTCAGTCCTTCAATTATTGTATCGATACTGTGCCGATTCCACACTGTACAACATAACTCGGATAAAATAACATTAAACAAAAGTAGTAAAAATCCTGGATATTACATACTACACCACTTAAAATAAGTTTAATCCTCGAAACTTGCAATCCGGTCGTAATCAAAAGTTCAACCACAATATCCAGAATTGTCACGAAACTGATCAATCTTTGATTAATCAAAACAGTATACTTACAAATGCGCGACATCGATGATCTCCTGTGATACCAACGATTGACTCCACTTCAAAGCCTTAATACGCGTACAATCACAATTACACGAATTCAACAATTTGCATCACCTCCGGATGAAATAATCTATCCGTGTCAAATCCTGTCTGCCTGATTACACAATCAAGTCCCAATCCTGATACAAATCAATAATACACGATACACCTGAGAGACAACCGTCCAAAACTATGGCAACAAATCCCGAAACGTCGACACAAAATTCGAGCGCTCATAAGATCATTAACAATGATCAACCAAAAAACCGAGAATACCATTGACATGATAAACTCAAACACGGCCAACGAAAGGTCAAAACACAATCGAGAATATCATCCACATGATAAACTCAGTATTACCGACGAACGATCAACAAGAACCGAGAATACCCTCACGTGGTAAGCTCTAACACGATCAACACCGAACCACCGAGACAGATATATGGAGGAATAACATTCTCAAAATGTTACACAAATCACATACAATAGATCTCAACGAAACACAACCGCCTGTTGAACATACCCCTCGGCGTACGAAAAACCAGTCACAAACCGACGAGCATACCCAATCATACAAGGAGTAGGAACGACTAATCAATATTCAAACAACCATCTTGGAGTCACCATCCTCAAATCTACACTTACTAAGAAATCAGTCAAAATACTGCATGCGAATAAAAATCAGTTGGCCCAAAAGTCAAAAGGCACTATAGCAAAATCACGCTACTACCATACCAATAGAGCCACATAGCATATATGTCCCGGTTTCACCAAAATCCCATGTTCTAAAATTACATTATGTACATGAATCTACAACACGCAGCATATATCTCTTATCTGATCAATCAACCGATCAGCCGTGGATAACCAAACTAGCATACTAAAGTTCGAATATCTTTTCATCGTACCATACTGGTGTATTATCCAGTTCGTGAGTCACACTCATAACTTCACCATGATATGCACTATGCACTACATGCGTATGCATATCAATCACATTTTTAGAAACAGTTTGGAATCATATAGTCTTGTCAATAAGACAAATTTTCGAAAGTTCTTTCAAGAATTTCAAAACTCAAAACATAAATTTTCGTAAGACCACGAAATCAATTTTCGAAAAATTAAATCGGCTCACTTATGTCAAGTTCTCGATGACAATCCTTTTGGAATACACACGATTAAGTAAAATGGAATTATGCAAATGATTACTAGTTCGTTTTGTCACCAAATCCACTGACATTCCATCGGAAAACCACACGATAGAGTTCCAAAATATCAATATATAGACTCCGATAAAAACTCCTTTTCCACATTTGACTCGCAAGGTCGACCATTAACCCATCCTGGATCACCTCAACTATGCTATGACAAAATATTGAATAATCGACAAATCAAACACAACGAAAGACTACCCGAGAAGTTTCATTTACAAATCTCGAAAGTTCTTTTGAAAACATAAAAGCCTATTAGAAACATTACAAGAAGTTTACAAATAAACAACGAAAGCCTATTAGGGTCTCGGCCCAATCCCGTTCCACATTAGAAGAAGTTTATATTGTAGAAAACCCTTTTGGACCCCAAGTCCTGAGTTATAAAACTATTTCAAAATCGATTGGGTCTCGGCCCAAAAATCATTTTCCGTGAAACATCCGTGAAACATTCATTTTGAAAAGTATCATTATCAAATGGTCAAAAACAGTTCATATATCTCAAAATGTATTAACATGACTACATGTTCTTCTCAACCATCCACAACATTTCTCCCAAATGCACAACTCCGTTCCAAAATTTAATCCACATATTGATTTCCAAAATCATAGCTTCTTAACATCATCAATCCTGTCTCAACTCTGTCACCTCATACTGTGACGCATAATATCTTTCTGAATCTCAAAGCATATCAACTTAGAACGGCAATAAATCTCAATAAAATTCAAAAATCCAAATACTTACAGATCGTGAAGCCGACGATTCCCCATGATACTAGCACATGTCTCGACTCAAGAAAATACTCGATACCGATAATTTCAAAACACACATTTTGCAAACTCAGTTCGACTCGAGAACACAACACATCCCTATCCGAAGAAACACGTTAATACCATTTGGAAAAGTTTACAACAACCCCAGTACCACACTGGTAAATCACATAACCCACAAGCCCGAGTGAACAACAAAACCCAGGGCTCTAGAATTCGTCAATCGACAACTCGAATGACGCGACAAAAGCACGACTCGACTGCCTAGGTTTTCTCAACCTAAGCTCCGATACCATATTCTGTAACACCCCCAAAGTCATCCAGGAATTTAAAACAAGGCTCGAGAAACATTGAAGATTTTCGAAAGGAAATGGAGATGTTGATGATCCCGGCCAATGTTCGGGAATCAAGAGAGGCCACCATGGCGCGGTTTTTACACATGATGAGAGCCGATATAGCTAAAGAAGTTGACAAACAACACTTTGTTGAATTCGAGGACATGGTATATGCGGCGGTAAAAATTGAGTGGAGCTTACGAAGAGGGAGCAACAACAACTATTCCACGGGATACTCTACTCCTTGGAAACAATAATCTCAAGTAAGTTCAGACAAATTTAAAAATTTTGATAAAAGAGAAGGGAGTGTCTTGAAAGGGAAGTTTGAAGTTGGGAGTACTAGCAAACCAAAATTTGATGGGAAACCTAAACCCGTCGAAAGCACCCAAAGGAGAAACCGGGACATCCAATGCTATAAGTGCCAGGGTCGTGGACATATAGCATCCGAATGCACCAACAAACGGGTGATGGTGCTTCGGGATGGGGAGATTGAAACGGAAAGCGAAAAAGAAGAAGAAGAAGAGACAATAGAGGTGAAGAGTGATGATGAGACGTATGAGTATGCACCCGCACTTGTTGTTCGGAGGGTGTTAAGTTCTCAAGCAAAAGAGGAGGAAGTTAACGAACAAAGAGAAAATCTATTTCACACACGTTGTTTTATTAAAAATAAAAATTGTAGTGTGATAATAGATAATGGGAGTTGCACTGATGTCATTAGCAGTATGCTAGTGAAAGAACTCGATCTTTTAACAAGAAGACACCCTAAACCGTATCGTTTACATTGGCTAAATGATTGTGGGGAAGTTCGAGTTAATAAACAGGTACTTGTGGCTCTCACCATCGGAAGGTATCAAGACGAAATCCTATGTGATGTCGTTCCGATGAATACTTGTCATATCTTGTTGGGAAGACCATGGCATTTTGATCGAGATGCTACTTTGCGCGGAAGGAAAAATCGTTACTCATTCGAGAAGGCCGGAAAGAAAATTACCTTAGCTCCCATGACTAAGGTACAAATACAAGAAGATCAACTTCGTCTTGAAAAGGAATTTGAAGGAAAATCGAGAAAAGAAAAGGAAAAGAAAAATGAAAAAAATGAAAAAAGCGAGAAAAATGAAAAAAATGAAAAAAATGAGAAAAATGAAAAAAAATGAAAAAAATGAAAAAAAGAAAGAAAAAGAAAATTTTAGAAAATGCATGCTTGTAAGTGCAAAGGAACTTGAAGAAGATATCAAGGAAAATGCACCCATGTACTTGATTATTTTCCGAAAAGTTTGCGCTACTACTAACCCCGGGAACCGGATAATTCCGAGTTCTATTGAATCTTTATTGCAGGAATTTGTTGATGTTTTTCCTGAAGAACTACCTGCAGGGTTGCCACCAATCCGAGGGATTGAACATCAAATAGACTTTGTGCCCGGAGCGGATTCCAAATAGACCGGCATACCGACACAACCCCGAAGAGACCAATGAAATCCAAAGACAAGTCGAGGAGTTGTTAAGTCTTGGATATATCTGGGAGAGTATAAGTCCTTGTGCCGTTCCTGTGATCGTCGTGCCAAAGAAAGATGGAACGTGGAGAATGTGCACCGATTGCCGAGCGGTAAACAATATCACGGTTAAGTATCGACACCCTATTCCAAGGTTAGATGATATGTTAGATGAATTACATGGTTCATGTGTTTTCACTAAAATTGACCTAATGAAAGGATATCACCAAATCATATGAAAGAAGGAGATGAATGGAAAACGGCTTTCAAAACTAAATACGGATTATACGAATGGTTGGTAATGCACGTTGGACTAACGAACGCACCAAGTACTTTTATGAGTTTAATGAATCATGTTTTACGTGCCTACATCGGAAAATTTGTTGTAATATACTTTGATGATATACTCATTTACAGCAAAAATGTTGAAGAACATGTTGAACATTTAAGATTAGCTTTATTGACCTTCAGAAGGGAACAATTATATGTTAGTCTTAAGAAATGTACTTTTTGCATGAATGAAGTTATTTTTCTTGGATATGTCGTTTGTGCTGACGGGATAAAAGTTGATGAAGAAAAGATTAAGGCTATTCGAGAATGGCCTAGACCGACGAACGCGTCCGAGGTAAGAAGTTTTCATGGCCTAGCAGGGTTTTACCGATGCTTCGTAAAAGATTTTAGCACAATTGCAGTCCCATTAAACGAACTTGTCAAGAAACATGCTAAGTTTAATTGGGGAAATGAACAAGAAAAAGCATTTAACACTCTGAAAGATAAATTGTGCACCGCACCTGTCTTAGCATTACCTGATTTTTCTAACACTTTTGAAATTGAGTGTGATGCTTCAGGAGTAGGAATAGGAGCAGTATTAATGCAGGGAAAAAGGCCGATAGCCTATTTTAGTGAGAAACTTGGAGGAGCTACATTGAATTACCCGACCTATGACAAGGAATTGTATGCTTTGGTTCGAGACCTACGTACGTGGCAACACTACCTATGGCCTAAGGAGTTCGTGATTCATACTGATCATGAATCCTTAAAGCATCTCAAAGGACAGGGTAAATTGAGCAAGAGACATGCCAAGTGGTTAGAAGAAATTGAATCCTCTCCTTACATCATCAAATACAAACAAGGTAAGGAAAACATTGTTGTTGACGCTTTGTCAAGAAGGTATGTATTACTCAATACACTTTCTTGTAAACTTTTGGGATTTGATTTATTGAAAGAAGCATATGAGGGGGATAAAGATTTCCATGATATTTATGTTGCTTGCGAGAAAAAAGGAGTAGAAAAATTTTATCGGGATAATGGATTCTTGTTCCGTGAAAATAAGCTTTGCATTCCTTTTTGTTCAACACGGGAATTATTGGTAAATGAAGCACATAGTGGAGGTCAAATGGGACGTTTTGGGATTGCTAAAACTTACGAAATATTGCATGAACATTTCTTTTGGCCAAAAATGAAACATGATGTTTTTGAAGTTGTAAATTCATGCATTGTTTGTAGGAAAGCAAAATCACGAGTGTTACCGCATGGTTTGTATATGCCACTTCCGGTACCTTCCGAACCTTGGGTCGATCTTTCTATGGACTTTGTATTAGGATTACCCAGGGCGAATTCCGGTTGTGACTCCATTTTTGTTGTAGTTGATAGATTTAGCAAAATGGCACACTTCATTGCATGTCATAAAACGGACGATGCCACACATATTGCTAATCTACTTTTCAAAGAAATTGTCCGTTTGCATGGTATGCCCAAAAGCATCGTATCCGATAGAGATACCAAATTTTTGAGTCATTTTTGGAGAGTTGTATGGGCAAAATTGGGGACGAAATTGCTTTATTCTTCAACATATCATCCCCAAACCGATGGTCAAACCGAGGTTGTCAACCGAACGCTTGGTCAATTATTGCGAAAAATTGTTAACAAAAGTTTGAAAAATTGGGAAACATCTTTACCATTTATTGAGTTTGCCTATAATCGAACCGTACATTCTACTACGACATTTTCGTCATTTGAAATCGTGTATGGTTTTAATCCAATAACTCCTTTAGACTTGTTGCATATTCCAATGGATGACAGGAGTAACCTTGATGGCAAGAAAAAGGCGGAGATGGTGAAGCAATTACATGCCAAAGTTCGTGAACAAATTGAGAAGCGCAACGAACACAATGCAAGGATGAAGAACAAGGGACGCAAACAAGTACTCTTTTGACCAGGTGATTGGGTTTGGGTTCATTTGAGGAAAGAACGATTTCCCATTCAAAGAAAATCGAAGCTAATTCCAAGAGGAGATGAACCGTTCCAGATCTTAGAGCGGATTAACGACAATGCCTATAAAGTAGATCTGCATGGTGAGTATAATGTTTCCACTACTTTCAATGTCGCTGACTTAAGTCTTTTTGAAATTTCATATTCGAGGACGAATCCTTTTGAGGAACGGGGGAATGATGTGAATTGAGATATTATGAAGAACCCGGATGAGGACTTCAGCATGCCGACTGGACCAATAACGAGGTCTCGATCAAAGAAGTTCAAAAATAATTTATCGACACTCATCATTGATATGTTTAAAAATAACTATGTTATCGAAGACAACAAATTCGTGAGTAGTATCGAAGTTGTCGAACAATAAGTTTTTCATTTATTTTATCTTGGTGTATTTTAATTTGAATTGTATTTTTTGAGTTGTATTTGTTATATTTTGAGTTGTATA
The DNA here is from genome assembly GCA_033398695.1 of Orobanche coerulescens. Classification (NCBI taxonomy): domain Eukaryota; kingdom Viridiplantae; phylum Streptophyta; class Magnoliopsida; order Lamiales; family Orobanchaceae; genus Orobanche; species Orobanche coerulescens. The sequence goes on from CM065809.1 coordinate 94,366,162, forward strand.
TAATCGAGTCGTGTAATATTAAAGTCTAAGACGATCAGAAAAGACGAACAAACAAACAAGGATGCAAATTCCCGCGCATAAGACTGACACGCAGCAGTCTCGTATTTTGGCCATTACTTAGTCGTCCGAAATACGATTCAGGTGATTAAGGTGTCTATGGAAAGCTATGAAATAGAGCTACAAATCTTGTGAAGACCATAGGACCAACTTCGGACCCATTGGAGCTCAGAAATGACAAAACAGACAGCATCAGATTTATGATGACTTGTTGTCCTTGTTTTCACACCTTAAAATCTTGGTCTTTGATATTTTGTCCCCTAAACATGTGTTGACTAACTTTGTATCATATTTTAGGATGTTTGAATGTATTTTTCTATTTTGTAGGTTTTCTAGTTGTTTCCTTGTTCACACTAGAGTTAGGTGTAAGGTTTTGGCTATAAATAGCCTTGAAGTTTCATCGTAAGAGAACACCAAAGATTTTATGAAATTTGAGAGTGTTTGTATTAACAAACCTTTGTGAGTGCTTTCTTGTTTTGTTGAGTGTGTCTCCAAAACATCCCTTGTGTGATTTATATACTTATCAAGTGCAATCTTGTCAGTATTTATATTCCACCCCTTCCGAGTTGCTACGGCGTGTCACGTAGAGGTTTGGAAGTAAAGCCCCATTTTGCTTATTTTGGAAACATCCTAGGGACGAATTCATCTAGCGGTGTCGGTTACCATAGCGTGTCGTGTGGGGGTCTCATCAAAACATTTCAAATAGGCCTAAGCAGCGATGACGGTAATGTCTTTAAAAATATCCTAAGACTTTATAGAACCCATTTATCAAAACCGTCATAAAATCTCATTTGAAATTACAAGGCCCAAAACGCCAAAACTCAACAGTTTAAAAGCATACGTTAAGCCACCGCTTACACATACCGACAAAATAGTTTATAAAACGATTTCCAAAATAACTTAAGTCGCCAAAAACCAAACGTCCAATCAAAAATACTAACACAGCGGAAAAGACAACAATTAAAACACTCTAGCAGCGAAATACATCAACTAGTCAAAGTACTCGATTCATAAACACATGCCATATCCAGTATCCTCCGGGAAGCTGATCTCTCCACGACCGCTACAAGCTCGATATCCTAAGAACCTAAAAAGAGAGCCCACGACGGGTTCAGTCATAATACTCAACAATGATATCGATCACATCACGTTAATAATTATGTACCAATGAAAATACTAAGTAAGAATACGACCAATGTAATCTCACCGCCATAACTTTACCAACTCGTGATAATCCTTACCAAAGTATTACTTACCAAAATTCACATCTCGTATCCTCAACGACACAATAAACTCATACCCGATCATCTATACTGTACCTCAAGCAATACCCAAGGTTCTCAAAACATCATAACTTACTAATATGAAATATACCAACTCTGACCAATTCGATCCATCGAATATCATTATCAAATCTCAACATGAAAACAGATTGTCCATCAAAGACAAGTACCAAAAAGGAAATACGGAACATACCTCAAGATACGCAATGCCATGATGAATCACGTCAGTCTAATCCGAAATCAGACCAATACAACATACAGACATGGTCCTAACACAAGACCTACAAATGCATACTCACATGACGACATCAATATGCCCACAACAATAACAACAATGTATACTCAATGGAAATCCGATGATCCAGCGCACACAGCATAGATCCCAAGATGACCCTGCTAGATCAACACGAGGTGGATAACCAATAATATACACAGCATAGATTCCAAGATGACCTGCTAGATCAACATGAGGTGGATAACCAATAATATCCATATGCACAACAACAACACATGGTAATCCAACGATCCAGTGCACACAACATAGATTCCCATGATGATCCCGTCGAAACAACGCATGGTGGAAATGCCTGTCCAATGATCTAGCGCACACAGCTATAGATTCCCATGATGATCCCGTCGGACCAACGCATAGTGGACATATGACAACAATGCACAACTGCACAAAACAACAATACACAATTCACGACAACAATAATACACGAATGTATCACAACATGTTCGACACTAAATACCAAAAATGGTTAGAGTACTTGCCTCGAGTCCTTCGAGAGAAATCTCGATGTCAAAACCATCATTAACAAATATCCTCACAATTCGGCGATCCAAAATTACCACGGACTGTAGGTAACGCATATCCTCACATTTACCACAATATATCCTCGATACCCAAATATACCAATGACTAATGGAAATCATATACGTTATGATTTAACTCCCAAAAATCGGAAAACAACATACAATCCAAATCTCCAGGGTTCACAATAATAATCATTGCTATATGCATTATAAATGAATGAAACTGAAACCATTCATTAAATGTTATACACTGTGCAAGTAATAACTTGCCTTGACATCGACATGACGATGATGAAGCCGTTACCAATCCCATTGCCTTCGTCTACGAGCTCCTCGGCCCTGACTAAAGCAATTCACGAACATTCTCGAACATGACCGCAACACACTTTTCTAGTCGACGATTATAACCAACGATCAATGATCACAACTTATTGAAGTAATCAATTAACACACATTCGATAATAATCAATTCCCGCTATAACCAATCAGTCAAACTCAACGTCTCAACAATTCCTCGATCATATACAATACCTAATAGTATAACTCAAACCATCACGATCCATAATACGAACCGAAATCCGATAATCATTATTAACAATCAATATAACCGATCAACAAACCCAACGATTTTACAATATCTCGATTAACCACAACTCCGAACAATCCAAATCAAACAATTACGAATTCACAACCACAATACGATTACGGATACGAATGTAAAGGAAATCATATTCGATGATCAATCACAATCTTTTCGGATTCCAAATTGTTTATCATGATTCGTATTTGATCAAGAAAATACGAATTCTACCACTACAATCAACATGACTTAACGAACATTCCATCTTCATATCTAAAAATATCGATAATTCAACATACAATCGTCTGTCTATGTTCTATATATCAAAAGTTCTTCAAGAACACTAAGTGATTCGAAACCGTGATCATAGTCATCAAAACAACATAATCCGATATCCTTTAACATGTAGATAATCATCCAACTCATAATTCAAGTCATGTATTATCGTATTTTTTAACATACAATTCACATAACTTCAAGAATCACAACAACAAAACCATAATCATCTTCATACGAATCATTCATCAATAATAACATCAAAATCCGAATTCAAGGTGTAGAGTTCATCAACATACCTCAAGAACATGAACAACACCATCAAACACATCAATGATCATCGATATCTTCATATCCAAGCCTCAAATCCATGTTTCCAAGCTTATAACCAAGTTAGAAGGGGCTTATCTTCACCAACATATGAAGGGGGAGGAATCTAGGAGGAAGGAATGGTTTTGTTCTCGTGAAGAAATGAAAAACCGATCATCCATTTATAATCTGCAGCGCTCATTACGTACGTTACCAATCGACATTAACGTACGTAATGCTCCTTACGTACGCTGCATGTCCTTCATAGTGTACGTAACATCATTCCAGAACTCACTGCCTTGTTTTGTTCGATCGCTTACATACGTAATGCATAGGCCATAACGCACGTAATACATACGTTGACTTGCTACATTAAATATCCATTTAGCGTATGTAATGTGTAGTCCATAACGTACGTAATACACGACATTGACTCGTCTGTCCATGTTCTGCGCCGAAAGCTGCCAACCACGGGACCCACTTATCGGTCATAGCCTGATCCTGTCCGATTCTCTTCATGACATACGTTATGTACACTACGTAACGTACGTTATGTCTGTGTCTTACCATACGTAAGCTCCTATGCTTAACGTACGCTACGCTTGACAAAGTCCTCTCTGATCAGCCAACTATATCTCACCTGATACTTTAACGTACGTAAAGACCTCACGTTAACGTACATAACTTTTGGGGATTAACGTACGTATTCTCATATGCTTAACGTACGTTATGGCTTCTATACTTACCCATTTACACTGATCTTGCTCGTCGTCTCAATATGCCGAATACGTATACACAACACACTATATCCTCAAATGCAATTATCAACCAAGTACGACAATTATATCAATACAGATGTCTCAGTCCTTCAATTATTATATCCACACTATACATATTTCACACTGTACAAAATAACTCGGATAAAATAACATTAAACAACAGTAATAGAAATCGCGGATATTACATAAAACACCACTTAAAATAAGTTTCATCCTCGAAACTTGCAATCTGGTCACAATCAAAAGTTCAACCACAATATCCAGAATTATCACGAAACTGATCAATCATCGAATAATCGAAACAGTATACTTACAAATGTGCGATGTCGATGATCTCCTGTGATACCAACGATTGACTCCACTTCAAAGCCTTAATACGCGTACAATCACAATTACACGAATTCAACAATTTGCATCACCTCTGGATGAAATAATCTATCCGTGTCAAATCATGTCTGCCTGATTACACAATCAAGTCCCAATCCTGATACAATCAATAATACATGATACACCTGAGAAACAACTGTCCAAAACGATGGCAACAAATCTCGAAACGTCGACACAAAATTCGAATGCTCATACGATCATTAACAATGATCAACCAACAAATTAACCGAGAATACCATTGACATGATAAACTCCAATACGACCAACGAAAGGTCGAAACACAACCGAGAATATCATCCACATGATAAACTCAATATTACAGACGAAGGATCAACAAGAACCGAGAATACCCTCACGTGGTAAGCTCCAACACGATCAACACGGAACCATTGAGACAGACATACGTACGAATCACATTCTCAAAACGTTACACAAATCACATACAGTGGATCTCAACGAAACACAACCGACTGTTGAACATACCCCTCGACGTACGAATAACCAGTCACAAACCGATGAACGTACTCAATCATATAAGGAGTGGGAATGACTAATCAATATTCAAACAACCATCCTGGGGTCACCATCCTCAAATATACACTTACTAAGAAATCGGTCATAATACTACATGCGAATAAAAAATCAGTTGGCCCAAAATTCAAAAGTCACTATAGCAAAATCACGCTACTACCATACCAATAGAGCCACATAGAACAAAATCCCAAGTTCCAAATCACATTCTGTACATGAATCTACAACACGCAGCATATATCTCTTATCTGATCAATCAACCGATCATCCCTGGATAACCAAACTACCATACTAAAGTTCGAATATCTTTTCATCGTACCATACTGGTGTATTATCCAGTTCGTGAGTCACACCCATAACTTCATCATGATATACACTATGCTTTAAATGCGTTTGTATATCAATCACATTTTCAAAAACAGTTTGAAATCATATAGTCATGTCAAGAAGACAAATTTTCGAAAGTTCTTTCAAGAATTTTAAAACTGAAAACATAAATTTTCGTAAGACCACGAAATCAATTTTTGAAAAATTAAATCGGCTCACTTACGTCTAGTTCTCGATGACAATCCTTTTCGAAAATACACAATTAAGTAAAATGAAATTATCCAGATGATTGACCACACCCATACTCATGTATACCAGTTCGGCTTGTCACCAAATCCACTGACATTCCATCGGAAAACCACACGATAGAGTTCCAAAATCTTAATATATAAACTCCGATAAAAACTCCTTTTCCACATATGTCTCGCAAGGTCGACCATTAACCCATCCTGGATCACCTCAACTATGTTATGACAAAACATTGAATAATCGACAAATCAAACACAACGAAAGACTACCCGAGAAGTTTCATTTGGACAAATAAACCAAAACCCCGAAAGGTAGTAATAAAATAGATAAACGATTGATAAAGTGTTTTACAAATCTCGGGAGTTCTTTCGAAAACAGAAAAACCTTTTAGAAACATTAGGGTCTGAGCCCAATCCCGTTCCACATTACAAGAAGTTTATAAAGTAGAAAACCCTTTTGGCCCCCAGGTCCTGAGTTATAAAACTATTTCAAAATCGATTAGGTCTCGGCGCAAAAATCATTTCCGTGAAACATCCGTGAAACATTCATTTCGAAAAGTATCATTATCAAATGCTCAAAAACACTTCATATATCTCAAAATGAATTAACATGACTACATGTTCTTCTCAACCATCCACAACATTTCTCCCAAATGCACAACTCCGTTCCAAAATTTAACCGACATATTAATTTCCAAAATCATAGCTTCTTAAGATCATCAATCCTGTCTCAACTCTGTCACCTCATACTGTGACGCAAAATATCTTTCTGAATCTCAAAGCATATCAACTTAGAATGGCAATAAATCTCAACGAAATTCAAAAATCCAAATACTTATAGATCGTGAAGCCGACGATTCCCCGTGATATTGGCACATGTCTCAACTGAAGAAAATACTCAAACCGATAATTTAAAAACACACATTTTGCAAACTCAGTTCAACTCTAGAACACAACACATCCATATCCGAAGAAACACGTTAACACCATTTGGAAAAGTTTACAATAACCCCAGTACCACACTGGTAAATCACATAACGCACAAGCCCGAGTGAACAACAAAACCCAGGGCTCTAAAATTAGTCAATCGACAACTCGAATGATGCGACAAAAGCAAGACTCGACTCGACCCAACTGCCTAGGTTTTCTCAACCTAAGCTCTGATACCAGAGTCATCCAGGAATACTACAGCGCCATGGGCCCCGAGACGGAACCCACAAGGCTAAAAGATGTTTTTACAAACATTTCAAATACGCTAAGCGGCGATGACGGTAATGTCGTTAAAAATATCCTATACTTTATAGCACCCATTTATCAAAACCGTCATAAAATCTTTTTTGAAACTACACGGCCCAAAACACCAAAACTCAACAGTTTAAAAGCATACGTTAAGCCACCGCTTACACGTACCGACAAAATAGTTTAGAAAATGATTTCCAAAATAAGTTAAGTCGCCAAAAACCAAACGGCCAACCAAAAATACTCACGCAGTGGAAAAGACAACAATTAAAATACTCTAGCAGCGAAATACATCAACTAGTCAAAGTACTCGATTCATAAACACACGCCATAGCCAGTATCCTCCATGAAGCTCATCTCTCCACGACCGCTACAAGCTCGATATCCCAAGAACGTAAAAATAGAGCCCACGACGGGGTCAGTCATAATACTCAATAATGATATCGATCATATCACGTTAATAATTACGTACCAATGAAAATACTAAGAATACGACTAATGTAATCTCACCGCCATAACTTTACCAACTCGTGATAATCCTTACCAAAGTATTACTTACCAAAATTCACATCTCGTATCCTCAACGACACAATAAACTCATACCCGATCATCTGTACTGTACCTCAAGCAATACCAAGGTCCTCAAAACATCATAACTTACTAATACAAAATATACCAACTCTGACCAATTCGATCCATCGACTATGATTATCAAATCTCAACATGAAAATTGATTGTCCATCAAAGACAAGTAAAAGGAAATACGGAACATACCTCAAGATACGCAATGCCACGATGAATCACGTCAGTCTAATCCGAGATCAGACTACTACAACATACGGACATGGTCCTAACACAAGACCTACAAATGCATACTCACATGACGACATCAATATGCCCACAACAATAACAACAATGTATACTCAATGGAAATCCGATGATCCACCGCACACAACATAGATCCCAAGATGACCCTGCAAGATCAACACGATGTGAATAACCAGTAATATACATATGCACAACAACAACAAATGGTAATCCAACGATCCAGCGCACACAGCATAGATTCCCACGATGATCCCGTCGGACCAACGCATGGTGGAAATACCTATCCAACGATCCAGCGCACACATCTATAGATTCCCATGATGATCCCGTCGGACCAACGCATGGTGGACATACGACAACAATGCACAACTGCACAAAACAACAATACACAATGCACGACAACAATACATGAATGTATAACAACATGATCGACACTAAATGCCAAAAATGGTTAGAGTACTTGCCTCGAGTCCTTCGAGAGAAATCTCGATGTCAAAACCATCACTAACAAATATCCTCACAATTCGGCGATCCAAAACTACCATGGACTGTAGATAAAGCATATCCTCACATTTACCACAATATATCCTCGATACCCAAATATACCAATGACGAATGGAAATCATATACGTTATGATTTAGCTCCCAAAAATTAGAAAACAACATACAATCCAAATCTCGAGGGTTCACAATAATAATCATTGCTATATGCATTACAAACGAATGAAACTGAAACTATTCATTAAATATTATAAACTGTGCAAGTAATAACTTGCCTTGATATCGACATGACGATGATGAAGCCATTACCAATCCCATTGTCTTCGTCTACGAGCTGCTCGGCCCTGACCAAAGCAATTCACGAACATTCTCGAACATGACCGCAACACACTTTTCTAGTCGACGATTGAAGTAATCAATTAACACACATTCGATAAAAATCAATTCCTGCCAATCAATCAAACTCAACGGCTCAACAATTCCTCAATCATATACAAAACCTAATAGTATAACTCAAACCATCATGCACTAATATCCATAATACGAACGAAATCCGATAATAGTTATTAACAATCAATATAACCGATCAACAAACCCAAAGATTTTACAATATCTCGATAACCACAAGTCAGAACAATCCAACTCAAATAATTACGAATTCACAACCACAATACGATTACGGATACGAATATAAAGGAAATCATATTAGATGATCAACCACAATCTTTCCAGATTCCAAATTGTTTATCATGATTCGTATTTCATCAAGAACATACGAATTCTACCACACAATCAACATGACTTAACGAACATTCCATCTTCATATCTAAAAATACTAATAATTCAACATACAATCATCTTTCTATGTTCTATATATCAAAGTTCTTCAAGAACACTGAGTGATTCGAAACCATGATCATAGTCATCAAAACAACATAATCCGATATCCTTTAACATGTAGATAATCATCCAACTCATAACTCAAGTCATATATTATCGTATTCTTCAACATACAATTCACATAACTTCAAGAATCACAACAACAACACCATAATCATCTTCATACGAATCATTCATCAACAATAACATCAAAATCCGAATTCAAGGTGTAGAGTTCATCAACATACCTCAAGAACATGAACAACACCATCAAACACATCAAGGATCATCGATATCTTCATATCCAAGTCTCAAATCCATGTTTCCAAGCTTATAACCAAGTTAGAAGGGTCTTATCTTCACCAACATATGAAGGGGGGACGAATCTGGGAGGAAGGAATGGTTTTGTTCTCGTTAAGAAATGAAAACCGATCCTCCATTTTGTAACACCCCCAAATCCTATTGGGTTATTACAGTGCCGTGGACCCCACGCCAGGAGATCCACCAGGCGAACATGACTAAAATACGTTAAATTAAACAACAAGGGAAAATCATAGTCCCTACATGATATCCAACACAATATTCCGATAGGGAATTTCAACGACAAAAGTGGCCTACATGGCCAAAATGAAATCTGACATCCACGAACATCATTGGGTAATACAACACGACAACAAGCGACAAGAGGAGTACACTGAACCGATAGTGACCAACAATGAACAACTCGGACTAGTATCGCTCGAATGCCTCGTCGCCATCATCATGCCCTGTGTCTCAACTCTCTCCTCGCAAGCACCTAAAACATGAAAACATGTTCCGCCCCAAGTCGATCATCAGATTATGAATATCAAATTCATGTATAACTTGATATGCATCAAAGCGAGAATGAAACGGTACAATGATAATAATAATACGAGATGCTCACAAACCAATATAAGAACCGAGCATTCGTGAAATACTATGCCCACGGCATACTATTAATACTGTTCACGAGTTAGAACATAAGTGCCCAACGGCGAATCATAATCACAGAGTACCACAATGAATTACACGATATGAACCAAACCAGAACTGAATTAATTATGAATCACAATGCCCGAAGGCTCCAATGAAATTACCAAGACAATCACAAAGGCCTTAAAGACACTCAGCCGAAGCTGTCAAATATCACAATCACATGAAGTCGAAACAGCCCGAAGCTGTTATTGATTAGGGCCGAAGCCACGGTACGAAGCCGTATCACAATTAGGGCCGAAGCCACGGCATCTAGCCGTATCACAATTAGGGCCGAAGCCACGGCATGAAAGACGTATCACAATTAGGGCCGAAGCCACGGCATGAAAGCCGTATCACAATTAGGGCCGAAGCCACGGCATCCAGCCGTATCACAATTAGGGCCGAAGCCACGGCATGCAAGCCGTATCACAATTAGGGCGAAGCCACGGCATCGGCCGTATCACAATTAGGGCGAAGCCACGGCATGAAAGCCGTATCACAATTAATGATAGTGTCCGCCTTGAGTCGGCCAACACGATGATAGTAACACACGGATAGACACCGTCCTTGTGATCCCAAATTAACACCTCAATTGCCTTAAAGCGGCCAGACAACAATGATGCGGCGGATGATTCAATACCTCGATTGCCTAAAGCGGTCAATCGACAACAATGATACCATAAATGATTGAACACTTGATTTGCCTCGAACGGCCAATCGATAACAATGACACGATGAATGAGTGAATACCTCGATTGCCTTAGAAAGGTCAATCGATAACAATGATGCGATGAATGATTGAACATTTGATTTGCACGAGAATGGCGATCGATAACAATGATACGATGAATGAGTGAATAACTAGATTGCCTTAGAAAGGTCAATCGATAACAATGATTTAGTGAATGATTGAACATTTCGATTTGCCTGAGAACGGCAATTCGATAACAATGATATGAAGGATGCCTCGGCACCTTTAATCGGTTACCGACGACGAAGGCGAGAGATGAATAAGCCAATGCCGTTAATCGGCCTGTACAGTTTTAATGACAATCCAAACAGGAATAACAATGATCTCAACGATGTCTTTAATTGACATCTATATTAACAACAATCGATACATCGATACCGCGAACCGGCTATCGACAATGACATTAATAATGAGTATCACAATGCCTTGAATCGGCCGTTAACGAACAACAATAAACATTTGGCAAAATTGTCGAAAGGTATCGTATTGAACGATCTCTTGATATCAATGAATTCATGAAGAGACTAAGTCTCGGAATGATACAACACATTCATACACATACATGATAACATTAATCTCATTGACTAGTACAAGTATAAAACTTGCCTCAACCGAAGGCGGTGAAATCCCTCCACGAACAACGAACGGCGTCCTCCGGTAAACACAAGTACTCGAACCACCTTGAATGAAATACAATTCATTCAATAACACAATATCAATCGAAATCAACATAACGACCAAAAGAAACTCTTTGAGGCATTTAATCGAACACTAAATGTTCAAAGTTCCTCAAGACCCTAAAAATCATCAATCTGGTTGAACGAATCGAAAATATGGATATACAATCCATAGAACATGATTAATAATGTTTACTAACATCAACCGATTCATCAAAATCGGATTAGAAACGAAATCAAGAACAATCCTCCAAAAAGTCAACTTGAAAGAAAATCAAGAAATATACCTTGATTCGACGAAATACTCGGATTAGATGATGATATAATCAACAAGGATCTTCCAAAATGCCTTGGAAATGATTAGAATCGCCAAGAACTCGATTTCCCGAGCCTCCGTCGCGACGCCGAAAAAGGAAGAAAACTCGTGGAAAATGAAATCGCCGAGCCAGCTATATATAGCCGGCAGGTTACGCCAGAATCGGCAGCCTTACGGCCGTAACTCGACACCTTACGGCCGTACTCGGCAGCCTTACGGCCAGAATCGCATTCGTCAAATCGCCCAAAGACCAAATGGACACTTACGGCCGTAATCGCACACCTTACGGCCAGAATCGGCCTTCACAAAATCCGCCCGGGCCAGACGGCCGTACCGATCACGCTTACGGCCGTAACTCGGCACCTTACGGCCGAATCGCACCTTACGGCCGTAACTCGCCAAAGCAGCCCTCGCTCCGGCCGTGACTCGGCCGTGGCCACTCCGACGGCCCGGACGACTCCGAAACCCGAACCTGAGTAAAAATCGAAGATACGGTTACGAAGTACTTGCAAAGACGAATCCAAGCACTAAGAGAACACACGATTCCGACCATCCGAAGTGTCGGAATTCGACAACCGAAATAATTACCCCAAACATTGGGAAATTACAAAAATGGCCCAAAACGTCCGAAAATCACGATACGTGATCGAAACACCGAACCAAAGCTCGCAACATGAATAATAACATTAAATGAACTTACGAGAAACTCTAAACGACAGTTTCGGACGAGATTCGCAAGAATCGAACTCAAGTGCGGGAAAGCCGCTTAAGAACACGGATCTCAACAACACGATACCGAAACGAACTCGGATCACAAAAAGTGTAGAATTAATCATTCTCAGAATGACGATACGGTCATGAGCGAGTCGTCAAAACAGACTTCCGCCAAAAAAATAAAATTACCGAAAAATCGAAATTACGGGTATTACATACTACCCCCCTTAAAAGAAGTTTCGTCCCGAAACTTAAAACAAGTAGGGAGAAGCAATATCCCGCCAGGAAAAATCGACGAGATACACACGAACAAGAATGATCACAATGAATGATAATGAATCGAAATCCAACAAGGATCAAGAATGACTCACCGTTGTGAAATGATAACGTAACGAGTGACAGCTCAAATGAAATGATTGGAACCATAGTTCCCCGTGAATTGAATGATTAGTTTGATAATTATAAATCTCAACGTGTTTAATATATGATGAGTGAATTATATGAATGAATGAACGACGATGAAATGAATGATTATCCTCTTACCGAGCAAGAATTAACTTGCTCAAAACCGGTGATGATCACAGTTAAAGCAAACAACGATCGAACTCATCGTGCGAGATGAAGATGCTCTCCCAAAGACGAAGACGACTAGAAAACAATCTCTTGGACGTGAGTCCGATGTCCTTCTAACGACTCTTTCCATACCGAGGCGGGAAAGTCACGTGATAATTACAGATCTCGTATGAAGATCGCATTATGATTATGAGACGGAATGATAAGAATGAGCATACACGCTCCAACACAATGAATGCATTAATAATGCAATGAAATGATAAATCGACATGACGCCGGAATATGATAAGATCGCATGAAAGATCAAGTGAGGTAACATGATTATACGATGAAATTCTGAAATGATTACCTTGAACAAGTTAACAAGGTTGAAAATTCGATCCACAAGATCAACTATTGAACCGTGAGATGGATGGATGATTAATGAATTAATGAACAATTAGATAGACTGAGTGATGAATGAATTAACCGAGCAATGAGATTGAGTGAGTGAAGAATGAATTAATCGAACAATGAGATTGATTGAGTGATGAATGAATTAATCGAACGATGAGATTGATGGGTGATGAATGAATTAATGAATGATGAGATTGGTGAGTGATGAATGAATTAATGAATGATGAGATTGATCGATTGATGAATGAATTAATCGAGTAACGAAATTGGTGAGTGATGAATGAATTATCTAAGTGATGAATGAATTAGCGAGTAATGATATTGACTGAGTGATGAATGAATTAACTGAGTGGTGAATGAATTAACTGAGTGATGAATGATATTGACTGAGTGATGAATTAATTAAATGAACAATGAGATTGACTGAGTGATGAACGAATTGACTGAAAAATGAGATTGACTGAGTAGTGAATGAATTAACTGAACAATGAGATTAACTGAGTGATGAATGAATTATCTAAGTGATGAATGAATTAACTGAGTAATGATATTGACTGAGTGATGAATGAATTAACTGAGCAGTGAGATTGACTGAGTAATGAATGAATTGACGGAACAATGAGATTGACTGAGTGATTAATGAATTAATATGAACAATGAGATTGACTAAGTGATGAACGAATTAACTGAGTGATGAATGATATTATCTGAGTAATGATAGTGACTGAGTGATGAACGAATTAACTGAGTGATGAATGATATTATCTGAGTAATGATAGTGACTGAGTGATGAACGAATTAACTGAGTGATGAATGATATTGGTGAGTGATGAATGAATTAATCGAGTGATGAATGATATTAATCGAGTGATGAATGAATTAATGAGTGATGAATGAATTAACTGAGTGATGAATGATATTAATCGAGTGATGAATGAATTAATCGAGTGATGAATGATATTAATCGAGTGATGAATGAATTAATCGAGTGATGAATGATATTAATCGAGTGATGAATGATATTAATCGAGTGATTAATGAATTAACTGAGTGATGAATGAATTAACTGAGTGATGAATGATATTAACTGAGTGATGAATGAATTAACTGAGTGATGAATGATATTAACTGAGTGATGAATGAATTAACTGAGTGATGAATGATATTAACTGAGTGATGAATGAATTAACTTGATCGAAAAGATCAAAATGATGATTGAGGATTATTAACTGGTGAATGAGTTGATCCTTAGCACTTATACAGGTCACACGTGCTCCAAAACAATTAGTCATGAATCAATCATAACAATAATATCACATATATGTTTCCACAAAGCATGAATAATTAATGACATGATGAATGTATGAACATAAAGAGAATCGAGTCCTTACACAGGTCATACGAAGCTTCGAGGTCTCGCGATACTAGTCTTCACTGACGACGACTCGATGAATGAATGACTTGTGCAGTCGCACTAATATTACGACTCACAAAACTCGATCGACTAGATTGTCATAACACGACAATCCCACTACTACCGCGTCGGTAGGACCACATAACTCACATCTCAGGGTATTTCACAACCCAACGCTCGATACCATCTTCGTAACACCCCCAAATCCTATCAGGTTATTACAAAGGTGGACCCCACGCCAGAGATCCACCAAAGTAACATGACTAAAATACGTTAAATTAAACAACAAGGGAAAATCATAGTCCCTACCATGATATCCAACACAATATTCCGATAGGGAATTTCAACGACAAAAGTGGCCTACATGGCCAAAATGAAATACAACAAAGATCCACGAACATCCATTCGGTAATACAACACGACAACAATCGACAAGACCGGAGTACACTCCAACCGATCGACCAACAATGAACAACTCGGACTAGTATCGCTCGAATGCCTCGTCGCCATCATCATGCCCCTGTGTCTCAACTCTCTCCTCGCAAGCACCTAAAACATGAAAACATGTTCCGCCCCCACGGGGTCAGTCATCCAGATAATGAATATCAAATACATGTATAACATGATATGCATCCAAAGGCAGAATGAAACAGTACAATGATAATAATAATACGAGATGCTCACAAACCAATATAAGAACCGAGCATTCGTGAAATACTATGCCCACGGCATACTATTAATACCTATTCAACAGGTTAGAACATAAGTGCCCAACGGCGAATCATAATCACAGAGTACCACAATGAATTACACGACATGAATCAAACCAGAACTGAATTAATTATGAATCACAATGCCCGAAGGCTCCAATGAAATTACCAAGACAATCACAAAGGCCTTAAAGACACTCAAATTAAGTCACAAATATCACAATCACATGAAGTCGAAACAGCCCGAAGCTGTTATTGATTAGGGCCGAAGCCACGGTACGAAGCCGTATAACAATTAGGGCCGAAGCCACGGCATCCTGCCATATCACAATTAGGGCCGAAGCCACGGCATGAAAGCCGTATCACAATTAGGGCCGAAGCCACGGCATGAAAGCCGTATCACAATTAGGGCCGAAGCCACGGCATCCAGCCGTATCACAATTAGGGCCGAAGCCACGGCATGAAAGCCGTATCACAATTAGGGCCGAAGCCACGGCATCCACCAGATCACAATTAGGGCGAAGCCACGGCATGAAAGCCGTATCACAATTAGGGCGAAGCCACGGCATCGGCCGTATCACAATTAGGGCGAAGCCACGGCATGAAAGCCGTATCACAATTAATGATAGTGTCCGCCTTGAGTCGGCCAACACGATGATAGTAACACACGGATAGACACCGTCCTTGTGATCCCAAATTAACACCTCGATTGCCTTAAAACGGCCAACCGACAACAATGATGCAGCGGATGATTCAATACCTCGATTGCCTAAAACGGTCAATCGACAACAATGATACCATAAATGATTGAACACTTCGATTTGCCTGAGAACGGCCAATCAATAACAATGACACGATGAATGAGTGAATACCTCGATTGCCTTAGAAAGGTCAATCGATAACAATGATGCAGTGAATGATTGAACATTTCGATTTGCCTGAGAATGGCCAATCGATAACAATGATACGATGAATGAGTGAATACCTAGATTGCCTTAGAAAGGTCAATCGATAACAATGATTTAGTGAATGATTGAACATTTCGATTTGCCTGAGAACGGCAATTCGATAACAATGATATGAAGGATGCCTCGGCACCTTTAATCGGTTACCGACGACGAAGGCGAGAGATGAATAAGCCAATGCCGTTAATCGGCCTGTACAGTTTTAATGGTAATCCAAACAGGAATAACAATGATCTCAACGATGTCTTTAATTGACATCTATATTAACAACAATCGATACATCGATACCGCGAACCGGCTATCGACAATGACATTAATAATGAGTATCACAATGCCTTGAATCGGCCGTTAACGAACAACAATAAACATTTGGCAAAATTGTCGAAAGGTATCGTATTGAACGATCTCTTGATATCAATGAATTCATGAAGAGACTAAGTCTCGGAATGATACAACACATTCATACACATACATGATAACATTAATCTCATTGACTAGTACAAGTATAAAACTTGCCTCAACCGAAGGCGGTGAAATCCCTCCACGAACAACGAACGGCGTCCTCCGGTAAACACAAGTACTCGAACCACCTTGAATGAAATACAATTCATTCAATAACACAATATCAATCGAAATCAACATAACGACCGAAAGAAACTCTTTGAGGCATTTAATCGAACACTAAATGTTCAAAGTTCCTCAAGACCCTAAAAATCATCAATCGGGTTGAACGAATCGAAAATATGGATATACAATCCATAGAATATGATTAATAATGTTTACTAACATCAACCGATTCATCAAAATCGGATTAGAAACGAAATCAAGAACAATTCTCCAAAAAGTCAACTTGAAAGAAAATCAAGAAATATACCTTGATTCGACGAAATACTCGGATTAGATGATGATATAATCAACAAGGATCTTCCAAAATGCCTTGGAAATGATTAGAATCGCCAAGAACTCGATTTCCCGAGCCTCCGCCGTACGCCGAAAAAGGAAGAAAAACTCGTGGAAAATGAAATCGCCGAGCAGCTATATATAGCCGGCAGGTTACTGGCCAGAATCGGCAGCCTTACGGCCGTAACTCGGACACCTTACGGCCGTACTCGGCAGCCTTACGGCCGTAACCGCATTCGTCAAAAATCGCCAAAGACCAAATGGACAATTACGGCCGTAACAGACACCTTACTACGGCAGAATCGCCTTCGTCAAAATCCGCCCGCCAGACTGCCCGTACCCGATCACGCTTACGGCCGTAACTCGGGCACCTTACGGCCGTAACTCGGGCACCTTACGGCCGTAACCGGCACCTTACGGCCGTAACTCGACCAGGCCAGGCCCTGCTCCGGCCGTGACTCGGCCGTGGCCACTCCGACGGCCCGGACGACTCCGAAACCCGAACCTGAGTAAAAATCGAAGATACGGTTACGAAGTACTTGCAAAGACGAATCCAAGCACTAAGAGAACACACGATTCCAACCATCCGAAGTGTCGGAATTCGACAACCGAAATAATTACCCCAAACTTTGGGAAATTACAAAAATGGCCCAAAACGTCCGAAAATCACGATACGTGATCGAAACACCGAACCAAAGCTCGCAACATGAATAATAACATTAAATGAACTTACGAGAAACTCGAAACGATAGTTTCGGACGAGATTCGCAAGAATCGAACTCAAGTGCGGGAAAGCCGCTTAAGAACACAGATCTCAACAACACGATACCGAAACGAACTCGGATGACAAAAAGTGTAGAATTAATCATTCTCAGAATGACGATACGGTCATGAGCGAGTCGTCAAAACAGACTTCCGCCAAAAAAATAAAATTACCGAAAAATCGAAATTACGGGTATTACACATTTATAATCTACAGCGCTCATTACGTACGTTACCAATCCACATTAACGTATGTAATGCTCCTTACATACGCCGCAGGTCCTTCATAGCGTACGTAACATCATTCCAGAACTCACTGCCTTGTTTCGTTCGATCGCTTACGTATGTAATGCATAGGCCATAACGTACGTAATACATACGTTGACTTGCTACAGTAAATATCCATTTATCGTACGTAATGTGTAGTCCATAACGTATGTAATACAGGACATTGACTCGTCTGTCCACGTTCTGTGCCGAAAGCCGCCGACCACGGGACCAACTTGTCGGTCATAGCCTGATCCTGTCTGATTCTCTTCATAACGTACGTTATGTACACTACGTAACGTATGTTACGTCTGTGTCTTAGCGTACGTAAGCTCCTATGGTTAACGTACGCTACGCTTGACAATGTCCACTCTGATCAGCCAACTATATCTCACCTGATACTTTAACGTACGTAAAGACCTCACGTTAATGTACGTAACTTTTGGGGATTAACGTACGTTAGCTCATATGCTTAACGTACGTTATCGCTTCTAAACTTAGCCATTTACCCTGATCTTGCTCGTCGTATCAATATACCGAATACATATACACGACACACTATATGCTCAAATGCAATTATCGACCAAGTACGACAATTATACCAATACAGATGTCTCAGTCCTTCAATTATTTTATCCATACTGTACAGATTCCACACTGTACAATATAACTCGAATAAAATAACATTAATCAACAGTAGTAGAAATCCCGGATATTACATACAACACCACTTAAACTAAGTTTCGTCCTCGAAACTTGCAATCCGGTCGCAATTAAAAGTTCAACCACATTATCCAGAATTATCACGAAACTGATCAATCATCGAATAATAGAAACAGTATACTTACAAATGCGCGATGTCGATGATCTCCTGTGATACCAACGATTGACCCCACTTCAAAGCCTTAATACACGTACAATCACAATTACACAAATTCAACAATTTGCATCACCTCCGGATGAAATAATCTATCCGTGTCAAATCATGTATGCTTGATTACACAATCAAGTCCCAATCTTGATACAAATAAATAATACATGATACACCTGAGAGACAACCGTCCAAAACCATAGAAAGAAATTCCGAAACGTCGACACAAAATTCGAACGCTCATACGATCATTAACAATGATCAACCAACAAATCAACCGAGAATACTATTGACATGAAAAACTCCAATACGACCAATGAAAGGTAGAAACACAACCGAGAATATCATCCACATGATAAACTCAATATTACCGACGAAGGATCAACAAGAACCGAGAATACCCTTACGTGGTAAGCCCCAACACGATCAACACAGAACCATAGAGTCAGACATACGGAAGAATAACATTCTCAAAACGTTACACAAATCACATACAGTGGATCTCAACGAAACACAACCGACTGTTGAACATACCCCTCGATGTACGAACAACCAGTCATAAACCTACGAACATACTCAATCATATAAGGAGTGGGAACGACTAATCAATATTCAAACAACCATCCTGGTGTCACCATCCTCAAATATACACTTACTAAGAAATCAGTCAAAATACCGCATGCGAATAAAAATCAATTGGCCCAAAAGTCAAAAGTCACTATAGCAAAATCACGCTACTACCATACCAATAGAGCCACATAGTGTAACACCCCCAATCCACTCAGGGATATTACACTCCGTAGAACCTTTCCTCAAGGATCTACCAGGCTGGTAACAACATCGAACAACTCAACAATGCCTTTAAGGCTAAAAATGACTCAATAGACCGATTTGGTCCTTCAATAAAAACATACAACTCAATTACAACACATGCCCACGCAGGGGTCAAAATACAACGAACTCCCGTACAACGGGGAAAAATACTGCAGCGGAAATAAAGTACAACTGAACCAATACACAACGTACGGTTCCACATGTGATTAGTATCGATCATCTTTCATCATCCTTCGTGCCGACCCTATGTTATGCTCCCAAAACCTGAATGCAAAAATAGACATCCACACCCCGAATACTCGGGGGTTAGCAAAACTCCACTGTTTTGCTAGTGCAAGTACAAGTGCAAAAATACGAGCCATACAATACAAGTTCCAAGGACAATAATAACCAGGAATCCTTAAAGATTATAAACATAACAAAAATACTTCCCGAGGCGAGAGTTTAGGTAAAGCCTTCCAAAATCGAAAGATCCCAAGTCAAGGGAAACAATATATAAAGTGATTTAAAATGCCATCGGGAGTTTTGATAGAAACAACTACGGATTTTCGAATCCTTCTCTTTCCAAAATTAACAGGGGTCACAGCCCAAAGGTTTTTGTTTTCGCAAAAAGAAAACCACTAACAATTCACAGGGTCAGAACCCATATCACGTGTCCTCGACGGACATAAAATCAACACAACGTAATCACGCACGCGCATCGCTTAGGACCGGGACAAAGCCACAAATCCCACCCGAGGCCTCGAAGGACCCTCCCGAGATGGATAGAGAAACAAAAGTCACAACATCTCACGGTTGGATCAATCACTTGTTGCATCCTGGACACATGATCGCATGCCATGTGCCACCGTAGATTATCTTTGGTGCTCACGGTTGGATCAATCACTTGTTGCATCCTGACCACATGATCGCATGCCATGTGTCACCGTAGTTTTTATTAGGCTCTCACGGTTGGATCAATCGCTTGTTGCATCCTGGCCACATGATCGCATGCCATGTGCCACCGTAGGCCCCACCCACATCCACACATTCACACACAGCACAATACAACACATATATTCAAACGATTCACCCAGAGGCATCAAACACTTAGCAAAACACCACGTCAAACCACAACGCACCGAAATGAAACCATATACGTCCACACGCAATATCAAATGCAACATCAAAACCAAACATATCTATAGGATTCACATAGTCATTCACAAACCATACCATTCACAAAACACACGCATTTTGAAAACAAGCCTTTAACAAGGCTAAACCGAATCTTTTAAAAGTTCGATTCAAACGATCAAACACATAGAGACGATCACTAATTATCATATCCACAAAACAAGAATTGTATGGACAAGGTACTTGCCTCGAATAACCACAACGCGGAGAATCGACCGAAGTAGGTTGGCATGAACCGACTACGAACCCGCCGACTCCACCGAACGCCAACTCGTGATAATAAACTACGAAGGACAATAACAACAATGAAAATGAATTCCATAGCACGACTTAAAGCCGTTGAATTCAAAGAACGAATGATGAAAGTTCAAGTGTTTCCCCCAAAACGACGAAGAACACGATTCGTCCCGTCAAAACACGAAAACATAATTCCCAACCGAAATATGGATATTCAATCCATAGGATATGTTTAAAACATCATTTAACAACAATCGATCCATAAAAAACGGATGGAAAATGAGACCAAGAACAAATCCCCCAAAAAGTCGATTCGAAGGAAATCAAGAAATATACTTCGATTCGACGAAGAACAATAGATTAAATGATGTTAAACACAAGAATACTACTAAGATTAATCATACCCATCATGGATTAATCAAAAATACGGAACGAATCAGACAAAAACGCAAAAACCCCAAAATTTCTGAAAATAGGGTTCTAGGAAATCTCACCTTGATTCGTTGGATCAAAGGATGATATAGGATGATCAATCAATTATATGAACTCACGAACTTCGTGTATTTTTTGTTCAACAATATGGATTCAAGATCCCCAAGGCTCCAGCCGCGAAAGAGAAAGATAGAAATGGGAAAAATGACCGAAACTGGGCTGCTCTGTCACATTTATACTGGTGCAGCCTAGCGTGCGCTAAGTGCCGAGCTAGCGACGCTTATCGGCCTCGGCCGCAATCGAAGGCACCGCCGGCAGAAGCGGCGCAGCCCTTCCGCCGTAGCGCGCGCTACCCGCCGATCGAAGGCGCGCAGCGTCCGGCAAGAGCGCGTGCGCTACCTGCCGAGCCACCCGAGTCCATAACCTACTGCCTCGGCCGACTAGCGCGCATAGCTAACCGGACGTAGCGTGCGCTACCTTCCGGCCGTGGCGCGCGCTACCTTCCGGCCGTAGCGTGCGCTACGCCGGTTCCTGCCGCACTCATCCGGACAGTGCCCGCAACCGTCCATCCAGGACCCGCAACCTTCCGGCCAGGACCCGCAACCGTCCGGCCAGTGCCCGACCACCAGGACTCGACGACTCGATTTTCCAAAATCGTACGGAACGAACACGACAAAATGCTCGTGGGCAACATCATCGACCCGAAATGAAATACCATGCAACAATTAATCACACGCGACCATGAAAAGGGTCAAGACAACAAATACGAATGCGGATACCCACAACTTTGGGTAAATTACAAAATGGCCCAAAACGCCCGAAAATCGCGATACGTGATCGAATAACCAAACCGAAGTTCACAATACGTCTAACAAAGTTAAACGGACTTACGGGAAACTCGAAACAGTAGTTTCGAACGAGATTCACAAGAATCGAACTCGAATGCGGAAAAGTCGCTAAGAAACACGAAACTGAACAAAACAACGCCGAAACAAACTCGGATGTTAAAAAGTGTAGAATTAATCATTCTCAGATTGACGAAACGGTCATGAGCGAGTCGTCAAAACGGACTCTCGCCGAAAAAAGAAAATCACCGAAATCCGAAATTGCGGGTATTACATTCTACCCTCCTTAAAAGAAGTTTCGTCCCGAAACTTAAAACAAGTAGGGAGAAGCAATATCCCGCCAGAAAACTCGACGAGATACACAAAAACCGAAAACTCACGCCCAACGGCAAAACGCTGCAAGAAACGCAAAGAGACATACGGCGTGAAAACACGCTCCACGATGACCAACACAACGCCACCGATAGAGACATAATAAAACCAACAAGTGACAAGCATCATCAAACAGATAGTACAATCAATTCGATTATCCGAACAATCACAAAACACAACGAACGAAAATCAATACGATTGTCCAACCCAACGGTTCATCAATCAAAACGTGAGCCAAAAGCTGAACAAATACGGATCACCGCCCAAGGGTTGGAAGATCGAAAACGAGATTAATTTCCCGAACTTAAGGGAATTACGAAGGAGTCTGAACGTTCAACAATCACGAGACGAGATCAACAAAAACCGAACAATCAAACGATCGAACCACAACGATCGAGACAACAAAAATCGAACAATCTTGTTCGAATCACGAAGAACAATAAAAGCCAAACAACAACTCCAAGGTTCACAAGAATCGAACCGAACTCAGAAAAGTCACAACGACAAACGAGTTATTCCGAAATAATACCACACTCGTTCGATCAACAAAAACAAGGGGCAAGACAAGCTCAGAAAATGTCAACGAACATAAACGAGTCGACAGAGTCAAAAATACCGAAGTTCAAAATCCGATCCACTTCGAATAAAAGAACTTAATTTCCGAAGTTCGAAACAACAAGGTAAGAAAATAACATAACATACAACTGATAGACCTCGCCCCTCAGGAACTCATCGGAGCCGGTCCTGATATCAATGCTCAAGTCCGTACCTCGGAAGGCTCGGTAATCAACTCACAAAACTGAACATGATGTCCCTCGAGTCCGCACTTGAAACGCGTCACAGGCGAGGAAGGACAAATTGCACGAACATTCCCCCAGCACATCACGGTTGAAATGCCTCGGCTCGGCATACCGAAAATACAGATGCTAGATACAATGGAACATAACACCGCAAAACAACATACCGGAGATGCCAACTCAGCATAACATATCAATACATACAAAAATCACAACAACAACGGCATCATTCGACGATTACAACGGTCGGAACGATAGCCAGCACACAATCACAAACATCATGAAACAATCACCCATGTGCATAAACGCACAAAAATCCAAGCTTTAACAACTCACACTCGTGCGACAACACGCAAATCACCACGAGGCGATAAACAGTAAACACCAATTCACACCTCTCACAGAGAGCTAGTACAACAAATGCGTGGCAACGCCTCGACGTTCATGCCACCAATTCGATCATACTCGGGAGCAAACATCATAACGACAACGCGAACATCATACATACATACCCAGCCCTCAAACGGGAATGGATAGGTTTTAAAAACGAAAACCTCCTTTTGAAAATAATTTAGAAAAATACCGGTTGATCTTGAGTATCACCTTTCAAAAAAAGTACAAACGTGAAACATCGTTATCGAGACTTTTGAAAACCATCTTGCGTTTGAACAAAAATGAGGACACTTTTCTTTTAGTGAAAAACTTTCAGAAATATTCGACCCTTGGGTCTAAGCAACTGCATTTGGAAATATCTCAAAATACTTTTGGTCCTCAACTGGAAATTGAAATGTATTGCGGCATTAGAAAGCACCTTGAAAACACCGCAAGAAAATAATTCGTTTTAAAAGTACGTCTCGAAATTTAATTTTCTAAGATACTCAAGGTTTTCAAAAATTCAATAGGCCAGAATGCACAAAACTCACAAAATCCTTTATCAAAATACTGAAAGCGCCAAAACTCGATTTAGGGGACCAGTTTTACGAATTAGAACTCAGTTTGCAAAATACTGAAAGTCATTTTGAAAGGACTCACGCAGTGGATAAAATACAGTTCGAAAATGCCTTAGCAGCGACACCGCTCCGCATATAAATAAAATATTAGAGTCGAATTCCCACATATCACGTAATAAAAATCCACAGAAGGATTCAATCAATCAACGATATAATCATACAAGCAGCTCATATCACACGAGGCACAACACGAAGAAGGGAGACTTACATCCACAGGTCGCACGAAGATGATGATCGCCCACGATACTAATCACGACCAACAAACTCAGACGACGCGTCGCGACACGACTCAGTCAGACAAAATCCGACGAGACAAAACTCAACAGACACGACTAAACCCGACAGACTAGGTTTCCACAACCTAGCTCCGATACCATTTATGTAACACCCCCAATCCACTCAGGAATATTACACGCCGTAGAACCTTTCCTTAAGGATCTACCAGGCTGGTAACAACATCGAACAACTCAACAATGCCTTTAAGGCTAAAAATGACTCAATAGACCGATTTAGTCCTTCAATAAAAACATACAACTCAATTACAACACATGCCCACGCAGTCAAAATCTGATGAACTCCGTACAACGGAAACATACTGCAGCGGAAATAAAGTACAACTGAACCAATACACAACGTACGGTTCCACATGTGATTAGTATCGATCATCTTTCATCATCCTTCGTGCCGACCCTGTGTTATGCTCCCAAAACCTGAATGCAAAAATAGACATCCACCCCCCGAATACTCGGGGGTTAGCAAAACTCCACTGTTTTGCTAGTGCAAGTACAAGTGCAAAAATACGAGCCATATAATACAAGTTCCAAGGACAATAATAACCAGGAATCCTTAAAGATTTTAAACATAACAAAAATACTTCCCGAGGCGAGAGTTTAGGTAAAGCCTTCCAAAATCGAAAGATCCCAAGTCAAGGGAAACAATATATAAAGTGATTTAAAATGCCATCGGGAGTTTTGATAGAAACAACTCAGGATTTTCGAATCCTTCTCTTTCTAAAATCAACAGGGGTCACAGCCCAAAGGTTTTTGTTTTCGCAAAAAGAAAACCACTAACAATTCACAGGGTCAGAACCCATATCACGTGTCCTCGACGGACATAAAATCAACACAACGTAATCACGCATGCGCATCGCCTAGGACCGGGACAAAGCCACAAATCCCACCCGAGGCCTCGAAGGACCCTCCCGAGCTGGCTAGCAAAACAAAAGTCACAACATCTCATGGTTGGATCAATCACTTGTTG